>OZ007555.1:223226789-224634479 GCA_963931855.1 Philhelius festivus | reverse complement strand
AAATCCGTACCTCGAGCAAGAAATTCAAAAGCATGAAATTCATATTTTTATATGACAAACGTATTCCCAAAATATTTTAAACTACGACAAAAATAATTCTACCTAATTTCCTGAACAGATAATGAAAACATGATTATTAGATTCAGTTAAAGTTTTAAACTTACGTAACGATATTCCGAAGGTTCCCTATATAGTGGCTATTTCTTGAATACTAGATGTTGGTTCGGATCTCTGAATGTCCAGGAGACGTATCTGAGAACATGCCTTCCAGCATTTGTCTTTTTCCTCGGTAGAAAGGTTTATGCTCGCAGGCATTGTTAATTACTTGACTGTAGGTATTCCTCAAATTGTTGCATGCTGCAAAACCCAACAAATATGTATGTTTTACCACAGGATAAGTATTTTTTTGCACTTTGTCTCTGCATGGGAATGTTTAGTTATTTTAATTTTTTAAAATATTTCAATTCTTGAAATTGTTAAATTTTTCCAAGGAGTCCAGCTCGATGACAAAAAATTTAAAAATGTGCAAATTAAACTCTTTCGCAGGCAAAAAAGCATTTGGCTTAACAATTATTTTTGTTAATTTAGGATCAAACACGACTGATTAGTTAAAAACTTAGCTTTAGATGACTGCAAAACACTGAATTGTGAGTAAAACAATTCTCTCTAGCACAATGGCATAGGAAAAAAAAATTTGTAATCCTATTAAAAACTTTATTTACTCAATAAATAGTTTATTGGGACAATAAATATATTATTTGCACTATAAATAGTTTATTATGGCAATAAATGGTTCATTGGGACAATAAACAGCTTGTTGGGAATATAAATGGTTCTCACTTGAATAAAACAATGGACAATAAATATTGTTCGCACAAATATGTTGGAAATAAAATATAAACGAAAGCTTTGGTTTTTTTGAATTTTTATTTTTTTTAACAATAACAAACAATTTGTTCGCACAAATATATTTTAAATAAAAGATTAACAAAAAAATAGAACTTTGATTTATTTATTATATATTTAGCTTAGATTGATTCCTTGGGAATGCTGGGATTTTATTTGTTATATATTTATTTGTTATATTTAACAAATATTGCAGTGGGTCAATTAGTTTATTGCCCCAATAAAGAAAAAAAAAAGGGAAAATAATTTCGGTTTTTTACCAAATATACTTTTTTGGAGTAATAAATAGTTTGAGACATCAAATAGTTTAGTGCTAAAATAAGAAGTTTATTGCTACAAACAAATACATTTTTTTTACTTACCTGACTGTAGGTGTTCCTCAAGCACATTGCAAAACCCAACATATGTATGTACATATATGTATGTTAAACCACAAGGAACGTATTTCTTATTGCGCTCTGTCTTTTGTTTAAATTTGTTACTTTTTATTTTAATCAGGCACCACGAAGCGAACACGAAACGAACACGATGGCAAACACATTTATTTTGGGTGACTCTGCATATGCTGCTACCAACTGGTTAGTACCACCATTTAAAGACAATGGAAGACTAACTGATCGACAACGATCGTTTAATTTTATTCATTCTGCAACTCGAATTGTTATTGAGCACTCTTTTGGATTGTTTGGTTTGTGAATCAACTTGGGATTCAGAATAACGGTTGGAATTATTGGTTCCCAATTACTTTTTTTTGGTAAAACCCAAAAAATCTCCTCCATGCACTCCTGTGCTTGAGAATCAAACACTGGAAATATCTTAATTTTGACTTTTTGAGAAATTTTAAAAGGTACACCATTGATACCCACTGCCTTCCTGCAAGTGGTCAATGCTGAAAGCTTGTACTCCTGTACTAATTTATAACTAATTACATTTGCTGTGAGCCTGTATCCCAGAAACCTCTTATCGGCCCTAACCTAATACTTTCATTCTCTAAGTTTACCATGACAGTCGGCATAAGACTAAGTGGCCTACCTAAGAAAAAAAATTAAAGAACAACAAAAATTAAAAAGACGTTTTGTGCAGTGCTCATAAAAATAATTTTAGTTTAGTTTTTTATTTTTCTTGAATTTGTTTAGAGATTTACCTATATTTACGGTAGTTTTAGTATTTGTTTCCAGCCTCCTCCTTTTGGCTGGATTCTCCTCAAGTCAGGCTTTCTTTTTGCCTAGCTGGTTATCCTTCCTGCAGCTGTCTACGCGCAAAGTCAATATATTTTTCAAGACTCGCACGTCTTTTGCAGATGTTCCACAGGAACTCCAAGTGCTTTGAGTTGTCTTATGGTTTCATATGTCGCATTAGACATCCGTTGCAATTCGTTGAATGTTGGCTTATCCTTAAGCACTGGTAACCTATAAAACTGGTTCAGATATTCCTTACTTATATGGTAGGGCTTTTGATATAACTGGATAAGCCTATCCCATGCCTCCTTATAGCTATCTGGATGTAGATGGCTCTCTCCTAGGGCCTTTGCTGCTTTTCCGGTAAGCGACTTCTTTAAATAGGAATATTTGTAGGCTGTCGATATGTCCTCATTATCATGAATAGCAGCCCGGAACCTATCCCTAAATCCTATCCATTTGAGAAACGATCCGTCAAACTCCCCCAAGTGTTTTTAATATCATGTCGTAAGGTTGGCATTGTCAAACTTACATTTAAATTCCTTGATTGAAGTTCCTCTTCATTTGCAGAACGTGCCTCGCTTGCGTTTTGTTCTTTTTCTGCTTGTTTGAGCAGTTTCCTCATTACTTCCGCCGCACAGTGATCGATAAAGGGGAAAAAAAGTCAAAAATTTTTGCGCCACTCGGATTCGCATCGAAAATCCATTCTACAAGTTTTTTTCGGGTACATATATGTTGTAGAATAGCGATCCAATTCCCCCCCTATGGTCAGAAATTCATGTTTTCAATAATTTTGCTCTTCATTAATTTCTAAATCATCATTAACTTCATCATTTTCATCCCTATCTTCAAGCACAAGTAAATTTTTTATCTCTTCTGAATAATGCTTATGTTTTTTTCGAAGGGGGGGAATTGGATCTCTATTCTACAACATATATGTACCCGAAAAAAACTTGTAGAATGGATTTTCGATGCGAATCCGAGTGGCGCAAAATTTTTGACTTTTTTTCCCCTTTATCGATCACTGTGCACCGCCTCGAAATATTTCACCTCCATGGCCTCCATTTCTGTCTCCAGACATGTTAACGCTTCCTCGTTAATTTTTTCCAACAACTCCAGGTATCGCTCATTCGCCTTATCCCACAACTGGAGGATGCGATCAGCTCTCAACAACAATCCTTCGCGGGATAATTTATTCACTTCCTGTGACTTGGCGAAAATTGCACTCCTAGTAATCGCTCTCCTAAACGACATGAACGCTTTGTCTTGCACATCCTGTGCTGGCTCCTGAGTCTCCTGACTCTCCTGTGTCTCCTGACTTAACTTCTTTTTTGGTTTGACCGCTTTGTTTTTGGGAGAAAATTAAATATTTGTTTAGTTTTATGGTAGACAAATATAAGCAAATTTATTTTTAGCATTTCTATGCCACATCAAGACAATAACGCTGTGATCGATACTCCTATCTGAACCAACAAAACGTATTATTTCCTTCCTCCCTAAAATAATTTCTTTTTGCAAGTAAATTTCCCAAATTTGCATGTTCTTAAATCCTTTTGAAAAAATGAAAAATATCCAAATCATTCTCAAATCCCTTTAAGAAAAATCAGTTTTTATTTGCAAATCCTTTTGAGAACATAATAAATCCAAATAATTTTCAAATCCTTTGAGAGAAAATCAAAAACTATTCCCAAATCCTTTTGAGAACAATATAAAAATCCTAATAATTCTCAAATCCTTTTGAGAACAATATAAAAATCCAATTAATTCTCAAATCCTTTTGAGAGAAAATCAAAAACTATTCCCAAATCCTTTTGAGAATAATAAAAAAAATCCGCAAAATTCTCAAATCCTTTTGAGAAAAAATCAAAACTATTCCCAAATCCTTTTGAGAACAATATAAAAATCCTAATAATTAATTTTCAAATCCTTTTGATTTTAAATACTTTGTAATTCCCTTACTAAAGTTTTTCCTTTTCTACATCCTTTCTTCCTAGAAATATCCACAACTCCTCCTGGGTAATTGTTTAATAACAAATAATAATGCGTTGTGGTCAAGGCATCTATTGTGCTCGCACTTAACGCTCACTCCATTCTTCCTAGAAATATTTCTCGAGTCCTCAAGAGAAATAGTTTAAATATACTATATTCCTTTTTTATATATAATGTGCTTGCGGTCTACGCATCTATGTGCTCACGCGAAACACCCTCCGATTTTAGCTAACATATTTCTCCTGATCACCAGACAAATTACTTTCCGTAACTCCTATTTTTTCTCCTGAAATAATAAATTCTCGAATCCTCAAGAGAATGTTTAATAAATATTTATAAACGTTCAATGCATATATGTGCATGCACTTTTTTCCATTTTTCTTCCTAGAAACATATATATGAATAACCCTACTGGATTATTATAAATCCCCTATTTCACAAAAATAAATTAAATATTCCTATATTTATCCATTTCCTCACTATTTTTTTGTTATTGTCGCGCCGCCGCGCCGGCCTGGCGAGTTTATAACACACACGAGACAAAAAAAAAAAAGAACTGTAGTAATGAAGAAATTACTTTATAAAATATTACTTTGTGGTATATTTATTTTTTAATAAAAATATAACTTTATTCAAAGATTACAAAATAATTACTTTTACAAAATCTACTTCGACTCGCTTGGGCGCGTAAGGAAAAAAAAGAACGTTAAATACAAATTTTACAAGAGCGAGCCAAACAACTTTTTGTCTCGCTTCTATGTCTCAGGTTTCAGTGCTTCGCGCTCAGCGTGCGACATCTAGCTACGAAACTCTGAAACCTAAACATAAGGGGAATAACACATTATTAATAATAGTTGCATTAATTTTATACTACAACTTATAAGTTTATATAAAATTTAGAATAAATCTATACAGCTGCTGGGTATAAGTAGAAAAATAAAAAATATAAATAGAAACATGAAAAAAGACTGAAACTAAAAAGATTCTATTTAAATAATAAAATATACATATCAAAATAATTTCTTGGTTTTATTCCTAAACTTATAATTCAGAAGTGGATAACTAGTACGTAAATAAAAACTACTGTTAATTATTTCTTCTGTTCTTTCGAAATAAAAACGCAGTACACAAACTTTATTTTAATTATGTTTTTATTGATATCTAAAAGCGTCCAAGTCGTTACGATTACAAAACCAAACTGAAAAACTGTATGAAAATTGGGGTAGTTTTGAAGGGGTAAATGTATGTGTACAAGCTTTATATAATAGGATGAGGATGTGATGTATAATTGGTGTGAAAGGAAATTATGGAAGGATGTTTGCGTTTATTGTGTGTGTATTAATTTTCAACAACTACTTTGAAAATCTTCAAAGTACCCCAGTTCATCATAGGTGTATGGCTTAGTATTAAATTTTGATTCTGGACCAGGTGGTATATTAAAATTACTAAGACCAGATAAATATAAAGATATACTTTTTGGAAGTATATAATTACCTTGTTGATAGATCATGTCAACAAATTCAATTTCGGCCATAGTTAATCTATATTTATTCATTCTTTTTAAATATACTACACAGGCCCAAGATAATACGGTTATATAATAATTATAACCTGATAAACTAATTGATCTTTTATAATTTTAATTATGCGCACAAAAGTTTTCATAACTTTCTTTAATTAATGTGGGGAGACCATATAACCCCGTAAAATGGTTCAACTCTTCAGCCACGGGTCTAAGCTCTTCTGATGGAGAAGGAAAAAAGCTTCAAGATAAAGGGGATCATTTTTAAGCTCAGAGTTTGTCTGAAAGATGTTGCCCTGGTGGCAACGAATCGACTGCAACGACAGGATTCCTGACATTGTCCTTAACTCTGCTTGAAATACCACCCTTTCTAAAGAAACGCTTTGCACGTCTGGATGCTTCTACTTTCTACGTCTGCCTAGCACACACAAAACGTACAAATAAAAAACCCGCACAAATTACTTTTGATGTGGACAACCGTATTCATTATTCACTTATTTTAAATTGTAAATACCTTTCTTGGACATTCCTTTTTTCATTATTATTTTCCTTTTTATTGTTATTATTTTCCTTTTTGTTTAATCTATGTATTTTTAATTTTATTTCAATCTTGCGACTGAACCGCACTGTTTAAATATATTCTTCAAACTAAAGCTAGCAGTAAAGCAGGCATCTGCGCGGCTGCTCTGTTCCAATTTCTTACTCCTGTAAGCAGAGAGATGTTTGGGTGTGTTCGGTTAAATACTTTTAGTGAGTATATAGGGTTGGTTGCTGGCTGAGTTGACGAGACAATTTCCATATTGTGTTTGGTGTGTAGAGAAAAGAGAAAGGGATTATTCTTGTCTCTAAATTAGTTGCGCATGTTTGTATACTCCTGCATAGATTATCTATTGTTTACTTAGTAAATGTGATACTCAGAGCACATTTTTAATTGTATGTATAGAGTTCTATACGTGTTCCTCCATGTATAGTTTTGATTTGATTTGTGGTGTTTATCGTACTACTCTATTATATTGGTATTTCAGCGTACCACGCTATATCGTTAAGGCGATTGCTCGCCGTAAGGAAAGTGAGAGTAAAAATAAATAAAAGCAATGTTGCTTAAGTCAATGTATTCTAAACTCTGTTTTATTTTTCATTAATTCGTTCCTTAAATACTATTTTCTTAACTGTTATACTTATCTTCTATCTTACTTCTACAACTAATATTCTTAATCAAATATTCTTCTATTTTTCTATTGGCTACAATGTACAAACTAGGATCTTATTTCTATTGAGTGACAATTAATGCAATCGAGTGGAATGGTAAAAGCATGTTATGACTAACCCACTCGAATGCATTTCACATATTTTGTTACTCTTTTGTTTATTTAAATGGCAGTGGCGGTGCACATGTGAATACACTACAGATTGTGTGAATTATTGACTCAGCACAATACTTTCAAAATTTGTCCAATGCATGTTCCTACATGCATTTTCTTTATCCGATATAATACGACATGGCGTTTAATATCATTTGGATATAATATAATCCTTAAAATAGGTGGTTGTAAGGCACCCGAAAATGTATTTATCTCCTAAAAATAGTGGTGGTAAGTCACTATAATTTTAATAAATCCTGAAAAAAAGTGATTGTAAGGCACCAAATAAAACGCAAAAAAAACTTGTGTTGGTGGTTGTAAGGCACCAAATAAAACGCAAAAAGAAATTGTGTTGGTGGTTGTAAGGCACCAGACGAAACGCAAAAAAAAAGAAATACGACCTAATGTGGTGGTTGTAAGGCACCATACGAAAAAAAATACGACCTACCTAATGGCGGTGGTTGTAAAGCACCAAAAATTTTAGCTGAAAAAGGTTATTGTAAGTCACCAAGAAAGATTATTAATTATTTGTAAAAAGTTTTTGGTGTGTAAGCGAATTGCACACATCCTTGTGTTGCAAATCTGCTTCACAACCAAACCTTACTGTTACTCCATTATTTTGTCCATCCTTGTTCCACACAGTGACACATCATCCTTGTGTTTGTTGGCGGCCTCCTGCTGCTTTGGTGGATTTTTCACTTTTCACAAATCACATTCTCCCGAACCGATTTTATTTTTTTTTTAATATCGCGACTCGAAGGACCATAATGTTCCGACTACAATTAAATTAAAACAGTGCGAAATTTTTCTGTGGGAAAAATTATATAAAAAAAAAACACTTTTATTTCTCCGTTTTACTAGTAGTACAAAACACATCTTTCACGGTTGAGAGACCGATCAAGACTAGACTAAATTACATTCTTATGTATAATATACAGAGTTTATTTTTTATAAGTATTGATGGTAAGATGGTAAGCTGCATTGATGGTAAGATGGTAGAGACTCGAAGCGCAGTGTTGCCATTCGTAACAATCACATTTATTTAAATACTCGTCAAGCAACTGTGCTTTGTGTCTGCGCGTCTCTTCATTTTGTTTTTGCAGCTCAATAAATTGTTTCCACTTTAAATCGGAGCTCTCCGACTCGTTCTCTTTCATCTTTAATTTTTTCTCCAAGTACATGATGAAGTTGGTGTTGGAGATGGCATCTGTTCTGTTGCCGACTCAACGCTTTCTGAAGCTTCCGTGGATGACACTACCTCTGTAATTGAGGATGGGGATGGAGAATTCTAAAAAATAAATAAAACAAAACTTGCTTTATATAAAGAAAGTAAAAACAAAAATATAAACTTACCCCTATTGCAACCGCACCACATGTAATTAAATTGCAGTGACTAATTACCGGCTGTCTCCCAAACAAATTCTCCATCCTATCCATAAAAGGGGCAACACACGGAGCAGCCCCAATTTGGCTGTTGTTATCGACCGCCGTTTTATAGGCACGGATGAGCGTCTGGATTTTTATGGCCAGGTGAGAGCTCGTAGTGTTTTCGTCCTGAATAAACACAAATATTTCATTAGCTTTAATGGCTATGCTGGAAATCATTCCTTCTGGCTGCATAAAAATCCAGCAGCGCTTCAGTTCCTTCCTTCGTCCATGTGATTTTCTTGTTTCTGAAAATATATATTGAGGTTTTTGAAGTAAAACTTCTTTTCCGGCGTTGGAGGTAAAAAATTTTCTATGCAGCTGTCAGTGACATGTCAAACCGTCACGCCATCCGTCAAAGACAGCGACATGTTTTTAGCATGTGCAAAGTAAAACATGAAGTTGAATACGATTTAGAATTTACATATTTCAAATGGCTGCATTCAAAGATAAACATAAAACTATAGGTTCAGACGCGCAATGGCTATGCAACCGAATAATTATTGACAAGCATATTGCAATCCAAATAAATTTTACCAACACCTAACCCTCGCATACAAAGTAGGTACTGGCCAAAAAGTTGGGTATATCCACTACCATTTGTATTCTTGCTGTCATAGACGGCATGCCATATAACCATCAGGTTGCCTGAAAGTTTTGAAATTATACTTTTTAATAATATTTATTCGCTTAATCGCACACGCCACCGACATTTGTTTTGGTATTTATAAATTTGAACGTCACCCGACTAATCAATCAAATACTTTAATAATTAATTTTACAAGAGTGCCGCTGTCAGTGTACTTGCTTTCCAAGTTGCCTGGATACTGAATTAATGCCAGGTGACTACTAAGTTGCTCGGGTTTGTACGGGTTAATAAGAAATGCTTGTGTACATTACAAGATTACAACATGCTTGCCAAATGCCAATACTTGCACGTGCAGCCCTAGGGTACGTCAGTACACACAATCTTTTTTTTATTTATTAATTCCAATTTAAATCAATTTGTATTTAACTTTTCTGTTGACCAGCCATTCTTCATAACGCAGAAGTATTGTTCGTGAATATTATCAACACAAAAGTCAAAGGATCTGTTCGCAGACTTTAGTTAGTTTTTGCATTTCTCAACAGCTTTTTTCATAAGAAGACTTTGTCGCGTTAGTAACTCTTATATGTCGCTGTTTAACTAAAGTATAACAGCTGATAATGATATTTCGCTGCTACAAAAATGCGTTAGTTATTAAACAGTTTTAAACAGTTTTCTTTAAAAGTTCGACACCAACACGATACAAAATGCAACGTTTTTCTTTTAAAAATGGCTTTCTTAAAAAAACGAGGTAAGCTCTCAATGAAAAATGCTAAACAACAAACTACTTATCGTACTCTACGAACATGCCTTCGAGATACAAAAGAGTTTTCAATTGTAACAAAATTTGTATTCGAGACTCGAGCAAACGTTAACATTCTATCCGCAGTTGGATCCTACTTGTACTTTTATCAGCAGTGAAGACTTTGTATTTGTAATACGTATAAAATCATATTTCACTACGTATAGCTTTGCGAAAAAAAACACCTAATGTTGCTAAAACGAATCTCTTCATCCAGACACATTTGTTAAGCAATTTTTCTCAAAGCATATCTGTAGTCCGGACGACGAACACAAGCCAATTCTTGTCCAGGGTAAAGTTAAGCAAAAGGCAAGTGTAACCAAAGTTGCACAAATTCCCCTCAAAATAGGTAAGGCTGACGATTGTTTTATGATAAAAATGGGAAAATACTATTTCAATTTCGCAATCCATTTCGTTCATGTCATAGGGCATTCAATCGAATGTTCGTTCATTCACTCTCTTGACTTGATCGACACAATCGAAAATCCGTCTTTTCAACCATCGATTCGAGGAAATCAACCAACATTCATGGGTACAATGGTAGTGAAGAACAAACCTCCGAGTCTTTGCAACAAGAACAATTATATCTTAGAAACTCTGGGGCTTTGCATTTATAGCAGTGGATCTTTTGATTCGAGGGTGATCTCAATTGACTTGCTGCGTCTGATTCCGCTTTTTGTTTCTTTCGGCATTCAGCAACAGTATGACCTAAAAAATTGCAATAAGTGCAACGCTTTTTTGTTTCGATTTTTTGTTTTGATGCTGTTTTTCAGCCATACTGTGCTCGGTTAGCCTTGCTTTATCGATTAATTTTTTGGAATTCGAAATGGTTTCGTGCGAATTATAAAATATTTCCAACGTTTGCCGTTTTAAAAAAAGGAGTTACTTTATTTGAATTTATAACGGGTCTTCTTATATTGAAACAGAGGTTTACAAACCAATCTATATATGTTTATTTTTATTCTTTATCAAACAATAATAATTTTCATGGACAAAATAATCTTGGTGACATCATTGACAAAATGTATGAAGAATTTTTAACCAATAGTGATGAATTTGCCAAAAAAGAACCAGAAGCTGATTCCATTTACGATCAGATCAGAGAAGAGTATTGTGTGTTTGAGCCCAGGCTTCTGGATTCACTCGAAAGTTTGGGTGCCAGCAGCAAGCAGCAATCCAAAGAAGTCGCTGAAAATAAAAGTGTGGTTAAAACCGAGGAGCTTCATTTACCTTCAATTAAAATACCTTCATTTAATGGCAATTATGAGAATTGGCCAAATTTTCAAGATCTTTTTGAAAGTCTCGTCGACAGTAAAGCATCGCTTTCAGACATTCAGAAAATGCATTACCTGAAGACTAGTTTAACAGGTGACTCAGAGGAGCTTCTATTGTCCTTAAAGATTCATGGTCAAAACTACGAGTACTCTAAGGCATGGTCGATTTTGAAGGATCGGTATGATCACCCTCGCGCTCTTGTCAACATCCACATACACTTCGACCCAAGTAGTTCACAGTTTATCCTAAAGGTAGAACATTTAGATCCTGTGCTAAATTTTCTTTTGGTGCGAAAATTACCTGCTAGGACACAGCAAATGTGGGAGGAGAAACCCAACGAAAGAGGGAGACTCGGTACCAGACTCTTGAAGCAGTCCACCAGCAGCACCATCAAAGCTCATCCAATACATCGCGAAATTCTTCACACAAGCAGACGTTCATCGCTCATGCTCAACCTGATGCTCCAAAGATTTCCTGCAAAATTTGTCAGAAGAGTAGACATGGTGTCAGAAAATGCGATACATTTTTAATAATGAGTATTAATGATCGTTGTCGGGTTATAAATAAGCTAGGTTTGTGTCTAGGGTATAATCATGTAGCAGAAAACTGTCAAAGTAGTCGCAGATGTTATCATTGTCAACAACCACATCAAAACCTTTACCGTGGTTGTAGTCAGTTATTTGTATTTCTTTGGTTGAGATTATTGGAGGAATAAAAATAATTATGATGGTTATTACCCTTACTAGTAGTAGGTTTGTTAGATGAAGATCCGCAAGTAACTTCTTTTGACGAAGTGTCAACCCCCTGCTACTCTGCGGTTTTTTCGGATTGCCTCCGATTGTTCAAAAAATCTCCTTGAAGTGTTTCCATCATTGCTATTTCCAAATCCTTGCTTTGGTTTATCCACATCAAGTCCAAGCTCATCGTGAAAACGCCTTTGAATCTCTCGTTTTCTTCTTATTTCTGCCTCCTTGTTCCCAATAGATTCATCAGATTTGTGAGAAAATAATTAACTGATCGAGAGGCAGTTACAATTCAATTAGAATTTTGATGATATTTTCACCATATGGTCCACTTACCATCCACTCTGGTAGGGTTTAGGAATATGTTAGTTTACTGTCCCAAAAATGAACCGGTTCAGTTGTAGTAGACGTTAAAGTTTAAATGTCTAGCATACCTCCTTTGTATATACAAAGATACGTGTAAAAATATTTGCAATAGTGACAGGTTGAACTCTAAAACTAGATTGAGGATTTAATTAATTAATTAAGATATTTGTATTTAATAAAAAAAAAAAATTATAATAAGGTAAATATATGGAAAACAATATTAAATAAAAAAAGAAAAGAAAAAAAAAATGTAAGGTAGGGCGATTTGAACCGAGGACTTCCAAACAGCGGGATGCGTGGGATGGATCCTCTTGACCATTCTGCTACGCAGTGTTTGAATGATGGTTGGGCAAGTTTGGTAGTTAAAAGCGGTAAAGAGGCGTGGTTGAAGTGGTTGCTCATGGATAAGTGAGGATCGTTAACTACGACTAACGAACGGATCGGTGTGAGTTAATCCTTGAAAGGAAGTTGGAGCGTTTCCGAAGGATTTTGACTAGAAGTATTCAATTTTGGTACACCTATTTTTGAAAAATTCAGACTTGAATTTTGGTACCAAAATCGGATTTTTCTGGTCAAAATCCAGCTCAAAAACGGCGAAAAAACAGTGTCCGGAAACACTTCCGTGATGGAAAAACCGGACGAAACCAATGCCGCAAGACGAGAAATGAAGTAGGTGATTCCAAAACGCATTAGTTGGATTTTAGAAAAGTGGCGTGTCAAGTCGGGTGCGGTAGTGTAGTGAAATCTCGAAGAACACTATAACAAAACATAAATTTTTACTTAAAATTTTCATTATAAAAGTTTAAGACAAGACAAAAATAAAACAAGTATATAAAACCAGAAGAAAAATAATATAATTAAAACAATAGAACTAAACAGTGAAATAACACTATAACAAAACATACGAGTATAAATTTCAACAAAGAAGAAAAATAACATTATTAAAAGAAAAGAATTGATCAGGTAATTAAAAACAAAAATATACGTTTGCTTTATATGTACATATGTGTATATAAGAACAAAAACAGTGAGCCACCAGGGCACGAAAGACAAAACATCATACCTATCGTATTTTTTTTTATATTTTACATAGTGAAAGAATATCAAAAAGAGCGGAATTCGCACTCGACTCCATAGAGCCGATGGGTTAAGGCACGCCCAGAGAGCCAAAGCCAACGACCAGAAATAAATCTTGGTTCTGAAGTGCACTCAGCCCTCCTGGTGCACAAACCAAAACGACCAACAAAAATAAATCGTGGTTCTGAAGCACACCCAAGAACCGAACACACCCTCAGAGACCATCACCAGAAAAGTCGCTTTCCGACTCCCTACAACCCTTGGACGTCTACGTCAACGAAAGACTGGAACACTTAAGAAGACAACATACATATACCTGAAACATCGAAGTCAGCTGAGAGGAGCAGGTACCTACGACCTCAATCACGTAATTAAGGCCGAAGGAATTCAACATTGAACACGTACAATACCTGCAAACTATACACGCACATCGCCGACACCATGAGAAAATGGCCTACGAATTAATAGAACATCACCTATGAACACAAACCACCTCAGCAATAGACCCGGAGAACTAAACAACAACTACTTCATCTATAGACTACAAGCAAATACAACCAACTTATAAGGACCAGCATTGACTACAAGCAACAGTAACAACACCTATAGACAACTGGGACATACAACACAACCAGCAACAGGATACAGCAAGTACACACAACCACAGCATCAACAAATAAAATAATAACGACGAGAACGTGCGACATCTATGCACAAAATCCTAAAAGCTAAGTACCTACCTCTATCCCAATATCCGATTTCCTCAAATTTATTTCAATTAATTTTTTTTTTTTTCTTATCATATTTTTTAAATTTTGAAAACTTTTTTTTTTTTTTATAATTTTTTTTTTTTTTTTTTTTTAATTTTTTTTTTGTACAGGTTTTCCCTCTTCTATATTCTTTTCAGTTCTCAAGTACTTCACGCTCCATATTTTAATATTTTGCGTACATAAGATAAATACATTTTTGCGAAGAGAGAATCCCCCTCGCTACTGCACTACTAAATTACTAAACTGCTAATATATCAGCATTTCTCGACACATGTAACTAATATGTGCTGGAGAACGTAGATAATTTAATTTATCCTCACTACTAATTTGGGGATTAAACAGATACGTTAGCACACCTCCATAGTCGGGAGGGGTTGTACTAAGCTTGGTACTCGTCACAACATCGTAATTTTGAGCCGACATCTTACACGCTTCAACTAATGTATGTGGCACTCTCCCAAATACAAGCGCCAATGTTATATACTTCGCACATCCTAAGAGTACGTTATGATACCCACTTAATCTTACTAATTCAATAATATACTCAAAGATTAGTTCAAAACTTCCATGTATCGCATACTGGCTCGTTATCCAATTTGAAATCGAATCATTATGACCGAACGTTGCAGCTCTAACGCCCCTTACAATCAGGCTTATTAACTCTCTCAGCATTACTGCTGATCCAGTATTCATCTTAATTTGGTAGATATTATCATTATAAATCATGTTAAATTGCGCTTGATCACGTATGCCTGATACAAATGCAAAACTGTGATTCAGACGCTTCAAAACAAATACATTTTTGGTTGTGTTATTAATTATCCTCACATGCTGTAATCTTATAACTCAATTTTATATCTGAAAGCCAAAAAGGCTTATCCACCGTTTCTATTGCCGTGTAGTCATAAAGAGCTTCTCCTAACGGAAACTCTGCAATAAGTACTTTTTCTAAACATGAATCACATGTATTTAATACCAGCCATTTGAACATTTCTACAAAATAACTTTCTAGGTTCTCAACCCCGGCTCTCGACATCATAGTTAAACACAAAAGATACAAACGAATGTTTATTCCACCAAATGTTTTTAAATTATTATTATAATTCATTTTTTCAATCATCATAGCGTATATTGATTGACCAAAACTAAAAAACTTATACTTACTTTTAAAAGTTAAAAAGCTCTTTAACTTTATATCTAAAGAGAACGGAAACATCAAAAAGTCATTTATTCTCGAGAAAGTAGAATTTATATCTGTCCCTTCTAACACATATTTAGGAAGAAAACGTGAATGCATTTCTTCAACACACCTATCATGTAAAGACATACAAACAATATGTTTCTTAAACATATGGTTATGCATATTCCATTCTCTTCGCGCAAAAGCAAACGAAGCATCACTCTTGGTACTTAACTTTACACTGAACTTCGTTAAGTCCAGTAACCTATCATTCATTAAAATTATTGTAGTCGAACGTGGACGTAAGGTATTTATTGTATCTCTCTGAATCTCTCCCAGCTCCGAATTATCGGTTTTAGAACTAGCTACACAACCGCTCGAAGTCGTTACAGTACGATACTTCACTCGCAGGGATAAAACGAAGAAACCGAAATCACTTTCTTCGGAATATTCTTCATAAGCATACACATCTCTTTGTCTGTTCAATAATGCTGCGCATTTCTTAAAATCGGTCGCTGGAGGAAGTACTCCTGGAAACGAGATATTTCCCGAATTCAGATAAGCCTGGTTCCACCCATATCCACCAATATGGAAATCGGAAAACATCATGCCAAATATTATCTTTAGCTTAGAGTAAAAGAAGACAAAATTTAAATTTTTTTGAACAAAAGTGAAATTATTCTTTCGGCGGCGATTGTTTGTATTTTGTAATGTGAAAGATTGAGTGAGGGGAAGATAGAGAGAGCATCCTGGAGGAGAGAAAGTCATGATGAACTACTTTGAGTTTATGATAAAAAGTTTTGATTTGGCACATCCACCCTTAGTTTATATGATATATACAGTTAAAATTAAATTTCGATTTTTGAAATTGCATTTCACAATAATATTTGGATATTTTTTTGAGATTTTTCATTCTTTTCAATCTATACATTCATTAGTTTTAATTTTCTTGAGGATCGTTTAATTATCTCCGAGGACAAATTTGAAATTTTATAAATTTTTTATAAAGTTTTTCGTTAGTTTTTTTTGATATTAATATCAAAATTAGGCTTTCGAATATTAATGATTTTTTTTTAATAAAAATTTTCTATCTTCTTTTTGTTTTGAAAATTAAAGTTTCTTTCATAGTATTTGCGATAGTTTAGTTTCCTTTAGTTTTTTCTTTGGAAATTTGGCTTTCAGATTTGTTTGAGTTTGAGGTTTCTTCAAAATATCTTCGCAATTCTTTTGACAAAAAAAAAAAAAAAAAAAAAAAAATCTTTTATAGAGTACTTGAATTGGAATTTATATTGAAAAGTTGGTTTAAATTGGTGGTAGATTCCTTGTTGTTTATTTCGTAACGGAATATAATTCTTTTTAAAAATAAAGATGGGAAATGAACGGAGATTGACGTTAGGAAAGTATCGGAAGATACATGGTCTGCGTAGTAATACGAATGGTATAGGTAACCAAGCAGGAAACCAAACAGTTAACCAAACCAATGTAACAGAAGGCAGTGGTAATGAAAAAGGTAACGGAGGACAGTTACCATCGGGTAGTCAACAGGTAGTAGCCGAAGAAGGAGCAGAATCTTTATTGGCATAAGCGGAAAGAAGGATTCAGGGTTTGAATCTGGGGGATTTTCCTGAAGATAATGATGTACCAGTAGCTGATGTCGATGGTAATGAAGATGAGGATGATGAGGATCAGATAATAGGAGGATATATTGAGCAAGTGGTGACTGCGGCAATAGGTATAAACCGAGCCAATGATATGGAGTTATTTAGGACTGAAGCAGAACGTAATAGGTTGCATCTAGGGGAACAGGTCGAAAATATTGTACGCAGAACACTGGCAACAACTACGACAACGCCAATCTCTGGAAGATTCAATGCTGAACGTGATGAATTCTCAGCACCTATAAATGCACAACCGAGGAGAGAACTAACGGAAGTTACTCCTCCGATCAACCCAACCATAATCCATAATCCAGTAGGGAATAACCGTATCCATTCTAAAACCCATTTTCATGGCGAGAATCGCACCTCAAACGCTGATGAGTTTTTGAGGCAGATTAACAACATGTCTTTAAGTGATCCCTTAGAAAGTACTTACCAACCCGCTTTAGCACCGACACCCACGAGAAGATATCACAATTTCCATAAATGGGGGTTGAAATTTGATGGAAAGAAAATGACAGTCGATGATTTCCTCTTTAGGTTGAATAGGACGAGGTGTAGCTATAACGTTTGTTGGGAAGAAATAGTTCAAAATTTTCATCATTTTGTGGTTGAGCCAGTGGAAAGTTGGTTCTGGGTGTATATAAAGGCAAACCCAACTGCAGACTGGAATGCGCTCCAAACAGCTTTGATAGAGCAATACCACAGTTTAGAAACTGACTCCGAGCTCTCACGAAAACTTTTCGATCGACGACAACAGCCTTCAGAATCGTTTGACGATTTTTATACTGCTATCCAGCAACTTAACCACAGATTACGTGTACCGAAGCAACCTAGAGATCGTAGAGCTGTTAAAACTTAACGTTAAACGGCGTATAGGGGGTTACTGCTGTGAGATTTCGAGGTTGCAGAAACCAAGGACGTACCACATTAGTGATGCGTGGGTGGGATTACCTCATAAGGACATTAACACCCAGTCCCTAAAAAGCTCCAGGGTTGCCATCGCTAGTTTTTTATTCATTCAAATCTCTCATATTATCGAAGTGCGAATAGTGATCCTGTTTTCTTTCAAATCGGATGAATTTTGGGTCTCGATTTTTTTCGAACCAGATTTTTTTTGTACAACAATTAGGCATGATTTTTATATACGTAACAAACGTTCTGTTAGCATCGGCAAGAACCCATCCACATTCGACGAGTTAAGCCTAGGCCTCAAGCAAGCATGCCAGCCGAAGTGATACAGAACACCCTTCGTTCCTGCTTTCAGGACTGGACTATGGAATCCTGTAGGCCATGGTTCATAATGTGGGCATAGGGGGTGAAGGTGTGCAAGGACCTTCATAAATACAGGGTGGCGCACCAATTGTGCTACAATAAGAAATTCAAATAACTTTTTTTTTAATCGATGTATTTCATTTATTTTTTTTTTATTGGTTAGAAAATTAAATTTTATTTTAAATAGTTAGTTGTTTTTAAAGATTATTGACCGCAAATGAACTCCACGCTGTCCCACGCATATGCGGCACCTGGTCAAAAAATTATTCATTGCGGCCTGAAGAGTTGAAGTTGGGATCGCCTCAATTATTGTCGTTATGGACTGCTTTAGTTCAGTTAAATTCCTGGGCTTCGTTTTATACACCTCTTGCTTGACATAACCCCATAAAAAGAAGTCTGGTGCAGTCAGGTTAGGTGACCTTGGGGGCCAGCGAAGAGTGGAGTTCCTAGAAATTAATTTGTTTGCGAATTTTTTGTTTAGCTCCGCCATAACTGGTCTGGCTATATGTGCAGTTGCTCCATCTTGCTGAAACCAAACGCTGTTGAATGGTATACGTCTTCGGCGCAGTTCTGGGTAAAAAAACTCCTTCAACATCTTTAAATAACGGTCCCCATTGCCAGTAACGGTTACACCGTTTTCTTCAAAGAAGTACGGCCCGACAATACACCTTGATGAAACTGCGCACCACACAGTGACTCGTTCTGGGTGCAGTTCCGTTTCATGGAGCATTTCTGGATTAGACTCATTCCATATACGGCAATTTTGCTTGTTTACATTGCCGTTAAGATCAAAATGGGCCTCATCAGACATGAACAAACAATTGATCAATATGTTGTCTTCTTCGGCCATTGATATCATTTTTTGGCAAAATTCCAGGCGAACAGGCAAATCCTGAGGGTTTAACTTGCTACTAATTTGGACTATGTACGGAAACAAGTTTAAATCGTCATGAAGTATCCGTTGTAATGACCGTCTACTAATTCCAATTTGCCCCGATAAGTTTCGGGTCGAAACACTCGGATTGGCCTTTATTGCAGATGCTACTGCTGCGATTGTATCCTGAACCCGAACATTGGCATCTCGATAGTACGGCCTTCGTGCGATGCTTCCAGATTCGGCAAACATGTTTACAAACCTCATAATGGTCCATCTACTCGGGGGATTACCGCCAAACTCCCGCCTAAATTCCCTTTGGACGGAAATGACGGACTTCAAAACATGGTACCGTTGCACTATCCAAATTCTTTTCTCCGTATCCCAAGCATCCATTTTTATAAATCTAAATAGTAACCTACAAAATAAAAAAACAAGCCGATTACTCACACAGAAAAAAAGTTATTACGTTTTATTTTTGTAGCACAATTGGTGCGCCACCCTGTACAATTTTAAAGTTTATTCGTACTTTTAGTATAAAATTTTCGAAGGGTATAGTACCTCCCCTGAGGGAGACTTGAACTTTATTCTTTTTTCTTTATGAGTCCTTGCTTGAACACCATAGGTTCCGTTACAAATTCCTCTCCCGCTTGTCGAAGTGTATAAGCAAGTTTCAAAATAAATTCCATGCACCTGATTCTAGCATGCAATGGAGAGATTCCATATTCGTTTTCATCCTGGTTATTGAAGTTTTTTTGGATTCTTTAACATATCGGACATGACCGCGTAGACTTTGCTTCTGTTAATTCGTTTAAAACTTTTCCGTCAATCATAGTTAAAAAGAACTCGTGTTTCACCAATATAGTTATATCTTCATTAACTTTATACATTGTTGGTTGAATATTTGCTATTTGCCTTTTTATATCGTTGATTGTTGTATTTATGAGGTCACTAGTTTCTTTAGCATATTGGAACATTATGGGTCGGCAGAAATGAGTTGATGATGGGCGAGGGTTCCTCCAATGTTCGCAATCTGCACTATTGAGCCTGAGTGGAACAACTGATGCCATGAACATATTTGCGTCTGTTTCACCATCTGATGTATTAATTTTTTGCTTGTACGCACCTTGTCCAGATGATTCATCGCAGCCCCATTTACTCTGTAAGATCAAACTTCCTGGGAGTGCAATTATTTGTTCCTCTGTTTTGCTTTTTAAAAGTCGTCTTGCAGTATGATCCATCATGTCTTGAAGTTTCACAACAGCAGATATTTCCGTGACTTCGCTGTTTTCTGGAACTGCTTCTTTTTTCGTAGCTGTAATTGTGTTGTAGGATGGCAGAACATCTATTATTGTGTTTCCTCAACGAAGTTCTCAGTATTTTATACTTTTCTTTTGATAGACCCATATCCATAAACAAAGCTAATGCATTCTCATTAGTATATTTCATGGGATCCTTTTCCTTGACTCTTTTGACTTGAAGTGGACTTGCAGTAAAAATTGCCTTTTTATTATACCTTATTACTAATTACTCAGCCGCTTAAAGAAAGTATTTCTGGAGTGTACTGCCTCTTGCGAGGAAGTAACAAATCCTCCAAGAGTAAAGCCGTTCAGTATCGGCAAAATATTGTAGGTCCAGAGTTGTAAGTTCTATTTTATTTATATTTTACTTGCCCAAACTTGGTACTATTCACCAATTTGTTTAACAACATATTCTTCAAAAGTTATAATTTAAAAAGTGTTTAACTCTTGGATCAATAAAAACTGACAAAACCCATTTAAAGCAAAACAGCCAGAAGTTATCGTCTAATTTATTTTTATTAGGTTCAAAATTTGTGTGGGAAACAATTTCTTCCAAATTCGTGGTTGTTCCATTTAAAATTGCAAACCCAGCGAACAATGAAAAATTGAATTGAAGGGTTACCTTGAAACTACATACGAGTAATTCTTTTTTTGCATTTGCGTGATTCTTTTAATTTCCGTGTGAAATCATCACACACTTCTTCCGGTCGACCATACGACCTTTGAAGGTAGAATACAGCCATTAGCATACTCCGCACTTAAAATGAAATAAAATTTATAAGCAAAATAATGTTAATCGACAGTCAAATATAAATAATTTTAAATAAGGGTGGTTTATGGTTTATTTATAAATTTTTATTTACCGAAGTGTTATGACCAACCGCAATTTGGGACAAATCGGCTCCCGGATAAAATGCTTCTTAGCAATAGCGGTGATCACAAGAACAAGCAGTTCCTCGAGTTAAGTTGAAGTTACCCTTAAATATTTTAGAAATAATTGAGAATCATTCAGGGCCTCGATTTTTCCAAAATTGGTGACAAATGCACCATTTGTGTTCCTTTCCTGGAGATAAGAATGGACCCAGAAGCTTCTTTTCTTTTTGGGTTTTTGTTGATCTTCCTCTTCAAATAGCAAGGATGCCAAAAGGAGGCTCATGACTTTTCGCTGCCTATCGTCGTTTTCCATTTTAAAACAATTTAAAGAAATTTCACACAAAATACAAAATAACTTTGAAGGAAAACATATGATTAACAAGTTATAGCAGTTTATAGGAAGCAAAAAAGAGTTACCACCTGTGTATTCTCTCCCACTTTCGGGTTTCGACATATATCTCCCTCTCTACTTTTCTGCATTTTGCAGATGCAGAAACATGTAAATCCACCATAAAGTTTGTTGTGAATGGCATACCACAGAGACGAATTTTTAAGAGTTAATGGCTTTTCAATCAGGTCTCAACCTTAGAGTACGTTATCATACATTTTCGTTTTCATGAATTCATAACTCTGTTTGCTGTGTCGGTATTTCTATTTTCCGCATAATGCCGTTTCTGTGCAGTAAAAAAGTTGAACGTTCGGATCCGAAAATAGCTTGTGCCTTGTGCAAAGTATCTTTTCACTTATATTGTATTAGTCTAACTCAAAGTGATGTAACAAGCATGAGAAAAAATAAAACACGATTTCGATTTTCGATTATGAAAAAAAAACAAAATTTTAATTTTACACTTTGGATCTTTATTGATAAACTGAACAACATTATACATTTGAATTGGCTTTTTATTATTTTGTTATGCTTATTAACCACTTTATTCGTGAGAATGCTTGAAATTAAAAATAAGGTTTATGATTACTTGAAATGAAATGTAATATGATACAATGGAAAAGGTTTTATATTAATTGAAATAGATTTAAAACGAAAAACATTATTTTCTCACAAGTTATTCAATATATACATATATTTAATGTAATATAAGATTATGAATTTATGTTGAGTGTTGCTGAATGTTGCGGGGTACGTAACTCGTGCGCTGGCGACCACAGACGAAGTTCGCTTCGCACCAGCTTCCCATCAGCAAACTACTAAGTCAATTGACAACCAAGACTTAAGATCAACTTCAACCACGCCAGCATCTCTAATTTTAGCAAGGTAGATCGAACATTCCGCTAATAACTATACACCGAGATCAGCATCAGCTGATGTCTCTCAATTGCAACCGATTTCTAGTGAACCGTTATTCAGAACTCCCCAAAGGACATGGTGGACTTTTGTTTATCAAACGTATAAAAAAGAGCAAGAACTTACTTTTACAGAAGCTCAAGAATACCGTGAGTAGTGGGATGTGTGGACGGAACCCATATCGGTATAATTGCTCCTGATCAGTTGCAACATCAATACTTTAATCGAAAGGGTTTTTACAGCTTGAACGCAATGACAGTAAGATTTTTTTATTTCGAAACTATTTCGATTTACAAAAATATATTTATGTATACAGGCTTGTTCCCAGATTTCCTGGTTTGACGTTTGTGGCGTTGATTCTCTTCAATATTTTCTTTTTCTTTCCTAAGTTCATTTTCCTTTAATAAACTCAGTTTATCTTTTTCGATTTCATAATTTTTTCTGGAATGCCTAGCAACTTCCGAAAGATTTTTTTGCGATAGATTTGGATACTGCTAAAAGATATGCCTGAGCGTCAGTCTGTCCTTGTAACAACTTCAGTCGCTCACATTCTCTTGCATTTGAGTTGCGAATTGGCAATTAACTTTGATGTGCAGATGATTCGTTACCTTGGTCGCCCTCTGTTGCACTTGGCGTCGGTCCACAATGTGCTTTGTTGAAAAGATCCTTCAACCTGTTGAGTACCTTCGGCTGACTCAACAATGTAGTTGACTTGCGGTTGAATGTCTTCAAAATAGTTGAATCGATTGAAGGAAGTGAAGCCTGTGTGTTAACACCAAAGCAATTGCCTAGTTGATTAACTGCCTGGCTCAAACTGACAAGTCTGTCTACAGATTGCTCCAAAGGGGTCAAAGAAACCTGGCAGTTATGGTCCTCCGCCAATAGCGGTAGTATATTTTTTGTTTTGTGAGATTTTTTTTTTTTAAGTTTTTGCTTGTAATCTAACCATATCTATGTGCAAAAAAACTTCTTAAATCGAAACTACAGAAATTTTATCCACGAACCTTGTGCAAATCTTTTCCTTCACATGACGGAGGACCAAGAGAGTTCAGTTCTTCTGCGAAATGGTCCAAATAATCTTTTTAGTTTTTTTTTCATTAATTCCACAATCCTCGCAAACTGATTTGCATTCGTCTTTGAAATTTTATGGCATTATTTTTTAATTATTTTACAAATATACAATTAATTTGCAACTACCTTTTTCTTTTTTTAGTCATTTAAACAGAAATCAATAAATAAATAAAAGATATCAAAAATGCATTAGCGTTAATTTTTTAATTTGTTTTACATTATGTTTTGATGTCCTTGAACATTTTTGATCAAGTATTTATATTGGAATTTTCCAATTGTTTAAAATTGTAGAAATAATTTTCGACCTTCTACCTTCTTTTGGATAGTTGAAGTTCATCACATTAAATAACTTAAATGTGACATAGGGTTTCCAGAACATCTCTTTTAAAGAGAACATGTTCTCTTTTTTGACTCCGATCTTTCTTATTCTTTCTTTTTTCATCAAATTCTTTTTTTTTACTCTTTTTTATTTGTGTACTCTTTTTTGTCTCTTTTTTTCCAAAATATTAATCTGACTCACTTTTCATTTATATACTTTTGTATAAGTCTCCTAAAATGAAGCATTAACACACTGAAGTACGCACCTATCCATTCGGGAGCATCGCCGAACCCTGTTTCGAACATTTAACATGCATGAATACGAACAAACCGATTTAATGTCATGTGTTTCCCTTAACAAGGGAAAACGCGCTGTGCGCGGAGGAGGGGTGGGGAGGTAAGCGGTCTAACAGTAGATGATTGGAGATTCGAAAATGTCCTCTTTTTTTTCAAACACGTTATGGACACCCTAATGTGACATCAAAACATTTAACAAATGTAGAGAATTTTTATAAAATTTCATCATAAAATGTAAAAAAGTGTTCCAGATGATTTATTTCTGGACCTATTACTATAATAACTGGCTGAAGAGTTGGCCCTTTTGAAAGATATTTTTGACGTAATAAATCTACCTTATCCGTATACTGCGCTGCAGTCGAACAATAGACGAAACGTGAGCCCTTAGCGTCCTTTATGCTGGGCTTCCAATTTGATTTTTGTGCACTCTTTTGGCCATCTGAAATCATGGGAGTCTTCAATAAAGCGTGAAATAAATTAAATATGAAGTTTTTTATATTGGAATTTTCCTCTTGGTTAAAATAGTAGAAATAATTTTCGATAGTTAAAGTTCATCACATGAAATAACTTAAATGTGACATCAAAACATTTAACAAATGTAGAGAATTTGTATAAAATTCCATCATAAAATGTAAAAAAGTGTTCCAGATGATTTATTTCTGGACCTATTTACTATAATAACTGGCTGAAGAGTTGACCCTTTTGAAAGATATTTTTGACGTAATAAATCTACGTTATCCGTATACTGCGCTGCAGTCGAACAATAGACGAAACGTGAGTCCTTAGCGTCCTTTATGCTGGGCTTCCAATTTGATTTTTGTGCACTCTTTTTGCCAACTGAAATCATGGGAGTCTTTAATAAAGCGTGCAATAAATTAAATATGATGAAGTCTCGGGAATCTACGAAAAAGAAATAAAACTTGAATAATTAGTAACTTCAAAACTTGAGGATATATCCCTTAAGAACAAATTTTATCTTACTTTCGTTTATTTCTTCTTCCAATTCCTTAACAAGTCTAAGTGATGTGTTGTCTCTTATTGTCCTCTTTAAATATGGAACAACTTTTTCTACGAAATAAGGCCATAGCTCAAAAATAAGTGATTTATTCAATGATTTTATGCTGTCGTAGTCAATTTCAATATGGAATATAAGGATTGTTGGAATGATATTTTATTAAAGTGAGCCATATTTTTATGTAGAGAATTATTATATTTGTAAACTTACTCAAGGGCATACTTTAAAATGGGCCTTTTCGTTAAGATATTTGCATATCCGCTCATAATGTCTTTTGCCTTTGCTTTAAAACTTTCCTCGATTTTTCTTGGACTTGAAATAAAAAACGACACGTTATCAGTACAGCAACATGTTTTTAGAATTATTGTTCGTAACTTATTCGAGGTTATTTAAAACACTTTAGAAACATTTTTTCACCAATAAAGAATGTTCTTTTGTTACGAAACATATAGAGACCTTGCATCATCTATACTTCCCTCACTTCACCTCCCCATCAACCTTCCTAAACACGAAGCGCTATAGATATTAGAAACGAAGATAATATAGAGACACTGCTATAATGTCTAATGATCCCCTTTCATTTTATAACAAAATAATATTTTATTAACTTTTGTCTGAACTCCCTATGCCATAAGGTTCCTGCACGGTTTTCTCTTTCAATTTATTTTTTAGGTTGTGGATGACATCCTCTTCTTTTATGAAGTTCGCAAGTCTGATTTTGGCTTTCTTCTTTGGGATTTGGGATTTTTATTGTTACGCTTTGTTTAAGAGTTTTGTGAGTGGTCCTGGTCTTGGATTTCTTCGCTGGACTCGTAAAAAATGAAATCTTCTTTCAAGTAGGAATCCAAATCGATGGAATCCATTAAATAATTTTCTCTCGCCATTTTTCGGCTCACAAAATAAAAAAAAAACACAAGCGGCGGCAGGCAAGAAACAAAACTTTTTTCCTTTTTTCAGTCATTTTAACAAAAATCAATAAATAAATAAAATATACCCAAAAACACATTAGCATTAATTTTTTCATTTATTTTAAATTATGTTTTGATGTCCTTGAACATTTTTAATTAAGTATTTATATTGGAATTTTCCAATTGGGTAAAATTGTAGAAATAATTTTCCACCTTCTGCCCTCAATAAACATAAAATAACAAATGTGAAATCAAAACATTTAACAAATTTAATAAATATATATTGTTAATAAAATCAATTTTTTTTTGTATATACATATGTATATAATTTGTCTTTATTGTGTTTAATCAAATAAATTTTCACAACATTAATTTATAAATTTACTATAAGCGACGCGTTTCGGATTTTCACACATCCATCATCGGGCTTTACTGTTGACTTATTGTGTAGTTTGCCAAACTTAACTTATTGTGGGGTTGTGTATTATTTTGTGTTGATCATGGTTATTGATTATTCGTCTCATTTTAATTTTGTTGTCTGTTTTGGTATTTGATTGCGGTGTTATATAATATATTTGGCTTTATTGTTAGTTTGTCGATAAGTATATTGTCTTGTTCAGTCTTGTACGATTTGTATATTTCATACTCTTCTAATGCGTCTAGTTTTGTTCCTTTTCTTCAGAAATGAATTGGAGTTAAGTTTGTTTCGAAGTCAGTGTAATTATGGTTCTTGTCTATCAAGTGTTGTGCGAAAGTAGATTTGGTATTTTGTTTCGGTTTATGTTCTGTGAATCTGTCGTAGAATGTTCTGCCTGTTTGTCCTATGTAAAAACTGTCGCAGTCATCACAATTTATTTTGTATACACGCAGATGATTTTGTTTCAATTTTTGTTTTATTTTGAAGAATTTTTTGAATGTTGTTTTTAGTTTTAAATGATATATTTATGTTTGTTTTCTTTAATTCATTTTGAAGGATATGTGGTAGTATATTAGTATAATCTATTGAAATGTATTTATTGTTGTTGTCTGCTGTGGTTTCGTCTGTGGGTTCTTTGTTTTTGTTTTTTATTTTCTTTTTGTGTATTAATTTATCTATTAGTTCTGGTGTGTATCCATTTGTTGTTGCTATTTGTTTGATTATGTTTATTTCTTCGTCGTAATCTTTCTTCGTCATTGGTATATTTAAAAGTCGGTTGATGAAAGCATGGTATGGTGCCATTTTTTGTGTTTGCGGATGGTGAGAATTTTTGTGTATTGTAATATCTGTTGTTCTTGGTTTTCTGTATACTTTGTATTGTAGTTTGTTGTTGTTTTTATAAATGTTGAGGTCCAGGAAGTTAATTTAGTTATTGTTTTCTATTTATGTGGTGAAATTTATTTTATTGTTAATATTGTTAATATACTTTTGTAACATGTCAATTTGTCTGTTGGTGCCATCATTTAATAATTTAGCAAATGTAGAGAATTTTTATAAAATTCCATCATAAAATGTAAAAAAGTGTTCCAGATGATTTATTTCTGGACCTATTACTATAACAACTGGCTGAAGAGTTGGCCCTTTTGAAAGATATTTTTGACGTAATAAATCTACCTCATCCGTATACTGCGCTGCAGTCGAACAATAGACGAAACGTGAGTCCTTAGCGTCCTTTATGCTGGGCTTGCAATTTGATTTTTGTGCATTCTTCTTACCAACTGAAATAATGGGAGTCTTTAATAAAGCGTGAAATAAATTAGATATGAAGTCTCGGGAGGTATCCCTTAAGCACAAATTTTATCTTACTTTCCTTGATTTCTTCTTCCAATTCCTTAACAAGTCTAAGTGATGTGTTGTCTCTTATTGTCCTCTTTAAATCTGGAACAACTTTGTCTACGAAATAAGGCCATAGCTCAAACATAAGTGATTTATTCAATGATTTTATGCTGTCGTAGTCAATTTCAATATGAAATATAAGGATTGTTGGAATGATATTTTATTAAAGTGAGGCATATTTTTATTTTTCAATTAAAATTATTATATTTGTAAACTTACTCAAGGGCATACTTTAAAATGGGCCATTTCGTTAAGATATTTGCATATCCGCTCATAATGTCTTTTGCCTTTGCTTTAAAACTTTCCTCGATTTTTCTTGGACTTGAAATAAAAAACGACACGTTATCCGTACAGCAACATGTTTTTAGAATTATTGTTCGAAATGTATTCGAGGTTATTTAAAACACTTTAAAAACATTTTTTTCACCAATAGAGAATGTTCTATTGTAACGAAACATATGGAGACCTTGCATCATCTTTACTTTCCTCACTTCAGCTCCTCATCAACCTACCTAAACACGAAGCGCTATAGATATTAGAAACAAAGATACAAAGATACTGCTATAATCTCTAATGATCCCCTAACAGAAGTGATAAAGTAAAATTCTTAGTATTATTACTGACTGACTGTAGTATTGGACGAATTGTACGAGAAATTGATTTGACTGACTGTACTGTCATCTAATCTTTAATCTAATGTCCGTAAAACATGAACAAATTTTCTTGATGCTTTTTTTGAATTTTTTATACGTGATTTGAGAATTAATGTGTTTACAAATTGAATCCAAGAAATGATAGATCTCTTTAATCATTGCTTTAAGATTGTTTTGGATTAATCTTGAGGAATTTTTATTAAATTTCACAGATGCCAAATTCGATTTGGATTTATGATCCCAATATTTGTCGCTTTGACGGTTCGATATGTATATATTTCGAGAAATGAATCCCTGCGAATCCAAATGAGATTTAAACAAATTTTGAGAATCTAAAATGCTCGTCTGGCCGTCGTAAATATTCTTGAAAGTATTCTCGTCAGCTTTATCATATTTCATCGTCGTCACACCTTGTCAGGTTTTGTTATTCTCAATTACAATTCTCCGCCGCCGATTTTCTGTCGCTAAAAGTCGGTATTCTTTATGCCCATGTGGAAACTCGTGCGACTGACAAAATTTTTCTTCGCCGAAATTAAAAAGGCCGCTGCTTATTATTAAACGACAGGGATCCTAATGAATTTTATAATATTATTGTTACTAAAAGTTTTCTAAGTATTTCTTTTATATTCCTGATATTATTTCGCACCTAATTAGAAGAGGTGTTAATTGTTCGACGGCCAGACACAAAAATAAAGATGTCGGCCGTATCAAAAAGGAAACTACTTGACTTGCGCCGGCTAATTGGAATTGTTTGGGATTGAAACAACCCAATTAGGTCGAAATGAAATGACACATTCACAATAGTGAATATTCGTCGATGGATACATTTTGGTTTGAACGCACTTAAATTAGATGTGTTCGGTTTCTCGTTTCGGATTGAAAGTTAGTTCTTATTAGATAAGTTTGTTTTCTCATTTTTATTCTTTTGGATTGAAAGAATAAGTTTATAGCCTTTTCACACCGAACCGAAAACCCGGTTTTCGGCTAAAAGTTTTCGAAACCTCAAAAAGTGTTCACACCGAATATTTAGAAGTTTTCGCTTGTCGTTTAAATTATTTTGACACTTACTGTCAAATACTGTAGAATGAACTAAAAACAAACAAAATACATAAACATCAAAGAACAAAAACGACAAAAACAAAACAAAAACCCAATCAACTTCAGAAACAAAATTTAAAATATACACATTTTCAGTCATTGTCTTATTTTAAATTTCATTGGAACATTTTGAAAAAATTTTCATTAAATTTTTTTGTTTCTTCAACGAATTCTTTAAACAAGGTTTCTTTTTCTTCCTCCAAAGCGAAGTTCCTTGCTTCTGACTGCCGGCAATCTCTTATAAACTCGTCTATTTGCAGATCACTTGTTCTGTTTTCATCTGATTTTCTTTTTTTTCAGCATGTCGTGGCCTGTAAGTAGCGCATGATGATTCCATAGACGGAGTGTCATCGTCATTCTTCGAGGAGGAATATCTCGATCTTGACCCAGACCTCAACCTTGATCTTGACCACGACCTCGACTTATCGGAAGCTGGGATTGCGTCTGATGAAATGTCAATGTCATCTGTAAATTAAAATTTAAAAAAATGTGTGAAAAATGTTTTGTTTTATTGTATTTATTACCTGAGGGGCGGCTGTCCCCCACATATAAATGAAGATTATGTATCCTGTGTTCCCCGAGAATGGCATGTATTTTTGAATACAGGTTCCATTCTGACAGGATCTTCCAGACGCAGATGGCCCAATCTTCTTTTTTTCACGACTATGGAATAATAATATAAATTAGTGAATGTGAATATATAATGGGAAAAGTTCTACGGTTCACTTTCACTCGCAATGAAATTTAAATCAAACTAATTTCAATATCATTTCGAGTGAAAGTGAAATGTAGAACCTGTCTATAAATCTTTTTATGCAATATGTATGTACTTACTTATATTTCGTTGTGAGGTAGTGCAACTTCACCGACATTTCTTTATAAATATGGGCATTTTTTCGGGCACCACGCAATCCTGGCTCCTTTTCAGCACATAACTCCAGAAGGAGTTCTTCATGAGGAATCTCCCATAGTTTTCTTGGTTTGTTTTTTTCTTCCGTTCTTTGTTTTCTTCCATTTTCTAAAATAAAAAGTATATAAATATTTATTATTTTTACTTAATATGTTAAAAGTAATTAAAAAATATAACTTACCAGTTAAATCACCAAATAACAAAAACAGTTCGAAATTAACACTTTAATCATAATCATAACCAAATAACAAAAACAGTTCGAAATTAACACTTTAAATTTTTCTTCTCAGTAGCTGTCAGATGTTTTTTTTTATGTCTGATTGGTATTTGAATGTTTTCATTTCAATTGAGCTTTGAATTTTTCATTAGGTGTGTTTGTTTTAATCATCTCTGAATGTCAACTGGTTTTCGAGAGTTTTTTTCAAAAACTTGTCAAAAACGAAAACTTGTAGTTCACAAAAATGTATGGGAAAACTTGTGTTTTCGATGCAGGTTTTCGACGAAATCCGATTTTTTTGGCGAAAACCGTGTTTTCGACTCGGTGTGGAAAGGAAAGGCTATAAGTTATCTATTGAGATTATTGTTTTCAGAATAGGTTTCATTTATTTCCCCAAATTCAAATATTATTGCCGTTTTCGTTGGTGCAAATATTAAAGTGGGGTACGTTCACTAAGCGTTTATATCTGAAGTGTTATACTTCATATACATATGAGATGGATAGGAAAAATATCGGAAGGTATGAAAATCAGATTTGAGAAAAATCAGATTTGGTTGTTGATCGTGTTTGGTCATGCCCTGTTTCCTACACTTTTTATAAAAAAAACCAAAACAATTTATAAGCCTCTTTAAATGAACTATGAATGTGACCGACCAATTTCACAATCAAAAACCACTTCCCTTTGTTAAAAAAATACAAACAAATACTTTTTTTTATGATTTTATTTATTAAAAACATTTAACACTTAATACAACACAATACTGAATACTTGTATACTATTTATCTTAAAAACTAAGCACTAAAAATTGCAAAATAATTTATGCAAAATATAAAAAAAAACACTTATAAATAATAAACTTTCTGCTTTATGTTGTCAATATTAACCAGCATTGCCATATGCGAACAATTTTAAATTCGGTGTCAAACTTAAGTTAGAATTGCCATACCATTGGAATAGACCTTTGGTTCGTCGTCACGTTAAGTGAAATTATTAAATATAGAAAAAACAGAAGCGCAGATTAAATTTTTAGTTTCACATCTGTTTGGTTGCTAAAATGAAACATAAGGTCTTCTATGAGACTCAGCGCAAGCTATGAAGATAACTTCGTCGAATAAAAACAAATTTAATTTTTCGGCAGAGCCATATAACTGGCCTGGGCAAAGGAATGTATCTCTGATTGCCTGTGCACAGAATTAAATTTTAACAGATGTGTAATTTACAATATTATTTCTCTTGTCAGTGCCCATAGTGCAGGGCAGTGTATGATCGCTGCGTATAGTTCTTATGCTGCTTGGGTTGATGGTTTTTCAAAGATTTGTTTTTCTATGTACTGTTGTGCAATTGTCCTCTCAAATAGCTTGTGGTTGTACAACATCATTTTTGAAATATTGATGCTTGTTTCGAATCTGCTAAAATACCCTCATTTGTAAAATATCAAACATAATTAAAACTTAACTGGCTAAATTTTGTCAAAATGTTGACAAATTTGTATCACTTAAAAGCAATACTCTTCACTTACTATCTAAATTTGGACTTCTATAAATAAAACAAGTGTAAACTTCTATCTTTAACTCCTCGATCTTTGCATTTCCCCAGGATAAACATATAACTGCAAAGTAATTTTATGACGTGTATTTCTTCTCAGCCGAATTATTATTTTATTTATTCTTGTAGAAATTTGATCGTTTGTATTATTTTTTAGAATGTAACAGAATATTGGAATTGCTTTTAACTCAATGCGAGGAAAAATTAACAAAATTCTAGTCGAAAACTATCTAAATTTGGACTTCTATAAATAAAACAAGTTGATTTAAAGAGACATCACTTGACTTGGTTTGGTTTTCTTTTTTATTTTTATTGCTCTGATGGGTCAATAAAGAACGAAGAAGGAAAATGATAAAAGGGAACGTGAACTTCATATATATGAGGTCAGCGTTGTTGGGTATGTGACCTACGTGGAGGCCATTTTAAACCCCTCAGACAAAGTATATCTATCCAATCTGTAAATTGTACGTTCGGCGCACCTTAGAGTTCATCGTTACCGTTATTTTACTTTTTATAATTCAGTCATGAATTTCCATAAAAAAGTTTGACCTGTGAAACATTTTTTTATGAATTCCATTCTAACATTTTGTGACAATGGTGTGGATCTTAACAATTTCCAACACTGAATTAAAAATTAATTATCTTTTCCTCAACGAAAATATATAAATTTTATTTTTTTCTTTATGTATTTAATTAAAAAAAATCATTTTACTCTTCAAACTCCAAACTTAGACTAATTTACAATTTATATTTGGATAGAACTAGAAAGAGCATCAAATTCGTTAAGAGTTGAATTTCTGTCTAGATTTGGACTTCTATAAATGAAACTGGTATGTATGATATGCTTGTGTACCGTGAATTTAAAACATATAAAATTGAAGTTTGTATTTAAACATGTACCATATTTAAGTTTAAGTTTGTATAAAATGCACACGACACCTTTCAGTTTTTAAATCGGACATGTTTCCGATCGACATTTAGCTGCTGCTATATAAATAGCCCACTCCGCATTTCAAGGTAGTTTCCCTCTTGACCTAATTGCAAAAGTGAAACATTATTGATGAGTAAGATTATGCACAGCAATAATGTTTCGACACAGTGCATTGGGCTGAAAGGGTTAAACTCAGGTTATACACAGTGAACTAAATGTAGGACGAGTTATGTAACTAATCCTCCGGGATTTGAAAAAAATATAACTTCTCCTTCAACGTGGAGGAACAAAAGAAAAGACAACGAGTATTCAAAGAATTAAATGGATCTTCAGAGATCCTCTTTATTTGAGACGTGAATAAGAACTGACTTAAAGCTGAGATACAAAATAATGATTATACTAGGGTGCCTGATGAGATGATCATACGATCGTCGAATTGTGCTGACTTTGTTATTGATTTTGCAGCATTGTTTATGTCTTCTGGCTGGCTCATTGGAATTTTAATAGAGATGATTTGTGGACTGTTTGTTTGGATTTCTGATGTCATGGGCATCGGCATGGGTACCTTTGTCATTTCTAATAAAAATCGCGAAAATCCCTCAATGCAAAATAAAATCAAAATGGATGTAAAAGAAAAAATAATACAAATATAACAAAAAGAACCTAAACAATTTAAGTATCAATTTAAATAGTACTTTCACTTAAATTGAAACAATCAATGAAATATAAAACAATCAAAGGACCCTTACTCCTTTTTTGTACTGTCCTCTGTTGACACCTACTTGTTTAATTTTTCCTTTGGTGAAGACACACTCGACGTCGACAAATGCCAATTTTCCACAATAGGTTTCTTAATGCGATTTTAAAGCACTATTCCACGAAGCAGGGTTGATCACTTTTTACCTAAATTAAAAGAAAAAACAACATCAAGTAAACTTCTTTGGAATAAAATGCAAACAAAAGCAAACACTTCCCTAAGTCAACACAATAACTACAATGCACATGCACAACGAAATGTAATTCGTGCACTTTTTTTTCAGCAAACGATACACGAGCCCCACGTTGGGCGCCAAATTATTGCAAAATTATCAAACGCGATCTTTACTTTTGGTTATTAGAAAATGTACTTATAGGATGACAGAAATTTTAACCTGCAAACTCAATAAAGAAACAAAACGAAATAAATAAATAATTCCACAAGTTAAATTAAATTGAGAGACCGACCGACGCGCCCAGCGACAACAACAAACTAGATGACACAAGACAAACAAGCTTATGTATGTCAAACGAAATGGGTGCGTTTGATGAATTCACAACAAGCAGTATCAATAGTACTGCCACCCACTAGCTCAGCGATGGGGTGGGGTGGGTTCACAGATTTAATTAATCGATTTTGATTAGCTCAGGATTAAAACCTAAAATTTTTTCAAACAAATAAGATTTTACGAATTTAAACGGTAGAAAAAAGAACCCAGATCCATATCTACGGATCTCCTATCCGCCTCTTTTCCTCTGTCACCTCGGTTATTTTTATCTCTTCTAAAACTTCTCCGCCTCGAATCACTTTTTACCCTAAAAGATTTCCTCTAGCTTCTCCAAAATCCTTTTTGTTTTCAATTTTATTTCCTTTTAGCTTTTTCTCAACTTAAAAAAAATCAACGTTTTGCTTGCGTGGTTCGTACCAGAGTACCTTCCCAAGCTAAACCTATTGTCTTCCTCGGCCATTCCATTCTCTCACACATTCATATGTCCAGCCAAACGTTTTCGAGATCTTCAGTCACGGTATCCCTTCTTCCTGGAAAGCTACGTGCTCTCCTCGAAAACCTCCGTAGTCGAATTTTCAAGCTTAAAATAAAGAAGCGTTGAGTTGACCTTGATTTAGGTTGACTTAATCGTCAACATTTTGGTTCCCATGGTGCTTGCTGTTTATTTCCAGTGAATGTCGATGCTGAATCGGCAGGTGGATATTTTATGTGTTGAATGTTGCAAATATTGGATTACGAAATGATAAGCGTGTTCTCGTGACTAGCAAGTAAAGCAAAGTAAAAATTTAACAAAGAAAACAACAACAAAAACTTACTTGCTATTACTTTAGCTTTTTATCCGAAGTAAAATCGAGTTCCGATGATTAGTTAAGTTTTTCAAACTAAGAGGGCGCTGAACTGATTTTTTTAATGATGATTGTTGGCAAAACTGATTTTTGTTTTGTTTTATTTGGCAAGTGTGAAAATTTGTCAGTTGAATTCGTTGGAAAATTAAAAAGCAAAAAAATGGACGCCAAGCAAAATAAGGAAAGAAAATAAGTTAATGATACAAACTATTTTCGAGTTTATATTTAAAACATTTGACTTTTTAATAGAATAAAAAAATCGTGGTCGAGGGATGAAACCATGGCCTTGCTGCAGTTTTACAGCGCTAGGGAAGTAGAGTTCCAACACAGCAGGCGCAAGAAATATGCCTATGCACGCACACGTTCACAGAAGCATGCTTCTCTTGTTCATCTGATGACGATGAGTTTTCGGAGCTGGAGGAGCTTTCTTGGAATTTCATTCTGATGATTTGATCTTAATACTCATCTTCGCTGCTCGATTCCATCTCAATCAGTTCTTTTAAGATCTAAAATGGAATTTGAACGCAATGAATATGTTTATGTACATTGATAATAATCATTATTAAAAAATTATTAGTACTTGCAACATTTCTTGAACTTTCCATTTTTGATAGATATTATTTCTTTTTCTTGTTTTTTTATTTTTTTTTTTTTGACAGAAAAAACATAAGTGCCAATCCCTAAATATAAAAATAAAGTTGAGATGTGGATCGTTTTCGTGAATTTTTTTTACTTTGCTTTACTTGCTAGTCACGAGAACACGCTTAATATTGCTACGTTGTTAGTAAATTGGGGAGTGTGTCGTTAACTTATATAAAAGTACAATTTGCGCTTTTTGACTTTAAGAGTCCTGACAAGCATGAATCTTCTTTTATTTTTTTTATTTGATCTGGTTTACATAAAACAATTTCGTTAATTATATTACATTTTTCCTTTATTCCAAATATCTCATTTGTATTTGGTATAATTTCTTTAAAGGGTATAACTATTTGTTTATTGTTGTTAATAACAGGAATAATTTGTATATGATTATAGGGTTGGGGAGTTGCGGAAGGTATTGAAATAATATAAAGAATCAAATCATTGTTCTCTATCAGCAAATTTTGTTCATTTATGAGTTTGTCAAGAGCATATGCATCATATTTTGACGGCTGCGTATGCAGCGCAATTTATGTTTATATTTCTAAAACAATATTCTCTTTTGAGAAAATAAACACTTTATTTTAAATTATAATAGATATATTTTTCCCAACAAAGATTACGTCTGCTTACGACCGAATACTCAAATGAACTCACTAGGAAATCTTTCAAGATACATCCAATAGGTTAATAATAAAGTCTTTGGTAAGCAAAATGACTTACCTAATTTGAACTAGTGTATTCATATTACATTGTCTGCTCCGTGAAGGAATGTGCAAACTGCAACATGTTTTGTGGGAACAATTATGGAAGATTTGAAATTGAATTAAAGGTATCATTTAACCGGATATCTAAAATTGATGGGTAGAATGTGTCTTATACATAACACGGACAAAGCAGTGAGTATGAAAAGAAAATACATAGGTTAATCATTCTTAATATTATGTAATGTACCTTCTATCAGAACTATTTAATCGACGGGCAGAGCATAAAAATGCCATAGGTATTCTGCCATAAATGAGAAACACTTTGTTTGTATAACTAAATGAATCTAATTTTATTTTCAATTTTTACATGCTTATATACTAGTTGCTTACAAATACTTTATTGCTTACAAATACTTTATTGACAAATAATAATAATAGAAGTTATGATATCTCAGGAGAGATATCCTAAAAAAATGCGAACGCCAACCCCTGAGGGGCTGGCCCAACGGTTCGACTTACTATTGAAATAATCAGAAAAGAATTTTAAGTTAGAAATATATTTATTGCAGCAACCGTATTGCTCGAGAGTATGACTACAACTAACTTAAAACTAAAGCTAAATAGCTTATGCTCGTGCAAGGGTTAATTGCCGATACAACATTTCCCAACTGTGGGAACAGCGGATGAGGATCATATTCATTCGTGGCCTTCGATAGTGCAAGTGCATTTATCTTTGCTCATGAAATGCACTGTCAGCTTTTGTAGTTCTATTCGTGGGAAATGCTTTGTGTTAACTTAGAAATTAATATTGTATCTTATATAATATCTAGTGTCATATGTTACACATTTGGGTGAACTACTTAGAGTTCAATACTGTTAGTCATTGTTTGTTTGTGTCAGCAGTTTAGGTTTAGGTGGGTCAGTCATAGTCATCGTCGAAGTCATTTTGTGCATCGCGTGCAGGTTTCGTTTTCGTTTGTTTTTGTTTTTATTTTATTTCTTTGTAATGTTTTCGTAGGGTTGAGGTTGGTTAAGTAGCTACACTACAATTAGTTTTATGTATTTTTCTTCCAGTCATTGTTGTAGTAGTGACCCTATGGCTGTCTTTAACTATTTCTTTAATATATTTTTGTTTCAATTTTCCTTTTCTCCCTGGAGCTTTGACGTAAATTGTATCATTGTTAAATACATACTTGCTTCATGTATCTTACACAATTTATGCATTTAGAGGATCATCTTCGAATTTTTTAGCTCGTCGTTTTCTAAGATTTGTGATTATTTTCGTCCTGATCTACATAATCCGGCCCCATTGAATGCTATCTAAGTATTTCACTGTTTGTACCTCGCTGTCTTCCGGTAACTTGAATAAGCAATCATTTACCATATCGTAGAACTTTCTGTAGTGCCCAGTGATTTTGTTTGCTTTTTTTACTTTTTTGTAACTGTTCTTCAATCTCTTCCATTTTTAATCGACCTGTTCTGCCAAAACATTTGTATAAAACTCTGCATTTATTTAAGACGCAATTTCTTGGAATACGAATTTTTTTACGCCATTTTTAAAGCGTTCATAGCGCTCTTGGATGCAAGTTATTTAACTATTGGAGTTGGTTTAAGAGAGTCAATATAGAATAGCCTCCTAAATGTGCCTTTCAGAAGGCTTAAGGCTCGTTCAATTGTCACTGCATTTTGAATGAATCGTGTTAAAAATTTTGTGTTCGTCTCTTAACCGACCGTTGTTTGGGTAAGCAGAATCTTCCAACAGGTGTCGATCTTCATTAATATAAAAATTACCTGAAATAAAATTAATAAAATTAAAGATTAAAGATAGAAATAAAGATACGCTTTTTTTTTTTCATACTCGTTTAGGCTTTTTAATTTTCTAAGCCTATTGTTCCATTCGTCAAGAGTCCAAGTTGTGCCATAGCGTTTGATGGTAGGCACATCCGTAGCAGAAGTAATATTGGAATTAAATGTAATGGAATGTAGGTCTTCCGCAGTAGGCAGAGCGGGGAGTGATTGAGAAGGTTGTGGACTCTGATTGGATTCAGTAATTTCAGCAAGTAAAGATTTGTTAAAATTCGGCTCTATAGGTTGAATGTTAACCAGAATTTGATCGATTTTACAGGCGGTAAGTTTTATTTCTTCAAAAATGTCATTAAAAGAGTAGCGCGTTGTAATCAAGTCGTTGCTAATTTCATTTATCTTGGAACCCATGTCCAGAAGTATGAAAGTAAGATGACTGGATGCGGATGTCATGGAATTCGATGAACTTTGCGAGTTGATTTCGAGATCGGAGCGTATAGATTTGACAGTGTCGTAAATGTTTTCCAACGGATAAGAGCTTAGAACAGATTCGAGCGTGAATTAAACCTTTAATATTTTCAAAACTACAGTGATGGTCAACTCGCGATTTAAGAGAATCCGCCATAGACGAGAGGCGCTTCTCAAATGAGGATTGGTTACTTAGAAATTGTTTACCGAGAGTCTCTATTGAACTGTTTAAATCTTCAATGCTTTTTGAGAAATCGTCGAAGTGTTGAAATTGAGACAAAATGTTCTTGTGAAACCGGTTATTATCCGCGATTATAGAGTTTGTTGTTTCACTTAAGCATTTAACCGCAAGAAGAACGTGAGAAATGGAGATGGTCTTGCATTCGTCGCAGAGATAAACAAAATGGTTCATGTAGTCTTTGAGATATGTGCACGATTTTTTACTTAGTCCTAAACATAGCGGATGAAAAGATTTTCCACAAACGCCACGACATGTCAAGCGTTCGATGTATTTGCTATCTAGGATGCACATAGTAGAGTCACACGAATTTTCCATTATTGTTAACGAAATTAATTTTGAAATTTTGTAATTATCGCTTTTAATTCTTTAATATTGTTTTATTGTGTTTTATTACGATAAAAAAAATAATGTTTGTTCCGACAGTACACTGAATATTAATTGGAAATGGTTTAGATATTTGCTAAATTTTTCAAATCCACGAACCGTGATGTTGTCGATTAGAAATTTGACGAGGTGAAATTCTCAGTAGTGTGTAGAATGAAATATGTAAATAAAGAAAAAAAAAACACCAAAGAGAAATTGAGGTGTAATACCAAAAGAGGATTGCTTGGCAGAACAATACTAAAATGACTCACCCAGAAGGTAAGACTGAGAGCAAATTGTATTTTTGTAAGATGTATTGAATTAGAATTTGCTATTCAGTCGGTAGTGTACGTTCTATCTTCCAAGTTATGGTTGGGGATTAAAGATGGAATTAGCAGCAGGAATTTCTCCTGCACTCAGCTGTGGCAACATGCATGCAAATGAACACAAGAAATGGGTATTCAATGTAGCTTCAAATTGAGTAAAATAATAAGGTAAACTAGTCAAGGGAGATTATCTTTTCAATAATATAAGACCTGATCTACTTTGCATTCAAAATCATTGTACCTACAGGTAGCCAATGATTCATCTATAAAGGTTTCGGTGGTTATATCTATTGTTGTCGGGAAAGGGCCCAAGCTGACTGTGATTTCTGTTACATCCGCTACATTCTTATATGTTCTTCCGTTGTGATGATAATATGTTCCTGTACAACTGTCGCTGCTCTGGAATGAACCGAATAACACACCAGTTGATGCCATGGTATTATTCATGCGTTTGAACGGGAGAAATAAAATCCTTGAAAGCGCGCGGTGCTAAAATTTTGAAAGGATATTTTGCAATTTTTTGCTGTTTGGCACCAAAGGCCATTCATTTGGAAGCGGTGTCAGACCTCACCACCCAAGCGTTTCTGGCAACATTTCAACGAATCATTGCATGCCATACCGCAAGGTGAAATCACCAGCAACATCACACATCTGGATCAATGGAAGCGAATACAAGCACTTGCAGAAGGATTCTGGAGAAAATGGAATTCAGAGTACCTATCCAGGCTCCAGCAGCGCCCAAAATGGACAAAAATCCAAGTAATGCCGAAAATAGGGGACTTAGTTTTGCTCAAGGATGAGCGACTTCCACAAACGCACTGGAATCTTGCGCGAATCGAAGGCACTCACACCGTTTCAGACGGATTAATACGTGTCGTGACCGTAAAAACTCAAAATGGTCATATGAAACGGCCAATCGCAAAAATTTGTTTGCTTCCATCAAATAAAACTTTTGAGCAAACAGCAATAATTTAATATTTTATATTTTTCTTACAAATTTAAACAAATTTCTATTGGAAAAAGGAAACAAGCAGCCATTTTATGAAACATTTAAAATCCCGTCGAGCTTCAAATGAAAACACGATAAAACCATCCAATTAATTCAAATTTATTAAACTATCGTATAAATCAAGGTCGAATCACCGATTCACTAATTCAGTTCTGATACAAAAAAAAAAAAAAAAACAATCATATTTTAAAATAGTTTGGATCATTCGAATCATCGATTCACTAATTCAATCTAGATTAAAACCAAATCGTATTTTTAAATATTTTGAATCATTCAAAAAAAAAATAGTGCACTGTGCCGATACATGCATGGCAAATGAAACAAAATGAGATTTTAATCAAATTCCAAATAAAACCAATACTCGATTAAAATATTTCAAATTTATTAAGGTTTAATAAAATTCATAATTCAATAAATAATTCACATTTAAAATTGAAGAACAATCAAATAAAACACAAAACTTCGTTTTTAATTTTTTATTGAGGAAACTAAAATAGCTTCACATCAACATTACTTGCAGAAAACAACAAATTATTTTAAATAATATAAAATTGGGATACTACAATGCATTTAATTAATGTGTGGTTCATTTTAATTTGCACTGTAACAATGCATGCAATTGATATAAAATCAAGCTTCAAGTTGAACAATAATTTTGTAAATATTTATAAATGAAACACAAGACTACGATTTTTAATAATTTATTTAAGGTTAAATCGAATGCTGAACAGGGACAACACTTCGAAAATTCACTAAATCATTTTAAAAATTTGTACTGCTTGACTGCACATAATTAATTCAGTTACACTGTAGCCTCTCATGGAACTTATATTACAAAACAAAATTAATTATATAATTTAATAATTTATACACAACTCAAAATTTATCAAAACATTTCACATAAATAAATTAAAATAATCAAAGTGGAATTCAGCAAACACTATCCACAAAATATGTCACTAAATTCTAACAACAAAGAAGAACAACAAACGTCAAAAAAACACCGTCGGAAAAATAAAATTCGTATTTAACCAATTCAATTTTAATAGTTAAACCACAAAACTGAGAGATTACACACGATCAATATCAAAATAAATGAATTGAAATAAACATTAATCCAAATAAAATTTAAAATCAAAAGAAAGTGAGAAGAATATTTTTCAATCACAACAAACCGTCAACATACACATTCGTCGAAGACAACATCACGATTTTTATAACAACAAATACACCGCACTGCTTTCAATTGAAAATTAATTATTGCACAAAACATATTAAAACTTCGCTAACAAGTACACATAATAATTATTGCACTTCAATTGCGATTAACTTCTTTTTTATTTTCTTACATAATTTTAATCACTTGAATCAAATAATTCTTTTTTATTTTTTGTCACTTAACACTCACTCAAAAAACAAAAAAAAATGTAAACAAACTTCCAAATTACTCCGATTGGAAGTTGAACAATCTCCAACTGGAACTTTCTCAACGATTATGTACATATGTACAATGTATACAAGTAAATAAGAAATCAGTGTTTTCTTATACATATATAATATAATATTACCATATAATTAATGGCATCGAAAGCCAATCAATTATAAATATAAAAGAAACAATAAAAGCACTCACACAATCCAGACACACACCGCGATCGCGAAAATAATTATCCGATTGTATACATATTATATGCGCGCGCGCTCATTTCGCCTACTCATTACATATTATGTACATTAAATAGGATAATATATTTATCAATCATAACTCGCATTCAACAAAAACTTACCTGCAATTTAAAGAAACAAAACCAACGAAAACTAATAATTTATACTATAAAATTAAAACACAAACGCAAACGCACAAAATTCGTCCTTTGATGCACGGAAATGCTGTTTTAATTTCTCGAGGCACTGGCTCCAATTCGTTGGGGGATCTATTTGCAACAGATTTTTTGCTGCTCCTGATATTTTAGTATCGAAGATGACTTCAAACACCTGCCTCTTGTCATCCTCCCGCTGATAGTTGGCGAGGATTTTCGTGACTGACGTTGCGAACGAGGGCAGCGTTCCTGGTTCTCCTTGAAATGTCGTTAGGAATCTAATTTCTTTCTCGATTTTAGATCTAACACTTATCGTTTGGTTCTGGTTTGCCAACAGCTGTGTGAGTACAGCGAGGCACTGCTCTACATTATCTAGGCTCATTCTTGCGGCTCTCCGTTCGTCGAACGCAATATTCCTTTTTCGATTAATTTCGAATTGTTTTAGAAGCACTTTTAGCGCACAATTTTGTTTACTTTGGCTTAATCGCACAATTTGTTATTTTCGATTGTTCTTAATCGAACGTCGCTTTGGATTAACACTTTGAGTTATGAACATGGTTTTCAATGTCTTTTTCGAAATAGTTCACTTTCCTTGTACACGCACAATTTGGTTTTCGAATTGTAATTCACTTTCCTTTGCCGGAATGCTTACACTTCTTATTCGGAAGTTTTAGGTTCTTTTCTCGAATTTAATGGCATACACCAAACAGGAAACTTATTTTATTAACTTGTTCGTTTAATTCCGCGTATTCGAAAATTGCCGACTGCGCCAGTTACGGAGGTTGCTTCGCGGTTTAACTTAAAAAAAAATTTATTTATTTTTTTTTTTTTCATTTTTTTTTTTATTCATTTTTTATTCATTTCATTCATTTCATTTTTCCATTTATATATTTTTTTTTCTTTTACTTATTTTGTTTTCTTATTTCTATTAATTCCAAAGTTTAATTAAAATCTACAAGGAAAGCCGCTGTCCATAGCAAGGCTGCACTTTCCAAGTAGAGCGTAGGATTAAGACTGAAAATATATCTTAGGCTTAATTCGAAAGAGAGCTTAGTTATAATACAAAAATAGATTAGGTTAGCAATTTCACTTGTTTATGAAATATTCATATTTCATTGGTATTTATATAAAAATGTATTTAAAGCATTTGGAAGGAAAAGGTGTGTATCCGATTAGGATTGGATTGTGCTAAGTATGCACAATGGCGTGGGAACCGTTGTTGTATAAGCAATGTGCCGTTAGGCAAAAGGGGAATATGGGCGGTATTCGGGGTAACGGTTTGGATGATCTTATTGTTATAAGAATAATGTGCCGTTAAGCAAGGGAAGTGTGGGAGGTTCTCGGGGTAATGGTTTGGGTGACGTCTTGGACTTAACTGTATATTGAATGGATGGACACATTCAAAATTGCTGTTGATAGTGGGTAGCCAACCATCAATTACTTCTCCAGCAATAGTGCAAACACTCCTGGTGCTTGCTCATTTCGCTTTCTTTTATAAGCGAAGAAATTGCTCTTGTTCGAGGCAGCAGACGAAAAGGAAAATGGGGAAAGCAGGGAGCTTGGTTCATCCCATAATACAGCCGGAAATTCGCTATTCATCGACTCCTTATAGATGAATCTGCATTCTCCCGTGGCATAAAAATCGCCTTCTGGATCTTGAGTGTAGGGATGCTTCCGAGGACCGCGGAAGTTTGGTTCATCACGTAAGCGCTATGACATAAAAGTGCGGTGACCAGATCACCCTCTTCGAACGTGCAGTTATTACATTTACTAACCGCGTCGGGATGTAGCTTTTCCAATGGCTTGTATCCCAATAAATTTTCGTTTATGCTGCAATTTGGCGGCAACCAGCCAACTGGGAATGGATTCCATTCGGTCCTTGATGTGGCAGGAACAATCTTTTGCCGATTAATAAGCTCTGATGTTACGTATGGTGAAACGTAACACTCATAAACATTATGATTTTGAGCTGATGGAATGCCGAATGTGCCGGAGCGTGATCCCCCTGCTCTCTCACTAGAAGCTAAATTTCCTCTAGCAACGGCTACTTGTGGCATATTAAAATAAACCTTATTACCGGATGGAGTTATACTTGATCCGATCCCGACAATATAGTCGTATATTGGTGATGGTATGTTTAAGTCTTCACTGCTAATAGCTAGCAATGGGTCCATTAGGGATTGTAAAGATGGTACTTTTTGCACATACTTTCCCTGTGTCAACATGTGTGCAGTCCGAAATTCCACCATTGCATGTTGAAAAATGGAGAAAGGGAGCGACCTGCTCAACCTTTGATCTTCTATTAACATGCGATCGTAAACTTGTCGCACGAGTGGAATGAAGCCAGCACAATCATAATTGTGCGAGTTATGTTGCAAATCCTCTGGGATTCGAGAAAAATATATAAATATATTCTTCTCCTTCAACGTGGAGGGACAAATGAAATGAATTATTAAAAGATTTCAAGGGATCTTCAGAGACCCTTTTTATTTGAGACGTGAAATAGAACTGACTTAAAGCTAAGATACAAAATAATGCTTAAGACTAATGTGCCTGATGAGATGATCATACGATCATCGAATTATGCTGACTTTGTTATTTTGTTGATGCTGGATGAGATGATCCCACGATCGTCGAATTATGCTGACTTCGTTATTGATTTTGCATCATTGTTTATGTCTGGCTGCCTCATCGGAATTTTAATAGAGATGATTTGTGGGTTATATGATGTGTTGATTTCTGATGTCATGGGGATCGGCATGGGTACCTTTGTAACTTGCGCGACTGTCTTCTGTACGGGCTTGCTCCCTCTGCCGTTGCCTTCGTACATGACTTCATCGCGGGGAGGAGTCTCCACGGTAGACGGCCTGATGTTTGGGGCCGGCCTTGAATGGCGGTTCCTCCAATTCTGTGTGCGACTATTTGGCGCTACAGACCGATTTACCGCTTCAAAATAGGCTTCTTCATGTTCCACATTCTCAGCCCAGACGTTTGATTTTCCGTCCTGAGCATCTATCGCTCTCTCCTTATGAGCGGAGAGAAAGTAACGAACAAGAAAGCTGTGCTGTGTTATTTTAACTTAGAAAGGGTTTAAACGCGGTGTTGTATTAAAGTCCAAAACAAGTGAAAACAACTATTTTGAAATGAAAAACGTACTCGTATAAAAACCGCTTTTTATCTACATTTATATAAATGTTAAAACTAAAAAAAGAAAAAATTTAGTAAATTATCTCAAGTTATCAATGACAACATTAAGTCTAAAAAGATAGATAAATCACATAGAAGTGTATTAAAAAAAAAACGTTTTTTAAGGAAAAATTCTTTAGGATTTATAATTAAAAAAGCGTTTATAATTTTTGAAAAACGTTTAAAAATCGGTTTTTTGAAGGAAACATTTACGATTTATAATTAAAAAAGATAATTTGTTTTTGAAACACGAAATGAAAACCGCTTTTTATCTACATTTACATAATTTTTTACACTATCAGAACTGTGTCGCATAAGTTTAATGCAATTAACGATCAAGAAAGTTCATCATTTAGTGCTGTTATGTAAAAGTAGAAAGGGTTTAAGCGCGGTATGTTGTATTGAAGTCCAAACCTAGAGGAAGAACCATTTGGATATGAAAAACGTTTAAAAACGGCTTTTTATTTACATTTATGTAAGTATAGACTTAAATTTTCCAAAAAAAATAAAAAATTTGTATTCACTACAAGTATCTAATGCTATTATGACCCAAGTTTTTTATTTTTTCTAAATTTTCAAAAAACTCTTGATTTTCTTCCCTTGGGACAGTGGTTTCGTGATAGTCAAAAATTAAATTATTTTGGTTATAGATTTGAAGCAGTAGCTCTTTGGATTTTTTTCTAGATATATTCTCGTCAGAATATATAGAAAGAATAAACTTCAAAAAATGTTCGCGATAGTGACATAAAAATCTATTTGGATTAATAACATTAGCTGCTGCGACTGCCTTTGTTGAGCGCTTTGGTGTCGTCGAACCTTTCTTAGCCTTTAAAGGTTTGACAGGGAATAAATATGGCAGTGCACGAAGGCCAAATATAGTGCACAATTCTGATATGAAAAAAAGCATTCATTACATATTATTCTTAAAAGTTTTTGATAAATCTTACCTTTATTCCCCTTGTTTTCTTCACAGAGAAGCCACCACTTTTTGCTTTTTGAAGCAAGCTTCAAGAGAATTTCTGCTAAAATATCAAGACTTTTTGATGCAATCGTAAAGTCGACTTTTGTTTTGTTTTTTTTATTTTCCGAAAAATAATTATTTGCATCAGAAAGTAGCTGAAAAAATAAAGTTGAATAGGCGAGATGCAAAGGTGTATTTTGTATTCAATTATTTTTTAAAAATTTTATTAAATTTACAATAGAATTATAAAATACCAATTGAATTGTAATATCCCCCTTTAAATTCTTGTAACGTTCAAAATATGCATTAACTCCGTTTTCGCAAACAAATTTTCTTCGGCACCAATGAGATGCCACCCACAAATCCAAAAATTCCTTTTCTTCAATCGAACTGAGAAGCAAGTTTTTATCAGCTTCTTCGAAAGTGGGTTTAACTGCCACTCGACAATCTAATAAACATAGAAACTAGTTGATACGATATTCATCTTGTAAAAATCGACGCCCATTTTGAAGTATGACACAGTGTCTTAAATAGGTTTAAACGAGAACTATAAACTTCATAAAAGAATTTATTTTTTAACTCAAACCCAGACATAAAAGCTCTACCGCCATTGTTGGGATCGAAAATCTCAAGTCACCTAGGTGCACTCAATTAGCTGAACTGTACCAACAGTCTTAACCTCCCGACGAGGCGCTATATTGATGTGTCATTTCCAACATTGAGATTCCCAAAGGCCCAACACCTTTGGGAACCTCTACACGCAAATTTCTATATTCATCTATAGATATATAGAAGTGATAAACTCAAAGTTATTAAAAACTGAGATATATAAAGTTTATTCTTACAATTTCTTTTTTGTAATATTTTATAGTAATTGCAATTAAAAATGATACCTCATTCTTAAAAAAACCTATTAAAGCCGCTTTTCATTTATATCCGGTCTATCCATTCTCTGCTTTAATTTTCCTGTAATTACAATTAAAAATGATAATGAATTTTTGAAAAACGCATAACGTTCTTATCTATATTTATATAAATGTAGAAATTTAAAAACAAAGAAACTTACTGAAAGAAATCTCAAATTATCAATGACAGCATTAGGTCTTTAAAAACTTAGATAAATCGTATAAAAACAAAAAAAAAAAAACGTTTTTTAGGTATTTATAAATTAAAAAAAAAACTGATAATGGCCACTTATATTTAAAAACGTTTCAAAACCGCATTTATTTACATTTACATACACTTTTACCACTATCAGAATTGTGTCGCATACCTAAGCTTAATACAAGCTAATTGTTCCGATCAAGAAAGCTCATCACCTAGAACCAAAAGTTTGAATTACTTTGAATGAATTAGTTTGAATTTAGTATATATAGACAGTAATAGATGCGTTTTTAAGGCCATACATGTCTAACTTATGTTTTTTGGTTTGCAGGTAATCTTCAATACCTGCCTTATCGAAAATTAAAAAAAATGATTCTTCATTATGTTTTGCTTTTTTTTTTAAATATGAATTGTTTTTGCTTATTTTGCTAACTTAACGCCGAATAATTAAATATCAATTAAATTGATAAGTTCTGAAAATAATCTTGCAGGTAAATAGTTAAAAAGCTTAATGAAAAGCAATTTTGATTGCTGTTTTAAACGCAAAACCAAATGTTGTGCATTAAACATGTGGCGTAAAATATTCCTACTATTGGACACGCAAAATATAATACAAAGTAAAAAAAAATAAGAATAGGCACATCTTTATATATTTTAATATGCATAATTTTGTTCATAAGAAAAACGCAAAAATGGAAAAAATATAAAAACATAAAAAAGATAAATCAAAATGGTTACCTATGTAGATATGCACAATGAACATTGGGGGTTGTTTCCAATCACTCATTTTTGTACAAAAATAATCCTTTATTTTCTCAGTTCAAATTGTTTATTTAGTTGTTTTTTACTTGTTTTCACTTTATAATAGGTATAATTATTTTTAATTTTACTCAACTCTTAATTTGCTCGTTACATTAAATTAATTGAAATTTTTTCCTTAAAGCAACTCGACGAAACGACCGGCACAAAGGATAGAATGATTTCTAATAAGAATTCCATCATCTTCTTTCGGCCCAACACTGATAACGTTGAGAACCTCTACACGCAAATTTCTATATTCATCTATAGATATATAGAAGTGATGAACACTCAAAGTTATTAAAAACTGAGATAGATATATAAAGTTTATTCTTACAATTTCTTTTTTGTAATATTTTATAGTAATTACAATTAAAAATGATAACTATTAAAGCCGCTTTTCATTTATATCCGGTCTATCAATCCTCTCTGCTTTAATTTTCCTGTAATTACAATTAAAAATGATAATGAATATTTGAAAAACGCATAACGTTTTTATCTACATTTATATAAATGTAGAAATTTAAATTCTATTCTGTTGCCACCTTTAGTTTTTATGACTGCCGCAATCCTTTAAGGCATAGACCTTACAAGTTTGCGGCACTCCTCTGAAGTTATTTTTTTCCATTCTTGTTTTAAAACGGTTTTTAGCATGTCCTTTGATGTTGTAGGGTATTTTCGGATGTTGTGTTTTAAAATTCCCCAAAGATGCTCAATTGGGTTCAGATCCGGAGATTGTGCATTCCATGGAAGCAGGTCAATGTTGTTTTCAACAAACCACCGCATTGAAAGGGCGGACTTGTGACAGGGTGCATTATCTTGTTGGAATAACACGTTTCGCATGTTAGTCTCGCCGAAAATATGCCTAAAAGATGGCACTAGCATGTTTTCCATCACGTTAATGTACTTCCTTGAGTCCATACGCCCATCACAAACGAACATTTTTCCAACCCCATCCGCAGCCATGCAGCCCCAGATCATAACGCTTCCTCCTCCGTGTTTAACAGTTGGGACTAAGCATTCTGATGGGTTGAATTCTTCACCAACTCTTCGCCTCACAAACGTTGTACCAGGGTTACCAAACAACTGTAATCAAACAAAAAAATAATTTGTTTTGAAAGCTCAACAAAAATAAGTCAGGTGGCAATCGTAACCTACTGTTAATGTTTACAAGGCTTCAGTATAATGCTTACTTCAAAGTTTGATTCATCTGACAGTTGATTTGACGTTTTTTTTCGATTTTTTATGGACGTTCGTATTAAAAACCGATCTTCCCTATGAGTGCTTAGTTTTTTTGAAGCCTCAACAAGGTGCTCATTTTTGCAACGTTATTCGTCATTTTCAAATCAAATACAAGAAAAAAGAAGCGTTTAATAAAATATAGCGAAAAATAAAGGGTGCCTAATACTTTTGGCCAATGCTGTACATAAGTGAAGGGAATATTTTTAAGCACTTGCTCGGCAAGATTTATCTCGGAGCTAGCCAAAATATATGAATTTACTATATTAGCTTTCGCCCAATGAATGGCGTAAGCAATATTTACAACTTCTTCTTTAATTATCTCGAGTTTGAATTATATCTCCCAAATTATTTTATCTTTATTAAGACTAATTTCGTTTTTTAGAATCTTATTAGTTACATTTGTTATTTCATTTATATTGGCAATTGTTATTCTGTTTATAATGGCTTGTCTATTATTATTTTTTAATACATTGTTGATTTTGTTTTTTATGATTTCATGGTCGTGATGGTCAGGGCTTTCCGCGATCCACTTCCAAGCGCTTCCAATAAAGTTTAACGACCGTTTATTCTTTGACTTGATCTTGAGTCTTAATAGGTGACTCTTGATCCTTTCTATTTCGTAGGAAAGGATGGGATATAGGGGATGATTTTCGTTCTGTTTAAGTAAATTTTCCAGTGTTGTCAATAAATTCCTGTACTCGTCTAATTCTATAATGTGGATTAATTTAAAGGTTCCATTCTGCAGCTTTGTAGTTCCTGTATTGATCTTAATTACTTGTGAGTTGGAATAGTCCAATATCTGAACCTCGGCTCTGCACAGGGAAAGTAATACCAATATTATTATCATTTTTTTTTCCCCACGCTGGCAGGGGAAGGTTGTTCCTTTTTGTTTTCCTACTGGGGCCTTCTTTTCCTGCACTCCCTCGTAGGTAGGCTTCAGTTTGTCTATCGACTCCTGATGACAAGATCCTGGTTGTGGATTCGTGTTGGCTGCTGAGTTTTTTGTCTAGTACACCCGGCGAGGTACTTTACGTCGTCTTAAGCCTTGTTAGTTTTTTTCTTTAACACACGCGGCGAGGTTCTTCACGTCGACTTACACTCCTGATTTTTTGAAATTACAGTAAAGTCACTCATTAATGTTGTTGTTTTCTTTGGTGATTCTATTTTTGATAATTTATTTTTCTTTCGTTGCCTGGTATAATAGGTTGTTGTTGTAATGTACTTCGACGCAGAACTAAACACTTTTCACATCGATAGGTTATATTGTTTTCTGTATAATATTCAATGTCCGCAAGTTGAATCTTAGCACAAGAACCATGGAAAAACAACTTACAGTCACCGCACTTAATTTTTAGTGAATCTTTGGAATTAACTATAATATTGCAGATAGGACAATTCATCTTTAAGCGTTAACAAAACTTAAACAAACTGTGATAAATTAGTGTGTGCACCCGACAACACTTAAATATAACACGTCTGTTCTCGATGAGCGATCAGATGTCAAAGTTCAGCTCCTGGTGATAATATAAATCCCAATACTGGGTATTGTAAATTGCATAAATAGCTGGAAAAATGAATAATGTACTTAATGTACATACCACTTAAAATAATCGCGGCTACAGCTACCGAAACCGAAAAAAACTTAAACGACGACGACGAACAGAACTTGCACAACAGAACTTTGCTGCTTTGAAGTTAGATCGAGAAGTTTTTTGCTGATTTATGATACCAAACTAAGATTTATTCAAAGAAAAACTTTTAAAAACTGAGGAAACTAACTGTAATTACAGTCACCGTTTTAAGAAACCGTTCTAATTAAAATACAACCGTTTGAATCCTTAAAGAACCGTATGCAAAACGGTAAGAGAAAAGGAAAGTTTACCAATTTTCAACAATTACTGCGTAGCCTGAAAGCTCGATCAGCCAAATAACTTTAAAAGCAAGTGAACTTATTGCCACCAAAAAAAGAGGTCAATGTAATTGACTTATAACGAAAAGAGTAAGCGCGGCCCGAATAAACAATGAACAAAAGAAAGAGCGTGACGCCAAGTTGCCGTTTGAAATTTTATATGTATAATCAAAAAAAAAAGAAAATGCCAATCAATCATTAAAATCAGTATACTAACCTGTAGGTACATCTTGTTTTAAAATTCAGGAACTGGTGACTTCTTCTTCTATGGCTTGTAGCGTTGATTCTTCTGTTTTGTTCTTGGTTATCGTCCTTCTCCGTTGCACCAATCGAGGCAATGTTGTTTTATTTCTTTTGTTGCGTAGCAACCAGCAAAATGTTTGCCCACAAAAGGCAAATATGGCGTCAAAGTTTTCCAAAAAATAAGGAAAATGCTCCAAAATGCGTGCCGTTACTTCGCTCAATTGGCGGCCGCGTGGCGTGGTGACGATGGCGTCAAAGCTTTCCACAAAAATAAGGTTATCGTCCTTCTCCGTTGCACCAATCGAGGCACAGGTGTTTTATTTCTTTTGTTGCTTAGCAACCAGCAAAATGTTTGCCCACAAAAGGCAAATATGGCGTCAAAGTTTTCCAAAAAATAAGGAGAATGCTCCAAAATACGTTTGCCGTTACTTCGCACAACTAGCGGCGGCGTGGCGTGGTGATGATGGCGTCACAAATTTGTCCACCCAAGGAAAAATGCAGCACAACGCGGCTTGATGATGACGGCGCCACAAATTTTTTCACCCAAGGAAAATGTCCAATCAAAAAAGTGCAGAAAATTCTTTTCTTTTGCACTGATTCTTTTATCTGGTTCGTAGGACCAATTTTTCGGCACAATTGGCCGAAAGAGTTCTTTTTATTAATAAAATACACCACACGTTATTTTAAAACTTGTATGATCTGCTTCGTCATCTCAGCTGGTGGTCCCTCTACTCCGTCACCCGGCATATAGCATGATATTATGATTAGTGGTGGAAGCCCAGCGCGTTCAAGTTTGACCGTCGTTTGGTCTATACAACTATATGTGGATAGAAGAAAGAGTTTAATCTGTTTTCTAGCTACAATACATGTTCTAAATCTACTGTTAATGCCTACATTTGTAGTCTTGTACAGCGTCAGTTCTCTGGAGTGTAGGCCCTTTATTCTGCCACCTGATATCCAGGGTTCTTGAATCAGGGCAATGTCTATCTGTCTACTCTCCATGAAGTAGACCAAGTTGGCACTGGCGGCTTTACTGTGGTGGAGATTTATTTGAATTAACTTCATATTATTTTTAAAACCCCCACCTCCTTGTTTACCTTTTTCTTGTTTGATAACAGCCGCAGCTTGCATCGGTTTGTACCGATCCGCACCTTAAAATCAATCTTCCTTAGAAGCGGTATTGATTTATGATTTAAGATCACAACCACTTCTGTGCCATCTTTTGTTTTCTCACCCATCTCAGCTACTACCCAATTCTGACTAAGTTGGTCAGTATTGAGTGATCTGAGGTATCTTTCAATATAGTCCGGGAGCTGGCGACACTTTTCAATGTCTAAGATGCGTACTCATGAAATATTTTTTTTCTTGTAGTTCTGAGGTAGGTGACGACGAAATTCGACTGCTGCCACCTGGGTAGTGGTGGGTTGATTTACTGTGAATTTTTGAAGTTGCAAAAAAAACCGAAAATTTGTCTAAAATGCGTACTCATGAAACCAGTGACATATGTTAGTTTAACATTTAAAACGATGAAAAAACTTGTGCTTACACCTGGAGGGTGGTGGAAAGTACCGCTGCCAGTTAAGGGAAGTTGGGCCCCTCGTAATGCACTGTAACCTAATTATTTTTTTCCTGGCCTTAAAATCTTGTAGAAAAAAATTTTTTGATTGAATTTCATAACTAATTAGACAAAGATTACGGGAAAAATAGCACGTGCTTGAAAAGGTCATCTTTTACCCTAAAAAAGGGGCAAAAGGGGGGAAAAACACTCTTTTGAAAGTTTTTTTTTTTTAATCTCAAAAACTACATGCATTTTTATGAATCTGATAAAGAAATTTTAGATTTCATACAAACATAGACCAAATGATAAAATTATAGAAAAAATAGGGGGTGCCGGGGTTAAATGTTCCCTTTTTACGCATCTCAAAAACAAAATGTATTTTAAAGACTTTTTTCTTCTGAGGTTTTTTTATTCACAAATTCATATATACTTTATTAATTATTATACCTATATAAAATAAGGGAAGGTGCTTGGGGAGGGGAATACATTTTTAGATTTTTTTGTCATATATCATAATGAAATTCATTTTTAGTAATCCGCTAATGAGGTTTATTCTGAACACATTCAAAATCAAACAAATTCAAAACAAATCGAAAACAGAATTAAAAAGATGGATAAGAATATTCACAATTCAATAACATTTTCCCTAGTATACGTTCCTATCCGTTTTAATACTGTTTCTAATTAGGTACTAATTACCTAAAATTTCCCCGTCGCGACTTGCAGGTCACCTTAATCCCTCAAAGAACAACATACCCTTTTTATTCAGAAGACAAATAATACAAAACACAATTTTTTATGTTTTTCTTTTTTTTAATTTCGTGTTCTTTAAAAATTATAACATTATACTCTCGTGTGAATATCCAAAAGTTTCCATTAAACAGGATAAATCTTCTTCATCAAAATCCTCACTTGTGCTGACTTGGGTGTTTCTTGATTCTTCTTCAGCATCAGTTTCCTCACTATCATTTTGGATACTAGAGTCTATAAAATTGAGAAATAATTTCAAAAAAAGTATAAAATGAAGAAGGAGTCTATTTTGTAATTACCTGCATAACTGATTTTCGAAAGATCTTCGAATACAACTTCTCTGACTGAAGTTGGTAATTGATTTTGTAAAAATTGACATTCGGGCTTCATTCACGTCGCTAAGCTGTTTGTAGCCGTACATACAGCAAACAAATTTCTCCAACGTTTGGAATACATCTGCTTCAACATCTGGATAATTTTGTAGTCTTGAGTAGGTTTCGATGAATTGAGGAGAGTTTTGCAAAATTGTGAATGTTCGGATAATTCAGTTACTTCAATGTTTTCACTTTAAAATATGGAAATGTGTACGTTAATAGAATTTTAGAACAAACACTTTTCATTTAGATTCGAAACTATTGTTATTGCATGATTTTGTAAAAATAGATAAATTATAATTTAGAAATTATTTAGGTACACTTACTTTGTGATCACAGATGTTGAAAGTCCCGATATATTAGATTCACTTCTGGGTTCATTATCACATTGTTTATATTTTTTCCTTACTGCATTAAACCTGCTCAAACACTTTGAATGGTAACCTTCACTTATGCTTTGTGAATATTTTTATCCATCTTTTTAATTCTGTTTTCGATTTGTTTTGAATTTGTTTGATTTTGAATGTGTACAGAATAAACCTCATTAGCGGATCACTAAAAATGAATTTCGTTATGATATATGACAAAAACACGAAAAATGTATTGCCCTCCCCAAGCCGCCTCCCTTATTTTATATGTGTATAATAAAGTATGTATGAATTTGTGAATAAGAAAACCTCAGAAGAAAAAAGTCTTTAAAATACATTTTGTTTTTGAGATGCGTAAAAAGCGAACATTTAACCCCGGCACCCCCTATTTTTTCTATAATTTTATCATTTGGTCTATGTTTGTATGAAATCTAAAATTTCTTTATCAGATTCATAAAAATGCATGTAGTTTTTGAGATTAAAATAAAAAAACTTTCAAAAGAGTGTTTTTCCCCCCTTTTGCCCCTTTTTTAGAGTAAAAGATGACCTTTTAAAGCACGTGCTATTTTTCCCGTAATCTTTGTCTAATTAGTTATGAAATTCAATCAAAAAATTTTTTTCTACAAGATTTTAAGGCCAGGAAAAAAATAATTAGATTACAGTGCATTACGAGGGGGCCCAACTTCCCTTAACTGGCAGCGGTACTTTCCACCACCCTCCAGGTGTAAGCACAAGTTTTTTCATCGTTTTAAATGTTAAACTAACATATGTCACTAGTTTCATGAGTACGCATTTTAGACAAATTTTCGGTTTTTTTTGCAACTTCAAAAATTCACAGTAAATCAACCCACCACGGGTGAGCCTGCAGCAGTCGGTTTTCTGTTCGTCGGGCACCTAAATTACACAAAAAACATAAAATCATGAGTACGCAAATCTTACAATTTTTTGTGTCGCCAGCTCCCGGACTAATACGATCCTTCGGCATGAGCGGTCCTTTCATAGTAAGCTTGGCTCTGGGTCTTGAAAAATTACTGATTTCCTTCCTTCCCATGAGGCGAAGGTCAGCGTTAGGCCACGGAGCTTCAGCTTTTTTTGTGAAATCTTGCAGCCATGTGAGAGTGTGTTCATCTTCACATGTCAGCATTTTGAATCCCTGGAAGATACTGAGAGTACCGAAGAGTGGCGGTGGCCGGCTCTTTACGATAGCCTCATTTACTTCATCAAGGATCCGAAGTTCCATTAGTTGCCATTGATCCTCCGTTAGTTTCCGTGTAGGATTACCATAGTCTACTATGGCAACTTGTTGACCTACTACTGGAGATTTTGGCTTTCTTTAATATGGCTGGCGGGTGAGTGGATGGTAATTGACTTTCCGCAGTAATCTCAGCGATCGGATTTTTCATTTTGTTGTCGCGTTTGTCAGTAGTTTGTTTTTGTTTTTTAGGAACCGAACAGTCCTCGTATCGTTCCGTTTTTGTCGGCGTTGAAGTTCTTTGTCACTGAGGAGTCTCTTCTCCTTCTCCAAAACTGTCTTGTCAGTTATGTCACTGTTTAGAGTATCGTTACCAATGAGTTCACCCGGTTTAGAGGAATAAGACACATTTAGGTCGCATGTAGGGCTGAGGCCCAGGATGTTTCCCATATGTCCCTTATTCGTTTCAACCTCCCCAGGAGCTTCCTTCACACTGCCCAGGCCCGTAGGAGCAGGTGGCTCCATGCAGCGTCTGATTGGCGTGTCGGAAAGCTTCTTGGTTTGTTCCTTCATTGGGTCCGTAGCGTTCTGTTGCCCTGATAAAGAAGAGATAGACGCATTCAAGTTGCATTTGAGGCTGTGACCCTGAATGTTCCTCATGTGCGTTACCCCTGCATTTACCTCTCCCGGAGATATCTTACCACTCTTCAAACCGGTAGGAGCGGAGTGCTCCATGCAACGTCTGGCAGGTGAGTATGATATTCGGGTAGTTGGTTCATGTTGTATGTCAGTTTTTGTATTTGCTTTGTGTATTGATGGTAAAGGTAAAGGTTTTAACGATACCCGAAGCAGGAGGCCCCATCAATCCACTCACGCTAGTGTTCCCCGCAGGAGTAGCCTCCGCCGATGAGTGGGCAGGTGGCCCATTCTTCATTGGAAACTCCTTCTGCAGAAGAGCACGTGCGTTGTGCAGTCTTTTCCGTTCTGGGTCCGTTAGTTCATCCCAACTCTTTGTGCCAAGTCGTTTGACTGTTTTCCTATAGTTAGAGATTTTACACCTCCTGGAGGAAGTCGAGAGTTCGGAAAGGTTGGAACTGGCAACGGAACAGCAGTCAATGACATAGTCACTGTCAACTGTTCCGACGCTGGCCCCGTCCCCTACTCCGAGATTGGCAAAAGGGTTGAAGAGTAAGCCTTCATCCTCGTCTGTCATTGTCGTTGTTTTGTCTTTGTCCTTGTTAGTGTAAAGTATTGTCACTGGCGACTTAGCTTCTTGCAAAGCCAAGCCCTCGCCGGCAACCGTGACTTCTGCCGACACTTTAGCGTATATCCCCGCTAGATTTTTGTTTGTTTCTGTTGTATCTGTCATAGTTTGTTCATAGGTTTGGGTTTCTTGGTTTGTTTTAAAACTACAGCTGGCCAGCTGAGAGTTTAAGGATGTAAATCTCCAGCTGGCCAGCTGAGGATCTAAAACGAAAAAGGATAGTAGGTAGTTTAAAGTTTGGTTGAAGACGTTCAGCGTCATTTGAAATGCAGAAGAAATTTAGATGGATGACGGGTGTCTTCAATGCGGCTCAGGGCCAGATGACGTTTGGCAGGCCGCCGTGCTGCCGCTTCTCGCTGTCAATTGGATGTTTTGTTGGCAGCATCCTTATCACCCCCTAGGAATCCTTTCTACTCTGCCATCGAGCTATCGGCCCGATCACAAAAATAAGACAACCAAATTTTTATTTTCAACTTAGAATACATCAACAATATTTCAACCTTTATTCATTTCTTGTAAATTTTATCAAAAAATAGCGAAAATTTCCAACACAATACCAGCTACAAGCATAATAAATTTAAATGAGAAACTTAGATAATTATTCTCATGCCGAAACGATATATAATATGATTATTAGAAATTATAAATTGATCAACATTTTATAAAAAAAAACATTCAAGATAAAAAATTTACAAAAAAAAATTTATGACCAAAAGTATGTATGTACCGTTCACGACAAAAAAACCTGGAAGAACACCCGGTTTTCCTCGGCGGAAACCCTCCCCACCGTCTCGCAACTATGTGCTTAGCGTATCAGTTCACGCCCGCTATAAAAAAAACAAACGCCAAACCCTTTACCCTCCTATATATAGAGCTCTATCTATAGTGATTCTAAAAGGGACAAAATCTTGTAGCCCGCGAACGAGACCTGGACAGAATCTCACCGCTGAGTCTTATCTAAATTGCCGGTGTCGGATTTTTCCAAACTCTTTTTGGGTCGGCACTTAGAAAATATCAAAAAAAATATTTAAAATTGGTCTCAATATTCACGGAACTTGATTCCCTAAATTATAAAATTTCGCCTATAATAGCCTGAATAAAGGTTCACAAATATACTTATATATCAATTGACAAAAAAAATTAAAAAAGGTGTTCCGGAACTCAGCAACTTCTGTCTTGACTCTTGTTCCCTATCTTCTCGTCTTCTCTTTAGCGATAACCGCTTATTCTGGCCAGTTACGGACAGTTCTGCGAGTTTACGGAACGGTTTACCGCAAGTTCCGCAAGGTTACGAAATGTTATGGGACGGTTACGGAAAGGTCCGCAATGTTACAGAAAGGTCCGCAAGATTACGGAAAGGTCCGCAAGATTACAAAAGGGATCCGCAAGGTTACAAAAAAGGGGTGACGCCTCTTCGGCTCCAGTTGGCACCCGGAGAATCACGGGCTTACGCTCAACCTTTTTGCTGTGCCGGTTCTGGCAATGGCCACAGATTATTCCACAGTATTTTATCTCCAGCCAAAATCACCCCTTTCATAAAAAAAAATCACAAAATTCACACAAAAAAAATTCCTCGCGTTTGACTTCTTGTCTATTATGAAACATATATATATACATTTATATAGATGATATATATAATCCGGACTCTACAGTACACTTTTCTAAAAAAAATTATCTCGAAATGTTTTTTTGCACCTGCTTTATACCGAAACGGTTGAATTTCAAATCCGTCTTCAAGATGAACCCTTCGAGGAGGTCCTTTGAGATGAAAGTAGCTGAATATTTGTATACGGCGGTTTGTAAAACTGATTATAACACTATTCTTTTCTTTACTGACGACGACGAAAACAAGAGGCCCGGCATGCGGCAGTGGCTCGGCGAGCCACAATTGCCCTCGCGTTTGGCCAAGGCCTGCGGATTAAAAAACTATTTTCAAAGGCACAGCAACCAGCAGCGTAATTATGTGATCATTGTATTAATAAAAAGTTGTTTTTCTGAAGAGACTTTAGATTTTCACATCGAAAGTCTTCAATGTTAACCACCTGGTACCAGTTGTCACCAAGGATATCTTTGATCCACATTGTCTTCTCTACTCCTTTTACATAGATCACTGTAGTTATGCAAATGTTTTCTTTTAAGAAATTTTGCACACTATTAAAGCTGACCGAATCATCACTCCAAGCCAGATGATGATAATTGCATCTTAACCAATTTGCTTCTTTTTTTTGTTTACTGATAGTCTCTCAAAGGGGAATGGTGGTTCGATTAGAAAATTTTGATACTCGTTATAATTAAAAGTTATCGCGAGTTCTTGAAATATAAAATTATTGTTTTCATTTTTGAAACCTTGTGCGTCTAACCACCTGGTACCAGTTGTCACCAAGGATATCTTTGATCCACATTGTCTTCTCTACTCCTTTTACATAGATCACTGTAGTTATGCAAATGTTTTCTTTTAAGAAATTTTGCACACTATTAAAGCTGACCGAACCATCACTCCAAGCCAGATGATGATAATTTATTGCATCTTAACCAATTTGCTTCTTTTTTTGTTTACTGATAGTCTCTCAAAGGGGAATGGTGGTTCGATTAGAAAATTTTGATACGCGTTATAATTAAAAGTTATCGCGAGTTCTTGAAATATAAAATTATTGTTTTCATTTTTGAAACCTTGTGCGTCTAACCACCTGGTACCAGTTGTCACCAAGGATATCTTTGATCCACATTGTCTTCTCTACTCCTTTTACATAGATCACTGTAGTTATGCAAATGTTTTCTTTTAAGAAATTTTGCACACTATTAAAGCTGACCGAACCATCACTCCAAGCCAGATGATGATAATTGCATCTTAACCAATTTGCTTCTTTTTTTGTTTACTGATAGTCTCTCAAAGGGGAATGGTGGTTCGATTAGAAAATTTTGATACTCGTTATAATTAAAAGTTATCGCGAGTTCTTGAAATATAAAATTATTGTTTTCATTTTTGAAACCTTGTGCGTCTAACCACCTGGTACCAGTTGTCACCAAGGATATCTTTGATCCACATTGTCTTCTCTACTCCTTTTACATAGATCACTGTAGTTATGCAAATGTTTTCTTTTAAGAAATTTTGCACACTATTAAAGCTGACCGAACCATCACTCCAAGCCAGATGATGATAATTGCATCTTAACCAATTTGCTTCTTTTTTTGTTTACTGATAGTCTCTCAAAGGGGAATGGTGGTTCGATTAGAAAATTTTGATACTCGTTATAATTAAAAGTTATCGCGAGTTCTTGAAATATAAAATTATTGTTTTCATTTTTGAAACCTTGTGCGTCTAACCACCTGGTACCAGTTGTCACCAAGGATATCTTTGATCCACATTGTCTTCTCTACTCCTTTTACATAGATCACAGTTATGCAAATGTTTTCTTTTAAGAAATTTTGCACACTATTAAAGCTGACCAAACCATCACTCCAAGCCAGAAGATGATAATTGCATCTTAACCAATTTGCTTCTTTTTTTTGTTTACTGTTAGTCTCTCAAAGGGGAATGGTGGTTCGATTAGAAAATTTTGATACTCGTTATAATTAAAAGTTATCGCGAGTCCTTGAAATATAAAATTATTGTTTTCATTTTTGAAACCTTGTGCGTCTAACCACCTGGTACCAGTTGTCACCAAGGATATCTTTGATTCACATTGTCTTCTCTACTCCTTTTACATAGATCACTGTAGTTATGCAAATGTTTTCTTTTAAGAAATTTTGCACACTATTAAAGCTGACCGAACCATCACTCCAAGCCAGATGATGATAATTGCATCTTAACCAATTTGCTTCTTTTTTTGTTTACTGATAGTCTCTCAAAGGGGAATGGTGGTTCGATTAGAAAATTTTGATACTCGTTATAATTAAAAGTTATCGCGAGTTCTTGAAATATAAAATTATTGTTTTCATTTTTGAAACCTTGTGCGTCTAACCACCTGTTACCAGTTGTCACCAAGGATATCTTTGATCCACATTGTCTTCTCTACTCCTTTTACATAGATCACTGTAGTTATGCAAATGTTTTCTTTTAAGAAATTTTGCACACTATTAAAGCTGACCGAACCATCACTCCAAGCCAGATGATGATAATTGCATCTTAACCAATTTGCTTCTTTTTTTGTTTACTGATAGTCTCTCAAAGGGGAATGGTGGTTCGATTAGAAAATTTTGATACTCGTTATAATTAAAAGTTATCGCGAGTTCTTGAAATATAAAATTATTGTTTTCATTTTTGAAACCTTGTGCGTCTAACCACCTGGTACCAGTTGTCACCAAGGATATCTTTGATCCACATTATCTTCTCTACTCCTTTTACATAAATCACTGTAGTTATGCAAATGTTTTCTTTTAAAAAATTTTGCACACTATTAAAGCTAACCGAACCATCACTCCAAGCCAGATGATGATAATTGCATCTTAACCAATTTGCTTCTTTTTTTTGTTTACTGATAGTCTCTCAAAGGGGAATGGTGGTTCGATTAGAAAATTTTGATACTCGTTATAATTAAAAGTTATCGCGAGTTCTTGAAATATAAAATTATTGTTTTCATTTTTGAAACCTTGTGCGTCTAACCACCTGGTACCAGTTGTCACCAAGGATATCTTTGATCCACATTGTCTTCTCTACTCCTTTTACATAGATCACTGTAGTTATGCAAATGTTTTCTTTTAAGAAATTTTGCACACTATTAAAGCTGACCGAACCATCACTCCAAGCCAGATGATGATAATTGCATCTTAACCAATTTGCTTCTTTTTTTTGTTTACTGATAGTCTCTCAAAGGGGAATGGTGGTTCGATTAGAAAATTTTGATACTCGTTATAATTAAAAGTTATCGCGAGTTCTTGAAATATAAAATTATTGTTTTCATTTTTGAAACCTTGTGCGTCTAACCACCTGGTACCAGTTGTCACCAAGGATATCTTTGATCCACATTGTCTTCTCTACTCCTTTTACACAGATCACTGTAGTTATGCAAATGTTTTCTTTTAAGAAATTTTGCACACTATTAAAGCTGACCGAACCATCACTCCAAGCCAGATGATGATAATTGCATCTTAACCAATTTGCTTCTTTTTTTGTTTACTGATAGTCTCTCAAAGGGGAATGGTGGTTCGATTAGAAAATTTTGATACTCGTTATAATTAAAAGTTATCGCGAGTTCTTGAAATATAAAATTATTGTTTTCATTTTTGAAACCTTGTGCGTCTAACCACCTGGTACCAGTTGTCACCAAGGATATCTTTGATCCACATTGTCTTCTCTACTCCTTTTACATAGATCACTGTAGTTATGCAAATGTTTTCTTTTAAGAAATTTTGCACACTATTAAAGCTAACCGAACCATCACTCCAAGCCAGATGATGATAATTGCATCTTAACCAATTTGCTTCTTTTTTTGTTTACTGATAGTCTCTCAAAGGGGAATGGTGGTTCGATTAGAAAATTTTGATACTCGTTATAATTAAAAGTTATCGCGAGTTCTTGAAATATAAAATTATTGTTTTCATTTTTGAAACCTTGTGCGTCTAACCACGTGGTACCAGTTGTCACCAAGGATATCTTTGATCCACATTGTCTTCTCTACTCCTTTTACATAGATCACTGTAGTTATGCAAATGTTTTCTTTTAAGAAATTTTGCACACTATTAAAGCTAACCGAACCATCACTCCAAGCCAGATGATGATAATTGCATCTTAACCAATTTGCTTCTTTTTTTGTTTACTGATAGTCTCTCAAAGGGGAATGGTGGTTCGATTAGAAAATTTTGATACTCGTTATAATTAAAAGTTATCGCGAGTTCTTGAAATATAAAATTATTGTTTTCATTTTTGAAACCTTGTGCGTCTAACCACCTGGTACCAGTTGTCACCAAGGATATCTTTGATCCACATTGTCTTCTCTACTCCTTTTACATAGATCACTGTAGTTATGCAAATGTTTTCTTTTAAGAAATTTTGCACACTATTAAAGCTGACCGAACCATCACTCCAAGCCAGATGATGATAATTGCATCTTAACCAATTTGCTTCTTTTTTTTGTTTACTGATAGTCTCTCAAAGGGGAATGGTGGTTCGATTAGAAAATTTTGATACTCGTTATAATTAAAAGTTATCGCGAGTTCTTGAAATATAAAATTATTGTTTTCATTTTTGAAACCTTGTGCGTCTAACCACCTGGTACCAGTTGTCACCAAGGATATCTTTGATCCACATTGTCTTCTCTACTCCTTTTACACAGATCACTGTAGTTATGCAAATGTTTTCTTTTAAGAAATTTTGCACACTATTAAAGCTGACCGAACCATCACTCCAAGCCAGATGATGATAATTGCATCTTAACCAATTTGCTTCTTTTTTTGTTTACTGATAGTCTCTCAAAGGGGAATGGTGGTTCGATTAGAAAATTTTGATACTCGTTATAATTAAAAGTTATCGCGAGTTCTTGAAATATAAAATTATTGTTTTCATTTTTGAAACCTTGTGCGTCTAACCACCTGGTACCAGTTGTCACCAAGGATATCTTTGATCCACATTGTCTTCTCTACTCCTTTTACATAGATCACTGTAGTTATGCAAATGTTTTCTTTTAAGAAATTTTGCACACTATTAAAGCTGACCGAACCATCACTCCAAGCCAGATGATGATAATTGCATCTTAACCAATTTGCTTCTTTTTTTGTTTACTGATAGTCTCTCAAAGGGGAATGGTGGTTCGATTAGAAAATTTTGATACTCGTTATAATTAAAAGTTATCGCGAGTTCTTGAAATATAAAATTATTGTTTTCATTTTTGAAACCTTGTGCGTCTAACCACCTGGTACCAGTTGTCACCAAGGATATCTTTGATCCACATTGTCTTCTCTACTCCTTTTACATAGATCACTGTAGTTATGCAAATGTTTTCTTTTAAGAAATTTTGCACACTATTAAAGCTGACCGAACCATCACTCCAAGCCAGATGATGATAATTGCATCTTAACCAATTTGCTTCTTTTTTTTGTTTACTGATAGTCTCTCAAAGGGGAATGGTGGTTCGATTAGAAAATTTTGATACTCGTTATAATTAAAAGTTATCGCGAGTTCTTGAAATATAAAATTATTGTTTTCATTTTTGAAACCTTGTGCGTCTAACCACCTGGTACCAGTTGTCACCAAGAATATCTTTGATCCACATTGTCTTCTCTACTCCTTTTACACAGATCACTGTAGTTATGCAAATGTTTTCTTTTAAGAAATTTTGCACACTATTAAAGCTGACCGAACCATCACTCCAAGCCAGATGATGATAATTGCATCTTAACCAATTTGCTTCTTTTTTTGTTTACTGATAGTCTCTCAAAGGGGAATGGTGGTTCGATTAGAAAATTTTGATACTCGTTATAATTAAAAGTTATCGCGAGTTCTTGAAATATAAAATTATTGTTTTCATTTTTAAAACCTTGTGCGTCTAACCACCTGGTACCAGTTGTCACCAAGGATATCTTTGATCCACATTGTCTTCTCTACTCTTTTTACATAGATCACTGTAGTTATGCAAATGTTTTCTTTTAAGAAATTTTGCACACTATTAAAGCTGACCGAACCATCACTCCAAGCCAGATGATGATAATTGCATCTTAACCAATTTGCTTCTTTTTTTTGTTTACTGATAGTCTCTCAAAGGGGGATGGTGGTTCGATTAGAAAATTTTGATACTCGTTATAATTAAAAGTTATCGCGAGTTCTTGAAATATAAAATTATTGTTTTCATTTTTGAAACCTTGTGCGTCTAACCACCTGGTACCAGTTGTCACCAAGGATATCTTTGATCCACATTGTCTTCTCTACTCCTTTTACATAGATCACTGTAGTTATGCAAATGTTTTCTTTTAAGAAATTTTGCACACTATTAAAGCTGACCGAACCATCACTCCAAGCCAGATGATGATAATTTATTGCATCTTAACCAATTTGCTTCTTTTTTTTGTTTACTGATAGTCTCTCAAAGGGGAATGGTGGTTCGATTAGAAAATTTTGATACTCGTTATAATTAAAAGTTATCGCGAGTTCTTGAAATATAAAATTATTGTTTTCATTTTTGAAACCTTGTGCGTCTACTGTAATGAAATCTTTCACAGCCATTTTTTAAACTTTATATTGTTTAAAAAAAAAAAAAAAAAAACTTTTTAGAATGAACAATGCGTATGGAACGACTGCAAATTTGTTACTGAAAAAATTATACGATTCGTTTTGTCACTCCAGTAAGAGGTGTATACTCAATTATACGTTCATGTATAAGAACGCAATATGCAGAAGTCTGATCAGGGATATTCTTCGTTGTATAAAATTCCACTCTTATATCTATAGGTCCAGTTTTGATAGTTTAGTTTTTCGTTTTGGTGTGTTACATCGACTACAATGATTGGCGCGACTTTTTTGAAATCTTCACGCGATAAAATAGGTTTAGGGCCACGCATATAATAGCTCTGTTGAAATTTGATATACATATCGTATAAGATGGCATACTGATTACGAACAAATTTTATACTAAGATCATCATGCGGATATGAATCAGAGTTAAGATGCACTTTAATATTACTCAAATCACAGTGCTGAAATCCATTTGCAGACTGGAAGACAATTAAAATAAACCGAGGCCTCTCGCTTTGTGGAGAAAGTTTCACATTCCAAAAATTGTCTAGTCCTTGAGATAGTACAGGATTATAATGACAATCCCAACTTCGAAATGCCATTGTTAAACAACTTCCGCTATTTATTGTTTTGAGAATTTCCAGTTTTATAAAATCGGCCAGTTGTATATGAGGCATCTTCCATGTAATATTAATAATGTTTAATTTTATTTTCTCTTTATCATCAGTTGAAAACAATGCATCCTTATCAGATTTTGAACGTAGTAATATGAGCTCATGCTTAGAGTTCAATACAATTTTATTAAAGTCCTCAGCAATGCCCATGAGCATTTTGAGTGGTACGGAAAAATTGTAATACCCGTTCTCTATTTTAAAATCGGTCTCTTGAAACCATTCAGCATTTTTTAACATTTTGCTTTCATTGTTATTTAATGAGACATAATTTTTAACCATCGTTTCTATGCCTATGCAATTAACAACTAACATATTGAGAAATATATTACATTTGAGACGTGCGTAGTTTTTGGTCCTGATATTTGAACAAAAAAGTCTGATTAAAAGTGTTTGGTTTTTTAAAAATACTTGGGCTAAGTGAAGTGCGCATTAGTAGTGAGCGAAAATTGTAAGAGTGGGTTTAAATAAATTGAATTTCACGCGTTTATTTGCAAAAAAAATTGAATATCTGCAAAAAAGAAAAAAAACAATTATTTATATATTTGTACTTCCCCAACTATACGGGACACTTCCAAGAACTCATCTTTTATGGTGACTACTTCGTCTTCTCTTATACTAATAAACATCGGAAAGAAAACAACTCGCATCACCATAATAACAAGCAACAAACTGAACACTTTCAATTCCATCTAATGAAATTTATTATATCTAATAAAACAATTTAATTTTCGAACTACAATCTCCAAAAAAATTATATAAACACAATTTAAAAACGCCGACCAAAACAATAAACCACACGATCTTTTGATTTGATAGCATTTGACACTTGAGCTATTTGACATTATAAGCTGTCGAATCAAAATTTCCTTACGCCCGAGCTTAACGAGCCAATAGACATTAAAAACTATCCAGGGTCGGCGACAAAAATTAAAAAGTACTGCTGAGGTAAGATGTCAATTACTTTGGCTGATCTTAAATCCCCTTTAAAGATGCAAAAAGAGGAGATCCTTCAAAACATTAATGAAGCTCCTGACAGGGTGATTAAAAATACGGATGAAAAAGTAGGAATTATTTCCGAAAAAGTAAATATGCTAGAAAAAATTGTAGAGACACAGGCTAATATAATTGAAATATTATGATTACGATTTGGTTTTTGTAAAACGTTACCGCGATTTTAATATATTGGAATGTTTCGGGGTTAGGAATCATATCTACTTCTTCAGGAGTTAAGATTTTTCTCGTGAGAATACCTAGTTTACTTGTCATTATTACTTGATCTATATCATCAATGTGGTTTTTCAATAAATTAATATCATAATTGAGCTGGTAGACATATTGTATATATCTCATTTCTTCTTCTAAATTGCTAAGTCGTTTATGTGTTGCGTTAGTATAATTATTTAAGTAGGTTTCTATTTTATATTGTTGGTTGTTATGTGTTTCGTAATATTTTTTATTTGATCAGACAAATTAATCTTGGTTTATCTTGATTTGTTTGTTATCTTTATAAATGATATTCTTTATATTAAGATTTACATTATCAAGTTTCGTCTGTATTTTAAACGCATCTTCGCTGTCCATTGTACCAGCAATGAATTTAAGTCCCTGACCTAAAATATTAAACAGTGCTCTCTTAGTTTTAATGTGGGGTTTTAGAAAGTTTATTTTATTCTCTAAAAGATTGAAATTATGTTTTATAGTACTAAGCATTGGTCCTATAATCTCAGATTTGGGTTCTAATTTTTCTATATTCTTGTAGATTTGGTATTTGATTACTTCATATTCGGTAATATTTATTATATGTAGAACTTTAATGTGGTTCTTTATTAATTTCCTATCTCTTAGTTTAATACGTATATATCCGTCGTTGTTGGTTATATCTTGTATCTCTATTGATTGCGTATAAATTTGCAGGAAGATGGTGAAGAGAATGAGTATAATTGGCCGCATCATCATTTCCATCTTCACCATCACAATAAAACTTGCTTATTGATCTTCTTGTTCCGTAGGTATAGGTAGTTACAGTTGAAGTTCTCTTTTTTTTTTATTGAATGTCTATTTTGTATTATATTACAAAAGTTTTTCCACAGGAATTGTTCGATTTTTGTACTCCTTTTTTTTCTCTTTTTCGTAGAGATAAAAGTGCCACTGATTATTTGTTAATGTATTTTTTTTTCTCTTTTTCGTAGAGATAAAATACCACTGAGTAGCAAGTACTTAGTTCTTTTGTCAAAATAAAATTTTTTTCTCGGATTATTTATGGTGTTTTATTTATTTTTTTTTTTCGTGGTATATCCTACCGACTGCGCCAGAAACGAAAATGAATGTGCATGAAAAATAAAAAAAATAAAAGGTACACAATTTTTAATTATGAATCTTTATTAAAACAAAGGAATCGAACTACCCGTGACAAGACTAAATCGAGAACTGGCTAATTGAAATTAAAATTATTTCCACAAGATATGCAGAGTGCATACCTTGCAGTTATTTGTAAGCTTATGTGGAGCGATAAATATTATTGTGACACAAAATATGCAAAGTGCATATTTAGTAATTAGAACGAAGTTCTTTATTTATTTATCTTTTTCTTAGGAATTATGAAGCAAAATATGCAAAGTGCATATTTTGTAATTAGAACGAAGTTCTTTATTTCTAAGGAATTATGAGGCAAAATATGCAATGTGCATATTTTGGAAATTATTTATCTCTCCACTTCACTTATATAATATTTATATGAGGGGTTGTGGTTGATGCTATAACTACTAGACTCTAAGCTAGGTATTTCCAACAAATATTTTTGGACTGAGGCCATCAGTCTAACCTTTTCTAGAAAATTACTTACATCACTAGGAAACTCGGTGGCTTCAATGCCAGCACGTTGCACAACCATTAATTGCATGTGCTGCATTCTTTCAGACAATTCGTAGCCTATACAACGATTTGTCCAAGTCTGTTCTACCTCATTAGGATTCCACTCATTTGGAGCATCAGGTGGACCCTCTGTATATATAATATCCTGCATAATACGCTGGGCAGCGATAGATATATTAGGGTAGTCAGTTGTTAAATAAAACTGAGTATCAATATGTTCAAAATAACCTAATTGATCGTAGGTATATGGCTTAGTATTAAATTTACTCTCTGGGCCGGAAGGTATCATAAAATTTCCAAAACCAGATAAGTATAAAGCAAAGCTCTTAGGGAGCACATAATTTCCTTGCTGATATACCATATTAACAAATTCGATTTCATCAGTTGTTAAACGATATCTGTTCATTCGTTTAATATATAATACCCTTGCCCATGCAAGAACTGTTAAATAATAATTATAAGTTAATAAACTTATAGATCTTTTAAAATTAAGATTATGAGCACAGAAATTCTCATAACTTTCCTTAACTAGGGTTGAAAAACCACTGAACCCCGTAAAGTGGTTTAGTTCTTCAGCTACAGGACGTAGCTCCTCCGATGGGGTCGGGAAGAAAGCCTCAAGATATAAGGGATCGTTCTTGAGATCTGAACTGGTCTTAGAAAGATGTTGACCAGTGGGTAACGAATCAACGGCAACAACAGGTGATCTCACATTTTCTCTGGGTCTTGAGATTCCGCCTCTGCGCGCTTGATTAAACGGCCTCCTTTGCATAGGGCAAAAAAAAAATTATTTCCTCTAAAATTATTATTTCTGTTATATCTAGACTTTTTCGCTCTAGATCTTTATCTCTTTTGACACAAAAAGATTAACAAATACCTTTGTAATAGATAGTTTAGTTTGTGGTACCACTCCTTGGATTTACTTTTTATACACTTGCAGCTGTGTTTTGCGATAAATCGCGTAACTCGTAAAATGTATTCCTTTTCTTGGCCTACTTGTTGGAAGTTGTTGGACATGGAATTATTGTTTCCATAATCGACTTCATCCACTAAACCGAAATCCATCCTGTTAGGAATTCCCTCAACGACGGTGTAAATACCGCAAATTTTGGCAATTGCATCTTCCGTAGGCGATACCACAAATTTGTTAAAGGGGCCTCCTCCTGTTGATACATCTTCGTCCTTCTGCTCGGCTTTTAAATCGTCCCACATAGCTTCCGCGACAACTCGATCTCCTTTCATGAATCCTCTAGCGAGATCCTTGTGCTCCTCCATAAAACTTATAAATATTGCCTCCTGCGCAGTATTTTTGTGTCTACCCCTCTTTTAAAAATGTAGGAAAATAGAAATTTCATTAACTGTGTTTATCTTATGCTTAATCGCATTTGTAAAAGTTAGGTTATTGTCTTCTTGATAGAAAATGGTAGAAAATTCGTGAATAAGGTTAGTGATTTTATTTTCTTCTTCAGTATTCAGATGGTCTATGTCGAAGATTTAAACTTCCGAACAATCGAGGGGAGTCCGAATTGCAACCTGAAAATGTCCAGAGAAAGGGGCACTCTGCCAACACACAATTTTCTTTTAAAAATATGATTTTATTTAATTCAGTAAAGGATTTTGCTTTGCGACCATTGTATAAATTGTACCGCGGCGATGCGAGAATCAGGAAAGTAAGAATTGAACTAAATTAAGACAGACCAAGTCCGTCGCCAAGAAACCAAACCAACCACCACCAGTCCAGTGCCGAGAAAATGCAGCGTCACTAAAACGCCACAAGTTCAGCGAATCCAAGATTTGATACCAGGCCCATGCCTTGGATATCCATCGACACACCAGGAACAATGCCCCGATGCCAGCGATAACAACAACCATCCGTGGGAATGACATTAGCAAACCAATCATAAAAAAAAAAAAAAAAATTATTATTTGCAGTAGAACGATATGAATATGCCATACCCAAGTCTCCATTCGGTATTTATTTGTTCTACCGTAGCAAAGAGGCGTTAAGTATCTAATATCCATCGTATCTATCGTCCACTTGATAGATACATACGAAGACAGCGACGGCCATGCGATACCAAGTAGCTAGCCGCGCTGCTGCTGCTGATGTCTATTTGATGGTGCACAATATTCGAAGTTTAATGGCTAAATTCAATTTTGTTTTATTTAATTTAAATGTACCTATTTTTGCGTGTTTTAATTTAAAAAAAATCTAAATCAGTGGATGCAATTTCATCCCCTGTTAAAATACTAGGGTGTAAAATACCTTGTTTGGCGGAGGCTATGTTGTCAAGAATATTGTCAATTTTGTCTTCCAGAATTTTGAGTTTTAAATGTTGATCTGTTCTTAAGAGTTTGAGTGTTAAGTTCCTTTGATTATCTATTAAATTGTTGTATACCTCAGATATATGTTTTCTGTCCTCCTCTATTATTTCTTTAAAATTTTTTATATTCTTCATAATTTGTTTATTACTGTTAATCTGTTCATTTAAATTTTCTATTGCATTCCTGTTATTGATGTCTACAACTTTAAAATGTTCTAAAATATCGTCTCTATCATAGTCATCCATGGTTCCAAATAACCACTTTTGACCGGTTCCAACAATATTCAAAAGACCTCTTTTTTGTCGAACGATAGATACTAAGGCTTTAACTTTTGATTTGATGTTAAAAATTATATATTATTATAATATTATTAATATTTTTCTTGTGCTTATTGGCTTTCGTGCTTAAAATTTTTGGTTCCGTGTCTACTGCTTTATTTGGGCTTATTCCTAAAGTTGAATGAAGTTGTTATATATTTTGACTGCCTTATGAATTTTTCGATTAGTAGTAAGATCTTTATTTATTATTAATTTTTTTTAAATTCCACTCACTATCTTGTATATATGTTAGAAGGATCGTTAATATACTACTTAAGTCAAAGTTGTTTCTAATTTCTCTCTCCAATTGCCCTATGGAAAGCTCTTTATATTTAAGATACAATTAACTGCTTGCATGAGTATATTATTTCATTTTTATTTACCTCATACAAGGCATACTCAATACTCACGACATTCTCTTAATATATAATCTATTTTATTGCATAATTCTAGAATGTTGTTGACCTTAATATTATTTATTTCCAGCAAAACGTTGTTAATGTCTATGACGGGCCGGAAGTGTTGTATTAATCTTGCCCTTGCGACTTCCCACGATGTTGGTGGTGTCATATGTAATAGGTTCTTCGTTGCTCCAACAATTTTAACATTATAAATAGCTTTAAATGTCTCTGCTTTCTGAGCATCTGCAGTGGCTGCTCCTGCTCGCATTTTTCACCCCAAAATTCTTTGATGTACGCTATTCTCTTCAAAGAAGGGTCTGGTGAATTCTGCGTCAGATATTGCTGCAAATTTTGTTGTTGTTGTTGAACGCTTGTCAGCGTATTCAATGTGTCGATGACACTTTGGAGTAATGCTTCCATTCTCGGGTTTTTCTTTCTTTATTTCAACTGATATTAAGTATGAAATAAAAACAACTACTCGGGTGGAGGTGGGGAGGTGTTCAACTGATTTTTAGTTACAATATTTTATTTCTTTACTTTGCGTTTGTTATACTCCGTTTCCTTTTCGACTGCGTTGTATATTTTTATAACTATATATATTAAATCTATAATGAAACAATTTATTTATTCTTTAATTGAAAACACTTCTTTATTTTCCGACTGCCAATTATATATTGACAAAAAGACTTCGTTTAGTATTAATTAGGTACATACCTACACAAATTTTCATAGAAAAATAGAGGTCAATGCATTCAATTTCCCATGGCCTTCGGATAGTGAGAAGTTCCCATAGGAAAATGATGCATTGACAACTTATGGGTTGCGAAGCAACACAAATGTTCCGTCGTCAAGTTTGCTGACTTGCATTTGTGTAACTCTCGTGTTGTAGTTCTGGTGGGAGAAGGGTATCCCAAGTGAGGCCCCCTGACCAGACGGTTTGGATGAACATCTTTCCAACAATTACAACGGGAGCCAGTAAGCCCGTGGGATCAAAGAGTTGTGCTACTTCGCTGAGGACCCTCCTCTTTATTGGAACAACCCCAGGTACTTCTAATTCCACCAAAAAGAAGAGCTCGTCAGCTGCTGGGTCCCAACGGAGGCCAAGTACTGTGGTAGTCGGGCACTCCATCACGAGCTCTGTGAAAAAAGAAGAGAAAAGAACATTGTTAGTTATCTAATACGATTGTGGGTTTTTATTAATTATTGATTAAATTCAAAGATACTTTATTTATCAGAAAAACTTAAATCTATTAGTAATTAACAAAGCGAACAATTAATCTAACAATGTTAAGTAGGATGATTCCACGAGGAGAGCCAAAGAGTAAAAGAGACAGATTAGCAGCGGGCGGATATGAATGTCAAACTTCAAGTATCACCATGACGGAAACTTGCTGGACGCCATCTAGACATTGAAAAGCTAATCAGATTTTCCGTATGTTAAAAAGCTCCCTCTTGTAGACACAACATTATCCTACCAATTTACTGTGCGCAATTCGAGTTCCACTGGGCAACAGTATTGACAGTATTGATGTCAGCAGCCAGCTTGAATACTTCAGAATGGCTACTGCAGCTAGTGATAAGATCATCGACGTAGAATGCCTTCTCAATAGTCATCCGGGCTGCCCTGGAGCGGATTGGATCGCGCACCAAGTGCTGATTCTCCCGTGCACACTGCATCATGGACCTTACGGAGTGTCCTTTCACCTCCGTAAGGTCCATGGTGCAGTGAAGTGGCGTAGCCAGACTTGGTTTGAAAGGGGGGGTTTCAAACAAAAAAAATTATAACAATAAACCCAAAAACGTTAAACCCCAAAACAATTAAACCCACAAACCCCAAAACCATTAAACCCACATAGCCCAACTGGCAAATAACCCAAAACCGTTAGACCCCAAAACAATTAAACCCACAAACCACAAAACCATTAAACCCACATAGCCCAACTCGGCAAAGCCAGAATTGAAAAAGAAGAAATTGAATCGCCTCGATGAGCACGTAAAGGACATTTGCCGGAGTTTTTTTATACTTATCAGACGTCAAAAGTTGAAAATATTTAACGTCACTTGTTTTAGTTGGAATACACTAATAGCATGTTACCGAAGAGGGGGGAAAGGGGTTTACAAAGTAAAATAAATTTTGCGAAAAAATAAACGATGAATAATAATTTTATATTTTCTAAAAAAATAGTACACCGTAGGCATTTAACTACATTTAAAATTTGAAATCTAATCTTCGTGTTTTTCTACAAAATTCTTCTAATACCTCCTCCGGCGTGATTTTAATGTCTGTGTGTATGTTGAGATGCGCCAATCCGTTCAATCTTTGTTCGCTCATCGTATTCCTTAAATATGTTTTTAGACGCTTCAATGAGCTGAAACTTCTTTCCGTGTACGCGTTCGAAATTGGCAGACAGCAGAAAATCTTTAATAGTTTATAGACATTTGGATACAAATCAGCATTGCATCGTTGCATCAATTCCGTCACTTTTATTATTTTTGAGTCCATAGCTGCATACATTTTGCTTAGAAGTATTTGCCATAATTTAATTTCTGCTTTGACTTCGACAGAACTTCCCAAGTCATTTTCATACATTTTTATCAATTCTTCCAAGGCAGTCGTTTCGTCTTCTTCTGATGTAAAAATCTTTTTTGATGATATTAATATGTGAAACATTTTAAAAAGATTTTTATGGGTGATGAATTTTTCTTCCATCTGTGCTATGACGGTTTCTAAAAACGGAATAAAAACGTTGATTCGGTAGTACGTTTGCGGAGTGATTTGAGAACTTGCCCCTGCATTAGCTCTATTAGTTTGTCTTCCACAAAGTCGAGGTAACTTGTCTATATCGAAACCAATAGTTTCATGGGCCCTTTCAATTTCAGCAAAAATTGCATTAAATTTTACATCTACGTTGCTTCGAATAGACCGTAACTGCGTCACAACATTTTCAGCATTTTGAACGGCTGCAGCTAAATCAACATTTTCTTTTTGTAAAAATGTACTAAGCGGCAACGTGTACCCCAGGATTGAATTCAAAATTCGCAAAGTTATATTGAATTCACTTGCTTTTATTGCAGTTAATAACTGCTGTGCTGAAGCAGATGTTTTGCGATCGTCCCATTGCGAAATTTCTTCTAAAGCTGAAATGACACTTAACTGCAAATCCATGAATACCGTAATTGATGTTTGACGCTCAATCCAACGAGTAGGGTTATATTGTACCAATCTTTTATTTTTCACTGCTTCATCAATATACTTTTCGAGACAAGTTTGCCTTTTAGGCGTATTAAAAAAATCATAAACAGATTCGACAGTTCCAGTAGTGTTTTTAATTGAAGCAAGATCACTCGCCGTAGATAAAGCTAAATTTAAACAATGATTAGAACAATGAACATAAATTGCTGAATTTATTTGTTTTCTAATTATAGCTTGGACGCCATTAAATTTACCGCTCATGGCAGCAGCGCCATCATATCCTTGCCCTCTCATATATTCGGTTTCTATTCCCATTTCATTTAGCTTATTTAAAATGACGTTTGCCATGTTTATGCCGGTTGTACTGTTCAAAGGTACAAATTCCAAAAATCTTTCCACAACTTCATGTTTTTCATCATCAACATAACGAATGCACAAAGAAAATTGCTCCACTTTACTGACATCGGTTGTTTTCGTCTTTAAAAATAAAATCCACGGCTGGGTCTCAAGAACTTAGTCCAATGTAATAGACTACGAATTTTAAGAACGAATGTTATTTGAGAAAAGTGTTCATATGGATACAATTATTTTTTAAATTCTTTTAGTAATACTCGTAAGAAGTTCATACTCGTTTGAAGTTCAATTTGAATTAAAATTTTAATATACAAAAACTCCGGTGAGTTGGGTTATTTGGGTTGCTTGGGGTTTACTATACTTGGGTTTATTGTTATTTGATAATTCGGTTTTGATACTGCTTCGCTACGATATTCATAGTATAATTTATTGATAGTATAAAAAAAAACTCCGGCGAGTTGGGTTATTGGGTTGCTTGGGGTTTACCATACTTGGGTTTATTGTTATGTTGGGTTATTAGGTGGCTTGGGGTTTACTATACTTGGGTTTATTGTTATTTTTTGCATTTTTTGGCGGATGCCAAGGGGGGGTTCAGACCCCCAAACCCCCACTGGTGCAGTGTGCACAAGACAGCCGTCGTCAGACGATAGACTGCGAGCTGGTCAGATGGGGTTCTTTGGAACGAAGTGACAGCGTCACCTGGCCGTGAGCGGTTGAATTTCTTGAAGAAGGCTGTGCATGGCCACTTCAACGCAGGTCATCTGAAAGTTGAGCCTAATAGATAAGAAAAGAGTAACAAAACTTACCTGCGATCCAGAATCGCAGAGGGCTCGGTCAAGCTGCTTCTCCTTCGTGGGACCGTATGCGTAGACCAAGGCTGCGGCTAGCAATACGGTCGTGCTCGGCTGATAGAGTCACTGTGAGTATTTAAACCAATCGGGTGGACCTGCCAGAGCTCTTCGTACCCCCCAGAATAAATGTTTCCCACCATCCCTACGTGGATTGGGAGGACCGCCGCGCCATGCGCAGCTTCTGTAGCTGGTACGCCACCGGCAATCCTGGATTTGAATGCACTAAACTTTCGAATGCTTCTCGAAAGGCCAGCCAGTTGTGTAAGCTTCCATCGAAGCTGGGGATCTGCACCGGATCCAGTTTCATTTCCAGGTTGGCAGTGTTTGGCACGGTCGCCGGGCTAGCTTCCGTTACGGGTGCTGGCTCCTGCACCGCTGGATTTAATTCCGATGCTTCATTGTACTGGTCTTGCACCGTATTGAAGAGTGCGTTATGCATCTCAATACTCGCTGCCTCACCTTTCAGTTCAAGGAGCGTCTCATCGTGCGCCGACTGGAAGCGCTCGAACTGCCGATCGAGAGCCCGCTGCTCTAGGTTAATGCGGACGGCGTCCCAATCCCGAACGTATTCAAGAGTGATGCTTGCATGCATCCTCTTGATGGTTGTGCACTTCGCCGATATTTTAGTAAGATGAGCCATTGATATTGCCAAGCAATATATGCACATAGAATCCGTCAATTCACGGTTGCTTGTCGCGGGGGACACAAGAATGTACACAGCTAAATTGTCGCAGGGGACACAATAAAATACACCAAATAACTGTCGCAGGGGCACACGGTTTTATTATTTAGTCTCCTAAGTGCGGTTTTTATTTTGTCGTAAAAGTTTTGACAACTATAGTAAAATTACAGACTTCTGAGGTCATCGTAAAGTTCTTCTACAGACTTTCTGTTACCAAAATACTGAAATAAAATTTCCTTAACTTCTTCCCAACTGTGGGTGGAATTTTTTATTTCAATAGCTTCTCAAGATCTGCCAATTAATTTACTTTTAATTATATCTAAAAATTTCAGTTGACTGTTATTTTCAAATTTTTTAAGGGATGGTTGAATTCTATCCAAAAGCTCAATAAAATTATTCAAGTTATCAAAGTTACCATTATATGTAGGTAACGAATTTAAATATCTTATTGGATCTAGATTTAAAGTAAGACGACTTACGCCTGTGTCTGCTGCTTGGTCTTTCATCTTTCGGCTCTTCGTATGTTTTGTTGAAAGGTTTTTAAACAGTTTTAGGAGTGTGTCTTTTTTTTGTGTTTTTTTTTGTATTTTATAAAATTTTTAATCGCACTTATATTGTAGTTTTATTAAAAATAGTAATTATATATAAGTAATAATTAAAACAGTACCTAACTCAAAACAATCCATGTCTTCGACATCGATCTTCATCGCGTCGGATGTTTGAATTATTACTTTTCCGTTTTTATCTTCTATGCGGCAAAACCGCACAATCTGCCCAATTACTGTTTTAGTCCATCTAAAGTCTGGAAATTTTGTATTTGTCATTTTTCTTTTAAATTTTAGCTCTTCAATGTTTATGCTTTTCGGCACATATCCCTTTAATACGTTCGCATTGTGCAATACTTGCACAAGGTCGATTTCGTCCTTTTCATTGCGTTCATCCTCAGATGAGGACACCTCTTCAAGAATAATACTAGAGCTGCTGGAAATATCATACGCTGCTGTTTCAGCTATGGATGATATATGCGCCACTATCTTTTCATTTTCTTTTAAAACAAGGGCTCTCACATCCTCATGTATTAGCGCGCTCTCCTGCTTGTTAGCGACTTTCTTTCTTTTATCATCTTTATTTCCATTTTTGACTGCTTTTTCCTTTTTTGGTAGAAGCGTCATTTTCCTCTCATTCAGCTTTTTCTTATGATCAAGCATCTCATTTTGAGTTGGAGAGGTAACAAGATCATTTGATTCTAAAACGCTTACTCTATTTACGGTACACACGTAACGGATTGTTTCATCTAATATGTTTACCTTCATGCTCTTGACACGTGCACGAAACGCTTCATTTAATTCATTTGGCCTCAGAATTCAAAATGGAACAAGTTTGAAGGACCGGTCTGGAAATTTTACATTTGTCGGTGGGCAAGGATCATCAGTAATTGATTATAGTCTCGTAGGAGAAGAATGGGAGTCATATGTTACGGACTTTGAAGTCGAAGGATTACCATACTCAGACCATTTTCCGATTGTTGTCACCTTCTGCAGTAAAAGGTATGCACATGAAGAAAATACAAACATGCAGCTGCTTCCTAAACTAAAATGGAAAGAGACTAGAGCTCCCACTTACAGAAGTTTACTTGATTTCAAACTTTCAACTCAGGAAGATATAGACTTTGACAAACTGGAGGAGATAATTATAAGTTCATACCCACAACAATTAGTGAAAGGAAAACCAGCTGGTAAAGAGCCCTGGTTTGATGGCGAATGTCAACGAGCCCGCAATGTTTCATTTAGGTGGCTAAAAATATTTCGGAATTCTAATGAAGGCCTTTTCAGAGTGAATTACACTGAAGCAAATAGAAAATACAAGGAACTTTGTAGAATCAAAAAGAGGAGCTATGGCGAATTAGAAGCTGTCAGGTTGGCGAAATGTAAAGATGCATCGGAGTTCTGGAAGCTTGCATGGAAGCTAAATGGCAAACAATTTACCATCAACACGAAGCTGTGTAAGAACTTATTGAGAGATCATTTTAAAGATTTGCTAAATCCTGTTCCTGGTTCTTTAAATTGGCAATATGCAGTTCCTGGGTTCGAAAGTGAAATTTTAGACCCTGTAATCACTTCGCAAGAAATAGAACTAGTGCTTGGGAGTCTTCAAGATGGAAAAGCTTCGGGAGCGAATGGAATACCAGTCGAATTTTACAAATATGGAACTGAAAATCTAAGAGAATGCTTGGCTAAACTTTTTAATAAAATTTTTGATGGTGATCTCACACCTAAAGAGTTCCAAGATTCGATCATATTCCCCATACATAAAAAAGGCTGCTTAACGAATCCATCAAACTATCGAGGAATCTCTTTCCAGAATGCAACGTACAAAATATTTACGACAGTATTACAAAAACGACTTACAACGTGGATTGAGTCTCGGAACTTGTTAAAAGAGTTTCAAGCTGGCTTTAGATCAGGGTACTCGACAGTGGATAACATTTTCATTCTAAGAAGTTTAGCGGAGAATTTTCTGATACAAGGCAAAAAACTGTACGTGTTCTTTATTGACTTCAAGGCTGCTTTCGATACAATAGACCGAAGGGCTCTATTTTACAAATTGTATGGATTAGGCTTATCACGGAAGTTTGGACGAGTTATAGAAGCGTTGTTTAAAGGAACACAAGCTGCAGTTTGGAATGGAGCAGAACTTTCTGACTGGTTCGAGACTTTATCTGGTGTAAGGCAGGGATGCTCATTGAGCCCAACCTTATTTTCACTCTTTATAGATGATCTTATTGATTATATTCCTGGTGGAGTAGACTTTGCAGGAGTGCGTATAAAGGCACTGCTTTTTGCGGATGATGTAGTCTTGTTCGCATATTCCCCTGAAACTTTGCAACTCATGATCAATAGAGTGTATGATTACTGTCAGCTATGGAACCTCATTGTCAACATAGAAAAGTCAAAAGTAATGATTTTCAGAAGAGGCGGCGGTAGGGCAGCATCGAATGAAAGGTGGAAATACAACGGAGAAAATATAGAGTGTGTCAACGAATACAAATATCTAGGTGTTCACTTTTCAAAAAACTTGAGTATGGAAAAGCATTTCAAGGAAAAGATACAGAAGGCAAAAGCGGCAATTAATATCTCCTGGAAAAGTTGTTTTATGAACAAAAACATAGCGCATAGCAGCAAACATAAGGTGTTTGAAGCAGTGGCGGAGACCATTCTTCTATACGGAGCACAGGCTTGGGGATGTACGAAGTTTGATGTAGTTGAACAACTCTTGAGGTTTTTTGTGAAAAGAATTTTCCACCTACCACCCAACACGCCAAATTACGTCATCATGCTTGAGACGGGGCTATCACCTCTATACATAAAAACTCTTAAGCTCCAAGCGGATTATTTTCTTAAGATCTTTAAGATGCCTGAAACCCGTCTAGCTAGAAAAATAGCCCACAAAGCTATTCAAGACAAAAATAGCTGGTATGGAGTATGGTTGGGACTGGCGCAGGGATGTAATTTGAGTCTGAATATCAACATTGATGATGTAACGAGCAGCAAAAAAAAATTATACGAAATAATAGAAAAAATAGATGAGCAATGTAGAGCAGAACACATAGCTGAAGCATCTGGTTCGTTGTATAGATCAATTTACTGTAGACTCAATTACAACCTATCAGACAGAAATTATTTCCACGATTCAAACAGTGTCCAAATGATTGCTACAATGGTCAGACTTCGTAGTGAATTGCTGCCCCTAAACTTTCCTCATAGAGCAGATTTGCCATTGGAATGCAGTTTATGCAACTTATCGGAACGGGAAGATGTTGTCCACTTCGTGGGAAGATGCCCAACTCTAAGGGAAACAAGAAGAAGTGTGTTTGGAAGTGATTTCTTATCGGAGGATCAGGTTATTGTGCAGCTGAATGAGATGGATGTTCCACGACTGTACGAGTACTGCAAAATTGCCTTAAAATATAGAGAAAGAATACAAAATGAAGATTTTTGAAAAATAATTTCCACTTTTTTTTTTAATATTAAAACATTATATTATTGTTAAAATTGTAAAAACACATAAAAAAAAACACGTAAATCTAAAATTTAAGGAAAGCTTATTAAAAATTATTTATTATATATTTGGTGTCAATCTGGCAGACGGCATTTTGCCATGCTATAAAGATTTTTTGTAAAAATAATAATAATTGTATGATGAAAGGAAAAATTAATAAAATCAAATCTATCTATCTATCTAGTAATTATATTTGAGTGCACTGTTCTTACAGGGACGCACTCTATTCTGGGATTTTTTTTTGTTGTGCACTAACTTATGCCTTTGTGTTCCAAAATGAACCGATTTCTTATTCGAAACTTTTGATTTTATTTGTTCTTAAGCGAACATTAATTTCTTGTTCCAAATTTTAAATTTTCACATACATAATATGTATGTTCTTAAGCGAACCAATTTGGTGTTTCTTATACTACTGTGCATTATATGCACAATTTCGGTTTTACAAAACCTAATCCTGAGTTGGCCTTATGGATTATTTCATCAATATGAAGTAGAAATTTAAGCTCATGGTCACATAAAAGGCCAATTTCGGTTATGGTAAAAGAGTTATCTGAATTTTGTTTGTAGAAAGGACAGTGCGAGTGCGTGTGGGAGTTTTCTGTGGATCTCAAAATATGAGAGCATATAAAATAAGAATATTAAGCGCCTGTTCTTAGGTTGTGTTTCCTTAGATGGGGCGGAAGGACTATGAGAGGTTGATGGAGCACTTATGGAGTTTGCGAGAGCTTTAAATTCTGGAGAATTTACATTAAGATTTTTAAAAATATTATTTGAAAAATTGATATACACCCATTTTAACACTCCAGTTATGGTTAGATATATAAGTGTAACTGGCGCTTGTTGTTGTAGGTCTTCTGGACGTTTTTGTCTTCAGTGTTGTTGAAAAGCTTTTTTCCAGGCCGTTGGAAAAGCTACTCATAGTTGATTGGTATCGGTATCTTGAATTTTTTGGTGAGAATTCGATGACATTCCACATCCGGGATAGAATAATTCTTCATAAAGAACCATTGAACTCAAGCAGAACTTGCATTTCTAGGAGTGTACCTCTCCGAGGTATTCAATATACTTCTGAATACCTCCATAAACTGCAATTTGACTATCTGATTGTAACAAACTTAGATAAGTTGCTACGTCTTTGTTCAATACGCTGCGATACAACGAAATAAAATTTACACTTGTAAACTTTTCTCTGTTTTGTCTTAAATAACACAACTCTCTATCTTCCTCTAGGAGTGTTGGTTAGGAAGAATGACGATTTATAAGATTTTTTTTTAGTCTATCAGGTTCCATCCTGTAGTAGACTACGAGGTACCAAATTTTGTAAAGCGTTTTTCGGCATCCTATCGGATTGTGATAGGAGGCAGTTCATTTGAAGGAATAACAGAAGTTGGGTTCGCGGTGGTAGAGTTGATAGCTGCGGGGGTCGCGTAGGCAGACAGAACTTCACCCAGAATTGATAGATTGTTTTTATTTGAAGAGCGACCGCTCGAAACATCAATCACTTCATTAAGAAGAGATTCTATTTTTCGTGAGTGCCCATTTAAAGATTCGATATCACGTGGCACACACGCAGACTTTTCTGAGGTAAAGTATTATGTAAGATGATGATATTCGTATAATAAAATTTAAAAGTATGGTAGCTCATAGAATCTCGCTGTAGGTGTAAGGTAAACTGGTGTTGATGTAATCTTTGGCCCCGTCTCTGAGTTAATGATCTGCATTGAAATTTCTTCTGGTTATCGTTCGTTTGTCTGGATAGTGATTTTAGAACCATTGCGTTTAGTAAGCAAGGGTTTACACATGGACGAAACTGCAAAAATTATACCGAGAAATACGATCAATCCGTACATTGTGATCTGATGAGTTAATTTTTCGTCAGGGTTGTTTTCCTTGTAACTTTCATCAAAATAAAAGAGCACTAATTTTTGAAACAAAACATAACTTTTTTAATTTAACCATTGGAAATAACATTTTGGTCCAATTGAGTCAGATCATTTGCATTTTATTCTGTGATTTAAACCAAAAGTACTGTGATAAGAAACTGTGGTAAAATATTGTAAAGTGTGTATGTGAAAATCGGCCTTCTGGTACTGGAAACGTTCCGTGTTTTGACTTAGTATGTCTGGAAATATGAGATTTTAAGTTTATCTTTTCGCGGACGTTGTTCATGTTAAATAGATAAAGTTTTTCGGAACTTACCGCGTTTTACTTTCTTAAGAAATAGTTATTATTTCTTTCACCCGACGTTTCGAACAAGTTTCATAATTCGTGGTCACGGGATAAGACTGACATTTGATAGATGTTATAGTTGTTGTTTATTGGTACTCGTTCTTGTTCTCGAGAAGTACCGGTGCGTAGTTGTTGTTGCACTTAGATTATTTGTGGGTAGTGTACTTGTACTTGGTTGTTGTTGCATTAAGTCAATGTATTTTTGGGTACGCAAAGCTTACGACGTCAGGTGTCGGTTTTTTTGTTGTTGTTTTCCTGATTTTATTTATTAGAGGATCCCATGTAGTTGATAATTTGAAGCTTGAATCTCTGTTGAAGTTTTCTTGCTTCTTATTTTTATAGCATCTCTTACAATTCTCGGCACATAAAATCTTTCAACTGCGATGGATTTGGCTTGACCAAATCGAATAAAGTGGCCGTCGTTGTAAGCCAGATGTTCGATTTTTGACAAGATATGCAACTTCTTGTCCATCTATTAACATCGCTGTTCATTTTAGACCAAAAGTTTTTACTTGTAATAATTTTACGCATTGCCTTTGCGCCTTGATGTGACAGTTTGTGATGGTTGTCAAAAATCGTTCTTCGAAAAATTTCAGGAATATACGAACGATTTTTTCCAGTAGAAATTTCACACCATATTCAACGTTGTTAATCGGAATATTTTAATATTTATACTGTTAGAGAAATAAAGACTTCTTTTATCCTAGCTATGTGTTGACTTCTTACTGGTTGATATTTATATCTTAATCGTTTGGCTTGTCTGGACTCTCGTTTTTTTCAATTGGAGTACGTGACTATGTGCATTTAATACGGGAGGCGACCGTCAGATTACCTACCTCATTCGGAGATAGAAAAAAACTATAATTAGTCGATAGTGTTCATAAAAACATTTGTAAAACCACTGGTCGGGCAAACTTTTTCAGGGAAGTTTGGGTTGAAAAGGATCACTTCCGGTACCGTTTTTTGAAGAGAAACTACCTCATCGGGAGAACGAAAATCTTTATACAGGGTAGGATGGGTATTATATCTAGGTTTGAAAACTTTTGGTCGGGCAAAAAAAATCAAGGAATAAATGCTTCCCCGACCAACTCAAATAACGGTTTTTTTGATGAAAATCTACCTCATCGGGAAATGGATGATATTAGTACCAAAACAAAGGACATACAGTCTTCTTTTCAAATCCATTGGTCGGGCAAACATTTTTAGGGAATAACCCTCCCCCCGACCAATTTTAGAAAAAAAATGACAAAAACAACTTTCTCTTATTTTTTAACTTCAAATGTCTAAAAAATTATTGCAAATGCATAATATTACTATAAACAAAAGCCAGAATAGTATATTTATCAAATTCAGAGATTTTGTAGCTACACACAACCCCCCCCCCCCCCCCCCCCCCCCTTTCCCTTCTTCGATGAAAAGTATTGTATAATATTATTTTTCGTATGTTAAGTTCACTTCAAAAGTAAAATAAAAACAACTTTCTTGATCAAATATATATATTATATTACAATATAAAGACAACATGCATTTGTCCCTTTAACAAAGAAATACTTACTACTTACAAGGATTTCTCTTCAACACTATTTGCCTTACCATTACTGTGTTTGTAACATAAAAAACACAATTATTCATAAAAAACAACTTTATAAGAATAACCTTAATTTATTTAGTGTTATGGGACACTACTCATACTTAAAATACACCTCAATACTTAACTATTAAACAGAATAAGCCCAGAGTACCTCCTGGAATAGAAACCGATACAAATTTAAGTACCCATGTAGCATTTGATAATTTTGATCGGTATGTCGAGACTTTTAATGGAAAAGATACTCTTCATGATACAGTTGGTATAATATATCAGTTTACAGCTAATCCAAATTTAGCGCATGTCGCTAGTAGTTCTGTAGAAGTTCCGAACAACCCTAACGAACAGAGTGAGTGTTCTTCTAGAAAAAGAAGACGATTTGAGGAAATACCACGTGATATTCAACCCTATATGAAAAGAGTTACTTCTAACACAACTTTGCTTCGTTTAGAGGATATCATAAATGCTACAACCGATTCAACACGATTTACGAAAGAAAAAATGCAATTATTAAAGATTTAATTTGGTCTATATCGCTCTATCAAATTTTTGAAACACCAATGTGGATAGGTTTCAACATTAAAACTACAATAGACAAAAGCGAAACTCAGATTATAGATTATTTGCCTCAAATTAATATGTCACCAACATCATATACTGTTGTACATACAACATTAAAATATGCCCAAAAGATTACCAATGAAATTGGCCAAAAAGAAATCGTATTAACCTATGATTTAGCAATTGCTAAAATGGCTATGCAGATTCAAATAAATGAAAATCCAACTTTAAACAATATTTTTATTAACTTGTGAGCATTTCATATACAAATGGCTTTTTTTAAGGCTTTGGGAAAATTTATCGATGGATCTGGTGTACCTGATATTTTAGTTCATTCTGAAGTTTTGGCCGAAGGATTAGTAAATGGAATTATTGATGGCAAACATTTTAATAGATGCAAAAGAATACATCCTTTGCTATCCGGGGCAATTCAAACTTTACATTTTGAACAATTTTGTTTAGAAAATGAGGTTGATATTGAAGAAGATTTACATCGCATACACGATACCCAATAGAACCAAATGAAGTCCTTGTTATGAGTCCATTATTAGAAGATGTCATAAGTAAATATATGCAATATTGTAATGTTACTCTAAAAGGAGGTGATGGAAAAACTCCACAATTTTTCATGCAATACGTTGAGCTTATGAGCTTATGACTTTCGAGAAGTATCAGAACGAGTGATTTTGATTTGTATGTGAATTCTATATTGAGTTGTCTAATTTATTTTTTGTATTTAATCAACCCAATTATGCAAGATGGATATTGAAATACCACAGCAGAGTTAAAAATTCGTAATTCTGTGTTGATAAATGAGTTTAAACGAGGTGCTTTTAGGATCAAACGCACTCTTTGCCGTGCCGTCTAGCAAGAGCTCCTGTTGACTTAACACTCGAACAGACAATAAATGCTGATGCCGCGAACTCTTTAACTGGTGTAACTCATTTCACAAATTCGATTTCAGCAAGGCAGCGTTGGGCCCTCAGTCATAACATACGCACAAAAATAATTTCCAAAATGTTCGCTGAAATCAAGTTTGATCAAAAGGATGACATAACCCATGAACTTGCACATAATCACATCCAAAAAGACAGAAAGGCGTTATTTGAAATAATTCTTTTAAACAAAATATTATTTCAATTTGAACCAAATGTGTAAGTAATTTACTTCATATTACAACAGGAATAGCAGCATCCGAAGAAACTGAAGATTTTCTTTTAAGTGCTTTTCAAACCGGAAACAGTAAAAAAATCGCCTTTATCGAGGAGGGTTTCGAAAATTGTGAACGTTTCGTTAAAACTTGAGTCGGAGCAATATTCAAAATTTCTCATCTCAGTGTTTGAAAAGGTTTCAAAAAAGTAAAAATGGCCGAAAAACAAGCACTGATTAAAATGGAGAGAGATGTGTTTGGGCGACTTTTAGCTATAGCTTTGGAAAAGAAAATTGACATGGAAGCATGCTTATCATATCCACTTGCACCTGTTTTGGCCAAAAAGCTCAAAAACCGAATTCCTTTATCTGAACCAATTTGTCCAAATATTGAAATTATAGATGGTGTTTTTTGTGATAGTTTTCACAAATTTTAAATTCAATAAAAATACAGTAAAAAAGAACTGTTTAAGTTTTGTATACATATCGTCACCTGAGTTCTATCTTGTTCTATGTCCATTTTTCAAAATGTTGGGAAATCGATTTTTAAAGTTCAGATTGAAAACTTTTGTTTATTTTACCTAATTTATTTTTGGAAGTGATGTTTTTCTGAATGCCTTAACAATTTTGTTTTAGAAACAATTCACAAATTTCTTTTTTCTTTTGTTCTGAAATAATGATAAATAAAAATCCACGCAGAAGTCATTTTGGATATTGAACAAAGTTATATGGAGTGGAGATAGTTTGATAAAATTGGTGGATATTGAACAAAAAAACTTAATATTGAACAAGACAGAAATTAACAGGGATACTATAGGAAACCAGATGTATTTTGTATTAAATTGAACAAAAACATATTTCATTATTCAAATCAGATTTCATTAGGTTCTCTGAAAGGTACTATGAATGGGAACAACAAAATTTTGAATATCTTGGTATGTTTTTATCATCTGAAATAAAAAAAAAAATATGTTTCATACCTAAAAGATCTATGTATTTATAAAACAAAGGGTTGAATAATTTATTTGTCTTAAACAAAAAATAAAGGAGAAATTCTTTAAAAAAAAACGTTGATTTTGTACGTTAGGCATGTACGGCCACATTGCTTGAATGTCTTTTTTTCTTTTCCGTTGCTTTATGTTAAAAACACTCTGTAAGACAGTAGGAAAGATATCACACTTCGAGTCTTAAACAGAATTTCTATTTTACTGTAAATTGCTGAGAAAACTAATTTTAGAGATTTTTGAGGGAGTTACATTTTTTGTCAGATCTCATTTTTCTGAACGAAAAAATGATTGTTTATATTACCTTAAAAGTGTTTTCGGGTACTGCTCTAGATCTGCGCTCTGTTTTGAATTTCCCGGAATACAAACAGGATTATTTGTTACGATTTCATTATTATTTGCAACACTGAAATAAAGGGTGGTTAAATTTAAAGGACCGATTTCGAATGTGAACCACACCCACCTAAACGTCAAGTTTTTTTCTGCACTTCATTTGACATTTCTCAATTTCAGACTAACTCAATTTGAACCATGGAAAGATACACAATCGAGCAACGCGTTAAAGTTATTCAGGCTTATTATGAAAATGGGCATCCAAATCAAAATGCATATCGTGCACTTCGTGATTTTTTCCGTCAATTTAATCGTCCAAATGTGCGTACAATCGGAAAAATCGTGCAAAAATTTGAGCAAACCGTTCGCGATAGTGTGGCTAAAGAGCCGTCCACCACAACTCGTCGTCGTGCCCAACAATTGCACCTCTCACGCTCGTCGTTGATGAACATTATGCATAAAGACTTGCATTTTCACGCTTACAAGGTGCAATTGACTCAAGAACTAAAGCCTTTTGACCATTTCAAGCGTCGTCAATGGTCAGAATGGTGGCAAGAAATGGCAACAGTGGATGATCAATTTGCGAAGAAAATCATCTTCAGTGATGAAGCTAAGTGTACACGATTGGTAGATCTTACAATATTGTAAGATCTTACAATGTCTGACAATTATCTACCAATGAGCTGACAAATAAGTTGTGTGTGTACACGGTTGGTACAAAATCTACCAATCTCTTACAATTAATTGTCAGAAGTTGGCTGACAATTCATTTTCAGATAGCCCGCTTAATACCTACCAATTAATTGTAAGAGATTGGTAGATTTTCTACCAACCGTGTACACACACAATTAATTGTCAGTTTTTGTTGGTTATGGAAACTGACAATTAAACCTTGGCTGCAAATTTTCTGACAATGAAAAAATTGTATGATGCTAAAAAACGAACATCTTACAATTTCTTCATTGTCAGAAACGTCAGACAACGATAAAAATTGGCAGGCCTGACAATAAATTGTGTGTGTACACGATTATCAAATACCTTACAATTTACCGTTTTACAATTAATTGTCAGATACATTTTCTGACAATTAATTGGAAGATTACACGATTGTCAGCTAAGCGTACACATGATTGTCAGGTTTCTTACAATTAATTGTCAGACAATGATCTAACAATTAATTGTCAGACAAATTTTCTGACAATTAATTGTAAGACTACACGATTGTAAGACATTGTAAGCATGTTTTTCACTGACAGATCTGACAATATTGTAAGATCTACCAATCGTGTACACTTAGCTGAGGCACATTTTCACCTCAGTGGATTCGTCAATAAGCAGAATTTCCGCATTTAGGCGAATGATAATCCAAGAGTGATTGTCTAAAAACAAATGCACCCACAAAAAGTGACTGTTTGGTGTGGTTTATGGGCTGGCAGCATCATCGGATGGAGGTGTACCGCCGAGGTCGCAGCGGCCATTTGGCCGATATTTTGTTCCATACGTAATTGAACCATACCAATATTATCATAATAAAAAGTAATGACAATAATTTCCTAAATAATTTGTGTTTTATTCAAAATCAACATCGGCCCTTACACCGTTTACATTTAAGATTTTGTCGAAACTAATTATAAAAATATGCTATTAAATTGTTTGAAAACTTACTTTAAGGGATTGGTTGTATTGTTTTGATCTGGAGAGCTTATGTCAATATCATTCAAAGTCCTGAAATAGGTATAAGTCAAAAAAGTTAAAAAAGGCCCAATAGTTATTTTAACATTAAAATTTCGTTTGGCACTTCTGGTTCAGGGGAAGAGAAATATTCGGTTCAATCAAAAATTATTTTATTGGTAGGAACTTACATGTTTTCAGAGTTCATCTTTTATAACAACGCACTGCAGTTGCACTGACGTGTTTACTTGATGAGAGATCAGAACTGATCATATACCCAAATCAAGTACAACAATGGTGATCTCGTATGATATTCAACAAGATAGAATTCTTGTTCTTACACAACCAAATTCATATCTTTTTGTTCATTAAGGTACAAATTGTAACCAAAATAATTTGAACATTGAACATAAAAGAAATGAATGAAGTATATAAAGATATTGAACAAAAAATCCATAAATGTGAATATTGAACAAGAAAGAAATAAGAAGATATGATTTTAAAGACATACTATGAATTGTTCAATATGATACAAAAAGAATGAATAGTGGTTTATTGAACAAAAGTGACACTCAAACTGGTCAGAAAAGTGGTTTATTGAACAAAACAGTTATCCATAACTTGAAAACTAAATGAGATAGAACAAAATGGTTTGCGCCAATCGAAAGAGCACCCTCGAATTATAAAAACTGCATTTCTAACTCAATTTCGTCAAAAATGGTCTATTGAACAAGATAGAACTCAGGTGACGATATATTTAATCTTTTAAATTAACTTGCTGCAAACTACGTGTGGTATAAAACAGATCTCAACGACTAGTAGCCTTTTGATTTTAAATTACAATTCAGGAACATAGGTATGTTTTCGTTAAATATAAATTGAGAGCTTATTCAGCGTTTAATCTTAAGTGTTAAGTTTAAAGTTTTTATTCAATACTATTTTAATTATTTATTTATTTTGAAGTAGGGATTTAAGCAAAGTATTTTAAATGAATTTATTTATTTCAAAGTAAAATTTAAAGCAAGTAATTAAAATTTATTCATTATATATTACTTATAAAATGTATGGCATTAACAGATGGTTTTTACTTTTTTCATCATTGGGAGTTCCAATTCCAGTTCCTGAAACATTTGAGAAAATTTTCGAAATGATTTTGAGGAGAGTATGCTCAACAAACGCTTCGGAAGTGCATTTAGTTTTTGATAGGTATTTGCATCCATCTATTAAAGATGATTAAACAGTTAATTACACGATTCTTGGACCGTTACAAAAACGAAATAATGACTTCCTAAAGTGTCTGAAAAATCCCAAATTCAAAGAAGCTCTGGTAAAATTTTTAGCACAACATTGGGAAAACGACTCTTTAGTTCCAATTTCTGGAAATAAGAAAGTTTCTTTGACCTGAGATGACACATGCTTCTCCTATACAGTTCGAAATCAATCAATTTTTAAATTTGAAGGAATTGCATTTAATTGTAGCCATGAAGAAGTGGACACGCGTATCATTTACCATATAAGCAAGTCAAAATCTCACTCAAAAATATTAGTAAAGGCATCTGATACTGATGTGTTAATAATATTACTGGGCAATATGCATAAGCTGAAAACCTTGGAGATTTGGCTAGCTGGAGGAAATACTAAATTTCGAGATATTAATTGCATCAATTGCACTCAGCTAGCTACCGCATTAGGCAGTAGTTTATGCGTTTCTTTGCCAGCGTTTTACGCATTTACAGGTTGCGATGATTATGCGGCATTATGTTTTTTTTAGGAAAGCGAAAGCAAAACCATTAAATCTTTTAGAAAAAAATGATCGCTTTCAAACAGCGTTTGCAGCGTTGAGTAAAAGTCAGAATAATCTATATAGATGATGTTGACACTGAAACGATTCAAAATTTTACGTTGCAAATGTATGGCGTTAAGAATTGTAGCAACGTAAATTTAGCTAGTTCGATGTGGGAATCAAATTGTGTAAAAACTAAAGCCGACGATTTGTGCTGGATTTTAAAAGATGAAATGTTCTTGCCTCTTTGGTATAAAGGGGAACCAACACCACTAAATATTGAAGACATTGTCTTAGATGAAATCGATGAAGAAACAGATTCCTTTTTAGAACAAGATTCCGATGACGACACTATTTAATATCATCTTTTTTAAATAGTGTCGTCATAATGAATTATTATTCATTTTTGTATGTACATAATATATATTTTGTGCAATTTAAATTTTGTTTGTTTATTGTTTTATTTATACATCTATATTTATTTTGAATAAGAAATGTTTTTTAGCTAGGTATGTTGTTGGAAAAGAACTGAAACTTTATATAGATATAAATGAAATTTTTTTGAATTAAAAGCTTTTTGTAATTTATTTTGATCTGATTTGATTAATTGAAACATTGTAATTCTGGATATTAAAGTGGGTCTTTTTGGTTAATTGTTAAGAATTAAGAAGTCCTTTAATTAAGTGTGATACAAAATTTCAAAACACTAGAAAAATGAAAAATAAATACTATGAATACTAAACTGTTGGAAGTTACTAATTTTATTTTGGGAATAGTCACAATAATGGTAAGGCAAATAGTGTTGAAGAGAAACCCTTGTAAGTAGTAAGTATTTCTTTGTTAAAGGGACAAATGTATGTTGTCTTTTTATTGTAATATAATATATATATTTGATCAAGAAAGTTGTTTTTATTTTACTTTTGAAGTGAACTTAACATACGAAAAATAATATTATACAATACGTTTCATCGAAGAAGGGAAAGGGGGGAGGGGGTTTGGGTAGCTAAAAAATCTCTGGATTTGATAAATATACTATTCTGGCTTTTGGTTATAGTAATATTATGCATTTGCAATAATTTTTTAGACATTTGAAGTTAAAAAATAAGAGAAAGTTGTTTTTGTCATTTTTTTTCTAAAATTGGTCGGGGGGAGGGTTATTCCCTAAAAATGTTTGCCCGACCAATGGATTTGAAAAGAAGACTGTCTGTCCTTTGTTTTGGTACTAATATCATCCGTTTCCCGATGAGGTAGATTTTCATCAAAAAAACCGTTATTTGAGTTGGTCGGGGAAGCATTTATTCCTTGATTTTTTTTGCCCGACCAAAAGTTTTCAAAGCTAGATATAATACCCATACTACCCTGTATAAAGATTTTCGTTCTCCCGATGAGGTAGTTTTTCTTCAAAAAAACGGTACCGGAAGTGATCCTTTTCAACCCAAACTTCCCTGAAAAAGTTTGCCCGACCAGTGGTTTTACAAATGTTTTTATAAACACTATCGACTAATTATTGTTTTTTTCTATCTCCGAATGAGGTAGGTAATCTGACGGTCGCCTCCCGGACTAATTAGACTGGGCCAAAAAAATTGACTATTTTTTTTTTTTGAAAGATATATCGAGAATATCATTCAGAATGACAAAAAAAAAATTTTCGTAAAAGTTTGAGCCCTTAATATCAATTTTAAGAGGGCTATCATCGCTAATTTTGATTTTTAGTCATAATTTCATGTTTTGCGTCAGAACTGACAAAACATTGAAGTAAAAAAAATTCATTTTGACTTACTTTTATATAAAATTAAATTCCCTACAAAAAAGGTCTAATTGAAAATTTTCGTCAGACAAGCCGTTTTTGAGTAATTAAGCTTAATAAATTGTTATTTTTCTTCGATTTTACTTTTTTTAATTTGGAATTTTGTAACTAACAAAAAATAACAATTTATTAAGCTTAATTACTCAAAAACGGCTTGTCTAACGAAAATTTTCAATTAGACCTTTTTTGTAGGGAATTTAATTTTATATAAAAGTAAGTCAAAATGAATTTTTTTTACTTCAATGTTTTGTCAGTTCTGACGCAAAACATGAAATTATGACTAAAAATCAAAATTAGCGATGATAGCCCTCTTAAAATTGATATTAAGGGCTCAAACTTTTACGAAAATTTTTTTTGTCATTCTGAATGATATTCTCGATATATCTTTCAAAAAAAAAAATAGTCAATTTTTTTGGCCCAGTCTAATGTGCATGTTGCTAAATATGAATACTTTATAGTTCTTACTCATATGCTTATCTTGAATACTGTATTGTCATATATGATTCACGTTCTAGGGCGTTGGTTCAGTTTGATGATCTCAGCGATCTTGGATTTTATTTTTATAAGTTGAACGTGACGTGGTATTAACTCCTGAATAATTCAGACGGTTTCATATCGCCGAGTTCAACTTCGTTCAACAAGTCGTCTAAACGTTTTTCTTCGCTGTTCCTATTTCTCTCGAGTAAGATTTTGTTTAGATTCTCGTACTTTTCTTGTGTCGGTGGTGATACGAGTATGTCGGCAACCGACCGACTAGGTAGTCATACTTCGTATTCGACGCGGTAATGTTTTTTAAACGAAATTGAGTTTCGATCTGGAGAAACCATAAGTCTGGCCGGTTATTCCAAAAAGGTGGAATTTTAATTAAAATAAGCGATGCTTGCTGAGAAATGTCAGAAGCAATAATAGCGGAATTGACTTCGTTTTCATTTGAACTCTCGCCGCTTTTGTTATCGACTAGAATAGTCATAGTAATTGCAACCGATTGCTGGTTAGTGGTGACTTTGCTAATGGTTGCTGTCTATGTTGATACTGATGTTCTTCTAACTGACGCTTTAAGCAACGGTGGATGAAGTGTCGTAGTTGTTGTTAATATATTCAATACTCAACCAAAAATTGAGTCTGAGCTTCTAAACGGAATTCAGGGCTACTTCGGCGATGAGTTCCAATGGGCGGAACTTTGTTCCTGCTGCGTTGAGGTGGTGGATGTGTGTCGGTGGCGACGGTGCTTTGCTGATAGGTTTTTATTTTTTTAGCTGCGTGTCGGTCGTGGTGGTGGATTTTTGGACGGTGGTTACGGTGCTCTGCTGGTATGATTTTTGTTCTTGCAGTGGTCAGAGAACTTTTGTTCCTGCTGTGTCGTGGCTTTTCTTTTTGCAGTGTCTGCGCGAAGCGACGGCCGGAAGGAATTTATTTCTGCTGAGTCGGGACTTTTCGGTGGTGCTATGGTGGTTATATGCTTTATTATTATTAAAAATAAAAAAAATATTAGAATTATCAAGACGTAAATATTTATTTTGTTGCTATTGAATATTTGATTTGAGGCGTTATTGTTGAGGTTGTTGTTGATGACCTCTTTTGAGTTGGGTTATTCCATCCTTGTTCAAACTTTTTAATTTTTCAGTTAATTTGTTTATCAGTTTTCTGTCGGTCGTTATATTTATAATTCTTTATAACTCGGCTTTCTGCTGTCTTATTTTAATATCGCGGCCTCCTCTCTTCCTTCTTGGTTTCTTGTCTTGACATTCCGCTACAAATTGATTTTGATGTCTTCTTCTTCGTGTAATAACATTATTCAATGCCACTTCAATCCATAGTCATTAAAGTTGTGCCAATGCCCTGAGCACAACACTTAGTTAAGTTGGCCAAAACAAAATATGAATTCGCATTGAAATTTTACGACGGTTTTGGGTATCAATGGAATAATTACTTTAATATTACGATAGAATGCATGTGCTTTTGTTTACGTTGGCTTAGCAATATAAAAACTAGAGCTGTGATATTGTGTGTTGATTTTTGTCGTCGTTGCGTCAGCGTTCTTAAAATTGAAAAGTTGCGGTTGTTGTGTGCGTTATTGAGCGCAGTTAGTCGTAGTCGAGTGCTGTTATCCGTAGCCGTTATCCAGAGCCGTTGTCCATAGCTGTCGTCGGAGTTTTTAAAAAGTTTATCTTTCACGGATACTTCTTAAAAACTAACATATGGTTTCGCGATGAATCACTAATATAAAGAATAGCACGTTCCTTCGTGCTGCTGCAAAAAATTAATATTTTTAAATAAAAGATATGAATTTTGGTTGGGAAAAAGAAACTTAAAAAAGCCAACTATTTATAATTCATTTTAAAATACATAAGATATTTCATTCGCTTGCGTGTGACTTGTGTCGCTCATCTTACTTGTGTTTAGGAAGAAGAAAAGAATGAAATAGCTGTCCCTGGGGTAATAATTATTCCTTGAGTTTCATCATAGCAATTTAGCTTTGTTGATAATAAAAATAAATCGTACGACTTGCGAAAGATACACATCGCTCAATTCCAAGAAGCAAAATGTTAATTTTTTTGCAACTGTCGCAAACCTCAGACAACCCTAAAACAATTTTTCAAAACAAAAATAGATCAACTATCTATGTCTTGATCGTTACTGAAGGGGTAAACGCGGATATCAAAAAAAAATTGTAGAAAAGGATAAAAAAAAAGACAAGCACCACATAATTGAGAGAAGAGAAATCCCATCCAACAAAATACTGCGGAAAGAACTTTAGTGGTAAAATGCTTTTAAAAAAGTTTTAAAAAATATAGCTTTTTCAATTTCACATTCATAGGTCACTTTGCTCCATAGGCATAAGACATCTGTATATAATTATTTGTGCTATCTGTATCTTATGAATTTTCGGTTAGCCATAGGGTAAGACACATATAACCGACATCCTTAAGAGAAATTTTGAGTTTAAAAAATCATAACTTTTCTTCCGCTGCATCGATTTTAATATTTTTTTATATATTATTATAACTGTTAATAATTGTCTGTTATAATATGAAAGAAATTCCAAAAATAAATAAAATTCAAAATTGTATTACCTTACCACTTTTAATTTTTCTTTTATTATTATATTAGTTATGCTCACCCTTTTTATGTAGCCTTTTCACACCAAACTATAAGAGGTGTTTTTGGCAACAAGTTTACATAAACTCGTAAAGCGTTCAAATCGCACATTTGTGACACCGCAAATTGGCCTTCTAAAATCTTAAACCAAACGTTCGGATTGTCCGGTTAGTCCCCTTACTTGTACATTTGTAGATTCTATACAGCTGTTTCTAATTCTGGGAGTGTTTAATGGCGGAGTGAATTCCCCACAATTCCGTGGACTGCCATCATTATTAAATTCTTTACTATCTCCTATTGGCGATGGTGTGTTGGCTCGCTACCTCTGTGCCAAAATTAAAAAAAGAAAAATTAAATAAAATTAATTGTGAGAAAACAGAGGTAATCTGTTCAAATGAAATAACTTAAAATCATGAAAATTGCAAAGATAAACTATTAATACAAGAAAAATGTAGTACAGAAATATGAGCCAGATGCGCTTTTACACAAATAAAAAAAAAACAAACTAGTTCTTAAAACTTAACAAAACGAACGACACAACAAAGAACAAATAAACGGCAACTGTTGCTTCTTATACATGTGTGCACATCTATCCAAGAAACGGGACTTCCTTCTCAATCTTCGATGGAAATGTGTTTTTAGTGAAAAACTGTATATTTTACTTTGTTGCTGACTGCTGCCGATAGAAGATTGTAGAACGGTGCTTAATATTGCTGTACTTTCGTAAGGTCTGATTACCGTTTCTTTGCTGGACTTCTTGTTTGAAATCGCACGATAGAATATACAAGAATGAAATTGATTCTGGCTGGCTTGACTACGACGATGGTGTTGGTTGTTTGTCAATGTTTGCTTAGGGCCGCTGTGTCACAAGTTGCTCATCTGATTCCAAGCGATTCATCTTCTAACTTTTCAAATTGGTTAGTTTTTTTTATTTTCTGGCGCTTATTTGAGGTAATGTCGATCGCTTTTAAGATGGCGATGCCAGTAAACTATTATTTATTAGAGCAGTGTCTATCAAAATACTCTGCTGATCTCTTTCTTTGAGCAACAATATTTTAAAAGACTCGCGTTCAGTTTCGCAATTGCAGGTTCAGGTGAGGAATTCCGTTCGTCACACATTTAGAAGTTTTAATTTGACATTTCAATTGTTTGAACCTGCTTCCGCTTTGAAAAAAATTCTTAGTATCAAAGTGAAACGTAGAAATAGGAAAATGTTTTATGGAAAACTGAGCCGATTTGCAGTCAGCATTTCGTCAGCTGTTCTTTTAGCGTTAGATTGAACGTTGATTGTTTTAAAAGTGGTATTTGTTTTGTTCATCTTTCAATTTGAACTAGATTATTAAAGGTTTTATCAAAATTTATACTTTATAAAAACGTGTGATTTATCAAAAAGGGAAAACTTGTATTTTTCAAGTACCTAGGTTTTTCACCAAAACCCATATTTTCGAAAAAACGCGTTTTGAGCTTGGTGTGGAAACCCTCACTTAAGTGGTTTTCAAACTATTAAAAACATAATATATTCAATTTGGTAAGTATTTTAAAATTCTTTAATTAAAAATTAAAATTAATACACACACAAAAAAAAAGATCATCTATGTATGTATAAAAGAAATCCATTTAAGTACAGTATTATACAAAAATCTTGCTTTGTAGCAGGTAGGTACTTTATGTAGTAACCCATGTCAATGTCACTATTTACTGTTCTTCTTCAGCGATCACGATGGTTTCCGGTCCATACGTTGACTTATGTATGTACCTTTCCAACCGACTAGTTTATAAGTGAACGAGCAGTCGAAGATTTGAAAATAACGGTTTATTATCAAAATAATGACAGGAAAAAAGAAAGAAAAATAACAATGGTGTTCGTAATTAACATCCTCAAAAACGTCAAATAGCGCCAGTAATTGACTGGACATATCTGTTGGTCACTGAATTTATAGAACATTACATTTTAGTGATGGACACCCCATGTTAATTAAGTTGTTCAATTGTTTTAATAAAAACGAACTAACAAATAGATCCACTAATTATTGCTATGAAATCATATAATATGCACTGTTCACTTATGTACAAAACACGGATATATTAATAAAATATTGATTTACTCTTACGTGTTTCTTAAGGAATTCACAAGTTTTCTTTGATCTACAGATCTTCTTAACTCTTGAGAAGTCAGAGATGCCGTCGACTCCATTGTCTCAATAGAGCTTTGTTAACGGACATCAGATTCTGCTAGAGGGATATTAAGACCCAATAAAAAATACAACGATCTCCCATATCCTCACGACGATTGTGTAAATAAATAATTTTTCTTTCTTAAATCGTTGGATTTAATAATTTTTGTCTGTGATTCGAAATCTGACCCCTCTCTTCAGACATGCTTCCAAACAAACTGTTTTGTTTATATTTTCTTACGAATATTTATTGTTTCATAGATACTTGACAGGTTTTTTTATTTCTCCAAATTCTAACTTTCGCGTGACGTTTGGAAAAGTTTTGTAGAGATTAGAATTGTAGCTATAAAATTTGTCTTTGCTCGGCTTTAATTCTGAAGCCTTGTACGCTGATCGCGTTAAGTTTGTTCTCCCACGTTTTTCTCTCAAAATCAGTCTCTAAATATGTCACAGAAAACAGCTGTTCTCTAAATAAAATTTTTTCAAAGATTTAAAACAATTTATTTTAAAGTGTAATTTCTTAAGAATTATGAATGAGAATGGATGAGAATTATGAATTATGAGTGATTTTGCTGTGGAAAATTTTGTAAGACTTCCGTCACCAAATATTTTTCCATTTCAAATTGAAATTTCGCTCGAGAATGAATGTGCCAGACAATTATCTCGTGCACCACATTTTATGTACAGTTCGAAGAGAAATTTTGATTTTTAAGCTAGAGCAGCGTACCTCGGAATTTTTTTCTTTGGGAACAAGTTTTGCCAACATGAAAATAATAAATTAATTTTCGGAAAAACAAACAAATGTTTGGTTTTATACTAATCCTGAATTAAATATTTCTTTTTCCACTTCTTTTCAAAAGTTCCCAATACAGCGCTTTTTTTCATGAAACTAATGTAAGTTTTCCTTTAAAAAATGAACTGATTTATTAATACAATGAGCGTTCAGTACATTATTTCCATAAAACAATATCATCCATCATTGAATCAATGAACAAATCAAACTGTTTTATGAACTTACTCATTTGACAAATATGGGATGAATGACACAAATTTAACGAGAGTATTTGGCCCAATCGTTTGCGTTAGATGGTGGTGTGACTAGTGGTTGGCTTTTAGTTGCCAATGTTTTAGGTTATATTTATGTATTTATTCTTATTTTATTGCTTTACTTTTCTTTGCTGTCACTTTTACTTCATATGTAGGTAGCTTGATTAAAAAGAAATCTCAATTACGACGCTAGAAGAATACAAAATCGCAAACTCTTTAACACAATTTTAGAAAAGTATTTAAAATTGTTTTTTATGGCAAAATTTTAACATAAATTATATTTTTACTTCATTTTTATAAATAAAAATGTATTTGTATTTCATCGCAACTTGGAACCAATTTTTTTCCTTAGGAACTTTCTGTTATGTATGTTTTTTAAATTTGACTTTGTAAATTATTTAACAACTCAACTAAAACTTAAAAAACTTCAACAAATCAAAAAGGGCAACATCATAAAGTAATCAAAATGGTTTCATATAATTTATTGTTTAAATTGAAGACACAAGCACAAATGTTAACGAAAAAATTATTGTTAATCATTGTAATATTTCTAACCTAAACAAATGTCAATCACATCTAAGTATTTAAAGACAAAAGTATTTTTTTAAATATATACATAAGTACATGTACCAACAAATTAATTTCTTTCCTGAATGGGCATAAATATGTTAATTTTTAATAATTTTAAATAAAAAATGTAAATTATTTTATAGAAAATTTTAACTCAGAAATTATTTTTTTTGAACTAGCTTTTGTACTGAGAGTAATAACTGGTTTCGATAACTGTGATAAATGTTAAAGCTTAAAGGTTAAGATGAGTACTCATCCTAAGTCATGCTTAACAGTAAAAAACTTTGTATTTAGTATTAAGTTTTAAATAATATAAATAATTAGGTCTTAAGGCTAAATTTAATGATTATTAAATAAATTTTTATGTACATGTATGATTGTTCTTATTTTTCTTGTTACTGTGGATTTTTTTAATGGTAAGTACCATTTATATTTCAGGCTCTTTTTGTCTTGATATATCAATTTTATATCAAAAATTTTGATAAATTATCATAAATTAGGCGCATGAGTCTAAAAACCTTTATTTTAAAAAATGTATTAATTTTATTACTTTTCCAAATGAAATGAGTCTAGCCTTTATTTTATGTGGTTTTCCTTTCATTTCAATTTGGTTGCCAGATTCTAAAAATATAGTAAATTTCAAACCAAAATTTATTTTTTTTTATATAATTATAAAGGGTTTTTTCAATAATAGCGGATAGATTTCAAAATGGAATAACACAAACTGTGCGTGAAGTATTAACAAAATTCTTTTTTTATTTGAAATTCCAATGTATGCCATTGTGTATGGAATATGACATTGTTCAAATGCCTGCCTCTGTGGCACGAGTCCGAGTGCTCTGATTTTCAATGAATCTTCCGCATATATCCAGCTGAATCTTAAGCGATGGTCTATGTTATGTCACTTGAGGACATGGGTGGATTGTGATTTATTCTGATGGACCTGCGCCCCAATTCACGTCACCTCGGCGAAAAATAATCTTATCCTCAAATCCTTCATGTAGAATTTTAATTGTGACGTCTGCTGTGCGGAACGTAACACTGTCCTAAAACAACATGTCGTCCAGGTTCAATATGAGCTATAAGGTTTTTTTCGTTCTGTAGCACTTACCATTGACGTTGAACTCCTCACCAACCTCGTTTTCAAAAAAGTTCGAACCAATGACGCTGCCGGCCCAAAATCGAGACTAAACGGTAACTTTTTGTGGGCTGGTGTCGTCCCATATATGTATGTATGGCAATTTCGACATTCATCTAAAAATTCCTCTGGGCCTACGGGTAAGAGTGAAGTGATCACTAAATTAATTAATTGTCATTTTGCCAATCGCTCTTTCTATATTTCTTTATTGATATGATAAAGGCAGCTATAGTCAAAATGACAATCAAAAAATTGATAATCGACTATCACCTAAGCCGATTCAACCCTTGGTCGCTCAAGATGATTTTTCGCTCAAAATTGGGGTCCTCTTCCAAACGCTACGTAGCTCAACCAGCGAACAAACGGTCAGTTGGATCTTGTGCTTGTGTAGGTCCAAGTCGACGAAAAATTTGCCATGTTGAAGTCTACGAAAGGCCGGGTGCAAGCGAGACAATGACAGTTCGTGCAAACTAAGTAATCAGACCTTTTTTGACGTTTGTAAATGTCAGAGTCATATGAAGTAAGCACGATACTAAAAAAAATAAAACAGATATTCGACGATTTTTAATTTAATAAAAGGGTAGAGAAATTATGATACTATTTATATTTGATTAAAAATTGCAAAATCGTTGTTTTAACCTAGTTTCATACTAAAACATCGTACTTTAACATCATACTAATTTAACTAAAATTTTGCGCCAATATATCTTATATTTGATGTTATTTAATTTTAACTGTAAATAAAGTTTATTCAAAAGTTCTTAAAACACAAATGTCTCTTATTTCATATACAAGTATTTACATCTGTCAGACAGTTTGCATTCTAAAAGGTAGTTGAATTTTTACTACGTAGTCACTATATTATAGTGAATGCCCCAATGTTCCCAATCAGTTTAATTGTAAAAATAAACGTCAGCTTAAAAAAACAGCTCTTTGACCACTTGCATGCTAAGTAATAAATGGTATAAACAAAATGGAAGATATTATGACGTTTATCCAAAATAGTTCGTTTCATCTTGGGATTTTGTACAAGTTTCATTTCCCAGCTAGATTGCGATCAACCAAGGTACCTTAGTAGAAAGTTTTACGACTATGTTTCAACATATCAAAAGAACAAGAGATTAAAAATGAAATAATACACAAAATCTTTATTTATTAAAGAAAAAAATAAATAAATATTGTGGTTTAACAGTTCGAAGAGAACCAGGATTTAGTGACTTACAACTCCCAACCATAAATGGAGAGGACCTATAATTTTCTGCCGATTCCGAGCGGCTAATGAGCAGCACTTTTCATGACGCGAGAGAATCTGAGAGGATTTCTCAATTCATCGCAAAACAGAATTCACCACTGAGCTACTTTTGTGCAGCAAATGAGAATATAACCCAAGACCTTCTGCATGACAGTCCAACGCATTAACCATTGTGAAAAAGAGTACTGCTAGGTTTTCTTGCCGAAAAAAATTTCCAAAGATCTGTTGGAAAAGATTTTGATATCGGTCCTGGTTGAATGTGTCAAAGATTGTGATACATTTTGTGTCACAGATTTTGACACAAATTTACGAAAAGTGAACTTAAAATTTTATTTTTTACTGATTTCAATTTCATATCTAATAATTGAAAGTAAAATGTAGAACCTGACTGGATAACTCTTATTTTCTTTTCACAAATTATATGTTGATCGAAAAGTTACTTAGGTTTGAATTTATAAGTAAACAAAATGTGTGTTGCAACTTACTTGTACTAAGCATTACTTGCTCGTGCAGTTTCCGAGTAACCCTGCGGACACAAGGACAAGTAATGGCAGGCAATTTTGGTTCAAGCACTGCCTGTCAAATTCCTCTCTGTGCATTTGCTTTGACGTAGGTTGCACTTCACTTACGAGCTAGTTGCCTACAAGTTCTTAAATTTTGTATTTATGGCCTTTGTTATAAATAGCTAATCGAACGAGTCGACGAAAGTCGAATGATTTAGAAAATTTTTCTTATCGTAGTATTAGGTGCGTTTTATTATCCACAAATCTATCTGGATCCGGATCGGGATCTTCACTTGAAAATAAAACGATACGGATCTTACTGACAGCAGTGTTATAAGCCCGTCTCTTTTTATCCTTGGATTTGGAAATTTTAAATTATGTCTTGTCTTTTTTCTTTACACTATAGCTTACACTACCTTACCATAAAAAGCCATCTACTCGCCAGTGTAATAACTAATTTTTGGATCTTTGAAATAGATCCCGATAGAAAACAGGATCCCAAATTGTTTTTGTAATACATGTTAAAACTTAATCCAGATCCGGATCCAGATAGATTTGTGAATAATAAAACGCACCTATTATTGTTAGCGAGCTTCCACATTCGCTTCAAAAATCAATGCTGCCAAAAATTATTAAAATAACACATGTTAAATGTCAAACAAAGGTAAATTGCATTTAGCATTATGAAATTGTATTCCTTCAGATTATGTTTTGTGTTCTTCCGTTGTGATTTTTTTAATTAAAAAAAAACAGTTATTGCCATGACTAGTTCGCTCATTTCGAGTGTTCGTTCTTGAGATATTCGCTCCCAAAAAAAAACATTCAATTGACGTTTTGACTCGTAGAAAGCGTACCTTGTTTGTTTCCAACTAAGCAATTGGCAAGTGGATTAACAGTATAGCTCAAAATTTGCAGATCGCCTACGGAATGCTCCAAAGGAGACAAAGACACAAAGTAATCCGGCAGTATGGTCCAAGTAAACTTATGTGTCTTCTAAGGCTAGGCGCGCATCCAATTTTTAGTTGCACAACTGTTTGGTTGCTTATAGAAAACAGATGAGCTATTTGGTTGAATGTCCGCGCAGGTGCATATAATTATATGTTACACAAAATAGCGAACTCATTTAAGGCAATCGTTTAGTTTGTGTCAAAACACAAACTTTTTAGTTGCGAAACTAAAAATTGAAAGTGCGCGCCTAGCCTAAGTCTGCAGTGTCCTGTTAGGATACCTGTTATTATTATTAGATTATTTCTAATTAAGTTGACGCAGTTTTCGAAACGTTGCTGGTTTTAATTGCCCAGTAGTAGTTTCGCCTGCCTCAGCTTTGGGAGTTCTTTCCAATTTCTGGATCTGCTTACCTCCTCTTCTTGTTTAATTTTATTTTTGATGACAATTTCTTCTATTATATTGTTATTTTACTAGTGTAGTATCTGGCAACACTGTGGCAGTTTGTTTAGCTGTCAGTTGTCATTAAGAAAAAGATAAAAGAGGCATTCGATAGTGAGCATCGGAGCGGGTAAGTCGGGTATGGGACAGATCCTACATTGGCGACGAGGACAGGCGAACACGTGCGAAAAAGAAATATTAATTTTATAAAAAAAAAATCGTTTAAACAAAGGCAGAAATGAATAATGGTAAGTAAAAAAAAAAAAATTTTGAAAAGAAAATAATCAAAATGAGGACGCAAAGCAGAGACACGAAAATGTATGTTTCACAGACCGACAAGGATTCAATTTAAGTTGTGATTTTTTTTTAATTTTTTTTTGATATTGCAAGTTAAAATAAATATATGCCCCTATTATGGATTACAACTCAACTTAGTTGAGTTGTCATCAACACAACTCAACTCCAAGACAACCAAACAAATTTTTCGTATTATGCAAGTCAACTAAAATCAGTTGTAATGAAAAAATACGTTGCCGTCTTTTAGGAGTCGATTTGCTGTCAAAACCAGCTGCTCAACATGAAATACATACAACAACAAGAATAAGAAATTGTATGATGGAAAGTTCTGTCGATTTGTTTTTCTCGGTGATTTGGAAGATCAGAATTTCCAAAATGTAGCCAAAATAAAAAAGAATATCCGTATATTTAATGAACTTATGTACACTTCTATTCCTAAAGTATGCATTTTTTTGGTTCGAAATAAAGTTTTCCTAAAACAACCAACGTTCCTCAGCGATTCCACCAATTGTTAAACTTGCTACTGCTCTTCGTTTCATGAGCGAAGGAAGTTGCCAAAAGTGTAGTGGCAATGATTTTAATTTAGGACTGACTCAATCGATAGTGTTAGTTGTATTAAAAAAGTGGTAGATGTGATTGAGGAACTCATTTGTGGAAAATGGATAAATGCTCAGCTAACATAATGCAACAAGTCGTTCAAATTGTGATGGCCATGTATAGTTTTCAAACTAAAATACACTCATTACATTCTATTTTTATTAAAATTGTTGTTTAACTTACTGTTTTGTGTCCATATTTTTTATCCGAATGCAGATTTTTTCATTAAAATGTTCTACACAACTGCTTCGAACCAGTTGTCTGATTTTGACGCTTATTACAACTGAAGCACAACTCAACTTACTTACATAATACGAAGAGACAACTGAAAAGTCGACCATTTTGTTAGTTGTCTGCTAATCGACAACTGGTTGTGCTTTGACAGTCAACTGGTTGTGATCGATAATACCAATTTTAAGAATTACAACTAAACTATAGTTGAGTTGTTTTCCGTAATAGGGGGGATAATGTTCTCTTTGGTTGAATGCGTAGCAATAGTGCATAATAATAAAGAAAAACTATTTGAAAGGTAAAGATAATAAATTTTGTACGGTCGGCAAAGTAAAACATGTTATTTCGTGCTTGTGTTCATGTGCAGAATCATTGCATTTGCGCTGCAAACGACGCCAATTTCGGAGCAGTGTGAGAATACAGAGAGACTAGTGTGAGCGAATTTCCAAGAAAGTATCAATGTTGTGCTCTGTTGTGGATCCGTTAGGTAGCAAGCATAACACACACATACACACACACAGTCAAGCACAAATGAAAAAAAAGAAAGAAAACTGTTATGCAAGCAACTTAAATGTTTGCTATGGGTGTAAATGAAAACCTGGTGCGACTTAAATGTTTGCAAGGAAGAGAAAAAATATCGTGAGCAACTTCAATGATTGCTATATGCAACCTTAGCGTTTGCAAATGAAAGAAAATGTTGGCATTGTGAGCAACTTCAATGATTGCCATAGAACAGTAACACATGAAAAATGATGTAGAGACGTAGAAAATTGGGTTGGCGCCTTAAATGAGTGCAAGAGTAATGTAAACTATGAAAAGAAATTATGTGCGAGCGCCTTTGATGAGGGCTATGAGAAATTGAATGTTCACATCATTCGTTTTTCACAAGACTGCTTGTTGAGAGAAAAAAAAAATGTTAAGAAAAAGGAAGATTAACAAAATAGTGAAAGACGAATTACAAGAACATGAAAAATAAAAATTGTGCGAATGTAAATGGTGTAGCTGTCGATTTGATTGCATGGACAAAGTATATTGATGAACCTCACACTGTAATGTATTCGTAATACCGTTCTGAATTGGTGTGTTTAAGCGTCACTATGAAAATAGATTGTGAATATTTGGATGAAACAAATGTATGTCTTATTGGTATTTATTATTTTAGATTTGGCTAAACTTGTTGGCGTTGCGCCATTTGATTTCACGGCAAGCACCGATGGAGGTGGACTTGAATGGCAGGTTTGGGTACGAGCATTTGATTGGTATTTACAAGCGAATAACATTACAGACGATCATGTTAAGTTTGTCAAATTGATGCATTTGGCTGGACCGAAGGTGCAAGAATTATTTACCACACTGTCAGTGCCTGAAAGGGTGCACCAAGTAAATCGAGGACCGTTGCGTGTGGGATTCGTACCACATTTGACAGAGTACGAAATGGCGTTGGCCAAGTTGAACGAACATTTCCAACCAAAGAAGAACTTAACATACGAACGGCATGTTTTCCGACAAATCAAACAAGAATCGGTAGAAAAGGTTGCTTTCTTCACAATGAGATTGCGAAAGCAAGCGGACCGGTGCGATTTAGGTGACAAATTTGAAGAGCAAGTGAAAGACCAAATCATTGAAAAGTGTTCGTCCGAGAAATTGCGCCTTAAGTTGTTGTCATTGGGCGACGCAAATTTAGATCGTATCATGAATGAAGCCAAAGTGTTTGAGGCAGTGCAAGAACAAAGCGAAGCACTCAATGACAAGCGAACTGAACAAATCAATCCGGAAGACATTAACAAGATTGACATGCGTCCAAAGCCAAACCAAAGCCCGTTCAACAAGAGTGAATGTCATCGTTGTGGCTACACGGGGCATCACCAATTCGATGAAAAGTGCCCGGCCAAAGGCAAGATATGCAATAAATGTGGTGGCAGTAACCATTTTGGCCGGAAATGCCGTAGTAAGAAGAAGTTACGACCGAGCAAGCCTTACCAAGCAAAGTCTGAATTCAATGCTAGCAATGAAACAAAGCGAGATGAACCAGCGGAAAAGAAAACCAAGACTGAAGATACCGAAATAGTTAAGACGGTAGACGCATATCAGTCGAATTTGAAGGATAATTATATTTTCTGTATCGATGAAAGTTATGGAAACCAAATAAAATGCAAAATCGGCGGTGTATCAGTTGATGTTGTCATCGACTCTGGTTCAAAGTATAACATTGTCGACAGCAAAGCTTGGGAATTTCTGAAAGCAAACAAAGTTGTGGTTTTGAATCATTCCAAAGGCCCCAGTCACGATTTCAAAGCATACGGTGGCTATCGTTTGACGATGATTGGTTCATTCACAGCCAAAATCGACACCGCATACAAAGAGCAAACAGCCGAATTTTGTGTTTTGGAAAATTATGGAAAGATCTTGATTGGCTACGAAACGGGTGTTCCGTTGGGAGTAATGAAAATTGGCGAGAATGTAAATCAAATTGAAAAGACAGAAGAATTGAGCAAAATCAAAGGATTTGTAGTTGATATTCCGATAAACAAAGAAGTAAAACCGGTGGCACAGCCATATCGACGCATGCCGGTGCCATTGGAAGAGAAAGTTGATAAGAAGATTGATGAATTATTGTCTCAAGGGATCATTGAAAAGGTAAAAAAAAAAAAATTGGAATATGGTAAGTTGAAACGGAAAAATATTGAAATTATTATTTATTGAGCAGGTCAATCAGCCATCACCATGGATTTCACCAATGGTCCCAGTACCGAAAGGAGAAGACGATGTGCGTATTTGTTTGGATATGAAACGAGCCAACGAAGCCGTGATTCGTGAAAATTATCCATTACCGACGATAGAAGATTTTCTGCCGCATATTGGAAAAGGAAAAGTGTTCGCGAAACTGGATGTTAAGGATGCTTTCCACCAGGTCTAAAAAAAATATAAATTTAAATTTTAATATTAATTTTGAATAAATGGCTATTAAAGAACTAAATAATCTCGTAATCGCTCATGTGTGTTCTTCTATTGAGATAGAAATTAAATGGATTTATGTCATTATTTCAAATAGGTGGACATTTCTGAAGAATCTCGACAAATCACAACTTTCATTACACGGAAAGGTTTGTACCGCTACAAGCGCTTAATGTTTGGTATTGCATGTGCCCCTGAACTGTATCAAAAAATCATGGAACAAATTCTTGCCGGTTGCGAAGGGTGTCTGAATTACATAGATGACATCATTATCTATGCGGATTCAATGCAGCAGCTCAATGAAAGAGTTCGAAATGTACTAGCAGTACTTAAACGGTACAACGTCAAACTCAATAAAGACAAGTGTATTTTTGGTGCTGAAAAACTTGAATTTTTGGGACATCACGTGTCGGCAGCTGGAATTGCACCGAAGTTTGATAAAGTTGAAGCAATACGGAATTTCCGCCGTCCAGCATGCGTTGAAGAGATGCGTAGTTTTCTGGGACTTGTAAATTTCGTTGGAAAATTCATTCCAGACTTAGCAACAATAACCGACCCACTTCGAAAGTTGACAAAGAAAAACACAGCATTTGAATGGGGAGAAGACCAAGAGCGTGCATTTGGAAAATTGAAAGACTGCTTATCGAGTGAACTGGCAATTGGCTTTTATGATGTTAAAGACCGTACGCAAGTGTATGCAGACGCCAGCCCTGTTGGTTTGGGCGCAGTATTGATACAAATAAACGACAACGAACCACGGGTTATCGCATACGCAAATAAAAGTTTGTCGGACACGGAAAAGCGATATTGCCAAACGGAGAAAGAAGCATTGGCATTAGTCTGGTCAGTGGAGCGTTTCCATTTTTATTTATTCGGCCGTTGGTTTGACCTCATCACAGACCATAAGCCATTAGAAGTGATATTCTCACCAAAGAGTAAACCGTGCGCTAGAATCGAACGCTGGGTATTGCGTATGCAGTCATATAAATTCAAGGTTATATACAGACCCGGAAAGAATAACATTGCAGATCCGCTGTCGCGTTTGATAACAACAGAGAAACCCCAACCATGTTTTGATATCGGCACAGAACAGTACGTCAACCACATAGCAGCGACAGCAGCACCAATTGCTATTAAACTGTTGGAAATTGAACAAATTTCGCTCACCGATGAAACAATTGCTGCTGTGAAAATTGGACTGGCCAACAATAAATGGGAAGGAAAAGCCATTCCATTGAAACTATTTGAAACGGAACTGTGTTTTGCGGGCCCCATTCTGTTGAGAGGGAATCGCATCGTAATGCCGGAGAAATTGCGAGCACGCACGTTGGAACTGGCACACGAAGGACACCCGGGCATGACAAAAATGAAAAAGCGTTTGCGAAGTAAAGTTTGGTGGCCGAAAATGGACATAGAGGTCCAAGCACACGTCAAAAAGTGTCACGGGTGTACGATGGTATCAGCACCGCCGGCTCCTGAGCCACTGATCAGAAAAACATTACCGAGCGAGTCATGGCAGCACATAGCAATGGATTATTTGGGTCCACTGCCATCGGGTGACTATTTGCTGGTAGCAGTTGATTATTTTAGTCGGTACAAGGAAGTTGAGATTATGCGGAAAATTGACTCATACGAAACCATTAGACGGCTGCGCACCATATTTGCACGATTTGGGTATCCGATTTCAATCACTGCCGACAATGGTTCGCAGTTAATTAGCCAGGAGTTTAAAGATTTTTGCAACGAAGCCAACATCCATTTGAATTCGACGACACCATACTGGCCACAACAAAACGGAGAGGTTGAACGGCAAAATGAGTCTATGCTGAAAGGATTGGTTATTAGTCAGAATCAAAAGACCGATTGGAAAATGGATCTTCAAACATATTTACATATGTATCGGTCAACTCCACATGCGACGACATTGAAAACACCGTCCGGATTAATGTTTGGGCGAACAATACGAGATAAACTACCAAACATTTACCAACCATTGGAGCAAGATGAAGAGCTTCGTGATAGAGACAAAGAAATGAAGGAGAAGGGTAAACAGTATGCGGATAAAAAGCGTCATGCAAAACAAAACGAGATAAAAGAAGGTGATGCGGTATGGCTGAAAAGAGTTGTGAAAACAAATAAGCTGGCACCCACATTCGATCCGATTGCATACAAGGTCATCGAGCGAAAAGGTGCCGAGGTGGTCGTTGAAAATATGGAAACAAAGAAGCTTTATCGTCGAAATGTGTCACATGTATTATTGGCACCCGGGCAACTGGATGACAGGGAAGCAGCTAAGCGCACCACAGCAGAGGTTACCGTTGATAAGGTGCAGCGTCCAAAACGAAGCTCCTTGAAGCCGTTGCGTTACAGCGATTAGATTTAAGAAATAAATTTAGTTAAAATTATTCTTTTGAAATTTTATTTTATTCTAAAAAGAAGGAAGTAATGTAGTATCTGGCAACACTGTGGCAGTTTGTTTAGCTGTCAGTTGTCATTAAGAAAAAGATAAAAGAGGCATTCGATAGTGAGCATCGGAGCGAGTAAGTCGGGTATGGGACAGATCCTACAACTAGTTAAGTATTATATATTAGTAATATATGAAAAATGTCGATTTATTTCTCAACATAGTATTCTTGTAGCTCTCCAACCTCTTTAACTTATCTCGAGGTCTGCAAAGTAGGACTCAGTGGCGGCAATGACCTCATTCGGGGTGGCCGTGGCACGATGGTTGTTTGTTCGCCTGTCAACCTCATTATCACAGGTTCGATCCCTGCCGTCGTCTATGTCTTCTTTAATTCCATTAAAACCTTCTAAAAATTGTCATCAATGGGTTGCTAGTTTACTAATTACATGTTGTTTAGGCATAACACTAACAACATGTGATTGAGTTAAACTAGTATGCCCAACAAGGATGAATACGAATAAAAAATAATGCGAATTATAACGGAGATAGAAATAAGACACGGCAGTTCTCAGTTTTCACATGATGATGAGTTCTCCGCTTTAGTTCAGCCGCCATCCCTGGAGATAAAAAATCTGAGACAACAACCTTCAGTCTCAACATCGTGTCACACATCTTTCCTATCCTTCTTTCTCTTCCGTAGCTTCACGCCCGCGCTGTGTTGAAACATTTAAAGGGTAATCATAATCCCTTGAGCGCGAGTAAATTATAAAAAAAAAAAAAAATTTCTGCCTGGCCAGTGATTTTTTCAAGTTTGCAAAAAAAAAAAGTTGCACGGGCCAAATCTGGAGAGTACGGGTAGGGCAGCAGTTCGTAGTGCAATTCGACCAATTTAAACCACTGTTCTGAAGTGGTCTCACGGTTGCGCTTATTGTCCGGAGTGAGCAAATGTGGCACCCATCGCGGCGACAGCTTTCTCATGCCCAAAATTTCATATGGCATATGACTCACACAGTCTTTTGAGATGCATAATTTTTCAGCTATTTCGCGCATCTTCAATTGGTGGTCTGGGTCTCATCAAAAACCGATGTTCGACCACGTTGAAAGTTGCAATACCAATTTTTGACGGTCGCCATCGAAAGAAAAGAGTCAACGTACACAGCATCCAAGCGCTCTTGGATTTTGCTGTGCGATTTTCCTCCCAAATACAAGAATTGAATCACCAACCGATATTGCTTCTTTCCCATTTATCTAAAATTCGCGGACACGTGGTCAAAACAAAATTTTTTTTACCTCCCTCTGCGTTTCAATTACTTCACCAGCTAACTGGATATGTTTCAAATGTGTCAAAAGCCTTTTCCTGGTTAACAGTTTGATTGTCGTCTTGGAGAGATTTATTGGTAGCCCTACAGATAGTCACCATTTCCTTGTAATTATTAGTCCTCTTCGGATAATCAGCCCTATCGAGGTATCCGTTCGGAGAAAATTATTTTCGGATTTGTTCGAAATCGGAGAATTTTCTACCGAGGTACGCTGTCCGATTGACATAGCGGATAAAATGTGACGCGCATTAACGCATTGCGATTAAGTACATTCAGCAAAGAATTTTTCACACTGTGCCTTTAATTTCTTCGAAAATTCTACGACAGAAAATAGTTGCGGATTATTTTAAGAAAAATGGAATAGAATGGATGCGATTGTATGCTTCATTTTTGTTTGTTCTGAAGTGGATACCTCGAACGAAATCTAAGTTCCGATCGGAACGGACTATCGTTTCGGAACTTCTTCCGAACGGATACCTCGATAGAGCTGAATATCGCAAAGAGTTTGTTCAAACTTACCTACTGCAATGATAGCGATATTATCGGCAAAACCAGTGCAACATATACCTTAGGAGGTATACATACACTACAAGACTCCACAACAATGGTGATATGATAATACACCACCCTGAAAACAGCCTCTTGTTGTGGTTACTGTTTTTACATTTTCCCTGCTTGTGTCTGCATTTCTAGTGCCTAACATTTCTTTTATCCATCTGGTTATGGTGATGGGTACCTTAAGAGGTTAGATAAGCAAACAATCGCTATTTGTAATCCCACGCTAAATAAATTCTTTTAGGTTTTTTAAATTTGGAGCGAACATAATTTTAACGAATCGCTATTCATATGTATATTTATTTGCCAATTTCATTTAGACGCTTACGGATGAGAACATTACACGCCCAATCAAATACTTCAATATTTAATTTAATAAAGTTAAATTGGCAGGCTACTTGTTTTTCAACTTCTTGCTTACTGGCTTCAAAAATTCTATGCCAATTGAGGAGCAAGTTGCTTGAGTTTGTGTTAGTAAAAATTGATGTTCATTGCAACTTGCTCGCCAGTACTTGTTTGACTCGTGTGACCCTGTGGTAAGGCTAGAGCATAATGTAATATGTGTTGCCGTCGTTTTTAATATTTTTTTTATTTTATGTGTAATGTATTTATTTGTACTATGTTATATTATTTATTAAACCATAAGAATTGCCAAATGTAATACGAGCCTTAAGCTACCCAATAATGCCACCTCGCGGTCAACACTTGAACAACTATGAATCGAATCAACACCAACTTCAAGTAAAAGAGAATCAAATTGAAGAAAAAGAAAGACGATTAAAAACCAACCGCCGTTGAAGGAGGACGCTTGAGGAAGTTTCTTGATAAAAGTTTCATATCTTTGATATCTTTGATTAGATAAAGTCTTCATTTTATTGAAATTTCGTATATTACAATGTTTATTTTAAGACTAGGTTTTTCTTGGACCTGAATATTTATAAGATTTCTGACCTGTCCTACACACTCAAGCATTTTATCGCTTATGACGGCATGTTATAGAGAAGCAGGCGCTTCATGTAACTCCAGGATTGGAATCTTCTTAGGCCTATTCGGCGGGATCTTTTATTCTCCTTTTCTGTTATTCTGCTATAAATTTTCAATATAAAAGTTTGACCTGTGGACAAATCTTTAATGAATTTTAATTTTGGCTAAAATCTGTTATAAATAAAATCTGCTATATCAAGAAAAAATAGATATTTAACTTTTATTTTGCCAACGAAATGTTCTTAAAAGAAGACGAATATAAGAAAATATATTAAAACACATATCATATAATGCAAATAAGAAAAGTATTGCCATGGTATTCTCTGACACATACAGTGGTGGAAAATTAATTAGAAATACACTTTTTTTTACTTTTTTATTTACAAAAGATAGATAGCCTTAATAAAACTAAATAAATACCAACAAAAACAATGTTCTTTTATATACACTTTTATAAAAAAGTTATTAAAAAAAATAAAAATTATAACATAAATAGCACTATATTCGAAAAAAAAAACTAAATAAAAAAATGGAAAAATAATTAGAAACATCAGTTTACTGAAAAAAAAATACAAATAAAAGGGAAAGAAATTATATTTTCTACTTCAAAATACCTTTGTTCGATTGGAAAAAAAATCATTATTTTGTGGGGTAACCCTAATTATCAATTACAGCTGCACACCGTATAGATAAACTAGCTACCAAATCTTGACAGCGTTGAAGAGGGATATTCCGCCAAACTTCTATGTTTTTGAACAACTCATTTGAGTTTTTGGAAGTTTTGACTCCCAAACTTCTCTGGGCGTCTAACATATTTTTTACCATCAGATCCAAACATATTAAATTTTTATTCATCGCTCCGGAATACTTTTTTCCAAAACGCTAATGGTTTTTGTCCATGTTCCTTGGCAAATGCAAATCGACGTTTTAAATTTTTTTTTGAAACGTGGCTTTTTGCGAGCAATGCAACCCCGCAAACCTGCTTCCAGCAATCTGTTCCTTATTGTCCTAGACGTCACTCCTGCATTTAATTGGGATGACACACAGCTGAATGAATTTCCTTGCTGGTCGTAAAAGGATTGGCCTTCCTAAGTCTACAAATAAGTCTGTCCTCTTTGACAGTTGTTTTTCTTGCACGTTTTTTCCTTTTGGGAGTTTTTATGCTGCCTGTCTCCGTATAGACCTTAATTGCTCCATATACCATCTTTTTGGAGCAAAGCAAATCCTTGGCGATGTCACCATGGATGACTTTTTTTCTTGTAGTACTTGTGAATGATAATCTTCCTTAGCTCTGGTGTGCAGCTCTTGTTTTAACCCATTTTTTTAACTCGATACTAAAGCTAAGAAATTTGAACAAAACAAAAATGTAGCACCAAAGATTTACCGTTAAATAAAATCACTTCTTCAATATTTGCTCACTGTTTCTAATTATTTTTCCAAGCTTAGATTTCAAATATTCTTTTGTAAGCTGGTTTAAATTCCCGATATTAACAAACTAACAGGTTTATGAAACCTGCAAACCAAAAACATGCTGCACAATAACAGCAGAAAGAGAACTGTATTTTACCGTTTATCATGTTTGTGCGTGAAAAGTATAAACAATAATAAGAAAAGTACATACTATGTTTATTCTTTTCATTGTTTCTAATTATTTTCCACCACTGTAAATGGTAAAATCGTATTCCATGGCACAAATATAAATGGTGTGTAAGAACCACTTTACACGATATTAAAAATCATATGCTTTCTCATATGATCTGTCAAAAAATACATATCAAATCGTTTGAACAAACTCATTAAACTCATATCACTTCTCAAACGAAAAAGCATTATGACTTTTTTGACATTAAGACCGTAGCTAATTCCCTCAAAGTTGTATTTTGTTTTTAAGTTATCTTTTCCATAACTGTTTTTTGCTTGGTTATTTTCCCAGAAGATGGAAAGTTGCAAAAATTGTGCCGATTCCAAAACCTAATAAGCCACTAACAGAAATATCTTCTTACCGCCCTATAAGCTTGCTTAGCTGCTTAGGGAAGCTATTCGAAAAAATCATCTGTCTAGAAATGACAGAAATCGTTTCAACCAAAAATATTCTTCCACCAGAACAATTTGGCTTTAGAAAAGAATATTCTTCAACGCATCAAGTAATGAGGTTAACCAAAGACATTAAAAAAGCACTTAAAAATAAAAAATCTGTTGGAATCGTGTCATTTGATATTGAAAAGGCTTTTGATTGCGTCTGGCATGACGGTATCGTTCATAAGCTCTTAGTAAATGGTCTTCCTACATATCTTATTAAATTAATTCAAAGTTTTCTGCATGAAAGAAAGTTTTTTGTTGAAATTTCGCTAAGCAAATCCCCATTGTACTCTATAAAGGCCGGCGTTCCTCAAGGATCGACCCTTTCTCCTTTGCTGTATAACATATATGTATCTGACTTTCCTGTTCTCAGCTTCTGTAAAAGATCTTTTTTCGCAGACGATACATGCATTTATAGTATTTCAGAAAAATGTGATCAAATTTTATTTAACCTTCAAAAGGCACTTAATCTAATTGAACTTTACTTTTATTCTTGGAGAATCAAGATTAACCCTGGTAAAACTCAAGCTTGTTTCTTTACAAAGAAACGAAAGCAAAGTAATCTACCTCAAACAAATCTAATAGTATGCAATGCTCCTGTTCAATGGGAAAAAACTATTAAATATTTGGGTATAACTTTGGATAAAAGCTTAACTTTTTCTAGCCAAGTTTCAGAAAGCATTAAGAAAGCTCAATTTCTAATCAAAATTTTGTATCCACTTTTGAATAAAAACTCTCACCTAAGCCTTGAAAATAAATTATTAATATACAAAGTAGTTTTTCTCCCCGCTATGCTTTATGCTTCACCGTGTTGGCATACTTGTGCAGATTGTCACTATAAAAAGATACAAATCTGTCAAAATAAAATACTTAAAACTATTTTAAACCTCCCTTGGCATTTCTCAACAATTGGACTACATGAAATCGCTAATATTCCTACAGTAAAAGAAAAATGTTCCATAGCACACACGAACTTTATAAACAAATGTTTAATGAAAGAAAACCCAATATTAAAAAACATTGCCAAATAATATGTTTAATTGTTTTATGTTAGTTTTAAGATTTTAGTAATAAGTCCATTGAGTTTTTTAAAAAATGATTTATTTCTCAAAACTAAATTACATTTTTCCTAATTATCTGTCACGTTTGTTAAATTTATAGCTGCTAAGAATTTATATAATTCTCATCCCTATGCTTTAAGTATCTACAAAGTTATGTACCATATTCTGAATAAATAAACAACAAATCAAAAAAAAAAAAAAAAAATCAAACGAAAAAGCATTATGACTTTTTTGACATTAAGACCGTAGCTAATTCCATTTGAGAAGTGTCATACTAGATTTGTTGTTTTCGTGGGAAACATCGAATGGAGTATTGAGAGTTGAATACAAAATGTGGTAAAATTCTAAAAAGGTAACTATAGCCGTGTTTTTCTGGAAAAGTTATCCGTAGTACAGTAGGATTTTATATGAATAACAAATAAAACATCCGCAGTAGGATCACGCAGTAGGAGCAGTGAAATCCTGCTGTGGATAGAGATTTGACGGTTATTCGAGTATCGGCAGTGATCATACTGCGGATGTTGTATTTGTTTTTCATATAAAATCCTACTGTACTACGGATAACTCTACCAAAAAACACGGCTTATGTATGCGGTTTTTATTTCAGATATCATTAACACATACTAGGCGTATTTTATTGGTAATGTATACATAGTGCAGCAATGGAAGTCCGAATAAAATGCTTTTTTGACTGCATATACACTTTTACTTTAAATTTTAAAGTTGGTATGCTTTGCATTTATACCCGTGTCAAAATCAGCTGATTTGGAAAAGAAGTAAAATAATTATGTAATTTCTTACAAAAATAATACAAATTGAAATGAATAAAGATCCAAAACAGAAAAGGGCTATACATAATTTCTGAGTTTCTTTTAACAAATCATCTTAATTTACTAGATATTTCAGACTCATTAAGTGAACAAAGTAAAAGGAAACGAAAACTAAAAATGAAATATATACCTACGAATAAACAATCCACTTTTGAATAAGCTAAGGGATGCGTTGGAAAAGTATACGTTTTGATGTGGTTTATGCTGAATTAACATCACTGAAAAATTTGTTGTCAAACAATTAGAAGAATTATTAATAAAATCAAATCTCAATGGCATATATACACAAAGTCAAATAAATGCTCGGTGTCAGAAAAAAATCATTTTCATGTCCTTTTTAATCGTTTGGCATCGCAGCCATCCTTCGATGAACTTCATACTCTCACGTGACAGATAGGGAACATGCACACGCATTAAGAGGGAACATTTTGACCATTGACTATTAACGTTTACCGTCTAATCGTAAATTAATATTTCAAACCACATAATTTTGGCTCTTGTGAAAATTTATCATAAAATGAACAAATATCACCGAACACATTCTCGAATAATCAAAACCTGCCAACCTCACGAAAAATGAAACTTTTGCAACCAATTTGAGTGTCACTGTAATCCAGATGCTCTACAACTTTATCAGCACTATTATGTGCACTCTTATTACTGCCTAGTTTATACGCACTATTCCTTTGTTGTTGTTTACTGTGTAAAATTTTACTGCGCTGCCTATACAATTCCCAATAAAAAACGACTACTGTAAATTTTTGAATTAATACAGCTATCATTGTTTATAAAACCACCGCCATTGCTTTCTTTTTGTTTTCCATCATGGAATAAGGACACAAATTTATTTCTGTTTATATTTTATATATATTTTGGTTTTTGGTACTCTGATGAAAATCAAAGGGGAAGTCATAGACGTGTAAATCATAGATAAACCAAAACGGTATGATTTGACTCGAAATGACAGCTCATTTGATAAGTCATACAGAAAATCTGATGACAGGTCATATGACTTCTATTATCGTGTAAAGTGGCTTTAAAAGGATATTTTTTTCTTCGTCACCCACCTTAAATATGTGTCAGATGAAATATAAATATTTTACTTAACCACAGCTGATTGTGATAGCAGATTTTAGTTCAGTTTGATAACAGATTTCGTTTTCGAAGCTGTATAACAGACTTTTATAAAAGTTCGAACCTCTGAATACCAATCATAAAAGATCTCTTAAAGCAAAAATCTTTTATAATTCATAACAGAAAGTTTAAAGCAGAACAACAGATGTGGCGGATTAGGCCTAAATAATACCGCATGCAGAACTTTTATTATGTCATTCAGCACATATTGCTTGCAAAGCTTGCTCCACCTTACGTTTCACGTGCACGTCACGTCACCTTACTTTTAAGTTTGGTTCATTCTTTCTTGCATCAGTTTTTTGTCTGGTTGACCATTTTGTTGTTAATTCTAGTGGAGTTGGAGTGGATTGGATGTGCAATAGCAGTATGCATCAGACATCACTTATCCAAATTCCAATTGGCTTTGGCATCTATCTGTCATTGATCTAAGTGCCGGTAAAATTTTAAATAGTGTTTTAGTTCAATGTTGAAAAAAATATATACTCTACATAAATTATTACCTTTAATAAAAACGCTATGGTTAAGAAACATTAAAGAGAACAAATGATATCAATTAAAATAAACAATCTTAAACACATAGATGGAAAGTGGAAATAATGGCAACCATCTAATCCCAAGTCTGCAAAAACCAAAAACTACCTAATTCTATTATATAGAATAAGAATGTTTAAAATGGTCGAGCAACAAGTTATCTTAAGCTGCAAAAAAAATAATTGGAAAAGTAAAAGTCGGAAACAATTTTGGTTCTTATTCGATGAGGAAAAAACCAATTACCAAATACTTAACGTGCGAATCTCATTTCAAGCTGCAATCCGATGAAGTGAGTTTTTTGTTTTACCTCTATGTTATTTATTGAATTAAAATGTCTGTTTGCTTTACCAATATCAGAATAGAAGGGTAAACTTTCCAGGATGTTCTGTTGGTCTAATTTTTAAAGTGCAAAAAAAATGATAATCGTCATTTGCTAACATGCAACAGTATCGAGGTAAATCCTTATTTTTTTTCTATATTTTAAATTGCGTCTGCATTCTTAGCTACAAAATATACATACCTATGTATGTTCTAATGTGAGCGGCTTTGGCCTTGTCAAGATAAGATGATAAATAGGTTTTTTTGCATCTTGATCAGACATAATTTTTTACTAACAAGACCTTGAAAATTTCTCAATTTGGATGGTTATGTGTATGTATATTTAGAAAAAGATGGATCTAAGTTTCGACAAAAATAGACTTGAAGAGTTTCCATTGAACGGTATCGATGTATGTATGTATTAATTCGTATGTCTATGGCCCTTATTGCGAGTGTCGTTTGTTAATCGATCAACGACTTTTGTCGAAAATCGATGATTGAAAAATTAAGATATCGGAAGTTGTTCTTGTATCAGATACCATAAGCTTTGTTTTTATACGTGGTTACAACAACATAAAGTTATCCAAATAGGTTTGGATACAAATTTTAACGCATCCAACGTTTTGGTACTATCTACTTTTATCGAATCGAACGTTGACGACACTCGCAATAAGGCCCTATGACAATTTGCGTTGTAATGTTTCCTTTCAAGTTTTTTAAATGGTCGATACGATTTCCTCAATTATTAATCAACTATCTCCAGTGTCCAGTATGAAGAATGTCTGAAGGTTCTAGGGCTACTATCTCGTAGCAAAGTTAGGTAGCTAGGAAGAAATGACGGACCACTGGTAGTCTAGCCCTGTGGCCCAAATAGCCCTGAAGTGCGCCATTTGGAGACCATAACTCGTACGAAACTGTGAATGGAATTGATATAGGAAATTGTGGACATTCTTACGGAGTCATCAAGCTTGGCTTAAGTTAAAAAAAAAAAAGAAAGAATGTCGTAGGTGTTGATGTCTTTTATTGTGTGTTTGCATTTTCACAATAATTGTATCACTCATTCAACCGGACCACCACTCATTTGCACATCTACACATCTACAATGTGCCAAAGTAGGCAGCTTGTTGACCGGACCCCCCCCCCCCCCCCCCCCCTCACCGTAAACTTCTGTCAAAGCGCTCAGTCCCTTAGCTCAGAATCTAAGGATTTAAACGCTGGACACGGCACAGAAGTAACCGAAGTTCGTTTCGTTGAGTAAGAAGATCAAAAAATGTCTTTCTTAATGGATTTAGCAAGAGCATGGCATTTGCAGAGGAAATGGAGGCCTGTTTCTTTTTGCCGCTGGTCCCCACAGGTATGATTGTGAGTTTTGTGAGGAATGCTATGCTTCCCTAATATCCAGTGCCCGCTACAGGTAGCTATGATCCTGGCCACGCTTAACTTGGGCCTGCATATCAGAGCAAGTGTTCGGGATTTTTGTATAGGTCTACGGTTTGATTCGCTAAGAAAAATTTGAGAGAATATTGCCCTTCATAACTCCGAGCGAAAAGTTCACTCTCTCCGCAAGTGAGTTTTAAAGGGTTGATCCATGTCTAAAAGGCGCGTCCGCCATTTCATTCCCATCAATGTCAAAATGACTCGGATCCAGATAAGAGCGACATTGTGGTTAATATTGAGGCCAGCGAGCTCATCCCGGCATTGCTGGACCAATTTGGAGTATGATGTACTAGAATCAATGACTTTAACAGACTGACTCTTTTCAGCCGGATTATTTATTCATTTATCTACGATATATTCTTAATCAACAGATTCGAAATTACAATTTCTTAAATACTAGAATTATATTTGTGGGTTAAATAGGCCAACAATAAATTTTTAAATATATTTCTTTTTAAACTTATATCTAGGTTGTAGTATGATTCATTAAAAAATCTACAACAAAGGCTTAAAGGCTCACGTAATCCATAACAAGTTCTATGCGCAACCTCAAATAGTAACGGCCTATGTCTTAAAGATCTTGATGGAGCGTATATGTTCAATAAAGCAAGTAAATTTTCACAGTCAACAAAACTGCAAAGAATATCTCGAACAAACATTACACTATACATTTCCCTGCGTGAATGGAGAGCTTGCATTCCTAACAACAAACATTTAGACCTATAAGAATGATGTAAGGTGTTAACATTTCCGAAGAATTTTCTTAAAGCAAAGCGCAAAAAGTTCCTTTGAACGCTTTCGATCCTATTTATGTCACATTGAGTTAACGGATTCCATACAACACACGCGTATTCCAAAGCTGGCCTTACAATACTACAATAAAGCGATTTTAGAGTATAAGGATCTTTAAACTCCGCCGAGTTTCTTTTTAAAAATCCCAACATTGAATTAGCTTTAGAAATAATTGAGTTGACATGAAGTTTAAATGTAAGTTTCTCATCGTATATAACACCAAGATCCTTAACATCTTGAACAATTTTTAATTCAACATTTTCCAAAGAATATGATGGAACTATATGATATAAGGACCTGTTATAAGACATAGAAGCACATTTATCAATATTTAATTTAAGATCATTCAAGGTACACCACTTACAAAATGCATCCATATCATTTTGAAAGAGCAAACAATCATTTACACATGAAATAACAGCAAAAAACTTTATGTCATCCGCGAATAATAGGCATTTACAGAACTTTAGTATATTCGGCACATCGTTAACATGTAACAGAAAAATAGGAGGACCTAGATGGCTTCCTTCAGGAACACCCGAAGTAACATGGATTTCTTTAGAACATATGTCTTCGATAACTACAAATTGCTTACGACCATATAAATAAGAAGCGAACCAGTTCAGTAATGATCCATTAATTCCATACGCCTCTAGCTTCTTCAAAATGATTTTTAAATTTACTCTACTGAATGCCTTTGTAAAATCGGTATATACTGCATGAATTTGCTTATTTCTTTCTAAAGAGTTTATGCAGAAATTTGTGAACTCAACTAAATTTGAAACCGTAGATCTACCCTTACAAAACCCATGTTGAGAATTTGATACATGTCCCTTTATAAGATTGATAAATATATCTTTAATAAGACAATCTAACATTTTTGGAATAATGGAAAGTTTAGTTATAGGTCTATAGTTGGTTACATCATCTTTCTTACCAGCTTTATATACAGGCGTTATAACCGATATTTTCCACTCTTCCAAGAAAACACCAGAAGATATTGATTGGTTGAATAGCTCTGTTAATGGAACACAAAAAGTATCTGCACAGTGCCGTAAAACACGAGGAATAAAGCCTAAAATATCAGGCTTATGAATGGGTTCTAATTCTCTTAGTAATTTTAGTACATCATGAGCATCAATTGTAAACTTGTAATGTTCAATTAAAGAAGGAATAGATTTAAAATATTCATCAACTACTTCAACAGTGTTTGTAGAATTATATATACTTTGAAAGTAATCAGCAAACATATTAGCAATTTCATTTGGTTCACATGAACATTTCTGATTAAATTGCATAGTCGAGGGAAAACCTACACTTTTGCGCTTTGAGTTAATAAAATTCCAAAACTGATTTGGATTGGATTTTAATTTAGATTCAATTGACTGTACATAATTTGAATATAAGAATTTAGATAGGAATACAAACTCCTTCCTTAAACGACAGTAAATTGCATAGTCATCTACAGAACTAGAATTTTTGTAACGCTTATGGGCCAAATTTTTTGCATTTTTAAGTTTTTTAAGGCGGTAGTTGTACCACTTTGGACTGTTAGTCATCTTTTGACGAATTAATGGAAAAGTACTATTTAAGGCTGCACTCACAATTTTTTTTAATTTAAAGAAGTTCACATCTAAATCATTGTTTTTAAATTCAGAAAGCCAATCTATACAATTTAACTGAGATTTCAAATTATCTAAATTATTTATGTTAAATTTACGATATAAAGAATTGGAGTTATTAAAGTTATTATAATTATCATATTTATAACTTGAAATACAAAAATTGACAGCTTTATGGTGAACAGAGTTTGAAAGAAGTGGAAGTGACTCAGAAACTTTAACATTTAAGTCTTCTGAAACAAAAATTAAGTCTAATAGTCTATTTAATGAATTTAGCACGTTATTAACTTGATTTAAATTCAAAGAAAAAAGAGAATCAACAAACAAAACTTCAGATTCAGTATTAATTAAAAATGGTACTAATTTATTTTCATCTGTTTCAGACCAAATTAAACTCTGATAATAAACGTATTTCGCTTCTGGTTTAGATCTTATTTGAGTACCTAGCATGGTTTCCTGATATCCAGTAATTCAGCTTGAAACACAAAAGCAAAATCGGGTAGCCTAAACGACCTAGATTTAAAGTCTCAGAGAAGATTCCCGAACCAACAGTAAAGATAGTTGTGTCGAAGTCTTTCGTCACGACGTCATCATCAAAGTTCTTTCTTTATGGAAAGATAACAAAAGTGCCCAGTCGTGCATAGAATTTAGCCTCTGAAGACTGCGAATAAGCTCCTGTCGGCTCGATTTGATACCCATGAGGGGCAACCAAATGCAGACCTTTGGTTGTCCGGGGAATTCCTTAGCCGGGATAAGCTTGAGCTTCAACCTCTCCCAGTCGTTGCTAATCTTAGCGTGAATCCCTAGAGAACTCGTCCATGCACGTTATAACCCTATATCCCCTGAGCATCGCGCTAGAGTCGAAACTAGGGTTCGATTACGAATATGTTGTGTAAAAATACCATTTCTGAGAGCTTGGTCTCGATCGAGTTCCATACAGCCAACAAACCTTTCTTGTTTTTGGAGAACTTATCCACAACCGATACATGGAGGTCGTCTCTGATAACCTCAACAGTACGCGATTGCGCCGCTCTATATCATATCCCTCTTTCCTTTTTGGGACTTCTTTTCTGAGGACTATTAGTCTCATCTTGAGACCTGTTTCGCTTAACGGCTTATTCTTGCATTTCCAAAAGATTATTGTACTCTTCAACGCTCTTCTGGTATTTTGGTTTATCATTGGCTTTCTTATTCCTGATAATCTTGCCAAGAATAAAAGAAGCCCTATTGAGCTATTCCTTGAAAAAGCCGATTGTTTTTTCTTACCTGTTGCTATGACTGGCCTTACTATACAAAATTAACTATTGTTAGTTTTGGTTGGTTAAGAAACAAAGGAGTACTATGGCTACAACTGACTGTGCTTCCTGATGGTTTCATTTGTCCAAAAGTACCGGCGCTATTTAAGCTCCACTTAATGATATCTTGGCCGCCAAGCACGTGCAGCAAAATAGGCATAAGAACCAGTGTTGTATAGACGGACTAGATTTACTAGCAGACTATACAGACAGAATAGGCGAGAGAAACAGCGGTCTGTCGGAAGAAAAAAATGAAGCAGAAGAATAATCATTTCTGCAAATTGTATGACTGCGATCATTCAACGTACATAGGTGATCAACAATTCCGTCCACTCGATCTCGACAAAGTGAAATCACTTTCTTAATCTGAAGTGAAAATAGTTATATTTAAACTTTAATTAAAAAAAAAACTACTGAAGATGATGGGATTGCTGCCAATGCGTTCAAAGCGGTAGGCGATGACTTGATTCTGAGTATGCACAAGTTCGCATACAATATGTAATCGGAGGAAAACTCCTCTGCATTGACACAACGATATCAGCGCAGCACTAAGAATAACATACAAATCGCTGCTACTTTGTGCTACTACTTTCATGGTACTCTTGTATTGATTAACACAGTAAAATTGTTACCTGCCAATGAACCATTTTTACTATCGTTAACAAGTTCACTGACTTTAATACTAAACCTCCGTCAGAAATAATATTGCCTATCAAAATTATACAAACAAATTTTGTTTCCATTTAAGTACATACTTATACCTATGAATGTATGTTCTTTAATTGAGAATATTTTGTTTACTTTCAGCATACAATTATGAACCGATAACAAACTACGAAAGCAAAGCAAATATTTCATAACATAGAACGCTTGTGAATTAAATTTCAATATATTCGAAGAAAATGTCCAAATATATGTACGTTGAACCGGGTTTAAAACACGACGCCGGCTGGATTACGAATGTTATAAACTTGTTAATGTCTCTCTGATTGAGAGCTGGGACATTTTTGTCATTTGAAATGCGTCGCATCTAGTGTGTATCGTTTCTAGCGTTTCCAATGCTATTACAAGAAACTACAAAACGGCGAAAAAAAAAATGTTTCCATACTACGGAGATTCATGATCCAACAATATAAGACTTTTTTCGTGGACGGTTTTAATTTGAAAGTGTAGCATCGGAGCCGCATAGCGTTACGACTCAATTTCTCAAGTTTAAATGGAAGCACTTTAAAAAGACGATTATTGTGGACAGCTGCGTCGGTATTAAAAAGATATCGAAACAAGAACATCCATAACATGTCTCAAGGTAATATTTTATTTATCTATCCAGAAGATTAATTCATCAATTGAAATCAAATAAATATTTTTATAGTAGGAACTTAAAATTTAAATTTTGCCTTATTTAAAATTATTTGTTTCTTATTTTCAGTTTGGATAAATAAAAGAACTCGCACAACTTTGCGAAAAACAATGCGTCGTATAAGAAAAAAGACAAGACATAAAAACATCATTCGTGAGTAATAGATCTAAGTTATCAATGTGAAACACGAACTTAGGTTCTATACATAAATGTAAATCTGGATCAAATTAGTTTTAAGCTTAGCTATGTTACTATAGAAAAATGCTTAGTTTTAAGATTTTTTATAAGTATTTAGTATATAAGAGAGAATGATATTCTATATTTTCCAAAATTTAACAGCAATTATTTCCATGAAATATTTTTAAGTGTGTGATTTCAATATTCTATTTAATTTAATTGTAATATTTCAGCTTTTAACTAGGCGATATTTCAAATGCGACCCCACTTCTAGTTCGGGCTTAACTAATTGATTCTTTTGGTAAAATTAATAGAAGCAACAATTTTTAATTAATTTATTTAAGTCTTGGTTAGAGTGCTTAAAAATTATATTTTTATTTCACAAATATTCAACTTGCAACAGTAGGAAACGGTCTTCCCGGACTGGATACTGAGAATCTTCTGGTGTTGAGTTGTTCTCACACCGTACTCGTTATCTCGTTTACCGATGTTCAAATGTGTAGGGCTTGTGTCATAAATCTTGTACATTAATTCAATATCACTTTGATCTTACTAAACCTAGGGTATAATTCGAACTCTTCTTAAAAACTAACTTATTCACTCATTATTATGGTTCTTTAGGGGAAAAATAGGATGTAATCTTCTGGTGTCTGGAACGCAGATATCAATTTCATACATGATTGACTTCTTTCAATCTTTATCTTAGTATGTGATTATATTGTACTTTGTTTACAATTTTTTTTCCAGTCATGACATATCGCACCTCCGGAGCAATAATGACGTAAATGCAATTTTCTTAAATGTTCAGGAATCACGGTTAAAGTTTGCTTGCTTATTCAAAATACTATATCGCCCTAAAATAGGCCTACAGAATCGACTTCAAGAGTCCTAAAAATAGCTGACTATTCAGTGAGTTAGAGTTCATAATATTATTACCTTTTATATCTTTCACCTGCTTCTTTTTTGAGCTTGTGAAGGGTTTGAGGAACCTCAATTGTGTCATTTTTGATCCAGGAATAATTTTTTTTTGACAGTTGAGACTTTTTTGCTCTAAATTAATGGGCATTTTGATATTGAAACACGCTTTTTTTATTTTATTAAAAAATGTATGTTTATTAAAAAAAGGCTGTTATAAAACGTCTCATAATATTGAGGAATAATATTTGTTTTTAGTAAGTGAAGGAGGTCTTCCTTCTTTCTATTTGCAATTGCAATTTTGGATGTGTAGGCTGGCATTAGCTTAATACTTTCCAATGGCTTGATTTTATAGCTCGTCCACGGCTTCGAATTGGAGCAAGGATCCACTCTCCTTCGAAGGAAGTCTTGTATTTGTATGTTTCCATTCCTTTTTCAAATTTTACCATTTTCAACTCGGCAATTTTTATTTGGTCGTTACTCGAGTTTTTTGCTAGGTTAAAGGACATTTCATCGGTCAACAATTTTAGGTCTACAAAGTCCTTGTAGCCCATTTCAAATACTTGGTACGGAGGCCCCTTTTTTCGAGCACTTCGGATAAGTGATATGTATGTATCTGGGACGTAAATAGGACCAGATTTTTTTGCTCTCCTAATGTTCTTTTCGATCACGGAATGAACCGAGTCACCTTCGTTTTGAGTGTGACCTCGGATCAAATATTTATATGTGTAATGCTTTTGATTTTTAGTGTGGACACAGCATATAAATACATTGCCAGAACAAATCTGAAAACATTAATGTATAAACTATTAACTTGAATGATGAATTTATAATTGAAAAAAATAGTGAAAATAAATAATAAATAAAGATCTGCATAACCAGCATGTTCCTAACTTTGTACAACCTACTCCTTCTTACCTGTTTTTTTTTGCTGGCCACAGCAATTATCAGAATAGAAGACGTATTCATAGTTTGGGTGCATTTTACAATCTTCCTCTAAGAACTTGAGAACGCATGTTCCGATTTCAACTGCACCTCTGTGTCCCAATCCTTCATGCCAGAAGAAAGATTTTGTGTAGTTGCTTGTTATGTTTGTCACCTGCAATTAAAAGAGTAAAAAATGGCAAGCTTTCTAATTATTTAATCAAGAAAAATTACTCACTGTAAAATTGTAGCAGTTAAGCTTAGATTTGTAGAAAAAAGCTGACGATTCACCTAAAGGTACTGGCAGCACTGCTTGCAGATCATATATTGCGACATTGGTCATGTTTTCTGAATTTTTTGCCTTCTCAATGTCTGTCGCTTTTTCTTTACGGCTCAGTTCCTTTTCTTCTATATGCCTTTTGTATTTTTTTTTCTAAGCCAGGTTTTGTTTCTCCTATGGCGTTTTTATATTCTTCGCACTGATCACATTGATCTTTTTTTGGGACGAAAAACCCCAAGTTGAACTCCTCGTTAAAAATACGCGAGTAGGAATCATACGTAGCCGCTGGTTTCATTGCCAAATTTCTTTTTTCTTCATAATTTCTATGCATCTCGGCAATAGTCAGCCCACCATCTATAAACTCGCGACTAGATTAAGCTCGCAGGTAGTGGCTTTCTATACTAGGAATAGAATTTATGTGTTCTCGGATTGAGTTGAGAACTTCTGGCTGTAATTTAACATGATGAGTATGCTTCCCTCTTTTATCTTCAGGAACTACCCCAGAACCAGAAGACTTAGCATTTATGACGGTTCTGAGTGTACGCTCCTTTATACCTAAGGTATTCAAGAGAAAAGGTTTGCATACTCTTATGTTCAATCCGTTATTCAGCAATGAAAACGAGCAGTTTTGCTTCCTTGGCTCTTTTCGCAAATATCCTGTTTGAATGCGACGAAACATGACTTGTAGAGGAGCAATACATGAAGCCAAAAAATCACGTTGCCTTTGCAGTGCTCCTAGTGACCAATACTCCTTAAATAGTTGGATCCTCAGATCCTCTGTAAATTTTGTTGAGCACAAAAGCTTACAATTACAAACTGGACCCATGACTCGCTCTCCCACCGTCTTGCCAGATGTGGATATATATTTCTGTCCAGCATTTTTTTGGGTTTTCCTTTGGTGTTTTTTCCATTGTTGGGGCTTTCGGATTCATTTTTCCCCTTTTTTGGTGGTGATGGATTGACTTTGTCCGGTGACTGGTCGATTTGTGGTGGTAATTGGTCAATTTTTGATGGTGATTTGTTAATTTGTTGTTGAATTATATCGATTTTTGACTTCTCAATGTAAGAAGAATCTGACGACACAGAGGAGGAACTTTCATCACAATATGGATTGTATTCGCTTTCCTCCCCGGAAAAATCTTCATCTGTTGAGCCTTGGACTTCATAAGTTCCAGAATTTTTCTCTCGTTTAAGTCTCAAACAAATTGAACCTGGTTGAAGTCCAGATTCAGGGGCTAAAAGAAATAATTAAAAAAAGATAGAGAATTAGAATAAGGTAGGTACATGCATTTTTTTATAGACAAACTTACCCTCTGAGGTCATAAGATTTGGTTTATCGTCTTGCACCTCCATATCGTTAGAATTTTCTTTATTTATGGAAAGTTAAGTAGAATTAGTATACCTAAATATAATGTAGATAGTTATAAGAAATATATAATAACTCACCTTTATCGCTTAAATTAGTGTTTAAATCACATTGACTTTCCGAAGTCTGTCTTTCTTGCCCAAGCGCTAATCGCAGCTTTTTTGATGCCCATACTTGTAGCACCTTAAAATTCTATTTAACTTTTGAAACGTAAAGGATATCACAAATTTTTTTAAAAATATTTTTAAATTGAAGGTAAGAATGACACAATTGCACTTTACTCATGAAAAATGTGAACAAAGGCAGCTAAGCACAAAAAAATTATATTTTTTGGAATTATAATGACGCAAAACTCCTTTGTGCACTTAAAACAAAACAAAAAACTCAGCAACAACGACACAAAGTGCAGTTATGTCATTGTTATCCTAAGATATACACTCATTTACTAACCTTTCGTACGTTACGGCGTTCTTATGATTTTTGGACAACTATCATTTACGAAGTATGGCGCGCAACTGACAATTATGGCTTTATTGTATTGAATAGTTTTTTTGCTTGAACTTTTGTGGAGCGCAAAGCACATTACGGCTTTGTTGCTCCGAAAAATTTTATAGTTTAAGCTTTTGTGTCAAACAAAAAAGTGGCCTCTTTTGGGCACTAGCAAAGATACAATCGCGTCAATTTTACCACGGATAAAACTTGACATTTGGGACATTTTGGCGTTCTTAACTCAATTTCAGAAAAAATTGCAATTGCACCGGAGGTGCGATATGTAATTGGATGTCTTTTGTATTGGATTTCTATTTAATGCTTGGACGTTAACTTATTATATTAAATTAAATTCGTGAGTCCCGGTTGGGCGTTTTAAAAAAAATTGTACTTATTCATAAAACAATACAACCGTTAGGATTGCTATCTTGTGCAAGACTGCTCCCATTTTTTAAACATAATTTTATTCGTGATATTTAAAATCAAAAGAAGTTAGTCATCATATCATTCCAAGGGTCTAGATCTAGATCTAGATCATTCTTGATTATTTCTGTTATAAATTTTTTACGATCAATACGTGACTGTCAGCGTTTAACCCGAAATCTATTGTTATTGTGAATCTTGAGGCACATTGAAATATAATCGGGGATAGAACCAAATGTTCTTCAGCTATGTTTTAGGGTTATAGTTTATAGTTAACATTGAAACTTAATGAGGATTGCGTTCCTTAACTTATTATATTAATGTCTATCTTAAACCTGTGGTAAGAATTATCTTTTATTAATATTTTTGTTTAATAAGAGCAGAACAGGCAGATAATCAGCCTTATCACAGGTCCCGGCGTAATAGAATCGCAGTACGAACCCCGAAAAAAAGTATCATTGCTCCCGTCGGCGTCGTACTAAAAAAATTTGCCCTAAAGAGAAAGTGAATTCCTTTTGTGAAGAAGTAAAAACGGAGTTAAATAGCTTCAGCCACCTTCTAAGAACCCCTCAAGCTGGAGAAAAGTAAATTGAATAGTTTAGTCTTAACTTTTCTACAATTTAATTCATTTTTTAGATGTGGTTAGATTGGAAGGCATACATCAAGAGGAAAATGTTTCTAAAGTCATAAACTAGGCTTGAAGTGGGTATCCGGCATGACCTGTAATAAATCCAGACAATTTTAACGTTCTGTTCGAGATAAAAGTTTATTTTCAACAAACCTATAATATAAGTGTTTCTTTCTCCGTCACGATATTTTCTTTCAAAATGTGCTTTTGCTGAACTTAAATTCCACACATGAGAATTATGATTTGATCCCGGGTACCTTGCGTCTATAAAACGCGCTCGCATCTTGTCACAAATTTAAAATTTAAGTTCACACTAAATCTTACAAATATATCTTGCATTTATACCATCATGGCATTTATATTGAAGAACCCTTTTTTTTTTGTAGTACAGAGACTTCTCTTCCGCCGCTGGTGCAATAATTTTCACATGAAAAATTTGCTTGGGAGTAGAAGTCTCGTAAAGCGTTTTCAACTTCATTTTCACTTATATGTAACTTCTGTTAAAACTTTAGCTATTCAAAATAAAAGAAATCAAATTGGTAACAAAATATTGTAGAGTTATTTATTAAATAAGTTTGATGAATATGTATTAAAGGTCTGCATGAATACATTCATTTACCTTCTCTGAGTAAGCACAGTACTTCAGTGTATTCTGTTCGTTGCATGCATAGAAAGTAGTGTACACTGAAAACGAATACAATATTCTAAAAGAACAAACACTGCACACCATTCGATTTCTTTATAATAAAACGAATACACTGTTTGGTTTCTCTCCTAGGCTTGAATGCTTGAACCAAATAGAACAGAACAAGCCTAACAGTTATAAACACACCGAATACAGCGAACGCAGCGAGTATAAAAACGAATACACTGTTTGGTGTCTCTCCTAAGTATTTCTGGAATTATAGATAATTTTGTATAGCAAAATCGATAATAATTTACAAATTTTAATTATATGGGCTTATCCGTGCAAATTTTAACTTTTGCCATGCGTCGAAATATATAGACATATATGTATAATATTATATATATCATTGAGTTTTAACTATTCAATTTATAAAATAAACCATCGAGATAGTGCGAAAGTGTTTGAAATCGAAAAAATCATCGAATACGGGTATTAAGACTTTTGGCTGCGTGCGTGGATAATTAACGTTTTGTATTATTGCAAAAATAATGTTTAACATAAGATCACTTAGTATAATTTTTGTTTTTTTTTTTTCAGATAAATGAAGGTCAAAATTAATTGAAATCATTCATTTTGAGTGCGTGCCTTCCTTATAAATAATCCTATATGATATAAATTTGAGAAACAACTGCCATGCGTGATTTTTCGTAAATCTTTAATTGTCACAAATTTTCGTGTCTATTTTTTTAACATTGATCATGGGGCATTTTTTTATGGTCTGCATCATTATTTAAGCTATCTAGAGTAAAAAAAACTTTGGCTTCAATGCGTACTTCATTATGTACAAATTTTATGAAGTTAACAAAACGAATGTAAAAAACGTAACTGTTTCAAAAAAGGCACATTTTTTACTAGCACGCCAAACCATTGTTTGATTATACCCTTACACCGAGCGTAATTTAAACTGTAGAAACTATAAAAAAAATGGTAAACGTGTTAAACAAATAAGTTTTAAAAAAGAAGCTGTGAAGATTAAAAATAAAAACCAAATCAATTAACTCGGTTCTTAAAATAAATTATTTTAAATTCATTTTTCTATACTTTATACCTTTATACTCTTCAACAAACAATACATTATGAGTTATTTTGAAGTTTTTTATTTATTCGTGGTTTATAATTGAAGAAAAACTCAAATTTACATGCGTGCCTTAATTTTTTTTTGATTTTTTCGAACTCAAGAAGTTAAAATTTACAGGGATAAGCCCATATCTTTCTTAAAAATGAAATATGTTCAAGGAAAATATACTAAAACTTTTTTTGCAAATTTTATAGAACATTATAATACAGTTTCTATGTCATTCATGGTAATGTTTTATATATTTGAATAAGAGCTAATTTCTAGACAATTTTTCAAAATGCGTTAATAATGTCAAAACTAATGAGTGATATATGTATACTGGAACAAGCCTTTAAAAAAAACTTAATTGAAAATACTTTTAACTATATCAGCTTTCCTCTTAGATTTAAGGTTTTGTAATCTTTTACATAATATGTTTATTTAAAGAATAAGCAAACCAATAATATAAAAATACTTATTTTCTCCATTTTTAATTTTGTATACAGATTTTACATTTTTAGTCAATGGAAAAGAAACACTACTTCAATTTCTTTTTATATTATTTTTTCAGATTAATCATGTAGAGTTGGATAATTTCTTTTCACAAATTGTATATTTGCTTTAATGACAGTATTCTCAGACCTTAATTTTATAGATCTGTTGACGATTACGGAAGTTAGAAACTAGTTTATGAACCATCTCGTTTGAATTGTTTTATGAAAATTGTTTTTTTTTTTTTCGAATCCTTATGACCAATTTTAGTGTGTAACTTGTTGAATTGATCGTAAAATATTGTTCGGCATTATCTTAGAGCAGGGTTCGGGCAATAAATGAGTTTTAATTTTTGTTCAATATTCAGAAATTTTTCATCAACTTTTGAATTTTTAATTATAAGAACCTATCCCAGTTTTGCTTCACACAGCTTTTTAGTATTAAATTTGGTGTCAGTTTGGAAAAAAATTTAAACAAAAATAAAGATGACCATATTTCATTGAACTATTGACCTCAATCATAAAGACTCGTAATACTCAAGTTAGAATCGATACAGTAAAATCGGCATTTTTTCACGATTTTAATTTTTAATCTTATAGTGAGAAATTAAATAAAGTTCCTCTACCTCGTCATATATCAAGTTATTGCCTATGAAACATTATAGAGAATCATTACGATAGTAAATTTGCATCATAAGATTCTTAAAATTATTCAATTTTTCATCAACTTTTGAATTTTTCATAACAAAAGTTGAAATTAAAAGAACTTTACCCATTCTTTTAATATGGTCAGTTTTACTCTTTCCCAATAGATCTTATCAAAATTTAGCTTGAGTTTTCCACTTTCTTTATTGATCTTCACCTTAATGATCGGATAATTTGATTAAAAGTTAAAGTAAAATTTGCCGTGAACAACTTTTCTATTTGTTCACCCTCACATTCTTTAGAAATTGAAAGTTCTCAGTTCGCTTGGTGTACTCGGTGTGTTTAGTATATTATTTGGTGTATTCGATGTTTTCGATATAAACTCGCTGTATTCGATGCATTTGAGAAAACAAATCAAATGGTGTATTCGTTTCGAGTGAATACACGATTCTTTTGTTTTGGTATGGGGTGATGATTCATTTGTTTTGTTTTAGAAGAAGTGAAAGCAGCAAATAGTGTATTTGAAAAAAATATAGAATGGCTTGGAAGTGGTTTCAAGCCATTCGTTGCAGATGTTTAATATGTATATATGAAGTTATATTGAAGATTCATGACCGGAACTGGGTGTATGATAGTGGTGGATATAAATAGAACGACATAATTGATAGTGACGCTAGATGTCGTTATGTTGAGTTGTTAATAAAAGGCGTTGCCAAACCACATCTTAACAACTTCCAATGATTAATGGAGTTTCAAAATTAGCTGCTTGGAAAGAAAGACCCTTGCTTCATAAAGCTTACAATTTATTTCAATTATAGGGTATTTAATGAAAATTGCAATTAAATCTTCATTTTAAATAATTTTAAATTCTAAAACGTCCATTAAGTCAGTTACTGTCATACTACCATGTTCTTGTTCATGTCGTGTGATGTCTTTTATGTCATTTAAATTTAGTATTGCTGGGTTTAATGTTCCCGTTTTGGCTAAAGCTATCGTTTGGATGACATTTTGTAATTCCATTAGAATTAATCTACGAGTATTACGTTCCCTTTCTAATTTAAGTTCTGAGTCATTTTCAATTTTGTGTAAGGATTCTGATATTTTCTTAATAGCTTTAAACATTTCTGTATTGGTTATAAACTACTTATTATTGTTATTTACTAGCTCTGATAGCTTATTGTTTATTAGTACACCGACACCTCCTTTCTAACCCTTACCTTTTTTCTTAATGCTCACACTGTGTCTCTGGCATATTAAGGGTATACAAACCCCTTGAGTGTGCGCCGATTATATAAAAAAAAAAAAAAATCATCGTGGTGAATCTGGTGATCCTGAAATCCACTTCCAAACTTTTCCTATTTCATTAATACCTCGTCTGTATCTTTTCGTCAATATAAGTTGTCCAAGGAGTGATTTTATTATTGTTATATCTATGTCTCTACTAGGGTTTAATGCATCGTCCTCATGGTTTTCGTTTAGCGTATTTTTAAAGTAGTTTTTATTTATTTCAGTTTCTGTTTCTTCTAATACTTTCTCAAAGTAATTGAGATGTGTTATGTGGAATAAATTTCCAAAGTCACTATAAATTGCTACGTTTCCATTTTCTAATAACGCTGGTCGGCAAAAAAAAAAGTCGGGAGCAAGAACTTTGTTATGTGATTTAAATTGACTTTAGTGTGCTGAATTCAAAACTGTTTACAGATTTATTCTATCACGTCTAGTTTTTGAGCTTTTCTTATTTAAATAAAATGATCATATTTACATATTAAATACGTATTTATTAGGAAAAAAGTACAAAAATCTGACAAATGACATGACTTATATGATGAAAATTAAAACCTGTAATGGATGGATGCTTGCGCTGGAGAGATGGCGTAGACCAGGACGCCCGAAGCCTTGGGGTGCGCAACTGGATGGCGTCGGCTAGAGACCGGGATAGGTGGAGAGACTTGTTGAAAGAGGCCAGGACCGGAACCCGGTTGTCGAGCCGATGATGATGATGAATGGATTAAAATATTAATATAATACAAAATAAATATAACTATTTGGTAGATAGATTTCTTTTATACATTTTATCTTTTGTTTCACGATTGATTTCCCAGTAGAAATGCTCACATTGCTGGGGACCACTTGTCATTATATCTTTTTTCCATATACGCAATATCTTGGTGGAACCTCTCATCATGCTCATCAGATACGGCACCAAGATTTTCTGAAAAAAAATATAAATGCGAGTCCAAGAAGTGTATTTTTAAAGACATGTTGCATCCGAGTTCTTGATATGAAAATAGAAGTTCTTGTACCAGTTCCTTGTTTGCAGCCCTTATGTTTCCAAGAAAATTGTGACATACATTTTCAAAAGCTGTCCATGCTCTGTCATCCATCTCTGTCCATAGTCTTGACCAAGTTTTTTATTAAGCTTAATTTGATATGAAGTGGCGGCAAAAATATTTTTTGGCTGTCAACCAAAGGTTCATTTGCGACGTTTTTACTTCCCGGAATCGTAAGTGATCTTAAGGGCCAATTTCGTTGTACGAGTACGTATGTAATGACATGCTTTTGCTCTGCTATCCCACTCACATAAAAATCTAAAATATTTTGTGTATCCTGCTTGTTACCCTGCTAGTATTGCCACCACTTTTAAATCGGCACATAAATTCCAAAACTGCGATCGTACTGAATTCTATTGAGCAGTAACTCCATGTTGTCGTAAGTCTCTTTCATATTCACTGCATGAGCCAATGGTATTGACGGATATTGATTTCCATTATGTAGCAATACTTTAGAGGGTCAGTGCAATAAACTAAATCATGATCTTTGGAAAACAATTCAAAGAACTTGAATCTTTTTTAACAGATTCCATTGTTGTAATCTGGAACCTAAAAGTTGGGCCTTAGATTTCGTAAGTTCCAAATCGCGTACTAGATCATTAAGTTCAGATTGGTAGATGTGGTTCTTCTGTTAAACTAGATGAACTGCTAAGAGAAACTTCATTGGACTTTACAGATAGTGATTCGAATATATCGAATGACACGTCAGTTTGGACTTTCGAAGCGGGAACTGGCGCTGGTACAATAACCTATACAATTTAAACACAAGGTATTGTATAATTCTATATTCATTAAAAGCTATTACATTTTTATTGCATAATTTAATAAATAAATAAGAATAAAGAAAGAACACTCATCATCATCATCATCATCATCGGCTCGACAACCGGGTTCCGGTCCTGGCCTCTTTCAACAAGTCTCTCCACCTATCCCGGTCTCTAGCCGACGCCATCCAGTTGCGCACCCCAAGGCTTCGGGCGTCCTGGTCTACGCCATCTCTCCAGCGCAAGCATGGTCTACCACGCTGTCGTCTACCATAGAATGTACCACAAAGAACTTTCCGAGCAGGTTCCTCTTCGCTCATGCGAGCTAGGTGCCCTGCCCACCGGAGTCTACCGAGCTTAATTTTTGTCACGATATCTGCTTCTAGGTAGATTGCGTACAATTCATGATTGTACCGTCTCCGGAATCGTCCTTCCTCACATACGGGGCCAACAATTCTCCTTAAGACTTTTCTCTCGAACGCAGCTAAGAGGTCGGAGTGCCTTTTGCTAAGCACCCAAGTCTCGGATCCATATGTGAGTACTGGCAGGACCATGGTCCTGTACAGCAGCAGTTTTGAAGTTATGGTGAGATTTCTGGATTTGAAGAGCTTTGACAGACTATAGTAGGCTCTGTTGGATTTGAGAAGCCGCCCGCGTATTTCTTCTTCTATATTGTTATCGGCTGCTACTATTGACCCAAGGTATTTAAAGGATTGCACCACTTCAAATTCGTGCTCCGCTACCTTGATTGTTTGACCAACTGTTCCTCTCGCATTCGACGCCACCATGTACTTTGTTTTACCTTCACTAATGTGCAGCCCCAGATTTTGTGCCGCCTGCTCGATCTGGATGAAGGAATCGTGTACAGCTTGTTCGGTTCTTCCGATGATGTCGATATCGTCTGCGTAAGCCAGTAACTGGCTGGACCTGTTGACGATGGTCCCTCTTGTTGCCGTGCCAGAGTCACGGATTGCTTTCTCCAACGCCAGGTTGAAGAGGAGGCAGGCCAAACCGTCCCCTTGTCGGAGTCCATTAAAGATGTTGATTGGTCTGGATAGCAATCCGGCTATTTTTACTTGGCTTGTTACGTTGGTCATGGTCAACCTACATAGTCGTGTCAATTTATTTGGGATGCCGAATTCTCTCATGGCTTTGTAAAGTTCTACCCTGGCTATGCTATCATAGGCGGCCTTAAAGTCTATAAACAGATGGTATGTTGGGATGTTAAATTCTAGACATTTTTCCATCGCCTGCCTAAGGGTAAAGATCTGATCAGTTGTTGATTTGCCTGGAATGAAACCACACTGATATTGTCCGATAACGGTTTTAGCGTATGGGGTTATCCGGTCTTGTAGGATAGAGGAGAGTATCTTATAGGCGGTACTCAACAACGTGATACCTCTATAATTGCTGCACGTTGTGACATCTCCCTTCTTATGTATGGGGCATATTAAACCTTTTCGCCAGTCTTCTGGCATTTCTTCCTGCTCCCATACGTGTACTATAATATCATGCATTGCTTGACGTAAGGCTGGCCCGCCGTGATGGAATAATTCGGCTGGTATGCCATCGGCTCCCGGGGCTTTGTTCTGTTTAAGCCGGCCTATAGCCTTCTCAACCTCTTCTATGCTTGGTGGCGGCAGCATAGGGTTTTCTTCTTGAAGTAGTGGAGCCTCCACTTCTGCAGTGAGCTGACCATTTAGCAATTCATTAAAGTACACTTCCCATCGCTCCAGTATGCTTTCAGGATCGGTGATCAGATTTCCCTCCCCGTCCTTGCAGTATGTGCAGCGTGGTGTGTACTGCGTCATGTTTCGGACGGATTGGTAGAACTTCCGCGCCTGGTGCGGACCTCGCTCTCGGCTATTTTTTATTTCACAGATTAGGTTCTTCTCCCAGGCAAAGAACACTCACTTGCCAAAAAAAAAAACAATGAAAAGTACGAAATAACTCTTCTGTTTTCATAACTTTTTACACACGTGCGTCGTGTAAAACTTATTTTGTGGTAACAATATATTACTACCTATCTCTTTCTTACACCGAGATCAATACAAAGAATAGCGAAATTCTTGTCATCGATGTTCACAAATAACGCTATCAATATCGAAATGTAAAAAAAATTGTTTATAACAGCTAAACTAGACGTGCTAGATAAATTCTGCTTACATATTTAGATTTAGGGCGTGGATATGTATCAATTCCACATAAAGATTTTTTTGCTCTTATTTTGATGCCGACCAGTGTTATTTACTCTCTCCTGCTTGATTGGGGGTTGAGCGCTATTTTGTGCACTTTCATGTGTTCGTTTTTTAGGTTGGTAATGTGGCCTTGAAACAGGGGGCGATAATTTGGTTGAAAATTATTTGTTCGTTGAAAATTGTTATTAAAACCTGATGCATGTTGCCTAAAGGGGTTATACTTTTGTTTTTCTTGGTCGAACCTTCTTTGTTCATATCTGGCTATGGGTATATGAGCTGAACTTCCAAGCTCCATAGGTTCTGGTTTCATATGTCTTACTTGTTGGTTATGGTTGTAATTCCGTGGAGGAAATCTCAAATTATTTTGGTGATTATCTCGTGTATGGCTTGATGAAGTCATGTGAGAACGGTTAAATTATAGAGCGAAATTTGCTCTTAGGTTATTGGATTCTAACTCCTGAGCTTTTGCTATGAACTAGGAAGATCTTCAGGGGAAAGGGAAAATATAATGTTTGATAGTGGGGCGTTAAGCTCTGTTATAAATACTCGAAGAGCATTTCTGCGATGAGCATTATTTAATTCTTTTGTTAGTGATGCATCAGTACCATGAGTCATGATGGTTTTATTGATCAACTAAGTTATAATAATCAATTAGAGAAGTGTTACCCTGACGTAATACGCTTAATTCTTGTTCTATTATGTGAGCAGGCCTTTTATCGGCGTATGCAAAATCTAGCCTAGAAATTATTGCTTCAAAATTCAAAACTGTGCCGTGGGTTGTTAAGATGTCATTAGCGCTATGGGTAATTTTGTTTCTCAATATAGCCAATGCAGCAAAATACTTGCGACTACCTTTTGCGTAAAGTGAGATTGAATTGTATGCAGACTCGCGCCAGCTTACATATAATCCTGAATTTCCTGGAAATTCTGGTACGGACTTCATTACATCCAAAGTCTCATTACAGTTTATATTTTCGTCTATTAGTTGTGTATTATATTCTGTTACTAACGAAGTATTAGTAATTGCTTCTAAATTATTTTTTAACGTTGCAATTTCTGCTTGTAACGAAACAGTGCTTGCGGCTACTAACCTGGCAACAAGTTCTTCCGTATTGGTAGGCATTTTTAAATTTAATTGTTTAAATCGGTCTAGTAGTTCGTCCAGTATGTCAAAATCGTTTTAATATTTTAATTCAAAATATATTTTCTTAAATATACACTTCAATATTTTTCATAATATTTTCTATAATATTTCTTACTAATATAATTTATGGTTCCCGCGATGTTAGCTAGTTGTCTGGATTTCTTGATGTTTTTCGTATATATGTATTTTTCTTAAATTGTCTTTTGTCGAAATATATGTATATAATCCGTTATTGTTCTTTTATAATTTCGCACTATACTTTTCCTTGAATTATTTTTTTGTTATATTTATAAATACTTTAAATATTATTGTTTTGAATGTCTTCATTCACTTTTTTGAAAAACTTTTTAATTTTTTCCACTCTCAATAAAATTTTTATTTTTAAGTTTCTAAATTTCTTCTCTTCTAATTATTTTTTGAGTAGGTAACATAGTTTATGTATGTATTTAAATTTCAACTTGCGCCCTTTTCTTCTTTTTCACTTTTTGTTCTATTGAGTTTTCTACTTTTTCTGGATACTTTTAAAATTGTTTTGTTTTATTACTTAATTTGTTCCCCTTTCTTGAAGGATACATATTTGTTGTTTTGTTAAAATTTCACTTAACTTTAAAAGTAGCGATGCCCTCCAAACTTTTTCATACTTTGTGTTTCTGACTTAGTAAAGAATGGTATGTCCTGTCACGGTCGCCAATTATGATTTTACTTACATCGAGTAAGTTTTAAAAAAAAAATTATTTGATTTCTTAAAACCTAAACTTAACTCGTCAAGAGCATCTTAAGAACTGCCACTTAAAACTAAACTATATCTGCTCATCCTTTTTTGAAGAAAAGATGATGTCATCTTCTGGAGTCTGGAGCTTGGAACCCAGGAATATCAATTTCATCCATGATTGACTTCCTTCGATCTCTAATTGTTGTACGTGACTATATGTCACTTTGTTTATGAATTCATTCCGGTCATGCAGACACTTGTTTACGCTAAATTCAGTCTGACACAATAGGATGTCATTTGTATGGAATTGTATGTAATTGAATACTTCGCCGTTAACTTAATATGTCTTATGGGTTTTGATTTTGAAAAAAATTAAATATTCTTTATTATTTATTATTCTTTATTATTGTAACAATTGCGCTGAATGTTATGTTATTAAATTATTGGTTTTAATTTCTTCGAGAATTTTAAATGTTTTTTTTTTTTTTAATATAGCTTTGTCTTTCGTGTATTTATACCAAGTATCATTAATTAATATTAATTCTCTATAGGGTCTAATTTTTACTTATTTTTATTCGGAACTGGTTCCATTTCCATTTTATGGTAAGTTTGATTACAAAGCGGCATCCATTGTAAATGGAGTGCTGCTTGAAGTAGGTACTCTTCATCGTTCTCTTAAACTTCTTTTTCCCAAAAAGTGCTGGTGCGTATCTACAAACATAGAACCATTATATTCACTCTTTTTTTCTTTTCAAGTTTTAAAATAAGCAAACGGCACTTTCTTTTGTACCGATTAATGGTAATTAAAATATTTGTATCATTTTCAAAAGCTATTCGCTGTATTAAATCAGGATTCACTTTCTGTTCGCGTTTTGTCATTATAAACATGAAATCAAAAATAATTGGCAAGATGACAGAAACGTCAATTATCTTCCATCTATTGTAGACAAGATTTTCCTATAAATATTAATAGGAAGCTCTTCACTTCTTATCATAATAAATCCTTGTTCGTCATTCAAGTATTGAACATCAAGTCGCTGTCCTCGTCCATAATGTAGTAATATCGTTAGTATTAATGTTAATATGATTGGTAGAGATACTTTTCGATTTCTTACTGCGTCTGCTGCTATTTTACTTATGTTTTTAGTTTTTTTTTAAAGTTCAATCAATTTTTTTTTTATTTCTTATATTTTTTATCAAGTTTATTTTTCTTTTCTTTACTTCTTTATCACTTTTATTATTTTTGTTTGTTCTATATTTTAAAAGTTTATGGTTCATCAATTTTTTTTTAATCTATCAAATCCAAATATTGTTGGGTGATCACTTGCAACCTGCACTTGTGGTTGACTGTGTGTATATGAATAGGTCATGTTTTTTTTGTGGGTATTGCCTAGGTTGAGCCTTTAACATAATGTTATGTTTTCTTGGTGGTATAAGAGAGTTATGTGGTATACTACTCAGCTCTGTGAATATTACACATATATATAATATACATCCTACTTTGCTGCTCTTCTTCTGCAAGATTAACTTTTTTCAAATCGAGTTTTTGATTTTAAAGTCAAAAAATTTAATTTAAAATAAATTCTCATTGAAATTTTGTACGTTTTATAAAACAATAAAAGAAATCAACATGTGCGACAAAGAAGTAGCTGCATTGGTTGTCGACAATGGATCCGGTATGTGCAAAGCTGGTTTCGCTGGAGATGATGCTCCACGAGCTGTTTTCCCATCTATTGTTGGTCGTCCAAGACATCAAGGTGTCATGGTCGGTATGGGACAAAAGGATTCGTATGTTGGAGACGAAGCACAAAGCAAGAGAGATATCCTTACCTTGAAATACCCAATCGAGCACGGCATTGTCACAAACTGGGATGATATGGAAAAAATTTGGCATCACACCTTCTTCAATGAATTGCGTGTCGCACCCGAGGAACACCCTGTCCTCTTGACTGAAGGTCCATTAAATCCAAATTCCAACCGAGAGAAGATGACTCAAATTATGTTTGAGACATTCAACACTCCCGCTATGTATGTTGCCATTCAGGCTGTACTTTCACTGTATGCCTCTGGTCGTACCACCGGTATTGTGTTAGATTCTGGTGATGGTGTTTCTCACACTGTGCCAATTTATGAAGCTAACGGAACCGATGTTCGCCCTCTCCCTCCTATACCACCTCTACGACCAGAGGCCTACAGGCACCTAAGGCCGTTCCAGACAGCAAGAAGGAGAGGGTGTCCAGCCTGCGGCCGCGCGGCATGCTTGCTGATGTAATGGCTTAGCTCGTCGGCGGGGTGGGTCGTTGCGACCGCAGCACTGGACGTGTTACATCTTCATGCCTATAAAAAGAGAAACGGGGTTCGAAAATTAGGGGGTCTAAAATTGTTTATGAGGGGAAGGAGGGTGTGTTTCTAAAGGGGGAGGGTCTTGATGTTGTTGACCCTCGGAGGATTTGCCCACCCTTTGTATCAGTCCGATACCACCATGGCTGATGCTTCCTCCTAAATATGCATCAGCCCCTAAACCGAAAATAATTAACCTGATTACATATATTTTTTTTCCTTATACGGAGGCTCCCAGGGTCACTACACAAGGGGAGGGAAAAAATTTCCGTTTTGGGGGGGGGGGGGACTTCGACATCTTCCAGGTAAGTCACACAGGATTGGTTTTATGGTCTTTTTAAAAATTACACAAGTTCTTTAATTTTCCGGGTTTTATTCCCTTTTTTTTTTTGTTTTTCATTATGTTTGTTTTTTTCTCTAGGATCTTTACCCATCCGGGTTAATTTATACCAGGGGATTCTTTTTTTTTTTTTGTTAAACTTTCCACTGATTTTTAAGATTGCAACGAATATTAAGGTATGAAGGTTTAGAGATAGACACAACCATATACTTCACCGGACGGACGACGACTCTCAGCACTAAATCAGATCCCACAGTCCGAAAGAACTCAATAATCGGTACCACGACAAAAATTTTATCAGGTAATTCAAACCGACGCCTACGCCCGCGATTCCGCTTAGGACAAAAATTATCTTTTTATAATTCATTCCGAGAATTGCAAGTGAGGTACTCATCAAAAAAAGTCAATTGCAGCTACTTTATATTGATTACAAAGTAGTTCAACTGAAAGTTGATATTAGCACACAAGAAATTAACATGATATTCATCATGAGGGTGTGCTGTGCATAGTCATTTGACTAAAAGGAATCTGCTTTAACAGCAGTAGGTGACTAAGTCGAAGAAATTTGAATTTAATTCGGTAAAAAAAAACGATGTGGAAAAATGTGCTGAGTCAATCTGTACTATGATTCTATAGGGGTAGATATGTATTAAAAATTATTTATTATAAGTGGGTACAATTTGTTTAAGTATGGGTTATGCTTAAGTTATGGTTTATAGGTAAGTATATCATTGTGTCTTGATAAAAAAAAATGTCGTTTCCCCCACACGTGGTTACTCATTCACCACAACAGCTGAGCGTGAAATTGTCCGTGATATCAAGGAGAAGCTCTGCTATGTTGCTCTGGACTTTGAGCAAGAAATGGTAACAGCCGTATCATCTAGCTCCTCGGAAAAGAGTTACGAATTGCCCGATGGTCAAGTTATTACCATTGGTAATTAACGTTTCCGTTGCCCCGAAGCTCTAGTCCAGCCTCCATTCTTGGGTATGGAAGCTTGCGGTATCCATGAAACCACATATAATTCCATCATGAAGTGCGATGTCGATATCCGTAAGGACTTGTACGCCAACACAGTATTGTCCGGTGGTACCACCATGTATCCAGGTATTGCTGATCGTATGCAAAAGGAAATCATCGCATTGGCTCCATCAACAATGAAAATTAAGATCATTGCACCACCAGAGAGGAAATACTCCGTATGGATCGGTGGATCCATCTTGGCATCGCTCTCCACTTTCCAACAGATGTGGATCTCGAAACAGGAATACGACAAGTCTGGCCCATCAATTGTCCACAGGAAGTGCTTCTAAGCATAGTAGTTCTCGCAAAACCGTATTATGTATTGCTAATTTTTATTTTCGAAGTATTATTATTATATAATTATATATAAAAAACAAGAAAGCGAGAGACGGAGGGAGAGATAACAGCAAATAACATCTTTTATATTAAACTTCTCTCCCCAAATATCAGGAACAACAGCAGCCAACAAAGCGACAAATGAACTTGAAAAGCCGCCTAAATTTATAAACAAATTAAAAAAAAAAGAAATGAGAAATTTTGCATAAACAAAGAAAACATGCTCTTTTTTTTATTAAACTAGAAATATAAAGGCATTTCCTCTTGTTAATTATTATAAAAAAAAACTACCATTCACTATAAACAAAAAACACCACACGCGACACAAAATACATTCTCTTTCATTATTTATAGTCTTATTATAAAATAATAATTATTTACATTAATTATGAAGATGATTTGCATTTCTTTTTATGTATTGAATGTAAACAATATAATCAATTATCATTTTTTTTTATTTTTGTTTTTCAACAAACCTAAAAAATACTTAAAATCCATAAATGAAAAGACTAACACGTTCAGAAAGAAAACAGAAAAAGACATTTTTGGATGAGAAAATTGTAATAAAAAAAAAAACAGAAAAGAAAATTATTTCTAGAAAAATTAGTTGCTCTATAGTTCATATTTTGACGTTCAAGCTGAATATGCCTCACTTCGGATTCTCGGGTATTCAAAATTTTTAATGGAATTTTCCCGTTTTTCACATGAGAGATAGAGCATGCCATAAAAACTCCTTCACATTGTTCTTGTGTCTAAATGTTTGCTATATAGCCAATAGGTGGCTTTAGATCTGGGTGCAATGGTAAGTGAAAATAATTGTTCTGAGTTTAATATAGGCAGAGAAGTTTGGAAAACTTCTGAAGATAATTTAATACAAAGTGTTCTAGATCTATTACTGCTCCAAAATCTGTAAGAAAATCAGCACCTATAATTCCATCTACATGTACGGGAAATAAGTCTTGTACCACATGAAAAGTATAGGATGTTTGGCATTTTCCTATTATAAGAGTATTTTTACTAGTTCCTAGTGTTCTTAGATTACCGGAAATACCCTGTATTGTTATTTTATCGTTTTCATTTATTTTTATATTTTCATCCAAAACACCTCGTTTTATTGTGCAAACTGATGCTCCTGTATCTAATAAAATTTTTATATCTGATCTATTGGTAATTTTAAATTTTACATATAGGCCGTTTGCTATGCCCCCTGCACATATAGCTATGTGTTGTATTGGGCTTAGAGATTTCCCCCCGATAGGTCGGCTTCCCCCTCGGTGGGTTGTTCATTTTCCTCATTCGCAAAATATGTTGTTTCTCTGTTATTCCTCAAAGAGTTTGTTCCATTATCTCTTGTGTTGGAAGTACTTTGGTAAGTATTCTGTCTATTGTCCCTTGTATTAGATTGGTTATTATTTTGTCTATTTATGTTACTTGGATTGGTTCTATTAAAGTTATTATATTGATTAGAATTATTATTCTGTGGCGAGTTAAAACGTGGTTGGTTAAATGATCGTTGATAATTATTGTTGTTAAAATTATTTTGTCTGGGAAAATTTTGAGAGTAATTGCTACGAAAGTAATTTTGTCTTGGAAAATTTCGATTCATGTTATTATTATAAATGTTTCTGTAACTATTCTGAAAACTACGGGGTACAAAATTCTGACCTCTTGTTTGGTTTTGCGTATTAGAATAATTGAAATTGTTGGCATATCTTATATTTTCTGTAACTTGGGCCGTACTTGGAGCTAACTCTAACAAATGCGTTATAGCATCTTGCATTTTTGTATGCCTTGCACTATGCAGAATTATCTTGTACCTATAATTAACCACTTGTTTTAAAAATGCTAACCCTCTACGTTCATTAGCTGCTGTTAATGTTTCTCTAGCTGTTTCCCCTTGTATGCCTATTTCTAATTCTGCCATTTTTGATATTAGATGTTCTATCTCTGACACGAATTCTCGCATTGACCGATTTTTTTGACGTGATCTCTCTAGCTTAGCCTGTATACTTTCTATAGTATCCTTGTCTCCGCATTTTGAAATTAAACTTGATTTTAGTTGTTCAAATGTTATAATCTTTGCGGTTCCTAGTTCTGTTAGCGCCCTACCTTGAATTTTACATTTTAATGCAAACTTGATGAGCGAAGCCTTTGAAGTTTCATTTAGTGTATCATGATAAAACTCCATGTTATTCAAAAAAATCTCTAATGTTTTCTGCTCGCTTATCATTTTCTGCGCAATTAAGTATAGGCAACTTTTGTGCCTTGCTAAAATCGAATTCTGCCATTGTAATTATATTTTCTGTTTTATTTTCCTCTTCTTCTGATTCTGATTCTTCCGAATTAATTTCTTTTATATTATTTTTAACTATTTCCTCTGCCAATTTTTTTGAATGCAGTTTTGAAAACAATAACTTGGTTAGTAAAATAACTTCATTTTATTACCATTTTTTTTTATATATAACATAAAAATTCAAAATTATTAAAATATTGCAAAATTTTATACCACAGCTTATTTGATACAATCAATAAATGTTATGAATAATTGCTAACAATAATTGGTTCAATATTTTGTGTGATAGCCCTTTGCCAGTTCAAGAGCCTTGAGCCTGTTTGGCATGGAATCAATAAGCTTTTTTGTTTCCTCAGGGGTTATTTTATTCCATTCTTCCAATAACACCCTCTTCAGCTGCTCTTTACTGGATATCTTATGTTGTCGGATCTTGTTGTCCAATAATGACCACAGGTTTTCGATGACATTCATGTCAGGCGACTGTGCTGGCGGAGTCATCAAATGGGGGCAGTTCCATATGAGCCAGGTCTGCACGATTCCTGATTTGTGTTTCGGGTCGTTGTCTTGGTAGAAACGAAATTGTTCGCGAATGCCAAGTTTCTCTGCACTTTGGAGCAAATTGTTTTTTAAAATATTGAGGTACCCATGTTTATCCATCGCCCCCTCAATGAATTCTAAATTTCCAACACCAGCTGCAGACATACAGGCCCATACCATCACACTTCCACCACCATGCTTCACAGTAGCTTTCAAGTTGTCTTTCTTAAGCTCTGTATTCACTTTTCGCCAGACGTAGGACATACCATCTGAACCGAAAATATTGAATTTGGACTCGTCAGCAAAAATTACCGTGTTCCAAAACTCAGTGCCCATAGAGATATGCTCCCTAGCAAAGGCAAGTCGGCTTCGTTGATTTTTTTTTGCTGATGAATGGTTTCTTACGAGCTACTCGACCATTAAAATCATGCTCGCGAAGCACACGGCGGATAGTTTCGGCACTGCATGACTTACCTAGATCTTGCTGAACCTCAATAGCCAGTTTTGGAGCCGATATCTTCGGATTAACTTTAATTTTTCGCACAATGTACCGTTCGTCTGATGGGGTGAAGATTTTATTTGGTGCTCTTCTTCCTTTATCACAAACCCGATTTTCATGAGCAAACCGCTCAATGATATGCTGCACTGTCGACGGACTTAAGTTCACAAAATCAGCAATTTTTCGAACTGATTTCCCGGTCTTATAGTGGTTTATGACCAGTTCACGCTGTTCAATAGTTGTTCGAGGACCCATTTCACTTTTAATTGGCTTATCGACTTTTAAAAAACTAAAAATTATTCAAACAAGACTGCAAACACAATTTGAATGTCAGAAAAAAAATAAACAACGATCGACCCCGCAAAAATCCGCCATTGCCATGCACTAAAGTAACTGTATCAAATAAGCCGTGAGGTGTTTTTTTGCATACAAACCTTGTATTCGCCTCTTTCGGGCGATGTGGTATATTATTAAAAACTCTGTTCAACGATTTATGTTCGTTGAACATGGACCTTAAAACCTGCATTCAAATTTTTTTATATGCTTCCTAAATGCGAAGTTACAACGGTTTTCTTTTTAAAAGTGGCACTGTATCAAATAAGCTGTGATCCACTGTATAATTTTACATTATTTGTTTTTTAAACAGAAATTCTTCTTATATTGTTTTTTTTATTATTTGTTTTTTAATTTTTTTCGATTTATTTTTTATAATGTTTATAAAATATTTTCATATAATTAGAATTGAAATTATTATTACTACCATAGTAAAGTCGATGCCATAGTGTAATTCTTCTTTATTGTTGTTCTGCTTGCCGTTGTTGTTGATGATGACTGGGCTTTACCCATTATTTTAAATTTTTCAGCGCGTCTTTAGCTGTTTGTAAAGTTTCCTTGAACAATTTGTCGGACTTTTTTTTTCTTTCTTTTTATTTTGTTCGATCTTTCTTTGCTCTTTCTTTTTTCTTCAGACGGAGTTGAAGTAAGAACCTATTTCCTACTTCCGTCGATTGACCTGGTGTTACTGCTACCGACCTTAAACGGAAATTGAAAAGAACAGCTACAAGTGGAGTGTGATTATCTGGTCCTTTAAGGAGGCACGAATTTAACGAAATACCATTGACTTGGGCTGCCGCATCGAATACCAGTCGGATTTTTCCTGGTTTGTTTACGTTTTGCACTCCGAAATGCGGAAGGTACCATGTTTTTGTTTTGTGCTTACTTGCTTCTTCTTCAGTTAATTTATAGGCGTATCCTTTATCGATATAGCTCGCAATTATTTCTTTATATGCTTCTGCGTATTCTTTATCTTTCTTCATTTTATTTTAGAGATTAAATAATCTTTTTATAGCTAATTGATAGCTGTCTGGCAAATCTGTATCGTCTTCTTTCCATAACAATCCCGTTTGATAGTGGTTATTAATTTCCATGGTGGTGCTAGCTAGTAGTTGCAATGCTCTTCGGTCCTAACAGGAAACTAAACTCTCAGTTGGTTTTTTAACCCCAAAGTTTTCAATGCTGAAGTAATTATCGACAAGCTTTTCTAATTGTATATCATTTCTTTGCTCTTTGCTGCTAAACAAAATTATATCTCGTTGTGTTGTTTCTTCGTGTCCTGATTTTGTGCTCCCGTAGACTAACCACCCAAGCTTTGTATTGGCTATAATCAGATTTGCGTTGGGAATTTTCACCTCCTCCTTAGATGCTCCTAAATACGCATAGTCAAGCCCAATTAGTATTTGCGGTCTTGCTTCAACGTACTTGATCAGTGGAAGTTCGACATAGTTTGGCTTTTCTTTTGTTGTTGCATCAAAGCTTTGGGTCGGTAAGCATAAGTCTAACCGTATAGACTCCATTTAATTTTATCTTCTCCGCTCCGTCTCGGTCAGCACTCACATTAACATCCATGACGGATGTGTTCTTCGTAACTGCCTCTCTACCAAGCCAGCTTAACTTCAGCTTTTGGTCTTTTCCCTTAAGCTGTACTTTTTCGGCTAATTGTGAGGTCATGATCGTCACCGAGGACCCTTCATCAAACAGCGCGTAAGTGCTTACATACATATCGCCGTTGTATATCCTTATTGGCAGTATTCGGAAAAATATTTTGGCATTTGTGTCTTTATTGCAGTTTAAAAGAGGACTTGAACCGGCATTGTCGTCATTCTTGTTTAAATTTTAACTTGCTTCCCCTTTCTCTTCTTCATGTAAGCTCTGGTGGTGAAACTTCTCACAATTGTTTATGCCACATAGTTTGCGAAACCTGCATGTCCTTGTACCGTGGCCGTACTTCAGGCAACTGAAACATAATTTGTTTCGTTTCACAAATTCCCACTTCACTGGTATTTTTAATTATGTGAAGTTCGTACATTTGAATACTGGATGAAGCTCTCCCTTACAGTATCGACACTTTTTAAAAACTATACTTCTGTTTTTGTGGTTTCACTCGTATGCAACACGTTTCCCACTCTTGTTTTAGGATGAGACTTAGTTTGAGTTGGAAGAACCGAAACCGTTGTAGTAGCAATACATACAAGGCGGGCTATTCGGCTTAACCAGTCATTAAAATGTTTAATTGTAGCGTATGGTTGTATGTATGTGCAGTTTTGGGCCCATTCCAATCTCTTGCTCATCGGCAGCTTGAATACTAACTCTTCTAGAAGTGAGGGGCTCGTTATGTATTGTTGCATGCCACTGGCTTCTAGAAATACTGTTAGGTTTTGGATATTTGTCGAAAAGGGTACAATTTGTTCTATCCTATTCTCCGATATCGGCATAACATCTCTAACCTTTTTTGATTGGCTTTGAACTAAACATTCTGAACGACCAAAACGAAATTCTAGTGTTGCCATGACTTGTTGAACATTACTTGGGTGGATTAACAGGGATTCCACAACCTCTAGTTTCACCCCGTATACACTTTTGTAAACGAAACATATTTTCTACTTGACTGTAGTTAAAAATATTAGTCGACTCTACGAAAGCCGTACAAAAGATTGGCCATTGTTCTGGCTTGCCACTGAAATCCGGCAGATCATGAAGTTTTTTATGAAACCTGGAACTATTTGTAAAGGTTGCTAGACGTTGATTTGGTTGAAAAGACGACGTTGATGGGAGAGTGTGAGGTTCGAAATCTCGACGCTCATTTAATGGCGGTAAAAATGTCGGCGTCATGATTGGATAGACTACGTTGCCTGAAATAAGTTGAACCGTATTTAATCTTTCAGCTGATTGTGCTGTAGATGTTGCTACTGGAGGCCATGAATACTGCGCTTGAGCGGAAGAAACGTGAGGGATACTACTCGAGATAGAAGGTGTAGTGAACGACAGACTTATAGAAGGTATTGATTGGGATTCACGATTACTACCTATATATGATGAATGAACGTTTTCATCAGAACGTCGGGCTAATGTTGCCATAGGGGTTGACTCATAAGCGGCCGCATTTGAAACTTGAGTATTCAGCTCTTGAAGAAGACGTTCTACTCGTAGACGTTCATTGCATTCCCTTTCGGTCGTTATTTTCATCGATTCCACAAGCGCTCTTAATTCTTGTAACTCTGCTTGTTTTCGCTGACGTTCATTGACCGCATCTACGAACGTTGCATTCATATCACCTTCAGATGTTTCTTCATCTTCTATTTCGACGCTGGAGTCTTTTCTCTCTGCCTGCTGTTTAGTTGCTGACCTTGTTACCCTTGCCGCCTCAGACATGTTTCCTCAATAAATCGACACAAACTGAGTTGCCTTAAACCTTTCAAATGTTTTTTATTATTTGCTATAAAGTTTCCCAAAAAAGGAAATTTCTTAACCAACTATTTCCTATTTACCCTATACAGCGTACCAGTTTCAAATTAAATGTTGTTTTTCAAGATAAATTTCACCAGAATATTCGTAAAACTGTTTCCTTCGCCAGCAGCTTTAGTTACGGAAAATTAAACTGTAATCTTTCAAGTCTCGTTATGTTTTAGCTTAATTCACCGTAAGCTTTCGTGATACATACAAATTACAGTTTTATTTACGGGCACTAATCTTATTGCAAATTTCTTTTTGTATAACGGCACTATTTTATTTCATATGGGCAAATCTTTATATACATATATATGGGCACTGATTTCTTATGGCGAAGTTGATACCTAAATGTTTAGATGATTTTTTTCGGGGCTGTGCTGGCTGCTGGTGGCTAATTTATTTTCTAGGCTATGCTGGCTGCTTGTTGTTACTGGCTGCTAATTGTTGCTGGCTGCTTATTGCTGGCTGCTTATTATCCTTAAGGCTATGCTGCCTGCTTATTATCGTTGGCTGCAATTTATTCTTCGTGACGATTAACTATACGAGAAATACAATTTATGTCACCGCTGGCTGCGGGAAATCCTTCCAGTAATGTTTTCTTTCTTTTACAAAATGGCTGATGTTCGGGAATGTCTTCCGTAACTTCAAGGGGAGTCGAATTGTGATCTGAAAAGTCTAGAGAAAAATAGGGACTCTGCCAACACAAGTTTGTTTCTTAAAATATATTTATTTTCTTTTTCTAATCGCGACCGTGGGTACGATGTGACCGCCAAGAAGAGACTTAAAAAACCAACTCCCTCCTAGCAACCAAGTTGCCTCACCAGCAAGCCACCGATCCATCCAAAAAAGCAGCGTCACCAAAACTTCCACTAGTCCAGGGAGTCAAGTAGCCGGTACCATCTCCCTGTCTTCAAACACACCAGCAAGAATGTGCTGACACCAGCAGCAATAGTCGGGGTCCGTGGGAGCCAAGAACTATATTCCTGATATCGCTGCACTTCAATATTTATTCAAGCTAAATATAGGGCAGCGACGATTGACTGGCGACAGGAGGTATCCAGTGTCGATGAGTAGGTAAGCCGTCGTCGCGAGCCGCTTAGCCATACCCATGGTATGCTATGTGTATCTGCTATACACTCGATGACGATACCTCATATGGCTATATGGGGTATGTGTGCTTGTGCACAGAAAAGTATCTCTTGTTGCTGTCGTCGACTGGGTGACGATCCATAAGGTATGTGTAAGTGCCTGTGTCATGGAAATGTATCTGTTGGATGGCACAGAAATGAGTCGCAATTCCATGGCAAATTAATGCGACACGTTTTGATGTCCATTTGACTACGCAAAGGCATTATGAAATGTGCTGTATGAAGATCGGCGGTTGGTGGATTGAGGGATGTACCAAGTACTGGGGTACATACTGTTGTGTCAGCAATGACCGCGAATGGGTTCTAGGTCATCGGTTGATGACCGAACAGCTGATATTGTATTACTGCGTACTCATATGTAAATGGACGCATGGCTTTGTCACGAAGAATACTTTACTTCACAAAAGAGAATAAAGATTGTTGACTTTTGTCCGGTTCGAGAGAATTCTTCTTCCAAATGAATATAACGCTCAGATTTTTTGGTTGATACGTTTATTCTCTTTTGGCATCTTTACTCCTGCACGTTCTCGAACTGACTCCTAGTTTTTTCTTTTGCAATTCTACTTCTTATTAATTTTATCTGTCAAAATTTAGTTCTGTTCACTCGTCAATTCGAGAATGGGCTGAGTTTGCATAAGTGATACCAAGTAGGTTTGTTCGTTTGTTATTTTTACATTTCATTTTCAAACAATTTAGATCAAGGTTCATTTCTTGTTTTAGTTTAATACATGTTTTGAAGTGTCATCTGCGACACCTGGTATGTTGGCCAATCTATTGAGCTCTAGTAATTCTTCTCTTCGCTTGACCTGGAGACCCCCTCTAGATTTTGTCTTCTTTACTTCCTTTTGAATTGGCAAAGTTCCTGTTTCTGATCTTCTGGCTGTCCGCCGTTTGTACTCTTCGATGGTAAGTGGTTTAGAACCAACGTTCTTATACTCCACAGATGTTTGTCGCAGGAGCTCGTTCGCTTTTTTAATATAGGCGGCTGCCAACGCCAGCTGGTGAGTTGACATCAAAGTTGTTATTTTAATGTTGTTTATGTAAAGTTGGTTGGTTCCAATTCAGTAATCTACTGAACTGGCAAGATCGCCATTTAAAGTTGGTTGATAGGTTTGAATGGTTATATATATTTGGATATAGGAACAAATCGCTTGGCAATGAATGCCTCAGCTCTGACCTCTGGCTAATGCACTCGAGGTTTTGTTCAGTTGTATTCCGTCAAGTATTTTCTAAATTCTTTGTAGCTCGCAAGCTTCACAAAAGAATAAAAAAAACGATCTTTCTTGGTTGGTGTTCAGTGAGAGAAGACGACTTTATTTAAAAATGCTATTGCTATTTATACATAATTTTTTAATGTTATCGAAATCAAATCCATACTTCGATTATTGGCCCACTTACAATCGATATTCACAGGTCAGCATAATTTTAGGCTAAGGGTAAATGACCAGCTATCTTAAGTGGCATAGTTCGCTCGGCATAATGCTTAGTTGTATGCACTTTGTTTACTTATGCCGTTCATGCCATCAGGGTAATATGATACTTGTGGTTTTTTTTGTTATTCATTGACTACGAGTCGGATATATGTGTATCTTTTTATTACCCTGAAGTAGAAGGCAAATCAGTGCTTTGCATTGTATTTTGATTGTTATGTAGGTATCTGGTGCTTAAGGCTATGCATATGCTGGAAAGTAAGTGTCAAGTATCGAAGTATGGCTTGATATGAAACAATTAATTAGGTGCCGTGAAATAAGGCCAACTTTCAAAAATTGGCTTTATTGCACTTTGATAAAATGAAATAAGGCCAATTTTCAGTAGTTGGTCTTATTTCACTTTGACAAAGTGTATCTTGCAGATACAAACTCCTCCACCTCCTCTTTATACGTGTCTGATGCTATATAGTAGAGAAGCCAATCTACCGGGATGTTCACTGTGGGTGGCAAAAGATCTACATTATCCGAATTTTCATTAGATCTTTCCCTGTGGTTTGGTGAACTCTCATATACTCCGCTTTCTCAGTAGCTGTTCCAACTCTCAATTCCAAGTGAGTAGATTTCGAGTGCACGACAGCAATCAATTTGGCATTTGCAAGTGTGTTCATTACATTCGTTCCAAGGGTATTTCTAGCCCTCAAACCACGCTGGTTCGAAAGGAGAGCCAGGATTACATTGCACAAAACGTAAGCAGCAGGGGCCGATTCTGGTTCTATGAAAAAGTGAATCGAATAAATTGTTTTCACATTCGCTGTCATGCATTGCTTTCACTTTTTCGATTCATTTGGTGCAAATAAGCGATTCTGGTTCCGTGAATGAAAATGGTGTCTTGAATTCAATATCATTTGCCGTGGTGGAAGATTTTTTGTTGTCTCTTATGAATTTATCTACTATTGTGAATGCTTAATGTCAAAACGAAATTATTATTTTTTACTGTTGTTTCAATTTTGCCAAACGTTTGTCCATTTGTGAATTTCTTTATAATATCTTAATTAAATAAATTTAATTAAAGAATTCTTATGGAAACAAATTGGAGAAATGCTCATAGATTTGATAATTATTTGTGCTTTATATAGATGCATTTTTGTATTGTATTAATATACATTTTTGTTTTGTAGGAAAAATATGAGGATATGAGGATGAAAATCTTTTCGATCGTCAACTGAAACAAATCTACAAAATACATTAAGACGCGATGAAATAAATTTTCAAAACTTGTTTTCATACCTATCATGAGCAATCTCCAAATTTATTTCCAAAAAACTAATCAAAAATTCTTTTTGTGCCTGTGTCACACTCTTTCCTTTCTTTTATTTTTTTTTTTTTTAAATCTCCATATTTTCCGCTTTCACCTATTCACTTTAAATATTCACCATCGAATAAGAGCGTGAAAGCAAATTATTCATATGAATGTTTTTGACGTTTGGTTTCACTTTTTCACAGAACGATAATCGCGTGAAAGAGTGAAAAGCTATTCGATTCACTTTTTCACAGAACCAGAATCGGCTCCCAGGACACGCTACAGATGAATAGGGGGATTTTGTGACTAAGCCAAAATCCACGTGATAAGGGAAATAAGAATTATCCTTATCATACTCCTCTGAGTTAATGCTTCTCTTTCCAACTCCCTAGTGAAATGGCATTTAAAAAGGGTCCAAGGTCCAGGAAACCCTAAGATTTGCGCAGCTTGCAAGAATACTGTTAAGGATGCGCAGTCCTTGTGACAAGGTCGCGCTGTAGGGGTTGTTAGGAAATTTGTGTAAGAACATGTCGTAGGCTGTTACCAAACGAAAACAGTTTGCATTACTGTCCCAGTTCGCTCCTGTGCCGGTTCCTCCTGGAATCCAATAATCGCATTACGTATCTCAGCACGGGATACGTTTGCCAACATTCGCGTTAAGTTGTCTGCTAGAATTCTCTGGGGGCTCGTATAATACGATATGCCGCTAACAAATACATCAATATGTTGGTGTCATCCTCCTCGGTGGGACCTTCCCCAATGAATAGAGAACTAAAAGGATCTTCTTGGTTGGTTACCGCAAGAACGAACGTAGGATTCACAGGCGCATTTGCTGAACCGATTGTGACATTATCCAATCTGTAGCCAAATCTTCTGTGATTTCCTGTGCTTTAAGGTATAGGTATAATATTGCCTCCTTAAGTACAATATTGTTAGTGGTGATCCCATGATAAACTAAACAGATTTGCCGATAGTCGCAAGATCTATCGGAGTGGATCTATTATGATAAAGGATTGTCGGCCTTGTGGTATCTCGTTGTCCGAACCAGGCCGATGGATAAGAATGGGTTCTTTCAACAGTTGCCCTCCGGATTGTTGAGAGTGGAAGTAAAGTGTTTCAACATTAGGATTTGCCATAATTAAAATAAACAAATAGGGAGGATATTAAAAGTGCAAAAGTATAAATTTTAACAGAAAGGATAGAAACAATACGAGTAAGAGAACAAAGGAATAATGAACAGTGTGACATTCGTTTCCATAGATGAGGTTGTTGTATTCCATCCTCTGACAAGTACCGAAATATGGCACTCACTGGTTCCTTTTGACTCAAACCTGGTGTTTCGTCGATCATAATCGACACGAACCGAGATTCCCTAATTTCAGTTTTTATTCAAATCATTTTGAATATCGTTTTCTAGACCTGAAAAATTTGGATTATGTACTTGAACATTGCTTGCTCTAAATGGGAGTCCATTATAGTGTCATATTTAAATAAAAAATAAACTATTACCCAACAACTATATTGTTATGCCTTCGAGCACAAGAATAAAGAAAAAAAAGATTGTTTGAACGAAATGAAACAAAAGACTTGTATGAAATAAAAATTAGATGTTTATTGAAATAAAACTTAGATGTTTATTGTTTGAACGTTGCACAAAAACTGGACTTGATAGAAAAATACTTGATCATTGTTGTCACGTACATATATAGAACATTCAGCTAGAATCGGAATCATGTTTCCGAAACATTCCCACAGAACATTTATATCAATGGAATGCAGCCAGACTGCTGAGTCGCAAAACGTGCATTAATTGTGCTCTCCATAGTAATGGATAAATATTATATGTCTAAATATTATATGATTACTTGGCATTCATAGTAATGTATAATATTTCTTTATTACTCGGTATATTTTATGATTATTTGGCATAACACCATAACAATATATACTAAAATTATTTGATTCCTCCACGAGGTAATCTGCTAAACAGCAATCTACACTTATCAGAGAAATTTTTAAAAAAATCTAGAACTGAACTAAAACTAAGAAGCAAACATTTTTTTCATCAATATAGTCGGTAACAAAAGAAACTAAATTTTCACTTTGAAGCGTTGGTGTTCTGCTTGCTGCGGTGTTTTATTATCGACTGGAAAAGCCCATGGAGATTTGGAAATTGGTTTATGTGTTCCGGTATTGATTCTATGGTCAATGTAGGGAATAGGAGTTGTGATTTCCCCAAACAGGGAAGTTTGAAGTCAAAGATAGTTGCTGGATCATCAATGAAATGAAAAGCTCTTTGAGTGATGTTTAACACTAATCCACATTGTTCGAGAAAATCGATTCCAAGTAGAGTTCGATTTCCTTTGGCTTGGGTAATGCGATGAGACGAATCGTTTCCCAATGATAATATCCACCACCGTGGAGCGAACAATTTATTTCCTGGGAATTCCATCAGCCAAAGTAGCCCCTGCGTTCACTTTTTGGAATGAGCAACCTTTTTTAATAAGCTGTTCGTATAAACGTGCTCCTGCTACGCTGGTTCTAGCTGCCGTATCGATGTATGCTTCTCCTTTCTGACAGTTTATATTGATGTCAACAGTAGGAACATTCCTTCCGATGACTGTTAATTCGTTTAAGTTGAAATCTAGCATTGTTGGGCTATTAGCATTCTTGTTGCTACAAGTAGGGCAATTTGTTCAGCAGTAACCTGCTGCTCCGCAACCGTAGCAATTCAAAGTTGGCTTTTTATTTGCTTCGATTTGGTTGTTTGTTTTCTTAAAACACTGCTCCGCCAAATATCCTTACTTCCTACACAATGTGCGGCGCTTTTTTCGTATCTTCAACCGATTTTTATGGAATTTTGGATTCTTTTTTTGTTATCTCGACATCTCGATCTTCCTTTAAGAGCTTCTGCAAAGTTTTCACCGAGTTTCTAGGAACTTCTTCACTTATAAACAGAAGAATTTGTCCAAAAATCATGTTTAGCATTATTTCTTCAGATATTTTATCTGTCAACTGAGAAAAAAGTATTCGCTTCTTGCATATAAATTCGTCAGTTGACTCCATGTATGTATTCTCCATGCCGGTTTTGGTGGGCCAAAAGATGAGCGTGTAATACCTGACTAAGATTTTCACACAATTCAAGGAATATGTCTTCAGGCCAGATTTGTTAGGTTGGGTAGTCCCGCTGGTGTTTTCGTCCGAAGTCTTTATTATCTTCTTTTACGATGAATATTTTAATGATATGTGTGGTTACATTACTGTCATTCAAGAAACTTCACTTTCTCTTATAACGACCAAATGTATTTAATTGAAATTGAAAAGACTTATTTTTTGTATAAAATATATTTATTGACTGAATAACTGACAACTATATTATTACAGCTCTGATTTCTAATAAGACATGCATTTTTGTTTCGCACCTCTATTTGAAGTTAATTTGTGCTGACTAACATATACAAATATTTCATGGGAATTTTATTCAAGTAACCTACTTATTTATAGAATTATCTTTATGCTGACTCTGCGAGTGGAAATAATATGCAAAACAAGCTACGTCTGGGAATAATATGCATAACATCCATAACAAGCTCACATTCCAAATGAAAGAATCATGGCACGCACCTAGATGGTAAGCATCCACGTATTGAATTCTTAGTTGATCATCACAAACTAGCATTACATTAAGGCTGTATGTTCCTTTTCTGTTGTAAAATAAATGTTTGTTTACGGAAGGGGCAACGATGCGAACGTACATTCCGTGAACACACCCAACAATGCCAGGAAAGTTGTGCTTTGTGTAAAAAGCCAACGCAACTTTTCTTTTTTCTGCTGTCGTCTTACATATGTGTATCCATTCTGGACATAGGTGCTCCTCAAAGACTTGCAGGACTTCGGCTAGCACTTTACTGAAACTAGGTTGAGATATACCCACATTAGAATCCTTTCCAACACCTGTTTGGTACCCTCCTTCAGCAAAGAAACGCAAACATGAGCTCAATTTTATAATTGGCGGCATTGCAAAACACTTTCTAGCTGGCTGACAGGACCTTCCAAGAACATCCAGCAAATATTTGAAGACAATCTTGTTAACTCTGAAATATTTTTGAAACCTAAAATACAAATAGTAATAAAGTATGATAACAAAAGTATAATTTATTTGTGTACATACAACCATTGAGGCAACTCCAGAGGATTTGAGGAATCCCCTATGGGTCTTCGATGTCGGTATCTGCTTCTTTCAAATTCCTCTTCATGCAGAATTCGTATTGCAATGCTGAACATTTTGTTGCTTGTGTATTTATTTATAATTAATTACAATGACTCTGAACCTATTCACGTTGATAGATTATTTGTTTTTATATTTTTATGTGTCAAATACTGCAAAACAGCTTTCGAAGGGAAAAATATTCTTCCGGGGAATTCGGAATATAAGGATTCTACTCCCGGGAGATCACGTTTCCCGGGGAGTTATTTTCCCGGAGAATATTTAGAATTGGGCTGAATTTATTAATTAAATTATAAAAAGTTAATTTACAAACCACATACGAACCGCGTTTCGTCAATTCACCAGAAAGAAGGGAAAAAAATACCAGAAAGAATCGTGAAAGGAAGCGCGATCTTTCTTATCAGCGCGATTTGTTAGTGTGTGCTGCCACAGACCTTAAAATCGCTCGATATAGATGTTTTAAACTAATCATTTTATATTTTTTTTAATACTTTTTGACTGATTTTACCCATGAAGCGTATTTGACTGGGTCACCAATAAAACACCTGATTTCTTTAACTGGGTTGGGAATCTTGCTTTGGAAAAGTAAGTTGGCTTCTGTTGATGGTCTAGCCAAAATGTCTGGTTCATTAATCTGAATAATATTTAGCGCTTGCGCTTTTATTAGTAAAAATAATTTTTTGTAAGTCGGTCGTACCTTCTAATGAAGCATTAACTGATGCTGGTAATATGACATAGCGCTGCTGATTTTCGCCCTATAGAAGTACCTTTATAAAGCTTCGTTTCTTGTATGTATACTCTCTGAGGTTGACTTTGGCGTTGGTTGCTTCATCATATGAACATGCTGCTATATTAAGGTTTCTTTCTTGATACAACGGGACTATGGGCTTATATGCTTCTTATAGGGTTTGGATAGTTCAAAACTTGGATGTCACTCTGATGGCCGATTTAATTCTATGCAAGAAGCGAAAGATATTATGTAATTTATTTACAAGACCATATGCATGTCTGTTTCTAAAATGAAGGCTTATCTTATATTTTATATTTAGACATTGCATTGGGATCGTGTATAACAAATGTTGTGTCGCCCGTATTACGCTTTTTTCTGTTTCCAGAGGGGAAGAGTACGTGAGCTATGTTCAGAACACAATATGTTCCTAGAATATAACTATCAAAACCTAGATGTCACTCTGTTGGCCGATTTTACAAAGGATTTTTAAACATTTAACAGACTTCTAAACCTTTTATAGATAAGTAAATGTATATTATTACATTTAAATAAAATCTTAATATAAAACAACTTAAAAGGTAGTTTAAACAAATAGTAATATTTCATTTTTAAGCCTTCTTATATTGTTTTTGGTTTTCACATTATTTGGCAGACTACTGAAATTTTGTATTCCTTTATAAAATAACATATTTTGCGATCTATTGTTTCGCTTGAGAAAAAATATGCATTAAAATTATTATTGTTTCTTAGATTATATGGCTGAACATCAGCTCTTCTTTTTAATTTTCTTTGAACGTAACTTAACGTTAAACTATTTTTAATTTTAAATACATATAAACAGCAATGTGCAAAACATTATTTAATACTCAACCATTTTTACATATTTAACATCTAACATATTGGTGTATACCTATTGCAATATAAAATCGACCGCATTATTTTGTAATATTTGAAGTTTTTGAATCATACCTGTGGACTCCAATAATATTATTGTTGGGCAATACTCAAAATGTGGTTTTATTATGGTATTATATATTTTAATTGCCATTAAAATAAATGATTCCTTTCTTATTCTTCGAAAAAAACGATTTTCTCGGCTACCTTTTTATAAATATTTTGAAAATGTTGTTTGAAATTTAAAGTACTGTCTATTACAATTCCTAAGTATTTTATTTCTTGAAAACATTCAAATTCTTCAATGTAATTAATTTCTCTGTTTGGTGGTAATAACATTGTTCGGGAATATCTTCCGTAAAATGTAAGGGGAGTCCAATTGTAACCTGAAAATTCCAGAAAGAATAGGCACTCTGCCAGTTATAGTTTTTCTACTTTTACCAGTAATAATTAAATGAAAGATATCGGAGTGGTTTCGTGTCACTGCTTCGACGGGAGATTTCAAACTGAAAACTCGACTCCCAACAATCATCCAACCAAGGTTCCAAATTAAAGGTTATCCACATATATATCCATACAGATATTCATATATCACCGAAGTGTGGGTAGCAAAGTATCTTGCCAGAAGTCGCATCCAAGCGACTTCACACAGAATAATCAAAAATACATCAATTGATATCGCGCCCACGCAACTATCGAAAAGAGGCAAATCAATTCCTCGATGAATGAAATATGATGCTTGCATAAACAATTTGAGTGGAGCACAAGATCTTTCATGAGAATCTTGGACCGTGGTCTTTCACACCCAAATGCATACGTCAGCGAAAGTATTCGTTTTGAGATTCGAATATAAAGCCAACTATGACTATCGCTTAGAGATACGATAGAAGTATTGTATGCTGTTAATATAAACATATATAATAATTCAAGGGTTCGTTTTAAGATGCGAACACTTGAAGATCATTATATTTATGCAGCGTCGTATTAAAAATAAATACGAAAGAAAACGGATATGTGGTAATTGAGATGAGTGCATTAATAAAGAATATTAATGCATCCATCCATAAGGAACCAAAACCAGGATGAAGAGGAGACGAGGGGCCAGCATAACATGCCAACACAATTTTAGTTCTCAAAGATCTATTTATTCAGTGTATAACGCGACCAAATCGATTTTCTACGGAGATGCGACGATTAAACCAGTAAGACTTGAACTTCTAAATTCAACTACTTCTAGCAACCAAGTTGCCTCACCAGCAAGCCACCGATCCATGTCCGAAAAAGCAGCGTCACCAAAACTCCCACAAGTGTAGGGAGTCAGTAGCTGGTACCATCTCCATGCCTTCAATATCCAACGGTGCACCAGCAGCAATTTTCAAGATCCATGGGAACGACCTAGGAGGGTAAGCCATCGTTATCAATCGCTATAAGTTCTCCAAGAACTACATTTATGATAGCGCTGCACTTCAATATTTATCCAAGATAAATATAGGGCAGCGATGATTGACTGCCGACAGGAGGTATCCAGTGTCGATGAGTGGGCAAGCCGTCGTCGGGAGCCGCTCAGCCATACCCATGGTATGCTATGTGTATCTGCTATACACTGGATGAGGATACCTCATATGGCTATATAGGGTATGTGTGCTTGTGTACCCATTGTACAGAAAAGGGTGGCCGTGGCGCGATGGTTGTGTGCTCGCCTTTCAACCTCATGATCACAAGTTCGATCCCTGCCGTCGCACAGTGCGGTATTTTGATCAAAAACCTGGCCAAAAATATTTGGGCACATTTTTCACATCAAATAGGTACCAAATGACTAAAAAGCTATTTGGAAGGATAAATTTTCATTTTTTGGGTACAGTAAAACCCACTTAAGTGCTTACCCACTTACCTCGCGATTAGCCGAGAGAAAAAAAATTATTAAAAATCAAAGAAAGCACGTACAATACTCTGCTATAACTTTTTTCAAAGCTTATATTTCATTCTTTATTTTGTTTTTTGATGCAAGCTGTTTCATTAAATAGTTTTTGAGAAATTAAGTTTTAAAGATGAAATTTAGAAAAAAAAAAAATAGTTTTTAAATTGATTTTTTATAAAGTTTTGCAATTTTTAGGACATTTTTTATTTTAATTTTCAATGGCCTAATAAATTTGTATTCAAATACTAAAAACCTTATTCCAATAAATATTATAGTTTCTAAAAAATTAGAAAAATACTGAAAGATACTTTTTTCCCAGAAAACCTCTTTTTTTGATTTTTTTATGAGTGGATTTACAACCGGAAATTTTCTTAATGCAGGTAGCCAATTTAAAATACCTGCGACCCTTTTAATCCAAAATTTGAGAAGGGGATTAGTTTTAGTTGCATATTTTATGATTACAGGTCAATTACTCAATAAAAAGATTAATCTTTTTTGTCTTATATGCAAGTAGGTAATAAAAAAAGACCTGGAATAATTGAATTTTCTAGTTTATATTTTATTATTTATTCATCATCATAAACATCTTCAAAAACATCATCATCACCATCATCATCGTAATAATCATCATCATCATCATCGTCATCATCATCATTGTTATTAACAGTCAAAAATTCGAGAGCCTCCTTTGAAAACGACTGTTTCTTGGTCTTACTTTTTGTCCTTAAACTACTGAGATAAGGGTCTGACGTCAATAGAAGCCGGTTAATCACATCCTCGTTGCATGCCGTCCTGGAGAATTTTCGTGAAAATTTTTCTCTGTATTGGCGGAAATGCTTATTTCTAGCTTCCGCGGCTTCTTCGGACAACTGACCGATTGGCAACAATGCATGGGATATGACACTAGCAGAATGAATTAAAATCTTATGCACTGTTGGAGACATAGGCTGCCATGGATATAAGCTAACATAATGTTTAGCAGTATCCATCGTGAATTTTTCGAATTTTTTAAGATCTATCTCATAACAAGAGGATATCACTTCTAATATAGTTTTGAATTTGTTAATTAATGATAAATCCACGCCTGTAATGGAAGCTGCTTCTTTTTGGCTATTGAAAAATCTACGAGTGGTGTTGCCAAACCCAGCTTTTGGAATGTCCACCAGTAAGCCCAATTTGTCGTGGAACTCTTTTTGTATCTGTCTCTTGGCCGCTTGAATTTTTTCCCGGTCACTTTTATCTGTAACGCGTCCCTTATGCACGTCCGCTTTAAGTTTGTACGAAAGATGCACCAGAAATTCGAAAAACCTAATCCTGGCGTGTAGTATTGATAGCCCAAATCTGAAAGTCTCTGGATTCTCTGGTTCTGTAGAAGACAAGTCGTTGAAACTTTTTGAAGTTTTTCCGCATATGTAACAACGTAATGTAGATGAAGTATTCGTAGCTGCATTACACACCTTTCCATCGACCATTGTTGGAAGCAGTACATGGTTGATTCTTATGTTGTCGCTTACTTTTGTTGCTTGAAGATTTTGGGCCTGGTTTTCAATGTATTCGATTTCTTCATTGGTTATGTCCTTATTTTCTTTCAAATAACGAATCCGTATTGGTCGGCACCACCTCGGTGATGAAGAGTGGATATTTTGCCATATAATTTCACTCCCAGACTTGAGACGAAGAGGCACAAGGGAACTCAAAAATATATTTGCATCACTGTTGTCGTCATCTTCAAATTTCTGCTTGTATTGGCTTTGAGTAGATCCATCGCATCCCCACTTATATATTAGCTCTAAATCGGTTTCCCTGTTATCCAAGCACTGTGAGAGTTCTGGTTCCAAATATTTACATAATCGCGATATTGTGTGATCCACTAAATCTTGGAGCTTCACTTCGGCAACTGTCTCACTGACGCTTTTTGGTGGATAACATTCTTGTTTAGCTTTATACAAGTAGGTGTAGCACGGATATATATCTTTGTTGGCTTGATGAATCACTTCGTATTGACTTACAGTTAAATTGGCATCGACGAATATCCTCAAGGCGTTTTCAGGTGTGTGTTTCTTCGTTTTCAGGGCTTTACTGCCAATCGCAGCTGCTTTTCGGAACTTCATAGCCCTGGTTGGAGTTTTTGTCACAGTTTGAATCACTTTGGCTACATCATTATTTCCCGTCGCTCTTTGACTCATCTGTGCTGCGTATGTCAGTTCATCAACAGACACATTCCTTCGAAGTTCCACTGTTTTTCGACGTTTTGTTCGGTCACTTGATTCCCGTCGCTTGATTCGCGTCGTCTATATCGTCTTTAATTCCATTAAAACCTTCTAAAAATTTGTTGTGAACGCCCGGGCCTTTCTATGGTCATTTACATGAGGAAATCCTAAAATGTAATAAGTCGACGTGTAAACCCAGTGTAAGCGGGGTGTGAATTAGTAAGGTGGAACAGCGCCATCTGTGTTTTGACAGGAGTAGAAGGCTGTCAGAAACTGAAAGTGGCAGATGAGACTTGGCTAAACGTCAATCAACTAACACAATGACGTATAATACGTCATTATATACTTAGAAAAACATAAGGATGTATTAGATCGGATGATGCGAACGGTTAGGGAGGAGAAAGTGCAAAAACAAAAAAAGACATGTAAGACCATAACAGTAATTTCATGATTTTAAATTTCCTCCACGGGCGATCGGATGAAATCGTATTATTTGACTAATAAAATTGTTAATTATTTGTGAAACAAATAAAAAGGCAGAGAAATGAAATTGTGACTTTCATTAACTAAATTTTGTTGAATTAAATGTGTTTTGTTTGTTGTTAAATAATTAATAACTTCACCTTCTTCATGTATTTAGTCTTAAAACAAAAAATTACTTACGGTGTGCTCGGTGTAATGATTATTAAGTATATTTTTTCTGGCTATACAAAATTACTCGGTGAGTTAGATAAATAAAAAACTTTATTGAGTAAATTAGTGGTGATATATTTCATTATTATACAGGATATAATATATCACACCGTTGCGGATTTTTGGCGGTTCCAGTTGCCCAGTGGAATACTGGGCCGCCACTCATTTTTTTGGTGGGCTCATGACCAATTTTTTTTTGCTGGTGTCATATAACAATATCCTTGTGTCCTGTACATATTTTTGGTTGGTGTTGTACCCATATTTTTGGTGCCCTGAGCGTATACTGCGTCTGAGTTGATGGTTGAAGAAGAACCACCAGGATACCTGCTTCATCACCCTTGGGCTTGGAAACCTTTTTCTTTGGTTTTCTGTGGATCCAGTTCAACGTGCAGGGAATTTCGCACCAGTAGACAAAGTTGGAGCTGGATGGATAATTGCTCTGCCAGAATACCCTCACATAGGGTTGCCAGGTGATCCTAACAAATTAAAGAAAAAGTTAAAACAAAATTTAAAATTCAAATTAAAGCGTAAAATCATAAAGTGCTTTAGGCAATTTTGTTAGCCATTTAAATTAAACGATAGAGTTTGACCACGGATATAAAGTAGACCTACCGTTTTGTTCTTTAAAATCATTGTTGTTCCTGTTCTTTTTGTTTTGCGGATTAGCGAGAGTAAATGTTAAAATACGAGACGTGAAGTTGTTTTTTTTTTTTTGATAAAAGTTTTTTTTTGCTATTAGTTTGATAGAATAATTCTTTATATTATTATTATTTATAATTTTTTTATTATTCCTTTTTTTTCCAATATTAATTTTTTTTAGTTTAAATCTATATTGTAAGTGAAAAGATTTGATTTTCAGGGTCCATCATTTTCATTACTCCTTTTTTTTTATTGTTGTGCTCTCTTTCGCGTTGCAGTCCACTTCCTCAGAGCTCTAAGCAGGTAGGGCATTGATTTTCTGCGTTTTTTTTTTAACTTTTCAAAGTTTTATGGTCCGTTTGAGAAACAAACCCCTCTCACATTTTTTGTTTGTTTTTGTTTACTTTGTTTGTAGCTGTAAAAATCCGATTTCTTTTTTTTTGGTATTGAATCTACGTTGTCTAAATAAAAACTTCTAAGAACGTCTCCTTTGATGAAACTTTTTTTGTTTTTTTTTTTTTTTGTTTCGTAAAATAAATCATGATGTGTTGAAGACGTAATTTTCAGGGGTGTGGATAGTAGCAAAGCTACTGCGGTGAAGATGGTATGATCCGAACGCGACCCTTTCACTACTTAGGGGAAATCTAAATATGGCCGCTGATTTCCAGGTTGGGTGGGTTAAGGCCACGCTGCAACGTCACCAGCAGCGCTTTGGTGTGTTAATAGTCCGTCCGCTGTCGTCTGATAGATTTCTCTGGAATGATTTGTGTTATTTGTTGCAAGATCTTATTATTCTTATATTATCCCTCGGCGGCTATCTGCGGATTTGATGAAAAATTAATCTGAAAAAAAAAAAAAAAAACATTAGTAAACAAACCAAACAAAAACAACAAAATGTAGTTCAATAATACCTGTATTCAGATGCTCGGAAACAGAAACGAAATAAGTCGGCGTCCTTTGCAATAAACGGGGGATTTAGCGTCCCGTTACGACCTTGGACTTAGCCCGGCGTAGCGTGGGTTGCTCCCCACTATGGCAATAAATAAATTACCCTACGAATAATTGAACAGTCTGTACTTTTTTGAAATAAATTAATGCGACGACCCCAAGTGTTTGTTGCTTCCGTCTGTGTTGTGTTGTTCTATTCCACTGTAATATTGTTTATATATATGCAAATAATAGAAACAAATTTAAATAGGATAATTAATTGACGAAATTAAAATACTTACCAATTTGTGAATTGTGACTTTTTTCGTTCTCGTACTTGTTGCAAATGGCGATGTTGTTGTATATTTTATTGTTTGATGTGTCGTTTTGTTATTCTTTGGAGTTTGTCATCTATTTTTTTTTTGTTAGTCTTTGGCGTTGGCATCCATCTTGCTGACCCTCAGCCATTTTATTTATTTGTCCTTCGATATTCGTAGTAGGGAAATTTTTGCTCACTGTAATATCATTTAAATGCCTGTAATCGAAGCACATTTGTTAAGAATTGTTCTTTTTCTATACAAGCCGAGCAAGACTCGCGTATTCAGACGACGAATCTTCTATAATATCATTTTCGAGAAATTCGTTAGTATTTTTTTTTGAGTTCGAGCGACTCATTGCATGCTATTCGATATGGTTTATACCTTACACAATAGTATTGTCTTTAGTGGGATATAGGAGAGACCAAAACAATTAGACACGGATACAAATTAAACTACTTTAATTTTTATTCTTTAAAAAAATATTTTTTGGAGGTGTCAACCTCTTTATTCAGAATTCACTTCATATGTTTTCTACTTCTAATAAAACCTATCCCGAAGTGCATCCGTTGCTGATGTTGTGCGATGTTCCCACAGGTGGTGCGACTAACTCATACCGCGAATGTATAAAACATTCCTCTCCAACTAAACTGGCGATACCAACAACTGTCATTACAGTTGGCGTCGGTTGCATCGACCAGTAGTTCGACCTTTCACCACTTACTGACGATCCAGTGTACGTCGTCATTGGTGCTTCAACAGGTTCTTCCTCTTGCTGCTGTCCTCCAGCGTTTCTGCGACGACGGTTTACGCGAGGAACTGCACACGTCACAAAAGTTGAGGTTATCTTAGTGCGTGTTCGCGGACCTGACCACAGTCCACTTAATGCAGCTTTACCATTCCATGATGTTCTAAGGATAGTATGTTTAGGAAGCCTGGGTTGAACACGAGTCAGCAAGTTTTTATAAGCGTGAATGTCTGTACGCAAATCTCCGGTGGTGTAATTTTCGGGATATATTTGATCATCTGGTGCTTTTATCTGCCTTTATTGTTTTCGATACATAAAAAGAATTATAAGTGAGTCCATTAGTGGTGCGGCTAGCTTCGAATGATGCTTCCGTTTTGCTTCCTGCAATCCCTGGTTTCGGTTGTAGGGCTACTTCGGGGCCCTTTTGACTTTTATTATGAGTCTGTTTCACCACTTAATTTTCACCTTTTTTCTTTTTTTGACCACGGGGTGTTTTTTTTTTAACAAACACTATCATGTTCACGAAATCGTTATTTCGTGACCGGGAGTCGGTTAATCGCACTACGAAATGTCAATTTACGTAAGTCTTTTTCCTTTAGACGATATTTCGCGAGTTAGCACTTTCTTATTGAATTTTTTGCGTAACTTCACAAATACAAAGCTAATTAACCGTTTTTTCCCGTGGTCCCTGCTCGGGCGCCAATTAAACTACTTTAATTTTTATTCTTTAAAAAAATATTTTTTGAAGGTGTCAACCTCTTTATTCAGAATTCACTTAAGAACTAATTACAATTATGTTTTCTACTTCTAATAAAACCTATCCCAAAGTGCATCCGTGCGATGTTCCCCACAGGTGGTATTAATTTTCATGTATTTATTCACTCGATGTTTATTGTATCCAGACCTAGCGTCAGCAAAAAGTGTGGGAATGATTGTTTTAGAGGAGAAAGGTTAAAGATCATAAATCATCTTTTGTTCTTCAATCTTTCTAGTGTTAACTTACATACAAGACGAGAGCGATATCGTAGTTTGCAAACAACAAATAAAGACAAAGGGTTGCAGATGTACAGAAGCACTCAAAAATAAAAAAACACAAGATACAAATTAATTTATTTCTTTTATATTTTTTCTTTTTAATTATTTTATTTTAATACAAAAAACCGGCAGCAATTCTGCCTCCGAAAACTTAATTACAAATAATGCTTAAAATCTATATCTTAAATACTAACTAACTACTCACATTGCACTTTTTCCATTCCCACATTGTCGCTGCATATTTCTAAGAATTTGCTGTTGTTTTCTGCTGGCTTTATTTAGTGTCATTGCATCAGGCACTGTGTCAGCAGTTTTCCATGTGAACGATTGCTGTTTGTTAATTATATTGTCGTTAACCTACATAAATCTGAGACGGTAGTTAACAATGTATAACACTCCACACAATAACAACGTTACATATATGACACTCAAGAGAGTGCTAAAAATCAAATTTTAAACGGTCGGCGGCACACAGTGGTAAAAATGGCATATTTAGGTGGACATGGGCTCATAACTTTTGAACGAGTTGAGATATTTTGACAATTTTTTTTGTAAAATGAAGGTAAAATATTCATATATTTAATTGCGCTGCAAGTGCAGACATTTCTCTTTCTTTCCTTATTCTACATAGCTGAGTGACTCGCTTCATTAGACTCCTAAATTATGTAGTACTACAGATGGTTTAGGGGCCAGTTATAGCGATCAGGAAAAACCATCAGGAAAACTTGAAACAGTATGAAATTGAATATTTTTTCCTGATGGTTGTTTATAGCGAACAGGAAAAATATGTCAGTTGGTTAGAAGTGCGTTTGTTTTCTCTTCTATGTAACCATTAGTGTTGACGTTTACCGTTCTCTTTATTCTAAAGTGGTAACGCTGAATTTACATGAGTGGTAAATCAGTATTTACATTGCCCAATTTTTATCTCACCTATGGTTAGGAGTGGGAGGTTGATCATTCTAATTTTGTTTCAATTTTGTATCATTTGAAGTGGTGTAACCTGTGATAGATAATAGATTGAAAAAAAAATAGTATGTTCAACCCTCCACCTCTCCAGAGGCTGAGAAAAACCCTTTTACACTTTGGTATTCCATTTGAAGAAGTATATACCTATATATAAGCCCTAATACTCATACTTTAGTTGCCTATCCACTCCAAACATTTTTGACTTGCTGCTCCTGGTCTATATAGTTTTCCTTAAAACTAATAAAATTAATCAAAAACAAAAAAAAAAACAATAAATCACTTATGAATCAGTAGCGGATTGAAGTTCTTCCGCCAAAAGATTCAAAACCCTCGCTTGAAATCTTATTTGCCACTGTTGGCTCAAATGTTCAACCTGTTGGGCAACGCTGTCGAAGAATACCTGCATTGGCTTGCGCTTGTCGGAGTTCTCAATGGCCATAAGCACTCGCTCTAAGGGTTCATCGGCATTACTACCATTCCTCTTTTGGGCTCTTTGTTTTCTATGTGTATGAATATTAGGAGCACTAATTTCTTCCCCAACGTCAAGCAACACTTCTTCATCTTGACTGTTAATATCTATTGAGGTGCCTTCTTCGAATGCTTGAACAAATTCATCGCTGAAGTTCCCACAGTCACTGAAAATCAAAATGAAAAATAATAAATACACATTTCATTTAAAAAAATATGTGCGGGAACGTTCACATAAGGGATATGAAATTTGAGGCTCTGGAAATAAACCCATTTTATTTTTGGAGTCGCCCCAGAACCACTCGGGATATTGTTTTCGGCTTTGAAGTAGGACCTAAACGAGTCCCTCAACGAAGTCCATTTCTTTTGGCATTCTTCAACTGCAATAGAAAAAAGGAAGTTTTTATCATACACACGCATTATGAATATTTCAACTTTACCTGTTTCTCCCAAAATAGTTGATATGTCTTCCCATGCATCCGGCCTTTTCAATTTGTTGCTATAGGATGGGTCATCCTTAGCATATAAGCAAATGTGGCTTTTTATTTCCATAATTAGTTTGGCCTTAAACTCTTTGTCTTCAGCTTTTTCCAGTCTTTTTACTTCTTGGCTGTTAATTTTTCTTTGTAAAAACTTAATATTGTTAATGTTTTGATTTTAAACACAATTTGTTGCTCCAACTCACAATTTTAATGCTTCAATTTTAACTTTACAAAAAAAAATATAGCACGACAGCCAGACCAACGCCAATTTTTCCTGATTGAATTGCACACGAAAATCTTTTTCGTTCCCAAATCTGTCAGTGGCTGTCAGTGGAACAGGAAAAAAATAGAACACAAATCATTGGAACGATTTGTTCTATATTGTTTGATATGACAATCATCTAGCACGAAAAATGAATTTACATCAGGAAAATACATAAATACATTTTAAACAAAAACAAATTGTTCAAATGAAAATTTAACTGGCGGAAAAAATTATTCGAGTTAATTGTCATTGATTCGCGTACCATTTGTATTTCAAATCGAATGAAAACATCATAAATAATCCATTTGAAAATTTTTCCTGTTTCGTTTTCCTGATCGCTATAACTGGCCCCTTACATGTGGTTGGTGTTTGGTGTGACGCTTACTTTGTACATACAGTGCATCACAAAAGTCATGGGACAAGAGCAATTACATTATGTATCTAGCAATCTAATTAAAAATTAAGACAAAAGTAAACACTATAGGCAATAGATTTACTGCTAAGTAGTAGCGAAGATAATCAAACAAAGAAAATTGTCAATTTATTAACTAACGGGAAAGTTACAGTACATAATATAAGCAAATACAAAATTCTATCTCACAAAAGTCAAGGGACAAGATTAGAAATAGCGGCATTGTTTGTTTGTCTTTGATTTTTCATTATGATTATTGCTTTTAGTTAATACTTCGTGGGGTTTCCCTTCGCTTCGATAACCTTTTGGAGTCTTCTTGGGACCGATTTTACTAAATTGGTTGTCTCTTCGGAGGTAATAAGAGACCATTCCTCCATTAAAATTCTCTTTAACTCGGCCTTAGAATTAATGGTGTGTTTCCTTACTTTTCGCTCAAGAATATCCCAGAGATGTTCAATGGGGTTAAGGTCTGGGGATTGAGGTGGTGTTTCGATGACCTTAGGACAATTGTATAGTAGCCAGGACCGCACAGTAAACGATTTGTGTTTGGGATCGTTATCCTGGTAATAACTAAATGTGTTGCGAAGTCCCATTTTTTCAGCGCTTTGATGCAAATGGTTTTTCATTATGTTTAAATACACCCACTGAGTCATTGTCTCTTCAATAAAAACCAAATCGCCAACACCACCAGCCGACATACACCCCCAGACCATAACTCCACCTCCTCCATGTTTGACTGTTGGAACTAGGTTCTTCTTTTTAAACTCTTCATTTGGCTTTCGCCATACTGTAATACGCCCATCACTCCCGAAAATATTGAATTTACTTTCGTCCGCGTATATGACATTTTGCCAATAGGTAAAATCGAAATTTTTATGCGTTTGAGCGAATTGCAATCTTTTCTTCCTATTTATTTCGCTGACATAAAATTTCCTCCTTGCTGCTCTTCCGTTGTAACCTGCCTTTCGTATAGTTCTCCTTATTGTTTCCGGATTCACTATTTTTCCCGTTGTTTCCTCTAAGTTTGCTGCCAGTTTTGGTGCACTAATCCTTGGGTTTTGCCTTATTTCTCTTAGGATCTTCCTCTCATCTCGAACATCTAACAGTTTTGGTCGGCCACTACGCGGTTTGTTTTCTAATCTCTTTTCTTCTCTATATCTTTTTATTATATTGAAAACTGTCGAATGACTTCTTTTCACTATACTTGCTATTTCTCTTACAGTTTTATGTTCCACGTAATTTAAAACAATTATTTTTTCGAATTTCTTCCGATGTTTCTTTTCGCGACATGTTTTTTATTAAAAACTGCACTATTACATTGACTTTTAAGCACCGGATTATTTTTTTACGACTAGCTTGCCAATATGGGAGTAGCGAAATGCACTAATCATAATGAAAAATCAAAGACAATAAAAAAATGCCGCTATTTCTAATCTTGTCCCATGACTTTTGTGAGATAGAATTTTGTATTTGCTTATATTATGTGCTGTAACTTTCCCGTTAGTTAATAAATTGACAATTTTCTTTGTTTGATTATCTTCGCTACTACTTAGCAGTAAATCTATTGCCTATAGTGTTTGTTGTTGTCTTAATTTTTGATTAGATGGCAGAAACATAATGTAATTGCTCTTGTCCCATGACTTTTGTGATGCACTGTATTTGGTGCAAAGAAGACTGTTGTACCGAAAGTTGACTCTTTCTCTTTTATAAGTGAGTCGGGCTGAATTTCTCCGTTTAAGCAAATTTGCCCTGCAGTGGGTTCGAGCCTTGCGATTATAACTTGGCACTGACTTCCTATTTCCGCAAGCGTTGGAAACATGATGTCTTTAATCTTAAAAGTCTTTGTTTGTGCAAGTATATTTGATAGAGCAATGAGAAACTCTATGTTCATAGCTGACCGAGTCGGATAGAATAGAAAAGAAGTTTCGGTTATTCCGTGGGTGAGAGCAAAATTTTTTGAATCTACTCGTCTATGATTTAAAGTTCAAAATCCCAGTAGGTTTAGGTTGGGATGGTGTCTTCCTTTCGAGAGGTATCCTAAATAAGGTATCTCCTCTTTCAGATTATGGAGGCCATTCGTATTGAGTTCAAGGGCCTCGAAAGCTTGGGCATTGCCTTCAGCTGAGGTGGTGGTGGTGTCGGGGCAATAAATTACCCGAAATATCCGCCAACGTCCGAAATCATGACACTTGGGAGTGGTGGAAACTCACGAATCAGATGTTGATTATCTGAACTAACTCTTTCATCATGGCCCCGAAATGCTAGCTCTTGCCTGTCTAATAAAATGACTGTGTCAATGAAACGTTCCATAAGCTTGCGATTTTTATCAACTTTTTTATTATGAACTACAAAAGAATTTCCTAACGAAGTTTCAATGCGATTCGTGGCGAACGCGTGTGGAGACAAACAGCTACGAATATGTTTTTCTGTCTTAATATATTTTTTTTTTGAAGAATTAACTAAATTATTTATATCAGTGAAACCCGTTCTGCTCCAAACACTGAGCTTGCAACTTCCAGTTAGCCACGTATATTTTAGGTAAAAGCATACATTAAAATGTGTTATAAAATCAGCATTTCTTTAATAAATAATTTATATTAATAGAAGGCTTTTTCTTATCAACAAAAGATAGCTTACTAAATTTATTTGATTCCTCCAGGACGTAATCTCTTAAACAAAAATCTACACTTATCAAAGACATTTCAAACAAAAATCTTAAACCGCGCTAAAATTAAGAATCTTTAAATTTTTATGTTATCAATATAGTAGAAAATAAAAGGAACTAAATCTTCACTTAAACCTTCACTTTCACTTCTAACTTTTCACAATTTTAAATTAAGTTTTTATCAAAATATTTAAAGTTATTGAACCATTGCAACGCAATCTTTCCTTTTCAAGTGGAGGTTTTAGGTGGTTTAACTTTTCTAATATAACAGACTTGGTCCGGGGAGTAGCCAAATAAACCTTTACCCAAAAGCAATGCTGCTCTGTAGTGCGTCTGAATTCTGAAATACTGAATGAGAAACTAAGTTGAACTTCCAGCGAGTTGCTATATAAAGGAAAATTCAGTTTGGCTTCAGTAATATAAGGAAATATTATCAAGGTTTCAAGGATTTTTATTGAACTTAATATATACAATTGTGAAACTTGAGGATAATATATATAGGGTAGAAATTTGTTGGCACATAGGCGGCCTAACTTATAAAATGACAACAACCCACCAACTGGACAACCGGGACTGAACAACCCGAGTCAAAAACCAAGACAATTTTTCATAATGCTAATTTTGAACCATGTACATTACAAATATTATAATTTTTAGAGTTTAAGTGAAATATTATCTTTTTATTCTTTCTTTTTATATAAAAATAACTTGCCAATCCAATCATACTTCGATACTGGATAACGTTCTATCGATTTCCCACAAAATGCACAATCAGCATTTGACCATGCTATGCACTTTAATTGTTTTCGGGCTAGCTTGCTTATGATGCACAATATAATTCATAAGCCGATGACCATTCGAAATGTTTACAATTTGTACACAAAATACTCCTCGAGAACTAGTAGTGTCATATGAGTATTTTTGTGTATCTTTTGTTCTATAGTTCGTGAACTGAAGGTGCCGTTTGAACTATATGAGTATCTACAGACAAATATTGTGCACAGAGTGTGCCAAAGAAAATATGAATAAATATTATGAATCGGCTCTTCTATAGCCGGCAAAGTAAGTGCATGCAATGGATATGGATGGGAAACCGAGTATCAAGTATCGAAGCAAGTTGAATGTATTTTTAATTGGTTTGCGGCAAGTAATTAAGTGATCGCTGGTGCGATCCCTTCACAGACTGTTGAGTGGGACATTGCAGTGGGAGGTTGTCCGCCTTCTATTCCGGTCTATCACCCAGTTTATAGGTGGTAGGTTTATAGGTTATAACATGCACCCTAAACTGTGGTTGGTGTTAGTGAGGCTTACTTTGTACATATTTGGTGCAAAGAAGACTGCCATACCGAAAGTAAGTAAGCAAATTTGCTCTGCAGTGGGTTCGGGCCTTGCTTTTATTACTTGATATTGACTTCCTATTTCCCCAAACGTTGAAAAACCTGATGTCATTGATCTTAAAAGTCTTGGATAAGATAATTCAACGATAAAAATTAAACGCATGAATATTTATTCAATAATTTATTTATAAAAAACAATATCCACTGTCACTTTTCACTACTACTCAAATTAAAGTAAACAAACTTCCCGACAAGTTTCAATTGGAAGTCGAACACATTCCAACTGGAAACTTTACTTCTCTTCTGCTATATACATATGTTAGTTAAGTTAATCAAAATCCGTTTTAATTCCCTATTATATGCACCTAATGAACATTTGATTAAATTTTATATTGATCGAAGGCCGATTTTAAATGGAAATATATATACATATATAAAATTAAATAATAAAATAAAATAGAACTTACACAATTCAGGCATACATCGATCGCGAAAATTAATTATCGGATGCGCGCGAGTTATGTTGGAAATCTTCCGAGATTTAAAAAAAAATAAATATATTTTCTTGTCCAACTTTGGAGGAACAAAAGCAACAATCAAAATTTTATTTTAAAATTTTTATTAGGTTAAATCCTTAAGCTACATATAACGGGTGATTTTTTTGAGGTTAGGATTTTCATGCATTAGTATTTGACAGATCACGCGGGATTTCAGACATGGTGTCAAAGAGAAAGATGCTCAGTATGCTTTGACATTTCATCATGAATAGACTTACTAACGAGCAACGCTTGCAAATCATTGAATTTTATTACCAAAATCAGTGTTCGGTTCGAAATGTGTTTCGCGCTTTACGTCCGATTTATGGTCTACATAATCGACCAAGTGAGCAAACACTTAATGCGATTGTGACCAAGTTTCGCACTCAGTTTACTTTATTGGACATTAAACCAACCACACGAATGCGTACAGTGCGTACAGAAGAGAATATTGCGTCTGTTTCTGAGAGTGTTGCTGAAGACCGTGAAATGTCGATTCGTCGCTGTTCGCAGCAATTGGGTTTGTGTTATTCGACCACATGGAAGATTTTACGCAAAGATCTTGGTGTAAAACCGTATAAAATACAGCTCGTGCAAGAACTGAAGCCGAACGATCTGCCACAACGTCGAATTTTCAGTGAATGGGCCCTAGAAAAGTTGGCAGAAAATCCGCTTTTTTATCGACAAATTTTGTTCAGCGATGAGGCTCATTTCTGGTTGAATGGCTACGTAAATAAGCAAAATTGCCGCATTTGGAGTGAAGAGCAACCAGAAGCCGTTCAAGAACTGCCCATGCATCCCGAAAAATGCACTGTTTGGTGTGGTTTGTACGCTGGTGGAATCATTGGACCGTATTTTTTCAAAGATGCTGTTGGACGCAACGTTACGGTGAATGGCGATCGCTATCGTTCAATGCTAACAAACTTTTTGTTGCCAAAAATGGAAGAACTGAACTTGGTTGACATGTGGTTTCAACAAGATGGCGCTACATGCCACACAGCTCGCGATTCTATGGCCATTTTGAGGGAAAACTTCGGAGAACAATTCATCTCAAGGAATGGACCGGTAAGTTGGCCACCAAGATCATGCGATTTGACGCCTTTAGACTATTTTTTGTGGGGCTACGTCAAGTCTAAAGTCTACACAAATAAGCCAGCAACTATTCCAGCTTTGGAAGACAACATATCCGAAGAAATTCGGGCTATTCCGGCCGAAATGCTCGAAAAAGTTACCCAAAATTGGACTTTCCGAATGGACCACCTAAGACGCAGCCGCGGTCAACATTTAAATGAAATTATCTTCAAAAAGTAAATGTCATGGACCAATCTAACGTTTCAAATAAAGAATCGATGAGATTTTGCAAGCTCTTAAAAAATCACCCGTTATAAGCGTAGCACGGTTTATTAATGCTTTATAAAGCGCAGCTCGCTAATATTGAATGACAAAAATGTCGCTGTTTGAATATAAAGAATCTCGAAGGTTGTGTGTTCAAGGCTAATTTTATTTACAATTCCTTAGAGCTATTTATACTACTTAGTTCTATTCAATATTTGGCCTATTACCACTTACAATCTATTTGCAATACAATATTTTGTGCACTATTTGTGTGCATCAGCATATTTCTGCTTTGCTTGTGAACTAATTTCTTTTTCCTCGTCTTCCTCTTCAGCCTCACAAGGTGTCATAGATAATTTACATATACACCATTCTATTTTCGTCATAACCTTAATAAATTCTGACGATTCTTAATAGCGCCCTAATCGCTTCCATCTTTGACTTAACTGCATCCCTATCTCCCTCAAACAAAACTAATCTGTATCGAGTTCCTCTTAGCGAGTAACCTCGACGATCGCAATGCTTTCCGCATTTCCTCGACTGTTCCTACTTTCAAACCTCACAGGCCATAGGCGACACAATGCAAAACTTATCCTGCTGAATTACTGCATGAAACGCGGTTTTTGCGCAGACCGTCCCAGTCCTTTGCATTAGTTAACACCGTGCCAAGACAAGTATCAAGATCATGCTCGTATAGTTTGTCATTATCCTGCTTTGTATTATTCATGAAATCTGCAAAAAGAATTACGATTAGAAAAATTGTAATAGTTATCGGATAAAAACGCAATAAAAAAGAGGAACGATCGAAAAAAATGTAGATCGCGTATCAATTTAAAAGTAATTATCGATGCATTCCTGCGTATAGGCGTATAGCTCTTGTCGGATACGGGGTGGGTTTTAATTACTTTCATATGGATTTTGATACTGTGTGATAACCAATTTACACAATTAATAGTGAATGCATCGGATTTGTTTGAGACTTAAAATTGGACTTAATAATTTTTTTATTGCAACCCTTCATCAACCCACGAAGGTCACCCTTGGATGATCTTGATGGAACTCACCCCTTTCTTCACCCTTCCCAACCTTAGCCGACAAAAAAAAAACTGTGGCCCACTTATATTTACCTTTTTTTTTTTTTTTTTATCGCCTCTATCTCAGTTTTCCATGTCACCGCTTTTTTTTTTTTACTTCTTCATTATATAAATAAAAAAAATATATTTTCAGTTTTCATTGAATTCATACTTTGAAGCTTTATTTATTAAAAAAAAATCAAAAATTTCTTCCTCTTTTTTTTTTTTTTTTTTTTTTTTAAAAAAACCATTTATCTATTATCTAACTTAATGCTAACATTAAAAAAAAAGAAATATGATCATAGTAGAGGCCTCTAATTTAAATTACTATCAATCTTTTTGTTTTATTACTATTTTTAGTTTTTATATATAAATGCTTATTTCTACTTATACTAGCTTACATGTTTACTTTTTCTTGGTTTCATAATTACTCCTTTTCGTTTAGCAATTCCAATATGTTTCCGTTTCTTTAAATTTTCAAAATTTCCTTAGTTTCACTGGCAGGTAGATAGTTATTTCTTTTCATTAGTTAATATATAGCCGGGTAAGTAATTTTTTTATTTTTTTTTTTATTTATTGTTTCACTGGCAGGTAATTAGTTATTTCTTTTCATTAGTTAATATAGCAGGGTAAGTATTTTTTTTATTTTTTTTTAATTTATTGTTTCACTGGCAGGTAATTAAGTATTTCTTTGTTTTTCTTTTCTTTTTTATATATATGTATAGCAGGGTAAGTAATTTTCACTGGTAGATTTTTTTTTTGATTTTTACACACGTAGGTATATGATTTTTCTTTTCTTTTTTTCTTATTCTTAATTTAAACTTTACATTTCCTTCTTTTTTTAACGATTAATTTAAATTTGCTGAACTTAACATTGACAAAAAAAAATTGTTTGCAGTTCAATTGCAAAGTAAAAAAAATTACTACCAAAAACAAAAAAAAATTCATGAGTCGCGACCCGAGTCTAAGGGACTTGCGCCCTTTAAGAATGCCTGTCAACGACTGACTTTCCCCTTTTCAATTCCCATCTTCCATGCGCAACTTACTAAGATCACGCCATCACCACCTGACATAGATTACAGTTGGTTACTCACCATTGTAACCAATCACAAATTAGAATCGCGCGTCTATTTCAATCTTCACTCACCCCATACCATATAGTCGAATACGAAAAGGGGACAATGAAAGACACACAAAATAACTTGCAGTAAATTCTTTGCAAGAGCTACAAAATACATGATGGTGTGTGGCGAGGGGAGATTGAGGCCAAAGCCACAACAAGGAGACAAAGATAGTAAGCTAGCAAAAAAAAAAATATATATCCCTGAACATTTGTAGGGTATGCAACCATTAATTGGCACATTATATATATTTTTTATTTTTTTGGATGTGAATTTAATGATTACAAAACAGATTTTTCTTCTGTACATCAGTAGGATGAAAAATCTGAAGTTTGAATTAACGGAGTTGATTACACTCGAATATCTTTAGCATTATAAATGCCAATTGTTTTACCCTTAAGATCTTCAAGAACATAACTACAAGTACCTATCTTTTTCTGAATTCTCGCCTTTAAAAACAGCGGTGCCAATTTCGAGTTAAATCCTTGTTGCCAATTGCTTTGAGCAAAATTTCTTCTATAAATCTCCTGTCCTGCCCTGAACGATACTAGTCTTGAACGTGTGTTATATTGCCTGGAATTAGCGTCATAAGCCTTTTTCATCAATTCTTTAGCCTTCACTCGCGTTTGAGCTAATAAATCTTCTCTTTCTACTGGAGTATCCGGTGGTTCTACTAGTTCGAGCTGACGGAGAAGCTTGTACGTGGACGCATGTGTGACCATATTTTATCCGAAAAGCATAAAATAGGGCGAAAAACCAATAGAAACATGCTTCGAACTTCTCAACGACATATTTATGTGACATAAATTCACATCCCACTCACTTTGGTCATTATCGATAAATGACCTTATCGCTGCAATTACCGACCGATTAACGCGCTCTGAGGCATTAGCTTGTGGGCTGTAAACGGCAGTAAACAGATGGTTAATACCGTAACCCGAAAGAAAGGACTTGAATTCATTAGATTTAAATTGGCTTCCGTTATCCGAAATTATTACTTCCGGAACGCCAAAAACTGCAAAGATATCGTTTTGCATATACGCTACAATCGGCTTGGTGGTGAACTTTTTTAACGGCAACAAAAAATGGAATTTCGAAAAATGATCGAGAATGATCAACAATCCAATATGACCACTTTTTGAACGCGGGAATGGCCCTATTAAATCAACATAAAGGCGTTGAAATGGACGCTCTGAAGTACTTTGTAAGCCCATTGGAGCTCTCAACGGTTGGTTGGGATGTTTTGTCATTTTGCAAACTTCACAAGCCTGAATATAAGTTCGAATTTGAGCCACCATTTTTGGCCAACAAAAATTTTGTTTAATTCTGTCGATGGTCTTACCCATACCACCATGAGCCGAAGTAGCTGAATCATGAGCTTGTCGAATGACATCGTTTGTCAAACCTTTGGGTATCCAAAGTTTCCATGTCAGCTGTTCTTGTAATTCGTTTCCAGTATGGAATTCAACTCGTTTATAGAGGTATTTATCTATAATTTTAAGATCTGGTAGGCGACTTTGGTTTTCAGTGACATGTTTCTTAATGTCATTATATTCGGGAGAATCAAATTCCATTGAATCCAAATCTACTAGGGGTTCGACGATCTCGATCTCTGAAACTTCCTCTTCGTGGATACGCGAAAGCGCGTCTGCAACTTTATTTTCAGACCCTTTTCGATGTTGGATTTTAAAATTGAAACCTTGCAGCTTCAATGACCAACGACCTAATCTACCATTAAGGTCTTTTTGATCCATGAGCCATTTTAACGCAGAATGGTCGGTTATTACGGTGAATTCTAACCCTTCGATATACGGTCTAAATTGTTTGATACTTAGCACGGCGGCGAGGCATTCCAGCTCTGAAACACTGTAATTTCTTTGGTTTTTGTTCAACTTTTTTGACCAATATGCCAAAGGAACTTCTGATCCGTCAGGACCTAATTGAGCTAAAACACTTCCCACACCAAATTGACTCGCATCACAGTTGATAATAAATGGTTTACTATAATCCGGCGTTCGCAGAACGGGTGCAGTAGTAAGTTTGGTTTTGATATTTTCAAAAGCTACTTGAGCTTCTGGTGTCCAAACGAAAGTTTTCGATTTCTTTAGAAGATCAGTTATTGGTGAGCACAAACTGGCAAAATTATCGATAAATTTTCGATACCAGCCGGCCATTCCCAAGAATCTACGAATTTGACGGACTGATTTTGGCACTGGATACTCAACAATTGACTGTACTTTTGATGGATCGGTTTTTATTTCGCCTTTACCAATGACATGCCCCAGATATTTCACTTCACGAAGACAAAATTTACTTTTACCGATATTAATAGTAAGACCTGCTTTGCGTAGATGGTGAGCAACAAGCATGAGCAACTGTACGTGACTATCGAAGTCATCCGAAAGTATCAATAAATCGTCAATATATACCTTTACTCTATTACGTAGCTCGGGTGGAATAACCTTTTCCATCAGTCGTACCATTGCCTGTGCTGCGTTCGTGAGACCAAAAGGTACTACAACAAAATGCATCAGGGGACGACCAGGTACCGTGAACGCAGTTTTCAAACGAGAGGCTGGGTCGAGTGGAATTTGCCAAAAGGCATCTTTAAGGTCTAAACATGAAATAAACGAAGCTGGTGGTAATCTACTGAAGGTTGCTTCTATCTGTTGGATGGGATATGCGTCCTTGACGGTTACGGAGTTTAACTTCCTCGAATCTAGACAAGCTCTCACTTTTCCGGGCTTACGAATCAGAATCATTGGAGAACTCCATGGACTATTTGATTCTTCAATCACGCCTAAAGCTAACATCCTATCAATTTCATCATATAGAAGTTTTTCGATAGCTGGTGATACTGCGTAGTACCGCTGTTTGATAGGCTTGGCGTTGCCCGTGTCTATTGTATGTTCTAACAAAGAGGTTCGTCCAAGACCCTCTTTTTCGTATGACGGAAAAAGGAGTTTTACAGCCTCTAACTGTTTTTGCTGTGAGGTTGTTAAGGAAATATAATCAGGCGAAAACGATTCATCTTCCGATGGGAAAATTTCAGATACGATTTTTGGAAATATATCTGGAGCTAAATCAAACGCGCGCCAAAAATCGACTCCTAAATATAAAGTATGGCTGAGAGTTGGTACGATGAACAAAGTCATGGGTTTTGAAACACCACGAAATAAAATATCTACAGAAATTGTGCCTTTCACTGATTGTTGAAATCCGTCAGCCATTCTAACATTCGAGTTAAAACGATTAAGTTTTGGATTTCCTTTAAGAATCTTGTCCGCTAGTTCTCCTCCCACACAACTAATGGTCGCACCAGAATCTAACAAACCCTCCACTTTCTCATCTAAAAGGGAGACAATAGCGTAGGGTCGAACATCTTTTGATCGAAAACTTATAGTACTTAGGGACGATGTCAAGTATTTGCGATTTCTCCGAACAACTTTCCAAAACTGGCGAAGACGCCTAGTGGATCGTTTTGTTTTACTAATAAGAGGAGTTCCAGATTGGTTTTCGGATAATACAATTCTACGTCGAGCCTCTTCATACTCGCGCAAACGAACATGATACGGCTTTAAAAGTTTTAAATAGCATTGCTTATTTTTTGTTAGGTTAACCGATTCCGACTGTGAATTATCGTTCGATAGAGGTTTTAAAATTCGGATCTTATCTTCATTGAGTTTCGTAGGTCCAACAAAAACTGAATCTGAGATAGTTTTATCGGATGACTTAAAACTGTCGGCACTGAATGGATTAGTAGAAGAAGTTGATATTAATTTTTTTTGATCGCAGCCAAGGGTGAAGGGTGAGAATTGGCGATTCGATTCGCACCCTGCCTCTGGTTTAAATTCCGCTGGCAGGTAGGACATTGTGGTTTATAAACATTTGGTACACCACACCCATAACAAAAAACTTTACGTACGCTACTCGTGCAGTTATCCCAGCGATGACCTTCATCATCGCAATTCCAGCATGTAATACGAGATATCGCGCAATTGACCTGAATGTTTTGATCAAAATCATCAGATAACGAATGCCTTTGCGGATTCAACTCACCAATTGGCAAGATTGTGGGTTCCAAAGCGGAAACTTGGTGTCTACTTTCAGTAGTACTACTTGTTGGATTTCGAAAAGGAGTTCTGATTGAAGTGCGGTAAGTTTGAGTGTTTTGGAATGTTTCTTGATTGAAACGTTCTCGTCTTTCACACACCTTTCGTAACTCTGCTACAGTATGAATAGGAATGTGTAAAAGTTCAAGACGCCATTCTTGACGTAGATTTCTTGTTAAGATTTCTACTAATTCAGGTTCTGCCAATGGCGTTCGAAGACTGTTCATGAGCTTAAGAACCGAATCATAAAATTCGTCAAACTTTTCTTTTTCTTTCTGTTTCCTACACCGAATTAACTCTCGTATATCAAAGTCCGTCCTCATATCCTTAAAGTCACCACGCAGAGCATTAACAAGGATATCCCAAGTGAAAAACCGATTATGCTTATGGAACCTCCAGAACCACTCCTTACCTTTTCCTTCAAATAGAATTTGAGCATTCCTACAAAGTAACTCGTAATCACCGTTAAGGTTTTCGAGTGTTAGCATCTGAATTCTATATATGAAATCTTCTACAGGCATGCTAGAATTTAAACCCTCGAATTTAACTCGCCAACTTGAAATTATGTTAGCAATTTTTACTGCAGTCGAAATACCCAACACATCGATTCGTGCAGGATTTTGTTGTTGATTCTGGGATGGTATTGTGCGATCTCGAAATACGTTCTCTTGTGGCCATGAAATATAATCAGGATTGGGGGTGTTCAACGGGTTGGTTGGAGGACCACGACTTGCTGTCCTGACATTAATATTTGCTAACGCGGATGTCACATTATTCTCTATCACTTGAGATAGCCGGGCAACCATTTCGTCTTGACGTGCATCGATTGACAACGTGATCATTCGTTGAACCTGCTCCAGGGATTGCACCCCGATACCAGCTTCATGGTTTGGTGCTGAATCGGACCTTTGATGCCCTAAACTGATGCCCCGGTCCCTGCGGTTTTCATCTGAATCATATCTAATTTGTGGTGTATTGTCTGTTCGTTGCGGGTGATTTTGCCTATTTTGGCGGCGGCGACCTCTGTTATATTGACTAGAATTATCTCCTAACTGATTATACTGATGGTCAGGGATACCATGAGCTTGCGATCTAGTGTTTGGTCGACTGGACTTAGGGATTGCCCCTTGAGCAACTAACTCGACTGCACCCGTTGGAGACGTGGACAATCTAGGAGGTGGTTGTGTATATGTGGGTGGAATTATTCGTGAAGAATGAGATATATCGCCTCGACAAGAAGGGCATGTAGATGCTGTAGTCAACCATTGCGTTAAGCAGTGGTTATGAAAGTGGTGATCACAAACGGTGACAACATTTTCAGTTGAATTAAAAATTACAGTTTGACAAATTGAACAGACGTTCTGACTCGCATCCCCTAGACTCGGCTGACGCAGATTTATGTCACTATGACGAAGTGGCATTTTGTTTTGAATTATATGTACAATATCTCAAACAAATTTAAACTAATCAAGTTAATTACAAATTTTTCTTCTTCTTCTTTTTTTTTGAAATCAATATTTTCAATCTATACAAGATTATTTCTTATACAAACTGTTGTTATATTTTAATCAGTTTTTTTTGTTATAATTGGTTGTAATAGTAAGTGTTTGTATTCATATAAATTTGTTCCATGGAAAACTGAGGAATTGGGCTAAAAAAAAAAATATTGACTTAGGTTGACATCTCATCGGCTGACAAAAGGATTGCTTTTTTCTGTTTAAAAATAAATGCTTGATGTTTATGAACTGGTTGATTTATTGAACAAATTCATCGGTCAAATTTCCGAATTGATCCAGAAACTTGCAATTCCAGACGATTGTCCAACAAAGTTAGAATAAATGTACAATATTTGAATCTCATAATCTGGTTTTGCCAAAGGACTACCTTCTAGGCAAAAATTTCCAACTATGAGTACAAAATGTAATTTTCTTTCTTTAAACGAAATACGAAACTATTGTAATTACTGACTATTGAAATTGCATGGAGCAAGAATAAGGGAACTTGATACTTGTTTGTTATCAAAACCGACATTTCCATAGATCCTTAACTTTTCACATAAAATTTTCTTATCTATTCTTTCTAATTCGGAAACCGATCTTGACCTTGGGATTTTTTTTTTCTTATTTGCCCCACGTTGGGCGCCAAATTATGTAATAGTTATCGGATAAAAACGCAATAAAAAAGAGGAATGATCGAAAAAAATGTAGATCGCGTATCAATTTAAAAGTAATTATCGATGCATTCCTGCGTATATGCGTATAGCTCTTGTCGGATACGGGGTGGGTTTTAATTACTTTCATATGGATTTTGATACTGTGTGATAACCAATTTACACAATTAATAGTGAATGCATCGGATTTGTTTGAGACTTAAAATTGGACTTAATAATTTTTTTTATTGCAACCCACGAAGGTCACCCTTGGATGATCTTGATGGAACTCACCCCTTTCTTCACCCTTCCCAACCTTTGCCGACAAAAAAAAAACTGTGGCCCACTTATATTTACCTTTTTTTTTTTTTTATCGCCTCTATCTCAGTTTTCCATGTCACCGCTTTTTTTTTTACTTCTTCATTATATAAATATTATATAAATAAAAAAAATATATTTTCAGTTTTCATTGAATTCATACTTTGAAGCTTTATTTATTAAAAAAAAATCAAAAATTTCTTCCTCTTTTTTTTTTTTTTTTTTTTTTTTTAAAAAAACCATTTATCTATTATCTAACTTAATGCTAACATTAAAAAAAAAGAAATATGATCATAGTAGAGGCCTCTAATTTAAATTACTATCAATCTTTTTGTTTTATTACTATTTTTAGTTTTTATATATAAATGCTTATTTCTACTTATACTAGCTTACATGTTTACTTTTTCTTGGTTTCATAATTACTCCTTTTCGTTTAGCAATTCCAATATGTTTCCGTTTCTTTAAATTTTCAAAATTTCCTTAGTTTCACTGGCAGGTAGATAGTTATTTCTTTTCATTAGTTAATATATAGCCGGGTAAGTAATTTTTTTATTTTTTTTTTTTATTTATTGTTTCACTGGCAGGTAATTAGTTATTTCTTTTCATTAGTTAATATAGCAGGGTAAGTATTTTTTTTATTTTTTTTTTAATTTATTGTTTCACTGGCAGGTAATTAAGTATTTCTTTGTTTTTCTTTTCTTTTTTATATATATGTATAGCAGGGTAAGTAATTTTCACTGGTAGATTTTTTTTTTGATTTTTACACACGTAGGTATATGATTTTTCTTTTCTTTTTTTCTTATTCTTAATTTAAACTTTACATTTCCTTCTTTTTTTAACGATTAATTTAAATTTGCTGAACTTAACATTGACAAAAAAAAATTGTTTGCAGTTCAATTGCAAAGTAAAAAAAATTACTACCAAAAACAAAAAAAAATTCATGAGTCGCGACCCGAGTCTAAGGGACTTGCGCCCTTTAAGAATGCCTGTCAACGACTGACTTTCCCCTTTTCAATTCCCATCTTCCATGCGCAACTTACTAAGATCACGCCATCACCACCTGACATAGATTACAGTTGGTTACTCACCATTGTAACCAATCACAAATTAGAATCGCGCGTCTATTTCAATCTTCACTCACCCCATACCATATAGTCGAATACGAAAAGGGGACAATGAAAGACACACAAAATAACTTGCAGTAAATTCTTTGCAAGAGCTACAAAATACATGATGGTGTGTGGCGAGGGGAGATTGAGGCCAAAGCCACAACAAGGAGACAAAGATAGTAAGCTAGCAAAAAAAAAAATATATATCCCTGAACATTTGTAGGGTATGCAACCATTAATTGGCACATTATATATATTTTTTTTTTTTTTGGATGTGAATTTAATGATTACAAAATGTAAGTAAATTAAACGTATACATAAAGATGTATTGCAATCATTGTGCAATCAAACTTACAAATCTTGCCATGACTGGTCTTGAACCCCTGCTTGACTGCAGTTTTTCTCACTGCTGTGTACTTCATTGCTATATCGTGCGAAATTATATTTCTTAATAATTTTGTTAGATTTATTGCATTAGTTTTTTTCTGTTGTACAAACTGAAAAATGCAAGTTCCTAGAAAGAATATCGAACAGTTAGTTTTCTATTCAAAAATAATCTTTTGTATTAAAACTTACAAAATCAGCGCAGAACTGATCGTCCGTCTGCAACATTGTATTTAAATTCACCAGTTCTTCCTCTGTAGTCACCGGCAACTCAATTTCATATTTCTGAACGAAGGAATAGGTGTTCGCGGTTAGCGAATTGCCATTATCTCTAAATTTGGCTTAATCCGAATTCTTAAGCTCATCAATAGATTTTTTCACTTCCCGCACTTCTGCTCTCAAAAATTTTATGTCGGACTCTATTCCGCTTATTTTTCGCATTACTTCCGTTAAAACTGAAAAATAAGTTTGAAAATAAAATTTCATTTATAATATTAGTTATTAAAAGTATTTTTTTTTTCAATCTTTATTTTTAATAGATGTTTAACACAAAGGAGAATTTTATTGACATTTAGAAGAAAAATAGTGAACCCTTTCATATTGTTGGAGTTTGGACTTGCTGTACAACAGAAAAAAAATGTTTGCAATAAATCTTACAAAGATAATTAGGATCATAATATGAGACGTGAGACTTGCAAAGATCTTCAAAAATATATATATTGAAAATCATGTGTTATCACAAATTTTGTGTTTACAGACCTTCGTTAGTCGTTATGAAAAGGGCCTTACTCAGTTGGCCGGTTCAGTAATTCGCTTCTATGCCGAAAAACACGTCATTTTACAATTTATCATTTTGCTTACACTTATACTGGGATTGTCTACGTTGTTAACTGAATACAAATAGTAACCCTTCAAATATAAGATCCGTCGTCAAACCATAATCGCCATTATTTTGTTTACGTCCTGAAAAACTTAGTGTGCTGAATTATTGCATTGCATGCGGTTTTTGCGCTGACCGTCCCAGTCCTTTGAATTCGTTAAGACGGTGCCCAAACAAGCATATACTGCTGTATATTTCATCGCCATATCGCGCGAAATTAGGTTTCTTATTATTTGCGTTAAATTAATTGCAATAGTTTTTTTTTCTATTGTATATATTGAAAATCATGTGTTATCACAAATTTTGTGTTTACAGACCTTCGTTAGTCGTTATGAAAAGGGCCTTACTCAGTTGGCCGGTTCAGTAATTCGCTTCTATGCCGAAAAACACGTCATTTTACAATTTATCATTTTGCTTACACTTATACTGGGATTGTCTACGTTGTTAACTGAATACAAATAGTAACCCTTCAAATATAAGATCCGTCGTCAAACCATAATCGCCATTATTTTGTTTACGTCCTGAAAAACTTAGTGTGCTGAATTATTGCATTGCATGCGGTTTTTGCGCTGACCGTCCCAGTCCTTTGAATTCGTTAAGACGGTGCCCAAACAAGCATCAAGTTCATGCTCGGATATTTTTTCGTTATCCTGCTTTGTCTTATTCATGAAATCTGCAAAAAGAATCAGGATTAGAAAAATATAAATAAATAAAAAGTATAAATATACAAGTAGATATTGCAATCATTGTATATAATGCTATAAATCTTGCGGTGACTTGTTTTGAAGACTTGTTTATCTGCATTTTTCCTCACTGCTGTATACTTCATCGCCATATCGCGCGAAATTAGGTTTCTTATTATTTGCGTTAAATTAATTGCAATAGTTTTTTTTTCTATTGTATAAACTAAAAAATGCAATTTCCTAGAAAGAATATCGAACAGTTAGTTTTCTATTCAAAAACAATCTTTTGCATTAAAACCTAAAAAATCGGCGCAGAACTGATCGTCCGTCTGCAACATTGTGTTTAAATTCACCAGTGCTTCCTCTGTAGTCACCGGCAACTCAATTTCATTTTTCTGAACGAAGGAATAGGTGTTCGCGGTTAGCGAATTGCCATTATCTCTAAATTTGGCTTAATCCGAATTCTTAAGCTCATCAATAGATTTTTTCACATCCCGCACTTCTGCTCTCAAAAATTTTATGTCGGACTCTATTCCGCTTATTTTGCGCATTACTTCCGTTAAAACTGAAAAATAAGTTTGAAAATAAAATTTCATTCATAATATTAGTTATTAAAAGTAATTTTTTTTTCAATCTTTATTTTTAATAGATGTTTAACACAAAGGAGAATTTTATTGACATTTAGAAGAAAAATAGTGAAAACTTTCATACCATTAATATTGTTGGAGTTTGGACTTGCTGTAAAACAGAAAAAAAATGTTTGCTATAAATCTTACAAAGATAATTAGGATCATAATATATCCCGAGAAATTGCTATTAAGTAAACCGCGGTGAGAAAAACTGTAGCCAAGTGTTCAAAATAAAATACTGAACCGGGCGACTGAGTAAGTCCATTTTCATAAATGTGAGACTTGCAAGGATCTTCAAAAATATTTATATTGAAAATCATGTGTTATCATAACCTTCGTTAGTCGTTATGAAAAGGGCCTTACTCAGTTGGCCGGTCCAGTAATTCGCTTCTATGCCGAAAAACACGTCATTTTACAATTTATCATTTTGCTTACACTTACTGGGATTGTCTACGTTGTTAACTGAATACAAATAGTAACCCTTCAAATATAAGATCCGTCGTCAAACCATAATCGCCATTATTTTGTTTACGTCCTGAAAAACTTAGTGTGCTGAATTATTGCATTGCATGCGGTTTTTGCGCTGACCGTCCCAGTCCTTTGAATTCGTTAAGACGGTGCCCAGACAAGCATCAAGTTCATGCTCGGATATTTTTTCGTTATCCTGCTTTGTGTTGTTCATGAAATCTGCAAAAAGAATCAGGATTACAAAAAATATAAGAAAATAAAAAGTATGTAAAAGTAAGTAAAATGTAGATATTGCAATCATTGTATATCAAACTTATACATAGTATAATGCTATAGATCTTGCGGTGACTTGTTTTGAAGACTTGTTTATCTGCAGTTTTCCTCACGGCTGTATATTTCATCGCCATATCGCGCGAAATTAGGTTTCTTATTATTTTCGTTAAATTAATTGCAATAGTTTTTTTTTCTATTGTATAAACTAAAAAAATGCAAGTTCCTAGAAAGAATAACGAACAGTTAGTTTTCTATTCAAAAATAATCTTTTGCATTAAAACCTACAAAATCGGCGCAGAACCGATCGTCCGGCTGCAACAATTTATTTAAATTTACCAATGCTTCCTGAGTTGTCACTGGCAACTCGATTTCGTATTTCTCAACAAATGAATATGTAAATTTGGCAATTTGATCCGAGTTCTTTATTTCTTCAATGGATTCTTTTAAGTCCCGCACTTCTGCCCTCAAAAATTTTAAGTCGTACGCGATTCCGCTTATTTTGCGCATTATTTCCGTTAAAACTGAAAAATAAATTTGAAAAAAAAAATTAATTTATAATAAATAAACGTTCATTTATGTTTTTTTCAATCTTTATTTTTAATAGATGTTTAACACAAAGGAGAATTTTATTGCTCTTTAAATGCAGCAACTATAAAAATAGTGAAAACTTTCATATTATTAATATTGTTGGAGTTTGGACTTGCTGTACCTGGAAATATTGCACATTAGTAACATTTAGTCCTACAAAACTTGGACATAATATTACATACTTAGACTCATCCCGGAAATCGGATAGTTTTTAAAAACTTCTTTCTGTGACTTTGGTGTGCTTAATGCTTAAAAAAAACAATCAATTAGTATAATACAAAAAAAAAAAAAAAAAAAAAAACAATTGGGGCCAAGTAGTTCTGGGGTCGATTCACCGCATCAGTTAACGAGTAATACGTGACTGATTTATTTTTTTTTTTTTTTTTTTTTTTATTTGAATACAATAGCTTACAGTTGACAAAAAGTATAATAAAAATTATAATATCTCTTATCAACCAATAACAAGCTACAAAATTACCAGATACTTTAATAATTATTTATAAGAAAACGAAATTAAATTTTAAAAATTAATATTCATTTAAATATTTTATAAAATTCATTATGAAAACAATAAAAAAAAAAAAAATCAAAAAGGGTACAAAACCAAAGCCATTAAAGAAGGGTATATAATAATAAACAAAAAGTTCAAACGTTTATGTTATTGATTAAAATTATATCAATTCAAAATTGAGAGGAAAGAAAAACCACACTCATGAACAATTCTTAATATAATTTTCTTTGGATTAATGCATTGAAAACACAAAACGTCGAATGATTTAAACATCTTATTGTGAAGTCTTTGAATTCTGACAATCGGTGATTTTAAATTTAAGAGCGTTCGACAAAATGGAATTTGGAAGGTTGCTAAATGGCGACTGGAGCGAGTTGTGTATTGAATATTTATATGATTAAGTAAATCAATTGAATCTATTTTACCACAGAGTACTTTATGAAGAAACAACTCGTCTAGCAGGGCTCTACGTTGAAACAAGGACGACATATGAAATAAATGTAGTCTGTTAAAATAATCTGTGTGATTTTTATGCAGTTTGTATTCTAATATCCTAGAAAATTTCTTCTGCAGATTTTCTATTCTATCAGAATGAGTCTGGAAAACCGGATTCCAAACAGGAGATGCGTATTCCAGTATACTACGTACAAGGGAATTGAAGAGAGTAATAAAAGATTCAGGCTTACGAAAGTATTTTCCTGTTCTAAAAATGAAACCTATCATTCTTGATGCCTTGTTAGTTATATACTGGTAATGCTTATCAAACAGTAATTTAGGATCAAAAATAACACCTAGATCTTTTTGCTCAGTGACTCGTTTTAGGTATGCTTGGTTAAGACGATAGTCAAAATGAGTTATATCTCTTTTACGAGTAAAAGACATAACACTGCATTTATTAACGTTCAAGGGAAGTCCATTCGATGCACACCATTCTAGAAGGGTATCCAGGTCTTTCTGTAGTTTTATGCAATCACGGACACAAATAATTTCCTGGTACATTTTAAGGTCATCAGCGTACAATAGTGATGAGGATGATATTTTGTCTGTTATGTCATTGATGTAAATCAGAAATATAAGAGGTCCCAAAACCGAACCTTGAGGAACTCCAGATGGAGGGTAAAAAGGTTTGGAAGCATACTGACTTATTGTAACTTTATGTGGTCTAGCGGTTAGATATGATTTAAACCATTGAATAAGTTCATCGTGAAATCCAAATTTATTCATTTTATTTAATATAATTTCGTGACTTACTTTGTCAAATGCTTTCGAAAAGTCTGTGTAGACAACATCTACTTGTGTAGAAGAAATGAAAGCTTTTGCTATGTCGTTCGTAAAGGAAACTAAGTTAGTAACTGTGGAGCGACCACTTAAAAAACCGTGCTGTTTAGAGTTAATCATAGGTCTAACCGTGAATATAATGCTGTTGTAGACGCATTTTTCAAATATGAGGGATAATGCATTTAAGATACACACAGGACGATAGTTAGAAATTTCGGAAATAAGGCCATTCTTATGAACAGGTGTTACATGGGCCTCCTTAAGCTTGTCCGGAAATATTTTTTCTAATAAAGATTTGTTAAATAAGGTAGAAATGGGTTGTGCTAAATTATTAATGCAGTTTTTATAAAAGATATTTGGGATCCCATCAGAACCTTCCTTCTTACTGATGTCCAAATCCTTAATGATAGCAGTAACGGTATGTAAATTGATAAGTGGGTTGTTAATGTTAATAGTGGATAGTATTTGGTTGCTATAACTCCTTGAAATATTTATATTACTAGGAGAAGACTTGGGTTGCGTGTAATTATTTTGGAAAAATGTAGAAAAGGTTTCGCATATTGTTTTTGGGGTGGTAGACTTAGTGATTTCATGAGTCATGACAGACGGTAGTGAGTTGGTGGCCCTTAACTTTTTTGTATATGACCAAAAGTATTTAACATTAGTTTTGAGATTATCTTCTGTATTGTTCAAGTACTTTTTATAACAGGTATCCAATTTATGTCAATTTGGCATTACCGCTCACGTTAACGAGCAATCTAGTAATTTAATTTAGAATTCTGTGATCAGTTATCGAATGGGATTTCATTCGACAGACTAAAAGTTAACTGTTGGTATGTTTTTAAAGCGAGTTGTCTATCAAGATGTAAAAATTATAGTATTTATTATTTTATTATTGTATTTTAAACAAATTTTTTCTTTCAAGGTTAAATTTAAAACTCCAATTTTCTTCGGAAAATGTTATGTGGGTTGGACAAAGTTTTGACTCCATTTCGTTTACGACATGTTTTAATATCTTCGATAATGTCGATTGGCCCACCCCAACAAGATAATCATTGCCTGTTAAAACAAATGCTATTGTTAGGGTAAAGTCGGGTAATGTGGACCACTCGGCTAATATGGACCACCAGCTTTTCTCGAAGAACATTGAACCGCAGGAACATGTTCTTCCCAGTCCTTAGTTTTTTTTTTACTCTATAAATATCTTAGAATCTCTAGCGCACCCAGCGTAAACGCAATTAAAGTACATGAAAAAAAAATTCCACTGCAAATTAATGCACCATTATTTGTTCTTACGTCGCCTGTGCAGCAGGTTGTTGATGCAACGCAGTTCCTCTCGAAGTCTCAGTTCACCTGCAACTTGTTGTCCTTCTTTAAGTGTAGAAATGATGATCGTTCGTCGTCTTTGGTAAAGGGCTCTAACGCCGCCGCCGCACTGTGGTCCAAAATGACTTTTTTCGTTGCAAAAATCATAACTTTTGAACACGTGAAGCTATCGCAACATTTTTTTTCCTTAAAGGTAATTTCCAAGGCTATACAAATTGTGAATTTTAAGAGAATTACTTTACAGGGTGTTTCAGAATAATTGGTTGATGTAAGATTTTCTTAGAAAAAGGAGTTAACAGAATAAAGTCTGAAAGTAAACCTTTAAAAAACAGTCCTAAATTTTTAAAACTTTGCAAAAAAAAAGTTTTTGACTATTCAGGTGAATTCATAACAACAGTGGATGCTTAAAGTTAACGCACCAATTTCAGAAATATTTTTTAAGGAGTATTATAAAACAGTATTTTTTCATGTTGTGGGGCATCAGTTTATTCTATTAACTGTTTGACTGATATATTTTATATGAAACAGTGTAGGAAAAAAGTAAACGGACGAAAAAAATCAAATAGAATATAAAATTTATATTAACAAAATAAAATAGAATACATTATAAATATTTGTTTACAATTAACTACTATAGATCTAATTTTCAGAAAAAAATTCATCGGCATCGTTATCATTTTCAACAATTAATAGACCTATTAGTTCTGGGCAGTAACTCTTTTTCAGCTCTTTTTTTGATCTAACGTGTCTTAAAGATGAAACAAGTGGATCTGATGATATAGCTAGCATATTAAATAAATCTTCATTTTGTCGTTTCCTTGAGACTTTGCATGTATTTGAGTATCGATATCGCTTGTAGTCTTTATTCCTTGATTCCTGTGCTTCTTCTGAAGCCGATTGGCAAAATTTGATGTCTTATAAGTTTCCCTCCATGGTCCAAAATTTTGTGCAGAGTTGGTGTCAGGAGTTTGTAGCTGTATTTGGCTTTTAAAAGATCCGAAGTGGTTTTGGTATACTCGTTGAATTTATCTACATTAATAGATTCTTTAGATGACAGCGCATTTAAAATAACTTGCAGTTTCTTTATAAGATCCTTGTCTACTCGGGTTATAGCTGACGTAACTTCTGGATTTTCAAAAAATCTTCGTGAAGTGTTTCCATCATTTGTGCTACCGAATCCTTGTTTTGGCGTATCAATGATTAACCTGAGTTGTTCCCTAAATTCCTTTTGAATATCCGCTTTTCTTCTTTCGGCTTCCTTCTTGTCGGTTGTCTCATCTTCTTCGTATAGTCCATAAGCTAGTTTAAGAACGAATTCCATACATCTTATTGTAGCGTGTAATGGTGAAATTCCAAATTCGTAGTTCCTCTCATCTGCTTCGGCTGAATCGTCTTCTTTTCGAAAATTTTTTTGTGTCCTTTTGCAAATTGGAAATGACAATGTTGATTTTGTATTTGTTAGTTCATTTAACACTTTCCCGTCTATCATGGTTAGGAAAAACTCATGTCGAACCATCACATTTTTTTCTTCAGCAACAGTCACTACAGTTGGTCTCAAATTTTCTATTTGATTCCTTATATTTCTGACAGTTGTCTGAATAATATCACTTGACTCCTTTGCATATTTAAAAAGAATCGGTCTGCAAAAGTGAACTGATGACGGCCTTGGATTTTTCCAATGTTCGGTTGATTCACCTTTTATACAAAGTGGAACTAGTGATGCCATGAACATGTTCGCATCAGATATTACCTGGCCATCTTCTGAAACTATTGTTTGCTTATATGCACTTTGTCCGGAAGATCCATCGCATCCCCATTTGCTCATCAAAGTAAGATTTGTTGAAGTAAAAGAAGATCCTGATTGACTAGGCTATTTAAAATCCTCTTTGCTGTATGGTCCACCAAATCTTGGAGATTCACTTCAACAGAAGTTTCTGTTACTATCAAATTTGATGGAGTTGCTTGTATTTTAGCTTTCATTAATAAATTGTAGCTCGGAAACACATCAACGTTATGGCTTCTTAATGATTTTCTCATCAAATTATATTTTTCTTTAGAAAGCCCCATATCCAAGAACAAGGAGCGGAGTGGGACCATCGTATTTTATTGGATCCCTTTGAGGTGTGGGAATACTCTCCTTTATCCGTTAATGTTCAATAAAGTAATCAATAGTTTGTGTACAATATTTTATATTTTTTTTTATTAATAATGGCATTTGTATAAAAAGGAAGTTAGTTTTTTCCTTTTTTTTAACTCTAGAACGAAATTGACCAACTTTAACTATAACTTTCTATAAGTCAAACTAGTTAGTGGAAATTTTTTTTGTTTGCTGTTTTTGAAGCTCCGTTTATATTTCTATTAGAAATAAAAAACAAAACTTTAAAAATAAAACATCGAAATTAGTATTTTTGCCACGAAATTTTCCTTTTTGAACCACAGTGCGTCGGAGTCACCAATTGTGGGGTTTTAACTTTTCCCAACTTTTAGAAATAAAAGATTTTTAATTTAAACTTTAACAACTAATTTATTTTATTTTATTTAATTTTTAATGTTCAATATAAAAGAAAGCTGCCACCGCACTTTATGATTTCTGAATTTTATCTCTCAGCTGAATCGGTTCATTTTATTGAAATGAATGTTCGCCACCTGTGGCGCTAACTTGGAGCAGGGATGTAGCTTGAAGTGGGTTAACATTTTTGATGTGTTTACACGTAAGATTAACTTCGCTACAGTTCAAGCTTCTAAAAACCCTGTAAATGAAACTTAAATAAAAACGGATGCATTAATTTTCTGTGCTTCAAGCTTTTCTAGCTTTTCTTTTGTTGGACATGTTAATTTCCTTCAAGGTTTCGGTTAATGAATTTATTTTTTGACGCTTAACCACACATTGATGTTCTCCCCAATCATCTTCAATGGTGCCTGGTGCATTTTTAAAGTTTTTTATGCATTTTTATGCACATCAATTTACCATTTTTCTCCCAAATTTCCGTTTTTTTTTTAATTTTCCGGGAAACAATAATCGATCATAAAAAATAAAATGAAATCAAGATAAATACACAGAAATAAAATGTCGATAAGCTCTGACAAACTTTCCAAGTTAATTTTAAACGAAACTGGAACACATTTGGTTTGCTTTTTACACCCGATTTACACTATTCATAATCAATGTTCGGTTTACACCCGCTATCAACAGTTTTCACTGGCTATCAACAGCTTTCGCTGGCTATCAACGGCTGAGGAGAACATTCCAGCGCAAAAACCGACATCACCTGCGGGAACATCCGGTCATCCGCTAGCTCAACACTTTCATCAGGATTCTCAATATAAGAATCATAAACTTGACCAAAATCTTTATAAACCGTGAAAAAGGTAAGCCTATAAGTCATATTTTCTTTACTACAAGAAAATACAGGTACTGCTTAGTTTTGACAGAATCAATTAAGACAACCATCGCAAACGCCAATTAATTTATACGACACACAGTTTTGATAAAAAAAAATAGTTTTTATCCATATATTTTGTAAAACATAAGATATTTGCCCTGCGAATTTTGAACAAACAAACATTTCTTTTAATGTTTGTCTACGAATTTTTATCAAATTTGGAAATTATTAATTCATTAAAATAAAAATTTTGTTAATATAAATATAAAAAGTAAGAATTTATGCAAATAAAGTTTAAAAAACCTTTTATTAATAAACTAATTTTGAATATAAGAAATTTCTTTAAAATTGTTCTAGAAAAAAAATTGGGATATTAATTTTAAGTATTTAAAAATAAAGATTCTAGGAAATATTTTCAAAAATTAATCGCTCAAACTTTTTCAAGACATTGATTTTTCAAAAACAATTTTTTTAGATAAAAAAATATTTTTTCGTGTTCTCTATCATCGTAAAGTCAAATTTGATCAAAATCTCGAGTTAAATTTTTTCCACATGCAAAACTTGCAATTACATAATTTTGTAAGTGAAAATAAAATTTAAAAAATTTGGTACGCCAACCTTAAGTTTTTATTACTGTACGAATGAAATTAGGTTTCGAAATAAAATATTCAGCCGTTTTTGAGATATCGAATTTTCCAAGAAAAAAAAAAATCTTTTTTTCCAAAAATTAAAAAAAAAAAATGTTTGAAAGCTTTGAGATGCAATGTTTTTAAACTTATTGGTAGCATCTCTATAAAAAATCCCTATTTCGATAATGAGAAAATTGTCAAATGTCAAAATTTGAAAAAATGGTATCGAAAAAAATTTTTATCTTTAAACGCGACTTGCGGCTAAACGGAGCCTCGTAGACCCCTCAAAGTTGACATTTTCAAACGTGATTTCTGGCCAAACTATTCATCCTACAGAATTAAAAATTACATATTCGTGATCTAGGGAGTGCCACCTTTCAATCCACGTATGAAACGAAAAACGCTTAAAACGTATTTTAAGCGTAGAACAAAAAAAATATTGTTTTTAAGTAAAATCTCCTCAAATCGTGCGCTAGCTTCAAGTTTTATTACTGTACGAATGGAAATTAAATTTCGAAAAAAACATTGCGCCGGTTTTTGAGATATCGAATTTTCCAAAAAGAATGCCTTTTTTTCCAAAAATTAAAAAAAAAATATAAATATATAAGACTTTTGATAATATTAAAATTTTCATAAAAGTACATATATGAACATTTTTTGGAAAAAGGAAAATTTGTATAGATACGCGTGAAAATATTTTTTTTTCGTAAGTTACTTAATATTTTTTCAAAAATAATTTTTATGTAAATATTCATAAATTTCCAAAAATTATGTACACCTTTATACATATTTAAGAACTATTCAAAGATTGTCTTTTTATTTTTATATGTATTATACATTTGTTTTAGTATGAATTCTTTTCCAGATCACCCATTGAGGTAGAAAACAAGATGTGTTTTTTTTTCGAGGTTTCCCCAGTAGGCCTATTCCTCGTTACATTACGACTTTATATTTAATAAATGACTAGATTTATTTCACATTTAATAAATAAAGCAAATAAATTAAAAACAAATATAAAATATTAATATATTAAAATAAATATATACATCATTTAATTCTTAATCTAAAGGAATTTTCCGGTTGGCTTTTCCTTCATCTCCTTGTTGGTTTTCCTCAATTGCAGTATGATCAGTCCGATCAGCAGAAACTTGACGATCTTTTCCTGGTGTTCCGTTGAGCAAGCTGGTATTGGTATCCTTTCCTTTTCTCGTAAAATTTCATTTGTCCATCTTTCGGCAATCCTTTCAATAGTTTGTTTTTTTCGAAAAATGTCCCAAAAACATTTTTTGAAAAATACTGACAGTTTCTTCGAAACGGATCAAAGGAACTGTCAGTTTACCAAACTCTGAAGTTGTAGTCTTTGTATCGTAAGCTCTCAGTTCTATCAACAAAGTCTGTGCCCTGACTGTTGACCTCGTCGATCATGAACTGAGAGAAAGTTTCACATTGCAACTTCTTTTTCAGTTTAACTGCAGCGAACCCTGAGTAAAATGCTGCAGCTGCTTTCTGTAGCTTCAAGCAAGCATCCATATTACCCTCCACTACCGAATCCACGCTGACACCATCGCCCTCCAAGTTTTCAACTGTAAAACAATCAAATAAATTGTTCTCTATTCTTTCTTCGAATAGGAAGTCATTATTTGTTGTATCGTTTTCAGTTTCGGCTTCATACTCCGCTCCATGCAGCAATGGTACTGCTCCAGCATCTTCATATCCTGAATGTTCTGCTGCTGTTAAATGCTGAAAAATGATTTGTTTGAAATTTCTTATGAATCTCCATGCCGATGGATTCCTTTCATAAGATCCTCTATTTGAGCGTACCATTGAAAACAAGTTCTTGGCAACATCTGTATTTAGATGTGCGAGCAGAAAGTACGTCTGCTCATCACTCTTGTTGTGTTCCCACATCTGCTCGATGCCGAGAAGAGTTTGCTTTAATCCTTTAAAGCATGGTGGGATTTTAATAATGCTGCTGGATCTCCACGTGGAAATCCAGATCCTTGCACTTCTCAAGACATCAAGAGTGTCAGTGGAATCCGATAGGACCTGCTTATTTGGATTCCTAGAGTGTAGTTGCCCTGTATTAAGCGTATCGAATAGGTCATTCATTCTCTTTATGAACCTAGCTGTTGACTCAGCAACTTTCTTATCCTCATCGGACTTAAAGAATCCAACACTCAATGCATACATAATTCCAGAGTATACATTGAGGCTGAAAACCTGCGTGGCTAGCTTCACCGATAGTTTTTCAAATGGTCCCGGTCGGATATGGGCCGCAGTTAGCTTGAACATCGTCTGGAATATCCCTTTTGAATCATCTGCAAATATCTGCCAGTCAACGACATCATTCTCATAAGAAATTAGATGCTTGAGCAAAATATTTCTTACGCTCTTAAACATATGTGGATAGTCATAGAGTAAGAAAACTCTATGACTTTCCAGTTCCATATAAGCTTGTAATATGCTGATATATTGCTGGCGCCTTGGTCACAGCTCAGTGCAACAAGACTCATTCCACATCTTATTACTCCAGTAATAAGAGTGACCAGCATCTGGGACAACATTACGGAATCTGGTGATCCAATGTAATAGGCAATGGACTGTTTCCAGTTCTTGTCCAAGCCTCTAAAATTTCATTTGTCCATCTTTCGGCAATCCTTTCAATAATAACTGCCAGTTTACCAAAGTCTGAAGTTGTAGTCTTTGTATCGTAAGCTCTCAGTTCTATCAAAAAAGTCTGTTCCCTGACTGTTGACCTCGTCGATCATGAACTGAGAGAAAGTTTCACATTGCAACTTCTTTTTCAGTTTAACTGCAGCGAACCCTGAGTAATATGCTGCAGCTGCTTTCTGTAGCTTCAAGCAAGCATCCATATTACCCTCTACTACCGAATCCACGCTGACACCATCGCCCTCCAAGTTTTCAACTGTAAAACAATCAAATAAATTGTTCTCTATTCTTTCTTCGAATAGGAAGTCATTATTTGTTGTATCGTTTTCAGTTTCGGCTTCATACTCCGCTCCATGCAGCAATGGTACTGCTCCAGCATCTTCATATCCTGAATGTTCTGCTGCTGTTAAATGCTGAAAAATGATTTGTTTGAAATTTCTTATGAATCTCCATGCCGATGGATTCCTTTCATAAGATCCTCTATTTGAGCGTACCATTGAAAACAAGTTCTTGGCAACATCTGTATTTAGATGTGCGAGCAGAAAGTACGTCTGCTCATCACTCTTGTTGTGGTCCCACATCTGCTCGATGCCGAGAAGAGTTTGCTTTAATCCTTTAAAGCATGGTGGGATTTTAATAATGCTGCTGGATCTCCACGTGGAAATCCAGATCCTTGCACTTCTCAAGACATCAAGAGTGTCAGTGGAATCCGATAGGACCTGCTTATTTGGATTCCTAGAGTGTAGTTGCCCTGTATTAAGCGTATCGAATAGGTCATTCATTCTCTTTATGAACCTAGCTGTTGACTCAGCAACTTTCTTATCCTCATCGGACTTAAAGAATCCAACACTCAATGCATACATAATTCCAGAGTATACATTGAGGCTGAAAACCTGCGTGGCTAGCTTCACCGATAGTTTTTCAAATGGTCCCGGTCGGATATGGGCCGCAGTCAGCTTGAACATCGTCTGGAATATCCCTTTTGAATCCTCTGCGAATATCCGCCAGTCAACGACATCATTCTCATAAGAAATTAGATGCTTGAGCAAAATATTTCTTACGCTCTTAAACATATGTGGATAGTCATAGAGTAAGAAAACTCTGACTTTCCAGTTCCACATAAGGTGCGCTTTCAAGTAATTTTGCAGGTTTAAGCTTGTAATATGCTGATATATTGCTGGCGCCTTGGTCACAGCTCAGTGCTACAAGACTCATTCCACATCTTATTACTCCAGTAATAAGAGTGACCAGCATCTGGGACAACATTACGGAATCTGGTGATCCAATGTAATAGGCAATGGACTGTTTCCAGTTCTGGTCCAAGCCTCTAAAATTTCATTTGTCCATCTTTCGGCAATCCTTTCAATAATTTGTTTTTTTCGAAAAATGCCCCAAAAACATTTTTTGAAAAATACTGACAGTTTCTTCGAAACGGATCGAAGGAACTGTCAGTTTACCAAACTCTGAAGTTGTAGTCTTTGTATCGTAAGCTCTCAGTTCTATCAACAAAGTCTGTGCCCTGACTGTTGACCTCGTCGATCATGAACTGAGAGAAAGTTTCACATTGCAACTTCTTTTTCAGTTTAACTGCAGCGAACCCTGAGTAATATGCTGCAGCTGCTTTCTGTAGCTTCAAGCAAGCATCCATATTACCCTCTACTACCGAATCCACGCTGACACCATCGCCCTCCAAGTTTTCAACTGTAAAACAATCAAATAAATTGTTCTCTATTCTTTCTTCGAATAGGAAGTCATTATTTGTTGTATCGTTTTCAGTTTCGGCTTCATACTCCGCTCCATGCAGCAATGGTACTGCTCCAGCATCTTCATATCCTGAATGTTCTGCTGCTGTTAAATGCTGAAAAATGATTTGTTTGAAATTTCTTATGAATCTCCATGCCGATGGATTCCTTTCATAAGATCCTCTATTTGAGCGTACCATTGAAAACAAGTTCTTGGCAACATCTGTATTTAGATGTGCGAGCAGAAAGTACGTCTGCTCATCACTCTTGTTGTGTTCCCACATCTGCTCGATGCCGAGAATAATTCTGCTGGATCTCCACGTGGAAATCCAGATCCTTGCACTTCTCAAGACATCAAGAGTGTCAGTGGAATCCGATAGGACCTGCTTATTTGGATTCCTAGAGTGTAGTTGCCCTGTATTAAGCGTATCGAATAGGTCATTCATTCTCTTTATGAACCTAGCTGTTGACTCAGCAACTTTCTTATCCTCATCGGACTTAAAGAATCCAACACTCAATGCATACATAATTCCAGAGTATACATTGAGGCTGAAAACCTGCGTGGCTAGCTTCACCGATAGTTTTTCAAATGGTCCCGGTCGGATATGGGCCGCAGTTAGCTTGAACATCGTCTGGAATATCCCTTTTGAATCATCTGCAAATATCTGCCAGTCAACGACATCATTCTCATAAGAAATTAGATGCTTGAGCAAAATATTTCTTACGCTCTTAAACATATGTGGATAGTCATAGAGTAAGAAAACTCTATGACTTTCCAGTTCCATATGAGGTTCGCTTTCAAGTAATTTTGCGGGTTTAAGCTTGTAATATGCTGATATATTGCTGCTCATCACTCTTGTTGTGTTCCCACATCTGCTCGATGCCGAGAAGAGTTTGCTTTAATCCTTTAAAGCATGGTGGGATTTTAATAATGCTGCTGGATCTCCACGTGGAAATCCAGATCCTTGCACTTCTCAAGACATCAAGAGTGTCAGTGGAATCCGATAGGACCTGCTTATTTGGATTCCTAGAGTGTAGTTGCCCTGTATTAAGCGTATCGAATAGGTCATTCATTCTCTTTATGAACCTAGCTGTTGACTCAGCAACTTTCTTATCCTCATCGGACTTAAAGAATCCAACACTCAATGCATACATAATTCCAGAGTATACATTGAGGCTGAAAACCTGCGTGGCTAGCTTCACCGATAGTTTTTCAAATGGTCCCGGTCGGATATGGGCCGCAGTTAGTTTGAACATCGTCTGGAATATCCCTTTTGAATCCTCTGCAAATATCTGCCAGTCAACGACATCATTCTCATAAGAAATTAGATGCTTGAGCAAAATATTTCTTACGCTCTTAAACATATGTGGATAGTCATAGAGTAAGAACACTCTATGACTTTCCAGTTCCATATAAGGTTCGCTTTCAAGTAATTTTGCGGGTTTAAGCTTGTAATATGCTGATATATTGCTGGCGCCTTGGTCACAGCTCAGTGCAACAAGACTCATTCCACATCTTATTACTCCAGTAATAAGAGTGACCAGCATCTGGGACAACATTACGGAATCTGGTGATCCAATGTAATAGGCAATGGACTGTTTCCAGTTCTTGTCCAAGCCTCTAAAATTTCATTTGTCCATCTTTCGGCAATCCTTTCAATAATTAGTTTTTTCGAAAAATGTCCCAAAAACATGTTTTGAAAAATACTGACAGTTTCTTCGAAACGGATCGAAGGAACTGTCAGTTTACCAAACTCTGAAGTTGTAGTCTTTGTATCGTAAGCTCTCAGTTCTATCAACAAAGTCTGTTCCCTGACTGTTGACCTCGTCGATCATGAACTGAGAGAAAGTTTCACATTGCAACATCTTTTTCAGTTTAACTGCAGCGAACCCTGAGTAATATGCTGCAGCTGCTTTCTGTAGCTTCAAGCAAGCATCCATATTACCCTCTACTACCGAATCCACGCTGACACCATCGCCCTCCAAGTTTTCAACTGTAAAACAATCAAATAAATTGTTCTCTATTCTTTCTTTGAATAGGAAGTCATTATTTGTTGTATCGTTTTCAGTTTCGGCTTCATACTCCGCTCCATGCAGCAATGGTACTGCTCCAGCATCTTCATATCCTTAATGTTCTGCTGCTGTTAAATGCTGGAAAATTATTTTTTTGAAATTTCTTATGAATCTCCATGCCGATGGGTTCCGTTCATAAGATCCTCTGTTTGAGCGTACCATTGAAAACAAGTTTTCGGCAACATCTGTATTTAGATGTGCGAGCAGAAAGTACGTCTGCTCATCACTCTTGTTGAGTTCCCACATCTGCACGATGCCGAGAAGAGTTTGCTTTAATCCTTTAAAGCATGGTGGGATTTTAATAATGCTGCTGGATCTCCACGTGGAAATCCAGATCCTTGCACTTCTCAAGACATCAAGAGTGTCAGTGGAATCCGATAGGACCTGCTTATTTGGATTCCTAGAGTGTAGTTGCCCTGTATTAAGCGTATCGAATAGGTCATTCATTTTCTTTATGAACCTAGCTGTTGACTTAGCAACTTTCTTATCCTCATCGGACTTAAAGAATCCAACACTCAATGCATACATAATTCCAGAGTATACATTGAGGCTGAAAACCTGCGTGGCTAGCTTCACCGATAGTTTTTCAAATGGTCCCGGTCGGATATGGGCCGCAGTTAGCTTGAACATCGTCTGGAATATCCCTTTTGAATCCTCTGCAAATATCCGCCAGTCAACGACATCATTCTCATAAGAAATTAGATGCTTGAGCAAAATATTTCTTACGCTCTTAAACATATGTGGATAGTCATAGAGTAAGAAAACTCTGACTTTCCAGTTCCACATAAGGTGCGCTTTCAAGTAATTTTGCAGGTTTAAGCTTGTAATATGCTGATATATTGCTGGCGCCTTGGTCACAGCTCAGTGCTACAAGACTCATTCCACATCTTATTACTCCAGTAATAAGAGTGACCAGCATCTGGGACAACATTACGGAATCTGGTGATCCAATGTAATAGGCAATGGACTGTTTCCAGTTCTTGTCCAAGCCTCTAAAATTTCATTTGTCCATCTTTCGGCAATCCTTTCAATAATTTGTTTTTTCGAAAAATGTCCCAAAAACATTGTTTGAAAAATACTGACAGTTTCTTCGAAACGGATCGAAGGAACTGTCAGTTTACCAAACTCTGAAGTTGTAGTCTTTGTATCGTAAGCTCTCAGTTCTATCAACAAAGTCTGTTCCCTGACTGTTGACCTCGTCGATCATGAACTGAGAGAAAGTTTCACATTGCAACTTCTTTTTCAGTTTAACTGCAGCGAACCCTGAGTAATATGCTGCAGCTGCTTTCTGTAGCTTCAAGCAAGCATCCATATTACCCTCTACTACCGAATCCACGCTGACACCATCGCCCTCCAAGTTTTCAACTGTAAAACAATCAAATAAATTGTTCTCTATTCTTTCTTTGAATAGGAAGTCATTATTTGTTGTATCGTTTTCAGTTTCGGCTTCATACTCCGCTCCATGCAGCAATGGTACTGCTCCAGCATCTTCATATCCTTAATGTTCTGCTGCTGTTAAATGCTGGAAAATTATTTGTTTGAAATTTCTTATGAATCTCCATGCCGATGGGTTCCGTTCATAAGATCCTCTGTTTGAGCGTACCATTGAAAACAAGTTTTCGGCAACATCTGTATTTAGATGTGCGAGCAGAAAGTACGTCTGCTCATCACTCTTGTTGTGTTCCCACATCTGCTCGATGCCGAGAAGAGTTTGCTTTAATCCTTTAAAGCATGGTGGGATTTTAATAATGCTGCTGGATCTCCACGTGGAAATCCAGATCCTTGCACTTCTCAAGACATCAAGAGTGTCAGTGGAATCCGATAGGACCTGCTTATTTGGATTCCTAGAGTGTAGTTGCCCTGTATTAAGCGTATCGAATAGGTCATTCATTTTCTTTATGAACCTAGCTGTTGACTTAGCAACTTTCTTATCCTCATCGGACTTAAAGAATCCAACACTCAATGCATACATAATTCCAGAGTATACATTGAGGTTGAAAACCTGCGTGGCTAGCTTCACCGATAGTTTTTCAAATGGTCCCGGTCGGATATGGGCCGCAGTTAGCTTGAACATCGTCTGGAATATCCCTTTTGAATCCTCTGCAAATATCCGCCAGTCAACGACATCATTCTCATAAGAAATTAGATGCTTGAGCAAAATATTTCTTACGCTCTTAAACATATGTGGATAGTCATAGAGTAAGAAAACTCTGACTTTCCAGTTCCACATAAGGTGCGCTTTCAAGTAATTTTGCAGGTTTAAGCTTGTAATATGCTGATATATTGCTGCCGCCTTGGTCACAGCTCAGTGCTACAAGACTCATTCCACATCTTATTACTCCAGTAATAAGAGTGACCAGCATCTGGGACAACATTACGGAATCTGGTGATCCAATGTAATAGGCAATGGACTGTTTCCAGTTCTTGTCCAAGCCTCTAAAATTTCATTTGTCCATCTTTCGGCAATCCTTTCAATAATTTGTTTTTTCGAAAAATGTCCCAAAAACATTTTTTGAAAAATACTGACAGTTTCTTCGAAACGGATCGAAGGAACTGCCAGTTTACCAAACTCTGAAGTTGTAGTCTTTGTATCGTAAGCTCTCAGTTCTATCAACAAAGTCTGTTCCCTGACTGTTGACCTCGTCGATCATGAACTGAGAGAAAGTTTCACATTGCAACTTCTTTTTCAGTTTAACTGCAGCGAACCCTGAGTAATATGCTGCAGCTGCTTTCTGTAGCTTCAAGCAAGCATCCATATTACCCTCTACTACCGAATCCACGCTGACACCATCGCCCTCCAAGTTTTCAACTGTAAAACAATCAAATAAATTGTTCTCTATTCTTTCTTTGAATAGGAAGTCATTATTTGTTGTATCGTTTTCAGTTTCGGCTTCATACTCCGCTCCATGCAGCAATGGTACTGCTCCAGCATCTTCATATCCTGAATGTTCTGCTGCTGTTAAATGCTGAAAAATGATTTGTTTGAAATTTCTTATGAATCTCCATGCCGATGGATTCCTTTCATAAGTGTTGTTAATGTCGAATATGCACATGCTGCTGAGACTGTGCCAACTGTAGCTATTCAAAATGTTGTTGATGCTGAAGTTGTGAGGAAAAATGAGGCTGATGGTAAATTTAATAAACATAAACATAAACAGCTGATAGGCAGCGATGTTCAAGCCGCCGAAGCTCTTCCATCTGTACCTAGGATGCGTTTTATTCATGTCTCTCGACTTAAAAATACAGTAAGTGAAAACAATCTCAAGGAATTCGTTGCACAAAAACTAAATTTACCAGCAACAAACGTTATGTGTACGAAACTAGTTAAAAAAGATGTGGACGTTTTACAACTTCATTTTATCAACTTTAAAATTGGTGTACCATCTGGATTTTTTAATGCTGCGCTTCAACATTCTATGTGGCCAGTTGGCGTTATAATAAAGCCGTTTTTAAATCGCTCAAAAAACGATTTAGGACAAGAGCAAGACATAGTGAAATTATAATGAAACCATCTTCTTTATCGTATAACGAAAAATTATTCTCTATGTATTACCATAATGTTGGAGGTATGAGAACAAAATCACATGATTTTTTAATTGCTTGTGTCGACTGTCCGTATGATGTTATTGCTCTTACTGAGACTTGGCTGAACGAACATTTTCTAAGCAGTGAATATTTCACTTCCGATTTCAACGTTTTTCGAAAGGATCGTTCTTTGGATCAGACTGGCCTGTGCAGAGGAGGTGGAGTTTTATTAGCTATTAGCTCAACTTTTACAAGTAGAGAAATAAAATTATCTAATGATTCTGGTAATATTGAACAGATTTGTGTTTGTGTAGATTTACCTATTCAATCTTTTAAAATTATTAAATTATATATTTTTAATTCATATATTCCACCCTTATCCCAAAATTCAATATATGAATCTCATATTAAAAATATTACAGATATTGCTAATAATATGGATGAAGATTGTTATTTTGTAGTTATAGGTGATTTTAACTTACCCAATATAAAATGGATATTTTCAAATGATGAAAAGAAAATGTTTCCTTATAATGTAACGAAAGATTATGAATATAATGTAATTGATAACTTAACTGCTTTAAATATGTATCAAGTAAATAATATCTCAAATTCAATAGGTCGTATTTTAGATTTAATTTTTATTGATAATAACCTTGAGGTTCAATGTGAAGAAGCATGTTTTAAATTGTTAAATAATAGCATTCATCATAATGCAATTGAAATTAACTTTAACTTTTCTGTTTTAAGTGAGTCAAAACTAAATAATATTTCTCAAATGTATGATTTTAAAAATGCTGATTACGCTTCTATGAAAACTTATCTTGATATGATTGATTGGCAGAAGATGTTTGTCTGTAAAAATACTGAGCAAGCGTATACTTTGCTACGGGACATTTTGAACTCAATGATTTCTTCTCACGTTCCCTTAAAAAAACTTAGAAATTCTAAAAAACCTATTTGGTTTACTAAAAGCTTATCTAGACTAAAAAATGTCATGAATAAATTATATAAAAAGAATAAAAGTTCAAATCGGTTTCATGAACAATTCAAACAAATAAGAAAGGAGTACGAATTTTTAAAGAAATTTACTTATAATCAATACATTTGTTCTCTGGAATTGAAAATTAAAAATAATCCAAAGAGTTTCTGGTCTTACTTAAATACAAAGAGAAATTCAGTTGGGATTCCATCTAGCGTTTCTTACAATAGCAAATCTTCTGATGACATTAATGTTATTTGCAATAGTTTTGCATCATTTTTTCAATCAAACTTCATCGATCTTAAATTAGACTATGGTAACATTTTTAACACAAATTCTTGTGTTGACGTTGGGAACCTAATTTTATCTGTAAACGACGTTTTGCAAGTATTATCATCTCTTGAAAATAACTATTCGGTTTCACCAGATAATATTCCACCGATTCTTTTAAAAACTTTTTGTAATAACCTTGCAGTTCCACTTTGTTTTCTATTCAACCTGTCTTTAAGTCAAGGTGTTTTTTTAGATACTTGGAAATACTCCATAATCACTCCCCTCCATAAATCTGGTTCAAAAGGATCTGTTGAAAACTATAGACCCATTGCAAAATTGCAATTAATCCCTAAAGTTTTCGAAGCTGTGGTGAAAAATAAATTATACAACATTGTTCATAATCATATTTCTGAACACCAACATGGTTTCTTGAGAGGAAGATCTACAACTACTAATTTAGCAATATTTTCTAACTACTGTTTAACCCATATGGATTCACACTCACAAGTAGACACTATATACACAGATTTTTCGAAGGCATTTGACCGTGTTCAACATTGTGTCCTTTTGAAGAAACTTGAGTTGTTTGGCTTTCATTCTTCTCTCCTTAAATGGATAAAAAGTTATTTAGTAGATAGAAAGCAAATTGTAAAAATCGGTAATGTGTTTTCTAAAGAAATATTTAACTTTTCAGGTGTTCCTCAAGGAAGTCATCTTGGACCGCTGCTTTTTAATATTTTTATAAATGACTTACCATTTCATTTATACTATTCTAAATGTCTTTTATTTGCTGATGATTTAAAAATTTTCAGCAGCATTCATTCAATTCATGATGCAAATAAGGTTCAATCTGATTTAAACAGTATTATCGATTGGTGCAAGCTTAATGGGCTGTACTTTAACAACACAAAATGTAGCGTAGTTACGTTTTCCCGAAATCAAAATCCCTGGTGTTTTGATTACAAACTCGAGAACGATATATTACAGAGATTTGATAGACAAAAAGATCTAGGGGTTATATTTGACTCCAAAATGAATTTTTCTTGTCATATGGATCATGTTATTTCAAAAGCAAATTCCATGTTGGGTTTCTTAATTCGAAATTCAAAAAATTTCGAAGATCCATATACATTAAAAACTCTTTATTCTAGTCTAGTTAGACCGCATCTGGAGTATTGCAGCGTTATATGGAATCCCTACACACAATCTAGCATTTATCGCTTAGAAAAAGTTCAAAAGAGATTCACTAGATTTGCTCTACGAAAAATCTTTCGAAATGTAAGTGTTCCATCCTATGAAGCCAGATGTATACTTATTGACTTAAAACCTCTTGTTTTGAGAAGAAAATTAAATTCGGTACTTTTTGCTTTTGATGTCTTGAATTGCGTCATAGATTGTCCGGTTTTGTTATCAATGTTTAAGATTTATGCACCTTTTCGTTCTTTGCGTCCGAGAAATGGAAATTTGTTAAATGTTCCATATCACAGTACTACCTACGCTCGCCAAAATCCTGTCACTAGAGCTAGCATAGATTTTAACGAAAATTATGATTTTGGTATAGATTTTAATTTAAATAGATCTCAAATTAAGAATATTTTAGTTAATTTCTTGTAATATTATTGATTGTTATAGATTTTTATGTTATCCTTAAATGTAGTCTAAGTAATGTTTTGTAACTTTAAAGACGAATAAATAAATAAATAAATAAATAAGATCCTCTACTTGAGCGTACCATTGAAAACAAGTTCTCGGCAACATCTGTATTTAGATGTGCGAGCAGAAAGTACGTCTGCTCATCACACTTGTTGTGTTCCCACATCTGCACGATGCCGAGAAGAGTTTGCTTTAATCCTTTAAATAATGGTGGGATTTTAATAATTCTGCTGGATCTCCACGTGGAAATCCAGATCCTTGCACTTCTCAATACATCAAGAGTGTCAGTGGAATCCGATAGGACCTGCTTATTTGGATTCCTAGAGTGTAGTTGCCCTGTATTAAGCGTATCGAATAGGTCATTCATTCTCTTTATGAACCTAGCTGTTGACTCAGCAACTTTCTTATCCTCATCGGACTTAAAGAATCCAACACTCAATGCATACATAATTCCAGAGTATACATTGAGGCTGAAAACCTGCGTGGCTAGCTTCACCGATAGTTTTTCAAATGGTCCCGGTCGGATATGGGCCGCAGTTAGTTTGAACATCGTCTGGAATATCCCTTTTGAATCCTCTGCAAATATCTGCCAGTCAACGACATCATTCTCATAAGAAATTAGATGCTTGAGCAAAATATTTCTTACGCTCTTAAACATATGTGGATAGTCATAGAGTAAGAAAACTCTATGACTTTCCAGTTCCATATAAGGTTCGCTTTCAAGTAATTTTGCGGGTTTAAGCTTGTAATATGCTGATATATTGCTGGCGCCTTGGTCACAGCTCAGTGCAACAAGACTCATTCCACATTTTATTACTCCAGTAATAAGAGTGACCAGCATCTGGGACAACATTACGGAATCTGGTGATCCAATGTAATAGGCAATGGACTGTTTCCAGTTCTTGTCCAAGCCTCTAAAATTTCATTTGTCCATCTTTCGGCAATCCTTTCAATAATTAGTTTTTTCGAAAAATGTCCCAAAAACATTTTTTGAAAAATACTGACAGTTTCTTCGAAACGGATCGAAGGAACTGTCAGTTTACCAAACTCTGAAGTTGTAGTCTTTGTATCGTAAGCTCTCAGTTCTATCAACAAAGTCTGTTCCCTGACTGTTGACCTCGTCGATCATGAACTGAGAGAAAGTTTCACATTGCAACATCTTTTTCAGTTTAACTGCAGCGAACCCTGAGTAATATGCTGCAGCTGCTTTCTGTAGCTTCAAGCAAGCATCCATATTACCCTCTACTACCGAATCCACGCTGACACCATCGCCCTCCAAGTTTTCAACTGTAAAACAATCAAATAAATTGTTCTCTATTCTTTCTTTGAATAGGAAGTCATTATTTGTTGTATCGTTTTCAGTTTCGGCTTCATACTCCGCTCCATGCAGCAATGGTACTGCTCCAGCATCTTCATATCCTTAATGTTCTGCTGCTGTTAAATGCTGGAAAATTATTTTTTTGAAATTTCTTATGAATCTCCATGCCGATGGGTTCCGTTCATAAGATCCTCTGTTTGAGCGTACCATTGAAAACAAGTTTTCGGCAACATCTGTATTTAGATGTGCGAGCAGAAAGTACGTCTGCTCATCACTCTTGTTGAGTTCCCACATCTGCACGATGCCGAGAAGAGTTTGCTTTAATCCTTTAAAGCATGGTGGGATTTTAATAATGCTGCTGGATCTCCACGTGGAAATCCAGATCCTTGCACTTCTCAAGACATCAAGAGTGTCAGTGGAATCCGATAGGACCTGCTTATTTGGATTCCTAGAGTGTAGTTGCCCTGTATTAAGCGTATCGAATAGGTCATTCATTTTCTTTATGAACCTAGCTGTTGACTTAGCAACTTTCTTATCCTCATCGGACTTAAAGAATCCAACACTCAATGCATACATAATTCCAGAGTATACATTGAGGTTGAAAACCTGCGTGGCTAGCTTCACCGATAGTTTTTCAAATGGTCCCGGTCGGATATGGGCCGCAGTTAGCTTGAACATCGTCTGGAATATCCCTTTTGAATCCTCTGCAAATATCCGCCAGTCAACGACATCATTCTCATAAGAAATTAGATGCTTGAGCAAAATATTTCTTACGCTCTTAAACATATGTGGATAGTCATAGAGTAAGAAAACTCTGACTTTCCAGTTCCACATAAGGTGCGCTTTCAAGTAATTTTGCAGGTTTAAGCTTGTAATATGCTGATATATTGCTGCCGCCTTGGTCACAGCTCAGTGCTACAAGACTCATTCCACATCTTATTACTCCAGTAATAAGAGTGACCAGCATCTGGGACAACATTACGGAATCTGGTGATCCAATGTAATAGGCAATGGACTGTTTCCAGTTCTTGTCCAAGCCTCTAAAATTTCATTTGTCCATCTTTCGGCAATCCTTTCAATAATTTGTTTTTTCGAAAAATGTCCCAAAAACATTTTTTGAAAAATACTGACAGTTTCTTCGAAACGGATCGAAGGAACTGCCAGTTTACCAAACTCTGAAGTTGTAGTCTTTGTATCGTAAGCTCTCAGTTCTATCAACAAAGTCTGTTCCCTGACTGTTGACCTCGTCGATCATGAACTGAGAGAAAGTTTCACATTGCAACTTCTTTTTCAGTTTAACTGCAGCGAACCCTGAGTAATATGCTGCAGCTGCTTTCTGTAGCTTCAAGCAAGCATCCATATTACCCTCTACTACCGAATCCACGCTGACACCATCGCCCTCCAAGTTTTCAACTGTAAAACAATCAAATAAATTGTTCTCTATTCTTTCTTTGAATAGGAAGTCATTATTTGTTGTATCGTTTTCAGTTTCGGCTTCATACTCCGCTCCATGCAGCAATGGTACTGCTCCAGCATCTTCATATCCTGAATGTTCTGCTGCTGTTAAATGCTGAAAAATGATTTGTTTGAAATTTCTTATGAATCTCCATGCCGATGGATTCCTTTCATAAGATCCTCTACTTGAGCGTACCATTGAAAACAAGTTCTCGGCAACATCTGTATTTAGATGTGCGAGCAGAAAGTACGTCTGCTCATCACACTTGTTGTGTTCCCACATCTGCACGATGCCGAGAAGAGTTTGCTTTAATCCTTTAAATAATGGTGGGATTTTAATAATTCTGCTGGATCTCCACGTGGAAATCCAGATCCTTGCACTTCTCAATACATCAAGAGTGTCAGTGGAATCCGATAGGACCTGCTTATTTGGATTCCTAGAGTGTAGTTGCCCTGTATTAAGCGTATCGAATAGGTCATTCATTCTCTTTATGAACCTAGCTGTTGACTCAGCAACTTTCTTATCCTCATCGGACTTAAAGAATCCAACACTCAATGCATACATAATTCCAGAGTATACATTGAGGCTGAAAACCTGCGTGGCTAGCTTCACCGATAGTTTTTCAAATGGTCCCGGTCGGATATGGGCCGCAGTTAGCTTGAACATCGTCTGGAATATCCCTTTTGAATCCTCTGCAAATATCCGCCAGCCAACGACATCATTCTCATAAGAAATTTGATGCTTGAGCAAAATATTTCTTACGCTCTTAAACATATGTGGATAGTCATAGAGTAAGAAAACTCTGACTTTCCAGTTCCACATAAGGTGCGCTTTCAAGTAATTTTGCAGGTTTAAGCTTGTAATATGCTGATATATTGCTGGCGCCTTGGTCACAGCTCAGTGCTACAAGACTCATTCCACATCTTATTACTCCAGTAATAAGAGTGACCAGCATCTGGGACAACATTACGGAATCTGGTGATCCAATGTAATAGGCAATGGACTGTTTCCAGTTCTTGTCCAAGCCTCTAAAATTTCATTTGTCCATCTTTCGGCAATCCTTTCAATAATAACTGCCAGTTTACCAAAGTCTGAAGTTGTAGTCTTTGTATCGTAAGCTCTCAGTTCTATCAAAAAAGTCTGTTCCCTGACTGTTGACCTCGTCGATCATGAACTGAGAGAAAGTTTCACATTGCAACTTCTTTTTCAGTTTAACTGCAGCGAACCCTGAGTAATATGCTGCAGCTGCTTTCTGTAGCTTCAAGCAAGCATCCATATTACCCTCTACTACCGAATCCACGCTGACACCATCGCCCTCCAAGTTTTCAACTGTAAAACAATCAAATAAATTGTTCTCTATTCTTTCTTCGAATAGGAAGTCATTATTTGTTGTATCGTTTTCAGTTTCGGCTTCATACTCCGCTCCATGCAGCAATGGTACTGCTCCAGCATCTTCATATCCTGAATGTTCTGCTGCTGTTAAATGCTGAAAAATGATTTGTTTGAAATTTCTTATGAATCTCCATGCCGATGGATTCCTTTCATAAGATCCTCTATTTGAGCGTACCATTGAAAACAAGTTCTTGGCAACATCTGTATTTAGATGTGCGAGCAGAAAGTACGTCTGCTCATCACTCTTGTTGTGTTCCCACATCTGCTCGATGCCGAGAAGAGTTTGCTTTAATCCTTTAAAGCATGGTGGGATTTTAATAATTCTGCTGGATCTCCACGTGGAAATCCAGATCCTTGCACTTCTCAATACATCAAGAGTGTCAGTGGAATCCGATAGGACCTGCTTATTTGGATTCCTAGAGTGTAGTTGCCCTGTATTAAGCGTATCGAATAGGTCATTCATTCTCTTTATGAACCTAGCTGTTGACTCAGCAACTTTCTTATCCTCATCGGACTTAAAGAATCCAACACTCAATGCATACATAATTCCAGAGTATACATTGAGGCTGAAAACCTGCGTGGCTAGCTTCACCGATAGTTTTTAGCTTGAACATCGTCTGGAATATCCCTTTTGAATCCTCTGCAAATATCCTTTCCAATATCCGCCAGTCAACATCATTCTCATAAGAAATTTGATGCTTGAGCAAAATATTTCTTACGCTCTTAAACATATGTGGATTGGATAGTCATAGAGTAAGAAAACTCTATGACTTTCCAGTTCCACATAAGGTTCGCTTTCAAGTAATTTTGCGGGTTTAAGCTTGTAATATGCTGATATATTACTGGCGCCTTGGTCACAGCTCAGTGCAACAAGACTCATTCGACATCTTATTACTCCAGTAATAAGAGTGACCAGCATCTGGGACAACATTACGGAATCTGGTGATCCAATGTAATAGGCAATGGACTGTTTCCAGTTCTTGTTCAAGCCTGTAAGTGTAATTACCATTACCTTAGAGGCTATAGTTTTCTCCTTCCCGAATTCACCGAAATCCGTGTATCCGTATATTATGTCGTCCTTAATGTTGTACTCCAGTTTTTTTTTTTGATGCACATTTCATCGAAGAGTAGCACGCATTTTTTATCCATCGCTGTCATTTGCTTAGCTTTGTCCTTCAGCAAATCCTGCATTCTTCCACTCAGTCCCGTTGGCAGTCGGATTTCCGAGTGCCACCGGTAGATAGTGCAAACCGATGGCAGTTTGAATCCGGCGCTTAGCATAAAATGATAACATGCTGGGGACTTAAAGAAAAATTTCAAGGATAAGTCCCTTTCTTTAGGTCCCCAGGGTGTATTCGGCTTGTGAAACAGTTGGCTAAAGATGAATGTCTGCAGCTCTTCTGAAAATCCTTCAATATGGGTGTCGACATTTTCCTTTAACCTATATTCTGGGTCGCGCTTAAGTTTCTTAGGGGTATGAAAAATATAGCGCGGAATAAAGCTTTCGCGTTTTATTCTACGCTCCATTTTATAAGAAGTATGACCTGGAGAAGGGAATTGGGAAGGAGAAATGTGCGAAGAAGAAGGCACGTCTGGAAGAGAAAAATCTTGTATGCAGGTTTTTGAAGAGCTTGCAGCCATATTTATCAGAGATAAAGCTGGGCTGAAAGGGACAGGTAGTGGTGGGGGTGGAAGTGCGGAATCCGAAACCTGGTCTGCAGAGACAACCGTGGAGGTTGGCTGCATCCTAGTCCTAAATGCTTCCATTAAACGACTGCATGATGAATCGATAGAAAACTCTGTGCAATTACACACAGATTCAGAAGTAATGGGCAACGCGTATTTGGAAAGACATTTCATTGTCGATCTGACAATAATGTCTTTAGCATGGAAATGCTTTTCACACATCTTGCATTGTTTCGGTAAATTCTTGGTGTGTGAAATATTCGCATGCTTTAACCAAACCGCCCTTCTATGGTCATTTGGTATCAAAAAGAACGAAATATAAGAGAACAACTTTTGCTGTTCACCGCAGTTTGCGTAAGCGCAGACAGACATTATATAATTTATATATTACAATATAATATAAAAAACGAGAAATAGTATTAAATAAAACTTACTAAAGTTAAGATTTTGGAAATACCCGAAAAAACTACACTATTAAATAAAATTATTGAAAAAACTGGAATTGCCAAATGAAAAACTACACTTTCTGGCAATTAATATTAAAAAAACTATACTTGCCAAATGAAAAACTACACTTTCTGGCAATTAATATTAAAAAAACTACACTTACCAAATGGAAAACTACACTTTCTGGCAATTAATATTAAAAAAACTACACTTGCCAAATTGAAAACTACACTTTCTGGCAATTAATATTAAAAAAACTACACTTGCCAAATGGAAAACTACACTTTCTGGCAATTAATATTAAAAAACCTGCACTCATAAAATGAGCAAGTGGTTCAATTTTAATTTATTAAATATATAGAAAAAAAACCACTTATCAAATAAGAAACTTCTTTCCAGTTTTAATTGTTAAAATATTGATAAAAAACTTCACTGATATCCAATAATTTTCACAATAAGACATCACTTTGAATTTAAAAAAGCACCAAATTCAATCGAAATTGTCAATGACACTGAAGCTGAATAATAACAAGCTTCTAAAGCTGAAATTACTACTACTCTGTTATCCCACTCATACTCCCGCCTTATACCCATAAGAAACAAACAAGCGCATATGTATACTCAATTTCAGTTACCAAAAAAGCAAGACATTATTGACAATTTTGTTAAATTTGTATGTATTTCCACCAATGGTACCACTTTACTTCAATTGAAATAAAAATTAAAATCTACTTCCTACTTCACACCATCAGTAAAATACTGAAATGCAATTCATTTTAAATACCTCTGTTTCAACCTACTTCAATTTTACAAAAAAAATCCCAAATCTACTATATTATTTTGTATTGAAATTTTCAAAAAAAAATTTTTTTTAATTTTTAAAAAAAATTTTCAAAATTTTTTTTTTTGAAAACTCCATGATTCGAAAAACCCATGCTCGATTTTTTAAAAACTTCATAAATAAAAGTTTCTTAATATAAATTACAAGATGTTAGAAAAAAAATGTATTTTGCCTAAAAATAACTGTACCCTCCATACAAATGTTAAAAAAGGGTTTTCGAAGATCGTATTTTTCGAGGCTGAAATTTGTTTCTTTTTATTAATTTTTGTATATAAAAGCTTATTTTTTTAAGAAACCACTACGACTTATAATTTTTGTTCTTGGAGGATACCGTTAGTTTTAGGTAAAATAAATTTTTTGTTCTTATACTTTGTAGATTATATTAAAAAACTTTTATTCATCAAGTTTGAAAAAAATCGAGCATGGGGTTTTCGAAATATTGAGTTTTCAAAAAAAAATTTTGAAAATTTTTTTTAAAAATCCAAAAAATTATTTTTTGAAAATTTGAATACACAATAATATTCAAACTATTAGGGACCTTTAGCAAAAAAAAATGATCAAAATTCGTCGTACCGTTTTTGAGAAAATCAAAAACAAAAAAAATGGTCCCAAGGGGGGTACCAAAAATAACAATTTTTTGTAAAATTTTTTTCAACCATTGTTGTAAATTGTCTTAGAAAACATAAAAACAATCAAGTTGCAACATGTTTTTTGAAAATCGGTTCAGTAGATCCGGAGACTAACTGTCCGCAATGGGAAAATGTGTTTTTTGATGAGTCAACGTTGGCGCCCTCTATAATTCGGCTAAAATTAGAAAATTAAGACAAAAAAAATGTTCTTGTACTCTTGACACATGTATTCATTATCTAAAAAAAATCATGTTATTATCTAATAAAGTTTCCGAGAAAAAAATTTACAAAAACCGTGTTTTTTTGGCGTTCTAGACCGTACTAGTACTTTAATTTACAACAATATCCCTGGTATTGTATGCTCACGTTAGTTCAAAAACTTTTAATCCATGGCCCCGAAATAATAAAATATTCAGTGTTACCTATCTGTCAAATATTTTTTTTTTGTAATTTTTTAAATCTATCAAGCTAATTTCGCAAGAATCCATTATCGTCAAAAGACAATGGAGGATGTTTTTAAAAGATTCCTAATCGCATCCGATCCATTAATATCTAGTGGTCGGGAATTACCTGTAAAACCACCTAAATCTTTGTCAAAAGACTGTATATATCAATTTGTTAGCACCTCCACCTGTAAATAATCAAACAGAAGATGAACAACAATCTTTTGACAGCTCTTCCGCTTCGGAAACAGATACAGATGTAGATGATTGTGCCTGTTACGAGATGGGCTATGAAAACTTTTTCATGTAAATATCGGATTAACTTATATATTGTTTTCTCATATTGCATTTTGCATTTCTATATTTATCATTTATAAATTACTGTGTTCGATTTCAATAAAAATATATAAATAATTTGTTCCCTTTTTTTTTTTTTGTTATACAGGGTGATTGGCATAAGGTGTGACAAAAAGCTAGGGCGTGTAGGTTGGACTTAGACAAGAAAAAAATCGTATGGGAGGGGGGGGTCTATTTCCCCCCGTTTAGGCGGGAGGGGCAATTTAAGAAAAAAATCACTTAAAACAGAAAAAAAATTATTAGAAAATAACGGTGATACCTACAGAGTAATGCTATGGCATTTTGAAAAGCCAGAAATACATTCTTTAATTTTGTTTTTAAATAAAGTTGTTCGAGTGAACAGTTTTTGAAAAATTAATTTTCAAAATCAAAATTTTGAAAAAAAAATGAAATTTTTTTTTTTAAACAATTTTTTTTCAAAATTTTACGTAATTAAGTATTATTTTTTTATTCAATATTCAATGCTCTTTTTAATTTTTGATCAAACACAAAAAACCGGATGTCAAAATGTTTTGTAGTTTTTGAGAAAATCAAAAATAACAAAAACTACTTTTGTTCTAAGAAAAGCCTTTTATTTTAGTTTTTACGTTTTTGGATTCTTATGTAGGTGAATTTACGATTGAAAGGATTAACTTTCTTTTTACTATTCTTTTAATTATCGTCTTATAAGCATACAATAATGTGACAAAGTACTGGATTAACCATATTTCACACATTTTTTCATTGAGAACACCTGCGTGAGAGCATTGGTTTAAAATTGACCTGCCACTTTTTTATTATGGTGGGGTCGGCTTGGCTTAGGTGCATTTACGAAAGAAAGGATTAACTTTAAATAAACAGTAATTATGTATTTTATCTAAATATGCATGTATTTATTATTTAAATTGATTTCAAGATTCAGGAACATTTTTGTTCTTATTTCGCAATTGCATTTTTCTGTCACTAGTTAGGGCGTGTAACGCTGCATTATTTAAAAAACATTCGCAGATCAATATTAATCCAATGCTCTCACGCAGGTGTTCTCAATGAAAAAATGTGTTATTGTATGCTTATAAGACTGATAATAAAAAAATTTTACAAAAAAAGTTAATCCTTTCTTTCGTAAATGCACCTAAGCCAAGCCGACCCCACCATAATAAAAAAGTGGCAGGTCAATTTTAAACCAATGCTCTCACGCAGGTGTTCTCAATGAAAAAATGTGTGAAATATGGTTAATCCAGTACTTTGTCACATTATTGTATGCTTATAAGACGATAATTAAAAGAATAGTAAAAAGAAAGTTAATCCTTTCAATCGTAAATTCACCTACATAAGAATCCAAAAACGTAAAAACTAAAATAAAAGGCTTTTCTTAGAACAAAAGTAGTTTTTGTTATTTTTGATTTTCTCAAAAACTACAAAACATTTTGACATCCGGTTTTTTGTGTTTGATCAAAAATTAAAAAGAGCATTGAATATTGAATAAAAAAATAATACTTAATTACGTAAAATTTTGAAAAAAAATTGTTTAAAAAAAAAAATTTCATTTTTTTTTCAAAATTTTGATTTTGAAAATTAATTTTTCAAAAACTATTCACTCGAACAACTTTATTTAAAAACAAAATTAAAGAATGTATTTCTGGCTTTTCAAAATGCCATAGCATTACTCTGTAGGTATCACCGTTATTTTCTAATAATTTTTTTTCTGTTTTAAGTGATTTTTTTCTTAAATTGCCCCTCCCGCCTAAACGGGGGGAAATAGACCCCCCCCTCCCATACGATTTTTTTCTTGTCTAAGTCCAACCTACACGCCCTAGCTTTTTGTCACACCTTATGCCAATCACCCTGTATAATATTGCCATATAGCATTTCACCTTTTTGAATTTGTTCATTTTTAATAAATTTTCAAGTAAATTCCCTAATAATATTAAAACAAAATTTTTCAACCAACTATCAAAGTTATTTCATTTTTGACAAGTTTTTTCGTATTACATGACGCCATATTAGGCTGGCCATTTTGAATTTTCTGATTCTGATAACAGATTCGTAATCGCCACCTGAGAACTTGTTTGTCGCGATCGTGGAGCACAGTGTAGTACTCCCATCTTTCTGTGGAAAGAGGGTGGTGCAGACGGAGGCAGCTGTACTTACAAGTATTTCTCTTTAGTATATTTTCTATAATTGTTTTCGGGTCATTCAGTGCGAGGTTTCTGCACATGGTATTCACCACCGATGTACAATGATCATTGTCATGCTGCTGTCTTCAGTGAAGGTCTTGCTGGTCGTGGATCGTTGTATGCGCAAATTCACCACACTAGTTACTAGTTACCACTTCGTGGTGTACGCATGCTGCGGGAGCATGCTGCTGGCTGGGTAGCTATTTTTATTTTTAGTTTATAATTAGGAAACAGGTGCGTAGGTAGGGATGGGTGCTTTATGTGAAATCACGTGTCACAGAGGTTAAATAGAACAGGTATTGTGGACAGTGGTGAGGGGTAATTTCTAAGAAAGCATGTCGTCGCGTCGGCTGGATAGGTTATGTACTGTGTGCTGTTTTTAGGAACAACCGGCGCGTAGTTCGCGGGGAGATGGGATTGAAATGTAATGGTTCATTACAGAAGACTGGTGCTGTGTGGGGCGTCTGAATATAGAAGTGAACTTTGGCTTATTTTCTCTATATACACCAAAAATGATTTTGATGATTATGACCATCCCATGTAGTTAAGTGTTTGGGCTAGCTTGCTTATGATGCATAATATAATTCATAAGCCAATACCTTTTGAAATTGTTCTCGATTTGTATACAAAAATACTCCTCGTCCACTGGAAGTGCCATATGAGTATTTTTTTGTATCTTTTCTCGTCCTATAGTTCGTTCACTGAAGGTGCCAGTTGAACTATATGTGTATCTTTAGACACAGGTTGTGCATAGAGTGTGCCAATGGAAATATGAATATTATGATTCGGCTCTGCTATAGCCGGAAAATTAAGGGCATGCGATGGATATGGATGGAAAACCGAGTATCTAGTATCGAAGCAGGTTGAATACCTTATAAAAGTTATCGCTGGTACGATCCGTTCATAATACAACAAATTTAAGATTCTGAGGTTTGTGATACCTCGATGATACAGATAATGAAACTTCCAACAACGCCGACGGCCTCATAATGATTGCCAGAAATATGAAGAAACTTATAGTTGTTTTTAATCCTCTGGAGCTTCAAGGGAATTGCATTATAATCCAAAAAAGCAACACAAATTACGAACATCTGCGTAGCTTTGCATAACATTTGTCTCTTCTATAATACTCCTATTACTCCTTCGACGACTCCGCAAGGTTTTAAAACACAAACGAGAGTAAAAACCTTCGAAACGAGCAAGCTGTTGCTATTCGAAACCAAATTCTTTTGTCAATGTTTAAGACGTGAAATAAAATTACCAACTTTTTGTATTATTTTATTAGAAACATTATTTTTTTAGATTAGCCTTAAATCATTAATGAAGAATAAACAGAATAACATAAATATACTGAAGATAAATAAATAAACTTCAGTTTAAAAAAAAAGAAGACAGAACACTTCAGTTCAACAACAGTTCATTATCAACAGTTCATTATAAAAGTCTTCTTGGTTAGCAGTCTGCTTCATCAGAAGTGCGATTCTTTCTTCTGTTTCGTTACTTTTTTTTCAGAACTCTTAGGCCAAGTTGAACTCTCCAAAGAAATATTCCTGGACTCCATGGTTTGGTTTGGGTCTGGCTCTTCTTCTTGCATATTTTCCACTTTTATGTTGTTTTGAACTTCCTCTCCAATCTCCAGGCCGGGCGGATTGATTGAGGCATTTATCGAATGAAGTGCTACTACACTTTCCTCCAAGTTGCTCAATGAATGTAACCTATTTGGCCCACCTCTTGTTGCATGCAATTCGGTCTTATTTTCCGTCTTATTTTTTTTTTAAATTTAAATTTTAGATCAGCCCAATTTGTTACAAAAAAAAAAACGATTGAAACATATTTTTTTTTGTAATTAATACAATATTACTTTGATCCATTTATCACAAGTGCCCATAGGAGGCCCAGACTATTTAGTTCTGCAGTAAACTAAAACAGATAAACAGACAAATATCGATTGCTTAGACGAAAAATTTCGTTCACAATAGCGATTCACAATACAAAAATAGATTTACGACTCTCGATACAACGAATTCAGCTGATTGGCCAAATCTTCCCAAAACAGCCACAATTTCTGGGCTCCTTTTGGTGTAATTTCGTGCAATATCGGAATATTCGCTCAGCAGATTCATCATCAGCTCATATTGTTGCGAACTTGTTTTTTCGTTCTGCCTAAAAACAAAAAGTCCATTATTATATAGGTAAGACAAGTTAATGCAAATAAAGTTTATTTATTTATTATTTACATTTTAATAAACTATTTCTTTAAAACAAAAACAGTTTCCAAATATATGAAATTTACCTCGAATATCATGCAGAGTTGGTCGAAGCAATCGAGAGAGCCACGCCAATCATTTCGGCTGCGACAAATACGGGTGTTCCGCCATAAAACAAAGAGGACCCACAAGTCAACACAAAGCCACGCTTTCCAGTAGCCAAACCCAAATTTTTGCACACCAAACAAGTCATGAATCAGCCTTTTAAACCACCGGTGAGGACAAATCCCGTTGAGCAGTTGGCATGCAAGTTGTGCAACCAACGCAAGCATACATTGAGAAAATGCCAGCGTTTCTTAAACATGGACAACAGAGGAAGAAGAGAGACTGTTCGCAGGCTGAAGATATGCGAAAATCGTCTTTCTTATGGACATCTTCTTCAAGATTGCCTTAGTCTCAGCTCGTGCTTCTTTTGCCAACAACGACACCACTCATTATTGCATGCCAACTTTCAACAAACAAGCACCACACACACGACACACCAACCATTGGCGAGTACTTCGGCTCAGTCGAGAAATCCTGCCCCGAACGTATATCAGGCGTCCGTGAACCCGCACGCACCTGAGTTCCAGCCAATGGAACAACAACAACAGCTCCAATCAATTAATGGACAAACTTTTAACTATCACGCGTCGCATGGTGATTGTAATTTTACACACCAGGTGCTTCTGGCTACAGCAGTTGTGAAGGCACGAGCAGCAGATGGCAGGCTACGCCTCTTACGTGCTCTGATTGACACCGGCTCAGAAACGTCATTTATCACCGAAGCCGCAGCACAACTCCTGAAGCTAGAAAAGCGACGCACCATTGCAGAGGTATCTGGGTTAGGTTTGGTCAGCAGCGGCACTTCGCAGCACTCCGTCGAGGTACGTTTTGCGTCCCGCCACTCGACGTTCGAGACAGCCGTACATCTTTGGCCTTCAAGTCGCTAACTGGGCATCTCCCGGCCCATCGAGTGATACATGGCAATTGGAAATATCTTATGGGTCTCTCGTTAGCAAATCCCCACCTTTACGAGCCCGCACCCATCGATTTACTACTCGAAAGTGACGTTTGCGCCCTGATACTCCTTCCTGAGATAAGACGTCCCGAGAATGGCATTAGACCTATTGTGCAGATTGCGCTGCTAGGGTGGATCGTATTAGAGAAAGTTCTAGAGGAAATTCCCCAGCAAGTTCGTGGTTGTGTTTCATTTATATATATATTTCATCATTTTTTTTTTTTCTAATTACTTTAAATAAAAAATCTAGACATTAACAGTGTTATTAAATTTACATTGAATTATAACTGACTGGAAATTTTGTTCCTGGCTCATTTACCTTCGTCGCAATTTGATCAATGATGGGTTGAAATTATTAACGTCTGCCACTTCAACAATCAAATATTTGCCTATCGCTGCAAGTTTTTTGCTTGCTTGATGAATATTTTTTTTTTTGTTCACTGCTGGCCAACCCAGCCAACCTGTATGGGTTGCCATTTTCTTGTCTTTGTTTAACTTTACGCCCAGCGCGTTTCCTCTTCTGTTGCTCTGTCTGATGATGGGTCTTGGCTCTTTTATCTTCGTCGCAATTTGATCAATGATGGGTTGAAATTATTAACGTGTGCCACTTCAACAATCAAATATTTGCCTATCGCTGCAAGTTTTTTGCTTGTTGGATAAATATTTTTTTTTGTTCACTGCTGGCCAACCCAGCCAACCTGTAGGGGTTGCCAATTTCTTGTCTTTGTTTAACCTTACGCTCAGCACGTTTCCTCTTCTGTTGCTCTGGCTGATGATGGGTCTTGGCTCTTTTACCTTCGTCCCAATTTGATCAATGATGGGTTGAAATTATTAACGTCTGCCACTTCAACAATCAAATATTTGCCTATCGCTGCAAGTTTTTTGCTTGTTTCATGAATATTTGTTTTTTGTTCACTGCTGGCCAACCCAGCCAATCTGTGTGGGTTGCCAATTTCTTGTCTTTGTTTAACCTTACGCCCAGCGCGTTTCCTCTTCTGCTGCTCTGTCTGATGATGGGTCCTGGCTCTTTTACCTTTGTCGCAATTTGATCAATTATGGGTTGAAATTATTAACGTCTGCCACTTCAACAATCAATTATTTGCCTATCGCTGCAAGTTTTTTGCTTGTTGGATGAATATTTTTTTTTTGTTCACTGCTGGCCAACCCAGCCAACCTGTAGGGTTTGCCAATTTCTTGTCTTTGTTTAACCTTACGCCTAGCTCGTTTCCTCTTCTGTTGCTCTGGCTGATGATGGGTCTTGGCTCTTTTACCTTCGTCGCAATTTGATCAATGATGGGTTGAAATTATTAACGTCTGCCACTTCAACAATCAAATATTGGCCTATCGCTGCAAGTTTTTTGCTTGTTTCATGAATATTTGTTTTTTGTTCACTTCTGGCCAACCCAGCCAACCTGTATGGGTTGCCAATTTCTTGTCTTTGTTTAACCTTACGCCCAGCGCGTTTCCTCTTCTGTTGCTCTGTCTGATGATGGGTCCTGGCTCTTTTACCTTTGTCGCAATTTAATCAATGATGGGTTGAAATTATTAATGTCTGCCACTTCAACAATCAAATATTTGCCTATCGCTGCAAGTTTTTTGCTTGTTGGATGAATATTTTTTTTTTGTTCACTGCTGGCCAACCCGAACAACCTGTATGGGTTGCAAATTTCTTGTCTTTGTTTAACCTTACGCCCAGCGCGTTTCCTCTTCTGTTGCTCTGGCTGATGATGGGTCTTGGCTCTTTTACCTTCGTCGCAATTTGATCAATGATGGGTTGAAATTATTAACGTCTGCCACTTCAACAATCAAATATTTGCCTATCGCTGCAAGTTTTTTGCTTGTTGAATAATTATTTTTTTTTTGTTCACTGCTGGCCAACCCAGCCAACCTGTGTGGGTTGCCAATTTCTTGTCTTTGTTTAACCTTACGCCCAGCGCGTTTCCTCTTCTGTTGCTCTGGCTGATGATGGGTCCTGGCTCTTTTACCTTCGCAATTTGATCAATGATGGGTTGAAATTATTAACGTCTGCCACCTAAAAAATCAAATAGAAAGAAATTAAAAAATAGCAACCACAACAAAATGTCAACATAAACATTCGTCGAAGACAATATCACGAATTTTCTGACAACAAACACACCGCACTGCTTTTACTTAAAATTCAATTACTTCACAAAAAATATTTTAATCACTTGGAAAAAATATTTTATATTTTTTTTTATTTGTTTGTCACTTAATACTCACTCAATAAAAAAATGTAAACAAACTTCCAAATTACTCCGATTGGAAGCTGAACAATCTCCAACTGGAAATCTCTCACTTATTATGTACATATATGTATACAATAAATAAGAAACACATAAATTAATGTTTTCTTGTATATAATATAATATAATATAATATAATATAATATAATATAATATATTATCATATAATTAATGGCATCGAAAGCCAATCAATTATAATTATAAAATAAACAATAATTAACACTCACACAATCCAGACACACCGCGATCGCGAAAAATAATCATCCGATTGTATAAATTAAACTACTTTACTTTTTATTTTCTAAAAAAATATTTTCTTTAGGCATGAACCTCTTTATTTCGAATTCACTTAATAACTAAAATACAATAAATTTCTTTACTTCTAATTAATCCTATCCCCAAGTGCATCCGTCGCTGATGTTGTGCGATGTTCCTACATTTACATTTACATTTAATTTACATCTTCGCTACGTTATGGAATGCGGTGTTTATTCGCTCCAGAACTAGCGTCAGCAAAAAGTGTTGGAAATGAAATTAAAGATTTACTGCGAAGTTAATTATATAACTCGCGCGACTTTGTTCGTTGTGAAATAAAAAGCGTTTTTAAAAAAAAATATTGTTTAAACTTTATTGTATGGTGTTTTGTATCCAACTACTTTCATTATTAAATTTGGTGAAGGCAAAGCTATGTCATGCAATCCACAATTGAGTTCATTTGTTGAAGTCAGCAAAATATTGGTTCTTGGAATTAAGGCCAGACGATTGGCAAATTAACTCGATTATGAGTTGTCATCATATTTTTTGTTTTATTGCCAACCACGGTTTTGGGAATTTCCGTTTGTGTTCCTGAGCTTGACATAACTCGAGCGAGCTAAGTATCTCACGTACCGGGAGCTTAAAAAAAAATGACTGTTTAGCTTGGATGATAGATTTTTAATGAATGCAATAATCAATACAGTTACTTTAAAATGTTGATTTTACATTATTGAATTATTATTAAATTACAGAAGGTTAAATGTGTCAATTTAGCATAATGGACTTATTCTAAGAAACAGAATGCAATATTATTAATTATTAAGTATGTCAATTTAGCATTATTGTGGTATTCTAAGAAACAAAAAATGTAATGTTATATTAATTTAATGCTTATTTCGCAAAAGGTTATTATTGACAAAAAGAAATAATAAGAAATGCTTAATGAGGATGTTTGTGGACAGGTGAGTGTCATGTTGAAGAGGGCTGTTTGGCTGCACCCGTAACTCCTCTCCCCTTATAGTAGAGCGACGGCCAAAATGATGAATTTTGCGTTGGAGCGAAAGATAAAAGGTTTGGTGGTGTATGATTTATCTGCATTCTGATGTTCTTGAATTTATAGATGATGCTGACTATTATTATTGTGATGGCAACTATTGCAGCTGAAGATGTTGTTGACAGGTAGTGTAGAATTTCGGTTTTGTTGTCTAAAGATGTTAGCTGTTGTTCGGTGTGGAAGTTGAAGTCGTTTAACCTTTGGAGATTCAGTACTTGGTTCACGTGGGTGGGATAAATGTTGTTGTTGGGCATTGGTGATAAGTGTACTTCATCCCAAAAGACTGAAGAATTGTCCTCATGCCATTGACCTCGATGTTGCATCCTTTAAAGTGTAAGAGGGCTGTCCCTTCTATCAGGCCTGTTTAAGTACTGCAAGAAGAGTTAAACAAAACTTTGGGAACATTAATAAATAGAATAACATTTGGTTGAGGTTGTGAGATGATTCAAATTTTCCCACGTCATTGAATCCACAATATGCTGCTGCGTTTGCCATCAGTTTGCCGAGACATTTGGATTTATCTGTTTATTCCTGGAACTCCGGTGTCGTGCAGATGTAAGTCACTCCTGTTTTGGGGCAAGCTCTACTATAGTATGGGATGTACTTATTGTTGTTTGCAATGAAAGGTTTACTGATTAACAATTTTGTTTGGTTTATTGGCAACGGTATAATATGGTACATTGAATATTTAATTTTTGAAAAATTTGGTATTTGTATGTTAAAAATTATTTTTGTGTCATTATAATTGCCTTGTAATTTCAAAAATTCGTACATTTCCTCTGTAGATGACGTATGTATGTCTTGGTCTTGAAATTTTTGTTGTATTAGATCTAATTCTTTTGAGTAAAAACTTTGGGATTACGTTTAGTTTGCTTAAAATCAACGTTTCTGCTATATCAGAAATATGGTTCGTTAATAAATCTATATTAAAATTGATTTGATTTAAGTATTGTGTTTCCATTGCTAAGTCTTGTTCACTTTATATTTTGTTAGCTGAGTTTTCTAAGAATGTTTTTATGATGTATTGTTCGTTGTTTATGTGGTCTGTTATATTTTTCAGTCTGTTTATAATTTGGATGTTTATAGAGTCTTGTTTTCCTATTGTTTTTGTGAGATTTTGTATGTTAGTACTTATGTTTGTAATTTGATCATTTAGATTCTGCGCATCTTGTGGGTCCATATTTCCTGTAATAAATTTAATGGCGGAACCTTTTGTTGTTGCGTTTTTTTTTATAATATAGTTTGAAAATATATATTTTTTTTTGTATGAACTTGCTATTATTTGAATGACGCTAACCATATTCCTTGGTTACATATTCTTAATAAAGGCTAAGTTAGTCTTCGTTTGAATAGTAACCATATTCCTTGGTTAGGTATTCTATCGAAAACAATTATTTGTATATATTTTTTTTTGTATTAACGCTATCCATATGCCTCGGATAAGAGATATTATACAGATGCTAATTTCTATTTAAGTGGTTGTGAGATTAGGGCTTTCCTTACATACTACGTTTTAGGGGTGAGATAGAAAAACGAGGTATGGTAGATAGGTAGATAAGTATTTTGAAAATAGTTTCTATTGTTTTTTCTTCCGTCTAATTTTACCTTTATGTAATTTAAGTCCCATACGTATTTAATATTTCGTTAGCCTGACCCTCTATTTTGTTCCTTATGGCTCTCAAAAGGATTTGGCCATATGGGGTTCTGTCGGTTCCTCTTATATATAGTAAAATTTCTTCTACATTATTGAGGAATTCGTACAGTAACCTTGGATTACCGTAAAATTTAGGTAGGTCCTTGATCGCGTCAGGGATCCTAAGTGAATTGAAAATGTCATTTCTATTAAGGGGTAGATTATCAGAAGTGTTTTGCTCGGAAGTCATGCTCTCGGAATTTGAACTTGAATTTAGACTAGAACAAGAGGAGCCAAACGAATTGCTAAGTTGTTCAGGTAATTCTTGAACTGTTCTTAATCTGTTGGATAGATTTCGTAAGCTATACGGAATTAGTCTCGATGGTTTATTTTTTTGTGGTTTTGTCATTTACGTACTTTAAACCGGCAGAACAAATAACGTTACATTAAATGGAATATCTTTTGATTTATATACGGATTGTTTGATCTCTCACTGTCCAATACAGTTCGAGTAAACAATTTCTCACTGTTCATGTACAATGAGAATTTTGTTGAAACCAAGAAACAAGCACTTGAACTTGTTCTTGAGCGAAATGATTGATTCAAATAAAACAACGCTTTATTGTGACTAAACGAATAGACGTATATTGAATAATTTTATTTTAGACATTATGTCTTGTAACACCACGTTCGGGCGCCAAATTTTCTACTATTATAGCCCCCGTTCGGGTGGACAAGGGTGTGATGTAAAAAAAATAAAGCAAACCGTTTTTTTTTTTCACCCAGCGGAGGTTTTCGGCATGCTGGCAGTTGTGCGGCTAGAGCTCAGTCGAGGTGTGGGATTCTGTCCAGATTGTTCACAAGAAAAAATAAATTCATGCCGATCTAAAACTTAAAGGGTATGAGGAAGAGGAAAGGCATATTTGAATTTGATAGTAAGCACTATCGATTCTTCAGAAAAAAAGCAAGTCAATCATGTTATAAAGTTTGGTGGTAAGCGTACCTATTAGGACTCAATCAGCATAGGAGCTGATTTATTAAGAAGGGGTAAGGAAAGTGAAACACAAAGATGGGTCGGTGTTGTTGACCCAGGCTGTATCCACCCTACACCAGTGACTAAACGTGTCAGCGCTCCTTGATCGTCTAAAAGCCGGAATTTATTGACGACCCCTATCACGATTTCAAATTAACATTTTATTCTACACTTTACTTTCGCTTAGAACATCATAGTCTTTCTCTTAATATTCAAAAAAAAAGAAATTCACAAAACATTTCATTTTTTTTTCCAAAATAAATCCAGATTTTATTTAAATTAAATTTAAAAAGTAGATTCAAGAACATATATAGATTTTGGAAAGATATGTATGAAAGTATTTGCTTTTAGAAAGCAATTTAGGAACATATTCAATTTCGCAATCAGTTAATGAGTTTACTCTGGTTTTATTGAATCTTAAATCTAGTATAACAATCTTTGTGAATTTCAAATTCAGTTAAGTGAAAGTCCAAACGGAATAAAATACCAATGTGTGTATCAACAAAAAAAAAAGTCACTAAAATTGACGTTAATTTCGGTAGGTAAAATAAAGGAGGAGTGGATGAATTTCATTAAGATGATTCCTAAACCGAGAAATTTAAGGTAGGTATTTTTCTTTCCTGTTGAATCGTATTTTTAATTTTACTTTATTTTTCTTAAGAAGAAAAAAAAATAACCATCTTTTGTTTTTGGTTCATTTTCTTTTCTTTCTTTTTTTTTCTCTTCTCATTTATTTATTTATATTTTTTTTTTATTTTCGTTATTGATTTGTTTAAACGGAAAAGAAAACAAAATCACTTCAATATGTACTTTTATGAAAATATCAGCATATGTATAGTACAGTGGCGTCGGGTGAATTATTTAGATGGGTGTGCAATTCTTGAAAATTATATATTTTTTAAAAATATCAATTAATTGCGATTGTGGCAATACATTGCCTGAAAACACTTCCTATTTATTGTTTTCTCAACCAAAATTTAAAAAAAGTAACAAGAAATATCATGAATTTTTTTTATTATAAAAAGACTCCACTAAGAACGTAACAAAAACTTAATAAATTATACTCCAACAAAAACTTTATACAAAACATAATAAATTATATTTTTTATACATTAAATCGATTCTTCTATTTTTTTGGTAAATTCTTCAATTACCTTCTCAACAAAATCAAAACTTTGGCAAACCCGCAAAGATGTCAGGAATTCTTTTTCAATTGTAATGGAAGACAACGCAGAGAGCCGGTCTTCCCCCATTGTGCTTCTATTCGAAGTTTTTATTCGCTTTAAAGTTGAAAAGCTCCTTTCTGTTGTTGCTGTTGTTGACGGAATTGTCATGATCAAATGGCATAGTTTTAAACATTCAGAAAATGTTTGCTTTAAATTAGCAGATGTAATAAGATTTGCGATTTCCGTTACAGTTTTTGGCTTATAGCATTCAGAACGATATAGCACTTTAAGTTCATTTTCTAACTTTAAATAATTCATTTTTAAAAAATTTGTATAGATTTCCTTAAGGGAAAGTAAGAGCTGGTTAGGGAACTTAGCGTCGTAGGCTGAAAATTTGTCACTATCTAATAACTGTACAAACTTTATGTTTCTCAAATCTTTGTACCGCGCACTTATTTCAAATAAAACTTTTTCGAATATATTATTATAGATTTGCTTGAAAAAGTCCTTGTTTTCAGAACGTTTGACTGGCAAACTTCCGAATAAATCGACAGCTTTCTGAAAATTAATTTCGAAGTCCTCATTTCCACTGATTTTTTTTTATGAATTCGGAACAATTCGCAATTTCTTTTGTACACTTCTCAATATCCAAGGATTTCTGTTGAAGCAAGTTATATAACACGTCGGTTTGTGCGAATATAGATGAAAATAAATTTAAAAAAAAAAATTGTTTTAAACTCGCTTAAGAACTGTAAGTAACCGCGAGCAGCAACAGATGTATTTTCTCCCCAACTTTGTACTGTATCATCAATTATGTATTCGAACACAGCAATTAAGTTCAATCTTTCTTTTTCAACTAAATTGAGTAACCGCGAGTTAAAGGACCACTTCACATTACAAACTGATGGAATTTTTTTGTTTAGTGTTTCTTTTAATAAAGTATCTCTCTTTGCTGATGTTGAAAAAAATGATGCTAAACTACTTAAAGTTGCAAAAAACTGCTTTGTGTCTTTAACACTTTGAACTGATTTAAAAAGCACTAGATTTAAAACATGAGCATTGCAGTGGATAAACAGAGCATGACTATATACTTTTTTTATCTGAGCCTGCACTCCATTGATTGGACCAGACATTACAGGTGCACCATCATAGGTCTGAGCAACAAGTTTTGCACCAATATCAAGTTCGTCAATTACATGTAAAACAACTTTTGTAATTGCATCAGCACTTTGGTCATTACTTATATCAAAAAATTTATAAAAACGTTCTTCACATTCTCCGTTTTCCTTAACGTAACGAACTATTGACGAAAGTTGTGCTTTTCGAGAGATGTCTGTTGTTTCGTCAAATTGCACTGCGACAAACTCGGTTTCCTGAACCTCTCTTTTAATCTCCCTCATTAATACATTATTTACTGCTTCAATCAAATCATTTTGGATAGTTGAAGAAGTACCCTTAAAAACTGTGGAAGTTTCCAAGAATTGTTTAAATGCTTGATTGTATTTAGCTGTATATTCACATAAGTCTTTAAAATTGCCTTTGTTTAAGGATAGATTGGATTCGTCGTGACCCCTGAATGGCAACTCATGAACAGCCAAAAAAATAGTTGCATCAATTAAAACTTCAAAAGCCCTTCTATTTTTTAAAACATTTTCATTAAAACATTGTGCAGACATTTTTTTTTGATGATCAAATAAATACTCTATCCTAGTTTTTCCAAAAGTATTCAACGACAGAGCATTTGTTATGTGTGAAATGGAAAGTTCGTGCTTAGGGATCTTCTCATGCAAATGATTCAGATCAGTATAACCAATAGTGCTCCACACTTTTTCTTTTTCATTAGTTTGAAAAATTAAACACGGCCAACAAAATAGTTTATTTCTCTTAACCGACCCCGTCAACCAATCATGTTGTTTATATAAATCGAAATTAAATTTTCGCGTATACTCCTTTCCACCTCTTTTATAGGTTGATTTTAAATTCTCTAAATTTGGTGTAGGTCTACCGGCATCAATTATTGTTTTTTTTTCGATATACGTATGATAACTAAACGCTTTTTTTAATAAGTTATTAACACGATCTTCGACTTCACTTTCACCCATTGTTCTGATGTTATTGATATAATTATTTTCTTAAAAATTTAGTTTATAAAACAAATAACTTTCGCATACAAAATCAAAAGCACCGCACGAAACTGTAACCACTTGAAAAATATTAGGTACCTAAACGAAAAGAAATGTTCAATCATTCATAATTTACATTTTTTTATGAAACTTGGTGTTGATGTTTGTACCTACAACAGAAAACAAAATAACATCGAGACACAGACTGCCGTGCACTACTTTTTTTCGCACGAGCGTCGATGTAATGCGTTGTATATTTGACCTATGACGCTTTACGGAAACAGAACAGAAGAGATACAAAATAAAATAAAATGAGAATACAGCGCGTGCACAGAAAACCATCGCACGAGTTCGCTACTACAAGTTCATCAAAGTAAAAATTGTATGTATGCTTGGATTGCAGGTGACGAATGACGATAGGGATAGATAGTATACTATACTGGGGAAATCTTGTAAGTATACATACATAGTTTGGAGCATATGTGCACAGTGAGATTTCGGGCGAGTTAATTATTTTTTTTGTTCCTCAACGATGAAGGAATTTTGAAAGAAAAATTACAAAGGATGAATATGGTGTAGGCTTTGTCATGGAGGTTTTATGGGTTGGGTTATTGTGCATATTTGTGTATGTTATTATTATTACACAGTGTTCGATGACGGATTTTTGTTCGTTAGATCAGGGTGTGCAATGCACACCTTGCACACCCTGACGAGACGCCACTGGTATAGTAATATATTTATAAAAAGTTACTTACAGTTTTCAGGTAGGTCCGTGCGCACGAAGAATCCTGCTGTTAATACTAAAATTTAGGATAAAGTTAAGCTGATGGTTGTTTCTCAATTAATACTATTTATTTATATTTTTTTTTAGGTAAGAGAAGACTTTTTTTTGGAATCCCCGGTAATTATGTGCACTTCCAGGTCACGACCAACTGTTGGGGGTTTTACAGCAAAAACGACCGGCTGGGCGCATCAAACACGCGCCGACCTTTGCTCCTTGGCGATGGGCTCGTTGCAGTGCCTCGATTGAGGTGCTAACAAAGATGAGCATTTGGGGTGGATGGCAAGAATTAGTTGCGACATGTGCAACGCGGCTCGTATTTTCGTCTCCTTTTAGTTTCTTCTTCTTTTTTCTCGGTTTTCGTTTTGTTAACACTGTAATTTTTAATTTTGCCACTTTTTTTTTTTTGCCAGTTTAGTTTTTCTGTTGGGTTTATTTTGTAATGTTGGGGCTCGTCTGTCTAGAATCCCTCTTCTTAGTGGAGGTTCTTTGGCGGTTTATCTCTTCTAGTATGATAGACTTGGTCCGGCGAGTAGCCAAATAAACCTTTACCCAAAAGCAATACTGCTCTGTAGGGCGTCTAAAATACTGAATAGGAAAAACTAAGTGGAACCTCCAGCGAGTTGCTATATAAAGGAAAGACCCGTTTTGCTTCAGTAATAGAAGTGAAGAATTATCTTTTTATTTTCTCTTTTTATACAAAATAATTTGCCTTCGTTCGTATCCAACCATACTTCGATAATCGATAACGTTCTATCGATTTTTCCTACAAAATGCACAATCAGCATTTGACCATGCCATGCACTTTAATTGTTTTTGGGCTAGCTTGCTTATGATGCACAATATAATTCATAAGCCGATGACCCGTGGAAATGTTTTTAATTTGTACACAAAAATACTCCTCAAGCACTAGAAGTGTCATATGAGTATTTTTGTGTATCTTGTTTTTTGTTCTATAGTTCGTACACTGAAGGTGCCGATTGAACTATATATATATATGAATATTTATAAACATACTCGTATGTATCTTGTGCACAGAGTGTGCCAAAGGAAATATGAATGAACATTATGAATCGGCTCTGCTATGGCCGGCAAAGTGAGTGCATGCGATAGATATGAATGGGAAACAGAGTATCAAGTATCGAAGCTGGTTGAATGTATTTTTAATTATTTTGCGGCAAGTAATTAAGTGATCGCTGGTGTGATCCCTTCACAATTTAAGTTTTTAATTTTTTTTTCTTTCTTTATTATTAAGGACATGATGGGAGATGCGTGTTGCATTCTCCATGACGACCAAAAGTAAAAAGGGCTTAGCCAATATGGCGGTCTCGAAATTTCCAGAAGATTTCGTTCAGTTGACGAAGGAAATCATATTTTCGTTCAGTGAACGAAAGAAAAAAAAATGTTGCCCAATAACACCTTTTGGTGCGCGTTCGGTAAAATGCTCGTCTTAACCATTGCGAGACATTTAGGCCAGGCGCGCACATGCAATTCCTAGCCGCACAACTGTTTGGTTGCTTAAATAAAACAGAAGAACTATTTGGTCGAATGTTCGCGCAGGTGCATTTAATTATATGTTACACCAAATAGCGAACTCATTTTAAGCAATCGTTTAGTTTGTGTCAAAACACATACTTTTTAATTGCTCGAACCAGGCAGTTGCGCAGCCAAAAATCGAATACGCGCAACTTGCGACCGCTACAGGCTCTTTTATACTTAAATTAAACAATCAACAATTGATGACACATTATGTTACAACTATGTCAAATAAATTACTTTATAAATATGATGACAAAGTGTATTACAAAATAAATGTTAATGTATGTCACATAAAGGATAAACAAAATTACAAAATAAGTATTAATTATGTCACATAAAATAAAGCAAAATAGAACATAATTGTGTTCATGTTGGGCAGGTCATTGTCACCTGCTGGTGTCATCAATAACTTGGTTTGGCGTGTGAATGCAGCAATGAACACGGATATTTTGTAAAACTGTAGTTGAAATATAATTATGTTTGAAACTAAAAATAAAATTGAATTGCATACAATAAATAAAATTTAAATATCTATGACTCACATGCACCCAAAAATCAGGAGGACTTTTTTCATCTTTCAATCTTCTTGTTGTTTCCAATTTTCCTGTGCTTTTTATTGTCCTTCGTTGTTCTTTTATTGTTCTTCTTAGTATTTTGTTATCCTTTCACTGTTCTTAGAATTTTTTTTATTATATTTTTGTAATGTCTTTTTTTTTTCTTTTGGTTCGCGGTGATAAAGGGTCGATACCCACGGTTCACTGTTAGAGATTTTTTTTTATTCTTTTTATTATTTTTCTATTATTCACTTAAATTGACCGAACCGTCACCGAACTGCCGACTGCGCCAGTTAAGTATCTCACGTACCGGGAGCTTAAAAAAACGACTGTTTAGCTTGGATGATAGATTTTTAATGAATGCAATAATCAATGAAATGAATACAGTTACTTGAAAATGTTGATTTTACATTATTGAATTATTATTAAATTACAGAAGGTTAAATGTGTCAATTTAGCATAATGGACTTATTCTAAGAAACAGAATGCAATTTTATCAATTATTAATTATTAAGTATGTCAATTTAGCATTATTGTGGTATTCTAAGAAACAAAAAGTGTAATGTTATATTAATTTAATGCTTATTTCGCAAAAGGTTATTATTGACAAAAAGAAATATTAAGAAATGCTTAATGAGGATGTTTTGTGGACAGGTGAGTCTCATGTTGAAGGGGGCTGTTTGGCTGCACCCGTAACTCGCACTCACTTCGTCTACTCAGTACAAACATATATTAGATGGGATAAATACATTTAATAATAATAACTCGCACTCAACAAAAATTTACCTGCAATTTAAGTAAACAAAAACAACGAAAACTAACAATTTATAATATAAAATTACAACACAAAACCGAACACGCATGAAATGAAAATTAAACTAGAATACACAATATGAGAATGGCGGACCGGCGTATACTTAGCAGCGACATATCACCGATTTCAAAAATTTGTATTCCTATAATTAAGTGAACATTTGGTGAAATTTGGTGAATCGATATTATAATTTGGTGAATCATAGTTTAAAAGTTATTAACAATTTAAGGTTTCGCGTATAGTTAGCAGGTGATGAAAACAAAAGTAGTTTTTATTGGTATCTATCGATGGGGAGTGGTGTTGCGAATTTAGTGAGCCAAGTCTCGAATTTAGTGAACAAGTATTTCAACAAATAATTAACAAAATGCTAAAACTATGACAGTTCTATAAACAATTGCAATTTGTAACGTAACGTGGTAAAAACTGCCATATTAGAACACAAAACTAGCCCATGTAGTCAAAATTCTGTCCCAATTATGTCAGCTGTCAAAAATGTCAGCTGATGCTGTCAATCTCTATTTATCGAATCTGTTCTTTCCTTAAGCGGAATACAGAAGCCTTGAATCTCGCGTGGCGTGTTGCTTAATCGATTTTGTCAATATTAGTGTTATACACGCTCCTTATTGAACAAATTTGTTTAAATTTTTGAGATTCTCCAACACAGAAGTTGGTCCCAAGTTGATACGATTTTGTAAAAATAAGTTTTAATTTTTTTGCAATAAACAATAACCAATTTTAACTGAAAAATAAAACAATAATTCTATTCTATTTGCTTTATTGTATTTATTATTGAAAATGCTGTTAAAGATGTAGTTTCAACATACTTATGGTATTAATAATTGTATGTTTCAGAGTTTTTTTTTAGTTGATTTACCCTTCCTTGTGCTAAAATAAAAAAATAGTAATAGTTTGAAAATTTGCTTTTATGTTTGTTTAATATTTTTCATTTGATAAAAATTATAGATATCTAAAACACGAAGAAAATAATTTTTAATAAAAATGTTTAGTAAATTAAAATGATTTGTTAAATTCATCAAGCTGAAATTTGTAAACTAAAAGTAATTGAAGGATTACAAATTTAAACCAATTTGAAATTGCATTCCATTTTTGTTCGAAATCTGAATTTATGCACTATGCGATTTTGAAAATTTTTCACATTTGTACTCTGTTTCATCAAAATGAAGCCTTAGGCTTTCAGCCGGATAAAGCAAAACGTGTTTTTTTTGTTTCGTGAAACAAGAGAACATTGTTTCTTATGAGACTGCACACACCAAAGAAAACGAAACAAAACACACGTTTTTGTTTTGAAGTGTTTCGGTTATGGTTGTCGAAAATACATGCCATTGTATACGAGCAACACACATCGAATGCAACAAAACTGTTTTAAACCACCGTCGTTGACGATAATTGCCTACTTTTTTGTGGCGCAAAACATACCAAATGAAACGAAACATAAAAACAAAAGCAAAACAGAAAAAACATGTTTTGTTGCCGATAGCTGACCTATTGTTTTTTGCAAAACAAAATTTTTATTCCGTTCTTTTTATTTTCTTTCGTTGCATTTCACAGCTTTTTTCTTTTCTTATAAATAAACATATACAGCCATATTAATAAACTCATTATAGTGAATACATAAGGCTATGCAACCCTTATAATGCCTCTAAATGCAAAATCGTTATTTATAAAACTTATGTGACGTTGAATAGAGGCATTATAAACTAAACGCGTTTGGAGGTTGAATAGTGCCTACATAAGGACATTTTAGTATTGAACTGTCACATCCACTTTGACATCACATTAAATTATAAAGATTATCTACAAAACAAAATGCCTATGACTTAATATTGAAACTAAAACTGTGTTATTTCTATTTATTGAAACAAAAATGTTATATCAATATATTAAAAACAAATTGAATTGAAAATTGTTTAGAATTGAATGGATAAATATGCTTGTTGGTGATCTCTCTGCACGCATCCTTCTTCATCCGGTGTGTTAGTGTTGTAATTTTTATTTTGCATTATTGAATTTTATCCTCAAGAACTTGTCTGAGGAGTATTCCAGCTAGGATGAAACGAATAACAATTTGATTTCCAGTATTGTGCTAGAGATAATAACTTTATCTGATGAATCAAAGTTAATTGTTCGAATTCTTTTAGCTTTTGGTAGTTTCGTTTTTGTTTATTAAATTCGATAGACAGACAAGATTTTGACAAACAGCTGAGTGTTATGAAGGCTAAATGTAATAGATTCTTAATTTTTGGTACTTTATTTGACACAAGCTCATTATAACTATGCAGGGTAGGCAAATGTTTTATAGTGGATGAATAAGTCCTTATGCATTGCATTCACGCGTTTAGCGAATTCTAATTAATACGGCTGATAATGTCTATTTTGTAAACACAAAATTTGCCGTAGAGTTATAATCTTTCAGCTGGAGTTATGCTTCTACGATAGTTCGTATTTTGTTTCATTTCAACGCACACCAAACGAAAAAAAAAAACGTTTTGTTTTGTTACATTCTGTTTCGCTCGGTGTGTGTTCAAATAAAAAATGTTTTTTTGACTATCGAATCAAAAACGTTTTGTTTGTTCCGTTGTGTTTTCAGCCTTAAACGACTAAGTCGATTTTCTTTAAACTTTGTTGATAGCATTTCAAAATTTTCCCCTGGGGTTTTTTCTTTTTTTTAAGAGCAAAACTAACGATATTGCCATACAAATTTTTCGAAGCATTATAAAATACTAAATATTATCAAAAAAAAAAAAAATGAAAAATGGTTATTCATTGTAGGGGCTACACCATGTTTTGTTTTTGATTTTCTCAAAAACGCTACAACCTATTTTTATCAAAAGTAGTATTGTGTATTTAAGTTAAAAAAAAAACTTTAGAATTATAGGTTTTGAAAGCCAGAAGTCTGTTCTATAATCCTAAATTTAAATTAAGTTACTTATGTCAATAGTTTTTGAAAAATTCGCATGCAAACTCAAAATTTTGTTAAAAAAATGAAAAAAAAAAGTTTAGACCAATTTTTTTTCAAAATTGTGAAATGAAATGCTTAATTGGCTTCTTGTGGTCAATGCTACTATTAATTCTGAATCGAATACAAAAAACCGAATGGTTTTATGCCTTCTAGTTTTTGAGAAAATTGAAAATTACTAAAACTACTGTTTATGAAATTTTTGATTTTTGGTATTTACCTACGATGATTTCATTTTGAGGATTAATGTTAATGTGGTTCATTTGTAAGGTACAGCAAATCATTTAGCGTTACCAAGAATGCACCACGAGGAGGTAGAATTGCATGGCATTCCGCGTCTCAGTCAGTCAGTTTGTTAGTAAGTCAGGTGTTAATTAAAAATAATCAAGTCAATTTTTCAATTTTCAATGTATTAAAACCGTGTTTACAGGCATTTTGATCACAAAAGAGATAATTATAGCAAGCACCTCCCGAATCTCTAGCCAATATTGAGGCCCATGGAAAAATGTGCCGATAGATGGGTTTATTGTATTCTTACAATTTTTGTCTCCTTTTTTTAGAGCTTTTTTCGGAGCACCGCCACATCCAACCGAACTTGAAGTTTTTATATTTTTCTACCTTTATCGGTAAGTTGCAACACAGTAGGGGAGTTGACGTTTTAGTTGGAATTAGACCAATTTCGAGATTCTTGATAGTTCTTATATTTTTGATGTTGAAACGCTGATTTTCTGTCAAGCCTTCAATCTCTAGACTCACTGAGCCCTCGTCGAAAATTGCAAAGGCTTCCATTTTACCTGTTGGACCATACAACGCAACCGGTAAGATTTTGAACAGCTGGCCATTGTCATCTGGTGTGTCACAATTAAAGATTGGCTGAACGTTTATTCTTGATTGGGGTTTCTCTTCATGAAGACTTGAATGATGAAAGCGTCTACACCCAGATATGCTACATAACCTTTTACTTCGACATACAGTTGAGCTGTGGCCCTTGTTAAGACATGAAAAACAGAGCTGATTGGCTTTAACTTTGCTCCAACGTTCATCAACGCTCAGTTCCTTCTTGAATAGTTCACAGTTGACAAGTTTATGATTTCCTTCACAATGGTGTTTTCTTTAGTATACATTACTCTGCGTTGTGTAACCTGAGCAGGGATTCTGGAAGTACTTTGTGGTGGCGGTGGCATTTTGCTCATTATTCGCGCCAATGTACTAAGCCATTCTGAAAAATGTTCAATCGATGCATATGGCTTTATATCCAGACTGTACTTTACCCATCCATACTGCTTACTTATGGGCATTTTTCCAACAAGTTCATCAAGTAGATTCGGATCTGCAAGATGTTGCTCGCATTTTGATGCTCTTAAAAATGAAACTACGTTTCTAACTTTCGTTGAGAATGTCAAAATTTGTTCGATTATATTCTCTGATATTATCGGTACGGCCTTCATTTTGTTAAGCTGATATCTGACCATATGTGTAGGTCTACCAAAAGTGAACTGCAGTTCATCCATGATCTTAGGAACTTCACTAGGATATATAAGCATCGATACCACGGCTTCTCTGACTGCACCTACTAATGACTTTTGAAGGCGCATTAGATTTTGTCTATGGTTGTACTTGAATGTTTCGGTTGTGTCTTCAAAACTCACAAAAAATAGAGGCCATTCTTCGGCATTTCCAGAGAATGTAGGCAAATCATAAAGTCTTGTCATATCGCTACCAGGCAGGACAAGATTTGTACTCATCGGAGTAAGGAAGCTGTTAGCCTCAGATGTGTCCAATAAAGAATCTCTGGATTGAATGGGTATTGCTTCTACTTGGTTGCTTAAATCTCTTATTTGGGCTTGGCTCTCGGCAGTGTTTTTTCTTAGTTCTTCCACTGATCTTTTTAAGGCATTAAGGCTGGCCACCAAATCTGTCATTACGGTGGTATCCGCTGGCGGTGGCTCTTGATTCGATGGCATTTTTGTTTTTTTTGTGCAAGAACTAATTATTTAATTACTTAAGAACTCGGGTACCAAATACAAATTATTTTTTTTGAGACAAATTCTTGATCTTCTCGCAAATCTTATACAAATTTTTTTCAAAAAGGTGCAAATGTTTTTCTTTCTGTCTCGTCGTATCTCCGTGATGTCGGCAAGGCTTTTTCTTTCTTTTCCTCTCAACGTCCGAATTGCGAAATTGGCAGTTATCCTTTTTTTTTGTATCTCCCCTGTGTTGGCAGAAACAGAAGGCGATCACTGCGGCAGCCGGCGCGATGGGTGATATATGATGAAATACTTTTGTCTCGCTTCTGTGTTGGCAAAACAGAAGGCGACCACGGTGGCACCCGACACGTTGATATAATAATGAGATACTTTTGTCTCGTTTCTGTGTTGGCAAAACAGAAAGAATTTATGAAATACTTTTTCACATTTTAGGTGTATTTGTTTAGCAATTACAAAGGCGGTTGTAAAGTTCTTATGTATCTTAACGTTTCGGCACACATACACATTTATTGTATATAACTTTTTGTTTGTGTTCGTGCACGGACGCGAAAATTAATAATTAAAACTGTTCGTCGACAAACTCAAACTTTTAATTTTAAGAAAAGTTTTATTTAAACAAATTATTTCCGAAACAAAAATTAAGAAATATACACTGAATTCGATATAATATGGTATGATGCGTGCGTCAAATTATGTGTGGATGTTTAATTATTGTTTTGTCTTCGCGTCCGTCCGATCTCTATGGCTTCTCGTTGTCGACTGACTCTTTCTCTCTCTTCAAATTACTACAAGTGGATCTATTTTCGAATTTTGATAGCGAATACATTATTCAACTTTTTGATATATTTTATTATTCTATTCATATAGCCTAGTCCAAGGCATAAAGGTGGTATGTAATATAAAACCTCATCCAGAATTGAATTACATTTTTTTTTTTTGATAAATGAAGGTCCTATATCCCTTATATCTCAGTAAAGCTAATGTTGCCTTTAAGTCCACCGTTTTATTTTAATTTTAAGTATATATAAACATTCACGTACTCGAATGCAATATTGTGTCAAAATTTCAAAGAATCGGTTAAGAACTTTCTGTGATTAGCGATTAGGAACAAACATTCATTTACATTTTTATTTATATAGAAAGATAGTTAGATAGATTACAAAGCAATTTAAATTACATGATAAAACTAAAACCGAGGCTAGCTTCCGAGGCTATTAGCTCTATAATTATAAAATTAGATAATAATGTTTGCTTTTTTCTTATAAAATTCGATATTTTTCAAATATTTTTGGCGTCAGGGTTTCTAAGAATTTCATAAATTGGATCATTTTCAGGTACGTTTCGATTAATAAGAGCTAGTACTAAATGATTCTCCAAAAGGTGGTTTCAGTTTAAATTTGTATTACAGGAGGAGCACACTGGGGGATGGTTTTTTGTGAGAAGACGTAGATGAGAGGTTGCATATTTCTGTTTAGAAAATTGTAGGCGTTTTTCAGAAATATTTTTCTTGTGTTGGTGGTGATATTGATTCCAGTCATTTTTGGAGATCTTGCTTGGGGAAGACATTGCGAAAACGCTTACATTGCGGCTAACTCGATAAATAACTTACCGGTTTTCAACAAAACGACACAATTTATTTAGTCTAGTAAATATCTCATTGCGAATTTAGATGTTCTTGTACTTGTAGTAAATATTAAAAGACGTCTCCATCAAAATGCTAAGCCATTTCACTTTACCTTTATTTATATTAATTTTTCTATTATTTATTCTTTTCCAATGTTTTAATCGAAAATATCATAAATCCATTCATTTCAATAATTTGAAATAGCTTTACTTTGGAACTGGCAGGTTGAAATCGTAAGACACTACTCAAAAAAGGCAAATACGCCAAAAATATTGAGATTTGAGCTAATTTTACTTGGTAATTGGCAGATACGCCTTTTTTGCTAAGGAAAACAGTAGAAAATGGTCGTGCCTATATCATTCGTGATTTTGAACCATTTTCAGTTGAAAATATATTTTTTTGTTTCCAAGCAAAAATAGGACCTTAAACTCAATTTTTGATTGTTTTTTCGCTCCTTATTTCTTAGAACGGCTTTATAGGTCAAGAAGAACTCGGGATATTGATCCTGCAATTTCTTTTGTTTGTTATATGTATCTCGACCTAAAGCCTAAACCGCTGAATCGACTTTTTTCATACATGGTACTTAAGGGTGTTCGGTGATTTCTTAGATAAGAAATTTGATTTTTGTTCAACTCCAAATAACAGTACCTGCCTTGCAGCAAAAAAACGGCTCTAACTATTTCGAGAAAAAAAACGGACGTCTCAAACAATTTTAACCAAAAAGGAGCTGCTGTGAATTTAAAGTAAAGTTGTATAAAATTAAATTAAAAGCTCAAGTGACTCAATCACTCCACCTAAATCGAAATAATTTTCATATCTTCATTGCAATATTGTATATACAAATTTTCGAAACAAAATGTTTTCATCAATATCTTGAAAACGAGTGAACGATTATCTTTTAAAATTGCTTCCTAAAATGTATATTATTAAAAACTTGAAACTTATATCCCCTTTTTTTTAAGTAAAAAAAACTTTATACTTTTCTAGAAATCAGACTCGAATTTTATAAGTTTGAACATTCTTTTCTCTAATTTAATCCATGTTTATATATTTGTAAACCATTTTTAAGTTCCAAAATACTTTTACATACTTTTAGCACGTACATACATATGTCCGATACAGTCGTGCATTTTATTTATAAGTAATGAAATTCGTTAGAATTCAGTTTTATTATTATTACTTTATTGAGACTCGTAAAAGACTGACAAACTTATGACTAACTTAATATCTAGAACCCTCAAACCTGCAATGCTTTGGATATCTTGCGGCTTGTGCAAGATATCGTATTTCATCTTTCTCGTCGTCGGTTCTTGACACTGGTCTGTTTCGTTTATAGAATCAACTGTGTCAGCATGGTTCGTTGTTGAAGACGACGATGTGTGGCTCGGCGGATGTTAGGTGATCATGTTAACTTACGAGTATATACTTACTTATACTTATTTTATACCATGTTAAATGTATGTATGACTCTTATTCTTTAGTGAAGGATTCGTTTCTATGTTAAGCCTTAAAAGAAAACAACTAACATACACAATGCATTTCCACACTACCTATGAGGTATGCATCATAGCGCGTTAACCGTTTTTTGGTAAGGTGTTCGGTTTCCCCAATAGGCCTATTACACCATCCTAAAAATAAAAAAAAATTTGATGAGGGACTAAATTGAATTAAGTAAACAAATTCATACAAACCATTTTAATCTTTTTGATCCGCCAACAGCTTTTCATTTGATAAGAAGTTCGAACTTTTCGCTAAAAAGCTATTTATAAAAACGGAAAATAGCTAATTTTAAAAGAAATATATACTATTTTTCAATCATCAGTACAATCATCAAATTATTTCTGACAGCAAAAAGGTTTACACTTACTTTAATATAAAAAGTTGCCATAGGAATTACAACCACATTATCTTGGCATGTAGTTATTTCCTTGTTCAAATCGTCGCAAAGCAACCAAGTATGTCCAGTATCGGTTATTTTTCTAAAATAAGAAATAAAATGATCCGCCTTTTTTGATTTATCCTTAGCGATAACTCCAGCTAATCTGTATTGTCGATCAAATTTTAAAGTGTCGGGAATCGTCCAAGGTACCTTCTAAACTAGTGAGGAAATTTAAGTCCGGTCTGACATCTAGTTCGACCCATAAATGGTTTGTAAATGTTGTTACCTCAGTAACCACTCCAGAACATTTAGAAATTTTGCATTTAATGGGATTTTTTGACTTATGTACAAAGAGAGATTTGTGTAGGTTTTTAAATCCTTCAAATCCTAGTCCAAAAGAGATATGGTTAACTCCCACAAGTTCTTCACCTCTTTTTAACTCCATCAGTCCACAGTTCGGGCTAGTGCAACGTTTATATCTAATAATACGAGTACTTGTTGCCGAGGAAAAAAATTTCTTTAAAAGACCGCCAATGGAATCAGTTGCGTCCAAATGATGAGGGTGGAGAACGGTTGAACTGTAATCAGTTCTAATAGTATAGTGCGGTCTTAAAAGTTCCAGCCTCTTTCTGACATCTAGTTCGACCCATAAATGGTTTGTAAATGTTGTTACCTCAGTAACCACTCCAGAACATTTAGAAATTTTGCATTTAATGGGATTTTTTGACTTATGTACAAAGAGAGATTTGTGTAGGTTTTTAAATCCTTCAAATCCTAGTCCAAAAGAGAGATGGTTAACCCCCACAAGTTCTTCACCTCTTTTTAACTCCATCAGTCCACAGTTCGGGCTAGTGCAACGTTTATATCTAATAATACGAGTACTTGTTGCCGAGGAAAAAAATTTCTTTAAAAGACCGCCAATGGAATCAGTTGCGTCCAAATGATGAGGGTGGAGAACGGTTGAACTGTAATCAGTTCTAATAGTATAGTGCGGTCTTAAAAGTTCCATCCTCTTTCTGACATCTAGTTCGACCCATACATGGTTTGTAAATGTTGTTACCTCAGTAACCACTCCAGAACATTTAGAAATTTTGCATTTAATGGGATTTTTTGACTTATGTACAAAGAGAGATTTGTGTAGGTTTTTAAATCCTTCAAATCCTAGTCCAAAAGAGATATGGTTAACCCCCACAAGTTCTTCACCTCTTTTTAACTCCATCAGTCCACAGTTCGGGCTAGTGCAACGTTTATATCTAATAATACGAGTACTTGTTGCCGAGGAAAAAAATTTCTTTAAAAGACCGCCAATGGAATCAGTTGCGTCCAAATGATGAGGGTGGAGAACGGTTGAACTGTAATCAGTTCTAATAGTATAGTGCGGTCTTAAAAGTTCCATCCTCTTTCTGACATCTAGTTCGACCCATACATGGTTTGTAAATGTTGTTACCTCAGTAACCACTCCAGAACATTTAGAAATTTTGCATTTAATGGGATTTTTTGACTTATGTACAAAGAGAGATTTGTGTAGGTTTTTAAATCCTTCAAATCCTAGTCCAAAAGAGATATGGTTAACCCCCACAAGTTCTTCACCTCTTTTTAACTCCATCAGTCCACAGTTCGGGCTAGTGCAACGTTTATATCTAATAATACGAGTACTTGTTGCCGAGGAAAAAAATTTCTTTAAAAGACCGCCAATGGAATCAGTTGCGTCCAAATGATGAGGGTGGAGAACGGTTGAACTGTAATCAGTTCTAATAGTATAGTGCGGTCTTAAAAGTTCAAGCCTCTTTTTGTAAAGCAATGCATTGGGCCCCGATTTAATTAATAGAACAACAAATTGTAATAATAAATTTGAAGATGATTCAATTGAATCAAAGTATTGCAAATTGTATACTCATATCGTCGCTTATCTTCAAGTCTAATATTTCTTTAACGTTCCAATATTGCTTCCAGGTGTTGCTGACGAAAAAGAGATAAATCTATTCGTCGATTTATCTCTTTTTCGTCTTGGTTTTTAAAAGATTTCAGCTGTCCCAGATATATGTAGTCTTCAACATAGTCTAATTTTGTGTCAATAAGATCAATTTGTGCTTGCGGAATCGAGTTCGGTTATCATTGATTGTATTTCATTCGGTGAGTCAGATAGAAGAACCACGTCATCTGCAAATCTTAGATTGTTAAGTTTTTGTCCCCAGATATTAAGTCCATATTTGTTGCCCCAATAGAGTTTTCTAAAAATATCTTCTAGCACAGCCGAAAATAGTGGTGGAGATAAGGGATCACTTTGTCGAACTCCTCGTTTTATATGAAATTCCCTCCCAATTTTATCTGTTTTTACTCTTGCCGTATTGTTTTTGTAGATATTTCGCATTATTTTGATGAAAGTCTGATGAATGTTTTGGTTACTTAGTGCCGTCCAGATGTAATTGTGTTCCACTGTGTCAAAGGCTTTAGTAAAATCAATAAAAAGAAGGTAAAGTGGTTTTTTATATTCACATATAGTTAACATTTAATAGTTAACATATAGTTAACATTTAATAGTTTATAAATTTAAATCTTTTTTGTAGCGAATAGCAAATAATTTTTTCTATTCTTCAAAAAATAAGTTCTTATACGTATCCCGATCTGAAAATCGTTCAATTGGATCTAGTTTTTGTGATTCTCCAAAGTAAAAAATAAAAAAACTGGCACAAAATGTTAAACAGATTAGTATTAGGGTGTGATACTACTTAACAATTTGTATATTTTTAAGACTTAACTCATTCTTAATTTTGAATATTTGCTTACAAATATCATGCTTAGGCTATTTTTTTAATAAATTACTTCTGAACGCAGTTCATGCAAAAAACTAAGTAAATATACCTGGTTTGGTGCTTGTGAATTTCAGAGTCATATGAAGTTACCATGTTGAATGTGTAGCATTTTGGGATGTTCCAGTTTGAAGTATTAATAAATTGTGTCGGTTGTTGTGATAGAATTTTTGGAAGGACCATTGCCTCGATCCTAGTAGAGAACCCATTTATTCTGGATTGTAGATGAATATTGACTCTTTTATATGAATTTTGAGTCGCACGGCCTATACCCTGGATCTGCATAGTTACGTGTTTTGATGAAAGACCTAGCCTGTCGACTAGCCTCTCCGTTATGAGGTTTACTTGAGATCCTGAGTCTAATTGTGCTCTGCATTCTATAGATTCTCCAGTTTTGGCTTCTAAATTGATTTTGACAGTCCCCAACAGGATGTATGATGGAGAATGTTGGCTAACTGCGCTTAGTACGAGTGTCCGGTCACGCCCCTGGTCCGGAGTGTGCTGGCAAGCGGCGCTTACTGCAGGCGTCTGGATTCGACCTATTTTGCTGGAGATTCTTTACTGACTTGTTGTGTTTGTTTGGTACTAATGTTTCTAAATGTAATAAAGTGTTATGCTTCTTGGAGCATTTAGTACATCCTTTCCAATTACAGTTTGAAGCCTGATGACCTGCCTTGAGACAATTCACACATGTATGATGTTTCTTAACGATGTTCAGTCGATATCCAGGTGTCATTCGTAGAAACTCTTGACAAGTATATAGTGGATGGCTGCCATTGCAAATTATGCATGATGTTATTGGAGCAGATGCGGCTGCTACTCTTTTTATCGAGCCTTTGCTCTTCTGCGAATCTTCCCTTGTTGCCTAGCACTTCAAGAGATTGAAATCGCCTTTCTAAGAAATCAAGTAACTCATTTAATTTTTGAACCTTTCTGTGATTTTCGAGGGATTGTTCATATAAGGTATGAGTATCCCTGTCTAGTTTTTTTCAGCAAAATGTGTGTAATTATTGGATCCCAATTTTCAATTCTGATACCAATATTTGCAAGTCCCATCAGACATTCTTGTGTTGTATCATGGATAGCTTTAACGGAACTTGCTGTTCCTTTGTCGGACGACCCATTTGGTTGATTCATTAGTTTGTTTATTAAGGCAGATACCAACAGTCTTGTGTTGTCGTATCGATCAATTATTGTTTCTGACTGAGGTTGTGTAGTGTCGAATGAGTCTTTCAGCTTCACCTGATACGTTTATTTTTAGGTACCATAATTTTTTACATTTGGCCATAGGTTGCTTGTGTACCATCTGGACGAACAAGTCGTGAAACTTCCGCCATTTTTTTAGGTAGTTTTAGAAAACTTGAAGCGTTTGAAGCTTGAGCTGAGGGCACTTGTTGAATTTTATTTGCTAATTCGTTTAGCTCAATAGAAGCTAATTCAGTTTCATTTTCAGCTTTTATAAACTCTTGAACATTGTATCCTTCTAGGGAAGGATCTTCATATTGTTCATACCCTGAATTGTAGATGTGTAGAACCTTCTCCCAATATCGTTCAATGTTCTTAATTTTCATTCTATAGAATTCTGAGGAGCGACCTACCACTAATGGAGTTGACGCAACCTCTAATGCCCTCTGCAGGCCTGCTCTGGCAGCATGTTGCCGTCTTACGATGGGAACTGAGGTATCTAGTTGTTGCACGGAAGTCCGCGAGATTCGAGTTGGTTTATTTTGGTCTTGCTCTTTGTTGACGTTACTGTTGGAACTGCTTGTTTCCAAGTCGTCAACCTCTTTGGGATTAATCGCTCGAAGAGTTGCCATCAGATTATTGTATAGAGCTTCAACCTTCTGGAATGTATTTCCTGCGACATATGGTGTGTCGTGTTTGAGTAAACCCTCAATTTTCTGGTGGTTTTTTTTTTATATAATCTACCCGCGCTCAAGGGATTAGATTACCCTTTAAATGTTTCAACACAGCACGGGCGTGAAGTTAAGAAGAGAAAGAAGGATAGGAAAGATGTTTTGAAACTGTTTCCAACATTCCTCAACTCGCTGAATACGGTCTTCTTTATACTGAGCCGTTTTCCTTGAAGCGCTATCTTTGCTTATGTTTATTTTGAGTTTTGATAACTCATCGGCTATGACGGCCAATTTGTGATGTCCTTTTGTCAAAGGCTGAGGTTTTGCTCGCCGGTCTACCGGGGTTCTATCTAAAATAGTACTAACTCCAGATTTTAACGTCAATATTTCTTTATTTATAAAAATATCGAAAAGTAACTTAACTTAATTTTACATTTATTAATTTATATACAATTTCAATAATTAATGATTTTCTGGTTGGGTATCCTTGGTTCTTTCTTCTATGTGGATTTTTTTCTCTGTAGATATCCTTTTAGTGCATTCGCCTGGTTTCTGTACACCGGTAGAGTGTAGGTGAACGGGTACAGGTTGTGCTTCGCTTTTGATCCTGGCAATCTTCAGTTGCATCCGGTAATCATAGATGAATTTGGTAATCAACGGACGAATCCGGCAAATCAACAGACGAATCTGGCAAATCAACGGACGAATCCGGCAAATCAACAGACGAATCTGGCAAATCAGCGGACGAATCCGGCAAATCAACGGACGAATCTGGCAAATCAACGGACGAATCCGGCAAATCAACGGACGAATCCGGCAAATCAACAGACGAATCTGGCAAATCAACAGACGAATCTGGCAAATGAACGGACGAATCCGGCGAGTCACGTACGAATCTGGCAAATCACAGACGAATCTGGCAAATCACGGACGAATCCGGCAAATCACAGACGAATCTGGCAAATTACGGACAAATCCGGCAAATCATGGACGAATCCGGCAAATCACAGACGAATCTGGCAAATCACGGACGAATCCGGCAAATCACAGACGAATCTGGCAAATCACGGACGAATCCGGCAAATCACGGACGAATCCGGCAAATCATGGACGAATCCGGCAAATCACAGACGAATCCGGCAAATCATGGACGAATCCGGCAAATCACAGACAAATCTGGCAAATCACGGACGAATCCGGCAAATCACAGACGAATCGAAAAGTAACTTAACTTAATTTTACATTTATTAATTTATATACAATTTCAATAATTAATGATTTTCTGGTTGGGTATCCTTGGTTCTTTCTTCTATGTGGATTTTTTTCTCTGTAGATATCCTTTTAGTGCATTCGCCTGGTTTCTGTAAACCGGTAGAGTGTAGGTGAACGGGTACAGGTTGTGCTTCGCTTTTGATCCTGGCAATCTTCAGTTGCATCCGGTAATCATAGAAGAATTTGGTAATCAACGGACGAATCCGGCAAATCAACGGATGAATCCGGCAAATCAACAGACGAATCTGGCAAATCAACGGACGAATCCGGCAAATCAACAGACGAATCTGGCAAATCAGCGGACGAATCCGGCAAATCAACGGACGAATCTGGCAAATCAACGGACGAATCCGGCAAATCAACGGACGAATCCGGCAAATCAACAGACGAATCTGGCAAATCAACAGACGAATCTGGCAAATGAACGGACGAATCCGGCGAGTCACGTACGAATCTGGCAAATCACAGACGAATCTGGCAAATCACAGACGAATCTGGCAAATCACGGACGAATCCGGCAAATCACAGACGAATCTGGCAAATTACGGACAAATCCGGCAAATCATGGACGAATCCGGCAAATCACAGACGAATCTGGCAAATCACGGACGAATCCGGCAAATCACAGACGAATCTGGCAAATCACGGACGAATCCGGCAAATCACGGACGAATCCGGCAAATCATGGACGAATCCGGCAAATCACAGACGAATCCGGCAAATCATGGACGAATCCGGCAAATCACAGACAAATCTGGCAAATCACGGACGAATCCGGCAAATCACAGACGAATCTGGCAAATCACTGACGAATCCGGCAAATCAAAGACGAATCTGACAAATCACGGTCGAAACCGGCAAATCACGGACGAATCCGGCAAATCACAGACGAATCTGGCAAATCACGGACGAATCCGGCAAATCACAGACGAATCTGGCAAATCACAGACGAATCTGGTAAATCACTGACGAATCTGGCAAATCACAGACGAATCTGGCAAATCACGGTCGAAACCGGCAAATCACGGACGAATCCGGCAAATCACAGACAAATCTGCCAAATCACGGTCGAAACCGGCAAATCACAGACGAATCTGGCAAATCACGGTCGAAACCGGCAAATCACGGACGAATCCGGCAAATCACAGACAAATCTGCCAAATCACGGTCGAAACCGGCAAATCACAGACGAATCTGGCAAATCACGGTCGAAACCGGCAAATCACGGACGAATCCGGCAAATCACAGACGAATCTGGCAAATCACGGACGAATCCGGCAAATCACAGACGAATCTGGCAAATCACGGTGGAAACCGGCAAATCACAGACGAATCTGGCAAATCACGGTCGAAACCGGCAAATCACGGACGAATCCGGCAAATCACAGACGAATCTGGTAAATCACTGACGAATCCGGCAAATCACAGACGAATCTGGCAAATCACGGTCGAAACCGGCAAATCACAGACGAATCTGGCAAATCACGGTCGAAACCGGCAAATCACGGACGAATCTGGCAAATCACGGACGAATCCGGCAAATCACAGACGAATATGGCAAATCACGGACGAATCCTGCAAATCACGGACGAATCCGGCAAATCACAGACGAATCTGGCAAATCACGGACGAATCCGGCAAATCACGGACGAATCCGGCAAATCACAGACGAATCTGGCAAATCACAGACGAATCTGGCAAATCACGGAATAATCCGGCAAATCACTGAAAAATCTGGCAAATCTTATGTCACTTCCTTTGAGACCCCTTACCACTGGTGGGGGGAAGTCTTCAAACTCACTTTATTTACCTCTTTGATCGAACGCTATGTTTTCTTTGCCACACTTTTATTTACCCGATGTTTCTTGCTCAATGGTCAAGCGTACTCTGTGTTTTAGTCGAACGTAAGGCGGTCTTTTATTATGCTTTTCAGCCAAACTATGCGTGAGTTGTAAAGTTATGAAGCGCACATTTACACTCAACATGCTATCTTTCGCTACGTCATCGCTTTTGTCTATTCATAACATTAATTTCTTCCATATACATTTTACTGGTGAGGGCGACGGGGGCATCATATTAAACTATACGTTATCTCATACTGAGATTACTTATGGTTGCAGGTGGGCGGTAAGAGGGTAGTCAGTTCTTGTGTGAGCCTTAACTCACCATCTTAGTTCTAGGCCATAGTCGATAATAAATTCAAGAGGGAGACCGGAAAGAGGACGAACGATCTCCTTTTAATGTTCGAAAACCCACCATCGAGGTTCTTGATCGTTGACCAGTTGCTGCCTTCAGTGAAGTTCTTCTCGTAAATAAATTCCTGCTATCAATTCACCACTCCTAGTAGTTGTTGTTGTTTTTGCGTAGCTAGTGTGGTGTAATTGTGCCATTGATTTATGTTTACTGATAAGCTCCTTTGTAATCAGTTGCTGGCTATGGCTTGCGGTTGACACATGCTATGGGAGCATGTTGTCGCTTTGGTAAGTATTTGTTTTATTTAATTTTTCACAGGTCCGTAGTATGGGGGGTGTCTTGGTTAGGTTAACATGGGACCTTGTTGGATAGGGGATTCGGGGTTGGAATAGGGTTTAGCTGTGGTGCGGTAGCTGAAATAAACGATTAGACAGGTCCGTAGCTAGGGGGGAGGGGGGGCGCAGGGTTGTAATGCTTCATTACAAACTCCTCCTTCTTTGGAGACGAGAACCTTCTCGTCTAGAACTCGGTTTTTTATGTTTTTTGTTTTGATTTTTTTGATTTTGCCTTTTTTTTTTGTTTCTTTTTATATTTTTTTTTTTGTAATATCCATTTAAAAAAAAATAGTTTCTCCTAATGGTAAGAAATAAATAAAAACAAAATGTTATGTTCAAAAAACATAAGTTTGCTCCTGGCAGTAAAATAACAAAAAAAATATATACATATCTTGAAAAGAAAAAAATGCTTCGTGCTGAAAATAAAAGGTAAAAAAAATTGCAAATTAAGGTGTGAAATAAATTATTTTCTTTTGGCCACCGAAACTTAATTCGGCTCGAACCGGTCTTGTAATGCGAGCCACCACCGACGTGTCCCCACTTCCTCTTGTAGATCAATTTTTGCCTCCGAAATTTTGGGTTATACAGTTTGTGCTTCTTAATATCGATGGTGGCGAACGGGTCATTTATCTTGGCATCACCTAGGTTGCTTGAGCTGATTGCGGTTAGGAAAGTTGGCCTCGGGTCGGGGTTCGTTATCCTTGGTCCCATTAACGGTTCATCGCGGAAACTCAAGTCAGGCGATTCTGGTGTTTTTGGCCTACAGGTTTCTTGTTCTGATGGTTCGGGTTTAACCGTTCTTGGGTTTTGGGCCTCAGCTTTACTGGTTTGATATTTGCCTGAACTCCTTCCACTCGTTGATGGCCCCTGGAGATAGACATCGGGTGTTGCGGCCTGACGTGGTGTCTGCATCCTTCCAACCTTTTTGTCCTCCGCTAGTCGTATTGTCCTTTTAATTTTTGTCGATGGGTCCCGATGTGGAGGAGAGATCCTGACCACCGATCTGATGATGGGTTTACCGTCGTCCTGACCCATAGGTTCCTCGGGCCTGGGTGATAAGGGCTTAGTACCCATACGTTGTGGCAGCGTGGGTTTTCTTATCCATGGGTTCGACATAGCACTGGCTATTGACTTCTTGGTCGTCGACTTCAGACTGGTGACTTATGCTTCATCGTTGGTCCCTTTTATATCACGTAGATGACTACGCACCATCTGCTTCCTGGCTTTGTCGTTGTTGTTTACCTCTTTAAGCAGCACGATGATGGGGAAATAAATTTCACCACTTCAAAGGGGCCGTCGGTCGTATCGAGGGGCTAGTTTCTCTGAGAAATGGTATATTGCTTAAGAAAGTACCCTCGCCCTTCGGTACACGTGGTCACCTATGCTTGGCTTCCAAGGTCTTTTCCTTAAGTTATAATATTTGCCTTGTGTAACGGCTGCTCTTTTTAAATTAGACGAAAATAACTCGTAGAGAGTCTTCATTCTCTCTTGTCTTCTCGATAAAAGTTCCGGGCCGTCGTCATCGAGGTTTTTTGGTGGCTCGGGCTGTCGGGGCATTCGCAATTCTCTTCCGTAGTTCAGAAAGCTGGCGAAAATCCTGTTGACGAATGTTTACTGGTATTTATGGCGAAAGTGAGCTCTGGTAAGTGTTCGTCCCAGGTTCTGTGATTGTCTTGTACATATTGTGCGATCATTGTTTTAAGAACTCGGTTCACTCTCTCTGTGGGGTTTTTTCTCGGGGGGTATACGGGGCGGTTAGCAACTGTTTAATCCCTAGTTCTTGTAAAAAGGTCTGAAACTGCTGACTCACAAACTGAGATCCGTTATCGGATAGGAAGGTGCGCGGGATTCTAAATTGATAGATGATCTTTTCTCTCAAGATCCTAATCAATGCCGTCGATGTGGCTGCTCGTAAGGGTATTGCTTCTACCCATTTTGTAAATTTATCAACAAATACTACCATCATAGTATTACCTTTAATGGATCGGGGCAATGGCCCCACAAAATCCACTGATACGGTGTCCCAAGGATTTTCTGCTGGTTTGGAGTGCATCAGTCCAGCAGGTTTTATCTGGGGTACTTTGTATTGGTTGCATGTAACACATTTCTTGACATACTTCGTGATGTCGCGAATCATACCAGGCCAAAAATAAGCTTTCATAATTTTATCCATCGTCTTAGAGATTCCTAAATGGCCGGCCGTGACTGCGTCGTGATTCTCTCTGAGGATTTGGTCTCGTTCATCAAGTGGTACGCACATCTTCCAGTCATGGCTATGATCGGCTAGCGGGTGGGCGTCGAAAACTATGTATAGCGTGTTGTCTTGTATCCGGTATTCGGGGAATTTTGTCGGGTCGTTTTTGCCACGACGATTGAGATGTCTGTTTCATCCATAGTTTATCGAGTTGGTCAGAAATCTGCTTTATTTGTATGGTATCCTCTTTTGGAACTTCACCAGTGTTGGACCTTTATTTCGTACCAGTTAAAAAATGGCTTTTAAGTTGGCCTGTGTATAGCCCTATCACGAATTCCATCGTAATCAGAACCTTTTACGAATCCCGAAAAAAGCTATCACCAAATCCGTTCGTAATAACTTTTTGTATGAGATTTTCCAGTACGATGGATTTTGTGATAGTCTTTTTAGGGATTTCCGATAAAGATAGAATTCGAGATAGGGCTGATTAGCAAATGAATTTGCGTTTAGGTTAATTGGATTTGCTATAGCTTTTTGGTTAAAAGAATGTACAAATGATGAAAGTAAAGTTAGAGTTGTAAAACAAAAGGATTTAAGCTAAAAATGGAAATGCTGGCGAAAAGACTAATTACATTATTTTTTTTTTAAATCTCCAGAAAAGTTAAATACTCTAACAAGCTCTTGGAATTTGGTTTACTTTTTGTAAGAATTCACAATTTTAATATTAATTGCGAAGAACAAAAACACATTTTGAGTTAAACAAAAAAAAAACAATGGACATACCTTGATTTTTTAAAAAAATAAATTTCAAGATACCAATATATCTATATTGGTATTTTATTAAATGCAGCTACAGCACTTTTGTAGAAATTACTTTCGATTTGTAGAAATTTCTTTCGATTTGTAGAAATCTTATTTTATAAAAGCCGAACAAATTAATTTTATTAAAAAACACAACTTTCGCTTGTTGAAATACAAGAAAAAGTAATGCAAGAAAGAGTTAAATTCAAACTTTTGAAAACAAAGCGTTTTCAAAAATTTTGATCACAGCAACCCATGTTAGCCATAAGCGAAATGTTAGTTACTTGAAAACAAATCACTAAATCAGTGTAGTCAAAACCAATTTGATTTTTTTACGGCTGTTTTATCATTTTCTGATTTATTCGTGATTTACACAATTGACAAAATGCCAGCATTTGCACTATAGCTTAGCCATTTATTGCCATATTCATGTTTAATAACAAATTTGTATTTGCAATTGACGCTAGATTACAAGACTGGCCTTTTTTTAAAATAATAGTGTCTTATGACAAAAAAAATATAAAATTGTAAATCAATCAAAAGGTATTTCGCGACATTTTGTTTGCCGTTTTGTATCTTTTTTGTCATAAAACATGATTATGTTAATAATAATGAAAGTACAATCGAATCTCTCTAGGTCGAATTTTCACAAGATAGTAAAATAAGTGGGATTTAAAGGAATTTTTAGCAAAATTCGATTAAAGGGATTGATTTTCAAAACAAAATATTTGTCTACATTTGATACCTTCCAATTAGAGACTGCGATTTGTGTTTTGACACAAACTAAAGGATTGCCTAAAATGAGTTCGCTATTTTGTGTAACATATAATTATATGCACCTGCGCGGACATTCAACCAAATAGTTCATCTGTTTTCTATAAGCAACCAAACAGTTGTGCAACTAAAAATTGAATGTGCGCGCCTAGCCTTAGTGTGTATAGCCGATGACATAGCACACCACACAAGATTCCACGCTTGTGTATCCCGCTTAGGGAAAGAACAAATCCGATAAATGGAGACTGACAGCAACAGCTGACATTTGACAACATAAAATATTTGACATTAATTGGGACATAATTTTTATTACATGGGCTAGTTGTATGGTCTAATGTGGCAGTTTTTTCCACGTTACGTTACAAATCACAATTGTTTATAGAACTGTCATAGTTTTAACATTTTGTTAATTATTTATTAAAATTCTTGTTCACTAAATTCGAGAGTTGGCTAACTACTAGATTACTTTTGTTTTCATCACCTGCTAACTATACGCGAAACCTTAAATTGTTATTAACTTTTAAACTATGAGTCACCAAATTCTAATATTGATTCACCAAATTTCACCAAATGTTCACCTAATTATAGGAATAAAAATTTTTGAGATCGGTGATATGTCGCGAATGGCGGCGAAGAAAATACTACAACACAAGATAACAGCGAGTGGTGTGGTTGTGGTACGACAACAACACAATTACTATTCATTGAATAATGATAGTAAAAACGAGAAAGACCATTTTCAACGAACTTCCGTTTTCTTTGTTACTTTGTTAACATTTACATTATCGCCTTTATAATTTGAAACTAACTTAAAATTACCGGCTTTCAAAAAACTTCTTCGCAGAAACATCTCATAACCACTCGATTTATCATCAACTGCAAATAATTCCACTGAAAAACGTAAATTTTTCCAATGAATTACACATAACAATTTTCCAATAAGTCCCAGTTTACTTTTATTAATACCATAATAGAATGCATAATTATAATTTTTTGTTAATTTTACTTTTTTTAGGAAGTCACGACTGTCTTATGAAATCGATCGGACTACCGGCGTCTATGAGGCATTCTAGGAAGATGTTTCCTGTTTTATTACCTATTTTTACTGACAAATATATGACTTACAAAATCTTCGGTTCTGTCTTCCAAAAGTTGAACAGTGTTTTTTCTTTATTGATACTTTGCCAAACGATGCTCCGTCGATGCACGCTCCGTATCCTCTTTTCGGCTTCCTGCACTCTGATGCGATGTATCCGATGCAATTGCAATTATAGCATGCGGGATTCTCTTTCTTCTGTGGTTGCAGCGTTGCTTTTGACGCTGACGGTACATTGTTGGGCCTTGGTTGCACCATCGTGCTCAATGTTCGCAACGACTGTATCCGATCTTTAAAGTTGTTTACGTGGGCATACAATCTTAAATTTGTGTCGCTAAATCCCTCGATGACGTACTCAATAAACTCGTTATCCCAGTCCATTATATAACACAATTTTGTCAACATAATACTCGGGAAACGCCTCTTCGTATTCCCACTTCCTTGCCTCAAATTTACGCCTCATTGCTAACTTGTTGTCTTTGTCGCTAAACATCTCTGTCGTTTCCTTCAACAACTCTTTCAAATTTTCCTTCGCAAAATTCGGTTTCTATTAAAGCCACTGTTGCGCCCTTTACCATAACTTATTTACCATCAGTGTTCGAAGCATTATTTTCTCGACGTTGTATACTTTTTCTACACTCCGCAAGTGTGCCATCTAGGTATCAAAATGTATACCACCATCATAATCGGATAGCATGTCTTTGTACATAAATGTCGTATATCTTCTCTCCTCGTTGTCGTCTTCGCTTTTTTGTTTTTTTGTAATCGCATAGTTATTTTCAGCTCTTGCCATTGTCTGTTGTTCACCAAATTCAATTTTCTCTAAGAAGCATTTCGTTTTCCTTTGTTGTCAACTGCACCTCACTACCACCACCATGACCAAAGGTCACAATAACATTGTTGTTCAGCGCCGACACTTTGGCGCGTGGTTGTTGCACAAAGATGATTGATTCCGTTATCCGTCCAAAAAAGAATAAAAATGATCGCTGTACAGCGCCGACACTTTCTACTTTGTAGTCCAAAGGAAATAAATGGGCGACACAATTTATTTTTATTTTGTATAAATTCTTCTGTTGTTTTATTTGTTAGATATTAGTTTTACACTCTTTAGTTTTAGACTTTAAGTAAGGCTACGTAATATTTTAAGATTTTAGATTTAGCAAAAGACAAGTGGTTGATTTCGAGAACTTTAATAGAAAACAATACGAAAATGCAAGGCGAAGACGACCAAAAGTTAAAAAACCAGAGTGCCAACGTACAGAAAAAAAATCGAAGGGAGGTACCCTTGCAACAAAACATTGGCTGTGGGCTTACATGACGATCTTTTGGATTGTGATTTTGATGTTCACACGGTACTTTTTTAGGTTCATTCCGAGACGTTGTAGCCACTCGCCGAGCTGTGCCACCGAAAATTCATTCATCATGAAAAATATGTGTATAATATTGATTAAAAAGTAAAAAAAACGACGCAAGATAGCATTATACACACGAGATGAGGCGAAAATGAAATGCGCACTTTTGTTCGCGATTTATAAAATGAAGAGAGTTTATAAAGTTCTCTAACCATGGTTCGCATTTTTTGGAAAATGTGCCTTCAAAGAATTGAGAAATATTATTGAAGAATAATGAGAATGGGAGCGATTCATTAGTAATCTATAAAAACGGAGAGAAGTCAGATTCGAAAGATAAGTACAAATATTCTTTAATTTAAGGAAAGTATCTTCAACGAGCAAGCACAAACTAGGGTCTTACGACCAAACTAATCCTTTATGCTTTTTATCCTTTTAAACTTCTTGATGTACAGCTTTGCCACTTTATCAATTCTAATTGGGTTTTCGGAAGCGTAAACTTTGTAAGAAGTATCGTGAAAGTATGGTTCTTAGCTTTCACAATGTTCTGAACGACCAACTATACAAGAAATTTGTCTTGAATACTGCAACCTGATGAACACATTTTGAGTTTATCGGGTTCCAGTACAAGCTTATTGTTAAAACGCTCTTGTAATTTATAAAAAGATTTTAAGTCCGTTCTTCTGTTGTTAAGGACCCATTTCACAATTTTCTCTGCTTCAAGGCGATCATTTATTTAAGGTTCTATGTCTTTTGCGTACTCTAAAGTTCATAAATTTCGGAAACGAATTTGGGATTGGCTTTGAACTTCTGGATGGGAAGCGATATAATGTGCCACAGATTTCTGGTGAACTTCAGGATGCGCAAAGTTATATCGCGCCACAGCTTGTTGGTGCACTTCCGGGTGCGAAACAGTGTAGCGTACTACAGCTTGTTGGTTCACTTCTGGGTGCGAAGCACTATATCGCGCTACAGCTTGTTCGTGAACTTCTGGGTGCGAAGCGCTATATCGCGCTACAGCTTGTTGATGTACTTCTGGGTGTGAAGCACTATATCGCACTACAGCTTTTTGATGTACGTCTTGGTGTGGAGCACTATATCGCGCTACAGCTTGTTGATGTACTTCTGGGTGTGAAGCACTATATTGCGCTACAACTTCTTGATGTACTTCTGGGTGTGAAGCACTGTATCGCGGTACAGCTTGTTGGTGAACTTCCGTATAGCGCACTACAGATTTTTGGTTCACTTCTGGGTGCGAAGCACTATATCGCGCTACAGCTTGTTGGTGAACTTCTGGGTGCGAAGCACTATATCGCGCTACAGTTTCTTGATGTACTTCTGGGTGTGAAGCACTATATCGCGCTACAGCTTCTTGATGTACTTCTGGGTGTGAAGCACTATATCGCTTTACAGCTTTTTGATGTACTTCTGGGTGTAAGGCAGCATTTCGGTTGAAAAGTTGCGTGTGTTTTGGTATATTGTGAAACAGACGCTTGTCGCTTTTCACGATGATCTTTTCTATAGCGGATAGCAGATTCCCAAAGCTGTTCCCGACGAGACTTGTTTGAAGTGATTGGTCTACCTACTTTTTTTTTTGGCTGCCCTCTTACTGATTTAATATTATTTTGAGAACTCTGCGTTTCTAATACGATTGGACAATTTTCTAAGGGAATTTATACGTTATAATGCCCAGATAAAAAACTACCAGTAAACTGAAAACGCTTAATCGGATTTCTTTTGCTTGCAAACGAAGCTTCCGTTTTGCAATTAATGTACACTTCAAACCGAAATGGATAAATTTCGCTCGCAGCCTGAAGTTCGCTTTATGTTAATTTGCTAAACATAGCAGTTTTATATTCCTCAGAATTTACATAAGGGTGGCCATGCTCGTTACAAGACCATGCTTGAAATCTATGCCAATTCTCGGCAACGTGAGAAACAATATCCGATCGGACTGAATTAGTTAAACTATTAAGGGTTTTTCCATATACAGAAAATGCGATCGAGTGGAACAAATAACTACCATCTGGAGATATTTCAACAATATTTTAGGGAAAGATAATCCCATTAATAAATAAATTTTCTATATTAATTTTAATTTAACTGGACTGAAGTGGAAAATTAGTAAAAAAAATATAATTTAGGTTAAATTAATAAATTCGTAAATTACAGAAGTTTTTCCAGGATAAATATTAATTTAAACATTCTTACCAAAGCTCACAAATCTTCCGAGTATCGCTTATTTATGAAACAACGATAGATGTAATGAAAATAAATTATTTAAAAAATGTTTCAATACAATCCACCAAAGTTGGTATTCGCGTTATCTGCACAAAACCCTACCACCTTATCTAACAAATCAGTGCGTCTTAAAATTTGCGAGATAGATTCACTTATCATTATTGAATTTTCTCCAGGTAAAGAAACTAAATCCAATAGGCGAATTCTCACACCTTTTTTACAATTAAAATACCGAACCAGAGTTAGAAACAGTTTTATATCTTTTTTGTTCGAGGCTTCCGAATATATAGATACGAAACTAACCTCGCTCTACTCTTATTATTTGCAATACAAATCGTTAATATAATCAAGAGAAGAAATGCCATCTCCCACGCTGGTTATTCGATATTATTCCTATTCGCACTCCTGCTGGGGTATTCTCCTAACACGTGTACGCGGGTTATGATTGTATCTATTGACGTTGGATAAAACCCGAACGCGTATTTATAAGAATTAAATAAAGTTACCGGACGCACCGGATGATCGCCGGAAGAACTACTTGAGGACACTCAAGTCTCTGCTCGGGCGCCAATTAAACTTATTAAAACTTAATTTTCTTAAAAAAAATATTTTTGGAGGAATCAACCTCTTTATTTTATTTTCAATTCAACTTAAACACTAAATTACAAATTCTATGTCTTAAAATTATCTACCCTACATGTCCATTTGTGCTGCTGAATGTTCCCACAGGTGGTGTAAAGTTGCAGTCTCTGCTACGTGATGGAATGTGCAGTCTCTGCTAGTTGTAATAGCGGTATACCTATAATTTAAATACTTTATCACTTTAAAGTTTTAGTATAAATCACTTCTCGAAACACTTTGTATAAAAGTAGGTATGTACTTAACAAGTACTACTTACCTACATATATATAAAATAATTTTTTAATAATTTGTAGCTTCGAACTTTTTTAACACAAATAAGTCTTTTTTCAATTTTTCATATTATAATACAAATTAATTTAACTTTATGTCAAATCGTGTTTTTAAAAATTTTTATTTAATACTTAAATTTAAACTATTCTACTCGGCTTACAATTCGAAACTCTTCATTCAACTTACAAAATGAAACTAAACTTATCGATCTTAATAATATTCTTAACTGCTCCTTTGATGTGGAAGGTGATGTCATCTTCAGAATGATGAAATCCGACGATGCATTCCTTTTCCAGGAGTATTATATTACATAAACATTTTCAGACACAGACATTCAATTTGTTTATATGATGTGTTTATCTCAAATTGATATGTCATTTGAATTGGAACTTGTGTATTAACTTACATATCTATTTAAATTACTTCTTAGAACACTTATTTTTAATTAATCATAAACTGAGTACTTATTCATCATTAAATGGTCACTTACAGCGCACAAAAGAAATAAATTTATTTTTGTCAAAAAATTTTCAAATTTTGTTTTGCTTTTAGAAATGCAGTTGTTTTAAATTTGTATTTTGTCTTAAAAGATTATCGTTGTTAAAATTCACAAGTAAAATTCAAAAACGCCTTCACTTTTTAATATGTCAAAAGACAATGATGTGATGATTGATATTTTTTGCGCTATGTACCTTAGTTGTGAAGGAGTTTATTTGAGGAGAACGTGACAATGCATCTGCCACGATTCTCGTTTTCTCTGGCTTGCTATGTAATTCGTTAATGGGTTCATAGTGTTTTAAAATTCTTTCTACGCTCTTCTTCAAGGAAGATAACTCGCAAGCCTCTCCTGAAAAGTTTTGAAGACATCTTGATGTCGGGAATTTTTTCAAGATCATCTGTATCAGTGGTGGGTGCGGTTCATCAAGTAGTTGGTAGACACGAATTATGTGTCAGCGATGACCCTGATGAAGGGTTTATTTTCTCGGTCATTGGTCGATGACCGAACATCCTGGCCGGTCGAACCTCTGGTTCGAAACTTGATGTCATCTGAGGCCGTCTGGCCATGTTGATTTAGGTGTCTGATAGAGGAAGTCTTTTGACTGGGCGGTATGACTGTTACTTAGTTTCTCAATTAGGTCGAGGGAGTCCTCTACTATTCTCCTAAAAAATGGCACATATGTATTTCAATTGGTCTGGTGCTTGAAGGAAACCAAAATGATTCTAAGATGGCCCACAGACCCCTCCTGGGGTGGGCGGAGGAACAGGGAAGTGTCTTAAGTGTTGTAGTCGACCAAGCGACTTAGTTTCTGGACAATGACCGAACAACTTTCGAAACCATATTTTACACCAGCTGAATCTGCAACACGACCGTTCGTTTTAAAATCCGTCCAGAAACTACCGATTGCCTCTCGATCGGCTGCCCTTATATTTTCTGGTCTATCAGCAGCAGCATATTGCAAATCATGCATATAAGTAAATATTTTACACGTTTCATGGGAATGATAAAAGTTAAGCATCAGCGGTTTGATATTTGAATGTTTGTATGTTTGTGTCGTTAACTTATACGCTATAAAATCACTGCTGTTTACTATTTGATCGTGATCATTCAATTCATTTCCCGGCCCTAGGTAATTGTAGCCTGAGAAGGTAAAACCACCACCTCCACCTTTCTTACGCATTGTAGAAATACTACTACTGACTGATAACCTCATGCCATTTTTTATATAGATTTTATCCAACAACAAAACCACCAATAATTATAGCTATAGCTAATTCATTCATAAACCCATCTATAAATTTATTCTCTTCCAACCTCCCATTTGTAAAACTTATAACACTCTCCTCTACTGCGACGTCGACGACGACTACATAATGCAAACATCCCTGATTTTGCGATCTGTTCTTTGAGATGTGTGTCAGAGTCGACCATAAAACAATACAATGCAATACAATACGTTTTTTTAAAATAATTTTATTCATGATATTTTAAAGCAAACTGAGTTAGTCATCATATCATTCGAAGTTACTTGATCATTCTTTATTATTTCTGTTACATATATAGATTATTTACGATCAATACGTGACTTTTCTGCGTTTAAGCCTAGTACGCAGATCGGGAAAAATTTTGTCTCCCATACATTTTTTTTCCTGGGACAAATTTTGTCTCGGATATTTTTCCGAGCAGTACGCAGTTCGCGCGCAAAATTCATACTATTGTGAATTGCTGTACAAAATGTCTCCACTAAATTTTGCCAGGAAAAAGAATGATACAAGCATTATTCTACGGGACAAATTTTGACAGCCACCGTATTTCCGAAAGTGATTTTTGTCAAAACTAGTTTTATGTAAAAGGTGTTGATGCTTCTTTTCAAAGCATCGAGAGGAGATTCCAAAAAGGTATGAACGACTTTTGTAAGACAACCCGTTTCAGAGATATACTAAAAAACACATTAAATTAGAATTATTCTCTCCAACTTAAAACTTTTGCGCGAGATTTGGAAAAGTTTTGTAGAGATTAAAATTGTAGAGATAAAATTTGTCTTGTCTCGATCTGCGTACTAGGCTTTAACCCGAAATCTATTTTTATAAAAATAAAATAAATAAAAAATTAATGATAAACTTAGAAACTGAATGAATTTTAATTTGATGAAGTTTAATTCAATTTATAATTTTAATTTTACATAATTTTAACTTTTTTAAACTTTCCTTAATTTTCCACCAAGTATCTGAATAAGGCCGCATCAAACTGCGAAGTGCCACGAAGTCTTCTCATGTCATATGGTAAACTGTTCCACTGCCTGACAACATTAAAAAAAAATTGACGTTCCGAGTTTCTACAAGTAAATCTCGGTTGTATAAACAAAAAGAACCGAGATGTGTTTGTAAATTGTATTTTTTCATAGAGGTACGAGTATGATGGTTCTTTACTAATTAGGATTTTATTCAGTGTTTTTAGGGTAAAATACTTTAAATATGCGTAAAGACTACAGCCTGTAATGTTGTTTGTGTAGCTTGAAACATGGTCATACCGCTTTAGATTGTATACGTAACGAACGACGTTATTGAACGCTACTGTTAAGTTTCTTTTCGATTCTGAATTATGAGTACTTACAACTTGGCATCCATAAGTTATAATTGGAAGAAATAATGTTTTCGCTAAGCTTAGACGAATATGCTGAGGAGTAAATTGCTTTGATAAAGAGAGACTTTGTAAAGATCCATATACCTTTCCGATAACCGTTTGTATATGATCTTCCCATGTAAGTGTCACATTGAAAAAAAAAACAGCGTGTGTACAGAGTACGCATGTCAGAAGTGAAACTTCTTTGGCGATTTAAATTACATTGCTGTGACTTATAAATTAATGACTAAAACATGAAATGAAAATAAAAATATTTCATGCAATTTTTTTTGTTTTAATTATTAAAACGAACTTTCATAATAAAATAATTTATAAAGATATATATTAACATAATTACATAATTTAAAAAACGTAAAAATTGAACAATAACTACGATAATTATAGTTTACCACGTGTTTCTTTATAAACTATCTAAAAATTTTAACCTTATATACATTTATTCAGAATTAAATTAGAATCGATATGAATGTAAAGAAAATAGATAAAACGTCACTTACTGTGAACAAATGCTGTACGAAGATTTATAAATTTATCGATAATAATTTGTCAACAATAAATAAAACGTTATAAACAAATCAATGTAGCACTATATAACACAAAATTCACAACACAACTACAATGTGTGTAGTTAAACCTGGAAGAAAATATACATTTTGATCTATTGTCTACGTTCACGTCTCCTATAAGAATCTTATGGAGGCGTGGCTTTAGTGTGCACGCTCCCTCTACAACGAATGTAGCACAAAGAGGAGAAAATAATCCTATAGTCCCTATAGTGAATAAGTATATAGCATGCTTATTCTATTTCTCTCTAGTTGTTTACATCTATCCGTCCTTTAAAATTTAAAATCGTCGCACTAAAATCTGACGCTTATTATCGTGACGCAGCCTTGAAAAGTTACCCTCATCGCGCGCAAAGAAGTTTCACTTCAAAAATCGAGGATAGAACCAAATAATCTTAAGATATATTCTAGGGATATAATTAACATTAAAACTTAATGAGGACTGCGTCCCTCAGCTTTCTATATAATACAAATTCTACCAAAATTCCTGAATTAACAATGAGTTTATGAATTTACGAAAACCATTTATAGATAGAAACTGGACTGTGCCAAGGATTGCATTAGATAATATCAAGTCGATTTTAATAAAGTAATAAAATATTGTTTTGAGAGCCCTGAAAAGTACCTAATCCAACAAAAGATGATCATATGTAAGTAGGAATAAACAAAAAAAAGTTAAAATTAAAATAAAATAGGAACACAAGAATACTGCTTCCTACTGCTGCTGTGTTGAATGCGAAATGAATACTATGTCCACATTAATACAACAACTTGTTATACTCGTATTTATACTATATTATTCTTAGTATTTTAAATAGTTACATTATGTAAAAATTGAATTTTTAAATTAAATAGACTATAATTTTGAAATCGCACACTTTATTTTTTTTCTAATTTTTAGATTAAGAATTTTTATTTGTAATATGTTTTATATACAATTTAACTTATTACTAAATTAAATCATTTTGGTTCAAAAATATCATATTAAAATGTTCCTAATCTACTCATAATTCATGATTTTTAATAAACATATTTCTTACCGACATAAAAATGGTACAAAAAAAATAGTTCTAAAAAGAAGTTATTCATAGTCGAAAACGCCCTAATATAAACAAAGACATTAATATTATATTTTCTATTCAATGTTGATTTATAAAAAAATTGTTATTAATATTAAATAAAATTATCTTAATATATGTTTATTTCGTATATGTTTTTAAAAATTAAATAATTTAAAAAAAATAATAATCCTATGTATTCTAATTAAAATAAGTTTACAAAAAAGTATTATTTTCTGAGCCAAGGGCAACAAAAATAGAATTTATTAATTATAAATAAAAAAACTAATTTATTTATTTATTGTAGATATTATTAAGGAACTATATTGAATTTTATTTTCGAAATTCTTTTAATACATTTAAAAGTTATTAAAAAACTTAAATATATAAAGAATTTCCTTAGAAACTATGACTGTTTACTAAAAAAATAATTTGTTGTATCTTTATTTAATTTAAAAAATTAAAAAAAATGTAACTGCTTATAGAACAAAAAAAAAATAGAATAAAAAAAATAAATATCTCAATAATTTTATATTAAATTTGTTGCGTTTTTTTTTAACGAGAGAATACGAATATACAAAAATCAAAAGTAAGTACATAACGTGGGTAACATAAAAAATACAATACAATAGAAAACTTAAATAGAAGGCAATAGTTTGCTGTGATAATTCCTAAGAAATGATTTGAAGGGCCTTCATTAGCGTTAATAATAAGAAAAAATATAAACACCAAAATTAAACCTTTTTAAAAAAAATACCATAAGAAACGTTTTCGTCGTTAGATTTTGATAGTATCAACAATTGTAATATTCTTTAATGGTTAATAGATTAAAATTATAAATGAAAATAGAGAGTACAAAGATTATCTCTTAATGGAGACCATTTTTAAAATAAGAAAACGAGCTCAATTAAGTCGAAATCTTCTAAGTATATGGAACTTCCGTTATTTGTCATTGTGCCTAAAATGTTTACAATTTTAAACAGGCTTATAGAATGTTAATTATTATCAAAAACACAACCCGTTTAAGACGGTTATTTATATATGTATATCATCAAACAAAATATTAATACAGTGATGTACCCATCTCTTTTTTCAGTGTGTTTATTTATTTTGGAAGAACTTCTTCCATGAGATATTTGTCTTCATTCGTTCTCCATAGGTAAGAACCAGTAAGCCAGTATTCGTTCTACAATAATTTGTGACTTAAATGTAACGCCAGTTCAATTACCAAATCTGTTGAATCCAACTTCTAACTCATCCGCAGCTCAAGAAATCACACAATTCATATCCCAATTCCCAAATAATAATCGCCAACAAAAATATATTCTCGTTCCTAAAGCCTAGTACGCAGATCGAGACAAGACAAATTTAATCTCTACAATGTTAATCTCTACAAAACGTTTCCAAATCTCGCGCAAAAGTTTGAAGTTGGAGAGATAAAATCTAATTTAATGTGTTTTTTAGTGTAATTCTGGAACAGGTTGTCTTACAAAAGCCGTTCATACCTTTTTACCTTTTTGGAATCTCCTCTTGATGCTTTCAAGAGAAGCATCAGCACCTTTTACATAAAACCAGTTTTGACAAAAATCACTTTCTGAAATACGGTGGCTGCCAAAATTTATCCCGCAAAATAATGCTTGTATCATTCTTTTTCCTGGTTTGATCAACGCAAATGTATATCATACTCTGTCATGAGCAAGAGTAGTCAAACAACATATGTATAATAGACAGCCACGAGGCATTTCATTAAAACAATCGTCAAAGCAGGCAATACATTATAGCCGCAGTTTATCATAAGATATCGTTAAGAACACACTCTGTAATTGATATTAAAAGTCTCAATAAAGAATTCAATTCAAATTATTTTTCCTGGAATAACATAGTGGAGACATTTTGTACAGCAATGCACAAAAGTATGAATTTTGCGCGCGAACTGCGTACTGCTCGGAAAAATATCCGAGACAAAATTTGTCCCAGGACAAAAGATGTATGGGAGACAAAATTGTTCCCGATCTGCGTACTAGGCTTAAAGACTTGACACTTGCCCGCTTTTATTTGGAGGAGGTTAACCGCAGAAGTCTTAATCCACAGATCAATTCGAAGTAATTAAATTTAGCTCAAGAATAAATGTGCCAGACAATTATTTCGTGCGCTAAATCTTGACAGATAAGTTATGTACAGTTCAAAGAGAAATTTGTATTTTTTAGCTGGAGCAGCGTACCTCTCGGCTAAAATGCTTGACATAATTTTAGCTTGGCTAAATTTTTGAGAGAATTTTGTATGGAAGAAAAATTTAGCGTGATCTGCGTACTAGGCTTGATATATAAAAAAAGGCAAGTTATCGATCGACTCAAGCCAGCCTTTTATACGACAATGATTCAAAAATAGGTTCCAAGCACGTAAATTCAATTAACATTAAATAAATTATATATTATATAATAACCGCGTTTTATTATCACCAATGATCCAAATAGATAAACCCTTGAAAATAAAACGATATGGATCACAGTGTTGAATGTTTATCTCCCATTTCCTAATGGTTGTTGATTTTAAATGTTACTTGTCCTTTTTATTTACACTGTAGTTTAGACTACCTTACCATAAAAAGCCATATATTCGCCAGTGAAGGAACTAATTTTTGGATCTCTGAAATAGATCCAGATAGAGCACAGGATCTCAAATTGTTTTTGTAATACAGGTAGAAGAATCAACATGGTAAATAATGATCCATCTGAAAATTCGAGCAATATAAATATAAAAAACGGTTGTGTGTACTGACGTACGCGCGGTAGAAGTAAAACTTCTTTTCCCTCAAACAAAGCCTCTGTTAGGCTAGGCGCGCACATTCAATTTTTAGTTTCGCAACTGATTGGTTCGAGCAACTAAAAAGTTTGTGTTTTGACACAAACTAAACGATTGCCTAAAATGAATTCGCTATTTTGTGTAACATATAATTATATGCACCTGCGCGGACATTCAACCAAATAGTTCATCTGTTTTCTATAAGCAACCAAACAGTTGTGCAACTAAAAATTGAATGTGCGCGCCTAGCCTTAGTGTGTATAGCCGATGACATAGCACACCACACAAGATTCCACGCTTGTGTATCCCGCTTAGGGAAAGAACAAATCCGATAAATGGAGACTGACAGCAACAGCTGACATTTGACAACATAAAATATTTGACATTAATTGGGACATAATTTTTATTACATGGGCTAGTTGTATGGTCTAATGTGGCAGTTTTTTCCACGTTACGTTACAAATCACAATTGTTTATAGAACTGTCATAGTTTTAACATTTTGTTAATTATTTATTAAAATTCTTGTTCACTAAATTCGAGAGTTGGCTAACTACTAGATTACTTTTGTTTTCATCACCTGCTAACTATACGCGAAACCTTAAATTGTTATTAACTTTTAAACTATGAGTCACCAAATTCTAATATTGATTCACCAAATTTCACCAAATGTTCACCTAATTATAGGAATAAAAATTTTTGAGATCGGTGATATGTCGCGAATGGCGGCGAAGAAAATACTACAACACAAGATAACAGCGAGTGGTGTGGTTGTGGTACGACAACAACACAATTACTATTCATTGAATAATGATAGTAAAAACGAGAAAGACCATTTTCAACGAACTTCCGTTTTCTTTGTTACTTTGTTAACATTTACATTATCGCCTTTATAATTTGAAACTAACTTAAAATTACCGGCTTTCAAAAAACTTCTTCGCAGAAACATCTCATAACCACTCGATTTATCATCAACTGCAAATAATTCCACTGAAAAACGTAAATTTTTCCAATGAATTACACATAACAATTTTCCAATAAGTCCCAGTTTACTTTTATTAATACCATAATAGAATGCATAATTATAATTTTTTGTTAATTTTACTTTTTTTAGGAAGTCACGACTGTCTTATGAAATCGATCGGACTACCGGCGTCTATGAGGCATTCTAGGAAGATGTTTCCTGTTTTATTACCTATTTTTACTGACAAATATATGACTTACAAAATCTTCGGTTCTGTCTTCCAAAAGTTGAACAGTGTTTTTTCTTTATTGATACTTTGCCAAACGATGCTCCGTCGATGCACGCTCCGTATCCTCTTTTCGGCTTCCTGCACTCTGATGCGATGTATCCGATGCAATTGCAATTATAGCATGCGGGATTCTCTTTCTTCTGTGGTTGCAGCGTTGCTTTTGACGCTGACGGTACATTGTTGGGCCTTGGTTGCACCATCGTGCTCAATGTTCGCAACGACTGTATCCGATCTTTAAAGTTGTTTACGTGGGCATACAATCTTAAATTTGTGTCGCTAAATCCCTCGATGACGTACTCAATAAACTCGTTATCCCAGTCCATTATATAACACAATTTTGTCAACATAATACTCGGGAAACGCCTCTTCGTATTCCCACTTCCTTGCCTCAAATTTACGCCTCATTGCTAACTTGTTGTCTTTGTCGCTAAACATCTCTGTCGTTTCCTTCAACAACTCTTTCAAATTTTCCTTCGCAAAATTCGGTTTCTATTAAAGCCACTGTTGCGCCCTTTACCATAACTTATTTACCATCAGTGTTCGAAGCATTATTTTCTCGACGTTGTATACTTTTTCTACACTCCGCAAGTGTGCCATCTAGGTATCAAAATGTATACCACCATCATAATCGGATAGCATGTCTTTGTACATAAATGTCGTATATCTTCTCTCCTCGTTGTCGTCTTCGCTTTTTTGTTTTTTTGTAATCGCATAGTTATTTTCAGCTCTTGCCATTGTCTGTTGTTCACCAAATTCAATTTTCTCTAAGAAGCATTTCGTTTTCCTTTGTTGTCAACTGCACCTCACTACCACCACCATGACCAAAGGTCACAATAACATTGTTGTTCAGCGCCGACACTTTGGCGCGTGGTTGTTGCACAAAGATGATTGATTCCGTTATCCGTCCAAAAAAGAATAAAAATGATCGCTGTACAGCGCCGACACTTTCTACTTTGTAGTCCAAAGGAAATAAATGGGCGACACAATTTATTTTTATTTTGTATAAATTCTTCTGTTGTTTTATTTGTTAGATATTAGTTTTACACTCTTTAGTTTTAGACTTTAAGTAAGGCTACGTAATATTTTAAGATTTTAGATTTAGCAAAAGACAAGTGGTTGATTTCGAGAACTTTAATAGAAAACAATACGAAAATGCAAGGCGAAGACGACCAAAAGTTAAAAAACCAGAGTGCCAACGTACAGAAAAAAAATCGAAGGGAGGTACCCTTGCAACAAAACATTGGCTGTGGGCTTACATGACGATCTTTTGGATTGTGATTTTGATGTTCACACGGTACTTTTTTAGGTTCATTCCGAGACGTTGTAGCCACTCGCCGAGCTGTGCCACCGAAAATTCATTCATCATGAAAAATATGTGTATAATATTGATTAAAAAGTAAAAAAAACGACGCAAGATAGCATTATACACACGAGATGAGGCGAAAATGAAATGCGCACTTTTGTTCGCGATTTATAAAATGAAGAGAGTTTATAAAGTTCTCTAACCATGGTTCGCATTTTTTGGAAAATGTGCCTTCAAAGAATTGAGAAATATTATTGAAGAATAATGAGAATGGGAGCGATTCATTAGTAATCTATAAAAACGGAGAGAAGTCAGATTCGAAAGATAAGTACAAATATTCTTTAATTTAAGGAAAGTATCTTCAACGAGCAAGCACAAACTAGGGTCTTACGACCAAACTAATCCTTTATGCTTTTTATCCTTTTAAACTTCTTGATGTACAGCTTTGCCACTTTATCAATTCTAATTGGGTTTTCGGAAGCGTAAACTTTGTAAGAAGTATCGTGAAAGTATGGTTCTTAGCTTTCACAATGTTCTGAACGACCAACTATACAAGAAATTTGTCTTGAATACTGCAACCTGATGAACACATTTTGAGTTTATCGGGTTCCAGTACAAGCTTATTGTTAAAACGCTCTTGTAATTTATAAAAAGATTTTAAGTCCGTTCTTCTGTTGTTAAGGACCCATTTCACAATTTTCTCTGCTTCAAGGCGATCATTTATTTAAGGTTCTATGTCTTTTGCGTACTCTAAAGTTCATAAATTTCGGAAACGAATTTGGGATTGGCTTTGAACTTCTGGATGGGAAGCGATATAATGTGCCACAGATTTCTGGTGAACTTCAGGATGCGCAAAGTTATATCGCGCCACAGCTTGTTGGTGCACTTCCGGGTGCGAAACAGTGTAGCGTACTACAGCTTGTTGGTTCACTTCTGGGTGCGAAGCACTATATCGCGCTACAGCTTGTTCGTGAACTTCTGGGTGCGAAGCGCTATATCGCGCTACAGCTTGTTGATGTACTTCTGGGTGTGAAGCACTATATCGCACTACAGCTTTTTGATGTACGTCTTGGTGTGGAGCACTATATCGCGCTACAGCTTGTTGATGTACTTCTGGGTGTGAAGCACTATATTGCGCTACAACTTCTTGATGTACTTCTGGGTGTGAAGCACTGTATCGCGGTACAGCTTGTTGGTGAACTTCCGTATAGCGCACTACAGATTTTTGGTTCACTTCTGGGTGCGAAGCACTATATCGCGCTACAGCTTGTTGGTGAACTTCTGGGTGCGAAGCACTATATCGCGCTACAGTTTCTTGATGTACTTCTGGGTGTGAAGCACTATATCGCGCTACAGCTTCTTGATGTACTTCTGGGTGTGAAGCACTATATCGCTTTACAGCTTTTTGATGTACTTCTGGGTGTAAGGCAGCATTTCGGTTGAAAAGTTGCGTGTGTTTTGGTATATTGTGAAACAGACGCTTGTCGCTTTTCACGATGATCTTTTCTATAGCGGATAGCAGATTCCCAAAGCTGTTCCCGACGAGACTTGTTTGAAGTGATTGGTCTACCTACTTTTTTTTTTGGCTGCCCTCTTACTGATTTAATATTATTTTGAGAACTCTGCGTTTCTAATACGATTGGACAATTTTCTAAGGGAATTTATACGTTATAATGCCCAGATAAAAAACTACCAGTAAACTGAAAACGCTTAATCGGATTTCTTTTGCTTGCAAACGAAGCTTCCGTTTTGCAATTAATGTACACTTCAAACCGAAATGGATAAATTTCGCTCGCAGCCTGAAGTTCGCTTTATGTTAATTTGCTAAACATAGCAGTTTTATATTCCTCAGAATTTACATAAGGGTGGCCATGCTCGTTACAAGACCATGCTTGAAATCTATGCCAATTCTCGGCAACGTGAGAAACAATATCCGATCGGACTGAATTAGTTAAACTATTAAGGGTTTTTCCATATACAGAAAATGCGATCGAGTGGAACAAATAACTACCATCTGGAGATATTTCAACAATATTTTAGGGAAAGATAATCCCATTAATAAATAAATTTTCTATATTAATTTTAATTTAACTGGACTGAAGTGGAAAATTAGTAAAAAAAATATAATTTAGGTTAAATTAATAAATTCGTAAATTACAGAAGTTTTTCCAGGATAAATATTAATTTAAACATTCTTACCAAAGCTCACAAATCTTCCGAGTATCGCTTATTTATGAAACAACGATAGATGTAATGAAAATAAATTATTTAAAAAATGTTTCAATACAATCCACCAAAGTTGGTATTCGCGTTATCTGCACAAAACCCTACCACCTTATCTAACAAATCAGTGCGTCTTAAAATTTGCGAGATAGATTCACTTATCATTATTGAATTTTCTCCAGGTAAAGAAACTAAATCCAATAGGCGAATTCTCACACCTTTTTTACAATTAAAATACCGAACCAGAGTTAGAAACAGTTTTATATCTTTTTTGTTCGAGGCTTCCGAATATATAGATACGAAACTAACCTCGCTCTACTCTTATTATTTGCAATACAAATCGTTAATATAATCAAGAGAAGAAATGCCATCTCCCACGCTGGTTATTCGATATTATTCCTATTCGCACTCCTGCTGGGGTATTCTCCTAACACGTGTACGCGGGTTATGATTGTATCTATTGACGTTGGATAAAACCCGAACGCGTATTTATAAGAATTAAATAAAGTTACCGGACGCACCGGATGATCGCCGGAAGAACTACTTGAGGACACTCAAGTCTCTGCTCGGGCGCCAATTAAACTTATTAAAACTTAATTTTCTTAAAAAAAATATTTTTGGAGGAATCAACCTCTTTATTTTATTTTCAATTCAACTTAAACACTAAATTACAAATTCTATGTCTTAAAATTATCTACCCTACATGTCCATTTGTGCTGCTGAATGTTCCCACAGGTGGTGTAAAGTTGCAGTCTCTGCTACGTGATGGAATGTGCAGTCTCTGCTAGTTGTAATAGCGGTATACCTATAATTTAAATACTTTATCACTTTAAAGTTTTAGTATAAATCACTTCTCGAAACACTTTGTATAAAAGTAGGTATGTACTTAACAAGTACTACTTACCTACATATATATAAAATAATTTTTTAATAATTTGTAGCTTCGAACTTTTTTAACACAAATAAGTCTTTTTTCAATTTTTCATATTATAATACAAATTAATTTAACTTTATGTCAAATCGTGTTTTTAAAAATTTTTATTTAATACTTAAATTTAAACTATTCTACTCGGCTTACAATTCGAAACTCTTCATTCAACTTACAAAATGAAACTAAACTTATCGATCTTAATAATATTCTTAACTGCTCCTTTGATGTGGAAGGTGATGTCATCTTCAGAATGATGAAATCCGACGATGCATTCCTTTTCCAGGAGTATTATATTACATAAACATTTTCAGACACAGACATTCAATTTGTTTATATGATGTGTTTATCTCAAATTGATATGTCATTTGAATTGGAACTTGTGTATTAACTTACATATCTATTTAAATTACTTCTTAGAACACTTATTTTTAATTAATCATAAACTGAGTACTTATTCATCATTAAATGGTCACTTACAGCGCACAAAAGAAATAAATTTATTTTTGTCAAAAAATTTTCAAATTTTGTTTTGCTTTTAGAAATGCAGTTGTTTTAAATTTGTATTTTGTCTTAAAAGATTATCGTTGTTAAAATTCACAAGTAAAATTCAAAAACGCCTTCACTTTTTAATATGTCAAAAGACAATGATGTGATGATTGATATTTTTTGCGCTATGTACCTTAGTTGTGAAGGAGTTTATTTGAGGAGAACGTGACAATGCATCTGCCACGATTCTCGTTTTCTCTGGCTTGCTATGTAATTCGTTAATGGGTTCATAGTGTTTTAAAATTCTTTCTACGCTCTTCTTCAAGGAAGATAACTCGCAAGCCTCTCCTGAAAAGTTTTGAAGACATCTTGATGTCGGGAATTTTTTCAAGATCATCTGTATCAGTGGTGGGTGCGGTTCATCAAGTAGTTGGTAGACACGAATTATGTGTCAGCGATGACCCTGATGAAGGGTTTATTTTCTCGGTCATTGGTCGATGACCGAACATCCTGGCCGGTCGAACCTCTGGTTCGAAACTTGATGTCATCTGAGGCCGTCTGGCCATGTTGATTTAGGTGTCTGATAGAGGAAGTCTTTTGACTGGGCGGTATGACTGTTACTTAGTTTCTCAATTAGGTCGAGGGAGTCCTCTACTATTCTCCTAAAAAATGGCACATATGTATTTCAATTGGTCTGGTGCTTGAAGGAAACCAAAATGATTCTAAGATGGCCCACAGACCCCTCCTGGGGTGGGCGGAGGAACAGGGAAGTGTCTTAAGTGTTGTAGTCGACCAAGCGACTTAGTTTCTGGACAATGACCGAACAACTTTCGAAACCATATTTTACACCAGCTGAATCTGCAACACGACCGTTCGTTTTAAAATCCGTCCAGAAACTACCGATTGCCTCTCGATCGGCTGCCCTTATATTTTCTGGTCTATCAGCAGCAGCATATTGCAAATCATGCATATAAGTAAATATTTTACACGTTTCATGGGAATGATAAAAGTTAAGCATCAGCGGTTTGATATTTGAATGTTTGTATGTTTGTGTCGTTAACTTATACGCTATAAAATCACTGCTGTTTACTATTTGATCGTGATCATTCAATTCATTTCCCGGCCCTAGGTAATTGTAGCCTGAGAAGGTAAAACCACCACCTCCACCTTTCTTACGCATTGTAGAAATACTACTACTGACTGATAACCTCATGCCATTTTTTATATAGATTTTATCCAACAACAAAACCACCAATAATTATAGCTATAGCTAATTCATTCATAAACCCATCTATAAATTTATTCTCTTCCAACCTCCCATTTGTAAAACTTATAACACTCTCCTCTACTGCGACGTCGACGACGACTACATAATGCAAACATCCCTGATTTTGCGATCTGTTCTTTGAGATGTGTGTCAGAGTCGACCATAAAACAATACAATGCAATACAATACGTTTTTTTAAAATAATTTTATTCATGATATTTTAAAGCAAACTGAGTTAGTCATCATATCATTCGAAGTTACTTGATCATTCTTTATTATTTCTGTTACATATATAGATTATTTACGATCAATACGTGACTTTTCTGCGTTTAAGCCTAGTACGCAGATCGGGAAAAATTTTGTCTCCCATACATTTTTTTTCCTGGGACAAATTTTGTCTCGGATATTTTTCCGAGCAGTACGCAGTTCGCGCGCAAAATTCATACTATTGTGAATTGCTGTACAAAATGTCTCCACTAAATTTTGCCAGGAAAAAGAATGATACAAGCATTATTCTACGGGACAAATTTTGACAGCCACCGTATTTCCGAAAGTGATTTTTGTCAAAACTAGTTTTATGTAAAAGGTGTTGATGCTTCTTTTCAAAGCATCGAGAGGAGATTCCAAAAAGGTATGAACGACTTTTGTAAGACAACCCGTTTCAGAGATATACTAAAAAACACATTAAATTAGAATTATTCTCTCCAACTTAAAACTTTTGCGCGAGATTTGGAAAAGTTTTGTAGAGATTAAAATTGTAGAGATAAAATTTGTCTTGTCTCGATCTGCGTACTAGGCTTTAACCCGAAATCTATTTTTATAAAAATAAAATAAATAAAAAATTAATGATAAACTTAGAAACTGAATGAATTTTAATTTGATGAAGTTTAATTCAATTTATAATTTTAATTTTACATAATTTTAACTTTTTTAAACTTTCCTTAATTTTCCACCAAGTATCTGAATAAGGCCGCATCAAACTGCGAAGTGCCACGAAGTCTTCTCATGTCATATGGTAAACTGTTCCACTGCCTGACAACATTAAAAAAAAATTGACGTTCCGAGTTTCTACAAGTAAATCTCGGTTGTATAAACAAAAAGAACCGAGATGTGTTTGTAAATTGTATTTTTTCATAGAGGTACGAGTATGATGGTTCTTTACTAATTAGGATTTTATTCAGTGTTTTTAGGGTAAAATACTTTAAATATGCGTAAAGACTACAGCCTGTAATGTTGTTTGTGTAGCTTGAAACATGGTCATACCGCTTTAGATTGTATACGTAACGAACGACGTTATTGAACGCTACTGTTAAGTTTCTTTTCGATTCTGAATTATGAGTACTTACAACTTGGCATCCATAAGTTATAATTGGAAGAAATAATGTTTTCGCTAAGCTTAGACGAATATGCTGAGGAGTAAATTGCTTTGATAAAGAGAGACTTTGTAAAGATCCATATACCTTTCCGATAACCGTTTGTATATGATCTTCCCATGTAAGTGTCACATTGAAAAAAAAAACAGCGTGTGTACAGAGTACGCATGTCAGAAGTGAAACTTCTTTGGCGATTTAAATTACATTGCTGTGACTTATAAATTAATGACTAAAACATGAAATGAAAATAAAAATATTTCATGCAATTTTTTTTGTTTTAATTATTAAAACGAACTTTCATAATAAAATAATTTATAAAGATATATATTAACATAATTACATAATTTAAAAAACGTAAAAATTGAACAATAACTACGATAATTATAGTTTACCACGTGTTTCTTTATAAACTATCTAAAAATTTTAACCTTATATACATTTATTCAGAATTAAATTAGAATCGATATGAATGTAAAGAAAATAGATAAAACGTCACTTACTGTGAACAAATGCTGTACGAAGATTTATAAATTTATCGATAATAATTTGTCAACAATAAATAAAACGTTATAAACAAATCAATGTAGCACTATATAACACAAAATTCACAACACAACTACAATGTGTGTAGTTAAACCTGGAAGAAAATATACATTTTGATCTATTGTCTACGTTCACGTCTCCTATAAGAATCTTATGGAGGCGTGGCTTTAGTGTGCACGCTCCCTCTACAACGAATGTAGCACAAAGAGGAGAAAATAATCCTATAGTCCCTATAGTGAATAAGTATATAGCATGCTTATTCTATTTCTCTCTAGTTGTTTACATCTATCCGTCCTTTAAAATTTAAAATCGTCGCACTAAAATCTGACGCTTATTATCGTGACGCAGCCTTGAAAAGTTACCCTCATCGCGCGCAAAGAAGTTTCACTTCAAAAATCGAGGATAGAACCAAATAATCTTAAGATATATTCTAGGGATATAATTAACATTAAAACTTAATGAGGACTGCGTCCCTCAGCTTTCTATATAATACAAATTCTACCAAAATTCCTGAATTAACAATGAGTTTATGAATTTACGAAAACCATTTATAGATAGAAACTGGACTGTGCCAAGGATTGCATTAGATAATATCAAGTCGATTTTAATAAAGTAATAAAATATTGTTTTGAGAGCCCTGAAAAGTACCTAATCCAACAAAAGATGATCATATGTAAGTAGGAATAAACAAAAAAAAGTTAAAATTAAAATAAAATAGGAACACAAGAATACTGCTTCCTACTGCTGCTGTGTTGAATGCGAAATGAATACTATGTCCACATTAATACAACAACTTGTTATACTCGTATTTATACTATATTATTCTTAGTATTTTAAATAGTTACATTATGTAAAAATTGAATTTTTAAATTAAATAGACTATAATTTTGAAATCGCACACTTTCTTTTTTTTCTAATTTTTAGATTAAGAATTTTTATTTGTAATATGTTTTATATACAATTTAACTTATTACTAAATTAAATCATTTTGGTTCAAAAATATCATATTAAAATGTTCCTAATCTACTCATAATTCATGATTTTTAATAAACATATTTCTTACCGACATAAAAATGGTACAAAAAAAATAGTTCTAAAAAGAAGTTATTCATAGTCGAAAACGCCCTAATATAAACAAAGACATTAATATTATATTTTCTATTCAATGTTGATTTATAAAAAAATTGTTATTAATATTAAATAAAATTATCTTAATATATGTTTATTTCGTATATGTTTTTAAAAATTAAATAATTTAAAAAAAATAATAATCCTATGTATTCTAATTAAAATAAGTTTACAAAAAAGTATTATTTTCTGAGCCAAGGGCAACAAAAATAGAATTTATTAATTATAAATAAAAAAACTAATTTATTTATTTATTGTAGATATTATTAAGGAACTATATTGAATTTTATTTTCGAAATTCTTTTAATACATTTAAAAGTTATTAAAAAACTTAAATATATAAAGAATTTCCTTAGAAACTATGACTGTTTACTAAAAAAATAATTTGTTGTATCTTTATTTAATTTAAAAAATTAAAAAAAATGTAACTGCTTATAGAACAAAAAAAAAATAGAATAAAAAAAATAAATATCTCAATAATTTTATATTAAATTTGTTGCGTTTTTTTTTAACGAGAGAATACGAATATACAAAAATCAAAAGTAAGTACATAACGTGGGTAACATAAAAAATACAATACAATAGAAAACTTAAATAGAAGGCAATAGTTTGCTGTGATAATTCCTAAGAAATGATTTGAAGGGCCTTCATTAGCGTTAATAATAAGAAAAAATATAAACACCAAAATTAAACCTTTTTAAAAAAAATACCATAAGAAACGTTTTCGTCGTTAGATTTTGATAGTATCAACAATTGTAATATTCTTTAATGGTTAATAGATTAAAATTATAAATGAAAATAGAGAGTACAAAGATTATCTCTTAATGGAGACCATTTTTAAAATAAGAAAACGAGCTCAATTAAGTCGAAATCTTCTAAGTATATGGAACTTCCGTTATTTGTCATTGTGCCTAAAATGTTTACAATTTTAAACAGGCTTATAGAATGTTAATTATTATCAAAAACACAACCCGTTTAAGACGGTTATTTATATATGTATATCATCAAACAAAATATTAATACAGTGATGTACCCATCTCTTTTTTCAGTGTGTTTATTTATTTTGGAAGAACTTCTTCCATGAGATATTTGTCTTCATTCGTTCTCCATAGGTAAGAACCAGTAAGCCAGTATTCGTTCTACAATAATTTGTGACTTAAATGTAACGCCAGTTCAATTACCAAATCTGTTGAATCCAACTTCTAACTCATCCGCAGCTCAAGAAATCACACAATTCATATCCCAATTCCCAAATAATAATCGCCAACAAAAATATATTCTCGTTCCTAAAGCCTAGTACGCAGATCGAGACAAGACAAATTTAATCTCTACAATGTTAATCTCTACAAAACGTTTCCAAATCTCGCGCAAAAGTTTGAAGTTGGAGAGATAAAATCTAATTTAATGTGTTTTTTAGTGTAATTCTGGAACAGGTTGTCTTACAAAAGCCGTTCATACCTTTTTACCTTTTTGGAATCTCCTCTTGATGCTTTCAAGAGAAGCATCAGCACCTTTTACATAAAACCAGTTTTGACAAAAATCACTTTCTGAAATACGGTGGCTGCCAAAATTTATCCCGCAAAATAATGCTTGTATCATTCTTTTTCCTGGTTTGATCAACGCAAATGTATATCATACTCTGTCATGAGCAAGAGTAGTCAAACAACATATGTATAATAGACAGCCACGAGGCATTTCATTAAAACAATCGTCAAAGCAGGCAATACATTATAGCCGCAGTTTATCATAAGATATCGTTAAGAACACACTCTGTAATTGATATTAAAAGTCTCAATAAAGAATTCAATTCAAATTATTTTTCCTGGAATAACATAGTGGAGACATTTTGTACAGCAATGCACAAAAGTATGAATTTTGCGCGCGAACTGCGTACTGCTCGGAAAAATATCCGAGACAAAATTTGTCCCAGGACAAAAGATGTATGGGAGACAAAATTGTTCCCGATCTGCGTACTAGGCTTAAAGACTTGACACTTGCCCGCTTTTATTTGGAGGAGGTTAACCGCAGAAGTCTTAATCCACAGATCAATTCGAAGTAATTAAATTTAGCTCAAGAATAAATGTGCCAGACAATTATTTCGTGCGCTAAATCTTGACAGATAAGTTATGTACAGTTCAAAGAGAAATTTGTATTTTTTAGCTGGAGCAGCGTACCTCTCGGCTAAAATGCTTGACATAATTTTAGCTTGGCTAAATTTTTGAGAGAATTTTGTATGGAAGAAAAATTTAGCGTGATCTGCGTACTAGGCTTGATATATAAAAAAAGGCAAGTTATCGATCGACTCAAGCCAGCCTTTTATACGACAATGATTCAAAAATAGGTTCCAAGCACGTAAATTCAATTAACATTAAATAAATTATATATTATATAATAACCGCGTTTTATTATCACCAATGATCCAAATAGATAAACCCTTGAAAATAAAACGATATGGATCACAGTGTTGAATGTTTATCTCCCATTTCCTAATGGTTGTTGATTTTAAATGTTACTTGTCCTTTTTATTTACACTGTAGTTTAGACTACCTTACCATAAAAAGCCATATATTCGCCAGTGAAGGAACTAATTTTTGGATCTCTGAAATAGATCCAGATAGAGCACAGGATCTCAAATTGTTTTTGTAATACAGGTAGAAGAATCAACATGGTAAATAATGATCCATCTGAAAATTCGAGCAATATAAATATAAAAAACGGTTGTGTGTACTGACGTACGCGCGGTAGAAGTAAAACTTCTTTTCCCTCAAACAAAGCCTCTGTTAGGCTAGGCGCGCACATTCAATTTTTAGTTTCGCAACTGATTGGTTCGAGCAACTAAAAAGTTTGTGTTTTGACACAAACTAAACGATTGCCTAAAATGAATTCGCTATTTTGTGTAACATATAATTATATGCACCTGCGCGGACATTCAACCAAATAGTTCATCTCTTTTCTATAAGCCACCAAACAGTTAAGCAACTAAAAATTGAATGTGCGCGCCTAGCCTAACGAGTCGCAGCACTTTATGCTCTTCTCCTGTCCCTGATAAATCCTTATTATTACTGGTAAAGCCTAGTACGCAGATCGGGAAAAATTTTGTCTCCCATACATTTTTTTTCCTGGGACAAATTTTGTCTCGGATATTTTTCCGAGTAGTACGCAGTTCGCGCGCAAAATTCATACTATTGTGCATTGCTGTACAAAATGTCTCCACTAAATTTTGCCGGGAAAAAGAATGATACAAGCATTATTTTGTGGGACAAATTTTGACAGCCACCGTATTTCCGAAAGTGATTTTTGTCAAAACTGGTTTTATTTAAAATGTGCTGATGCTTCTCTTGAAAGCATCAAGAGGAGATTCCGAAAAGGTATGAACGACTTTTGTAAGACAACCCGTTCCAGAGATACACTACAAAACATATTAAGTTAGATTTTATCTCTCCAAATTCAAACTTTTGCGCGAAATTTGGAAACGTTTTGTAGAGATAAACTTTGTCTTGTCTCGATCTGTGTACTAGGCTTTTACATTTGTATGAATTCTGTGAGTGTTGGAGAAAGAAAAAACACAATATTCATTATAATGACATTTTATCAGTTGTCATATAAATTCATCATGATGCCGCAGTTACAGGACATTTCTGAACAAATGCCAGTAAGCCGACAAAACATACTAATCGAAGCTATTCGCCTTCCTGTAAATTTATTCAATATCTTGTGACAAAATCAATAGTAGTGTCATAAAATTTTGCATCTGAAAAAATATTTGTTCTGTAAATTGCAGAGCAATCATACCTTGGACTAGTGAAGTCAAAGTATAAGAAAATAAATATACTTACGAACATACACTCAAGCATGCCAACATATATATTTTTTCGGACACATCTAAACACTTCCTACATTTCAACATCCGAAACTAGATCTTCACTAAAATATTCTTTTTTATAACAAACTTATTTTCTTCACTAATCGTTTGTTGTTGTTGTTTTTCATGTTAAATTTTGTAATGCAGAGTATTTGCTTACGAATAAAACACCGCTAATTAATGTTTTGAAGGTTTCTTATGAAATATATTCCCAAAAAAAGAAATAGTTAGGGCGTCTTAGCAGTACAAATACGGCAAGTACAAGTACCTCGACAGCCCTGTCTGCTTATCGAAATCAACGATATTACAAAAACAAGAACGTAAAAACATGTAGCTTATGTTGGTGAAACTGTGAAGGTTTCTTATCATTTTAATTGATAAGTTTTGGCCTCATTGACATTTGGCATGAACATGAAGTGATGTTAAATGTTATATTTTCATTCCAATTTTGGATTTTGGTATTGCAAGTTGCAACTTGGGAGTGTAACAAGTATTCTCTGGAGAAATAAATAGTTAAAAAAACTATCTATAAATAAGTTCAAGATTAACAAAAAACTTCCCAATAATTAATAAATTTAACAAAATGTGTTCGCGTAAAGGAATTCTGTGTGGATATAAATTTAATCAAACAATAAAACTTCATTCAGTAACTGAAACAATTATCACTATTAAGAATAAAATCAAAAAACTATTTATAAAATCCGATTTCAAAGTACGTTGAAAAAAAGACTGTGGCGTCATTTGCAACTGAAAAAATTAAATAATTATTTCATGGAGTTTTTTATTTTAAAATCGGAAACTTGGTCTATTGGACATGTGGTACAAAAAATGAAATGCAAACGTTTCTATGGAAGGAATTCTCATACAACTTTGACACTGAACCACACAGAAACAGCGTTCTGTTTAAACATAAAATAATGGTTTTAATTTGATAACATCAAATTTCTATACCGGAATCTTAACTGCTCAACTTACATACATTTCAATGGGTTCGAACAAAAATATCTATATTTCAATTTTCTATACTTGTGAATTATTTTAGTTTAAAAGTAATAAATTAAAATTAAAATGCGGAGTGGACAGGAAACAGATAAGGTAAGTTATTATTTTCAAATTTTCCCGGGTAAAATGTAGAACTATAATAAGCGCTTGGAAGCTTCCTGAAGCTAACAGACGAAATTACCCACTCGGCAAGCGCTCCTTGATCAAAAGTAATATACTTACATACCTTTAAATTAACATCTCGCTGGATATTCAATGTATTATGATGTGTAACCTATTTTCTTTGCCGAATATAACGAGATTCATACTCTATTCCCTGCTGTATCAAACAAGTTAAAATAATAATAATTTCTAGATAAATTGTAAATTGTAAGATAATTTTCAAGTATGTACTGCCTCTTACAGAATCTCTTGTCTCTTATTGGCGGCTCAGACTAAGCAAAACATTGTTTATTTATTTAAATCCGTCAAGAACATTAACCTATTTTAGATTCATAAAATAATACGTAGCAATTAAGTTAATTATCAATTGCAGGTATAAGACTTGTAAAGACTTTAAAATAGTCGCTTTACATAACTATCTATTCATATTGAATTCGATTAAAATAAAATCGGGAATTTGTTAAATTATTACTTTTGCCATAGTTTGTGAAATGTCTAGGAATGTAAAAGAATTTGTTAGCTCTAGGTCTTAAAGTACGTTGAGGCGCATAAGTACAAAAATGAGATAACAGAGTAGAACAATCTTTATGACCAGATATGACATCATGACCAAAAATAAGAAAATACGATCCATTTTTATCAAGGGGTTTTAAATAATACCGTAGGAGGGCATTTGCAAAGCATGATAACGTTGTAGTAGGGACACCAAATAACAGCAGTATTCTAGAATAGAATGAATAAGTGACACATTTAACGACTTTAAGTTTAGAAAGGTCTATAGAATCTTGTGAGTTTTTGATAATGAAACCAAGCATTCTGTTAGCTTTAGAAAATATATAATCGAACTGATAAGTAAATTATAGCTCGAGGTCAAAAATAACTGCCAATCTTTTTGAATATTCAACCTATTAGCGATAATGTTTGAAATACTGTAATCAAATATTATTGGGTTATTTATTCAATTAAGAGACATAATCAAACATTTATTAATATTAAAATGCAAAAAGTTATTGTTGCAACAACCAGTTACATTTTGAATTTCGCTTTGCAGGTAAAACCAATATCAAAATGACCTTACAGCCTTAAAGATCTTAAAGTCATCCGCAAATAAAACCTTTTATGTTAAATTCCAATATACAATACAGGGTGTCCGGTAATTAGGGGGGTGGCCGTGGCGCGATGGATGTGTGCTCGCCTGTGAACCTCATGATCACAGGTTCGATCCCTGCCGTCGTCTTTGTCGTTTTAATTCCATTAAAAACCTTCTAAAATTGTCATCAATGGGTTGCTGGTTTACTCATTGCATGTTGTTCAGGCATAACACTAACAACATGTAATTGAGTTAAACTAGTATGCCCAACAAGGATGAAGACGAATAAAATAATGTGAATTATAAGCGACATAGAAATAAGACACGGCATTCTCCGCTTTAGTTCAGCCGCCATCCCTGGAGATAAAATATCTGAGACAACAACCTTCAGTCTCAGAACATCGTGCCACACATCTTTCCTATCCTTCTTTCTCTTCCTTAACTTCACGCCCGCGCTGTGTTCAAAACATTTTAAGGGTCATCATAATCCCTTGAGCGCGTGTGGATTATAAAAAAAAAAAAAAAAAAATTCGTGTGTCATACTTTGGTATGTGATTCTTGATAAAAAAAATGTTCTACAGTAAAGTCTGATTTTCAACTTTGACATCACTTTTTGACGATTTAAAAAAATACTAACTTTAGTGTACCCTGACTCATGTTAAGGGTAGACCTTTTTTAGTAAAAATACTAAGCCTTAAAACTACGTTTAAATTGAGCTGATATCTTTTTAGGGTTGCCAGATATTCAATTTTAAATTGTATTAATTTTTTCTTGACCGAGCAAAATTTTGGTTTTGATGAACAAAACAATAATACAAAAAAAAACTCATTAATAAGTGCACCCAAAAACCCATACATTTTACGATACTTTGGAAAATCTAAAACAGTTAAAATTAAAAAAAAAAATGATTTTATGCCCTAAAGCCTAGTACTCACCTAGCGTGAAATGAAAAACAAATACGTTCCAAATTACACGCGAAGAATAAAAATGAAAATAGAATAAGCTTTTCCACGTGAATTTTTGATACTCACTTTGAATGAACAAAAAATGACAATTATTTTTAAACTGATTCGTTCTTTCTGTTTATAAATTTTCAATTTTTTGTTTTGAAACAAAATATTGAAATCAACTGACAAATGTCACAGTTTTCCACCTTGCCTTAAACTTTTTCCTGATGGTTGTACATTGAGAAATGAAAATCATAGCGTGGAAAAGGTTGTGGAACATATTTGTTTTTCCAATCCACATTTTAGTACTCACCTCTCGTTGCGGATTTCATGCCAGTGAACCAGCAGTCACTTTTATATGAAATTTTCATTTTCACTTGAACTGAGTACTAGGCTTAAGGTGTAAAGGGTTTGAATGAAACAATAATTTGTGAAGTTTCAACTATTTTTTATTTTATGTGTACACAAATACAGTCATTATAAGTGTATAAAGTCCCCTCCTGCGTTTTGCATGCTAGAGACCGTTTTTGGATTTAATTTTGAATGTTTATTCTCGATAACTCTTGCCTTACTTTTAGTGATCCTTCGGAAATACGTTGTTCTAATTCAGTTAAAGTTGTTATTTCAGATGCGTAAACGATTTCTTTCATTCGTCCCCTCACTACAGTGAGATCGAGAGATCTTGCAGGCCAGTGAATTGGTCCATTTCTGCCTATCCATCGATCACCGTATTCTTCATCCAGCCAATCCTTAACTTCGCGACCATAGTGGGCCAGAGCACCATCTTGTTGGAAATATGATGAAGCTAGGTGAAGGAGTGGAACATCCTCCAATAGGTCTGGTAGATTATTTTGTAAAAACTACAGATAGCAAGTAGAATTAAGTCTGGGTGGTAATTTGAAAGGCTCGATTAATATATTTTCAAATACACCTGCTCACATATTGACACTGAATCTGTGCTGAAACGATCTTTGCCGTCTTGAATGTGGTTTGCTACAAGCCCATGTATGGAGATTATGGAAATTCGTAATATCATCTCTTGTGAATTGAGATTCGTCTGTCCAAAGAATTTTTAAAATTTATAAACTGGTTGTCATCCAAGCTTCTCTCTAGCAACCAGTTACAAAATTCGAGTCTCTTTTCAAAATCATCGGGAAGCAGTGCTTGCACAGGTGTATGGTGATATGGATACATATTTTCTCCATGTTGTATACTGAAAATTCTGTGTTTGGAAACATTAAACTGTAGAGCCAAGGGTCCTATGCTGATGGAAGTATCGATTTCAGCAGCTGCCAGTATTCTTTCATCGACCGAAACTCTTCTTGTGCTTGCAGCTCCCGCGTAAGGTCTTGCAGCTGAAACTGATCTAGGGCCCAAATTACCGCTTCAGTGACCGAGTGAGTGAGTCCCATCAGTGATCGAATGAAAATGTCAAATTAGGGTAATCGATTGCTCGATGCCAAACTCACATAATTCAGTCACGTTTTACTCGAAAACTGATGCGGTAATTTGGCCCCAGTTTCTCGAAGCCTTCGAAAGGTATTTCCAGAAACATTTCGCGAAGGAAGTCGTCTGTTAGGATAAAGTTCTTGGTATCTTCGCTGTGCTCTTCTTGATGCTAAAATTTTTCTAAACTTTTCTTTGATTCTTTAACTTAACGTATATAAGTAATTCTCATTTATGTACACATTTCTTTTATATTTGAAAATTTATTTTACCTATATTTATATTTTTTTTATATTATAAATGTTTTTAATTAAATATTTCTTAACCGAATGTAGTAAGCATAACAAAAAAGACACCATGTCTTAATATGCCTATGATTTGATATCAATAAATACAAAATACGAAATTTCCATTGCACAACCCATAAACGAATAAAATGTTTGCGTTTTCTTCTCTCGTAAATGAAGGCATTTCAAAAAGAGCTCTTATCCAACTGTAATCGTGACTTAGCTTGATAATAATTAATTATGATGAATGAATTTGTTTTTCTATTCTTTTATACTACTTATTTAGTTAATTTACCCATTAAACATTCATACCCCAAATTTAACTCTCCCTGAGAAGAGGTTAGGTAATTAGGGTTTTGACAGCAAGTCAAGTAGGCAAAAGTACACTTTTAACCCTTTTCATGAGTACACAGTCTTAAAAATTACCTAAAATGTATTAATTCTTCTGAAACCACTCCAACTGGCAAGTACTGCAATAAAAGTAGGTAAAAAACCCAAAATTCGAATTTTCACCTGTTTTAAATTTTCCCAAGTATCATAAAATGTATGGGTTTTTGAGTGCACTTATTAATGAGTTTTATTATTGTTTCGCTCATCAGGTTAAAATAAGAAAACTTTATGTTTATTACGCATTTTTTGGAAAAAATTGACCTCAAAGTCAAAATTTTGCCTGGGCAAAAAAATTTAACACCATTTAAAATTGAATATCTGGCAACCCTAAAAATACAGTTATGGACAGAGAAATAGCACACTTATGAGAAAAATCTCGCGATTAAAATGTCCGTTATGTCCAATGTTTGTGGTAAATTTGTTCTCCGGACATAATGGTCTACATTATTTGATGTAAACAAAAAAGTCTTAATAGTCCCGTTACCTTTGATAGATTCTTGCATTTGCCTTTTGATTATATTCTTTTCTCATCTACTCCTGGACACAGAAATAGCACATATTATTTTAACCGTTGAATTTTTATTTTGCGATCGAAATTTATGAGAGATAGTGCTTATTTTGTTTTGTTTATAGTTTCATAAAAAAAGTTTTTAACAAAATGGGCCGAGGAGCGCATTGTGCTCCCGAAAAGAGGAAAATTATTTTCGATCTTCATACACAAGGTAAAAATCCTACCCAAATAGCCAAAACACTAAATTGTTCCTGTAAAATGGTTTATAATGCCATTGGTTTAGTGAGAGCAAATCCAGATATGACAACAGAAAATAAAATTCGTGAGCCGCCACCCCGCAAAACTTCGTTACGAATTGACAGAGCCATTGCTAGAAAGTGCAAATGTGACTCTTTTAAGTCATCTCGAGACATTATGGCGGAAGTAAATGAAGAATTTGGTGTTGATGTCTCAAGCAGATTGATAAGAAGAAGACTCAACGATGCTAAGTTGTTTGGACGTGTGTGCAGAAAAAACCCGTTACTTTCCAAGAAGAACATCAAAGCTCGTTTAACTTTTGCTAAGACTCATAAAAACAAAAACGTGCAGTTTTGGAAGAGAGTGCTTTGGAGTAACGAAACCAAAGTTAATTAAATTGGTCCAGATGGGAAAACATTTGTCCATCGCCCAAAGTGCCAAGCATACAACCAGAGGTACACCCTTAAGACTGTGAAACACGGAGGGGGCAACTTGATGGTCTGGGGAGCATTTTCATGGCATGGAGTGGGTCCACTGGTGAGGATTGATGGCAGAATGGATAAATTTTCTTATCTCAATATTCTTAAGAATACCATGGAACTATTTTCCTTTGAGTCTATGCCAGAAAATTGGATATTCATGCATGACAATGATCCCAAAAGTGCATCAAACATAGTCAAAGATTGGCTTTTGGACGAACAAATTGATATACTGACCTGGCCAGCTGAAAGTCTCGATCTTAACCCCATAGAACATCTACGGAATGATGTTAAGATTAAGATTGGGCAGAAAAAATTCAAAAATTCGAACGATCTTTGGGCCGGTATCAAGGAAACGTGGTATTCTATCCCACAAAGTAGATGCCAAAAATTAGTTGAGAGCTTACGATGAAGATGCCAGGAAACTTTGAAAAATCGTGGTCACCCAACAAAGTACTAACTTGGTAATATTGTAAGATTTGAAATTCTAAGAATTTTTCGCTAAAAGGTTGATTTTTTTACAATTCTAGGAATGTGTGCTATTTCTTTGTCCACAAGAAATAACGTCAACACAAATTAAAATAATTTTTAAAAATCTACTTTATGACTTATAATTTTAAATTATATTTAGATGCAGCTTTATTTGTTGTAAGAGGTCCTGAAATAAAAATGAAAATGTTTCAGTTCATAAGTATAAAATAAAACTAATATTCATACAAAACATCATAAGTGTGCTATTTCTATGTCCATATCTGTATATCAGCTTAATTTAAACGTAGTTTTAAGGGTTAGTATTTCTACTAGGGGTTATTACTACCCTTAAAATGATTTACAAATTACGAGCACTAGGAAAACAAGGAAGGGTTTAAAAGGAGATACCGATGCATATTAGTTTTAAATTTTTGAACATTACAATGGGAAGGAAAAATAGAGCTGGGTAGAGCATTCCACATGCATGTAGTCCGACTAAAGAAAGAATCTCTGTGAGGAAGACAGTCGGAGACAAAACGGAACCCTGGGGTACACCAGCATTTACTTTATGAATTTCAGACTTGAGGCCATCCAATACGACTTGTATTGAGCGGCCTGAAAGATAATTTCTAATCCAACGAAGAAGAGATTCATCGATACCAAATGCACGCATTTTCGGTAAGAGAGCTTGATGCCAAACTCTATCAAATGCTTTTGAAATATCAAGTGCAATAATCTTACTTCTCCAAAACGATATTTGTGCCACTGTTCGGTGAGATATAGGGTGAGTTCATAATCGTCAGCCTAACTAAGAACTGCATTATCTGCGTTCATAAACTCCGATCTTCGATCGAACTAACCTATCCCAACTGCAGTAAATACCATTCATAAACGTCAAACTGTCGTCAGCGTCGGGCAGATTGTGCAGCTGAATTTTGTTGGCTGCAGAAGAGCGGAAATTTATAAAATTAATTTTACAGTCACCAAGAAAGACGAAAAGGCACTGTATAATAAACAGAAAGAAGCTTACATTGAATGTGGACCTCGACATCCTTAAATGACTACGGAATATATCGCCAGGATAGTTTGAAACCACCTTCATAAAGAATGCATTTTTTGACAATAAAGTCAGGCCTTTTTGTTTACTGCAGACATTCTGCATTGTAAGTGCGTTCACAAATGCATTAGAAAAGAACTGCGATTGTACTAGCGCAGATTTTCTGCGTTTATGAATACACCCATACCATCAGATCAGTGGACCAATTGCTACGAAAGCCATACTGTCAGTCATTAAGAAGCTTTCGTTCTTCGAGATATTTCTTGAGCTAATTATTTATCAGTGTTTTCATGACCTTGGAAAAAAGGGACGTAAGTGCAATTGGACGATAGTTAGAGGGGGGAGAAGATTCACCTTTTTTAGGGACAGGCTGGACAAATGCTGTTTTCCATCTACTCGGAAAGAGTCCAGAGGAATAGGATAGATAGACAAGCTTACGCAGTGGTTTTGCCAGCCTTGAAGAACACCTCTTCAGAACAATTGGAGGGATACTATCCGGACCAGCGGATTTATGTATGCCAAGATCTTTCAGGACTCTTGCAACTGTACGAGTACAAAACATAAAGTTAAACATCATGTGAAGAAAAAATACAAAACATGATTTTAATTTGTTTCAAAAACATCGGAGGTAAATTATCAGGTCACAACTTATAGACTCGTCAAGAGATGATATTTCCGAAAGAATATCTTCTTCTGAAATGGACATAGACCCCAGATCAACATCAGTCCTGCTTTCACTACGTAACACAAGACCCGAAGGTCTTATCACGAAATCAGATTGAAAGTAACTTGCAAAATAATTGCAAAATTGACTTGGATTCCTATTAATAACTCCATTATAGTTCATAGTTGATGGTATACCTGCATTTATAAAACTCCAAAAAACTTTAAAGTTCTTTTTAATTATAAGTTCCTACATTCCTGCTTACACGTAAATAGGAATGATTGAGAGTTGTAAGCCACTAGATTTGTTTAGGCGCTCTACGGCCGATTGCCCTCTTAATTATTTTTACCTTTTTATACATTTTCCTACAATCTCTTAAACATTTTTTTCTCAAATAAATACGTTCACTTTATTTTCACTCAGAGGAGAAAGCTTGCATTATATATTAAAACGATGTTTGAAGTTCTATTTGAATATTCACTTGCTAACAAAATGGTAAAATAGTCAGCAAACGGTATTGAATTATTGATTTCAAGTGAGGTGCCGAAACTGCGCCCCTTAGTAGCTATTTTAAAATACCCAACGCTAAATTTATTTAGTTTTGGCTTTTTTCCAAACCTAAGCTTCAAAAATAGCTTAAACTTAAATATTACAGTTGAAGCTACAAAAATTTCAAGATTTTTTCGACCTGTCTAGAAAGCTTTGACTAGGTCTTATTTTCAGTATTCTATGAAGCAGGTACTAAAAACTGGTGCGAACTTTTAATTAAATATAAGGGAATAGCTCAAAATAAAGACAATGAACGTATAGACGCAGAGACTGACGGACGATATGATAAAAACATTTTTTACCCGAAACCAATACTTGCCCTAAAGAACAGGTAACAAATTGTGGCAAAACCTACATTTCGGTCATACATGTACAGTTCTAGCTAAAGCTACCTAGTCGAAACATGTGAATAAAAAATGAAAAGCTTAAATTACGAAGCTTAATCTAGAATTTTCTAGCATAAGCTATTTAGCATTATCATTTTTTTATTCACATAAAACAAAGCTTAAGCTAGAACTGTCTAGCTTTAGCTGCTAGTAGCTATGACTAGTTGGCTTTAGCTAAAGCCTATAAAAATATGTACATATATAAAATTATGTATTATGGGTAAAAATGTTCTAGTCTAACCAATAACCGCTGACATAGTCATTGAAAGAGGTATTGCTGTCTAATACAATAGCTACTTTGACAACTGATTTTAAATAATTGTATGAAAATAATTACTCGAAAACTAAGATTCTACTGTCATCTGCCCGGCCAATTCCAATGCTGCGTTGCAGCTGTCTAGGGCCTCCAATAATTACAGCGGTTGCATTCTTAATATTCCACGTACAGTTTCTTTGTTCCTATTTCATTTGCTCTGTTTTGTCGACAGAGCTACAAAACATGGAGTCGCTTAACCCACTAATTATTAGTCTGAGGTGCTTAGGTAACCCATAGTTGTTCTCTCTCTTAGTAGTTCAATTTAGCTGAAACTCCAAATGCTACGTTTAAATCATCTGGGGGAATTTTGCCGATACCGCCTTGATAAAAGGTGAAGCGCTTTAGTGAAAACATTCTTTTTAGCACACTCTCTCGTTGGCTGCCACCAACAACCTTCCATAGGGATTGAAATTCCGCCTCCAGTTGACGTTCTAGCGACCGAAGAGTTACCACGTGGTGTTTTCTTGAATTCACTTAAATACTTTTTAAACATTTTCGTTCGTTATTCTAAATATGATAAGGTTATGGATATAAGGTTACTTTGGGCGTTTTCCCTTATCTTGGTAGGAAACGTATAAATACTATCTCGTTTCTCCGTGCCTCTGTAAACCCAAGCCTCAAATTAGAAAACATTGCTTACACTGCACAAATCAGATAACGAAGCAACAAAATGTTGGGTGAGTGATCGTTTTTAATGTTAGATAAGCGATGAACATGGGTGGGTCTGTGAACTTGTCAGTAGAGTCAATATATAAAGATTTTTCTTTTTCCATTTAGTATATTTGTGGTTAAATGAAAAAAAAAAAAAAAACAAAAACTGAAAATTTTATCAATTTTATAGCTTAAAAGCAATATTTATTTGTCCACGTTCTTAATTTGAATTTACTTTGAGGTTATTAATTTGAAATAATTTAATTTTAGCTTAAGAAATATCTTGAGGAACGAAAGCTTTTTAATAGCCGGCAGTATGGATTTCGTAGCAATAGGTTCACTGATGATCTCATGGTTTATCTCACCGAACTGTGGGACAAATCGTTTTGGAAAAAGTAAGATTATTGCATTTGATATTTCAAATACATTTAAAAGAGTTTGGCATGAAACTCTCTTATCAAAAATGCGTGCCTTTGGTATCGATGAATCTCTTCTTCGTTGGATTAGAAATTACTTTTCGGATCGATGGTTCAATTTAAGTAGTATTGGACAGTTTCAGATCTGATATCCACTAAATAAACGCGTTTTGTCTCCGAAACTCCTTCTTATGTTCATGATCTTTCGTCTGAAACTTCTAATCCACTAAATTATTGCGCTGACGACAGTACCCTCAGCTTTTCATATTCGTTTTTAGATTCACATACTTGTCCTTCGGATGTGGATTTATAACGGCAGCGTATGATAAGCTCATTTAATTCTGATCTTGACAGCATTGTCCAATGAGGAATCAAAAACCGCGTAGAATTTAAAAACTCAATCCTGTTTTATTGTCGCTAAAGCGTAACCCTTTCTCAAGGCCACTATCCATGGATGGCACTTGCATGGAGGAGACTAAACAGCCTTCAGTTCTAGGTATGTGCATCACAAACCGCCTTTTTTTGAGTGATCACATAGTTGACGTCGCCAAAAACGCTGTTAAGTGTTTAGGTTTTCTCCAGTAGTTTTCTTTACCCGTTCTGGCTGTAATATATAAAGTCTTTATTCTTCCGAAAATCGAGTACAATTCCCATATCTGGGCAGGTGCTCCAAAAACCCACTAAAATGAATTAAGTTTTAAATCTGAAAATTAGAAAAAAAAAAGTTTTTTTTTTTCGTTTTTTAATTGCTTTTTTATAAAATTTTCGTCATTTCAAAAAATATCATAGTTTCTAAGAAATAAGAAAAAAACTGAAAGATAGGTAGTTTTTTCCCAGATAACCCCTTTTTTCGTTTTTTTTTATTTGTGGTTTTACAACCCCGCTTTAACAAACTTGTTTAACTATTTACATAAACACGTAAGTATAGCACGGATATATACATACCTTTGTTGGCCTGCTGAATAACTTCCTATTGATTAGCAGTTAAATTAGCTTCGACGAATATCCTCAAAGCGTGTGTTTCTTAGTTTTACTGCCAATAGCAGCTGCTTTCCAGAACTTCATAGCCCTTGTTGGAGTTTTGGTCACAATCTGCATCAATTTTGCTTTATCAAAATTTCCCGCCGCTCATTGAGTGATCTGTTCCGCGTATGTCAGTTCATCAATGAGACACACTCTTTCGAAGCTCCACTGTTTTTCGCCGTATTGTTCGGTCACTTGACTCCCCCAACTCTTTGTTTGGGCGACCTTTAGACTTTCCGGGAAGTATGCCGACAGGTAGTGTTATTTCTTCGCTTAGCCACTCTTCATTCTTATCCAAGAAACGTCTTTCTGTTCTATTGCATAGTTGCCATCTCCGTTTATAATTCAGTTTGAACGCCCTGATAATTTTCTGAAGTTCATCTTTTTGCTCTGGGTGCGACTATGTTATGTATATCCATAAGGAGTCTTTGTGAGCTTCCTCGTATCAACTCCTGGAGCTGTTTTCTGGTCATAGACAAGGTGGAATTTGAGTCATCTAGTATATTATAAAAATCTATTAATTAGGGTCGCTTTAAAGGAGGTGTTTTTCAAACGCTTTGTTTTTTCTTAGGTGAAAACTAGCGAATGGTTTTGAAATCTACGATTGTTCTATATGTCCAGGAGTTAAATAAAATATATGATAGAATAGCGTCCGAGGTTTTGCATATCGTCGCTGTAGATCGAATACCTCGTAACCCATTGTGAAAAAAATTCCGGATCTAATGAAAAATATCCTGTGAACCTAAGAACTATAATTGCAGAGCCACGGGCATAATTAACAACACGTCTCTCATTGATTTGATAATAAGTTTTTTGTCTCTCCTGAAAAATCGACTTTTCTGGGTTACGAGGTATTCGATCTACAGCGACGATATATTAAGCACTAATAAAAAAATTGTATAAGTGGATACTTAAACTGATCGATATGAATAAATTAAGTTGAAAATACAAATAAATTTTTGCTTAAAATACTATACATACATACCTTGATTTACGATTTTCATATCAATTTTTTTTTCACCAAAATCACTTTAAAGATCTTAAAAAAAAAACACGCAGTAAATACACTTTTTGTTTTAATCGCAAACAAACCTGGTTATCTACCTATTATGATTGGCAACTCTGGATCGTTGAAGTTTGGCTGACATTGTAATTAGGCTCCGTAAAATTTGATATTATAACTTACTAAAAACTCTAAATTTAAGTTTTACCAAGTGAAAAATTCAAATAAAGCACTAGGAATTCATTTATTTTAAGGTGAGCTGAAATTTTGCTTTGTAGTTAAGTAAATCAAACGTCGTACAAAATGAGTGGCTTGCAAAGAACCCCGCCGAAAAAATGCAACGTTAACAACAACAAATGCGTTATCAACAAAAGCACCGCCAAATCTCAAGCTCAAGGGCCTGTTTTGAAACGTCCATGCTATGTACTATCTCCGGAGACACAATCATCTTCACTCGAATCTAAAAATATTCACGATTCGAAAGTTGAAAATATGCAAGTTATTGACATAAAAACTCTCGAATGCTCGCTGGCAGCGTTACTCGATGATCGCCTTAAAAACCTACCGACGAAATCTGACTTGGTTGAAGTAAAGACAAAGATGGAGTCTCTTGAGCGCAGCAATGAATTGCTTCAATCAAAACTAGAGCAAGTTGAGAACAAATGCTATGTACTTGAGCGTCAAATTGATTTTCTTGAAAGAAAGTCCAACGAGAGGAATGTGGTCCTGCATATTCCTCAAGAAGATGAGCAAGATGCAACGGAAAAAGCTAAAACTGTTTGCCTGGACCTTTTGCAACAAAACAACCCAGCATTAATAACAAGATTGAAAGTAATTCGTTCCAGAAACAACAGAACGGCCAATGTTATTGTCGAAATGCAGAATAGTGATGATGTACCACGTATATTGAAGGCTGCCATCAAATTGCGAAACACCGGGATCTCCATTCACCGCGATTATACCAAGGCGGCTCGTGAAAAAAGGAAACACTTGCTACAAATAAAAACAAGTATAAACGCAAGAAACAAAGGCATCAAAGTTTTTATTCGTGGACAAACACTTATAATTGAACACAAAACATTTTATTTGGACCGAGATAACAACCTGAAATGTGACGATGAAGATGGATTGCTTATGATAAACAAAATTATGGCAGATTGTACTGACAGCTCTCAGGTGACAGAAAAGGCACAACCCATCAACGTCGGTAATGCAGATTCATCGCCAGGGACCAGTGGTGTTAGTAGGAGCATAAATTGTAGTGTTTAGTACCAAAGCCGTCTGCCAAAATAAAGATAATGTAGTATTGAAATTTTTAGACTGTAAAAATGTATATTTTAAGATTTTATCATTTAATGTGTCAGGTCTCACTAACAAATCTCTATATAGCGATTTTTATAAGTTTGTTAATAGTTTTGATATAATTTTTCTGTATGAAACTTTTGCAACGGAAAACAGTTTTAAAAGCGTTGAAAACAAAATGTTGGAGTTCACCTTCAAATGGATATCAGCGACACGAAACCACACGCGAGGGAGAGCTAGTGGAGGGTGCTTCTTCGGATTCAAGAAAAAGTTAAGAATTTTAAAATGCGAGTTTCGTATGTGCAACGACTTATCGTTCATAGAACTAAAAATCAACAAGAAACAGCTTGGATATTGCCTTTATATGTAAATTGTAATAATTGGGAAGACGACTTCGAAAAAGTATTGGAGATTTTCAACTTTATGAGATCTTCTAACGTTATGGTTATTGGCGATTTGAACGCGAGAATTGGCATTGCTCCAGGCGCGATGAACGAAGTAAGTGGAATCTGTAGGCAATCAAAAGATACTTTTTGTAATGCTAGAGGAAAAAAACTGCTGGATTTTTGCGACTCGTATGGACTCCGAATTTTAAATGGTACCAGTTTAGGCGATGCATCAGGAAATTTTACATTTGTTGGTGGTCAAGGTACATCAGTAATTGATTATGCTGTCTTAGGAGAAGATTGGGAACCCCTTGTGACAGATTTTGTGATTAAGGAAGTACCATACTCAGATCATTTTCCGGTTATTGTTACGTTTCAACTTCCTGTTCAACCTCACGATGAAACTATTGAAAGGCGGGTTCTTCCTAAACTCTGCTGGAAAAGTTCAAAGGCCGAGGCTTATAGACGTCGGCTGGATTTGCAACTTCAAGCACACGAAGATGTAGACTTTGTCATGCTAGAGAACATCGTAAAGACTTCTTATCCCCACTATGAACTAGGACTTAAAAAGAAAAAATGGGGAAATGAGCCCTGGTATGACGAGGAATGCCAAAAAGCTCGTAAGAAATCTTTTGCATGGCTGAGAATTCTTCGTAATTCAACCCAAGGTCTGGTTAGGAATATCTACATAGAGGCAAACAGGAATTATAAGGAGCTTTGTAAATCAAAAAAAAAGAAATATGCGGAGCTCCAGGCAGCCAGACTAGGGTCCTGTAAAAATGCGACAGATTTTTGGAAACTGGCTTGGGAGCTAAATGGGAAAAAAATCAATATTCACACAAATCTCTGCGCAAACTCTCTGCTTGCCTATTTTAAGGATCTACTGAATCCAACAACAACACCAACAAATTGGTATTCTGCAGTACCTGGTTTCACCAACGAAGTTCTTGATTGTGCTTTCTCTCTAGAAGAATTAGAAGCAACGCTTGGGACCCTTAAAGATGAAAAAGCTGCTGGTGCGAATAGTATTCCGGTCGAGTTTTATAAATACGGTACTATCATGCTCAAGGAACGTCTTGTAACGCTGTATAATAAAATAATTGAAGGTGATCTTGCTCCAGACGAATTCCGGGATGCTATAATATTCCCAATACACAAAAAAGGATCTTTATTGGTTGCAGCAAATTATAGAGGAATCTCTTTTTTAAACGCATCATACAAAATGTTTACTACGATGTTGCATAAGAGACTTCTGAAGTGGATTGAGACGCAGAACCTGCTGAAAGAATTTCAAGCTGGCTTCAGATCAGGGTACTCAACAATTGACAACATCTTCATACTCAGAAGTCTAGCAGGAAGCTTTATTAACCAGGGTAGAAAATTGTATGTATTCTTTATCGATTTTAAAGCGGCTTTTGACACAATCGATCGAAATACTTTATTCTACAAACTGTATAGTCTGGGGTTGTCGCTGAAGTTTGGACGAGTTCTCGAGGAATTGTACAGAGGAACGAAGGCTGCAGTGTGGACCGGAGCGGAACTTTCTGATTGGTTCACAACTTCATTGGGAGTGAGGCAGGGCTGCACATTAAGCCCCACATTATTTGCGCTCTTCATAAACGATCTCATCGATTACCTTCCTGGTGGGGTTGATTTCGCAGAGGTGCGTATAAAGGCATTGTTGTTTGCAGATGATATAGTCATGTTTGCATACTCTCCAGAATCACTACAACTCATGATAAATAGGGTATACCAGTATTGTCGAATGTGGAACCTAATAGTTAACATTCAAAAGTCTAAAGTGATGGTATTTAAACAAGGTGGTGGTCGGAATGCGTCGAATGAAAAATGGAACTTCAATGGCGAAGACATAGAAATTGTTAATGAATACAAGTACTTAGGCATTATATTTTCAAAAAACCTGAGCATGGAGAAGAATTTTAACGAAAAACTGCAAAAGGCAAAAACTGCAATTAATATTTCGTGGAAAAATTGCTTTATGAACAAACACATAGCTCATAGCAGTAAATTTAAGGTATTTGAAGCAGTTGCTGAAAGTATACTTTTGTATGGTTCGCAAGTATGGGGTTGTAAAAAATTCAACACGGTTGAGAAACTCTTAGTGTATTATGTGAAGAGAATATTTCACTTACCACCAAACACGCCAAACTATGTCATTATGTTAGAAACCGGACTTTCACCTTTATACATAAAAACGCTAAAACTGCAAGCGGATTATCTACTGAACGTCTTCAAAATGCCTGAATCCCGCCTTGTCAGAAAGGTAGTTTTGAAAGCTATACAAAGTCAAAATGGATGGTACAGAGAGTGGTCATGCCTTGCAGAAGAATGCAATTTAAATTTTAATTTAAACGTAGAAAATGTATCAGCCAGTAAGGCCCTACTGTATGAAGTTATATCATTGGTAGATGGGAAGTGCAGAGACGAATTTGTAGCGGAAGCTTCCGGTTCCTTGTTTAGAACAATTTATAGTAGGCTCAACCACAACCTTGCTGAAAAAAACTACTTTCGTGACTCAAATAATGTTTACGTGATTGCTACGATGGTTAGACTTCGGAGTGAACTACTCAACTTAAACTTCGTTCCACACCGACCCGATCTTCCTCTGGAGTGTAGTATGTGTAACTTAGTACAAAGAGAGGACGTTATTCACTTCATTGGAAAGTGCCCAATTCTCAGGGGAATTAGAAGAAGGGTTTTTGGAAGTGACTTTTTATCGGAAGAAGAAGTTCTATTTATGCTGAATGAGATGGATGTTCCCAAGCTTTATGAATACTGCAAACTCGCGTTAAAGTATAGATCATTAATAATAAATGAAGATTTCTGATTTCTGTTTTCTGTTTTTTTTACAACACCTATCTAATATTGTTTTATTATTATCTTTTGTTAAATATTTGTTGTTCTTTTTTGATTTAATCTCAAATTTTATATGATAGCTTATTACATATGTAAATGAAATTGAATTCTTTTTAATTGTCAATCTGGCAGACGGCAAATGCCATGCTATAATGTTTTTTTGTAATTAAAAATAAGTAATGTAATGTTAATTTCAAAGATACGTAATAAAAATCTTATCTATCTATCTATCTATCTACCTATTATGGGACATAGGCTTAATCCTGGGAGGGAAAGTTGACAAAATTGATTTTTGTCCACGTTCAAGCTCAAAATACCGCACTGTACGTTGTCTTAATGAAACATTTGTATCTCAATTTAACCGTAGTACCCGTACTTCTAAGAATGCTCATCAGTTTGCCCTTGACATTCAAAACCAATGACGGTATCTCCTTTCAAATTCTATACCACTTTCTTAATTGCTCGCCCTGTGTTTAATATTATAAGGGTATTCATAACCCCTTGAGTGCGAGTATACAATAAAAATAAATAGTAATAGCAGGCTTAGTGGGGGTTTTGGTATTTGAAATGGTTTGGTGCAACATAGGGTTTGTGGAACTATTGTTTGGTTCTTTTTTACTTGCGATACAGGTACTATAGGGCAAGTTCTGCATTTGAAAAAAAAATAATCGAACTCGAGATTTTGATCAAAGTTGACATTACAATGATAGCGAAGACGAATAAAGTGGGTCCGACAATTCCGTCTGTCTGTCTGTATGTCTGTACCTCGATCTAGAGCCTAAGCCATTGGACCTATTTTCTTCAAACTTAGGACTTAAGGGTCTTCGGTGATTCCCTAGAGGGGAAATTGAAATTTTTTGTTTAGCTCCAAAACTAACGGTACCCTCCCGTAATGCAAAATCCTATTTATATCGAAAACGGCTCTAACGATTTTGATGAAAAAAATTAGGTGTGATATTATGGACATGGACTACATTTTGGTAAAAAAAAATGTTGGGGCAAAATGCTATTAACGGTACCTGTCATACAACCGTTTTTTTTTATTTTCGACTTTCTCATTAACGGCTCTAACGATTTTAACCAAAAATCACCAGGAGCCCAATTAAGTTTAAAATAATACTCTATATATAAAAATATTCAAAAAAATATTTTTTTTTTATCTTAATATCTTAAAAACGTGTAAACGATTATTTTTTGAAATTATTTCCCAAAATCTATATTACTAAGCACTTTAAATTAGCATAGCAAATTTTGTTCTAGAAAAATTTTAAAGAATTTTGTTATATAAAAAATTACTTTAATAAAACGATTTTTAAACTTTATTTGCGTAAATGCATACTTTTCCGGAAATCAGACGACATATTCCATACCATTGAACATTTTTATCTCATTAAATCCATGTTTTATATTTATAAAATATATGTATGTATTTTAAATCACAAAGTAATTTTTATTTATTTAGTTGGTATTTTGTTTAGCATTATTTTGTATTATTATTTAATAAGGGTTTTTGGTAGGGTGTAAGAAAAGTAGTTGTTATATCCTTTGGTGTTAGAAAAAAATATATTTTCAGAGGTGTTGTCTCTTGCGATTGTTCTATATGTCCAGGAGTTAAATAAAATATATGATAGAATAGCGTCCGAGGTTTTGCATATCGTCGCTGTAGATCGAATACCTCGTAACCCATTGTGAAAAAAATTCCGGATCTAATGAAAAATATCCTGTGAACCTAAGAACTATAATTGCAGAGCCACGGGCATAATTAACAACACGTCTCTCATTGCCTCTCATTGATTTGATAATAAGTTTTTTGTCTCTCCTGAAAAATCGACTTTTCTGGGTTACGAGGTATTCGATCTACAGCGACGATATATTAAGCACTAATAAAAAAATTGTATAAGTGGATACTTAAACTGATCGATATGAATAAATTAAGTTGAAAATACAAATAAATTTTTGCTTAAAATACTATACATACATACCTTGATTTACGATTTTCATATCAATTTTTTTTTCACCAAAATCACTTTAAAGATCTTAAAAAAAAAACACGCAGTAAATACACTTTTTGTTTTAATCGCAAACAAACCTGGTTATCTACCTATTATGGGACATAGGCTTAATCCTGGGAGGGAAAGTTGACAAAATTGATTTTTGTCCACGTTCAAGCTCAAAATACCGCACTGTACGTTGTCTTAATGAAACATTTGTATCTCAATTTAACCGTAGTACCCGTACTTCTAAGAATGCTCATCAGTTTGCCCTTGACATTCAAAACCAATGACGGTATCTCCTTTCAAATTCTATCCCACTTTCTTAATTGCTCGTCCTGTGTTTAATATTATAAGGGTATTCATAACCCCTTGAGTGCGAGTATACAATAAAAATAAATAGTAATAGCAGGCTTAGTGGGGGTTTTGGTATTTGAAATGGTTTGGTGCAACATAGGGTTTGTGGAACTATTGTTTGGTTCTTTTTTACTTGCGATACAGGTACTATAGGGCAAGTTCTGCATTTGAAAAAAAAATAATCGAACTCGAGATTTTGATCAAAGTTGACATTACAATGATAGCGAAGACGAATAAAGTGGGTCCGACAATTCCGTCTGTCTGTCTGTATGTCTGTACCTCGATCTAGAGCCTAAGCCATTGGACCTATTTTCTTCAAACTTAGGACTTAAGGGTCTTCGGTGATTCCCTAGAGGGGAAATTGAAATTTTTTGTTTAGCTCCAAAACTAACGGTACCCTCCCGTAATGCAAAATCCTATTTATATCGAAAACGGCTCTAACGATTTTGATGAAAAAAATTAGGTGTGATATTATGGACATGGACTACATTTTGGTAAAAAAAAATGTTGGGGCAAAATGCTATTAACGGTACCTGTCATACAACCGTTTTTTTTTATTTTCGACTTTCTCATTAACGGCTCTAACGATTTTAACCAAAAATCACCAGGAGCCCAATTAAGTTTAAAATAATACTCTATATATAAAAATATTCAAAAAAATATTTTTTTTTTATCTTAATATCTTAAAAACGTGTAAACGATTATTTTTTGAAATTATTTCCCAAAATCTATATTACTAAGCACTTTAAATTAGCATAGCAAATTTTGTTCTAGAAAAATTTTAAAGAATTTTGTTATATAAAAAATTACTTTAATAAAACGATTTTTAAACTTTATTTGCGTAAATGCATACTTTTCCGGAAATCAGACGACATATTCCATACCATTGAACATTTTTATCTCATTAAATCCATGTTTTATATTTATAAAATATATGTATGTATTTTAAATCACAAAGTAATTTTTATTTATTTAGTTGGTATTTTGTTTAGCATTATTTTGTATTATTATTTAATAAGGGTTTTTGGTAGGGTGTAAGAAAAGTAGTTGTTATATCCTTTGGTGTTATAGAAAAAAATATATTTTCAGAGGTGTTGTCTCTTGCGACGAAGGGGCAAATGCTCCAAGAGTATTTATTGTCAAAAAGTTGTTCTCGGAGTAGGCAGAAATTTGTAGGTCCCCTCTATTCCTGCCAAAAAATTCGGTGATCAAATGAATTTGCACACTGGGCTATTCTTTAATTACAACCTAATTGAATTGCTAATTTTTGCACTCTATATATATTTTATATAATATTTTTTTTTATTTCAGATTTACAAAACATCGCTATTCATTTCACTTTCAACAAGGAAAAAGAAAATACCAAAAATGGACACATAAAATGCAACTCTTATAATTTTGGTAGTAAGTACTACACAACCATCAGCGATTTAAACAAAATATTAATAAGAATACAATTCATCTAAGTTTTATACTATTCTTAAACCATCTATGTATTTATTTAATTTTATAACGAAGAAAATGAATATTTAAAAAAGAAACAAAATTTGTATAAAAAAGACACGAAAGAATCAACAATTATTATTAGATAGGTCAAAAAACATTTTATTTTACTTTTAAATTTTTGATTATAACGACATTTTTTTATTACAAATTATTCAAATATGAAAGAAACAAAAATTAAAGTTATGTATAAATAGAATCATTATAATTTTAAACTAAACCAAGAGAATTAATCACTTTCAAATAATAAACACGAGTTAAATGCATGTATTGTAATATTGACAAAAATTGGTTCAGAATTGTAAGGAATACAGCAATATTTAATCAAATCATTGAATTCTATATTTAACGCAACAAATAATTTCTTAGAAATTTAATATTTTGCCCTGGAAAGCGATAATCAAAAATGTAACTCGTTTAGAATTCAATTTTTGAACAATTCAGAAAATATTACTATGTGTGAGTTAAAAATTAAGAATTTTCAAAAGTATTACAATTTCAACAAGGTTCTGGTCTCGCAGGAAATGAGTTTTACGGAAAACGAATTATTCTTGTTTTTGGTTTTTGATTTAAGAAATTTCCAAAAAAAAAAAAACCATCCGCAGTAGCTGGATTTTATATTTTACATTGAATTGAAGTGATTTTTATTAAGACTTAAGAAAACTTTGCATTGTGTAAAATTCATCTGGTTTATCTTACAGTGCTGTGCAAAACATTTGCAAACAACGAAGTAGATATAACTTTTAGGGTTTTCGCGGTTGTTGGACATAATAAAAAAGTATTTTTCGGATTATCCGTTTTCTTTGAAATTTAATATGAGTGCAATTTAGGACTCACCCCGAACGTTTCGCATCAAATTGATAATCCGAAAAACGAAGTAGATGTTTCGATTATAATAAGAACTGCTCAAAAATAAAAAAGCTAAATTTAGTGTTCCACTTTTTAAAACTAACATATTATCCATGTTAATTTTAAAAAGTGGACAACTAAATTTAGGCTTTTTTTTATTGCTATAGAAAAAAAAACAAATATAAAAAAGTAAAAACATTTTGCAACTTAGCACTATTTCTTTTATTTATTTATTTATTTATTTATTCATCAAGCAGAGACACAGCTCTTATAGATTACTTAAAATTAATTAACAACATAATGAAAAGAAATAAACAAAATAAATACTAACCACCGTTAATAAGACTAGATAACAATTTTTTCTTAAAACACTCCCTACTTAAGTACAAATTAAAATCAATAACATTACATAGAGAATTTGCATGTCTTAAACAGCGAGTTAAGGGTTCATTGGTTCCATAATTAACTCTATGAAAAGGTATACAAAACAGACGATTACTTCGTAAATCACGATTGGGAACATGAAAACCAATTAACGAAAGCAACTGAGGGCAATTGATTTTATAATTGATTAAATCTCTGACTAACATGACATCGAAATATGTACGGCGTAATTCCAAGGATTGAATTCCTAATAACAAACACCTTATATTATAAGATGGCATATTAATATTCCATCGTAAGATCCGAATTGCAGTTCTAGTGAAGCGTTTCTGTATTCTTTCAATTCTCATTGAATGAACAGAATACATAGGATTCCAGATGGAAGAACAGTATTCTAAAATCGATCGCACATAACAAAAATATAAAGATCTGAGAGTAAAAGGGTCTGAGAACTCTTTAGCATTCCGAGAAATAAATCCGAGCATTGAACTAGCCTTAGAAATGATGTAGTCAATGTGATTGGAAAACGTGAATTTTAAATCAAAGATCACACCAAAATCTTTTTTTTCTGTAACATTGGATAGAGAAGATCCATGTATATCGTAAGAAAATAATATTGGAGATGTTCCGCGGTAAAACATCATACTATGACATTTAGAAACATTCAGATGAAGATCGTTATTAGAACACCAAACAGATAATTTATAAAGATCGTTTTGAAGGTTTGTGCAATCTGAGATAGATTTTATTCGTAGGAATAATTTAAGATCGTCAGCATACATTAAACAAAGACTATTACTCAAAACACTTGGAATATCATTAATAAATAAGAGAAAGAGAAGTGGTCCTAAATGACTTCCTTGTGGAACTCCGGAAGTTACAACAACCGGGTTCGAAATTAAGTTGTTGATTCGAACGTGTTGAATCCTACCAGTAAGATATGATTCAAACCATTTTAATAAGCTAGAATGAAAACCTAAATTATGAAGTTTGACAATTAATAATGCATGATCAACCCTGTCAAACGCTTTGGAGAAATCAGTATATATAACATCACATTGATACCCCTGTTCCAGAGCACCTAATATATAATTACTAAAAATCGTAAGATTGGTCAAGGTTGATCTGCCAGCGACAAATCCATGCTGCAAAGGAGAGATTATTTCTTTCACTGAGAAAAAAATCTTGTTATAGACAATTTTTAGTTTTGGAATTGCAGATATTTTACAAATAGGGCGATAGTTTACTACTTCATTCTTAGATCCAGATTTAAAAACAGGGTAGACATACGAATTTTTCCATTGTTTTAAGAAGTAACCATCTCGAAGAGAGCGATTGAAGATGATTTCAAGGGGAATTGCTATAGAAAAAGCACATTTTTTTAAAACATAGGGAACAATACCATCAAATCCAGCTTTCTTTTCATCTTTTAATTTTAATAGTTCATTAATTATATCACTTTTGTTCACATATAAATTACCTAGATTAATTAATTCAGATGAAGATATAAAGGCGGGCCTTATTTGATGACTACTAGGCTTAAAGACGGAACGGAAAAAATCAGCAAAGAAATTACATATAGTTAACGGGTCACTAGAGGTTTCCCCCATATATCGTACCGAATTAGGAATTCCTGTAGAACATTTCTTGTTATTAATAAACTTCCAGAAACATTTGCTATTTTTTTTCAGCTTAGATTCAATACTCAATAGATACTGATTATAAAGAAATTTGTTGAGAAAATTAAATTCTCGATTACATCGAAGGTAGTTCATATATAAAACATTATCATCTCTGGAATCACGGTAAAGTTTAAAAGCTTTATTTTGCCGATTACTTAAATTTATTAACCGTTTATTGAACCAACAAGGCTTCGATTGAGATTTTTTTCGAATTAAAGGAGTATTAAATTCAATTGCCTCATTTAAATAGTTCGTTAATATGGTAAAAGCTTCTTCAATATCAATATTGTTAAAAATTGAAAACCAATCAACCCTATTCAAAAAAACAGAGACGTTAGAAAAATTACATTTATCATAGTTTAGAACATAACCAATATCAGATGTTTGCTTAATATATTTAAAAAATTCAAAACTTATACACAGAACTTTATGATTATCAGTATTAGGTAAAGGGGGAGGAGTGGGACTGTCTATACACACACCAAATTCGTTATCTGTAAAAACTAAATCAATTTCAAATTTCGTACATTCAAACAAGTAAACTCTTAGTATTTAATGCCATACCCCTAGGTATAGAAGCAATGGGGTTATTGATTATGCTTTCTGGAATGTCATTCCATTGTCTTTGAACTTCAGCATATAGTTAGTTTTTTTCGCTAGAAAGTTTGACACCTAAATCGTCTTTTTGCGATCGCCCATAAGTTCTCTATTGGGTTGAGGAAAGCCAGCTTATTGCAAGCCGCGACTTGTTCTTCGAGTCAGTGACACGTTGAAATTATTGGCGTTTCCCAATCTGCATAAGGAAACATTGTATTTTTTTTTTGAGAATGTCTACGTAGCCTTCAGACTTGATTATATCCTTTAATCGACGATTCAACCCGATTCCTTGCCCAGAGAAGCAGCCCCAGGCCATAACCGAGGCACCTTCATGCATAATTTTGCTCAACTCTCGCACCTTTTCGTCTTCTGACGTGTGATGGAAGACAATCCCACGCATGCATGTTGAATTAAAATAGGACTGCTTTCCATTTATCCATATTCCAGTTAAGATGAGCTCGCGCAAAATCCAACCGCGCGGTTTTTTTTTTAACTTTTTGGCTATTTGAAATCTACGCAATCCGGCCTGTGGTGCGCGGTGTCCTATAGTTGATGGGTCGATGAATAGTTGTTGTTGAAAATTGGCTTCTTTAGACGATGCTGTTGGTTTTCTTTTCAAGAAATCTACAATTTTTCTATAATCTTTTGCTGTTGTACTGCGTGGTCTTCATCCTCTATGATACTACTCCTCTACTCTTGATAATCCGGAAAACACTTCATTAAGGCACTGAATATATTACTGAAATGTATTCAGAGAATATTCCTTTTTTAAAATAATTTAAAATTCATGATTTAATACCAGAAAAATACAATACTTGTTTGCTGTATTTTAATTTTTTTTTTAATTTTTAGATTTACCTTTTTTCACTTTGTTTTCTTAGAGCGTTTTAATTCTATTGAATTAATCGTGTAATTAATTTAATAATAACAGCATGGGGTTGGGTTTTTCTCAGCTTCTAAGTGCTGAGGTTGTAGAAATACATATTTATAAATCGGGACAATTCCTGATGCTTCGTATACTCTTTCATAGCGGTAGGAATTGAGTTTTCGGTAAAGGGAGGTGCAATGGCGGGAAGCTTCGTCCTGTTTTGGAGACCGCCCATCACTTCCATAAGGCTGAAAACACACCGGATAAAGCAAAACATGTTTTTTTTGTTTCGTGAAACAAGAGAACATTGTTTCTTATGAGACTAAACACACCAAAGAAAACGAAACAAAACTCATGTTTTTGTTTTGAAGTGTTACGATGGTGGTTGTCGAAAATACATGCTATTGTATACGCGCAACACACACCAAATGCAACAAAACTCTTTCGAACAAGGGTCGTTGACGATAATTGCATACTTTCTTATGGCGCAACGCACACCAAATGAAACAAAACATAAAAACAAAAGCAAAACAGAAAAACATGTTTCGTTGCCGATAGCTGACCTATTGTTTTTTGTAAAACAAAATTTTGACTCCGTTGTTTTTATTTTCTTCTTTCGTTGCACTTTACAGATTTTTTTGCTTCTACGTTTACTCTATGCGCAAATTTTAAATAAATATGAAATATGTAGATGGATAGAAGTTCATTTTTTTAATAATTAAGGCAAGAAGTCCTATCTACATATAATTATAAAGATAAGGAACATGCCAATAAACTTACTATTGATAAGCTGTGGATTGCTACTTCCTACTATGACATTTGAAGATTGGCAAGATTAAAAGCTTTTCTCTTTTCTTATAAATAAACATATAATGTCTGTTTTGTAAACACAAAATTGTTATTTGTGTTTACTTACCGTAGAGTTATAATCTTTCAGCCGGAGTTAAGCTTTTACGATAGTTCGTATTTTTTTTCATTTCAACGCACACCAAACGAAACAAAAAAACAAAACGTTTTGTTTTGTTTTATTCTGTTTCGCTTGGTGTGTGTTCAAATAAAAAATGTTTTTTTGACTATCGAATAAAAAACGTTTTGCTTTATCCGGTGTGTTTTCAGCCTAAGGGGACGTAAAAGGGATAAGGCATAATTTTGCTTACGAAGTGTGAATTTGGTGTGTTGATTAAACTTGAACCTTTCGAAGAACGGAACTCCAAGCTATTAAACACTTTGCTTGGGGTTGATAACTGTGTTATCAGGAAGAGCCAGGGAGAGGTTTTTGCATTTTGTGGTTAGGCCATTTTGCGAGGGTCGTCTAAAAAAGATAATATTCACAGAGATAATATTCACAGAGTCTAAGATTGTGTGCCTTAACTCTACGGAGTGCTATGTCTGGGCTAACAGATGAGCTATATGTGATAGAGTCATCAGCGGAGCTGTTTGGTCCGAGGTGTAGAGATTAAACAGGTGGGGTCCAAGGCGGTATCCTTGGGTGACTCTGGCTATGATGTTTTTAAGGATTGAGTAAGTACTCCCCAGTAAAGTTTAAACATCCTCATATGTTGATCTTATTTTTCGTTTTTTTGTGTTTGTTAGGCTGCTGTTTTTTTTTTTCGGTGTGTAAGTAAGTTTTCTTTGGTTGAAGCAACCTATTCCGCCTTATTACTTTTTCACAGGTAAAAAAAAAACAAAAAAAAAAAAAAGTGCCCAGGTATATAGACACCGTACACATTTTTTCCGTCTCAGACTAAGTGTAACTTCATTGTGTAAGTAAAGGAGAGAGTGTATTGTGGAGTGAGCTTTTTTGAAACCGAACTGGTAGTCAGAAATGAATTCTATGTTGTCTTCAGTGTGAGAATCGAATTTTTAAAGAAGAATTCTTTCAAGGATTTTCCCCACATTTGATAGAAGGGAGATTGGTCTAAAATTATTTAGTGTAACGATATTGGATTTTTTGATTAGGGGTAGGGTTTTCGCGGTTTTCCATTCTGTGGGGAAGTAGCCATTATTTAGACAGTTGTTAAAAATATTTGTTAAGAATTGTATGGCAAGTGGTAAGATTTTTTAAAGAATAAAGTTAGATAGGTTACCTGGTCCGAAATAAAGTTTGGCCTTAAGACTCTTAATAATGTTGATCACTTCAGAAATAGAAGTAAACAGTTGGTTGTTTTGGTTGATGGAAGAGTTTTTTCTAGAGAAAATACAATTTTCGTCAGGTTTAGATTGGTTTAACAGACGTATTTCGTTTTGAACGATGGATATTATGTTAGGGTCGTGAGACGGGAACTTTTCTAGGTAGATTTATTTATAAAAGTCTCTGAAGGCTTCAACTTTCCCAACTTCATCAGTGATAGTATTTCCTTCAACTGTTATTTGTTCGCAAATAAATCTTTTTTTTTCCTGTTAGTTTAGCGGCTTCTTTGAAAGCTTGGGGTCCTGGCTTGACATTTGAGAGTTTACCGCAATTTTTGGCATCGCCTACATTGTAGGATCCCATTGTTTCCCCTGGGTTTCTCCCAATAAATTTTGGTGTTGAAAATGAAGCTTATCTTTATAATTTCGCTAGAAAGGATTCCAGGTTTGAGTCTTACTAGGAAAAGGTTGGTGTTAAAGCCAAGTCTCCTAGAACGATCTGTCGTGATGACCGATACCTAATCTATTAGTCCCGGTGAAAAATAGAAAAGCCAACTCCGAAACTAATAATCGAGAAAGGGAAAATTAAAGAGCAACCGCACTGGTTCGTGGTATTTATTTAACAAAACTTATTTCTAAACAACAATATAACTTCTTATACCTAGCTTACGAATACATTTACATTTTCTTAACATATCTTATATCTGATTTCTTAGAATCCTAAACTAATATTAAGTTGCAAAGTGGATAAAGACGATGTGACGGCGGCGATGGCATCCTTTGTTTAACAAATAGTTCTAACAGATGTGAGTCATAAACCACAATCTGTGAGACCGTCTATTTGCACACATTCAAATTATCGACGCGACACAGCGTCGCTGTCCACTTTTATCTAACGATACTTAAAGATATTCCTACTTAAGGTCATAAATAATGTTATCCTAAGTTTAAACCTACATAAAAATAGATAACGATATAGAAATAATTAAACACCCGGTAATACGTTTTCCAGCTCGTTTTGGATTTCTGTTTCATTGAATTCGGAGGTTAATCCTCTAAGTATGAGGTTTTGGGTTTTGTCATTTTTTAAAGTGAAAGAGTAGCTCTGAATCTCCTTACTTTCCCTAATCTTCTCCAATAATTCTCGATGAATATCTTCCCTATCTATTAGACCAGGAGCCCACAGCAAATTTTGTGCGTGAAGATATAACCAAAAGTGGTTTATATTAGTATGAAGCCCTCAAATAACTAACGACAAATATGGAAGTCTGGCAGCATTTTTTTGCAGCTAAGATTAATAATAGTATGCCAAAGGTACATATATTTCCAAAATGTGGATCATAAGTATAACCACTTGAAACTGGCATTTAATTAAAGGGCAGAATGCACTGAATACAAATATATAGGTGCCAGACGTTTTAGATGCAGCTGTCCTCTTGCCAGACGTACTAATAGAGTACTAAAAATTAAATTATTTTATAAATATAATACTCGTAAATTGATTTTTATTTTATAATAGGTACGAGTAGGTAATAAGAACAAAATTATGTACAAATACTTAAAGAATATTATATTATTCACTATCAGACTCATCGGATGATTCCCTAGTATGACCATAATCTTCATTATCGGATGCATCCACTTCATTCTTCAAAATATCTTCCAGTTTATCAGGGGCTGTATTACCGTCGAACCATTTCACTTAATACATTTATTATCTTTTAATACCCATCCACAGTCCGATGGTGATAGTTGGAGTGGTTCATTCTTTACGGCATTCTTCCATACATAGCATATATAGTTGCATCTATTTAATTGCTGCAACAAAACCGATTTGTTTGGAGGCAAAACACTTCCTTCAAAACCTAGCATAAGCAAATTAATATTATTTTATGTAGGTATCTATTATTATTAAAAATGTAACTTACTTCTGATATTTTTAAAAATTTTTTTGGTTGTGGGTTTGCAGGATTTAAAAAATATTTCATACCTGGCTTCGTCTACGTTTAAAGCCCTTGTTTGATACATATTACAGACAAAATTTTCAATCCTGTTAAAGTGTTCGTCAGTAGTATTTAATCCGTTTCCAAACTCAGAAAAAGTGAACTAAAAATCTGGATAACTTTCTAAAATTCGAAACGGCTTGATTTTCCCTTTCTTAAAGAAGAATCACATCCAGTGAAAACCAGGTAGCGCAGCACAAAGCGTGGCTCCCAATCCGTGATAAATTGAATTCACGTCAATGTCAAAAGTCTGGCTTGAAGTTGGAAATTTATCGAAAAATACGCTCAGATACATTGACGTGAATTCAATTTATCACCAATTGTTTAAAAAAATGTTTTTTTGCGTACTATTAGTACGTCTGGCAAGGGGAAAGCTGCATCTAAAACGTCTGGCACCTATATATTTGTATTCAGTGCATTCTGCCCTTTAATTAAATGCCAGTTTCAAGTGGTTATACTTATGATCCACATTTTGGAAATATATGTACCTTTGGCATACTATTATTAATCTTAGCTGCAAAAAAATGCTGCCAGACTTCCATATTTGTCGTTAGTTATTTGAGGGCTTCATACTAATATAAACCACTTTTGGTTATATCTTCACGCACAAAATTTGCTGTGGGCTCTTAGACTATATGTAGAGTTCTGAAACTCCATTTTTAATATAAAATTTAAATTCTCCTGAAATCTTTTGGAGATCCTTAACTAATTCTCTAATATTGGTATCTGTAAGGAAAATCGCTGGACAAAAATTACCCGAGTTTATTTTAGGTTGGTTGTTCATATGGTCTCCTGATGTGGGTTATCCTATGTCGAGTAGGGATCGATTTGTTGATCCTGATAAGTCGTTGCTGGTGAAGGCAGTGTTGATAGAAGTGATGAAATTCCTGGTGGCGGCGTTGTAGGAAGTTGTGGTGGCATTTGAGGTGTCGTTGGATGAGGTTCCAGTAGTGGTGGTGTGTGCATTAGTGTTTGATTCTGCTGCTAGCTCGTCAGTAGCATCTGTAGGTTGAACTGGAATTTTGGAAGCGTGCTTATACCTGGGTTTGGTTCTTTTGGTGAACCGTAGTGTTCATAAATCCCTTACCAGTGGTGGGGGGAAATTTAAGAACCGCGAGTTAAAAATAAAAACCGAGTTGTAAGGTCGGGTATGCTTTTATTCGAACTAAAATATTAAATCTTAACCTACGCTTATATATACTGTTTTATTTGTGATATAGATAAGTAAACACACACACAAATTCTGAACCCAAGCGCAGGCAATCAGTTGCTTGTTATCGTAATTGGTATGTGTTCTCTGAATATATAAGCTCCTTACCGTACCATTTGTAATTGAATGCGGAAATAAAAATATAAAGATATTTCAACTTAGCTTCAATAAAGGCGCGGGAGTCCATAACGGCAAAAAATCGATTCACAAGTAGTAATTCATTAAAATGGTGTTCGTCATCACTTAATCTCGGACCTGTAAAGAAAGTTCCATTTATGGAAATTTGTTTTCGGGTTAAAAAGTCGAGATAATGAGACATATCAAATTCGGAATTGCGGTTTAAGCAGAAGAATGAAATGTCCGCCGTCAAACCTTTAAAATTTAGTGAATGAATGGAAGTTTTCTTGGTCAAACCTCATTAACATCCCATTCGCGAAAAGTTTTGAGTCATAATCACATGAGTGCGAACGACTAAACAAATTTATGTCATTCACAATTTGGTTATAGTTAATAGATAAAGTAGTTAGTGGAAGCTCATTTATTCGCACTCTAAAAACTCCTCGTAGTTCATGGATAATTCTACCATCCCTCCTTGTAAAAGGGAGGAGATAGAATTTAACGTTCAAAGGTAACAAATATGAGTTAATTAATTCAAGTTTTATTTTTATATTGGCTCTTGATATATTTGCATTCCACCTTGCATCGAGCATGATGGAATTAAGAAGAGCAATTTCTTCTTGAATTATTTCAAGAACATCCTCATTTTTATCGTACGCCGTGTGAGTGTCACCGCGTACATCCCAAATAAAATTATGAATTCCCGGAGGAACTGAGTCCCAAATATCGCAGGGCCTCGTCACTAAAGCCGAAACATGTCGTGCTTGCGACCGCTCTAACTGGTATAAGGGGGACGGATCAAACGAATAAACTGTTATTTCCGGTCTTATCATGGCTAATGCGCGTTGCCATCCTTCTCCGGGGCTCGCTCCAATGTAGATAATATTCCTACTCTGTGCGAAACCGTACATTAAGCTAAATAACTTACCCTGTCCTAAATCATAATTTATAACACTTTCAAGGGCGTCAATCATATGAGCCTCATTAACTAAATGGGGCAGACGATCATTTAATATTCCGGACGAATTCCAATAAAATCCACCTTCAAATAGGCCAACAATGTAGCCTGATCTTCTAACGATGTGTGGATGGAAGATGCTTTCATATTCAGCACCATTCCATCTATATCCCACATCCATATTAGCGGCAAAGTGGTCTCTAAGCTTATTACATTTATAAATGTATTGCGTCTTACTGTTTATCTTCTCACTGATAATGGCATGTAATGCTACGGCGTCATCGTCAGTGAAATAGGCCAAATCACAAAGAAGTCGGACGTTATAATATCTATCATATGATACAAACAAGATATGAGTCATCCTTATTAAATACGCGTTCGTGCTTAGTGGCTAGATTATTGTTCGGAAAAAAACCTTGCACACCAACCAATCTAGAAGCGTGAGCTGCGTAATCTCGCTCATTCAGAACTACACCCATGCTTGATCTTTCCATTGTAAAGCCAAGATGTGCGAATCTGTGTTCTAGGGTTTGCTCTGTAAGTATTAAAAAAAAAGCTTAGGGCAACGCATTTAAATAAGATGTGTTGGTTGGATTTTAAAAAGGATAGAAGTTTCAAGTTCGTCAACGACTAAATTAATTTTAAAAGAAGGCATGTTTTTCATTTGAATTGTGAATGCAAACGAAATAAATTTGTTAAAGGAGATTATTTTTGAAATATATTAATTTTATTCTTTCATACAACGGCAGTTCTTTTTTATTCTTAATAAAAAACATTATATTTTCAAGCATGTAGCATACGCATGTATCTGATCCATCCTTATATTTTAAACCTGCCACGATGTACCAGATCATGAATAGTTATAAAATGACAGCCGTGCTTTGATTAAAGATTCATTAATTTCTTCAAGAAGATTACTCTGTTCAAAAGCTCCTCTTAATGTTCTTTTAGCATAACATGATTTGTTTTCAGAAACTGCAAAAATTCATCAAAAATTAACAAAGTATTTAGGTTAGAAATAATGTTGGAATTACACACTATGGTATTTTTAATATTCTAACGTATATTCAGAATATGTTTTAAGAATTTAGGAATAACATTTCCTTCTTCTTCTCCTTCAGATTGATTAATGATATTCAATGAATGTCCAAACTTATTACAAAAAGCCAAATTTGAAATATCAAAACACATAAATTAGGTTCATGTATTTGAACAGGAGTATAATATATTTCATATAAATGATCTTCTTTTACATGTTTATTACATAATTTACAATAGTATTCGCCACAGATATGCTTTCGGCTTCCACTATATGTTTGTAAATATAGAATACATCTTTTAATTGGAGCACAAATATTGTTTCATTTTGACTTTCTCACCTTGTGATTGTTGAATCAGTTTTTCGCTCTGAAGTTTCGATTAGAATCTCCACAAACAATTTATTTTGCAACCGTTGGTCACGTAAGTGTATTTTGACATTGTGGGCATGATCTTTGACACTTATGTATGGTATATGACAATCTCCGCAATAATAACCACAAAAGCAGTTAAGGATGTTATCAAATTATAATGATTATTGTGGTGTAATAAAAGGATTTTTTTCCTCTTCATTACCACCTTCAAATATAATTTCACGGCCTTTTGATGCGTAGTAATATCAGTCATCTTATATTATTTTAAATAGTTTTGGAATATTATTAATTTCGGAATGCCACACCCAGCAGGTATATTTATGTGTGCGTCATTGATTAGCTTTAAGGCATTCTTTGTTTGAGTTTTGCCAATATCTCTTCTAATCAATTGTTTATTATAATCACTTTCCTTGTCAGCATATGCCTTACCAACAACTAACGCTGGGGGAAAACACAAATTTTCCTCATTAAGTATAGATATAATACCCTTACGTTTGTTACATTCCTCTTCAAATGTATTAAACCTGATCCTGAAGGTAGCTTCACCGATGTAATGGTAAGATTAAAACCATCTGTTCTCAGTCCATTAGAATTAGTTTGGAATATTCTTGAGATTATTTCCCAAATGTCACTGAATTTTATGGCGCTTCGCTGACAAACTGCGACCGCCAAGTACACAAAGAAGAATTATAAAATTTAAAACACTAGCGTTGCAAATTCACCCTATTCGAGAGTTAAATTTAATTTATTTTATTTTTTCTCAAAGGGAATCTCATAGGTCGGTTTCGGCAAAAATTTAACCTCTTTTTGACACAATCTTGAAATAAAATTACAAAAATTTCACAAGATTTTAAGGAACAATGAGTCAGTAAACCAAACAAATCTGAAGGATTATTAAAAATGCAGCTTTTTTGTTGGTTTTCTCTCTGACCAAATTTACCCCAAAAAGAATTCAGAGTTAGTTTGGCAATTTATCTCTTTCCAGGATTATTTGTTATTCCGGAATATTCCAACTTAATATTTTCCTTCTGGAGAAAATCCTCAATGTATTTGTTTCATCCTCTTCAGATAAACATCTAGTTTCCTGAAGGTTCTTGCTTTATTTTAAGGAAGGTATTCATTATTGAGGTAAATAATAATCCTTCAGAATCGGAGGTGGGGTTATATTAGATTACTTCCTATTCCCAAATTTCCATAATAGTTAGTAGCTTATATCCCATTTCCATAGCTTTCACTACTTCGTCAATCACCCATGTTCCTAACAGTGCCCTTTTATCATCAGAATTCAGAATGGTTGCAGATCTTTTCTTTACTTTTTTCATTGCTACAAGTTCTACAATTTTGTTTTTTGGGGTAAGACCGGGTGAAACAAGTTTTCTGGTGGAAGAATCTTACATTTAACAAGGCCGTTGATACCATCTAGTTTCATGCTACAACATGTGAACTTTTGGATGTCCAACTGGAAACTTTCCGTTTTACATACCCAAAAGTATAGTGAACATATATCAATGTATTTTATTTGTTCACCTTCCTTGCATTTGTAATAGTTAAATGTATTCCCTGTTCTTCCACCATAGAAACCATCTCGTGGATTTAACAGGGCATTCAGAATGGGTGATTGTTTAGGAAATTTAGCTCTTCGTCTTTCAAAAGACTTAGTTGAGTTTGAAATTCACAGTTCCACTTTGCATAATTAAACGATTTTAGTCGAGCAGTTTTGGCAAACGTTCGCTCATATCTATGATTTAATGTGTCGTATTTTTCTTTGTCAGATAGACGACATCTCTTTTATGTTTCAAGCAAATAGGATGACCGTGATAGTAGCAACCATGAAACTCAAAAATTTGCTTACTTTCTTTTCACAGAAACCATCGACTTTAACTCCATTAATCACGACTTCGTGTCCTTTCGCAGCATGCTTTATGCTGATTTTTCTAATCTTTTCTTCCAAAATCAACCACTTAATCGCTTCTACCGATTGATTTATCGACACACCTCGATATTAAAAAAAATTGTTTTAATATTTAATTTAAGAATATATTAGCTTAAATACAAATTTATCTTTATCTATTTTTGGGTATTAAGCCAATAGTGAGCGGTTGTAAAAACTTACGCCTGTACACCAGATTACAAGATGAGGCTATAGTTGTCGCTTCTAAGAACGGTTCAATATTGCTTTGAACAAGAAAGAACTGTCGAAACTTCAAACAGGCCTTGGTCAAAATTTTAACATCACTGATACAGTACTCCAAAAGTTCACGCTGAAGGTCAAAAATATCGTTTTTATGTTCTCCATACCATTTTAAAAACACTTCACGATCTTCTGATTTCATTGAATTCGGAATCTAATTCATTGAATTCGGACTGTAGTAATCTAATGCAGGTAACTTCCCGATATAGTTTTTATTTTCATTTGTATTAAATAAATGAGGAAAATAGCCTTTACTCAATTCAGACGATAGCTGGAACGTTCTTGTAAGTTTAGAGAGAGCCATAGGGAAATAGTTTAAAGAATCTATGAACTGAATATTTGCTATTCCCATTAATATGATCTTACTGCCTCGCATGATCAATTCTGGACTTAAAGATGTTTCTTCCAGTATACGAGTATAATTCAAAATAAACTGAAGATCATATGATTGCCCGTTATGTGCTATTACAATGACATTTTTAAATTTTTGGGGGGCATTCAGAATATGTTTTAGGAATTTGGGAATAACATTTCCTTCTTCTCCTTCTGTTTTTTAGACAGTTAAATTTATACTTAAATTTCCAATCTAAAAAAATTCCAAAAATTATAAAAAAACTCAAAACCTTTTTAATCGTTATAAAATTAATTTATTCTCGAATAATTGTGTTGTGTCGGGAAAGTTCTCGAAAGAATTAAATATAAAAATTGACCTTTTACACTTATGAAGGTTAAGAAAATGACTTCATAATTCAACTATAATTATCATTAATTTGACAAAAGTGTCACATTGGGCTATTATTCCTTGTTTTAAAATGTTGTATTCACAATTTTTTTTATATTTAAAAGTGTTATATAAAATTTATTTAATGTTTAATGTTAATGTGACTCCTTAATGATATTCAACGTATGCTTGCACTTGTTACAAAAATTTTAAATATCGAAACAGTTATCACACTTTTGTTTTGCTCATGTATTTTAACAGGAGTATTATATGTATCGTTTTTAATATTTATAGTTTTTTCTCCAATTATGTTCTCCTGTCGACTCTCTCAATCATAAAAAATGTAAAGAGTGTCATTACATTTAGGCATTCTATTATATAGCATAGATGATCTTCTTCTACGTGCATACTACATAATTTACAGTAGTATTCGCCACAGGTATGGTTTCGGCTTCTACTGTATGTTTTTAAACATAGCAGGCATCTTTTAATTCGATCGCAAAGAGAATTGTTTCCTTTCGAGTTGCTCGCTTTGTGTTTGTCGAAACAGTTTCTCCCTCGGTAGCTTCGATTACAATCTCCACAAACAATTTCTCTTGCAATCGTTGGTCACGTAAGTGTATTTTGACATTGTGGGCATGATCTTTGACACTTATGTTTGCTCTTCATATTGTATGGTATATGACAAACTTCGCAACAATAACCACAACAGAATCCAGAAGTTAAGGATGTTATCAAATTATAATGATTATTGTGGTACAATAAATTGATTTCTTTTTTGTTTGCATTTTCATTACCACCTTCAAATATAATTTCACGGCCTTTTGATGCGTAGTTACATATATACAGTGCTTTTATATTCTTTTTAATAGTTTTGGAATACTTTTAATTCCGGAATGGCACACCCTTCAGCAGGTATATTTATTTGTGCGTCATTGATTAGTTTTAAGGCATTCTTTGTTTGAGTTTTGCCAATATCTCTTCTAATCAATTGTTTATTATAATCACTTTCCTTGACAGCATATGCCTTACCAACAACTAACGCTCGGGGCAAACACAAATTTTCCTCATTGAGTATAGATATAATACCCTTACGTTTGTTACATTCCTCTTTAAATGTATTAAACCTGATACTGAAGTTAGCTTCACCGAAGTAATGGTAAGATTAAAATCATCTTGACTTAGTCCATTAGAATTAGTTTGAAAGATTCTTGAGATCATTTCCCAAATGTCACTGAACAATCTCTAAAGTTTATCCATCCACTACCCCCTTCTGTGGAAAAGCTCTTTCCACCAGAAGTAATTCCTACTTTATCTAAGGGATCGAGATCTTTTAACGCGTACTTGAACATATCGTGCAAACCTTCCCTTATCCAAGAAGTATCTTCTTTATTTTCCGGTATAGGTTTTATTTTGAACATAATTTGTCGACCGTTGGGACCAAACTCATGTTTTACACCATTTCCTTCAGTATTTGAACTTGCTAATGGACAAAAAGAAAAGTGTAAAAACCCTAACTTCATAGAAAAACTAAGAAGAACAGCAGAATTCTCTCTACAAAACCTTCGAAATAAGAAAGTATAAATAGTTCAAGGAAAAAAAAGTATTTATGCATCTTGTACATGTATATGTATATATTATTTTTTAATATAATGAGTTAAAAAATATTTTTTTTTGTGTATTTTCGAAATAATGTACTTCCTTTTCCTCTTCTTCCTGGTGATTATTGCTGTTAATTTGTTTGGTGTCCATGGTGCTGTGTTGTTCTTCCTTTTTTTCGTGAAAATCAAAAATGAACGTTTGATTTAGGGGGGGCCGCACAACTTCCAACATTAACTTCGGAAGCTCTTTAACAGCTTCATCGTCAAACGATTCTACGCATATCTTTGGTAAGAATACGGAACATTCCTCCAATTCAAGCAGGATTTGCTCACCGAATTCAGTGTTGCACCTCCTGGCGTTAAGAATCTGATATCTTTCCTTCAGATTCAGGTTTTTAAGCGTACTTAATTGTTTTTTTTTTTTTTGTTTTTTTTTTTTAATGATGTTTGCATTGGCTTTTATTTTCTTCAGTATTGCAGACATTTTGATTTTGTTTTATTTAATTTTACAAAAGGAAATTCTATGTATATTTTTAAAGAAGTGTTTAACTACTCTTGTCAACAGAAACTGTATTTAAAAGATATAAATACCCTGGTTTTATACTTTTGACATATAAATAACTTAATCTCTTAATTTGGTATTTTGAACTATTCTGATAAGACACAACTGCGGTATTTTGAACTATTCTGATAAGAATAATCTTTTCAATGATTACCGCAACATCCTATAATCAATATAGATTCAATTTTGGCGAGACTTTTTTTAACATACGCGTATTCAGATTAAATAAAACTAAAATTATTCACAGAAATTTACAAACCAAAACATATTTTCCTTTCAATGATCCACCTCAATCAGGTCTAAATATAAACAATTAAAACTATTACACATACATATATAGTTACAAAATCACCAGCGCCCCAATTCGGCCAACCTCAGGCCTTGCTACCCATGCTCCAGACCTTGTTCCCCCATACCCCAGAACATGGTCCTCCATACACCAGACCTTGGTCCCCCATGCTCCAGACCTTGTTCCTCCATTCCCCAGAATCCCACGATTCAGAACCCGCCCCTGCCTAAATAGCATCAACTCATTCATTTCTCACAAATAGCTATACATTTTCAGTTCAAAATATGAATCACAAACATAAAATACTATTCTCATAACATAAGACGAACACTTTTTCAATCACTTACCGCATCCGCACGTACCGTCATACATACATATTTGTCATTATGAGCCACAACAGATGTAAATCCTAAAACATTGCATAGAAATTTAAATTAATCTTTAACCTAGGCAATTTGAACTATTCTGATTCTGATTTTTTCTAAACTAATATTTAGAATATATTGTTACTTGTAGGAGATTCTACTATCAAAATGTATGTATTTACTAATTCTGACAAAATCCCCAACTTTGAGATTTGGAGTTTTGTAGAGTTATATTTTTTCGCTTGCAGCATTGACTTCACATGGCTTCATTTTTATCGTACGATGTTTTGAATTATTGTCCATATTGAATTCATCATTCTTGTGTTCTTCATGACATTTTAGGAATATTACTCGATCTTCAGTTTTCATTGTATCGGCCCCATAGTATTTCACACTAGGTAGTTTTCCCACATATTTTTCATTTTCTGATGTATTAAAAAAGTGTGAAAAGTATCCTTTCTTAAACGATGGAGATAAATCAAATGCCTTCGGTAACTTTGAAAGAGCCATCGGAAAGTAATTAATTGAATCTAAGAACTTTACGTTAGCTATGTTCATCATTAATATTTTTGTTCCTCGCATTATCAATTCGGGCTTCAAACTCGCTTTGACCAGATTAAATTTCAGAATAAATTGATGATCATAGGCCTGACCATTATGGGCCAACACTATCACATTCTTGAACAACTGACGTACTTTCAATATGTATGGTAAAAATTTAGAGACAACGTCTTCACTTATTACGAGTATTTGCTGCCTAAATATACACACACATTACAGAACATAAGTTTTTCAATGTGGATGCAAGAACTGCATCTTTGTTGAAATACTCACAAGTTTGGTTTGTGTATATTAGGCAGGCTTTCATCCGCTTCATTTATTTCGACATATTTTTGCCTGCTTTCAAAATCATAAAATATATACAGGCAGTTGTTGGTTTTGGTTTTTTTTCCATCAGGTAGCATAAAACATCAATGTTCTTGTGAAACAAATTTTCCAAACTGTTAGCAGAAATACTCATTGCAGAAGTGTTCTCTATAGCTGATTGTTTTTAAACATTCCTTACAGCGCTTCATCTCTTCACAGATAGATTTTTTACCTGAACTGGCAGATTTGTGGTTGTCAAAACATATTTGTCCTCGGAATTTCCTGTAACAGTCTCCACAAAGAATTTCTGTTGGCACCCTTAAACATCTCGGAGTTTTTTGACATTGTGGACAAGATTTCATTGTTGTTGGAAGGAATACCTTTTAAATAATCGTTTGACCCTTTGTTCGGTACTCATATACCGTTATTTTGTATGCTTCTCCTAAATGAGCTTGAAAAAGCTGTAACTCCGGAATACCACAGCCTTCCAATGGTACTTCGACTTGAGCGTTTCTTAATAGTCGATATGCCTTAGTTGTCTGCTTTTTTCCTTTGTCAGTACGTAGACTGTTGTAATCGGATGATTTGTCCGCAAATGCTATTCCATCAACTAAGGCACGAGCTAGGCAAAGATTTCGTTGTTTTTGATGGAAACAATGCCTCGACGCTTAACACATTCCTCCTCAAAAGTGTTGTAATAGTTTGTATTTCTACTTCCAAGGCGGGTTGGTATTTTTACACTCGTTACCTATATACAAAACGAATCTGTGTCTAGGCCTTCCGAGTTACTCTGGAATATTTTCGCTATCATATCCCAAACATCATTTAGTTGAAACTCGCTTGCATTACGAAAACTAATCCATCCACTGCCTCTCTCCTCTGAAAATCCTCTACCAGAAAATGTTACTCCTATCTTATCCCCCGGTGTTAATTCCTTGAAGCTATATTGTATGATTTCTTCTATGGCTTCTTTAATCCAGCTCGTGGGTTCCATACCTTCAGGAATTGCTTTTATTTTGAACTGAATTTTCCTCCCTCTAAGGTTGAAGCGCTTTACGGTAGTCACTTCATTTGAAATGATCTCCTAAGACTAGAAAATTGAAATTTATTATTGGAACTCAGCTCCCGTTTTAAATATTTTCGCATGTATAAACCTTTTCAACAGATAAACTGTTCAGTTTTTTTTTTAATTGTAGAACTCATAATTTTCAAAGTTTCTTCAGCAACAACTAGACTTGAAATGAATAACTTTTAAAGTATAAGTTTCCTTGTAGTCTTTTACAGAGAAGCAAAACCATTCAGAGAAGAGCAAATACATAAAACCAATAAAAATATATAAATGAGAAGAATTAATTATTAATTAAATTTAACTGAACACGTAAAAACCGGACACAATAAACAAATATTTAACACCTATATGTTTTTACACTTTTGTTTTCAATTAATCACGATTAAACGAATGACAATCAAAAACACGTACCTGTATGCATTTCGGACTGCATGCAGTCCATCTTTTTTTGTTTAAATTTTCATTTTTTTTATTTTATTAAATTTTTTGTTTTAAGCTGAAAAGAAGAGAATAAATGAAAACAGTTTTTTTAATTTTTTTTTTAAATTTTAATTTTTAAGAAAAACATTTTTTTTTCTCAGAAGCATTGACGCTTCTGGGAATACACGAAGAGATCCTCGTCATCATCTTCGTCTTCGACGACTTCGGTCTCCTCAGGAAGTCTTCTCTTGGTTGGTAGAGGCGGCAGGAACTTAACTCCTTCGCTACTGCGTAGGATTCGCATCCCTATTAGCTGGTCTATTTCCTCTGCGCTTAAATTTTTGAATTTTTACCCCAGGAAACTGCTGTACTGTTCTATTTCTATTAGAACTTTCGGACCGTACTTTGTCCTGCACAGCTTTGCTCCAATTATTGTTTGGGGGATTGCCCCCGAATCCTTGAGGGGGAGAAGCGGCTTCTTAACGGTGTAACTATTTATTTTTGATATGAAGGATTCCATTTTTTTTGTGTGTTAACGTCTAACGTACTGGTGAGTGGTGCTGGTGATGTTAATTACAAATGCAAATTTAAATAATAGTGCTCCCCTTTTTATATGTCTTAGCTTGAAAACGGATAAAAACCAACATTATCCCTTATGACTCCCTCTCTTCAAATATGTTATATTAATCAGCATAAGCAAATTTAACAGTTGACGATATGATGTGGTTTCTAAAAGTTATTATATTATTTTTTTAATCATTAAGCTTCTCATCCATAAGTAATTTAACTTTAACCGAAACGGAAATATAATTTTAATATTTCCCACTCACCTAACCGCATACACAAAGCACATATGACACTGAATATATTGCCTTATCACACCCTTCCCAAATATGACGTATCAATGTTAATCAAAAGAACAAAAGCAAAATTTGTATCGGCTGACAAGATGCGGTTTCTCAAAGTTATTTTATTTTGTCTTATCAGTAGGCTACTCTCCCAATGCTGTAGAAAACTCTCCGTATGGCTAAACTACTTCAAAGCAACATTTTTCCAAATTGACGAGATCTTCATCACTTAGTTGTGTGTTGCATCGTTTTTGAAAAAAACACAACACATTCTTTCAGTTCCAGGAGAATCTGTTCTCCAAATCTTCCTTTGATCCTCTTCCAGCCGACAATGGGGAAGTGTTGGTTTTGGATTATTTTAGATAATCCCAATAGAGGCTTGTTTGATTTTTTGGTGCTAACCGACGCTTTTATTTTGTTAAAAAAAGGCATTTTTTTCGATTTTTTTCCACTTTTAGTTCACTTTTGAAAAGAATTACTAAAACTGAATTAAAAAAAGCAAGAACGTACAGCGTTTATAGTCTAAAATTTATCATAACAATTGATAACTTTTAGAAACATGAACAAATATTTCATCTCAAAACTGAACAATTTCGCACATTTCAAAAAATTAAATTTTGCTTCCTTATTCTTTAATTTTACTCTTTGAAATCGTATTTTAAAGTTGTTTCTTTCTTAAAATTTAATAAAAATTTAAAAAGTAACGGACATTGCGGTTTTACATTCTTTATTTGAAATTGTTTTTCTTTTTAAAATAAAAACGGACATTGCGGTTTTATATTCAAATTTTTATATTTTTGCCTTAAAAATTGATGAACTCACTTGCAATTTCATTATATTTGAAAACCGCATACATAAGTCAAAACACTTTCTAAAAAAAAGCAACTATATGGTATGGTAAAATTTGACTTCTGTTATATTTAATAAAGCAATGAATAAAATACTATTCTCATAACACAAGACCAACACTTTTTCAATCACTTACCGCATCCGCACGTACCGTCATACATACATAATATTTGTCATTATGAGCCACAACAGATGTAAATCCTAAAACATTGCATAGAAATTTAAATTAATCTTTAACCTAAGCAATTTGAACTATTCTGATAAAACTATATTTTAAATTACTAACACATTTTTGTTTCTTTTTTTTAAGCTAATAGCTAACTGATTGTTATATTCGACATTCATTTAAATTACCTTAAACCTTAGTATTTCTAATCTTTTCAAAGATTACCGTAACATCATACTAGAATATAGATTAAATTTAATGTCTTTTTTCTCTAACATTGATTGTTTTTAAACATTCCTTACAGCGCTTCATCTCTTCACAGATAGATTTTTTACCTGAACTGGTAGATTTGTGGTTGTCAAAACATATTTGTCCTCGGAATTTCCTGTAACAGTCTCCACAAAGAATTTCTGTTGGCACCCTTAAACATCTCGGAGTTTTTTGACATTGTGGACAAGATTTCATTGTTGTTGGAAGGAATACCTTTTAAATAATCGTTTGACCCTTTGTTCGGTACTCATATACCGTTATTTTGTATGCTTCTCCTAAATGAGCTTGAAAAAGCTGTAACTCCGGAATACCACAGCCTTCCAATGGTACTTCGACTTGAGCGTTTCTTAATAGTCGATATGCCTTAGTTGTCTGCTTTTTTCCTTTGTCAGTACGTAGACTGTTGTAATCGGATGATTTGTCCGCAAATGCTATTCCAACAACTAAGGCACGAGCTAGGCAAAGATTTCGTTGTTTTTGATGGAAACAATGCCTCGACGCTTAACACATTCCTCCTCAAAAGTGTTGTAATAGTTTGTATTTCTACTTCCAAGGCGGGTTGGTATTTTTACACTCGTTACCTATATACAAAACTAATCTGTGTCTAGGCCTTCCGAGTTACTCTGGAATATTTTCGCTATCATATCCCAAACATCATTTAGTTGAAACTCGCTTGCATTACGAAAACTAATCCATCCACTGCCTCTCTCCTCTGAAAATCCTCTACCAGAAAATGTTACTCCTATCTTATCCCCCGGTGTTAATTCCTTGAAGCTATATTGTATGATTTCTTCTATGGCTTCTTTAATCCAGCTCGTGGGTTCCATACCTTCAGGAATTGCTTTTATTTTGAACTGAATTTTCCTCCCTCGAAGGTTGAAGCGCTTTACGATAGTCACTTCATTTGAAATGATCTCGTAACACTAGAAAATCGAAATTTATTATTGGAATTCAGCTCCCTTTTTAAATATTTTCGTATGTACAAACCTTTTCAACCGATAAACTGTTCAGTTTTTTTTTAAAAATTGTAGAACTCATAATTTTCAAAGTTTCTTCAGCAACAACTAGACTTGAAATGAATAACTTTTAAAATATAAGTTTCCTTGTAGTCTTTTACAGAGAAGCAAAACCATTCAGAGAAGAGCAAATACATAAGACCAAAAAAAAATATATATAAATGAGAAGACTTTTTTGTTTAAATTTTCATTTTTTTTTTATTTTATTAAATTTTCTGTTTTAAGCTGAAAAGAAGAGAATGAAAACAGTTTTTTAATTTTTTTTTTAAATTTTATTTTTTAAGAAAAACATTTTTTTTCTCAGAAGCATTGACGCTTCTGAGAATACACGAAAAGATCCTCGTCATCATCTCCGTCTTCGACGACTTCGGTCTCCTCAGGAAGTCTTCTCTTGGTCGGAAGAGGCGGCAGGAACTTAACTCCTTCGCTACTGCGTAGGATTCGCATCCCTATTAGCTGGTCTATTTCCTCTGCGCTTAAATTTTTGAATTTTTCCCCCAGGAAAATCAGAACTTTCGGACCGTACTTTGTTCAGCACAGCTTTGCTCCAATTATTGTTTGGGGTATTGCCCCCGAATCCTTGAATGGGAGAAGCGGCTTCTTAACGGTGTAACTATTTATTTTTGATATGAAGGATTCCATTTTTTTTGTGTGTTAACGTCTAACGTACTGGTGAGTGGTGCTGGTGATGTTAATTACAAATGCAAATTTAAATAATAGTGCTCCCCTTTTTATATGTTTTAGCTTGAAAACAGATAAAAACCAACATTATCCCGTATCACTCCCTCCCTTCAAATATGTTATATTAATCAGCATAAGCAAATTTAACAGTTGACGATATGAAGTGGTTTCTAAAAGTTATTATATTATTTTTTTAATCATTAAGCTTCTCATCCATAAGTAATTTAACTTTAACCATAAGAACGGAAATATAATTTTAATATTTCCCACTCACCTAACCGCATACACAAAGCAGATATGACACTGAATATATTGCCTTATCACACCCTTCCCAAATATGACGTATCAATGTTAATCAAAAGAAAATTTGTGTCGGCTGACAAGATGCGGTTTTTTAAAAGTTATTTTATTTTGTCTTATCAGTAGGCTACTCTCCCAATGCTGTAGAAAACTCTCCGTATGGCTCAACTACTTCAAAGCAACATTTTTCCAAATTGACGAGATCTTCATCACTTAGTTGTGTGTTGCATCGTTTTTGAAAAAACACAACACATTCTTTCAGTTCCAGGAGAATCTGTTCTCCAAATCTTCCTTTGATCCTCTTCCAGCCGACAATGGGGAAGTGTTGGTTTTGGATTATTTTAGATAATCCCAATAGAGGCTTGTTTGATTTTTTGGTGCTAACCGACGCTTTTATTTTGTTAAAAAAAGGCATTTTTTTTGATTTTTTTCCACTTTTACTAGAACTGAATTAAAAAAAGCAAGAACGTACAGCTTTTATAGTCTAAAATTTATCATAACAATTGATAACTTTTAGAAACATAAACAAATATTTCATCTCAAAACTGAACTGAACTGAACTTACTAATGCATATCCATTCCATATTTTTTTATTTAATTGAGTTGATTAATTTAATTTAATTATTTCTCCATCACGATCATAATGATGTTGTCGTCGACTTTTTTTTATTTTTTAATCAATTCTGCTTCACTGAATGGACACAGAATTGGATACTCTCTCTCATTCCGATTAATAACACTCAAATTAGGATAAATTGATCCAAATATAGTTATCTCTCCTCCCTTAACTCTCAAACGCACATGTCTCCCTTCCATAAGTGAAGTATTGTGCATTCTCGTCCATGTTCAGGTGTTGCACCAAGTTGAAAGGTATCTGAATAAAATAATATATCCGCTATTCGTACCTTCACAGGGAACTGATATTGCATCTAAATTAAGCTCCTTCGGCATGAATTTATATAGGATTGGATAAACACATTTTCTTTCTTGCCACAGAGTAAAGGGTGTTCAGTCCTATCTATAATGGACTCATGTAAATATAGCAGCAGCTATGGTATTTACGGGAGTCTAACGTGAAATGTTCATTCCAAATTGAGGATGGTCTTGTATTGCCAAGTGCTGCTGCATAAATCGAGGGGACTACTTCCTGAACAGAAACAGATGCACTTTCAATACGTTCTGTTCTTTGAGCCTGAGATCCTACTTTAAGTTTAAAGCATTTAAATGCTGTTTTGAAATTAGAAGAAATATAATTGATTTTAAAAGTTCATAAAAAAAACAAATCTTCAAGTTTTTCTTAATCAGCTTTGTTGGCTGGAATCTATCTTAAGACTGAATAATAATTTAAAAGTTTATTTGCATTGTTAAGAAATCTATTTGCTTAGCTTGCATAATTGGGTCAGTGTGATTCCCCCAATTGAATTTTGTAGATTGTATGATTCCCAAGAATTATATTTCAGTTTTATTTGTTGCACAATTGCCAAGAATTTGGTTTGGAAATTGTGCCGGTATTGGGTGACGCCGATTATGCAAGCTTTACATTTTTATTTTAGATTATAATTTTGAGCTGGGGTGAATTTTAACTATTAGACTCGTTTTGGAAACCTTTGCGTTTAAATCTGAGATCAAGTATTGTAGACTCAGCATTCAAATTATTTTTTTCTAAAACACTTAAGCGCCTTTAAGTTTCAACAACTTGTGGATACAGTCAGGAACTGGATGTACTTGAGAAAGTGTTTTCGCTTTAGAAAAAAGTGAGTTATTTGGCGTTTAAAAAGTCGGCTTACGTAGTTTTCTGAAGATATCTCCTCAGTTACATCCATAAATACTTTCTAAACTGGAATTACCCATTCAAAAGTGTTCCAATCTTCATTTAACAACGACAGCTTATTTTTGACTAATGCTAGGCTAGAAATAACAGCATTTTTATATTGCATTATGCGAGCTAGTATGTCGTATTTTGAGTTCCATCTGGTTGGGACGTCCTGCTTTAGTTTTAAAATTGGTAAAACCATTTCCTTTTGCAATTCATGTAGTTTATACAGGTCTTGAGAGCTTCGCTTAAAACATTCTACGACGGCTTTTACTTTCAATTCAGTTCCAGAAATATGTTCGATTCCTGTCTATACCGTCAAATTTAGTAAGTGAGCGAAGCACCAATGAAGCTTTGGTTATTGATCGACGTCCATGCTTCGGCCGTTAGGCATATTGCTGCTGCATGTTCAATGTCACTTTTAACTTTTTTTTTTTAACACTAGCTTACCAAATTCAACTTCCTCTACGAGGCGCAACGGGTGATATTTCTTGGCTATCATTACAATCAAATGATTGTCAGTTTTTGTTTTTTTTTTTTTTTTTTTTTGTTTGAAAAAAGGATTCGTTTGATGACTGAATTGAACGCAATCTGGTGGGTTGAGGCTCAGGACAAGGAGGGACATCTAGATCAACATTATATTTAGCGGTTAACCTCTGTTATTGTGTCTTGGCGCTCTACTGGAATCAATGATACTCCAGCATGTTTTCTTTTTATGTGCCTACCAATATTATATAATAAACAGGAAGATAAATATGGAATTACCCATTCAAAAGTGTTCCAATCTTCATTTAACAACGACAGCTTATTTTTGACTAATGCTAGGCTAGAAATAACAGCATTTTTATATTGCATTATGCGAGCTAGTATGTCGTATTTTGAGTTCCATCTGGTTGGGACGTCCTGCTTTAGTTTTAAAATTGGTAAAACCATTTCCTTTTGCAATTCATGTAGTTTATACAGGTCTTGAGAGCTTCGCTTAAAACATTCTACGACGGCTTTTACTTTCAATTCAGTTCCAGAAATATGTTCGATTCCTGTCTATACCGTCAAATTTAGTAAGTGAGCGAAGCACCAATGAAGCTTTGGTTATTGATCGACGTCCATGCTTCGGCCGTTAGGCATATTGCTGCTGCATGTTCAATGTCACTTTTAACTTTTTTTTTAACACTAGCTTACCAAATTCAACTTCCTCTACGAGGCGCAACGGGTGATATTTCTTGGCTATCATTACAATCAAATGATTGTCAGTTTTTGTTTTTTTTTTTTTTTTTTTTTGTTTGAAAAAAGGATTCGTTTGATGACTGAATTGAACGCAATCTGGTGGGTTGAGGCTCAGGACAAGGAGGGACATCTAGATCAACATTATATTTAGCGGTTAACCTCTGTTATTGTGTCTTGGCGCTCTACTGGAATCAATGATACTCCAGCATGTTTTCTTTTTATGTGCCTACCAATATTATATAATAAACAGGAAGATAAATATGCAGCCGAGTTGGCGTATAAAATAGACTGATGGTAGAGGCATACGCTACGCAATACATACCACATACTGGCGCAACGGCCTTTCGTTGTTGCTAAAACTAAGCCTTCTAGATGATGGCGAATATACCTTTTAATAATGGCTAGTGTCATTAACTTTTGAAATAAAAAAAAACCGTCTGATATTAATCGCTAAATGAGAAAAAAATAGAATACATTTAATATACCTAGAAAAAGAAAAAAGGTAGTAAGATATTAATTCAATTTTTCTTTTCCTCGACTAAAGCTTTCTTCTTTGTAGATTTTCATTTTGTTACGTATGTACTTTATACATATGTATTATGTTTAATATTCCTGCTTGTCTACTATCTTACCTGTGCTTTGATTTCGTTTGTTTTATTTATTCAGGGACACACTGTACCGGATTAGTTGGCCTTGAAAATCTTCGGTGTAGTGAATATGAGATCTCCTGGACTCTGGTGATTTTGGATATTCACCAAAACTGCGGTGCATCCCGGGGACAAGAACTTCGTTCGTACAAGCACAACTAATTAGACACATTGATATGCAAATTAAATATTGCTTCTTTCAAGTTTCAAAAAAAAAATATTTGTATTGACTTAAAATCCTAATGTACTAATGATGCTGCTTCATTAGTGCAGTGTGCAGATGTATATGGTATTCCCGAGACAATCAGTTCTCTATTTTAATGTCCGATAGTGTTTATATTTCGGGCATAGGTTATTCTGATAGAAGTGCTGGTGATAATCAAAGATGCAAGACTGTGGTGTGTTAACTACCAGTTTTTTTTTTTATTTTTTTAATGTCCGATAGTGTTTATATTTCGGGCATAGGCTATTCTGATAGAAGTGCTGGTGATAATCTTGGCAAAGATGCAAGGCTGTGTGTATGTTAACTTGCACGAGTAGACCCAATGAAGATGACGAGGGATGAATATACATATACCTAATATACAAAAGTAAAAAAATGGAGGGCCGGTCCAGCGATTCGCTGACAAATTGGGACCGCCAAGTACGCAAAGAAGAATTATAACCTGTATAAAATTTAAATTAACACAAGTATTCAATTAAAACACTTTCGTTTCAAACTCTCCCTATTCGAGAGTTAAATTTTATTTATTTTATTTTTTCTCAAAGGGAATCTCATAGGTCGGTTTCGGCAAAAATTTAACCTCTCTTTGACACAATCATGAAATAAAATTACAAAAATTTCACAAGATTTTAAGGAAGAATGAGTGAGTAAACCAAACCAAACAAATCTGAAGGATTATTAAAAATGCAGCTTTTTTGTTGGTTTTCTCTCTGACCAAATTTACCCCAAAAAGAATTCAGAGTTAGTTTGGCAATTGATCTCTTTCCAGGATTATTTGTTATTCCGGAATATTCCAACTTAATATTTTCCTTCTGGAGAAAATCCTCAATGTATTTGTTTCATCCTCTTCAGATAAACATCTAGTTTCCTGAAGGTTCTTGCTTTATTTTAAGGAAGGTATTCATTACTGAGGTAAATAATAATCCTTCAGAATCGGAGTTGGGGTTATATTAGATTACTTCCTATTCCCAAATTTCCATAATAGTTAGTAGCTTATATCCCATTTTCATAGCTTTCACTACTTCGTCAATCACCCATGTTCCTAACAGTGCCCTTTTATCATCAGAATTCAGAATGGTTGCAGATCTTTTCTTTACTTTTTTCATTGCTACAAGTTCTACAGTTTTGTTTTTTGGGGTAAGACCGGGTGAAACAAGTTTTCTGGTGGAAGAATCTTACATTTAACAAGGCCGTTGATACCATCTAGTTTCATGCTACAACATGTGAACTTTTGGATGTCCAACTGGAAACTTTCCGTTTTGCATACCCAAAGGTATAGTGAACATATATCAATGTATTTTATTTGTTCACCTTCCTTGCATTTGTAATAGTTAAATGTATTCCCTGTTCTTCCACCATAGAAACCATCTCGTGGATTTCACAGGGCATTCAGAATTAATGGGTGATTGTTTAGGAAATTTAGCTCTTCGTCTTTCAAAAGACTTAGTTGAGTTTGAAATTCACAGTTCCACTTTTCAATAACTTCATAATTAAACGATCTTAGTCGAGCAGTTTTGGCAAACGTTCGCTCATATCTATGATTTAATGTGTCGTATTTTTCTTTGTCAGATAGACGACATCTCTTTTATGTTTCAAGTAAATAGGATGACCGTGATAGTAGCAACCATGAAACTCAAAAATTTGCTTACTTTCTTTTCACAGAAACCATCGACTTTAATTCCATTAATCACGACTTGGTGTCCTTTCGCAGCATGCTTTATGCTGATTTTTCTAATCTTTTCTTCCAAAATCAACCACTTAATCGCTTCTACCGATTGATTTATCGACACATCTAGATATTGAAAAAAAAAAATTGTTTTAATATTTAATTTAAAAATATATTAACTTTAATAAAAATTTACCTGTATCTATTTTTGGGTATTAAGCCAATAGTTAGCGGTTTTAAAAACTTACCCCTGTACACCAGATTACAAGGTGAGGCTATAGTTGTCACTTCTAAGAACGGTTCAATATTGCTTTGAACGAGAAAGAACTGTCGAAACTTCAAACAAGCCTCGGTAAAATTTTAACATCGCTGATGCAGTACTCCAAAAGTTTACGCTGAAGGTCAAAGATATCGTTTTATGTTCTCCATACCATTTTAAAAACACTTCACGATCTTCTGATTTCATTGAATTCGGACTGTAGTAATCTAATGCAGGTAACTTCCCTATATAGTTTTTATTTTCATTTGTATTAAATAAATGAGGAAAATAGCCTTTTCTCAATTCAGACGATAGCTGGAACGTGCTTGTAAGTTTAGAAAGAGCCATAGGGAAATAGTTTAAAGAATCTATGAACTTATTATTTGCTATTTCCATTAATATGATCTTACTGCCTCGCATGATCAATTCTGGACTTAAAGATGTTTCTTCCAGTATACGAGTATAATTCAAAATTAAATCGTTATAAAATTAATTTATTCTCGAATAATTGTGTTGTGTCGGGAAAGTTCTCGAAAGAATTAAATATAAAAATTGACCTTTAACACTTATGAAGGTTAAGAAGATGACTTTGCATAATTCAACTATAATTATCATTAATTTGACAAAAGTGTCACATTGGGCTATTATTCCTTGTTTTAAAATGTTGTATTCATAATAGTTTTTTATATTTAAAAGTGTTATATAAAATTTATTTAATGTTTAATGTTAATGTGACTCCTTAATGATATTCAACGTATGCTTGCACTTGTTACAAAAATTTTAAATATCGAAACAGTTATCACACTTTTGTTTTGCTCATGTATTTTAACAGGAGTATTATATGTATCGTTTTCAATATTTATAGTTTTTTCTCCAATTATGTTCTCCTGTCGACTCTCTCAATCATAAAAAATGTAAAGAGTGTCATTACATTTAGGCATTCTATTATATAGCATAGATGATCTTCTTCTACGTGCATACTACATAATTTACAGTAGTATTCGCCACAGGTATGGTTTCGGCTTCTACTGTATGTTTTTAAACATAGCAGGCATCTTTTAATTCGATCGCAAAGAGAATTGTTTCCTTTCGAGTTGCTCGCTTTGTGTTTGTCGAAACAGTTTCTCCCTCGGTAGCTTCGATTACAATCTCCACAAACAATTTCTCTTGCAATCGTTGGTCACGTAAGTGTATTTTGACATTGTGGGCATGATCTTTGACACTTATGTTTGCTCTTCATATTGTATGGTATATGACAAACTTCGCAACAATAACCACAACAGAATCCAGAAGTTAAGGATGTTATCAAATTATAATGATTATTGTGGTACAATAAATTGATTTCTTTTTTTGTTTGCATTTTCATTACCACCTTCAAATATAATTTCACGGCCTTTTGATGCGTAGTTACATATATACAGTGCTTTTATATTCTTTTTAATAGTTTTGGAATACTTTTAATTCCGGAATGGCAAACCCTTCAGCAGGTATATTTATTTGTGCGTCATTGATTAGTTTTAAGGCATTCTTTGTTTGAGTTTTGCCAATATCTCTTCTAATCAATTGTTTATTATAATCACTTTCCTTGACAGCATATGCCTTACCAACAACTAACGCTCGGGGCAAACACAAATTTTCCTCATTGAGTATAGATATAATACCCTTACGTTTGTTACATTCCTCTTTAAATGTATTAAACCTGATACTGAAGTTAGCTTCACCGAAGTAATGGTAAGATTAAAATCATCTTGACTTAGTCCATTAGAATTAGTTTGAAAGATTCTTGAGATCATTTCCCAAATGTCACTGAACAATCTCTAAAGTTTATCCATCCACTACCCCCTTCTGTGGAAAAGCTCTTTCCACCAGAAGTAATTCCTACTTTATCTAAGGGATCGAGATCTTTTAACGCGTACTTGAACATATCGTGCAAACCTTCCCTTATCCAAGAAGTATTTCTTTATTTTCCGGTATAGGTTTTATTTTGAACATAATTTGTCGACCGTTGGGACCAAACTCATGTTTTACACCATTTCCTTCAGTATTTGAACTTGCTAATGGACAAAAAGAAAAGTGTAAAAACCCTAACTTCATAGAAAAACTAAGAAGAACAGCAGAATTCTCTCTACAAAACCTTCGAAATAAGAAAGTATAAATAGTTCAAGGAAAAAAAAGTATTTATGCATCTTGTACATGTATATGTATATATTATTTTTTAATATAATGAGTTAAAAAATATTTTTTTTTGTGTATTTTCGAAATAATGTACTTCCTTTTCCTCTTCTTCCTGGTGATTATTGCTGTTAATTTGTTTGGTGTCCATGGTGCTGTGTTGTTCTTCCTTTTTTTCGTGAAAATCAAAAATGAACTTTTGATTCAGGGGCCGCACAAATTCCAACATTAACTTCGGAAGCTCTTTAACAGCTTCATCGTCAAACGATTCTACGCATATCTTTGGTAAGAATACGGAACATTCCTCCAATTCAAGCAGGATTTGATCACCGAATTTAGTGTTGCACCTCCTGACGTTAAGAATCTGATATCTTTCCTTCAGATTCAGGTTTTTAAGCGTACTTAATTGTTTTTTTTTTTTTAATTATGTTTGCATTCGCTTTTATTTTCTTCAGTATTGCAGACATTTTGATTTTGTTTTATTTAATTTTACAAAAGGAAATTCTATGTTAATTTTTAAAGAAGTGTTTAACTACTTTTGTCAATTTAAAAGATATAATATATAAAGATATATACTTTTGACATATAACTAACTTAATGTCTTAATTTGGTATTTTGAACTATTCTGATAAGACACAACTGCGGCATTTTGAACTGTTCTGATAAGAATAAGGTCAAACATTCTCTTTTCAATGATTATCGCAACATCCTATAATCAATATAGATTAAATTTTGGCGAGACTTTTTTTTAACATACGCGTATTCAGATTAAATAAAACTAAAATTATTCACAAAAATTAAAAAAAAAAAAACATATTTTCCTTTCAATGATCCACCTCAATCAGGTCTAAATATAAATAATTAAAACTATTACACTTTATAAATTTTATTACTTGTAACTTTTACGTTCACGTTCTGAGTTTTCATTTCATATCTTAGGACTATTTATAATAAGTTGTTACTGCCTATATTGTACTGTGGTAGTGCGTACGTGACTAATATGGATAAGAATAATCTTAGAACTATACATGCTATTTTCGTATGTTGATGTTTGTTATATTGCTTTATTTACTTAGGACCGATCATGTTGTTTTCTCGCATGTTAGTATCTTGCATCTTATCGTCATTTTAAATTATATCATTTGTTTGTGATATTTTAGTATTCAGAACAAACTGTTGGAGATAAGAGTTTCATTTGATAAAACTTATATATAGTTACAAAATAAGAATAAATGAGAACAGACTTGTTAAAAAAAATTGTTTTTAGTTTTATTAATTAAAAGCGTTGACACTTCTGCGAATATCATCGAGCTCTTCCGTCTCCTCAGGTAGCATTCTCTTGGATGCTCCAGGCGCAGTCGGTAAGGGTGAAAGGAATCTGACTCCATCATCTTTTATCTTAGAAAACTCTTGTTTTATATTTTTCTTCTTAAGAAAATCGGCAATATGTATATTTATTTTTGGCTTCTTGTTATTTACATGTGCTCGGCCACGTCGATGATTCTTATTTTAATTTTAAGTAAATATTCATCATAGATGTAAAAAGACCATCAGAGTCTGTACTTCGATTATATTGGGGAACTTCATATTCCAAAAATTCTAATACAGCAAGGAATTTATATCCCAATTTGATTGCTTTCACCACTTTTTCGATTACTCAGGTTGATCTTCCGTATGCGTGCAGATTTGATTTTTTCACCTTCTTTGCATTTATAATAATTATAAGTATTTCCTGTTCTTCCACGTGGATTCAAAGGTGTATTTTCTATTATTGGATGCGTGTCTATGAAAGTTTTTTCTTCAATATTTAACAAAAGTAACTGGTTTTCAAAATCACAATGCCACATTTAAATTATCTCGTAATTAAATGACCTTAATCGCTCCGTTGTGGCTAATTTTTTCTCATATCTTCGATTCAAGGTATCGTACTTGTCCTCTTCACATAGAGGTTCATCACGTTGATATTTTAAACAGACATGGCCATGGTAATAACAACCATGGAATTCGAAAATGTGTTTAGTTTTTTTCACAGAAACCATCAACCTTATTGCCATTTGTAATTACTTCTTTACCGTTAGCTACATGCTTAATGACGATTTTTCGTTTCCTTTCCTCCAAAATCATCCTCTTGATTGCAACTGTTGATTGTTTGTCCACACATCTGTATCCATTTTTCGGTAATACCCCAATAGTGTTCTGCTGAAGAAAATTACGTCTAAAGACTAGATTGCATGCTGACGCAATTGTAGTTGCTTCCAAAAATGGTTCAACATAACTTTAAGTGAGCAATAATTTTCTAAATTTTAAACATGCTTCAGTCAAAATTTTAACATCGCTTATACAGTATTCAACCAGTTCATGCTGCATTTCAAAGTCATCGTTTTCATATTCTGCAAACCATTTCAAAAGGGTTTCACGATCTTCAACTTTCATCAAATCTGGGCTATAATATTCCTTGGCAGGTAGCTCACCGATATAATTAGCATTTTCCTAAGTGTTAAATAAATGCGGAAAATATCCTTTTTGAAAAACGGATGATAACTGGAAAGATTTTGGGAGTATTGCCAGAGCCATAGGAAAGTAGTTTAAGGAGTTTATAAACTTTACATTCCCCATTTCCATTAAAATAATTTTACTTCCCTTCATAATTAATGCAGGGGTTAAGCTTGTTTTTTCTAAAATGTATCGAAGAACGAATAGGTGATCGTATGGTTGACCATTATGAGCTATAACAATTACTTTCTTGAATTTTTTCCTAATGCTTAGTATGTGTTCTAGGAATTTGGGGATAACGTTTCCTTCCTCTCCTTCTTCTTCCTTGATAACATTTAGCGAAAGATTAGACCTTTGACAAAAATACAGATTTGGAACATCTAGACAGCAATCACACTTTTACTGGAACACTCATAAGTTTGGTTCATACATTTTTTACCGCCGCAATTGAAGGTGTATCGTTTTTCGGACCAATCATTTTTTCTTGACGGCTCTCCAAATCATAAAATATGTACACTGTGTCTCGGTATGCAGGGCTTCTTTTATCAAGCCGAATGTAACACAGATGATCCTTTTCCACGTGCTCTCTACATAATTTGCAAAAGTATTCCCCACAGATGTGATGACGTTTTGCTCCATATGTTTTCAAACTTAAAAGACACCTCTTCACATGTTCACAGAGTGAATTTTTACCTGACGAGCTGCAGACTTTATGATTGTCGAAACAGTTTTTTCCTCTAAAGTTTCGATTGCAATCATTACATAACATTTCTTAATCATTCTTGGGGCAATTTTGTCTATTTTGGCACTGAAGGCACGATCTCTGACATTTATGCTCATTTTTTACATGGTATCTCACATGACAATCTTCACAATAATAAGTTCATAAATCTCTTACCACTGGTGGGGGGAAATTTAAGAACCGCGAGTTAAAAATAAAAACCGAGTTGTAATGCTTGTATGTATATGTTTTTATTCGAACTAAAAAATTAAATCTTAACCTACGCTTATATATGTATACTGTTTTATTCGTGATATCGATAAGTGATAACAAAAACACACACACACAAATTTTTAACCCAAGCGCAGGCAATCAGTTGCTCGTTATCGTAATTGGTGTGTGTGCTCATGTTTGCTAGATAAGATATCCTAAGCAAAAATAATGCATATCACTTATCTTATCACTTCTTATTATCCTTGTGTTCAATGTTTGAACAAATATGTACAACAAAATAGGCCAGTTATTGATGTAGTCACGTTAAAATGATTATTGTGATACAGTAGATTGATTTTTTTTTTAATTTCCAGTGGAATTTCCTTCGAAACTTACTTTCCTTCCATTTGTCCCATATTCATATACTGGGATCTTATAATCACGTAAATGATTTTGGAATATTTTCAACTCAAGAATTCCACAGCCTTCAATCGTATAATGATGTCTAGGTCATCTATGATTCTTAAGGCTCTTTGAGTTTGCACTTATCTGAAGTCTTGCCTGACATTCTTTTTCACATCTTCGTTGTCCGCATATGCTTTGCCCACCACCAATGCACGAGGTATACATAAATTAAATCCTTACGTTTAATACATTCGGCTTCGTATGTTTTATACATGTGGCTTCGGGGTCTTCCTTTTCCTAAAAGAAGTTTTACAGGTGTTATTGGCATTGAAAAATCATCTGTGCTCAAACCCTCTGAGTTGCTTTGGAAAATTTTCGATATCATTTCCCATACATCACTGAATTTTATTGATGAACAATCTTGAAATTTAATCCATCCATTTCCTCGTTCATCAGTAAAATTCTTCCCGGAAAAGGTTATTCCTACTTTATCTGAATGATTAAGATCTGATAAAGCACGATTGATCATTTCATTTATGGACTCCCTTATCCATGCAGTGTGTTCTTCATTAACTAGTATCGGTTTTATTTTAAAATCGATTTTACGACCTTTTAAATCAAATCGCTTGATTATCCTCTCGGTATCGCTCAGTACTAGTATCCGCTTTAATTAAGAAGTAGACAAAAAAAAGTGAATTCATTTCACATACTAGCATAAAAAACAAGAGAAATTATAAATGTTTTTAAGTTATTTAAATATAACCTTATTATTAATTAAATTAAAAATCTCCACTATTAATATATTTTTATTTTTGCATAATTTTTGTTTACCTCCACTGAATATGTTTGGTTGTCCTCTTTTTCATGGAAGTCAATTATAAAAGATTGTCCATAAGGTTCCACAACCTCAAAGGATAATTTGATTTGATTTCCTCATCAGAATACTGCTCAACGTATTGCTTGGGGAGGAATACCGAAAATTCCTCGAGCTGTAGCAGAATTTGACTGCCGAACTGTGTTTTCACCCTTTTCGCATTAACAATGGGATGTTTTTTTTTAACTCAACGTTCTTAAGTCTCTTTATGTCCTTCCTTTTTTCAGACGGGAACTTGTTGGCGTTATCATTAATTTTTTGTAGAATGAAGTAGAAGACATTTTTAGTTTGAAATTAACACTTTTATAGTTTGATTGAAACTGAATTCAAATTGAAGAACAATGAGAATTTAAAGCTTTCGTAAGTGTACTAATTTAACCTTATCTTTTTTTAAGACCACAAAAACAGTGGAAAACGATATAAAAGTGAATGTTCATCCCCCAAATCAAAATACACCAAAGTGTTCCAAAAAAAAAAAAAACGTACCAATATTTTTTTTGTTTTTTATTATTAAAAAAATAACATTCGTTTACTTATAAAATAGTTGACTCAGTTCGAGCTCTTCAAAATCCACTGGATCCTCTTCTATGGCTTCCTTTTCATGGAAATTTATCCTGAATGTTTGGCTATAAGGTTCCACAACCTCAAATGATAGTTTGGGCAGTTCCTTGATTTCCTCGTCAGAATACTGCTCAACGCAACGCTTTAGGAAGAATACCGAAAATTCTTGCAGAATCTGACTGCCGACTTGTGTTTTCACCCTTTTCGCATTTACTGTAGGGTGTTTTTTTTTTAAACTCGAGGTCCTTAAGACTTTTTAAGTCCTTCCGTTTTTCAGACGGGAACCTGTTGGCGTTAGGTTTAATTCTTTTAAGTAGTGATTCAGAAGACATAATTATATTTATATTATATTTATATTTGTATTTAAAAAATTATTACAAATTTCACTCTTATTGTTTGATTTAAACTGGTTTTATAGTTTTCGTTTTAAAATATTTTAAGCAAATGCTTCCTAATCAAATATTTTTGTTTTTGTATTTCACTTTATGAGAATCCTTAAACATTGAAAAGACTTAACTTAATGTCTAAATTTAATATTTTGAACTCTTCTGATAAGACACGATAAACTTATTTTCAATCAATTATCGCACACGCGAGTGCCATACATATTTGTCAGTCGGCAACATCACACATTGATTGCTTGAAAATGAATCTCAAAAATTTAAAAAAAAAACATACTATATGTGATAACTGATAACCTATGACACATTTCTATAATTCACTATTCAAGCAATCAACTAATCAAAAGTACTAAAGACTGATAAGCCTATTTTTAATGATTAGCGCAACATCATACAACGATTGTTTGAATATAGATTAAATTTGGGGTGTCTTTTTTTGGGGTATGGGGAAACAAGGTCTGGAGCATAGGAAGCAAGGGCATCCGCACGTACTTTCATACATGTAGGGGGAGGGAAAGGATAAAAATTTGAACACTAGAGTTTGTCTAAGTTTAAATAGTTTTAATTCACTTTAATAGTTTTTAGTTTATAATTTAAATGAAATTATAGTTTAAATGCAATAATTTAGGTTTTATGTAATTATGAAAATATATAGAAATAATATAACTTGGGTTTGACTTTAATTTGACATTGACTTAACTTTCTTAACTTGACTTTGACTTCGCTTGACTTTACTTTTCAGAATGCTTGTTCACTACGTTGAGTTTTATCTCTATACTATAGTTAGTTGGTAAATTATTTATATTCGAAATGGAATGATTTAGGAATATGATTTTATTTAAATAGTGTAAATGTTAAATGTTTGGTTTAATTTAGTATATTTATTAAGTTTGGAAATGTAGCCATCCTACTACATATTTGTCATTATCAGCCACAACGGATGTAAATCCTAAAACATTGCATAGACATTTAAATTAATCTCTAATTGTGGCAATTTGAACTATTCTGATAAGACACTATATTTTAAACTACTAACACATTTTTTTTCCTTTTTTTTTAACTAATAGCTAACTGATTGTTACATTCGACATTCATTTAAATTACTTTAAACCTCAATATTTCTAATCTTTTCAAAGATTACTAGAATATTGATTAAATTAAAAATTAAAAAAAAAAATTAAAGAGTCTTCAGCTTAAATAAAACTACAAATTACTCATGACAACAATTTAAAAAACAACATATGTGTGATTAGCATGACATATTTCTTTATTTAACTATTCAAACACTCAACTAACCACAAATATAAAAAAACTGATAAGCCAAAAAATGACGGCCTCACAAACAACCAACATTAACTTTACCCACATCTTTGACACGTGCAAACGAACTCTTATCACTCAAAATTGTGTATTGTGACTCTCCGAGCTCAACGTCGCTGCGGCTGTTTGAAAGAGCCGCCTGACTACGTATCTACTGCCGTCAGACCACGCCAAATGTGTCAACATGAAATTATTTATCGCAGTTGATTGAAAGTTTTACTTAAACATCTTCGTATGCCCAGAAACGCTGAAGAAGATAGTCGATATCAAAAAAGTTGGAAAAAACGTTCAAACACCGCGGATTGTTGGGAGAAATGTTTCCGGCTGTTACCAAACCGAACGCCGTATTCTGTGCTATTGGCGAGCCAGAAGGATGGACGATCCTACCATCCGTAAGGATATCAAAGAAAACGTCAGAGCCCTATCAAAATGTCGATTTTATTTAATCCAGTTTGCTATTGGATGACAGCTGAACTAAAAAGAACGAAAAATTCCGTTTCTCCCGTCTGGCCATGACTGTGGCTTATTGGTGGAGCTCATTTAAGAGTTCTTTGGATTCCGCGCAGGAATTTATGCCCTTCAATAGGAGCGTTTTACATTTATCCACTTTCGAAGTGAAGCTAAAGAACTCAATAGTGGTTTGCTTTGATAACTCTTTAATAATTTTGTGTTGTTCCACTATAAAGCAGTGGGTAGCTTGTCTATTAGCAATAAGCCTTTTAATAATGTAGTTTTAGCCTATGACCGACTAACATATTTCTATGGTTTCCTTTAGGTCTATTCTGTAGACGCTTATGTACTTCAACTTTAATCTACCAGTTCAAATACCTTCATAATATTTGTTTATTCTAAAACTAAGAGACTTTGATTTGTAAACTATGTGATAATATTTTGTACTCTGTAAAATAAGTGTAGAGCACATTTAATAACCCCTTAATGTTATTGTAATAATATCTTCAAATAACAACCCCTGAACTTTGGCTCTTTTATAAACATAAGAGAACAAAAAAAAAAACAATTGAATTCGGTTGAAAAGCAGGTTGTAAGTTAAAGCTCCTCTGATGATTCATATTTGTTTGTCCGACAAGGGACAAATAAAGCTACGAGAAACAAGGAACATGTTTGTAAGAACGACATAATCTCTTATAATTCTACTTCAGATTTTTTGTTCAACAGCCCATAAACAATGTCTTTCTGCTACGCTTCCCACTACCGTTAATTGGGATAGCAGTGTACACTTGTCGCAAATAAAGTCGTCTGTTGGTGTTTTGTTGCTTTGGTTTTCGATGAAAATTTTCATATAAATTTGGTAAATATGGTACCCTAGGGATCAGAGATGTGAAAGAATGCAGTCTTTTTAGTATTGCAGTCAATTGAATGGAAAGACTTTTTTTCAAGTCTTTTGATTTAACCTCAGTACTGTGACTTTCAAACTAAAGTCCCAATCAATTTTGTAGTCTTTTATTTAAAAATCATCTGAAGCAGTCAAATGAATTCAAATCAAAAGAATGCATTCTTTTTGGACTGCTTGCAGTCTTTGAAGTTTTTCAGAAGTCTTTTACATTTCTTAAAGTCTTTTCAATGCATTGAAGTCTTTTTACGACTTTGAAGTCTTTTTATTGATTGAATCCTTTTTACTGCTGAAAGCTTTTTAACTCTCAAGTCGGTTAAAAGTAGTAGTATTTTAAATCTCCACTTAAAATCAAAATTTTGCCAAAACAGAAGTCATTATACGAGTTAAACGGTTTTCGTTGAAATCTGTAACTTTCAACGGCGGCTTCACAGTAGTCGAAAGGCTTTCGTAAGCAGCGAAAAGTATTCAATTAGTAATAAGACTTCAAAGCAGTAAAAAGACTTCAATACATTGAATGCATTTAAAAGTTTTAGCAAATCATCACTCGTAGAAGAATATTATATTTAACATATTTGCAAACCCAGGGGTATAAGGAGAATACATCTATATACTTAATTTTTTCTCGGCTTTTTCATTTGAAATACATCGATTCCTAGGCCATTAAATGTGTCTCGAGGTTAGAGATGGAATTTTTAAATAAGTTTATGTGTTCTTGAGAATACCAAACCTTGTTGGCTCATCATTGAAAGTTTTCTTTCAAAATCACAACGCCATTTTTAAGTATAAAATCTATGGTGTTTTCACGAGGAAATTATGCTGGTAAAGAAGGCTACACGCTGATGCAATAGTAGTGGATTCCAAAAACGGCTCAACATTGCTCTGTATAAGGAACAATTTTCTTAATTTCAAGGAGGTATCTGTTACAATTTTTACATCGCTAATGCAATAGCCACATTGATTCATCATTTTTATGTTCTTCAAACCATTTAAGGAATATGTCACGATCAGTATTGGGTATTTCACACCAGGTAATTTTCCCATATATTTTTTTCATTTTTTTATAAGTTAAAGAAGTGTGGGAAGTATCATTTACCTTCGGTAACTTAGAAAGAGCCATATGAAAATAATGTATTGAATCCAAGAACTTTACATTAGCAATCTGCATCACTAAGATTTTTGTTCCACGCATTATTAAATCGGATTTCAAACTCGTTTCAACTAGAATTTAATTCAAATTAAACTGGTAATCGTAGGCCTGACCATTGTGTGCCAACACTATCACTTTCTTGAACTTTCAATATGTAATGAAGAAATTTAGAAATAACGTCCTGACTGATTTGTTGTGTGAACTTACACACATTGCAAAAGATTAGTTTTTTAATGTCAATCCAAGAACTGCAAATTAAATCTTGCTTTTTTCAAGTTTCAAAAAAAAATATATTTTTATTGACTTAAAATACTATTGCACAAGATTTTGTATCTTAAAATTAAAAACTAAAAACTATTATTAATCATCGGGCATGCTGCTTCGTTGGTGCAGTGTGCAGATGTTGATAACTAAATGGTATTCCCGAGACAATCAGTTCTTTATTTTAATGTCCGATAAGGTTTATATTTTGGTCATAGGTTATTCTGATAGTACAGGAAGTGCTGGTGATAATCTAAACAAAGATGCAAGACTGTGGTGTGTTAACTTGCATCTTTGTTGAAACACACACAAGTTTAATTCGTGTACATTTAACAGGCTTCAATCAGCTTCATTTATTTCAACATCTTCTTGTCTGCTTTCAAAATCGTAAAATATGAAGATGCAGTTGTTAGTTTTTTTTTCCATCAGTTAACATAAAACATTGGTGATCTTGAGGAACAAATTTTCCAGACTGTGCAAAAATATTAATTACAAAAGTAATCTCTATCGCTATTGTTTTTAAGCAGTCCATGCATCGTTTTATCTCTTCACAGATAGTTTTTTTTGTTACCTGAACCGGCAGATTTATGGTTGTCAAAACATACTTATTCTCGGAACTTCCTGTGATAGTCTCCACAAAAAATTTCTGATGACACCCTTTCACAGCTCGGAGTTTTTGACATCGTGGAGATGATTTCATCTAGCAGTGCCTGCATTTATATTAAATACTACTTTCGTTCGAAATGGTTGACTTTTTGATATCGGTTTGCAGCACTATACTCACAGATTTTTGTTGTGTAATTATTTTATTTGAAACACTCAGTGTCTTCACGGAAAATGATTCAAAATAGGTATTTTAGTTTGTCTATTAAACTAGTTCTAACTTTTCGAAACGAGATATAAAAAAATTTTGTATTAATACAATTCACGAGAACTGTCATTTTGATCAATAAAAACAAAACGTCACTTTTTGAGCTACTCACATTTTTTTTATTTTTATCTACCGCTCACACATATTCATGGATAGATAATTTAAAGAGTTTTCTCTTACTCGCTTCAAATAAAACTTGCGGGTGTGACAAGCAAGAGGGGTATCGGTCGGGACTAGTATATATACTCTATGATTTACATGTTGATTGTTTCTTTTGATTTATGAGTACTTAAACATCGGATGTTTGTAGATAAAATAAATTCATATTCATGTTATTTTGTTCAACTTTTGTTTTTCTTTATAAATTGTACCTACAAAATAAGGAATTCCTAACAAATATCATTGCGACGAAAAAGACTCAAATTGTATTGTTATCTATGGCGAAATTCTATTATAATTGTTTTTTTAAATATATTTTTTTTTTATAAGAAACAGCAACCTTATCTCAATTCTGAACCATTTTATTAAACTTTTTTACATTATGTTCTCTAAATAAGTCATTCTACAATAACTCAACTCTTGCAAACAGAAACGTTTTATAGGAGTATTTTAAGAAAGCCTTCCAAAATATAAAATAAATACAATAATTATTTCAAAAAAAAATTTCAACACAAATTTTTATCGTTATATTTTATCATTTTTAATTATTTTAATTTAATTTAGCACTGCGTGCATTTCGATATGATCTTTGTGTTTTAATATTTCAAAGTTTTTCAAAGTTAATTCTGAAAACAATTTGTAAACAAAAAAAATCATTCAATAATAAAATCATAACTTTACTTATGCGCCAACCTGTACGTGTGTTTATTATATAAATATATAAAATATCAATATATTAAATATAAATATATAAAATATAAATATATATAAATTAAATAGGGAAAATCCAAACAGATATTTATATAAGATATTTTTCTAAATAAAAAAATATAATGTAACAAATTATATACATTTATAAATTTTAATTGCAAAAATACAAAATAAAACGATGAGTTTAAAAAAATATTTTTAGAGCACAATGCTCGCTTAATTAAGAACTGAATTAACAATATTTAATAATCCTATTTATAGTCATGATAATGTACGTAGTACATTCTTATCCTATTCTTATCGTTCTGTGTGTCGTTATTGAATGTTGATTAAAATATGTTGTTTACATGCTTATGAGTTATGACTAATAAGTGGAGATTCTGTGGATATAATCTTTATATATACACATATAAATGTAAGATATTTAAATAAAATTTATTTTAACCGACTGTTATGTAATGTTTTTAATATTAAGTGTTTAATAAAATAAAAACAACATAATAATATTTAATCCTTGAGTTTGGTTTTATTTTTCCTTTCTTCTGATAGTTGGATTAAAATAAGGTATGTACGAGTATTGAGCTGAGCTGGTTTTATTTTTTAGAATATTTCTTCTTTAAATATCTACATTGGTTAAAGTTAAGCTAGATATACATGAAAATCACGTGCAAGTGCAGGGGCGAACGCAGAAAATAATTTCGGGGGGGGGGTTCAAAAAAATATGAGATTTTCATAAATATATTATTTTATTACTATATTGTAGGTACCTACTTGTTAATTACATATTCTTTATTGTAATTAACATAAATATGTTATAACTAAATAATATTTGCTCTTAGGGATAGGACCTATCGGAACAATTTCATAAAGCTAATCGCAAAAACAAAACATCATAAAGATGTTGCAACGAATACCTATTTTGCAAATTTGAATAATGTTACCAAAAGTTGGAAAATATTCACTACGAGGGCGTTTCTGGTGCTTCCCATTTGGGCATTTTTATTCCGGAATTAATTCTTAGACATAGGATTGTACTACGGGCCCTGTGATGGATGCCATCATTTGGTTCGTAAAATATCATTAATGCAACAACAAGAAAAAGAGTGTAAGTGATTCCATAAGTGTACCTAACAATAGAGTTATAATAAGTTCTAGGTTCGCCTAGTGGTCCAAATTTGCAAAACTAAATCCGGCATATATTAATACGTGAAGTTATAACTTGTTGTACTTTTGCGATCATAGGAAAAAGAGTTATACGAAAACATAAGGACACCAGCAATACTCAATTGGTACCTACGTTAACTATACTACATAATTATAACCAAAACACTCTCAGAGGGTGATATGTGCTACTCATTCGTAAATTGTTTTCAACACACTTCGACCTTGGAGCCATCAATAACTCAAACTTGCTCCGTTAGTCCGTTTTCTGCCCTATACATAATGTAAATTATCAAAAACGCAATTGCTGTTCGCTTCGTGTCTATTTGTTGCGTTAAAATACGAAGACACATAAAATAAAATACACGACTGGATCGCACGAACTTGCTCTTATGTAAAATACAAAGAATTTCAAAAATTAATGTTATTAGAGAAAAAGCATAAAATTCATTTTTTAAATGACTAAAACTCCTTTAGTAGTTGGAACTAAACACAGGATGCCATGTGTTTTGAGCAAATATTAGTTTATGCCAGAACAAAATTGTTATTCGTTTTTGTGGTTTCTTAAAAAAATAAGCTTTTGTATACAAAATTTTTAAAACATATTTAAGAAAAAATTTTGGTGCGCATATTTAAACTTTTTATTATTGTTCGAATAAAAATTAATTTACAAAAAAAAATATTGAGCAGTTTTTGAGGAATCGAATTTTCAAAAAAAAAAATACTTTTTTTCTTTCAAAAATTCAAAAAATATTTTTTTTTAAGTCTTAAAATGCAATGTTTTTTTTAACTTTTTAGAAGCTTCTCTAAAAGTAAAGATTAATTGAAACAAAAAAAAAAGTATCAAAATTCTCGGAGCTATTTTTGAGAAAAATACGATTTTCGAAAACCATTTTTTAACATTTTTATTGTTTGTACCTTTATTTTTAGGTAAAAAAAAAATTTTCCTCAGATCTTGTAGGTTATATTAAGAAACTTTTATTTATCAAGTTTAAAAAAAATCGAGCATGGGGTTTTCGATATATTGAGTTTCCAGAAAAAAAATTTCAAATTTTATTTTCAAAAAAATAAAACTTAAAATTTGTATACCTACGCAATAATATTTAAACCTTGGAGAGGATTTATAATGATTAAAATCGTTTGTACTGTTTTCGAGAAAATCAAAAACCAAAAAATTTGTTCCAAGGGGGTTTCCAAGAATAACCATTTTGTGGAAAATTTTACCTAAAATGACGAAATGAAATCTTATGAATTTTTTTTTTTCAAAATTCTGTGGGACAGTTTTTGAGAAAAAAATATTTATAAGATTTCGAAATAAAATCGTATGGCAGGTACCGTTATTTTTTTGTCTTAAAAAGAAAAGGAAAAAAAACGTGTGGGGGAAAAAAATTCAAAACGATATCTACCAAGTTTAACGAAAATCAGCCCAGCATTTTAGGCCGTAGTCGAACAGACAGACAGACAGAATTTTGGGACCCACATTTTTCGTCTTCGCTATCATAGTAATATTAACTTTGATAAAAATCTTGAGTTCGATTTTTTTTACGAATGCATTACTTTCCTTATAGTACCTATAAGTCGTAAGAAAAAACAACACTAGCAGAAGAATTTATGGCACGAAAATAACACTTTTTTTTTCTTTAACGAAATGAACCCTTATTTTTTTGGTCGTTTCGGGGGGGGGGGTTTGAACCCCTAAAACCCCTACCTGCGTTCGCCCCTGTGCAAGTGTATTAGTGAAAAAGTCACGTATAGAATGGATGTTGGCTTGAAACAAAATCAAAATCTTTTGATTTTCCTTAAATCAAGCGTACTGCATTGAAATAGTGTATATGTAAGATTAATGATCATGTATTTATTGAGATTTATTAAGAGATGAGAACACAGCAAAACATAAGTGCTGATTTAAATATTTAAAAAGTAAACAAAAATTGTAAGATGAAATCGATAGACTAAATAAAACAAAATTAAGAAAATCGCAAAGAAATTTTGCCGAAAAAAAACTCACAAGGCGCAACGTCCTCTCACCACATCGTCGATGTAAAAATAAAAGAATAAAGACTCATGCTTGATGTACGTACATATATGCAACTTCAACCAGAATTTACTAATACACTTGCACGTGCTTGTCATGCAACGTAACATAAAGGATGAACAATCCTTAAAGTGGATTTACATGTTTCTGCATCTGCAAAATGCAGAAAATTAGAGAGGCATGATAATTCTGAAATTTTTGTAACCTCAGCAATTTTTTGTACCCAGCCTCCACATACGTCCCTTTCCAATGGGCTGAATAATCGGAAGGTAATATCGCTTCCTTTAAAAGCAGATATACATTGTTCAAATGCAGGACATGCAAGTGTATTAGTAAATTCTGTTTCAAATTGCATCTACACACATCAAGCATGAGTCTTCAATCTTTTATTTTTACATCGCCGGTATGGTGAGAGGACGCCTTGTATATAAAATCTAGATTTTATATACAAAGGAGGACGTTCCATTTAATTATTGCGCTTTGAGATTTTTCGGAAAAAACTGAGTTTTTACAAATTTATTTAGATTTTTTTTAAATTTTATCCGAGTAATATAATTTATTTTGTCTGTCTGTGCTTACGTTGTGCTGTGTTCTCATCTCTTCAACGTACTGTACGCAAATGAACCACTACATGCATGATCAATATTATCAATCTTGCGAATTCACTATTTCAATGCAGTACGCTTGATTGAAGGACGCATACACGTATACACCCAATCTATACGTGTTACTTTTTCACTAATAAACTTACACGTGCTTGTTATGTATTTGAACAATGTATATCGGACTTTGCACGGAAGCTGTTTTTATCTCTGTTTTTCTTTTAGCTTGCTTTCGATTGCATGCATGCTTTTTAAACTTTGTTCAAGCAAAAAGGAGTAATCTCTCCGCACTTTTTACTCTAGTAAAGGCTAGTACGCAGATCGCGCTAAATTTTATCTCCCATACAAAATTCTCTCCAAAATTTAGCCAAGCTAAGATTATGTCAAGCATTTTAGCCGAGAGGTACGCTGCTCCAGCTAAAAAATCAAAAATCTCTTCGAACTGTACATAACTTATCTGTCAAATTTAGCGCACGAAATAATTGTCTGGCACATTTATTCTTGAGCTAAATTTCAATTTGAAATAAAATAATATCTAGAAGAATATTTGGTGACGGGAGTCTTACAAGATTTTCCACAACGAAAATCATTCAATTCTAATAATTCTCATTCGTTCTCATTCATAATTCTTAAAAAAATATACTTTAAACAAAATTCGTTTTGAAAAACATTAATTTAGAAAACATCTGTTTTCTGCGACATATTCTCCACAAAGTTCTTATACCAAAATTTAGCTTGGATTTTAGCTGATGTTTGGAGAAAAATGTGGGAGATAAAATTTAGCGCGATCTGCATACTGGGCTCAAGCAAATAACCAAACGCCAAATGAAAATAACACATACCAAAACAAAAAAAATAATCGGATGCATATTAAAATATGTTACAGGATATTTTCCTTCAATCAAATTTTAAAGAACTATTGCAATATGTTAATTTAAATTATTTCCTTAATTTTCAAATTATTATTTTTCTAAGTGAAACAAAAGGAGTCATGTTCGTATTTTACATAATTTAAAATTCAGAAAAACGAAACGCCAATTATTGTGGACTAAAGCCTAGTACGCAGATCGGAACAAATTTTGTCGGATATTTTTCCGAACAGTACGCTGTTCGCGCGCAAAATTCATACTTTTGAGCATTGCTGTACAAAATGTCTCCACTAAATTTTGCCAGGAAAAAGAATGATACAAGCATTATTTTGCGGGACAAATTTTGGCAGCCACCGTTTTCCCGAAAGTAACTTTTGTCAAAACTGGTTTTATGTAAAAGGTGCTAATGCTTCTCTTGAAAGCATCAAAAGGAGATTCCAAAAAGGTATGAACGACTTTTGTAAGACAACCTGTTCCAGAGATACACTACAAAACACATTAAATTAAATTTTATCTCCAAATTAAAACTTTTGCGCGAGATTTGGAAACGTAGAGATTAAAATTGTAGAGACATAATTTGTCTTTTCTCGACCTGTGTACTAGGCTTAAAAGTCAAAAAACGCTATTTTGAATCTATAAATCAGCAAGTCCAATAATAGTGTTAAATCTTCTTTTGCTGATTTATTTAATAGATATATAGAGCTTATATTATGTTTGTGTATTAAACCTATAGTATTACCATGGAACGAGATTTTGTGATTCTAACGCTATTCTGGTGGTGGCGCTGAAATTAACACAATTTTATAGTAGAGAGTAAGATCAGGAAAAAGGAATACAAAACAAGTAGTAAGAAAGAGAATATTCTATTATATCGATGTTTACAAGGCAAAGAGGAGTAAGGGAGATTTCCAAATTAGCTGTATGTTTCATGGCTACCTGCAGAGTAAGGAAATGAAAACAGTATTGTTGTGGGCGTCTTGAAAAGTCATCTGTAAGAAGAAGGAATAAACAAAACAAAAAAAGTTTAAAATGAAGATAAAATATGAACCCAAGAATACTTACTAAACATAAAACTTGCATTCCTACTGCTGCAGTGTTGATTGTTGAATCGAAATGAATGCTTATTAAGTATGGATACAACTTTGAGTATATATAATATGGAGGGCTCGTTCCTATCCCTAATGCATTGTAGTACTGGAAGTTGTGATAGGGGTCGCTGTCTGACTTTCTGTAAGTTAAGGATACAGCCGTATCCTCCGATTTGTGCTTACCTTCTCCTCGCATATAGTTCTCCGTTACATGTGATATGAACCACTCGCCAATAACTTTGTCTTACACAAATTTGAGTAGCGCCCCCTATTATAGTCACGCATTTGGAATAGAAACGAACCCTCCATATTATATATACTCAAAGGGATACAAGAGACCAGAGACCAAAGATTATAAAAATCATCGATCATAAAATCTTCGACTAACAGCCCGATTCTCCCCAAAGTCACTGATGCCTCACAAGTCACAAGAAGAGGTGAAATTGATTTTGTGACTTTCGAATTCTGCCGCTCAGTCACAACTTGTGAGAGTCACAAAAACAATCGAAACTGTGATCTTCTTCAGAGCAGGTCACAACTCATAAATTTTCAATGTTTCTTCATTATTATTCATTATATTTTATAAGAAAATTTTCTAGATTTGTGAATAATTGTGAGTACACGAAAATGGAAGTGGACTTTGTTCTAGTGAATATTATTGCTGATCTTTCCCACGAAAATGAAAAGTACCATTTTTACATAAACACAAATTTTTTTAAGAAACTAATCGTATCAAGAACTTTGCAGCGCCCAGGGCTTTTAAAAACTTTGAGAGATACAAATGATCCATTCGCTCTCCAAAACAATACATTTATAAAGTAATTTCTTCGTTTTGAATAATCAGCTATTCAAATAATGACGCTTAAAAATCTCACCATGTTGTGGTGAGTTTCGTTGTGAGTTTTCTTGTGACGATTAGGGGGAGAATACCAAAATGTTATCGAATCACAACAATCCTCACAAGGAATAGTCACAAGAGCTTGTGACTTGTGACTCCTCACAAGGGGAGAATCGGGCTGTAAATGTCAATGATGTAAGCGCAGCAGATAACGGGTTGAGTTCAATGAAAATAGTCAAACCATTGATCACGACACTATGGTGAAAACTTGAATCCCACCTCATATGGCAAAACCTCGGACGAGGGAAATAAGTCTCCTTACCAATTAACTATACTTACCTCTCCTTTTTTATCCACGAATCTCCAATTTCTTGTTTGTTGACGTTTGTTTATCTAAGAAGGAAAAACGAAAAATAAGTTTTTGTTTTTGTGGACTGTATTGATTAAATCAATTGAAAGTTTTTTTGCGACCTTTAGTCCAAATGCGTTTCGCCCAGGTACGAAAGTCGGGCTTTATCAGTTAGATGCTGTCGTACCCTCCTAGGACACAAAATATTAGTCGATGGTTATCAACACAATATAAAATCTAGTCGTAGAATACTCCATAGTGAAAACAAGTCCTCTATTCTGTGCCTGGATCAGTGTCCTCTGTTATTCAATAGAGACAAAATCATTTTGACGTTTCTGACAAGAGGAAGAGGCCATTTTCTGAAAAGTCACAATGAAATGGGGAAAGAGAAATAAGGACAACCAATACATTGGCAATAGAGATAGCATTATGTAAATCATGTGGGAAGGAGAGATTCCAAAATGAAGACAAAAATAAGTGGTGTGTTCATCGAAAACAAAGTGCTATATATCAGCTGCCGTTGAGTTGTGCGACACATACTTTTGGGTAACTACAGTGGCAGAAATATTTGCTCATTTCGATCTTTACCCAAACGGCTAAGCAAACTAAAGTTTATTGTTGAAAAGTGGATAAAAGATAAATCCTAAATTTAGTAGAATCTACTCACGTGTCAGATTTACCTAGCAAATGGAAACTGGAGACATACAACGACAATAGGTTTACATTGCTACTGTGCGATTCGAATTTCTGGCGGTTCCAGCTTGCTAGTGAAGATCTGGACCGCCACCTTCCTTTTTTCGTGGATACTTAATCTCCTCAGGGCGTTTCGTTTTGGACGATTTAATCTTAACTATATTTTGGTCAGAGCTTGGACCGTGTTAGATTCCCCGAGCGAACCTGCTGGTCTTCCTCCATAAGAAAGCCACACTTCTTTCTGACGCTTTGCAGTTATGATTCGTCAGTATTGCAGTCAGTTCTAAAGAATGAAAAACGATTGGAAGCTCAAGTTAATTAAACGTGTATGTGAACATATGAATATTTTTTATGAGAAGTAGAAAAAAAGGAGAATACTTCAGCCGATTTTCTGCTAAAGGATTTTCGGATTTTGAGAGGTATTTTTTGATAATAAATTGATAAGTTGATAATTATATGTTTATATTTCATTTAATAATTTTTCCAGGTGTGTGGAAGGTAGCCAAGAATTCAGTGAAGATGATATGACCGGTTCAAACAAGGCCACCGAACTTCTAGGCTGTGTGGGATTAGGCCACGCTGTAATAAGATCAGCAGTGCCCTTGTTTGCTTACTCTGGCCTGATTAATGTTTTTCTTGCAGGTGAGGTTAAGTTTCGGGGGCAAGATCCCCCCACACGGACGAGCTAATGCCGCGCTACGTATGCAGGCCACGCCCTTGGTATTCTTATTCATTTTCCAGTCTCTTCCTTTCCGAATTTCCTACCTATTTTCTTTTCCAACCCTTTTCTTTCCCAATTCTACCTCGTTTCCGAATTTCTTCAACTTTTTTTGCCTCACGGTATTTTGCTTTTTGATTTTAAGCTATGCAGCGTTTCTTTTTATTTTGAATTTAGAAATATGTAAATCTTCTTGTTTGTATTGGTTACATTACATTCATATGAAAGTTTATGATGACTTTCGCATTTAATGGCACTATTTTCTGGCAAGAAAATTGTACCTATTTATTTAAAATTTTCAATTTTGGTGAAAATCAAATATTAACTATTTGAAGCGAGAATTCTCAACAAATGCTGCAAACACATTCGGTCTTTTAGTAAGCATATGATTACAATGACAAACGTAATGAAAAATATATTAGCGCAAAATGTAAGTCAAATCAGTATGAAGTCTAAACCGTTTTAAATGTGTATCGAATTTGGCATTATACTTTTATAACATTATAACATTTTATTAAAGTTAAAATCATTTCATACCTACATATATTATAGTTTTTGTATCGCCATTTTATTTTATTTTAAAATTTGTAAAATGTCTGTTTTCATCTTTGAGTATATATAATATGGAGGGCTCGTTTCTATTCCAAATGCGTGACTATCATAGGGAGCGCTACTCAAATTTGTGTAAGACAAAGTTACGGCTGTATCCTTAACTTAGTCCCCTATTACACGATGTCTCACGAGACGAGGCTCACGTAAGTGCGAAAAAGGAAGCAGATATGAGGAAATGAGATACAAAAAAATATTCCCGGTGAGTACCGGGCTGATGTTTAGTAGTCTCATTTTGACGTTTCTTTTTCTCATATTCGTTTTATGTTGTGCTGTGCATTAAAAAATACAAACAACTGTCAAATTTGAAACTTGAGTGCATTATTGAATGCATTAGGGATAGGAACGAGCCCTCCATATTATATATACTCAAAGGTTTTCATAGTTTCGTTGTTTGCTTGGAAGCAATTAATTAAAAACTAGTTAAATAAGTATTAAAAAATTAAGAAAATATTAGTGACGCCATGATTTGACTACAAAATTAGTTTTTGTGTGTTACAATCATGTTCACAGATTTATATTTGTTTATAATATATGTATATTTTTCCTATCCTTACAAAACGTCACCCTTATTCATCCATGTATACACTTTTCCCATTCTTTCATTATTCAATTTTTTTTCTCTTATACATATTCTCCACCGAATTTAATTTTTCTCATTCTCCTCTTATCTCTATACCCTTATTTTGAATATTATTAACTCTCCAAAGTTTAACAGGCAAACCTAACAAGTACTATCGTTACATGCGGTCTCCACTAGCGATGAATCCAGAGCATGCTTTAAAGCATGCGTTCATTATCGCAAGTAGAGACCGCCATCGCAGCTATATTTCTATAGCTTGCGATAGAAAGTATGCTCTCATCGCATACCATTCATCGCTTGCTTTACATGCGGTCTCCACTAGCGATGAATCCAGAGCATGCTTTAAAGCATGCGTTCATTATCGCAAGTGGAGACCGCCATCGCAGCTATATTTTCATCGCTTGCGATAGAAAGTATGCTCTCATCGCATACCATCCATCGCTTGCTTTATCGCAAGGAGAACTGTCATATTGTTCTGGCGTAACCAAATTTAATTTAACTGAGTTTGAGTTTTGCGTGCGAAGAAAGCTTTTGCTTGGGGTTTACGTTTTTCTAACAAAATTAAAAAAAAAATCTGATTTGAAATTGTCCATAGAACTCATTTATATCCATTAAAATTATTCAATATACTAAAAAAGTATGCGATGAAATGCCCAGCCACAAAAATCTGACAGTTCTTCTGCTCTCTGCTTTCTGCTTTGGCTATTGCGATTGCGATCGATTTATCGCTAGTGGAGACGGCGTTTTATCGCAAGGAGAACCGTCATATTGTTCTGGCGTACCCAAATTTAATTTGAGTGAGTTTGAGTTTTGCGTGCGAAGAAAGCTTTTGCTGGAGATTTACGTTGTTCTTCCAAATTTAAAAAATGTCTGATTTAAAATTGTCCATAGAACTCATTTATATTAATTCCTTATTTGAAAGCCTTTGTTATTTGATCCATTAAAATTATTCAGCCCAGCCAAAAAAAAAAATTGACAGTTCTTCTGCTCTCTGCTTTCTGCTTTGGCTATTGCGATTGTGATGGATTTATCACTAGTGGAGACGGCGTGTTAATGCTTAAGATGGCACCGTAATCTATCGTCGCCATGAGAGGAGTACTATAAGTTTTATATACGAAGGAACTATAAAAACCTTCATATAGATTCATATTTTATATAAGTAAAATTTTTGTATATATAACCTATAGTATTATCATGGAGCTTGATTTTGGGACGCCAACGCTATTCTGGTGGTGGCGCTGAAATTAGCGCACGATTTTACAGTGGAGAGTAGGATAAGATACAAAACAAGTAGTAAAAAAGAGAATTTTTTATTATTAAATTTAGCAGAGTCAAATCTAGCAATTCGCTACAATCGTTCGTTTTCTTGATAGTACTATATAGACTAAGGCTAGGCGTGCACCTTCAATTTTTAGTTTCGCAACAGCTTGGTTTGAGCAACTAAAAAGTTTGTGTTTTGACACAAACTAAACGAATGCCTAAAATGAGTTCCCTATTTTGTGTAACATATAATTATATGCACCTGCGCGGACATTCAACCAAATAGTTCTTTTGTTTTCGGTTTTCAAATTATAATGAAAAACATTTTTAAATAATAACCGTCTTATTCATAATTATTTTACATATAAAAACCACTGCCCACTGCGCATACTTAGATTGTTTACGAAAAACAAAAATCCACTAAAACAAACCAAACAGAAACATCAACAAAAACAAACCATAGACGATAGAACACACAATTTGACTTTCGCTCAATTATTAAAGTCGTCTATTAATTTGATTGTTGGTACGGCCCTTTAACTTTAGATCAGAGAACAGAGACAGAGATTGATATTTATGACAATGAGGTGAAGATCAAATTAGCCACATAGAATGGTCGCTACATCAACGAGATTGCATATAGAATAGTGCATTTTGGTGAATTTCTGGTGCTGATTTCATAAAATTACAAGAGTGTGAGTGTAAATGACATTTTCAACTAATAAACTTGTGGTATGAAAATTAATCGATAGTTTTTTAAAATTCGTGCGCGATAAAATATCGATATTTAAGCAACCCTACCTTCTTGAATTAATAATCTCTGAATGCATGTGCAACAGATTGGATTTGTGTGTGTCGTGTATTGTATTTTTTTTTGTAATTTGACCGGTGCTTCTGCTACTGCCTGTGCTTAAAGAAATAAAACAAAAAAAGTAACAGAAGCTGAATACAATTCACAGAACCAAAGTTCAAAGTAACATTCCACAAATTGAGACCAAATAATCAAGAATCAGAATTAAACTGAATTTGCTAAACAATTTGGCGTGTTCTCTGATTAACCAGATCACGAATTAATATTCGGAAACTTAAAACAAAATTCCTAACAAATCTATCACTAATAAATTTACATTTGGTTATGTGAATCCATAAAACTAAAGTTTTATTGTTTGCTTTAAAAAAATAATTTGGAAAACCATTTTGTCCATGATTTGGCAACTCGATATTTTGTTACTCTGGGCACTCACAAACAGAAGAAACAAGAAAATTTATGGTAAGCACTAAATGCTTTGCTTTAAAATTGCTATTGGATCAAATTCTAAATCTATTAAATGCTTACGAAAGCAACTATTCTTTCATCTTTTGCCATTTTATCTACTTGTGTTATTTGTTCATCAGAATCTACCATTAGGTGCTGGTATTATAAAAATGTCTAGAAAAAATGCAATCTAGGCACAAAATCAATGTCCCAGCGGGGATATATATCGATGAAGATCATATTATTATTAATTATATTGTTGTTCTGATGAGTGTCGTTCATGCCAAGTAGATGCGGTATGTTATGCAGCTAAGTTTTAGGAAAGAATTTAATAAGAGATACGGATTGGACATTGAATATTTGTACATAACCATGGGGAAAACCAAACAATTGAAGTTACGGGTTGATTTTGATTATATTTACAGGGTCGAGCAAAAGTCATGGTACCCCACATACTTTTTTTTGAATATTTCTCAAAATTTCAAATAAATTTTGGATTCATTTACAAAAGAGTTTGGTACCTATTCATAAAACAAAAAATAAAAAAATTCTATAAAGCTTTTAAACTAAGAATGGAAAAGTCTTGTTCTCCTTGAACTAAAATAAATGAATTTAAATTCTTTTTATCTATTTTTGTATATAATACTTTGTTAGAAAACTTATTAGCTTAGTCGCTTGGCATGGAGCTTACAAGTTTTCTTGTGATATCAGATCCTATTTGTTGCTATTCTCAGTTTAGCAAATGTTTGAACTGAGATTTGCTCCTTATCTCATGTTTTCGAACCCGCTTTTCCCATAAACGTTCGATCGGGTTAAGAACTGTACTGGTGAATTATAAACGATTCACTTTCTCACATCTGTGTCGGTATGTTTTTGATCGTTATCCTGTTAGAAGTAATATGTGTGTCTCCTATACCAAGCTTTTCAACACAGTTTTAAGTTTGTTTTCAATATGTTCAAATAGACTTCCTTGTTTCTGACACCACTAGATGACATACACCCTTAAATTTAGCAGCAAACTCATGAGTAGGGGTGTCCACTTAAGAAAAACATCGATGCTTTTATTCGATGTTAGACATCGAAAACCAGTTTTTAAGCGATGTATCGAAAAACATCGATGTTTTTTCAACATCGAATACTTTATTTAATGATTTTTTACTTCAACAAATAGAAACTAACAATATTCGCTGGCAAAAGTATTATCTGTTATTTTAAAATTCCAAAAAAAAATTGATCAGTTTAATTATTTAATTGTTTTAGATTAGCGTAAAAAGGCAAATTTCGATTCACAAATCACACTGTAGATGAGTGAGTGCAAGAGCAAGTATATGAAGCAGTACATATACTACGTTTATATGGAGAATTGAATTGAATTAGGATTAAGCTCCGTGTATACCTGGATCGGATTCAAGTAGGATTTCTCGATCCGATCCCACTAAACGAGCTGAATCGAAATATGCTTGTATACCTGAATCGAGGGATCGAAGAATCGAGTGTGTGTACAACAACAGTTTAAAAGAGATTGTCATTTCGATTCCATTTCAATTCGATCTCTCGATCCAGTGCCGCCATATACCTGGATCGAAATCTCAATTCGAATTCGATTCCTCAATCTACTCTTGTAACCGGGGTAACAGTTCAAGCAGGACAGTGAAATGAAAGAGTAAACCGAAGAAACTACTCAAATACATAAAACCAAAGACAAAAAAGAGCTGATGCACACATTTTTGCAAAAGTATGCGTTATCTCGGTTGCTTAGTTGTCATTTCTACAAATTCGAAAAAGCCGATGCTCACATTTTTGCAAAAGTATGCGTAACCTCAGTTGCTCTGCTGTCATTTCCATTTACATAATATCCAAAGACAAACTCGTAAAAGAGCCGATTCTCATATTCACCGACCTCAATGAAATTAATAAAAATAAGTCTATAAATGTTCTTTGTCATAGTTTTTCGATTTGAAAAAAAAAACATCGATACATCGAATAGAAAATTTCCTAGGCAAAACATCGGAACAATCCGATGTCTCGTATGGTGAACATCGAATGGATTCGATACATCGATGTTTAGTGAATATCCCTACTCATGAGGAGAGAGGGGACATGAACCCTAAAAGGCATGTTTACTTTTTTACGAACTCTAAACGGATAGGATGAAAAGCACTCTTGGAAGACTTTTCACTTACTCAGAGGCAGTACTCCTGAAGTACCTTGGACTAAATTCCAGGACATTAACCATTACACCTTGTGATAAGAAAATCTATAATAAATCCGTTAATTTTAAACAAATGGTCATGGTATTTTCAAATACTTTTAAAGCCTTTATTTCCAGAAAAAAAAAAAGATTTTTGAATTTTATATTAGAGTTAAAAAAAATAGTTGCATGTTTGAACCTTAAATTTTATTTAATTACATGCTCCTTACTGGGCATGAAATAGAGCAAATTCAAACCTTTCTACGGGTATGGGCCTCCACGATTAGCGAATAGCTAGTTTACAACTAGCAACATATTTTTCTACATCGTATCAAAAGTTCTCAATGGGGTTGAGGTCTGAAAACTTTGTGGGTCACTCCATCACATTAATTTTTTTTGACCGGAACCACTGCTTCGCCATTTTATTAGCATGTTTAGGGTCATTGTCTTGCTGAAAGACCCATTTGAGTGGCATTTTATTCTCAGCATGAAATTGAGCAAATTCAAACCTTTCTACGGGTATGGGCCTCCACGATTAGCGAATAGCTAGTTTACAACTAGCAACATATTTTTCTACATCGTATCAAAAGTTCTCAATGGGGTTGAGGTCTGAAAACTTTGTGGGTCACTCCATCACATTAATTTTTTTGACCGGAACCACTGCTTCGCCATTTTATTAGCATGTTTAGGGTCATTGTCTTGCTGAAAGACCCATTTGAGTGGCATTTTATTCTCAGCAAATGGTAACGTTATCTCTTCCATGATCTTAACAAAAACCTGTTGATCCATGATACCTTCAATTCGATTTATGTTTCTTAGTCGCACAACACACCCGGTATACGGTTTTCCCTTGCCATTTCAATTTGCAAACATACGAAACCAATGTTCATCGACACCTATCTCTTCTCTCACCTAATTTTCCCATCGCCTGTGCTCCGTTTAACATTATAAGTGTCTCTTAACATCCCCTTGAGCACGTGTGAATTATAAAAAAAAAATCACCATTAAATGAAGAATGTAACCAAGTCATTATGCTGGATCCTTTATGCTTATTATATTATTATATTATATTCTGTATTTATTGGCCGTCTAACATATTGGTGAGATCTCTTACCACCATATAAAACTATCTTAGACTCATCCGACCACAGAATGGAGGCCCGTCAAGGTGTCAGCAATTATACCTTTCATAGGGCTGCTTGACCATGCTCTCGTAAACACTTACAATACTAGCGTCAACACCAAAAATAATCTTTATTTCAGATGCTGAAGTAAACGGATTAATTCCATAAAAAATGTAATGGTTAAAGAAAACCTAAACTTTTTCAAAATGTTTGATTCTAGAATTAAGATATTTGTTAACATTAACCGATCCACTACTATTATTTTGACTTGAAAGAATAGCAGCTTTTCATTACGTTTGATTAAAAACGGTTTTTAATTTTTAATATTTACACAGCAACAAAAAATGTTTGCTTACATGGTCGTTGAGTAATTGTTATTGGGCCTTACCAACAATCAATTTAAGAGACGACTTTAATATTTGAGCGAAATGAAGCATTATTTAATGGACTCTATATAACTGACCATATATGCGGCATTCCGTACAATAAATGGTTCATAATTTAGAGTTCACATGAATATTAAGTTCATTACATGTATGGTTAACTTTATAGAGCTCTTTAAATAATGGTCCATTTCGCTCAAATATTAAAGTCGTCTCTTAATTTGATTTGTTGGTACGGCCCATTATGTCAATGTTTTGGCTAATAAGGCAATTACAAAAAGGACAAAATAGGACCCTAGCAATATTCTTATTTGCACTACTATTATTTTGACCAGAACTGTACTTCGTACATTCATATATCCCAAGTGAATGTTAAGAGGAAAATTGTTACTAATATATTACTATTCATGAAATCTAGACCTAAAATCATAATCATCCTTAAGGACTATTCACATGAGAACGACCAACGAATAAAAAAACAAATGGGATTTAAAACATATATAAGCCTAAATTCTTTAAAAAAAATTTTACAAAAGGGAAGCAATCTAGTTTAATTTAATGTTAATTTATAAAAATTTGCGTTGTAATTGCTAAAATGAGAGAAATTTGAGAAAATAAATTGGTCGTCGCGAATTGCAATATGATAGCTACGACCAATTTATTTTCTCAAATTTCTCTCATTTTAGCAATTACAACGCAAATTTTTATAAATTAACATTAAATAAAACAATATTGCTACCCTTTTGTAAAGCTTTTGTGAAGAATTTAGGCTTTAATATGTTTTAAATCCCATTTGTTTTTTTATTCCTTGGTCGTTTTTTTTTTTTTGCTAAAAAGAAAATCTAAAGTGCAGGGGGGTCATTCCGTAATTTTCTAAACGATAATCGTCAAAACGATAATCGTCGATGATATCGTCAATGATTTGCTTCACGTAACTCGACTACTATCGTCTCGTCAATCGATCACAGTTTTAGAGATTTGTATGCATTTCAGAAACTCTCAAACTGTAGTCAAATTGTCAATTCAATAGAAAACAATACAAAATGTCAATTTACAGTGGAAACTCAATCACTCAACTACAGTCACCTACAAAATTCAAAATTAATGTAAGACGATACCTATTTAGCTATCGTCCAAACGCTATCGTTTTGACGATAGCGTTTTGACGATTATCGACTTACGTGAATCAAAAAGAGGCAAAGCTATCATTCAAACGATATCGTCTGACGATAATCGAGTTACGGAATGACCCCCCAGCTTTCTCTTTGTTCTTCACTTTTCAAACCACTTGTCTTGTTGTTTTGCCTTGCGCTTTAGTAAAACGACTTCCGGTTTAAGGGTAACTATGTATCTTAAGTTTACTTTCGAGTTAATCTTCTAGTATTATGCATTGTTTTTCTTTTGCTTCAATAAATTTTTTGTTATTCTTTTTAAATAGCTACTAATTGAAAAAAAACGCACCATAATTTAAATAACCAACTAAAATGGATGACGAAACAAAATTGGTAACAAATACTATACATTATTCTCAGAATTCATTTAACAGTAAGGTTTTTATTTACAGGTCTTATTACAGCTTTTAGATTCAAGTGATGATGATGATACAATGTTTGATGAATTCTTCACAAGCGTAATAAGTTCGGAGGATTCTGAAGCTGAGGACGATGATGACCTTGTTGAAATTCCCAATTTCATGAATATTATAGAAGAATACAGTGCATCAGATTTCAAGGCCAACTTAAAATTGGAACGCTCAACGTTGGAACTTTTAGTTAGTAAGCATTATATTTCTGTGGATCTTTGCTTGGCAGTCTAAAATAACTGTTTCTCGTTATAATTTTTTTCCAGAAAATTACACTAAATATTTTAATAGTACAAACTTGCTGCATGGCGGCAGACAAGAGATTGGAACGAGAACAGAAATCACATTATATGTGTGGTACATAACCAACACATTAACATTTAAGCAATTGGGAAACCTGTTTGGAATTTCAAAGTCTTCAGCTTGGAAAGCAGTTGAACGTGTGAGTAGTTGGTTAATTTCACAAGCAACTTTGTACATCAAGTGGCCGCAAGGAGATGCCGTTTCAGAAAACTGTCGAAAATTCGAAGCCAAAAATAGTCTACCTGGTATAATTGGTGCAATAGATGTCACACATATTACCATAGCAGCTCCAAAACGAAACAAAGAGTTATATTTCAACCACAAACAGAACTTCTCGCTCGTTTTGCAAGGCGTTGTGGATGCTGATCAAAAATTCATTGATATATGTTGTGGTGAACCAGGATCCTTGGACGATAGTGCAGTACTGGAAAGATCTGCCTTGTACAAAAGAGCGCAGAGCTATTACACCCGGCTATTTCCGTCAAATACATTTTTATTAGCTGATTCCGCATATGCTCCTACCAATTGGATAGTGCCTCCTTTCAAAGACTATGACCATCTTACAGATCAGCAAAAATCATTTAATTTCTTACACTCAGCTACAAGAGTTGTCGTCGAAAATGCTTTCGGGTTGCTTAAACAAAGATTTAGAAGGCTTAATAAGTTTACCGAACAACAAAATCTTAGTTCAGTGAGGAAAATTATTGCAAGTGCATGTGTACTACATAATTTTTTTCTTATCAATGATGATCAATACACTGTTATGAATGAAGAAGCAATTTCCGATCTTCCTTCGGTCCATAACGAAAGTGTCGTTACAACTGTAAATCGTCGTCAAATCTTATTTGATTATTTGTGTCAGCAAAATATAATTTAATTGATCGAAAAATAAAATGGGTGATGAAACCTAAAATTCAGTTTTAATTCAATTGATTTGGATATTTCAGATGTAAAGTTAGAGATAAAAAAAATGAAGGGCAATGAAACATCTTAGTTCTCGGAAACTATTCCAATTTTGTTGATTTTGCAAAGTTTTGTAAATATTATTCGGGTTAGCAGCGTATTTGAAATATAAAGTGTGTACTTTAGTACTCACTCAAATCTGTTATGTGAATGACACTTTCTGTATCGTAAAAAGTTCTCAACTTACAACATCTAAAAGTAAGGTTCACGATGAAAAAAGAACAAGATAGTTCCATTTCAGTTTTGGAGATGACAAGATATGCTTCTTTCCACCTTCATCCGGCAAATCTAAGATATGTTGTCTGAACACTATTTCGGCGCTCACACAAAATATGGTACAATGACCATCTGACGGCTGAGCTGAATCTGGTTGACAACATTCTGAGAGCAAATGGCTACTCAAAAATGCAAAAAACGTGTCAGCCAGTTGTGTCACAGAATGTTACATAGAGTTGGTAAAATGGTGAAGTTATGAAGTAAAATTCATATTCATACCACCCAAAAAGATTAAAAACTGCCACAAGACCACTTTCCTCTCCAAACACCGGGCGTTTATGCAGTCCCTTGTAGCTGTGGGACAAACACAAAGAAGCATTTTTACACTCTTAAAAGAGCACGTTAGTGCTGCTAGCAAAAAACCTGGAAAAGTCGGCAATTTCCAAGCATATCTTGAACAATCCAGATGAACATCACTATATTCATTTTGAAAAAGAAAATGTTTTAGCTCAGGAAAAACATTACATTCCACGTTTAGAACGTGAGGCGATTGAAATCAAGCGCCATCAATCGGGAGGACAGTTTTAAGCTTTTTCGATCATGCGACCCGGTCATCAACACCTCACGGTCATCCAGATCAAACTCAAAACACTAGCGATGCATTGAGTATTGTTTGCTCCCAACAGTATACACCTCAACAACATCATGAAACCTCTACGCACCGCTACAACCTGCATATCCAATGTAATACGGAATATTTCAACAGCAGTTTCCCGGTGACCACGCTCATAATTTGATGCAAAACTTTCGGGTGAGTACTAAAATACACAATATGCATATATTTCGAATACGCTGCTAATTACAAATCATTTCTAACAACCGCGAAAACCTTAAAAAATAGATTTTGCAAACTATGAATATCTAGTTCATTAGTATTTATTATTAACACATAATTGAAATTATATTATAAAATATTATTAACGAAATGGTGCGCGGTCAATTCCTTACACCAAAATATCCATCATGTCCTTTACAAGACCCAAAATTCCTATTATAACTCAGTTTAAAATATAAAAAGACCTTGGGTCTATTTTCGATTCTCATTTAAATGTTGCCAGGCATATGAAAGTCTTAATCTTTTTCGCATAGTGACTTTCGTTTAGTGATCCATACACCCTAAAATCCTTGTTTGTTTCTTTGGTTCGCTCTTACTTCGAATATCATTGTAAAAATGCAGAAGTGTAAAATCGTACAACACTACAACAACAAAACATACGGAGTGCAATTTTGCAATAGTGTCGCACTTTAGCTATACCCGAAACCTATTGCAACAGTAAAATACAACGGTGTAAAATTTGCAGTCGCATTTTTGACAGCTCAGCAAGAGCCATTAGCTTTTAAAATTTAAAAGCCGAAAGAAATATCTTATTGTTCTTTTCATTTTATTAAATTAAATGGACCTAAAAGAAAAAAAGAAGCGCCGCCGGAGGGAAAACCCTCTTAAGAAGTGGAATCGAATCGGAAATAATAATGATTCTAGATTTCATTCATGAACAGGAAATTTTGAGGTAATTGTGAGATTTGTATGGTCTTAGAAAATCCATTGTACTTGTTAGAATAAATAAATAAATTAACCCCCCTATTATGGAAGACAACTCAACTATAGTTTAGTTGTAATTCTTAAAATTGGTATTATCGATCACAACCACTTGACTGTCAAAGCACAACCAGTTGTCGATTAGCAGACAACTAACAAAATGGCCGACTTTTCTGTTGTCTCTTCGTATTATGTAAGTAAGTTGAGTTGTGCTTTGGTTGTAATAAGCGTCAAAATCAAACAACTGGTTCGAAGCAGTTGTGTAGAACATTTTAATGAAAGGAAGGACATAAAACAGTAAGTTAAACAACAATTTTAATAAAAATAGAATGTAATGAGTGTATTTTAGTTTGAAAGCTACATGGCCATCACAATTTGAACGACTTGTTGCTCTATGTTAGCTGAGCATTTATCCATTTTCCACAAATGAGTTCCTCAATCACATCTACCACTTTTTTAATACAACTGGCACTATCGATTGAGTCAGCCCTAAATCATTGTCACTACACTTTTGGCAACTTCCTTCGCTCATGAAACTAAGAGCAGCAGCAAGTTTAACAAGTGGTGGAATCGCTGAGGAACGTTGTTTGTTTTAGGAAAACTATTTCGAATAAAAAAAATGCATACTTTAGGAATAGAAGTGTACATAAGTTTATTAAATATACGGATATTCTTTATTATTTTGGCTACATTAAGGAAATTCTCATCTTCCAAATCACCGAAAAACAAATCGAGAGAACTTTACATTATACAATTTCTTATTCTTGCTTTTGTATGTATTTCATGTTGGGCAGCTGGTTTTGACAGCAAATCGACTCCTAAAAGACGGCAACGTATTTTTTCATTACAACTGATTTTAGTTGACTTGCATAATACGAAAAATTTGCTTGTTTGCCTAAGGCTAGCCGCGCACTAGCAATTTTTAGTTGCGAAACTGTTTGGTTACTTATAGAAAACAGATGAACTGTTTGGTTGAATGTCGGTGAATTTGCAGATAATTATATGTTCAATAAAATGGCCAACTTATTTTAGGCAATCGTTTAGTTTGTGTCAAAACACAAACTTTTTAGTTGCTCGAACCAAGCAGTTTCGCAACTAAAAATTGCTAGTGCGCGGCTAGCCTAAGAGTTGAGTTGTGTTGATGACAACTCAACTAAGTTGAGTTGTAATCCATAATAGGGGCATAAGTCTTATCTACAAGTTCATTTCCTTTTATACCCATGTGAACAGGTACCCTCATTCGATATAATTTGTTATATCTTATATACATATCTGAACATATAACAATTTTGTCCGTATTTGGAGCGCATGTTGTTATGGCCTTGAGAATACCAAGGGCCTCGTTAGTTAATCAGCCCTTTCACAAATTCCATCGATTAAACTTGTTACGAATCCCGAAAAAACTATCACAAATTCCATCGTAGTGGAAAATCTCATACAAACTGCCATTACGAACGGATTTGGATATTCCTTTTTTCGGTATTCGTAATAGTTTCCTTAACCACAATAGCTCCGAAAAAGTTTTAATTCATTTGAATTAATTTTGTATTTAAAAATTAGTTTTTTTTTTTAATTCACTCACTTTGTTCATTTTTTGTTAATTACATTTAGTATTCTTTTTAAGGAAAAAAAATATTTTTTTTATAAAAATAATCTGGCCTTTAATAATAATAAGCGAAAAAAATTAATACTCATTAACGTGTTTTTTTGAATAAAATGATATCAAAGTGAAAAAACAACTTAAAAAACGAAAAAATTGGGTTTGATGCAAAATTGCGGAGAAACGGTTGTCCGTAGAGTTTTGGGACAAACTAAAACTGTAATAAGTTCTTGATTGATTATAACAAAAATCTTACGAATCGGACGTAGTTTGGCAAAGATAAAGCCAGTTAAGGCAAAAATCATAAAAACTGTTATAACTCGAAAACGGGACGAAAACGAGAAAATTACCTCTTAACCCTTTACTGCATACGAAGCCAAATATGGCTTGACAACATTTACCTCCAAAACTAATATAAATCCTATAAATATGGAAGCAGGTAGATGAAAGTATTCTTAATTGATTGTCAGATATACCTAAAAAAGGAGTAATTAGGCATTTTAATCATTTTTTGGAAAAAGGGTTAAAAAAGGATTAAAATGCAAAAAGCCATAAATGGCTTCGTATGCGGTATAGGGTTAAGTTTATCGACTTAAAATGACCTCAGGAATCCATGGTTTTCGTTTGGGCCGGTGTCTGTGGGACACCCTGTAGATGTATACACTCAACGCTCAAAGAGACTTTTAAGTTCTTTTGATTCTCTATGTATATTTTTAGTAATTTTTTGACACGGTTATAACTGTTTTTTAGATTTCGAAGGGAGTAACTTTAGTTGATTTTGGTAATTGTTGCGATCTTACGTTAAATTAGTTCAAAAGCATTTGATAGAGCTAAGCATCAAACTCCCTTGTCGAAAATGAATACATTTGGTATTGATGAATCTTTACTTCGTTGAATTATAAACTACACACAATGATGGGAGATCATTTATAAATAACGTGAATAGCAACGGACCCTTGAATGAACGTCTTTTTGTAGTGGTAAAAAAGAGGACAACTTTCTATTTACAGAAACGGCTTGATTGCGATTAGTAATATAGGATAAAATTAGTTAAGCTAAGTGTACACGATTGGTAGATCTTACAATATTGTCAGATCTGTCAGTGAAAAACATGCTTACAATGTCTTACAATCGTGTAGTCTTACAATTAATTGTCAGAAAATTTGTCTGACAATTAATTGTTAGATCATTGTCTGACAATTAATTGTAAGAAACCTGACAATCATGTGTACGCTAGCTGACAATCGTGTAATCTTCCAATTAATTGTCAGAAAATGTATCTGACAATTAATTGTAAGACGGTAAATTGTAAGGTATTTGATAATCGTGTACACACACAATTTATTGTCAGGCCTGCCAATTTTTATCGTTATCTGACGTTTCTGACAATGAAGAAATTGTAAGATGTTCGTTTTTTAGCATCATACAATTTTTTCATTGTCAGAAAATTTGCAGCCAAGGTTTAATTGTCAGTTTCCATAACCAACAAAAACTGACAATTAATTGTGTGTGTACACGGTTGGTAGAAAATCTACCAATCTCTTACAATTAATTGGTAGGTATTAAGCGGGCTATCTGAAAATGAATTGTCAGCCAACTTCTGACAATTAATTGTAAGAGATTGGTAGATTTTGTACCAACCGTGTACACAGACAACTTATTTGTCAGCTCATTGGTAGATAATTGTCAGACATTGTAAGATCTTACAATATTGTAAGATCTACCAATCGTGTACACTTAGCTTTAGTAACATTGGAGAAATTGAAAAAGTTAGAAGTTTTATACAAAGATTTTTTATTTATTTTATTTTATTATTAGGAGTTAATAAGTCCAAAGAGTCATTCATGGGTGCAGAGAATAGGTGCGTTTTATTATCCACAAATCTATCTGGATCCGGATCTGGATCTTCAGTTGAAAATAAAACGATACGGATCTTAGTGATAGCAGTGTTATAAGCCCGTCTCTTTTTATCCTTGGGTTTGTAAATTTTAAATTATTTCTTGTCTTTTTTCTTTACACTATAGCTTACACTACCTTACCATAAAAAGCCATTTACTCGCCAGTATAATAACTAATTTTTGGATCTTTGAAATAGATCCCGATAGAAAACAGGATCCCAAATTGTTTTTGTAATACATGTTAAAACTTAATCCAGATCCGGATCCAGATAGATTTGTGAATAATAAAACGCACCTAATGATGAATTGGTATTTGTGAATCTTTGGATGGTTTCCTTAATATCTATAACCTCAATAATGCACGGAGATTGTTTTCGAATACCAATCTTGCGTATTTGATTCCATAAGTCTTTAGATGATCGGTTCATACTGAAAACGTTAGAGAAATGTTTAACTTTCGTTAAACGCTATTTCGTTGTCTCTTGTAATCTCTTAAAATGTCATCACAAAGGTACCCTTTCCACCGTCGATATGTCATATCTCTAATATTAATAGCATTAATTATTGCTTGAGGCATCCAGGGACTATTGGCATCCCTTATAACTTGGGTTCTATGAGGAACATATTTTTCGAAAAGATAGCTAATGTTAGAATTGAGTATATGAACTTGATGGTTAGTATCTGAGGTCTGATAGAGCGTATCCCAATTAAGAACAAGACATTCATTAAGTAAACTGTATCAATTCTTCTAAAGTCACGATACTGAAATATTTTTTGTTGTAAATTACGCTGAACATTTATATCAAGCGTAATGAAAAGTAGTTGAAAGTTGACTATTATACGATTTTAGGAGATCGACATTATTCAATAGAGCTACATCAATAAGAGAAGGTGTACAGTTGGGTTTCAAATGAGTAGGTTGGTTAAAGTTAAGAAATTAGAGGTTAAATTATTTCATTGTTTCCTTTCAGTTAAATTAAGTAAATTTATATTCAAATTACCACACATAAACAATTTTGGAAAAAGATGACACACTTCAGTTAAAATATCCTCAACGGCATTTCTCCGCTTTAGCTCAGCCGCCATCCCTGGAGATAAAAATATCTGAGACAACCACCAGCAGTTTCAGAACATCGTGGCACACATCTTTCCTATCCTTCTTTCTCTTCATTAACTTCACGCCCGCGCTGTGTTGAAACATTTAAAGGGTAATCATAATCCCTTAAGCACGGGTAGATTATAAAAAAAAAAAAATTACTTATCCTAGGAGAAACTTACATAGATACAACCTATTATGCTCATTTCATAACCACCAAGGATCTCTATAAATACGTATTGAGCAGAGGAAGAATCACTCGAACTTAAAACAACTCTAGACCTAATAGTTTTCTTTATGCATATAGCAGTACCGCCTCCTACTCCCAACACTATCAGCACGATATAATTTAATACCCTTAAGGTCGAAATAATTGCTATTTTTCGAAGAATCTAGCCACGTCTCAGAAATACACTCCACCACATCTTCAAAAATAAGTTTAAGCTCAAATTGTTACAAACACTCTGATAATTTATATGACAAATATCCAAACCTTCGTGATGTTTACACATTGTATTTAACACCAAACGTGAATATTCATTCATGCTGTCATTATCAATGTCCTTGTAAGACATAAATATAGATAGAGGAAAGACTCCAATAGCTTTTCTAAAATCTACAGAACTACTATTAAAAGTGGTGGTTGGTTTTCGATCACACGTATGAAGTCTCGTTCGTAGTAAGTGTACAAAGAGGAGATCAGTGATCGTTTTTTCAGCTTAAGCGCTTTTCGTTGTATTTGGTAATTTCGTTTTGTTGAGCTTTCAGTAACGAAGAAGCTTTTGCTCGAGTTAAATTCAATGTCGCTCAGCTTAAAAGAAGATTTGCACATGCTCTCAAGAGATCTGTTTTCGCTCTCCTACTTGCAGGCTTAACAACGATCAGTTCTATTTAAGTTGGGAGACTTGGTTGAATTTGTACGAAAAATGCTTTGAACTGAACAGTCGGTAGTTGTAGTTTGATTGCTGTGCACAATTTTCCAAAAATGTCATTTGGATTTTCGTCATTGGTTTTTGGAATTCCAAAGAGAACAATATGAGATTCGATTCGCTCCCTTTCAAGTGTATCAATAGAAAGCTCCGGATGTTTGCGACTTAATCTAATTAATTTTTGTGTTGAGTCGCTCTACTGCTGCCGTTAATTTGTCTTCAAAGACTTGAAGTATTTTTTGCTTGAAATCATCTCCCCACTCTTGCAGCCTTTTTTCTATTAAAAGCCACAGGTTATCAGCCGGTTTTTTTTAGAACACGAGCACTCTGCGTTGTAGGCATATAAAGAAACTTTTATAAAGAAAATATCAAAAAAGAAATCTAAATTTCAGCTAATGTATTGTTTGATGTAAGACAGTTATTTTTTACTTCAGAAATTTACGCGCAATAACATTAAGAACACCTTTAAAACAAATTTAGGTATAAAGAGTTAGGTTTGAATTGAAGATTAAGACAATCTTTAAATACTATTAGCCGTATCTATAAGATTTTCTTAAACTGCATCTTAGAGGTTATTTAGTTAAGCATACTTAAATATTTAATTTGGCTTTAAATGACGAAACTTCAATTCGTATCTATAATCGATTTTTCATTGGTACTTAACTAAACAATGGTTGTGTCACGTAACGTAAAAGAATGTGAAAATCTAGTACAGAAAAAAAAAACAAATGCTGCTTCATTTTATACAGCACAGCTGTTTTGTGACACCTTCTTTCAGTAAATAATTGGAAGACACATTTTTTTATCTGTGAAATCAAAAAAAAATGGCTATCTAACACACACCCACACCCGCCGCCACAAATAAAAGAAAAAAGATCTGAAAATTGGGATGCCTCCTACAAGGAAACTTTTTTATTTTAGAATTTGCAATAATACACTACAAAACAGAATTATTTTATGCACAGATTGGGCGTTTTCCTAAATGCAGTGTTGCAGCGCATCATGAATTTTGATGCTTTTTTTATTAACTTGCTTCAATAAAATAACGTTATTAAATACGAATTCTAAATTTTAGAGTTTTTTTTAATGAATTGTAAAAGTAAATTTCAGAGTGAAGAAAAACGTTGCAAGGGCATCAAAATCCACGATGCGCTGCAACACTGCATTTAGGAAAACACCTATTCTCTTCCAACAACGAGGAAGAAAGTGGATTTGTTTATAGATTCGCCTGTATCTGATTGTGTCATCGCTCATTCATCAATGATCTTTTGTCCGAAACTTCTATCCCATCAAATTGTTTTGCCGACGACAAACAGTACTCTCAGCTTCTCATATTCACTTCCATTTTTACATCCTTGTTCTTCGGATGTGGATTTAGAACGGCAGCGTATGATAAGCTGATCCCGATAGCATAGTCAAATGGGGAACCAAAAACCGCGTACAAGCGAAACCCACCTCCCATGTCGCTATCTAGGAGCGGCAATTGCATTAAGAAAGCAGGACAGCTTTCAGCTATCGGTATTTGCATCACAGACCACCTTGTGTGGAATGACCACATATCTGACCTTGCCAAAAGCTCTGCTAAGTCTTCAGGTTTCCTTTGACGTTGCAAGAAGTTTCTCACCCCTTCTGATCTATAACGAATATATTCGTCCAAAGCTCGAATGTAGTACACCTTGGCTGCAAGAAAGTTTTTTTCAGGGGTGTACTGGCTTTTGCGAGGAATTGACAAATCCTCCAAGAGTATCTCTTGTCATGGAAAGTGTTGCTCATTAGCCGTTCAGAATCGGCAGAAAATTGTAGGTGCCCTCCATTCCTGGTAACACGCACCCAGGAATGGTTGAGAGTTGTAAGTCACTAGGTCCTGGTTCATTTCGAGCTATTGCACCACCAAATTTATCTATAAAGCTCGAATACAATTCCCATATTGGGCAGGTGCTCAAATATCCCCCTTGGATAGAAACAAAAAAAATTATAGGTGATAAAACTATAACTTGAGCACCACCGCAATGTTTCATGTTTTTCATTATTTCACCTTTATTTTTATAAACACTGTTTTAGTGAAATAACCTTGCCATTCCTCCCCTTTAAAAATTTAACCGTAATAGTCGCGCTTAAGGGGAATGCCAGTTTACCATCAAACCCAACTTTGGACGTTCTGTTAAATTCAGAGACCCTTTAGCCGCAATGTGGAATGCTTTACCCGACTCAATATTTCCCTCCTAAAACGATATTCAGACATTCAATGTGGATCGGTACCTTATTTAAGATCCTCTCGTACTTTCCTAAACGCTGACACTGTGCTCAAACATTTTACGGGTAGTCATAATCCCTTTAGTTCAGCAAAGTATAATTAAAAAGATTTATTTACTTGTATCTTTACCAAGTTATTTTTAAATACCTGGTATTAAATAATAAATAAATAATTATCTGAGAAGTATAATTTGTTGATAAGGAGTTATATTAAGAACTATGAGGAGTATAATTTTTCTTGACTTTTCATAAACAATATTTATCTCGTAAGAAACATATTTTGACATTCCCAACATGTATTTATATAATGTGAACTCCTTACTCAACAATTTTCTTTTTCATTGCAGAATATCCCTTGATGAAGAAATAACTAAAAAAAGTGATCACTTTAGATTCAACTTATAATATTGAACAAACAACAATTTCATCTTTTTTCACATGTGATGATATAATTTAATAACTTAATCAAAGATTGATTATTATTTCACTAAATACAACAGGAACCTCTACAATTATCTCTTAAGGTAATATTTTTAAAACAATATTTGAACAGCGTCAACATTATTGGTTTCTGGTTTTCAGGCTTCATAACTGCAAAAACTCCTAAAAATACTGAGTCAACCTCAACATGTTTCGTGTTAGAAGTAAGTAAGGAGATACAAAGTGCCACATAGCTTCAAAAACACCACGAACTATTGAAAAACCTTTTCATCGTCCGTAAGTAATAGTTCTAACTAAAAACATAATGTTAAACAGCGATGATGCAACAAATTGAATTCTTTTTTTACACAAAAAATGCATAAAAGGATGCGAACATAATTATTATAAGCCTATTTTTAACTTTAGAAATATTTTTATTTTTTAGATTTAGAATAGTTTTTTTTTTGTAAGCAATTAGCATATAAAAAAGACTAAGGACCAATAGTTTCCTATCATAATGGCAAGTAATTTTATGAAATATTTTTTAGCATGATTTCAAATTGGTTATTTAATTGACTTATAAGTAAAACACGTTAGTAGCATTAAGACAAATTGAAACATTTCAGAATCCATACGTACATTCGTTTAATAATGTGTATTTAAACATTTCCTTCAGTATATTTAATCATAATTGGTGTAGGATTTTTTTGAAGATAAAAAAAATCAAATCATTAATAGAAACAATATTTGTTTCGATATTAAAAAGGAACTTTTTGTCCCTAATACATTCGTCCTTTCTTAATTTGTTTGGTTTATAATTTGTTTTCAATTTAAATAACCTTATATTACTCGTATGATGATTCCATAATATTTGGTTAGTAGTACACCAAAAACTTAAGTTTCTTTGCAATTTGGATAATATTGAGAAATCTAGATATTGATAGAATGTTAGCTGAAATGATGTCAATTTGAGTGAAATTTTAGTTTTTGATTTTTTATTTGTAAATTTATTTGTGTCCATAGCCGTTTAAATTAAAAAAAATTAACATTTAAATTTTATAACAATTAATATTATCAGCTGCATTGTTGAACTGTCTCCAAAGCGGTTTAACGTTCCAGTCACTTGGGAAATATTGCCGAATACTGTTTTCCCTTGTGTAATGGGACTCCACGCAGTTCAGCTTTTTAATGAAACTAGCTACTTCACCTTTTTTTGTAGATATTTCCTGGATCTGGTGTTACCCCCTCGTGTTTCTTGTGGTGTTTCTTCAGCTAAGAAATGATTTTTGCAAGAGTTTTGAACTCTGAATTTCGACATTCCCAGTATTTGCAAAAACTGTCATAACTGTAGCTACGACTATAGCTATAAGTAACACATGAGGCGGTACGAAGGTTCTAAGTAAGGCAAAGTAAGAATGACAATCGTGTACATGTATTGTTTTTGGGTTCTGTGGATGTCATATCGCACTTCGATATACTAGGTCACTGTGTTGACTGTGTGTATCTGGCACCTCAATGGATAAGTGTATCTATTGAATATGCTTTATATTGGTCTAGTGTAAATGACATATGATCCATTGAACTCTTTATGCATTAATAATAATGCAATTGATTTTGGTATCGATGCGTAAAAAACGACGAATATCATGGAATGGAAATTTTGGTACAATTAAGATTTTTCTTCTTTTGTGTACAACTTAGCACTGAAAAAGCACATATGAAAATTTTGCCGCAAAAGTCAAAGTGGATATGAATAGATTTAAAACCAAACATGATATTCAACTTAAATATTCAAAGAAATTGAGCAGTTATGCTACAAAATTTGTGTTCGAATATTTTCAATAGCTGTATTTTTTTCCCCCAGATCTGCTCCGGATTGGATTTTGTTTTCAAAATGTAAATGTAAAACAACAAATACAAACAAAATTGGGCCTTGTGTTGTTTTTCTTATACATGTAATTTTGAATTAAGATCTAATCTGGATCAGATCTGGGGGAAAATAAAACACAGCTAATGTTGCCAACTCTTCAAATCTGCATTTAAATCGCAATTTTTCTTAAGTAAAGTGGATATAACGAGTTTTGATTCTTGCCTAGACGTTTGTTCTAGGAATTTAGATAATAGATTTAACATGTATACTTGTTTGATTTTTAAATTGATTGATCGTTATGTCTGATGTTTGGAAGGTGATATTAAAGTCTTCTACGTTTCGCAGATTATATTTCACAATTCTTTTCCAAGTTAGCAAGAGTTGAAAGCTGTTAAGTTTGTTTTTAATAAATCTATGTAATTGACATCGTATGGTTTCTGCTTTTTAAACCGAATTCTCTTACAATGCGCTCATTCAAAATAGACACCGATGATCCATCATCCAAAAAAGCATACAGTGGGTCACAGCTTATTTGACCCACACTTTATATTTACATTTAATCGAGTATGGCTCCTTAACAATAAAAGTTATTTGAAAAGTACAAACACAGAAAGTTTTATTAAGTTCTTAACTTGAACATGACATTTGAATCAATTAATTTTATTTTAAAACACATTGTTTAACTTTAAAAAAAAGAAATAATTACATTTTCTAGTACTACAGCTTATTTGACCCACTGTGTTTAGAGATCACTTGCCTTAGAAAAAATATTGAGATAACGGTGGTTTTTGCTTCTTTCTCTTATTTGTGTTATATTCAAATAGAATTATCAGTTTTTGTTATTTTTCGCAAAAGCAATACGTGTTATGGAGATGGGAAAACGAACAACAGTTGAACAGCGTGAAATAGTGCTTCATCATCATAAAAATTGACTTTTTCGTCGAAAAATAGCCGAAATTGTTAACATACCAGATGGTATGGTCAAAGCTATTATCCAACGTTTTCTATTCGAGAATAGAATTGAAAATAAAGGAAGAAAACCTCCGAACAAAATATTAAGTGCGTCGGATGAACGATATATTGTGCGAAGAGTTAAGCAAAATCCAAAGCTATCGGCACCAAAACTGGCTAGTGAGATGGCGAATACCTATGGAAAACCTTGTTGTCCCGAAACCATTCGCCGGATCCTTAGAGATAATCATTTGCATGGAAGAGTAGCACGCAAGAAACCTTTTATCAATAAAAAAAATCGACTTAGCCGTTTTTAGTTTGCAAAGGAGCATATAACAAAGAATTCCACGTTTTGAAAGAGTGTTATATTTGCGGATGAATCCAGATTTAATATATTTGGATCCGACGGGCGGTCTTATGTGTGCCGAAAACCGAATACAGAGATTCAAGATAAAAACTTAAGAGCAACAGTGAAGCATGGAGGAGGGCATGTCATGGTATGGGCCTGTATGTCTGCAGCTGGAGTCGGCAAGCTGCAATTTTTTGAGAGTACCATGGATAAATTAGTGTACCTCAATATTCTCAAAAATAATTTGCGCAGAAAAACTAGGCATAAAGGATACATTTAGATTTTATCAAGACAATGATCCGAAACATACATCGGGCATTGTTCAAACTTGGCTAATTTATAAATGCCCTCACGTCATGAAACCGCCAGCACAGAGTCCAGATTTGAATGTCATCGAAAACCTTTGGCCAATTTTGGACACAAAAATACGCGAGCGCCATATTTCTAACAAAAATGACCTAAAGACGGCTTTAGTTGAAGAATGGGCAAAAATACCTGTGGAAACGACGAAAAAACTGGTGGATTCTTATCAAAATCGGCTTAAGGCAGTTATAAATCAAAAGGGAGGTGTACGAAAGTACAAGCAGCATAATACATATTCAACGAAACCAGAAGAAATAAAATCCTGTATACATCGGAACGTACCATTATAATTTAAATACAGTCCACAAATGAGCTACTTTCACAAATGTCAAATAATTAATGCAATTAATATACAATCGACTATACCTTGAGTCATATGACGAAATAAAAATCAATTCGAATTATTTTATGAAACAAATTGGTTGTTTAATTTTATTTGTCAAATTTAAAGATTTTTTACTAATTTTTTATAACAAAAAAAAAAAACTTAGACACGAACATTTGGTCCTTCTCGAACCGTTTATATGAGCATTTAACAACTTTTAGAACAATAAACATTAATCAAAAGTGTGTGGAGTGAGTAATTTGAGAACAAACCTAAGAAAAGATCGAATTTACAATTCATCAAAAGATAGTCACGTGATTTAAATTTTGCATTAACAATAATCGGTTTAAATCAGTGATTTATTAACATTTTGCAACGATAATCTTAAAATCTACTTAATTTAATTTAAAATTAACTTAAACAAAATAATTAAAATAATACCAACTTTACATAAAACATCAGCGGAGGCTCCTGAAAATAGCTTTCATCAGCAACGAACACATCAATTTCATATAAGCAGTAAGTTTACATTTTACGTGTAGTAAACTTGTCCTTTTCGTGAATTCTATTAATTAAAAGAAAAATAAATTATAATGTCTGAAACAAAAAATTATAAATATGGTGAGCTGCAGAAGGGTATTCTGAGCAAAATTATTAAGGATCTTACCAATTTCAAAAAAGCACCAAAAGAACGTAGGGTAAAATCATATGTAGCAAATTGGAAGATGATCTATTGACGTCAAAATCTTACCACGAAGCCATAATTGGCGCAGGTATGTTAGAAGACAATTTGAAAATAGAAGAGTTAATGGTGATCTATGAACAGATTAATGATATATACCTTGAATATCATTGCAGCTTCGGGAGACATAGGTGCTTCGCACATTTCTACAGCTACACCATCGCCACATTCGGGAATTCGACTTCCACGAATCGATCTTCCAAAGTTTGATGGCTCATACACCACCTGGCGTTCTTTTCATGATAGGTTTCAGGCACTCGTACATAGTAACAAGAACCTTGACGACATTGACAAGCTGCATTTTTTGCAATCATGTTTAGTTGATGACGCAAATCGTTTCTTGCAAAATTTGTCAGTGGAGGCAGCTAGTTATGATAAGGCTTGGGAGCTTCTAAAGGAGAGGTATGATCATAAGCGCATTCTGGTCCACATCCAAATGCAGAAGCTTTTTGGTCAACCCTCCTTATCTCGTGAATCAGCTACTGGGCTTCGAGATCTGCTATATATGTCTAGAGAATGTTTTCTTGCACTGGAAAATATGGAGGTTCCTGTATCGCAGTGGGATACAGTGTTAATTTGGTTCATTTTACATAAACTTCCCAGCACGAGTCAAAAACTGTGGGAAGAAAAATTAGGAAACAGAAAAGACTTACCGACATTTAAGGAGTTTACAGATTTTTTAGAAACTCGTTTTCGGACTCTCGAGGTTGTTGGCCAACAGGAACTAGGACCAGCGTTTCGAAACAAAGATGAGCCATTAGTCAACACAAGGCCACGTTTTCAAGCAGTCAGGCCAAAAGTGTTGCATGCAAAGCAAGTCGTCAAGCAGCAGTACAAACCAGCGGTTAAGACAAACCCCATAGATTTATCATGCAAATTGTGTAATCAAGGGAAACACACGCTGAGGAAGTGCCAGCGGTTCCTGAACCTAGATAATATAAGAAGGAAGGAAACTGTTTGTAGACTAAAAGTTTGTGAATATTGTTTGTCATATGGGCACCTCGTACAAGATTGTCTCAGTCTTAGCTCCTGTTACTTCTGTCAACAGAGACATCATTCGCTCCATATTTTAATACTTTGCGTACATAAGATAAATACATTTTTGCGAAGAGAGAATCCCCCTCGCTACTGCACTACTAAATTACTAAACTGCTAATATATCAGCATTTCTCGACACATGTAACTAATATGTGCTGGGGAACGTAAATAATTTAATTTATCCTCACTACTAATTTGGGGATTAAACAGATACGTTAGCACACCTCCATAGTCGGGAGGGGTTGTACTAAGCATGGTACTCGTCACAACATCATAATTTTGAGCCGACATCTTACACGCTTCAACTAATGTATGTGGCACTCTCCCAAATACAAGCGCCAATGTTATATACTTCGCACATCCTAAGAGTACGTTATGATACCCACTTAATCTTACTAATTCAATAATATACTCAAAGATTAGTTCAAAACTTCCATGTATCGCATACTGGCTCGTTATCCAATTTGAAATCGAATCATTATGACCGAACGTTGCAGCTCTAACGCCCCTTACAATCAGGCTTATTAACTCTCTCAGCATTATTGCTGATCCAGTATTCATCTTAATTTGATAGATATCATTATAAATCATATTAAATTGCGCTTGATCACGTATGCCTGATACAAATGCAAAACTGTGATTCAGACGCTTCAAAACAAATAAATTTTTGGTTGTGTTATTATCCTCACATGCTGTAATCTTATAACTCAATTTTATATCTGAAAGCCAAAAAGGCTTATCCACCGTTTCTATTGCCGTGTAGTCATAAAGAGCTTCTCCTAACGGAAACTCCGCAATAAGTACTTTTTCTAAACATGAATCACATGTATTTAATACCAGCCATTTGAACATTTCTACAAAATAACTCTCTAGGTTCTCAACCCCGGCTCTCGACATCATAGTTAAACACAAAAGATACAAACGAATGTTTATTCCACCAAATGTTTTTAAATTATTATTATAATTCATTTTTTCAATCATCATAGCGTATATTGATTGACCAAAACTAAAAAATTTATACTTACTTTTAAAAGTTAAAAAGCTCTTTAACTTTATATCTAGAGAGAACGGAAACATCAAAAAATCATTTATTCTCGAGAAAGTAGAATTTATATCTGTCCCTTCTAACACATATTTAGGAAGAAAACGTGAATGCATTTCTTCAACACACCTAATATCATGTAAAGACATACAAACAATATGTTTCTTAAACATATGGTTATGCATATTCCATTCTCTTCGCGCAAAAGCAAACGAAGCATCACTCTTGGTACTTAACTTTACACTGAACTTCGTTAAGTCCAGTAACCTATCATTCATTAAAATTATTGTAGTCGAACGTGGACGTAAGGTATTTATTGTATCTCTCTGAATCTCTCCCAGCTCCAAATTATCGGTTTTAGAACTAGCTACACAACCGCTCGAAGTCGTTACAGTACGATACTTCACTCGCAGGGATAAAGCGAAGAAACCGAAATCACTTTCTTCGGAATATTCTTCATAAGCATACACATCTCTTTGTCTGTTCAATAATGCTGCGCATTTCTTAAAATCGGTCGCTGGAGGAAGTACTCCTGGAAACGAGATATTTCCCGAATTCAGATTAGCCTGGTTCCACCCATATCCACCAATATGGAAACCGGAAAACATCATGCCAAATATTATCTTTAGCTTAGAGTAAAAGAAGAAAAAATGTATGTATTAGTATATACAGCACAGAAGTGAAGTTTCCAGTTGGAAAGTGTTCGACTTCCAATAGGAATTATCGGGAAGTTTGTTTACGTTTGATTTGAGTGAAAATCAACTTGTTGAAAATGTTTTCAAACCAAAATAATAAATTATTTGCTTAGTGAAATATGTGTGAATTTCAGTGAAATTATTATGGATTGAATCAGTGTTTATTTCTTGAATATTTGTTGTGATAATTGTTATAATATTGTTAATCGAGTTTAACCGCTGCGGTGTGTTGTTGTAATTAATTATTAATTTTGTGAATTTTCTTAGTCGAATTAATTTTTATAAAATATATTCATTTTATTCTTTTGACATTTTTCGATGTGATTTCTTGAATTTTAGTTATTTAGTCATTTCGACTTCATGACGTGTTGACATTTGATATGCTGAATATTTGTTGACATACATTTTGTGGATAGTATGTTTTAGCTCAATTTGAAGCTTAAATATTTGTTTATTTTAAAAATGATCCCTTTAAATTAATAAAAAAATTTAAATTTGTTTTATAATGTTTTACATCATTTTATTTTGTTTTGCAAATTTCTAAAGGACAGATTTTGACTGCATGCGGAGTAGCAGTGCATTTTTTTTTTTTTTTTTTATAAAATATTAAATTGTGGTTAGTTTCAGTGTCTTAACTAATCGTAGAATTATCTGAATCGATTAGGTACGTATCCATTCAAATTTTCAATATTTAAGAGTTTTAATCTATTTATGCTGATGAGTGATGAATTTTAAAATAAATAAGAACTATGTAGAAAAAAAAACGATTGTTTTGTTATCCTTTGGTTGGTTTTATTGAATATTTCTAAATGATAGCGGTGTGCTCTGGAATTTCGTTCGAAGGCAGAAGACAGATCTTTGTTATTGGCCGTTTGATGTACCCATTTCGTGTTTTCACTGTGACAACGAGTATTAATCCGTCCGATCCTTCATGTGTTTCTTCAATACGCGCGAGATTCCAGAAGGTCGGTGGAAGTCGTTCATCTTTTAGGAGAACCAAATCTCCTATCTTTGGCATTGTTTGGATTTGCATCCATTTTGGGCGCTGCTGAAGCCTTGCGAGATACTCGGAATTCCATTTTCGCCAAAAAATTTCTGCGGGGAGAGTACGATAACTTGGCCGCCAAGATTTGATTACGGGTTTTTGTAGAGGGGTCAAAAACAAGCACTTTTTACTATGGGAGGGGGGGGGTCTATCTCCCCCCGTTTAGGAGGTAGGGGCACTTTTAGAAAAAATGGTTTAAATTCAAAAAAAAAATATTAAAAAACAACGGCAACACCTACAATAAAGTGCTATACTGCGTTTGAAAGCCAGAAGATTGTTCTATAATCCTGCATTTAAATTAAATTACTCATGTCAATGGTTTTTGAGAAATTCTCATTTAAAGTCCAAATTTTGATAAAATAACGTGAAAAAAAAAGTTTAGACCGATTGTTTTCAAAATTGTGAAATGAAATTGTAATTTAGCTTATAAGTGTTCCATGTATCTATCAGGTTTTAATCAAACACAAAAAACCGCATGGTTCTATGTCTTCTAGTTTTTGAGAAAATCGAAAATTACCAAAACTGCTTTTTTTGATTTTTGGTGGTGACGGTGATTCCATTTTAAGGATTAATGTTAATAAACATAATGAATCTTTGTTAGTTCAGTACCGCAATTCATTTAGCGCTACCCAGAATGCACCATGAGGAGGTAGAATTGCATCTGGGTCAGTTATTTCGTCAGTTAGTCAGGAGTTAGTCAGTCATAGTTAGTTAAAAAAGGTCAAAATGTATTAAAAAGGTGTGTAAGTCTCGTCAATAAAGCCATCGTCCGTACTATAACTGTCGAGTTCGTTGAGTTATTCTTTTATGGTGGGAAGCCGAGGATGTTTTGGCGGTAAAACACTTTCTAAATTTTCGCTCTGAAGGGTGGGAGGATCGATGTCTTTTAAATGTAAAACCTCACATATATCAACATCGGTATAACAAGGGTAAACTTTTTTTACATCTGATAAAAACTCTATTATTTGCGAACCCCAGTCGTCCTTATATTTCCTTTCTAGGCAGTATTTTCGATAGAAAAATAGTGCCATGTATTGGTGAACATGGTCGGAAGTTTGTTTTGGTTTTCCAGATCGTTTATTGTATTTTATATGTATTTAGTGGACATTGGATAAATAGAATAAATTTGAATTTTTTTAAATACAGATTCTGTGAATGCAAAAGAAACTTTGCATGCACCCAACCTCGCACCTACCCCAAATCCTATAGTGTGCCCAAGCAGGGGGGTTGCAGGGGGGCAGCATGCCCCCCATACATACTTTACTGTTTATATATTGTAATGTTGGAAGCTAGCACTGATTTATTTATGTAAGGAAGCAAAAAATATCAAACATTTTGTAGGAAAGTAGTTTTAGTTATTTTCGATTTTCTCAAAAACCAGAAGACATAGAACCATGTGGTTTTTTGTGTTCGATTAAGAACTGATAGATACATGAAACACATGTAAGCTAATTTACAATTTCATTTCACAATTTTGAAAACAATCGGTCTAAACTTTTTTTTCACGTTATTTTATCAAAATTTGGACTTTAAATGCGAATTTCTCAAAAATCATTGACATGAGTAATTTAATTTAAATGCAGGATTATAGAACAATTTTCTGGCTTTCAAACGCAGTATAGCACTTTATTGTAGGTGTTGCCGTTGTTTTTTAATATTTTTTTTTTGAATTTAAGCCATTTTTTCTAAAAGTGCCCCTACCTTCTAAACGGGGGGAGATAGACCCCCCCCCTCCCATAGTAAAAAGTGCTTATTTTTGACCCCTCTACAAAAACCCGTCATCAAATCTTGGCGGCCAAGTTATCGTACTCTTGCGATTTCTGCTAATGCTTGACCACGTTTCCATCTTTCGATATGTGTGATGTTGATGTTAGTTTCGCCTTGGGGTATGGCATGCAAAGATTCGCCAGCAAGGAAGTGCGCTGGGGTGAGTGCATTTAAATCATCGAGGCTGTCGGAGAGAGGGCATAAGGGTCTCGAATTCAGACACGCTTCTATCTGAGCTAGAAGCGTCGCGAGCTCCTCGAAAGTTAGCCTTTCGGTTCCAACAACTCGTTTTAAATGATACTTGACTGATTTCACACCTGCTTCCCATAATCCACCAAAGTGTGGAGAAGCAGGAGGAATAAAATGCCATTCTGTACCGTGATTTGATAGCTCTTCTGCAACTTCATTCCAGTCATGGCTTGCTTCCTTTAGCATCTTGGCTAACTCGTTATTGGCACCAACGAAATTAGTTCCGCAGTCGTTGTAGATTTTCTTGCAGCTTCCTCTTCTAGCTTGGGTTGTCAAATCAGACACGACTTCCAAATGCACAGCGCATTTGCATATATATATTTCCTTTTGAACTAGCTAAATTTGAAATGTATACCTTACATAATGTAATTGTAAATTTTTGAGCCATTAAAAAGATCTAATCTTAAGGCTGTTTGATATAAATAAATAAATACAAAATACAAACAAAGTCCTTTCTGGCCCCAAGTTTAACGATAAAAACTCCGTACAATGGAATAAGGCGTGGGAATACTTTCCACACACTTCGCATGGCACTCTGTAATACTGTCCCCTCGATGTTCCCTTGGATGTCGAGGGCTCGATTTTCAAATTTTTCTCCTTCTCCGGGGCTCCTGCTCCTGTTGCTACTTGGCGGTGGCTCCTTACCGCTTTAAATTCAAAAAATCCAGCATCTTCAATACGTGGTGTTTTCGACGATCTCTGCAACTCCCACTGCTTCTTCGTTTCCAGGTCTAATCGGTCGTGCAGCCCTAGCACAAAGACCAAGTCCCAATGCTCCACTGGCACGTCCAAGGACTTCAACTGGCGGATGGTTTCATGCGTGACGTTCGCCATCCTCTGCCAATCGTTCGCCGACGGCCTCTCCTGCAACACAGGTAAGCTGTAAAATTGGTTGAGATGCTCCTTTGTAATGTGATATGGCTTTTCGTACAGCTGGGTGAGCCTCTCCCAGGCCTCCTCATAGCTCGCCTGGCTGAGGTGACTTTTGCCCAGAGCTTTTGCTGCTTTGCCGGTCAGCGACTTCTTCAAATAGGAGTATTTATAAGCCGCTGAGACGCCATCGTTGTCAAGAATGGCGGCCTTAAATCGATCGCGGAAGCCTATCCACTTCAAGAGTCTCCCCTCGAACTCATCCCATGTATTTTTTATATCATGCTGTTGGGTAGGCAGTGTTACATTTGCGTTTAGTTGCCTTCCAACTTGCACTTCGTTGGCTCCAGAGCGTTCCTTGAAGCCCTATCTGTGTGGTGTGAGTTAACTATTGGTGAAAAGAAAGAAACATCAAAATTCTTGATGGGAAACAAAATCACATTCCTATGCAATTATGTTCCCCCTCCGAACTATCTCTTCTTTAGGAAAAAAAAAAGTCTAAATTTACTAATGTGTCTGTGGTCAAGGCATCGATGTGCTACACAAGGCACCTAATTCGGTTCCGATAACGCCTGTATAATTTATGCACAAATGTGTCTGCGCTGATAGTATCCAGTGTACTACGCAGAGCACCTCCCTCCAACTCCATTGGCCCCCCCCAAGTCCTCTTGAGAAGGAAAACTTTAAATTTCAATGTGCCTGCGATCCTAGCATCCATGTGCTACGCACAACACCTCCCTCCGTTGCTAGCTAGACTGATTCTCCGGGTCTCCAGGGAGTTTTAAATTTGTTTGCGGTCGCTGCACCCTAAATGTGCTTCGCTAAACACCCCCTTTTCCTGTATAGTTCTCAAGTCCTCAAGAGAACTAATTGCTCCATAAATGTATTTGCGATCAACGCAACATGCATCCTACATGAGCTATGCTAAATACCTCTCTTTGATTCTTCCTAGAATCATTCTCAAGTCCTCAAGAGAAATATAAATAATTTATAAATATATTTACGGTCAACACACTATTGTGCTACGCTAAATACCTCCTTCTCCATATAATAGACTAAAATATTTCTATATATTTTAAATTTCCCAACTACCTCGTTCTCCGTATAGAATTTAATATTTTCTTTCATGAATTTTTACGATAAAAATATTGAAAAGTAACTACTCCGATATAATGCAAATGCGTATCTATTTTTCCAAGAGAAAAATACTTCGTTTACTATTCTCACTCCATAAACTCCTCTGCTTTAAATTTAAATTTCTTCCTAGAAAATTTTTAAACATATTCTCCTTTTAAAGTTTTCCAAATTAAATATTAATTTTTCCAACCAAATAAGGTAAACAACTCCACTGTAAAAAAAAATCATTTTTGGACAAAGAAAAAGCACCAAACATTCTACTGTGCTTCTGAATGCAGACGACTACCACATACACACGTCACTGTATTGCTTGTGCTTTTGGTATGATTTTTCAACTGACGGCGCCGACGAACATCGTTGTATATAAATTTAGATAGATACACAAACAGTACTTATCAACCACTAAAATGAACTTCCAAATAAACACTTCTTTTTACAAATTTAATAAATGTTTTCTCCTGACTCCTGCCTTTTTATTTCCTAATAAAATTTCAACTTATCTCCGTTCGAAATTTACTATATTTTTTTTTGTTTTACTCCGATATTATTTGTTTTGTTTATTTTTTTTCGAATTTTTCCCTACCTACCACAGACACACAGTTTTGCTATTTGCACTAGCACAATTATTTACAATAATTACTTTTTTTATTTTTCTCCATTATTTTCCTTTATTATTCTTCCTGTATTGACGCTTTTATTTTTGTTTTATTACTTTACTTTATTATTATTTTTACTTTTTCACCGCACAACTTTTTCCGCTGCTGTCACAACTTAAAATGAGTTAGCATTCCCATTCAGCCGGTTGCCATTCTTCCAAAGGAAAGAGATGATGCAATCCATTTTGTGATTGTGTGCGCGTTGAGATTGTCTTTCAATTTTTGTTGGCTTGCTCGTTCTCCATAAAAGATGGGCGCAGACGGGTTACGCGTCTCTTCTTTTTTCCACATGTTGTGTGCAGAGTAGCTGCCGCACACTTGTAGAGTTCTCCTGCGCTCCCTCTGTTGTTATTATTTTGTTGTGTCTCCGAACTGAACTCCAGAAAATGTTATGATAAGATTCCGTGGTATGATTCGAATTAAGCACACCAAAAACCTTTGGAAAAGTACGAGTATAGTTTGGTTTGAAACAAAAACCTGGTTTGACCAGTGTTATTACGAAGTCCTTAAACGCTGTTAATGGCGTGGCAAATATTAAAAAGTTCGTCCAAAATCTTGAATAAAACAACGATTGTTTGAATCGGTTTATTTCCTAATAAAGAGAAATGGATTTTACGATCGAACCTCCTTTCTTGGCGTCTGTTATTTTTATGGTTTCAAAGAATAATTGAACGAGTTCAAATTAAAATGGATGATGAGCGCGTTCAGATATTCGCCCATTCAGAATGAATGCGTTCGAAATTTTTTAAATATAAAATTAAAAAAATAGTATTTTGAATTTTTCTTTTAATCCTACGTAGACTTTATATTAATGGAACACCTAGGGCTGCGATTAGTGTAAGTTTAACCACTTGTAACAATATTGAAGAGCTTAGATTTTTAGCAACATCTTCTTTCGCTTAAATTAATGTTTTGAGCCTGTTTAGAATAAAGTTTTGTTTAAATATTAGTAAAAACATCGGAAAATATATAGGTATATATGATTCAAATTACTTATTTGGTTCTTGAGTTGCAATTCAAAAATAGCAGCATTTTTGCCTTTTTAACACTTAGTCGACTTCGCCTCTCAGAAATAATTTGGCCAGCTTTCGAAAATAGCCTTTCGCAAGGAACAGACGTAGCTATCGTGCTAAGTTTCTCCTGGGCAACAACGGCAAGCTGTGGAAACATGTAGCTATTTTCCTGCCACCATTTCAGAGGATCTTCTGTTCTACGTGGTATATCCAAATCAACAAACCGCTGCACTTCGGAAATAGCCTTGCTCCTCGATGTTCCCACCGGTTGATATTCAGCGGCTTGCTTGTCAAATTCCGCCCAAACATCATCATCGTCCCTGCAATCCATAACGGTTGAGCTCGTCGTAGCTTGTGCCGATAGCGGGAGATCAGAGCTATGTTCTTGCATGGCAGAAAACTTTTCCGCCACTAGGCCTATCAACATTTGTTTTGCGTGGTCAGCATTGGTTTTGTCCTTGAAGGGGATAGGCTTAAAGCGAGGGTCTAAATAAGTCGCCATCGATAGTGTACTACTGAGCTCTATGTTTCCTAACCTGGCTGCTAAAGATGTATTTAACTTTTCAATAACACATTTTACACAGTTAGTATATTTCTTTTTTGAAAAGCCCTTGTACACGCTTTCGACACCATTTGTCAGGGGAATGACAAGTGAGGCTGTTAAATATTTTTCGCCAGATATCATTTTAGTAACTTTTTCCATTAGTCTTAAAATTTGGCAAAGCTCTCGCATAGTTACCCACTCTTCAACGGATAGATAAAGTGAAGTTGACATGTCAGTTAGAGCCATTGTAGATTTAATGGCTTCCTCCAGCAAAACAAATCGTTCTAACATGTAAAACGTGGAGTTCCAACGTGTCGAAACGTCTTGCAACAACTTCAAAGGATTTGAAACCCCTTGGCTTAGTTGATACGCCTGAAGTTTTGATGTTGCATTTGAACTTCTTTTGAAGTGTCCCACAACGTTTTTTATCTTGTTCACTATTTTTGTAGCCTCTATGTCCTTTAACCCATCATTTACCACAAGGTTAATTGTGTGGGCAAAACAGCCAAAATGTTTCCACTTCAGGACGTTGATGACAGCAGACTTTATATTACTCGCATTGTCAGAAACTACAAGGAGGAGCATACGTTTGACGTCCCAGTCATTTAATACTCTATGAAGTTCGTTTGCTAGATTTTGGGCTGTGTGATTAGTTGGCAAGTCAGCACAATCCAAAAGCAGCGAAATTAACTCAACTGCCATATAGCTCTCCATGTTGCAAGATGTCCAACAATCCGTAATTACGCAAACTTTTTTGGCTGTTTTTAATACCTCCCGAGTTTCAGTGATGCACTGTTCGTAACGTGCCGGTATCAGTGTTCTTGATACGAGTACCATGTGTCTGCTCGGTAGCTCATACGTCGGATTTAAGGCTGTAACAAACTCTCTAAATGCAGTTTCTTCAACAATGCGGAATGGTTGGGAAGTTTCCGTAAAAAGTCGAATCAATTTTTCGTCGATATTTTGCTTGCATTTAAGAGTTACGCGTCTTGGTATAAAAGCCGACATATGTGTCTGACGTGGCCGAGGTAGAGAACGTACAGGTAGGGAAACATTTTCAGCGGGTGGAGTTGGTGACTGAAGCTGTTGACGTTCTTGAACACGTCACCGCCATTTCTACATCCTCGCTTATTATTTCAATATTTTGCATTTCAGTAATGGTATTGGTGGGGGGATCTCTCCGCGCTGCCTGTAAAAATTGTTTTTTTTTTTTTATGTTAAACATTATAAATAATAAAAAAAAACTCGTAATAAAAAATCATTTTTGTATCTTAATATTGGACAAATATTTTTTGCAATTGACAAATTGCACGAACCTGCTCTTCTGTTTAAGAGACTGAGCATTTTATAAATATTTTATATGAAAACAAGAACGTTATTAAGAGGAAATTGTTCCAAAGCAGGAAAATAATTTTTTAAAATCCTCTATTTGATTTACCAAATATGAATTTATTGCAACAACATAAATTTTAAATTGTTTTAATTTGCTTAAATATACAGTGGTGGACACAAATTTAGCACACTGAGATGGGTACTACCATATTTTTAATTTTCTCTCTTGTTTTGTTCCAAGCAACGGTACATTTTGAACTAATATATATGACAACAAATCAGAGAAAACAAAACTGTATATTTTCATATGCAATCCAATTACATAGTGAAAAAATCGTTGATAGATTGTCTTTTGCATTGCTTTTGGTTGGACATCAATTTAGCACGTGTACAAATTTTGGTTATTTTTTTTTAATTTGTGTGTTTTTAAGAGAACAAAATTATTTTCGAGGTAATTTTATATCTTCTTAATGTTATATATTCAAATAAAATTTAAAAAAAACATTAAATAGTCATGGCATAAGGGCAATGGTGTTCTGAGGACAAAAGGAGTATGACGTCAAAGGGTCGCACAGTAACGGAGATTTCTGAGCTGCTAGAATGTTCCAGGAAGATGGTCTACAATGCTCTTAGACATTTTGAAAAGTATGAAGTGACAAAACATGTAAAACAAGCCTCTCGCACACGAAAGACAACAAAGAGGAAAGATAAAGTCATTTACATGTTATCAACAAAGGATCCATTTAAGACCTGTAGTGTCATTCGAAATGAATTAATGGAGAATTACAATGTCAATGTATTCTGAAGAACCGTGAGACGACGCCTGAATGAAAAAAATTTGAGAGGGTGCATTGCGCAAAGAAAACCATTGGTTTCGAAAAAAAATCTGAAGGCTAGATTAGAGTTTGCCAAATTACATCTAGGAAAACTACTAAATTTCTGGAAAAATGTACTTTGAAGCGATGAATCAAAGTTCTGTCGATTCAAATCAGATGGAAAAAAATATGTGTGGCGTCCACAAAATAAGGAACATGATCCAAAATACACCATTAAGACGGTGAAGCACGGTGGTGGAAACGTGATGGTCTGGGCTGCCTTTTCTTGGAACGGTGTTGGTCCAATAGTGAAGATAGACTCCAAAATGGACCAGCACCTGTACAAAGATATTTTCTCGAACCATATGATTCCATATGCCGAAGATAATTTGCCGGTTTTATGGCGCTTCATGCACGACAATGACCCTAGAACACTTCAAAGCTAGTGAAAAGTGCCTTAGAGGTCAATAAAGTGAATGTTTTAAAGTGGCCTGCTCAATCACCCGATCTGAACCCGATCGAAAATTTGTGGAATGACGTTGAGCAACACATTGAAAAACAAAAAACGAAAAATTTAACAGATTTGTGGCAAGAGATACAGAATGCTTGGTATTCAATACCTAAGCAACGCTGTGAGGCCTTATACGAGAGCTTGCCAAAAAGACTCAATTCAGTATTAAAGAACAAAGGATTTCGAACAAAATATAAAAGAAAATATAGTTTTAGTAACGGTAAATAACATAACTAAGCAATTTTAATAAAATGTGCTAAATTCATGTCCAGACAAAAAGTATGTTTTCTGTTATTTTTTTCATTTTTTTCTTTCAGATATAAAAAATATAAGATTGTATTTTGGAAAAATATACTTATATTCGTAAATAATGTAAATAACATAAAAATGAAAATATTGAAATAGAAACAAATTTTGTAAATATAGTTTAATTTTTTCTTTTATTAATGTGCTAAATTCTTGTCCACCACTGTATGTATTTAGTATTTCGGAACAAACCGTTGATTTTGGTCCTAAGAAAAAGAAAACCTTTTCGAGGAAAAATGTAATTAAAAAGTAATATTTTCACCTATATTAAAAATCTGCAATTTATTTTGTACAAGCAATAATATAAATGAATAAATGTATGAAAGTCAAAAATAATTAAAATTATCATTAAATTGTACAAAATACCTTACGTAATGATATTTTTCAAGTTTGTTTCTATTTTTGTATCCTATCAAATGATGTTTTTAATTTCGCACGTATGTGCCTTTATCTACAAGTACTTTGAAATTAAAAAAAATACAAGCACATGGAAAATATGAATATGAGAATTTTATTTGCCCAGAGCTTAAAATGCGTTTAAAGCTTTTTGGTAATCCCTAAGATGGTCTGGGTTTTCATTTAAGAAACGTTTTAGATTATGAATTTATTTTTTCTAGCTTTAGAAGTTTCTTAAGCGTAACTATGTATGTAATAATACATATAAAAATATGGATTGGGATAGCTCCGCTTAGGGTTTGTTCAGTCGCCAAGTCGCCAGTCCGGTGCCTATAGCAGCAGTTCTCTTGGGCAATAGTACCTTGGGTGGCACGCTTCGCGGGTTCTCAGGACTTTAATCCCCTTTTTGGGGCTCACACCCGCTCACGCAACTCCGTTGCTCCGCTTGGGGCATGTAAAGTCGCCGGGCAGGCGCCTATGTCAACAATGTTTTAACTTAAAAGTACTGTGGGTTCAGAAACTTCCTTTTATACGATAATATGTGAGAAAAGGTCGATTTAGAGAGAAATTGTTATTATTTTGAAATATTTGTTTTTTTTTTTTTGTGTAGATTAGGAAAAAAATATAAAAACTTCATTCGATTGCTTGTAAAAAAGTTATCAACAATTATACGCGAATAAGTGCGTTTACATGAACATTTGAAGCCCTGAAACTAATACAAGTTTTCATTCTTTTCATCCTCGTCATTTTTCTCGTCAATCCGCCGTAAAAATAAAGATTTAAAAAAAAACACTCAAAAAAGTTGATTTTCGATTTTCTACAGCCAAAAAACGAGGGGACCGCGATAGTATAAAATTACCTATATTCCTATATAACCTATATAATGACCACCCAATGCGCCATTCATACTATCCATCATTTTTGATATCAATTCCCCAATGCAAAAGGGACTTTATGTTTGTTGATATACAATATCAAATGTCACCCTTTGTCGCGATCGCGACTATAATTGCAAAAGATAAACCTTCCACCCACGATTGATTGTGTGCATCACTTGCACACAATTTCCTAATTTCGCATTTTGCGACTCATCAATTATTCCATCTCAATTAAATATAATTAAAATTATTTTAAGTTACGAGTAGTTGAAGTTTGGCAGCAAATGTAAAGAGTTGGTTTTCATTAAATAAATAAGAAATACGAGTAATAAATAAAAAAAACACTTAAAAGACTTTTTTCTAATTATGGAAGCACCACTACATAAATTTTTTTTTCGGCTATCAAATAATTAATAAAACAATAAACCCATCCCAACCGGCGGTGAAACCTGCTGTATGCTGATGACTCGCTTACGTATGCAACCTCAATGTCACCACTTCACATTTCCTTCCTCCCACCAGCTCTTCGTTCAACAAGCCAGTCGCCCAACCAACAATCACCCCATAACACAACTGAATCAAAGTTCCTATCTCTTCTTGAGGTCTTGCCTCTACGGAGATCTGACGAGAACTGAGAATTTTTTTGGAAGCACTACTGCTTAAATAAATCCAAAAAGTACTATCTTAAAAGTAGTAGATTGTGATTGTAGTAGTAGATTGTGATTTTGTACTCACAGGTTGGAAATCACAGGTCGTTATTTTTTGATCTTCTCTATCGCTGTTATCTCGTGTTGTAGTATTATCGTCGCCGCCATTCTTATATCGTGTTCGTGTGTTCTAATTTAATTTTCATTTCGTGCGTGTTCGGTTTGTGTTTTAATTTTATATTATAAATTGTTAGTTTTCGTTGTTTTTGTTTCTTTAAATTGCAGGTAAGTGTTTGTTGAATGCGAGTTATGATTGTATTGATCCCATGTAATGTATGTTAAGACGAAGTGAGCGCGCGACTTAAGTATTTGGTCTTAATGGGAGCTAAAAAAAACCAACTTATGTTTTGTAAATCTAGTTTATTAATGAATGAAAGTTTCACATTATTATTTGTTCTGCCTATCAAGAATACAAGAATATGAGAATGCAATAAAAGTAAATCAGAAAAGTTGCTGATTATTAATTCTACAGAAAATGATACATATGTTGCAATGGATTGATTATTGAGAAATTCATGTTGTAATTGGCAGACCGCTGACATGAAGTTTGAGTTCGACGGATGTTCCCAGGGTGATGACCGGATACTGGGTTGTAGGGGTGATGATTTAGGGGGCGACAGGAGGGTAGGCTGGTGACGTAACTCCTCCCCCCTTAGAATAGAGCGACGGCCACAATGACGTCATTGGAGCCGGAGTGAAGGATTGGAGTATAGGTGGTGTATCCTTGGTTTCTCCTTTTCTGGTTAGTACAACTATGGTTATGATCATCAGGATAGTGGTAAGTATGAAGAACGCTGCGGATGCCGTTGATAAGGAATGCAACGCTGTTGTAGTCATCTCCAGGTTGTCTACTCTTGAGTCTGTCTCGAAGCTATAGTCCTGTAGCCTTTGTAAAGTAAGGACCTCCTCCGTGAAATTTGCTTCAATGTTACTGTTAGGTGGTGGTGGTACATGTACGTCATCCCAGAAGATATCGGGGTTGTTTTGGTAGGATATGCCGTTTACCTCCACGTCGCAATCTTTGAAATGGAGAAGTGCCGTTCCTTCTATTGTAGTGTTTTTAGTACTGCAAGTAGAGTTAATAAGAATTTTAGGTATATTAAGGAAAAGAAGAAAGTTTGGCTCCGGTTGAGAGATCCCCTCAATTTTTCCTGCATCTCTAAAGGGGCAATTGGCTGCTCTGTTGGTCATCAGATTCCCTAGGCATCCGGATTTTTCGATGTCTTCTTCGAAGCTTGGGTTTTGGCAGTAGAACGTTCCTTCTATCTTGGGGCATGGTGCAGTGAAGTGCTGTATTGTTTTCTCATTAATGTTTACATAAGGTTTTGATATGATTAATTTAGTACTGTTTACAGGAAGAGGAATAATGTGATACAAAAAATAGTTTTCTGGTGAAATCTTAGGGATACGTATGTTAAAAATTATATTTCAATTGTTATAATAGGCTTGTAGGCCCAAGAATTCATATATTTGTTCGTAAGTTTTTATTTTTATATTTTGTTTATTAAGCTTATGTTTTATATTTTGCAATTCTTCTGTGTTTAGTAGAAATTTTGGAATAATGTTTAGTCTACTAAGGATCACTGCATCCGCGATATTTGATATATGATTAGTTAATAAGTCAATGTTAAAATTTATCTGATTAAGGTATTGTATTTCAATAAGGGCGTGTTCTTCTCTTTTGATTGCGTTTTGTGTTTTTTCTAAATAGTGTTCGATTTTGGTCTGTTCTTTGTTAATATGTGTAGTGATGTTTTTGAATCTTTCGATCGTTTGAAAGTTTATCGCGTCTGGGATCCTCAATGAATTAAATATTTCATTGTGGTCAATAAGTGCATTAGTTTGGGGAGAGTTTTCTTGTTGAGACAACTGTTCAGTATTAGTATTAGAAGGCATAGTGAAGGATTCTGTACTTGAAAAAGAGGAATCTATATCTTCAGGAATAGAAGTGAGACTTCTGGAGAGGCGTTTGGAAAATTTAGCAAAGCTGTATGGGAAAAGTGAGCGTTTTGGTTTGTTTGGTCCTTTTTCTTTAGGCATGTAAATGTGATTCATTCAATATAATGGTAATTAATTGGTACAATATAAGTGAAGAATACAATGTAATATAATATTTGAAAATAATAAAAAAATTTGTTTTTAATAGTTAATATATTTATAATATATGATATGATAAGCAAACAACTTACAGACACATACACATGCACCCCAAGATAGTTTTCATTTTGAAATTGTGAAGATCCAGGTGTATTTATTTAGGTGATGATGGTCCAGCGGTGATTAAGGGTAAAAACCCAACGGTCGGTCGTTGCACAAGGTTATTTAAACTGTTTTTTTTTTTTTTTTTTTTTTTTTTTTATTTGAAGTTTTCACGAAATGTTTTCAATTTTCCGTTACAAATTTGGAATTACTTGATTATTTATTAAGTGCGACACTATTTGAACTATTATTTGATTGAATTTCTCGCGAAAAAAAAAAATTTTCTTCAGGTCTTTCGTTACACTTTGAGTTAACAAGTATTTGGAATTTCGATGATTATTTATTAAGTGCGACACTATTTGAATTGTTATTTGAAAAAAAAAAAAATTTTCCTTCAGGTCTTTCGTTATACTTTGGGTTAATATGACCGTTCACCGATCCTACCGACTGCGCCACTTAAGTATTTAGTCTTAATGGGAGCTAAAAAAAACCAACTTATGTTTTGTAAATCTAGTTTATTAATGAATGAAAGTTTCACATTATTATTTGTTCTGCCTATCAAGAATACAAGAATATGAGAATGCAATAAAAGTAAATCAGAAAAGTTGCTGATTATTAATTCTACAGAAAATGATACATATGTTGCAATGGATTGATTATTGAGAAATTCATGTTGTAATTGGCAGACTGCTGACATGAAGTTTGAGTTCGACGGATGTTCCCAGGGTGATGACCGGATACTGGGTTGTAGGGGTGATGACCGTCTGGGCTGGCCCGTGGCAATGTGTGATGATTTAGGGGGCGACAGGAGGGTAGGCTGGTGACGTAACTCGCGCGCATATAATAGGTATATACATACATACAATACAATCGGATAATTATTTTTCGCGATCGCGGTGTGTGTCTGGATTGTGCGAGTGCTTTTTATTGTTTTTTCTATAATATACATAATTGATTGGCTTTCGATGCCATTAATTATATGATAATATTATATTATATTATATACAAGAAAACATTGATTTATGTGTTTCTTAGTTACTTGTATACATATTATATATGTACATAATCGGTGAGAGATTTCCAGTTGGAGATTATTCATCTCCAATCGGAGTAATTTGGAAGTTTGTTTACATTTTTTTTGTTTTTTATTGAGTGCGTATTGAGTGATAAACAAAAAAAAATATAAAATATTTGTTCCAAGTGTTTAAAATATGTTTTGTGAAGTAATTGAATTTTAAGTAAAAGCAGTGCGTTGTGTTTGTTGTCATAAAATTGGTGATATTGTCTTCGACGAATGTGTACGATAATTTTTTGAAGAAAAGTATGTTAAATGGTGATTATTAAATTTATTCGATTTTTAGTTTTGTATCGCGTTGGAAAATTTGTGTTTTGCCGACGGGAATTTTTATTAATTGTGTTTGTTTGTAACAAAATAATATTGATATATTTGTAAATTGTGTTTTTTTTTTTTGTTTTCTCAATAAATGATTAAAATAAATGAAAAAAATCTCATTGTTCTGAATTTTAAATGTTACGATTACCCTTTGGATTATAATTTGTATCCAATTTTAATAAATTTGAAATAAATATGAAATCGATTGTTGGTTTTATTTGAAAACGATGTGAAATAAATTTGAATAAATTGGATATATTCTTTATGTGTTTTCATTTGAAGCTCGACGGGATTTTACTTGTTTCATAAAATGCCCGCTTGTTTTCTTTTTCCATTTGAATTTTGTTTAAATTTGTAAGCAGATATAAAATATTAAATTATTGCTGTTTGCTCAAAAGTTTTATTTGATGGTTCTTCAATTTTAAATATGAATTATTTATTGAATTATAATTTTTCTTAAACCTTAATACATTTGAAATATTTTAATCGAGTGTTGGTTTTATTTAAATTTTGATTAAGATCCCATTTTCTGAATTAGTGAATCGGTGATTCTACTTCGCTTTGATTGATACGATGGTGGTTTGTTCATATGAATTGTTTGAAGGCAAAAGACAAATCTTCGCGATGGGTCGCTTCATATGACCATATTGAGTTTTTACGGTCACGACACGTATTAATCCGTCTGAACCGGCGTGAGCGCCTTCGATTCGCGCAAGATTCCAGTGCGTTGGTGGAAGTCGCTCATCCTTGAGCAAAACTAAGTCCCCTATTTTCGGCATTACTTGGATTTTTGTCCATTTTGGGCGCTGCTGGAGCCTGGATAGGTACTCTGAATTCCATTTTCTCCAGAATCCTTGTCGGGGTCTTTTTTCGCAGACACTGAATCGACTTCGGGAACTTTTTTCCTTTTAATGTTCGGCGTTTGTTTTGAGGACTAGTAGTGAGATTTCCCTTTTGTTAAAAAAATGAAAAGGCACAGGGTTTTGTTAAAAACTTTAATTATAAAATTACTTTAATTTTTACAATGCGACCGCACACGAGGGAAGTTTTTTCTTGACTTTTTTCTTTTGCAATGATTTTGACGTTTAATCAAAAAGATCTGTTTAATTTCATAAATTTTATCATGGCGTTGGGTATGTTCAACGAAAGTTAAGTAAGAGAACTATTTTTAAGTTAGCAAATTGTTAATTAGTATTCTCAACTGAACATTACCGCCCGCCTTGCAGCCTTGCCTGCAAATATACTAATTTAATGTACATAAGTGTGAAGAGAAATTAGGCAAAATTTTAAAGATACTATAAACAATTCCTTTTAAAAGGTGCAGAAATATTAAATTAATATAATGAAATGATCTAATAAAATTGGATTTAGGAAATGGGTTTATACGGGAGTAGATTTATCTATACAATATTAGTTTGTCCGGGAATTTGCGGTAAACGTTTTAACGTCTTTAACGTTGAAATGCAATCTTTGTTTCGCCGATAATGTTTTGTAAACGTATGAACTAAACGGAGGGATTTTCTTTTCCTTTTACTCTTGAGATAATAGAACGCAGATTTTGGAAATCGAGCGCGTTATGATGCCCTTTTTTGTTTTAATTTCTACCACCCGAATTTTTTCATCCTCTCCCGGATGTACCTGGATAACTCGCCCAAGAAGCCACTCGTTGGGGGGCAAATTCTCATTTTCCACAACAACCAGATCGTTAACTTCAATGTTTCGACGAGGATGCTTCCATATATGACGCTTGTGGAGTTCTTTTAAATATTCCTCCTTCCATCGAGAGCAAAAGTGATGATGGAGTATTTGTAATTTTTTCCAGCGATTTGTGAGGCTGAGTGATTGTTCTCGGTATGACGGTTCTGGGATCCCTGTAAGTAGACCTCCAGTGAGGAAATGTCCCGGCGTAAGGGGTACAATATCAGACACACTTTCAGAAACTGGTGAGAGCGGGCGTGAATTCAAACAGCTTTCGATTTTGCGAAAATGTTGCTTGAAACTTTTCACGCCCGCCTCCCACAGACCACCCATGTGGGGGGACCCTGGAGGGATAAATACCCACTTAATTTGTGAAAAGTTGTGATACTGTGCTAGAGATTTTTGAAAATCTTGAAGTAAAATTTTGGAAGCTCCAACAAAGTTAGTGCCATGGTCTGAAAAAACCTTTTCAGGAACTCCCCGTCGAGAAACAAATCTTGTGAATGCGGCTAAAAAGGCTGGGGTTGTCAGATCGCTGACAAGTTCTAAATGTATCGCACGTGTAGCGAAGCAGACGAAGATTGAGACATATCCCTTGTCCAGACGACATTTTCGTCCATAATAAGTTTTAATTAAAAATGGTCCCGCATAGTCAATACCAACATTCGTGAACGGACGACTCAGAACTGTTCTTTCAACGGGCAATGTCCCCATTATTTGCGTTTGAACCTGCTTTTCGTACCGAGTACAAACTGTGCAACCATAAATGCATTTTTTAACGAGATTTTTTAATCGAGGAACCCAATATTCGGATCTGATCATGCGCATCATGAGTTGAATTTCTCCATGAAGAGAGAGTTCGTGAACATATTTAACATAGAGTTGTATGAAAAGAGAATTATATGGAAGCGGTATGGGAAACCGTTCGTTAAATGACAAAGTTGATGACGTCAATCTTCCATTTGATCTGATGATACCTTGATCATCGATAAATGGATTAAACTTGTCTAACCAACCCTTTGACGCCACCTGTTGACCCCTTTCTAAAGCACGATATTCCGATGAAAAATACTTTTTTTGAGTTAAAATAAGAAACCTTTGCTTTGCATTTATGATTTCTTCGTGAGATAATTCTAACCTCGTGACTTTTTTACTATTGGTTTTCCTTAAGGCTGCGTTGCAAAATCGAAGTATGTATGCCAATACGCGTATAGCTCGATGCCATTTTGAAAATTTACTTAAATCATTTTCAAAATCATGTTCTATTTTATTTACTTGAGTGGTAAAAGTTTTCAAAGGTTTGGCTTCTAAACTTGCTTCATACACAGGTTCGTGCTTTGTGCGTGGCCACATAGATTCTGGTTGCGATAACCATGACGGACCCTTCCACCACAACTTACTTTGATTTAATTCGAAAGGAGTTACTCCTCTCGTAGCAAGATCCGCGGGGTTCTCGGCAGAAATAACGTGTGACCAGTCAGAAGCGGAAGTATTTTTTAAAATTTCAGCCGTTCTATTAGCAATGGAAATTTTCCACGAACTTGGATGTTTTTGAAGCCAAGCCAGAACAATAGTGGAGTCAGTCCACATTCTTACTGAAGATAACTTCTCAATAGCTAAAGAACTTGATATAATTTGTATCATTTTTGAAAGAAGAACTGCACCTTGTAGTTCAAGCCGTGGCAACGAGATTGTATTGACCGGAGCAACTTTGGATTTTGACCAAAGTAAGTGAGAACTGATTTTGGTTTCATTTTGAACGCCAAGATAAATGCAAGCAGCGTATGCCTTCTCAGAGGCATCACAGAACCCGTGTACCTGTGATACTGCGTGAGGAGCATATTCCACCCAACGTGGGATACTTAATATTGATATGTCCGGCAGACTTGACACGAATTTGTTCCAACTTTGTTCGGTTGATGGAAGAAGACAACTATCCCAGTCTGTCTTGTCTTTCCATATTTGTTGCATCACCAATTTCGCCGTAACCACGATTGGGGCCAACCACCCAATCGGGTCATACAGTCTTGCAATCACTGACAAAACTGATCGCTTAGTGATACGAGGGGCCTGTGATACCTCTTGAACCGAAAATGAAAATGTGTCTGAAGTTGCTTTCCGTTGTATTCCTAGAGTTTTGACTGAACTTTTGTCATCGAATTTTAGAAAATCTTCGTTAAGAAGTGAGTTTTTTGGTAAATGCCGCAATAACTCATCCGCATTTGCGGTCCATTTTCTCAAATTTAGCCCAGCCGATGACAAAACGGAAATGAGCTCCGATTGAGTTTTGAGAGCTTTAGAAATCTCATGTGCGCCTGATAGTACATCGTCAACAAATAGTTCACATCGAAGAATACCAGAAGCTAGAGAATGAGATTCGCTGACTTCTTCAGCTAATTTGTGCAATGTTCGAATTGCCAGAAAAGGGGAACAGGTGACGCCAAATGTGAGTGTAAGCATTTCAAAAACACTCAATGGATTTTCAGGATTTTCTCGAAATAAAATTTTTTGGAATGGAGTTTGATCTGGATGTATCTTGATCTGTCTGTACATCTTCTCTATATCGCTATTAAAAACGTACCTATAGAGCCTCCAATTCAACATCAAAAGTGTAACATCTGTCTGTAAAGCAGGGCCTGGATATAAAATGTCATTTAAACTTTTCCCATTCGACGTCGCAAAGGACGCATTGAACACAACACGAACTTTCGTGGTGACACTTTTGGGTTTAATGACCGCATGGTGCGGCATGAAATAGTGGCTTTGAGTTGAATTAATTGAAGTTGAATCGACAGGTTTCATGTGGCCTAATTCCACGTATTCTGCTAATACTGAATCATACTCTCTTTTGAAATCGGGTTTGCTTAAAAGACGCTTTTCATTTCGCAGGAATTGCCGTTTTGCATTCTCTTGCGAAGCACCTAAAATTGGGTTTTCGAGAAAATCCTCCTTAAAGGGTAGTCGCACTACGTAACGCCCAGTTGCATCTCGATAAGTGGACTCTTGGAAAAGGGTTTCGCAATATTGTTCATTTTTTGTTAACATTGAGGTTTGTGGTAACTCCTCTAACTTCCAGAATTTCTGAAGTTCTTCATTTAAGGAGACCTCGCTATAAAAAGACAACGCTGTCGAAAAATGGGGACTATTACAAGTATTGGACTTTTCTAAGGGTCCAAGTAAGACCCATCCAAATACCGTATTTTGTGCCATAATATTATTGAGCACTTGGGGTTTTAATCCATCTCTGATTATATATGGGTATAAATCTGCGCCGATTAGCAGATCTATTTTAGCACTTTTATGAAAAAAGGGGTCCGCAAGCGGAAAGTCAAAGGAAGGGACATCTCCTACCTCTACGGAGATGGAAGGCAAATTATCTGCCACCCTTTTAAGAACAAGTGCTTGAGCAAAAACACTAAACGTAGTGTCATGTTGCGAGCGAAGTGTAAATGAACACATCTTTGATGAAGTGGCAGTAACTGTAGTGTTCACGCCTGGGATCGTGGCTCTTACTGCACGAATAGGCAACCTTAGCTTACTCTGAAATAAAAGAGATTTCAGAGCCAGGATCGATCAGTGCGCGCCATTCAAAATCCTCTTGATTCTGATGGATTTTAACTCTTGCAGTGGCCAAAAGAGCTGTGCATCGCGCGGTTTGAACGAATGCCTTTGCACTTATATTGTTCTTTTTATCTAAATTACAACTTGTATCATAGCCCTCACTTGACTTTGAGAAGCTATGGATATTTTGAAAAAAAACTTTGACTCGTATTTGGGGCTGAACTTGAAATTGTTTGTACAGTTTTAACCAAATTTGAATTGGATTGTACATTTGGGACAAAATTTGAATGGGATTGTACATTTGGAACAAAATTTGAATGGGATTGTACATTTGGAACAAAATTTGAATGGGATTGTACATTTGGAACAAAATTTGATTTGGATTGTACATTTCGAACAAAATTTGAAGTGGACTGTATCATTGGGGCCTTATTTCCGGAATCATCAACTTTTTCAAAATGTAAAAGTGAGTGGTGCTTTCCTTTACAATGAAAGCAAGTGCTACTAGTCTTACAATCGGAAACAATATGTGTATATGCTAGACAATTATAGCAATATTTGAGTTTTCGCACCATATTTCTCCGCTGAGAAACGTCCAATTTTAAAAAATCTGGATATAATCGTAGCGCGTGTGCCCCGTGGCAGATTCTACATTGTGAATTGATTTGAGCATGATGTGCTCGAATGCGTGACAAACTTGGAGTTGATTTTGATATTGAAACTCGCACTCCCTTACTTCCTTGTTGCATGTTGGCAACACTCTCTAAAACGCGGTATCTATTCGTGAGGAATGTGTTCATACTATTCCATGTTTGAATCTCAGAGTATTTCTGAAGGGACTGTTCCCACAAAGCTAAAGTCTGTGCTGCAAGCCTAGTGGCAACCCAGTAAGTGATGAAAGCATCCCATTGCTCAACTTCAATATCATATGAAGTTAAAGCTACTAATGCATCGTTAATATTGCTCTGTAATTATTTTAAAGCTGAAGAAGATTCAATTGATATAATTGACTGCCCAAGCAGAATATTAAGATGACTGTTAACTAAAACACGCTTGTTTTCATAACAATTTTTCAACGCTAACCACGCTACTTCAAAATTTCCCTCAACAATTTCAAACTTCGACACTATTTTTAACGCCTCATCCCTTGTCCGCGATCTCAAATGAAAAAGTTTTTGAACCGAGCTCAGTTTGGAATTGTTAATATACAATGCTGTAAACATATCCTTGAATGCCGGCCACTTCAAAAAACTTCCATTGAAAATTTCGGTTTCACAAGGGGGAACATGTATACTATGTATCCCAACACCTTGTTTCCCATTGCCCATGGATTCATTTTCTTCCGATAATTTAACCCTTTTTTCGTACACACGCGATTTTTCTAAGATTTCACTTAAAAATTCAATATAATTCTTAGAAGCTTGCGTGTATTTAGCCTTAACCTCAACGAGTGACTTCTTGAGGTCGCTATCTTGGGCAGCTTCACGAATAAACTCACTATATTCTTTTTTTATGAAAACCCACGTTTCTTTTAACTCTAAGCGATACGCTACTAAATCCGATTGCGTATATTCTTTTTTTTTTCTTTGAAAGTGGCATAAAAATCGACTAACGTGTCGCATGCCAAAATAACATCGTCTAAACTCATTTTCAAAAGAAAAGAAAATTAGAATTTTTTAACAAAACCGTATTATCAATATACCAATTTTCAATTTTTACCGTTGTATTATGTTATATCATAAATTTACTGCGCTATAACAAGTCCCAATGTACCAATTTTTACCGTTGTATATATTATATAATATTATTTTACCACGCCATCACAAATCCCAACGTACCAATTTTTACCGTTGTATATATTATATAATATTATTTTACCACGCCATCACAAATCCCAACGTACCAATTTTTACCGTTGTATGTACGTAGATTATATAATATAAATTTACCACGCCATCACAAATCCCAACATACCAATTTTTACCGTTGTATATATTATGTTAATATCAATATATAATACGCACAAGAAAAACAGTAATTAAATGCCGTATTGCTTATGTACAATACGAATTCAAGTATTTATTGAAAATATTCATGTATATTACATACGTATACTATGTATACTATAAATGGATTTTTAATTTAGTTAAAATTTACAATAACTGCACCAATTAAAAAAAAATGAATAAGTACCTGTACATATACAACAGATTTTTATGATGGCTGCTTGACGACACTGATGATAAACGCTGGTGACGATGATGATGATGACGATGAACCCTGGTGACGATGTTGATGATGAACGCTGCTGATGTTGCTGACTCCGATGACTACGACAATGAATTGAAGTTGGCTAGTGATGTGTACCTCATACATGAGGCAATACAAAATGTCCCATACACCAATCTGAAATGTCCCATCACCTCAAAACGAAAAAATGTATTACCTCACACCTCACCACAAAAGCAACGAAAAATATTTCTCTTTACACTTTCATGGAAAAAAACACTATTCGTATCGTGCATCTCACTCATCGGCCTGATACTAGACTGAGAGTCTGAGTCTGAGACTGATGCAGAATGAAGTTGTATTGTACTCGTAGTTGATAGTATGAAAGGAGGAAATATGCCTCAAACTCTCTCACCACCAAAGACCAATCCAATGGAAATAGAATGAGGTATGTGGAAGATGAGGATTTCAAATGAAATGAATGAATGTGTTGTGAGTTGAGTTGTTGAGTACTTTTTACTCAAACGTCCCATTCAAACAAAATTCGTGATATTGTCGCAGGCTGGATTCTTGTATCAGACTGGGACTTTGTACCAGAATGGGACTTTGTACCAGGCTAGGACTTTGTACCAGGCTGGGACTTTGTACCAGACAAGGACATTTGTCATTTGAGGATTGAGGTTCTTTTGTTTTTGTTTGAGGAGACAAAATGAGGAGAGATAATGAGTGGGACTTATGAATGATTGAATGTTGCACTGACTACAATGTAACAAACAATGAAGATAGGTATGTAGCATTATCGAAAATTATACAGTCAAAGGGTTAAAAAATTAAGCAGGTGTTTTACTGTTTGGAGTAGGAGGTTTTGTTAATTTTTGAAGGATTAGGATTTTTTTTTGATATGCAAATGCAAGTGCATTCCTTTAATTTGTATTTGTTTTGTTTTTAGTGTTAGAAAATAGAGATTAGGGTTTAGAGATCAAGATCAAATATGAGAATTGAAAAAAAATCAATCAAACAATTGTCCTGTGTTTTATTTAGTCCAGTGTCCTGTAATCAAATTTGTTTGTAAAAAAAAGTGATCAGAACAGGTCTTAACATAAAGAAGAAACAGATTGAGTGGGAAGAAAGTAGGGCAAATATTATTTTTAAATGCAAACATGTAATGATGTATTTTTTTAAACTCGCATTAGATTCAATTTATTTTGAACGTGTTAAAATAGTTGTTATAAAAACTGTTTTTGAAAAAATATATACTATTAAAAAAAATACGCATGGTTTAATTAAAATTTCAAAATATCCATTTAAATAGGAATGTACCATGGGACATTTCAGTTGGGACAAAGTACCACCTCATTTCAAAAAATGAGTACCTCATACAAACTCATTTCAAATTCGTGTCCTACCCATCACTAAAGTTGGCGACGCTGGTGATGACATATATGTATGTATATAAAGTTGTGTATGCCCCTTGCGGCATATAATTATATATATATGTATCAAATGGCGACGCTTGGCAACGATGAAAAGCACACACTTTTATGCAGTATATATATTTATAATATACAATTGTATTATGCCCCTTGTGGCATATAATCTGAAGTAAATACGTAGCCTCTTACGTATTTCACGATGGCGGCGTTTTCGAGTTGGCGACACTGGCAATGACGAAGAAAACTGCGTATATATGCCCCTTGCGGCATATATTTCAATTGCACATATGTATATATGTATCAAGTGGCGACGCTGCAACGCACAAGCGACCACGTGCATACACTCTATATATATATTTTCTATATATTTCTATAAAATTGTATATGCCCCTTGCGGCATATGTATAACGTGGTGACCACGAGGCTTGGGGAGCAAAAGAATGTGGCTCGAATGGACCAAAAATGTCGGGGTCTTTTTTCGCAGACACTGAATCGACTTCGGGAACTTTTTTCCTTTTAATGTTCGGCGTTTATTTTGAGGACTAGTAGTGAGATTTCCCTTTTGTTAAAAAAATGAAAAGGCACAGGGTTTTGTTAAAAACTTTAATTATAAAATTACTTTAATTTTTACAATGCGACCGCACACGAGGGAAGTTTTTTCTTGTCTTTTTTCTTTTGCAATGATTTTGACGTTTAATCAAAAAGATCTGTTTAATTTCATAAATTTTATCATGGCGTTGGGTATGTTCAACGAAAGTTTAGTAAGAGAACTATTTTTAAGTTAGCAAATTGTTAATTAGTATTCTCAACTGAACAATCCTTCTGCAAGTGCTTGTATTCGCTTCCATCGATCCAGATGTGTGATGTTGCTGGTGATTTCACCTTGCGGTATGGCATGCAACGATTCGCCGATCAAAAAGTGTGCCCGTGTTAATATATTCAAATCGTCGAGACTGTCGGAGAGAGGGCAAAGGGGCCTCGAGTTCAGACACGCTTCTATTTGAGTTAGAAGCGTCGCGAGCTCCTCAAAGGTTAGCCTTTCAGATCCAACCACTCGTTTCAAGTGGTACTTGACTGATTTCACTCCCGCTTCCCATAAACCTCCAAAGTGTGGAGAAGCGGGTGGAATAAAATGACAATTTGTACCATGATTCGCCAGGTTTTCCGCTACATCCTTCCAATCATGCTTTGCTTCTGACAACATCTTTGCCAATTCGTTATTAGCACCAACAAAATTTGTTCCGCAGTCGCTATAGATCTGCTTGCAGTTTCCTTTTCTGGCAGTAAATCGTTGAGGTCTGACACCGCTTCCAAATGAATGGCCTTTGTTGCCAAACAGACAAAAATTGCAAAGTATCCCTTAAAAATTTTAGCACCGCGCGCTTTCCATAGTTATAGCCGACACCAGTATGACTGAAGGGTCGAGACATACGCACTCTAGGAGCAGGTAAATTTGCCATCAGCTGCTGCATTTCGGATGCCTTTTGCCGGTAGCAAGAAGTACACCTGTAAAGCTGATACTTTACGCTCCGCCGGATCTGCCCAATCCAATACCGTTGTCGTATATAGTTCCCTAAACGTCCCCCACTCGTAAGACCCCGTAGTCGTCGATGAACGCGTTTAACGAACGTAAACTTTTCGGAATCTTAGAGTTTCCTAAGATTTGCTGGATTTCCGTCTCGAACATCTCCTTTTGTGCTGCTTTGACGAAAAAAAGATGCGCTGCTTCCAATTAACTGGAGTTATGTGGACCTTCGGCTGGTCCTAACTTAGGTCGACATAATTTAGCAAAGCGGCAATAGCGAGCTACGACGCGGACAACTTTGAGCAGACTCGAACAGTTGTAAATAGTCTGTAAAATGCTGTCGGTTTGGAAGATTTGACTGCTGAACACTTTTACCGTGCGTCTTTCTTCTTCAATTTCGACTTCTATGGGTTGATCTGGAAGATCGAATTCCCATTGACAACGTAGAAATTCCGGTCCTGTCCACCATGTTTCCAGTGACTCCAGTTCTGATGGATATACGCCCCTGGGTTATGAAGCTTTGCGACATGTCCCCAGCAATCGATCCGTACTAACCGTTGGATTTCCGATACACGATTGGAAACAAATGTGGTCCATTTCACGGGAGTAGCTCTTATCCAGGCGAGTACAATCGTCGAACCCGTCCAGGCGTACATCTTCATATTGGGAATGCCCAAAACCTCCTTGGTGTATTGCATTAACTCGGCCAAAACTACGGCACCACAAAGCTCAAGCCGTGGAAGAGTTATCGTTCGCTGAGCTGGTGCCACCTTTGTCTTTGATAACAATAGATTCACATGGATATCGCCACCACTGTCCAGAACACGAACGTAAACTGCTGCACCATAAGCTTTCGTAGAGGCGTCACAAAAGCCGTGCAATTCGATTGTTCCGATGTTCACCGAATATAGCAATGTTTACAATTTCACCGGATGTGAAATGTTTAATGTGCGATGATGTTCCTGATAATCCTCATATTTCTCCTACAAAACAAAAATGTATATTAATACAATACAAAAATACATCTATATAAAGCACAAATAATTATCAAACCTCTGAGCACTCTCCGATTTGTTTCCATAAGGATTCTTATATATATTGAAGGCATTATAAAAACGTATACAAACAATTTAATATATTAAAATATTATAAACAAATTCACAAATGTACAAACGTTTGGCAAAATTGAAACAACAATGAAAAAATAATTATTTCGTTTTGACATTAAGATTTCACAATAGTAGATAAATTCATAAGAGACAACAAAAAGATATCCACCACGGCAAATGACATTGAATTCACCACACCATTTTTAGTCACGGAACCAGAATCGCTTATTTGCACCAAGTGAATCGAAAAAGTGAAAGCAATTATTATTATTATGAAAGCAATGCATGACAGCGAATGTGAAAACAATTTATTCGATTCACTTTTTCACAGAACCAGAATCGGCCCCCAGGTTTTCCATGTGTAATTGGGTTAATTGACGGCACGCACATCAAGATTGCAGCACCAAGAGAAGAAATAGAACATGTTTACTATTGTTGAAAAAGTGGTCATTCGAAAAACGTGCAAATCATATGTGGCGCAGATTATTTAATTTTCAGTGCTAATGCCCGATTTGGTGGAACTGCTCACGATTCTTATATTTGGAGATGTTCCAAAACAAAAACCACATCTTCAGGTGAAAGAAATTTGTATTCACTTGGTGACAGTGGCTATCCGTTGCAGCCATGGTTAATTACACCGATTAACGATATTCGAACACCACAAGAGCAGAAGAGGCGTTTAACAAGGCACATAAAATAACAAGGAGCCTTGCCGAAAGGTGTATAGGTGTATTGAAAAGAAGATTTCGTTATTTATCCGCTGGAAAAGTTTTATATTACACTCCTGGAAAATCAGGAGTTATTATTAATGCGTGTATTATTTTGCATAACATGTTGATAAGAGCGAGAATTCCTTTGCACGAAGACTTCTCAACTGAAGCTGATATCCAAGCTGAAACGGAAATTGTTGCAAACGGAAATTTTAATTATGAGCCCAATGTTTTAGCTGTTTTCTTAAGTTCTAATTTTGAATTGTATATCTAGCAAATAAGAAAATAAATAAAATTTCAACATTTTAAACAAAAGTTATTCTTTTATTGCATTTAGTAAATCAAGCAAAGATTTTTGAATGGATTCCAAGCAAGGACTTTCCGCTCCTCCAACTTTAGCCGCTTTTCTTTTATTTGGAGGTTCTTTTCCTCCAACTCCAAAAGCTTGTCCGTAGATATCGGCAACAAAGGATATCGCTTCCGCTTTCTTTTGATGCCCGGAGTGGTTGAAGGCTTTTGGGTTGCTGTTTGCCCAATGGCTTCAGATACAGCTTCAACTTCTGCTTGGCGGAACGCTGCTGATGTAGACGACGGCTCCATATTTTGTTCTTCATGAAGCAAATTTTCCAAAGTGGATCTATTCTAAGATTTAAAAACACATTTCACATTAACATACATTTATAAAAGTTATTAAATTGAAACAATTAATATGGTAAGTGCATTAAAATTTTCAATTTAATAACTTTTATAAACACCGGTTCATCGCCTTCCACATTTCGTTCCGACATAATTTAAATTATTCTTTGCTCCGGTACTCCGCTACCGTTTTCGGCTTCCTTAATTTCAGCATATTTTTTCTAGCTGTTTCTTCTGAAAATACAACACAAATAAAATGTTGATAAGTATTTTTGTTTTATGTCGATGTCCCTGTTACTTATACCTCATATCGCCCCAAGTTTTCATCCATTGCTCGTCGCTTTTCCAAGCACCTCATAATTCATTAAGGTCCTTGGTCAGCGTTTTCCAAGCGTTTTCTATTTGACGAGCTCCGTCAACTGAAACAAATCTACAAAAACAAATTAAGACGCGATGAAAAAAAATTTCAAAACTTGTTTTTGTACCTTTCATGAGCAATCTCCAAATTTATTTCCAAAAAAACTAATCGAAAATTCTTTTTGTTCCTATGTCATACTCTTTCCTTTATTTTTTTTTCAAAAAAATCTCCATGTTTACCGCTTTCACCTATTCACTTTGAATATTCTCCATCAAATAAGAGCGTGAAAGCAAATTATTCATATGAATGTTTTTGACGTTTGGTTTCACTTTTTCACAGAACGAGAATCGCAATTTTGTCGTTTCAGCTTTTGTGTCAAACAAAAAAGTGCCCTCTTTTGGGCAATAGCAAAGATACAATCAAGTCGATTTTACCACTTATAAAATATGCCATTTAAGGAATTATGGCGTTCTTAACTCAAATTCAGATAAAATTGCGCTTACGTCGATATTGCGCCGGAGGAGGTGCGATATTATTTTGTAGACTTTCCAGCTGCAAAGTTTTTATTTGTAATTCAGTTGCATTCAAGTCCAGAAATGCTTAATATATTTCTTCTTTTATTTCCAAGAGTTTCTCTTGAACCTTCATCTTAGCACACTTATCTTATTGCTTGTTATTATCATATTTATAAAGATATTTTTTCAATTCATAGCTTGCACAATTATATCTAAAAATGTTAGTTTTAAAACTGCAATTCTTTGGAATATTAGACTTGGGCTTAAAATTAGAGATCCATTTTTTAAAGATAAGTTTATCTATTGTAAGAGGAGATCCATCTGGGTTAGTTCTGTTATGTATATTAAATTACTACTGTCAGAGTCATTTGAATGTTTTGTAGATACAAGTTCTAATATATTAATTTCTTCGATTTTGATTCGGGATAAAGCATCGGCTGTTTTATTTTCTTTCCCTTGAATGTATTCAATTTTGAAATCAAATTCTTCTAATTTGATTTTCCAACGTTGCAATTTGGAATTCGGTTCTTTGAGGTTTTGTAACCAAACTAGTGGTCTATGATCCGTGAGAATTTTGAACCTTCTACCGTAAAGGTAATGGCGAAATTGTTTAGTTGTCCAAACAATAGCTAACAGTTCTTTTTCTATTGTTGAATAGTTACATTCGTGTTGATTGAGTGTTCGGGATGCGAAACATAACGGTCCGTGTGACTGGCTTAAGACGGCTCCTATCGCAAAGTTTGAAGCGTCTGTGGTTAACAGAAATTCTTTTGAGAAGTCTGGATGTCTGTTCATTAAATCGTCTGACATGACTAATTTGAGTTTTTCAAAGGCTTCTTTATAGTCTTTGTCTTCAATATTTAATTTTTTATCTTTTTTCAGGAAGGTTGTCATGGGTTTTATGATTTTAGCATAATCTAGGATAAATTTACGATAATATCCCGATAGGCCTAAGAAGGATTGGATTTCCTTTACTGTTTTAGGGATTGGGAATTTTTGGATTGCAATAATTTTTTTGGGATTTGGTTTGATGCCATCTCTGGTTATGATATGACCAAGAAATTCGGATTCTTTTTTCATAAAATCACATTTGTTTAATGAAACCTTCAGATTTACTTTTTCTAATTGATTGAATATTTTCTCTAATGAGTCAACGTATTCTTGGAGTGATGTGGAACAAATGATTATATCGTCTAAGTAGACGTAACAAATTTTTCCAACGAGGTCTTTTAAGACTTCGTTCATCATCCTTTGAAATGTTGCAGGAGCGTTTTTTAATCCGAATGGCATACGAAGCCATTCGTAGTGTCCTGATAAAGTAGAGAAAGCAGTTTTTTCTCTATCTTTGATATCTACTCGTACTTCAATTTGGTGGAAGCCTTTTGTCAAGTCTAAATGTACTATGTACTATGTAAATGTACTAAAATAGTTGGCTTTTCCTAGTTTGTCAAGGATATCGTCAATAAGAGGGATAGGAAATTTATCTTCCTTAGTTATATTGTTCAGTTTTCTGTAGTCTATTACTATTCTCCATTCTTTTTTGCCGTTTTTATCTTCTTTCTTCGGAACTATCCAAATAGGGGCATTGTATGGTGAGGTACTAGGCTGTATTATTCCTTGTTCTAATAATTCGTTAATTTGTTTGTTGACTTCTTTTTTATGAATTTCAGGATATCTATAAATACGCGTAAATATAGGTTCCTCGTTTATTGTTGGGATTTGGTGTAAAACTTAAATCATTTCCCTTTTTATAAAAGACTTTTTTATGTTTTTTTAGTAATTTTGTAAGTTCTCTACGTTCTTCGGTATTCAAATGTTCGAGACGTTTGTCATCCAAATTTTCGATGTACTCGATACTTTGAGGTTCCAAATTCTGTAGGGAATTCATTTCTTTTTGATATTCCTGTTCTTCTTCTCTCGAGAAAAATATAGGAATTTCTTGTTTATTTATTTTTAATATTCTAGTTTTGAAGTCTATCGAAGCATTGTTAGGGAGTAGAATATCATTTCCTATCAATCCATCGAAATTTTCATTGAAATTAAACAACTGGAATACACAATCTTCATTAACCGGTATTATGAATCGTTCTTTTGGTATCACTAGTTCTTCAGTAATGAAAATTTGGTTGCCCACCGTTTTTATCTCTAACGGTTGTTTTAATTGTTTAATTAAACCTTTTGGAGCTTTTATTGGGTTTAGTAAACTATTAGTTGCTCCGGTGTTAATAATTTTAAAATATGGTTGTTTTTTTTCTAATTTAACAAAGGGCAAGTTTCCTCTGTTGAATTGGATGTTTCCGAGGCTAGCTTCGGAAAATCCGGATTATTTTCTTCACTATGGTTTACTTGGGTTTTCTTAAGTTGACTGGAAGTTGGGTCCACTTCCATGGGTTTGTAGTTTGGATTTGGGTTATTATGATTAAAAGGGGGTTTAATATGTACAGGATTTTTAGGTACAAAGTTGTTTTGGTTGGGATAATATTTTTGATTGGGAATGAAGTTTTTATTATTATTTTTTGGTGTTTCGACCAATTTTCTAGGTGTTACTTCATTTTTTTCATCTACAAAACCTGCTTGGGTTAGCTCGTGTAAAGCTGCTTGAAGATTAAGAGGTCTAAGTGCGAAGAGTACTGTTCGCATATGTACTGGTAACTTTTCTTTAAATATATTAAGATATATTGGTTTTATTATTATGTTCTATTTCAGAACTTTTACCTTCTTGCACATTTCCCTTGTACACTAGTTGCCTTAATTCATCGTATAATTGGAAAGAGGATTTGAATCCTCCAAAATTTGTAATTAACAATTCTTTTATTTCTGTCCAAGTACTTATGTGTGCAGGTATTTCAATGCATCTTTTTGCTTTTCCTATTAGTTTACTTTTTAATATGTTTATACACATTGTCTGACTTTGGTTGTCGTACTTGTTTAATGTTGGAGTGATTCCATCCACATTCGTAATGAATGTGTATAGATCCTCACGTGCGTCGTCCGTCGAATGTATTTAATTTTTCTATGTATTTTAGAGGGTCGAGTGTTAGTGTGAGAGACATTTTGATATTATTTTTATTTATTTTTTTCAAATATAGTAGGCTCTGTATCTAATTTAATAAATGATAAATCTGTTCCTAAAGTATCACTTAATTTAAGCTTAAAATTATTCCTACAATCGTTATTATTTTTGTTGCTTTTTGGATCCTGTGTTTCTTCTTCTGAAGATTCGTTTGTGTACCTTGGATAGGGATTTGGCTTCTTCATCGAAAATCTTCTGCTAATAAAACTCATTTGTTGTTGTTAGACAATTAGTCTCCTCTATAGATTTCGTGACATTACCATATACGTTGGTTTGAGTCACTAACTAATTGATTTGGTTTAGATTTATAAAGTGTTCTAATAACTTGTAAATTCACTGAATCTTGTTTTGAGAGTCACTGAATTGCAATAGTTTCGTTCACTTTCTAAAAAGTATACTGTTTATTATTAGTTGTTATTTCGCGATGCTCTTTTGCGTAAAAAATTTTGAAAATTGACTTCTTTTCATTCTGAGCATTTGTCGAAAGCGATCGTTGTCTAATGAAGCTTAAATATTTTGACGCCAAGCAATGGACTTAGGTACTTTGCTGATCCAACCACGACGAAATGCTAGGACGAATAGGAGGTCCTCGTTCAATTCGTTAAGGATTTTATTCACAGCATCCTTGTTCACTTTCTGCATTTTCTGAAAATAAAATATACATGCATCTATGTATGTAGCTTTTTTATGATTTTCGGCCTGAATTTTATTTGATACCTTAGATCCACATAATTTTATCTGCAGCATCTTCTATTAAAAATTCTGTGATATTTTCTTTTTCTGTTTTTTTTTGGCATCTTTAACAAACTTGAACAAACTTCAATTCTTATAAAAATTAAATTTTCAAAACAGAAAACCAATGCCAAACTCATTTTGATATTAGTCGTGTTTTTTTGGAAAAGTTATCCGTAGTACAGTAGAATTTTATATGAAAAACAAATACAACATCCGCAGTAGGATCACTGCCGATAAAAGGAGAAGTGAAATCCTACTGCGTATAGAAATTTGACGTTTATTCGAGTTTCGGCAGTGATTCTACTGAGGATGTTGTATTTGTTTTTCATATAAATTCATTTGTTATTCATATAAAATCCTATTGTACTACGGATAACTTTTCCAAAAAAACACGGCCATTTACTTCAGTGTTGAAAACAGGTGAGAAAAAGTGCGTTCACGGTCTACTAAAAAATAATAAAATTTCGCATTTTTACTAGGCTTGTTGCACCAAATCGGGAATATCCCTAATATAATGATTTGAAGTTACACTCCCTCGCACGTTTTAGTGGACTGTATATGAAAATTAAAATAATTATTTACCTGGATTGAAATAATTGTTTTAGCGACAAATTAAAGAAATAATTTAAAGGTTTATTTTATTTTGTTGGAAACAGAACAGAACTTTAACTTCAAAATTGAATAAGTAGAATACAAATTATCACGGTCGCGGTCAAACTTGAAATGAAATCTTTTATTTCAACAAGCGCAGCTGTGCCGTCATCGTCGTCTGATTTTACCCTTTGTGTGTATTGGTATGCTTATGTGTTGTTGCCCTTCTTCTCCTTCATGGAAGAGAAATATTTTCTTGTTGCCATTTTCTATATTCATGTTGTTCCTTCGTACTGCGTAGGTAGCAGTGAGTGAAGGTAACAACTCCTTCGGTTGCTATCATTTATTTTTCCTTCCTGCAGCTGCGCTGCCGATTTAATGTGTTGCCTTTCCTTCGTTCAATATTTTGCACTATGGCAAAGGAATATTGAGTGCTTTCGCTTATTTAAATACCTTCTCTCGTATGCGTGTGGCAAGTAAGAAAAGGGGTTATTTATGTATAAAATAGACGCTTACCATTCCCGTTGCATTTTTACCTCTCGTTTCCTTCTCGTCACACCTAATATATAGTCTACGTGATTTTGCGTAGCGAATTTTCCTTCACTGGGGACATTCGATATTTTGCATTTTGTGCATGCAAATTAATAATTTTACTTCGACATCGAAGTTTTAAAAAAGATTTTATTTAATCATATAATCTGATCACTTCGATCGACAATAGGAGTATATCTGATCAAAGACCAGTTAAGACTAAATTCTAAAGTATAAAACACTTCTTAAGCTACATTGTAATAATAACATAACTGGATGGGGTGATGTCGTCTTTAGGAATCTGGAGTATTCAATTATAAGCATGATTGAACTTGTTCTGAATTTAATATTTCGGACGTGCTTAGTAGGCTTCTTTTTCCTAAGATGCTGATGGTTGTCGCCAAGTGCTTTGACAGCCATTTTCCAATTATGTTTGAATGGCAAATATGTGCCTTGCATGTTTAAATATGGTGTGGTATGGTGGTATGGTGGAGTGCGACGCGCACTTTCCGATATATTTATATGTGCAATATTGCTGTGCATATTTGTTGTAAAGCGTATTCCATAAACCATTCACAAATATGTTTGCCCGTTAAAATGAACAAAACACGCACTTTCAAGGAAAAATCTCGCGTCGCTGTTCAACATCGGCTCTAATGATCAATGTTTCGTAGCACAGTTACCTAATTACGAGAACCAGCGGACTAATCCATAGAGAGAAAAGGGCTGCCTTGACCATCTCTTAGGGCTAAAAATTCCGTCATCAAACCAAGAAATAAAACAACGATTTTTAATTAGAAAAGTTATAAAAAACCACTATCTTTATTCTTTCACGACCTTCTCTCGGTCCAATCTCGATAGCAACTGACTTACCTTCGTTATACAAATTTTTTCCCAACTTATCCTTCGTTAAGTCTTTATATAAGTTTTATATTTAAAAATACATCGACTGCAGTGCTTCAACATTGAAGCAGTTCGATACAACATGAAAGAATCCTGTTTTTATCTCTTACTGTTTAATACAGTTAGAGTAAACGATGAATCTCAGCTTCTACTGTTCTATGTACAATAAGATTTTGTTGTTTACAAGAGACAAGCACTTGAAACTTGTTCTTGAAGGGAATTGTAGTTTTGAAGTTTACAAGAGACAAGCACTTGAATCTTGTTCTTGAAAGGAATTGTAGATTTGAAGTTAAAAAGCTGTTATTGTTATTAAACGAATGAATTTTATTGTAAAGATATGTCTCTTTTATACTTAAAACTAAACAATCAAATTGATGATACATTACGTTACAAATAAATATTAATTGTGTCACATAAATTGCTTACAAATATAAATACGATGACATATTGCATTGCAAAATAAATAATATTAATTGTGTTACATAAATTGCTTACAAATATAATAGAGTAAAACAAAATATAACACAATTATGTTTATGTTGGGCAGGTCATTGTCTCCTGCTGATGTCATCAATACTTGGTGTGGCTTGTGTTCGAGAAAGCAATGAACAAATCCATTAACAAATTCTAATGTAGTGATGACCTTGCCACACTGTAACCTGTCTAGAACATTTTCAATAAGCGGCATTAGAAAATGGTCTTTAATAATCTGCTTATTGATCCATCGGTAGTCACAACACATCCTATATGTCCGGTTTTTTTGTTGAACCTAGAAGCACTGGCGACTAGGATGTATTATTCCATCTTTTAACCAGACCCCTACTTGCCTCTCCACTTCTGGCCTTGTGCCATCCTTCTCGGGCATTGGTACAACGGTGTGTCATCTTGTAATATGATTTTCGTTGGTACTGGGGTTTCGACATTGATTTGCGGCTTATACGTCTTAATGAGTTGTTCGATTTTCTCCTTCATATGAGCCGGACAAATGTGTTATTTCAACTTCAATCGATTTCTCTATGCAGCAACTAAAAGCGTTACACATTAATTCGCCAAACTCAGCTTCAAGTTCTTGCAATACTCTCATTTCTCTTGTCACCGCTTTCTCCTGATCCCTCTTAGTGGATGAATCATTTGAATTTTCAAGGGTGTCTTTAGTTTTGTACTTATCGTTTTCTATCTCTGTTGTGTCCTTTTCTACAGCAGTAGGTAACCATTCTTCTAAAGCGTATTTCACTTCAACTAATCGTGACGACTGCGTTCTTAATTAATTCCTTACCTATCACCAATTCAAACAATCAGTCTTTTTCATTAATAACGTGAAGATTAACTTAATTTAATTTTGTCTATAATAACTACAGCTTCGATGAATCCCTGCGTAAAGATTTTGTGATTACCCAACGAGAAACAGTATTCGGGACCAGTCTTTTATACCTTTTTCACTTTGTACCAAACTTTTCACTGTTAAATCCGTTGCACTCGAATCATGAACCATAGATTATCGACTCTTAGGATGAGTTTTTCTTGAAATGTGTTCTTCAATCGTGGAGCTTTCTTGGGTCTTGAAGCTTTCTTGATAAATTGTTGAGTCTTGTAATGCTTAGATGTACTCGTAACTTGGTATGTGACTTTCGAAAAAAAATTAGGGCATTGATAGCCTAATTTTAAAGCCCTACTTGTATATAAAAAAAACGGCTGTATAAGACTGCACTCAAATCTTGAACCATAGATTATCGACTCTAACAATGAGTTTTTCTTGAGATATGTTGTTCAGTCTTTAAGGTTCCTTGGGTCTTGAAGCTTTCTTGATAAATTCTTGAATCTTGTTATGCTTGGATGTAACTTGTTATGTGGCTTACGAGAAAAAATTAAGGCGTTGATAGCCTAATTTTAAAGCCCTAGTGGTAAATAAAAAAAAACAGCTGTATAAGCCGTTGCACTCAGATCTTGAACCATAGATTATCGACTCTAACGATAAGTTTTTCTTGAGATGTGTTCTTCAGTTTTGAAACTTTCTTGGGTCTTGAAGCTTTCTTGATAACATGTTGAGTCTTGTTATGCTTGGATGTAACTTGTTACATATGTTGCTTACGAGAAAAAATTAAGGCGTTGATAGCCTAATTTTAAAGCCCTAGTGATTAATAAAAAAACAGCTGTATAAGCCGTTGCACTCAGATCTTGAACCATAGATTATCGACTCTAACAATGAGTTTTTCTTGAGATGTGTTCTTCAGTTTTGAAACTTTCTTGGGTCTTGAAGCTTTCTTGATAACATGTTGAGTCTTGTTATGCTTGGATGTAACTTGTTATGTGGCTTTTGAGAAGAAATTAAGGCGTTGCTAGCCTAATTTTAAAGCCCTAGTGATTAATAAAAAAAACAGCTGTATAAGCCGTTGCACTCAAATCTTGAACCATAGACTATCCACTCTAAGGGTGAGTTTTTATTGAGATGTGTTCTTCAGTTTTGAAACTTTCTTGGGTCTTGAAGCTTTCTTGATAACATGTTCGAGTCTTGTTATGCTTGGATGTAACTTGTTATGTGTCTTACGAGAAAAAATTAAGGCGTTGATAGCCTAATTTTAAAGCCCTAGTGATTAATAAAAAAACAGCTGTATAAGCCGTTGCACTCAGATCTTGAACCATAGATTATCGACTCTAACGATAAGTTTTTCTTGAGATGTGTTTTTCAGTTTTAAAACTTTCTTGGGTCTTGAAGCTTTCTTGATAACATGTTCGATTCTTGTTATGCTTGGATGTAACTTGTTATGTGTCTTACGAGAAAAAATTAAGGCGTTGATAGCCTAATTTTAAAGCCCTAGTGATTAATAAAAAAACAGCTGTATAAGCCGTTGCACTCAGATCTTGAACCATAGATTATCGACTCTAACAATGAGTTTTTCTTGAGATGTGTTCTTCAGTTTTGAAACTTTCTTGGGTCTTGAAGCTTTCTTGATAACATGTTGAGTCTTGTTATGCTTGGATGTAACTTGTTATGTGGCTTTTGAGAAGAAATTAAGGCGTTGCTAGCCTAATTTTAAAGCCCTAGTGATTAATAAAAAAAACAGCTGTATAAGCCGTTGCACTCAAATCTTGAACCATAGACTATCCACTCTAAGGGTGAGTTTTTATTGAGATGTGTTCTTCAGTTTTGAAACTTTCTTGGGTCTTGAAGCTTTCTTGATAACATGTTGAGTCTTGTTATGCTTGGATGTAACTTGTTATGTGTCTTACGAGAAAAAATTAAGGCGTTGATAGCCTAATTTTAAAGCCCTAGTGATTAATAAAAAAAACAGCTATATAAGCCGTTGCACTCAGATCTTGAACCATAGATTATCGACTCTAACGATGAGTTTTTCTTGAGATGTGTTCTTCAGTTTTGAAACTTTCTTGGGTCTTGAAGCTTTCTTGATAACATGTTCGATTCTTGTTATGCTTGGATGTAACTTGTTATGTGTCTTACGAGAAAAAATTAAGGCGTTGATAGCCTAATTTTAAAGCCCTAGTGATTAATAAAAAAAACAGCTGTATAAGCCGTTGCACTCAGATCTTGAACCATAGATTATCGACTCTAACGATGAGTTTTTCTTGAGATGTGTTCTTCAGTTTTGAAACTTTCTTGGGTCTTGAAGCTTTCTTGATAACATGTTGAGTCTTGTTATGCTTGGATGTAACTTGTTATGTGGCTTACGAGAAAAAATTAAGGCGGTGATAGCCTAATTTTAAAGCCCTAGTGATTAATAAAAAAACAGCTGTATAAGCCGTTGCACTCAGATCTTGAACCATAGATTATCGACTCTAACAATGAGTTTTTCTTGAGATGTGTTCTTCAGTTTTGAAACTTTCTTGGGTCTTGAAGCTTTCTTGATAACATGTTGAGTCTTGTTATGCTTGGATGTAACTTGTTATGTGGCTTTTGAGAAGAAATTAAGGCGTTGCTAGCCTAATTTTAAAGCCCTAGTGATTAATAAAAAAAAACAGCTGTATAAGCCGTTGCACTCAAATCTTGAACCATAGACTATCCACTCTAAGGGTGAGTTTTTATTGAGATGTGTTCTTCAGTTTTGAAACTTTCTTGGGTCTTGAAGCTTTCTTGATAACATGTTCGAGTCTTGTTATGCTTGGATGTAACTTGTTATGTGTCTTACGAGAAAAAATTAAGGCGTTGATAGCCTAATTTTAAAGCCCTAGTGATTAATAAAAAAAAACAGCTATATAAGCCGTTGCACTCAGATCTTGAACCATAGATTATCGACTCTAACGATGAGTTTTTCTTGAGATGTGTTCTTCAGTTTTGAAACATTCTTGGGTCTTGAAGCTTTCTTGATAACATGTTCGATTCTTGTTATGCTTGGATGTAACTTGTTATGTGTCTTACGAGAAAAAATTAAGGCGTTGATAGCCTAATTTTAAAGCCCTAGTGATTAATAAAAAAACAGCTGTATAAGCCGCTGCACTCAGATCTTGAACCATAGATTATCGACTCTAACGATGAGTTTTTCTTGAGATGTGTTCTTCAGTTTTGAAACTTTCTTGGGTCTTGAAGCTTTCTTGATAACATGTTGAGTCTTGTTATGCTTGGATGTAACTTGTTATGTGGCTTACGAGAAAAAATTAAGGCGGTGATAGCCTAATTTTAAAGCCCTAGTGATTAATAAAAAAACAGCTGTATAAGCCGTTGCACTCAGATCTTGAACCATAGATTATCGACTCTAACAATGAGTTTTTCTTGAGATGTGTTCTTCAGTTTTGAAACTTTCTTGGGTCTTGAAGCCTTCTTGATAACATGTTCGATTCTTGTTATGCTTGGATGTAACTTGTTATGTGTCTTACGAGAAAAAATTAAGGCGTTGATAGCCTAATTTTAAAGCCCTAGTGATTAATAAAAAAAACAGCTGTATAAGCCGTTGCACTCAGATCTTGAACCATAGATTATCGACTCTAACGATGAGTTTTTCTTGAGATGTGTTCTTCAGTTTTGAAACTTTCTTGGGTCTTGAAGCTTTCTTGATAACATGTTGAGTCTTGTTATGCTTGGATGTAACTTGTTATGTGGCTTACGAGAAAAAATTAAGGCGTTGCTAGCCTAATTTTAAAGCCCTAGTGATTAATAAAAAAAAACAGCTGTATAAGTCGTTGCACTCAAATCTTGAACCATAGACTATCCACTCTAAGGGTGAGTTTTTATTGAGATGTGTTCTTCAGTTTTGAAACTTTCTTGGGTCTTGAAGCTTTCTTGATAACATGTTGAGTCTTGTTATGCTTGGATGTAACTTGTTATGTGGCTTACGAGAAAAAATTAGGGCGTTGATAGCCTAATTTTTAAGCGCTAGTCGTAGATAAAAAAAACAGCTTTATAAGCCGTTGCACTCAAATCTTGAACCATAGACTATCCACTCTAAGGGTGAGTTTTTATTGAGATGTTTTTTCAGTCTTGGAGCTTTCTTGGGTCTTGAAGCTCTCTTGATAAATTCTTGAGTCTTGTAATGCTTGGATGTAACTTGTTATTGACTTACGACTTCGATTCCATATCTATGGCCAGTGTTTCCATTCGATACACGGTTGGTATCATTATTTTATCATTTATCGTTTCTTGATTTATGATGATGAAACTTCAAAACTGTTTAAAAAAAATTGTTTTATTTATTTATTTTTATTTATTGGATTTTTTTCACCTTTTTGAATTCTTATGTCGGTACATTTTGTATTTACACTTTGCGGTTCTGTATTATTAATAAAATTTCAGGTAATTTTATTTTTCAAAAAAATTGTTGTTCGGGAATAACTCTGCCGGGAAGTAGGGGTTTTGAATCTTTATATGATCTTCTATAAAAAAGGGATGTTTGAAATGACGGCTTAGTCTATCTGGCAACTTGAATATATTTTTTAATTTTCTTTAATTTGGTTCATATACCTAACCAAGTTTCCTAATTTATTCTGAAAACCATTTTTAATTCGAAAAAAAAAATAGTTAAAAAAATTTCTTCTATGTAAGTAATTTTGTCATTTATCAACAAAATTACTTTTACATTAAATTAATCTTCTTCCAATTGTTATTTTTTTGGATTAGCCAAAATTCCATGATGCCACGATTTATGGTTTCATAACAAGTTAAATGTGCTAATGTTTTGGTAGCCGTTCTTTTTATGGGGTGCTTTGGATTTTTCATTCTTCATTGCTGTGTCAAATCATAGGATTATGGAACAAAACTTTTCTATTGAAAGTTACCTAATTCAAGTCAACATATTATTACATTTAGCAACTCATGAGTGTCACTAATGATCTCCGAACGGGCCAAACAATCATCCACATACAAATCGTTTTTAAGGACTTGTGAAGCTCTGTAAAATGTAGCTTGCTTGTCTTCTGCTAGATAAACAAGATACCTGATTCTATCTCATCTTTATTTATTTAGCTGCAATAGCTTGTCAGTCCTTGACCTCCTAAAAATAATATATTGAAATGTTCGATCTTCCTCTCGTAACTAAATTTGGTGATCATTTTTATCATTAACAGTGATATACCTCTTTTTGGTTTCAATTAAAAAAGATAAATCTTTGTTTTGTCTGCTGTAAAAACGTATCTATGCATTCTGAATTTCAGAACTATTGAAACTGGTTTAACTGTTGGCCCCACCATGAGGAAGTATATCATTAAGTAGCCAGAAATTGTCTTGGCTGATGCATCAAAAACATCTTGAAGCCTTCGTTGATAAACTTTCGGGTTTTATGAAACATGATGTAAATCAAATTGATCGTTGAACCGCGTGAAATCCGAAAACAATTAAAAATTATTCTAAGTCACCTTAAATTTATTCCACTTATTTAGTGAACTCGAATGCATTTCGAAACACGTTCGTTTCATCATCAGCATTGCACTACTAAAGCTCTGGGTGTTGGCGGCTTGCACTTCTTGTAGGACAGCATCAACGACGAAGAAAATGATGTTGTGTCATTTGAACTAATGCTTCCTATTTCGTCTATAGCCTTTTGATGATATCTTTTTTTATAACTTTGAGAAATCAAAACACTTTTAAAATTAAGTAAAATACCTTACTAAACAATTCTTAAATTAAAATAATGTAAGGATACTAGAGAGCGTTTTTAGTAGGACCAGCACAATCGTTGTGTAGCGAAAGAAAAAAAATGGAATGACAAAAAGAATGAAGATAGAAAGTAATTTCTGTTTAAGTGGAGTGATTGAATTAAATTCAATTAAAAGCTCAAGTGACCTCAACTCTAAGGTGCGTTTCGCACAGGTACGACCGACAGTGGGCTCATCAGTTAGAAGGGTACGGCAGCATCTAACTGATGAGCCCACTGTCGTACCTTGGCGAAACGCACCTTGGAGTTGAGGTCACTTTAGCTTTTAATTGACAAAAAGAATAATGTAGAATATACTTGAAGTTAGTTTCGTCTAGTTAGTTTTTGGATGCGTTCTGAAAGTGTTCTGAATGTGTTGGTCGCGTTCACACGAACAATTCAATTATATCCTGCGATTCGCCAACACGATTTAATTTCGAAGTCTTAAAATTCCGATTCTATTTTGTTAAATGCAAATGCGCTACACGTCCATGAATCTGGTATAGGATTTTTTTTTTAGCTCTTCGCCCTTGTTTAACTTGTTTTCTAATGGAAGAAACTTCTTTCTTGCTATTTGAAGTGAATTTCCTAAAAATAAGGTAGGGTCCTCTTGAAATGGCAAATTTATCGACAATTTTCCTTCAGAATTCAGAGTATCTTAACAGCAATCAAAATTAAAAAAAACTCCTTTTATTAAAATGAAAATATGAAAATCGTGAGATATCGTATTGTTTGCAAATTTGAGGCTTAGTTTTTTTGTACCTAATGATAGAATCTCTTCTTTGGATATTCCTGTGAGTCTGCATCTATCGTTAGATAGGCTATCTATGTTTATATTTATTGATATGTCTGCATCCGTGTCTATTAGAAATGTTTGTTTTTGATTAGGTTTTGTTAGTATACACTAACAAAGTTTGTTATCTGAAAAGTTGAGAACTATACATTTTGGTGTCCCGGAGAATCGCCGTATGCAATTTCCAGACCATCCCCGTTTCCCTGATTGTTGACAATGTTAACTCTGTTGTTTGTGAATCTATTTCTATTGGGATTTTGAGTGGCACTATAATTTAGTCTTTGTTGGTTATTTAAGTTATTATTCTGATAATTTCGTTGTTGTCGTTGGTTTGGAAAATTCTGTCTATTATAGTTAAATCGGTTATTATACCTCTTTCTCACGAACATCATTTGATTTGAACTTGTATCTTTCTCAAGCTCGAGGGATAGATTAATTGCTGTGGTTAATGTTTTTGGTTGGGCGGCGAATAATGTTGGTTTTATGTTTTCATTAATGCCGTTCTTGAAAACAGTGAGTGCATAACTTTCGTTAATTTTTGTTATGACTTCTTTTTCTGTATTGGTTGCATTTGTGGCTAATTCTTCTAATTGCAAATAATTTAGATCTGATATCAGAGAGATTATTCTGTCTTTATAAACAGTGATGGTTTGGTTCCTTGTGTGATCTGTGCTAATTTTGTATGGACTTGCGAAATTGTAGTTGTGTTTTTGTATTTTTCTTTTAAGCTTTTAGTAAGAGCGTCCAACGTTTCAAATTTTGTTGCAAACCCTATCGCAGTTTTTACGTTTTGCGATAATTTTACATGAAATATGAAATTTATAAATTCAATTTTTGCCGTATCTTTCAGAGCATCATACATTATCTTTGCTAGTGTTAAAAATGCATCGAGCTCTTTGAAATTTCCCATGAAAATGCAATTTTCATTGCAGATTAAATGTTAAAATCCGACTATTTTGTTTGTTTGTTTATATTCGTTTCTATAATATTTTTTACTAATTGGTATTTTTGTGTAAATTTGTCTATAAGTAAATTGTGACTTGTATCTATTTTTTCTATTTTAAAATTTTCTATAAGAAATTCTTTCTTTAGTGTTTTTATTTCTTCTAGTTTATTTAACCAAGTGTTTTCTTTGTATCCTCTACCTACATTTTTTTTTTATGTTTAAGTGTATACTCTCTAGTGCTTCAATTATCTCTTCCATTGGTCTAATTTTAAAAGCATTTCTTATTTTATACTGTATTTAAATTATTTCTAGTTACAATTTTTTTTTACATAATTTTTAAAATAGTTATGAATTTTGATTACTAAAAATATTATTACTATTAATATGATTATGATTAGTATAAAAATTTGTTCTAAATTTAAACCTTCTTTAATTTTGTTTTCTTTTGGTTTGGTTACCAAAGGTGTTTTCCAGTTCATTTTAAAACATTTCGAATTTAGACTGTATTTATACTATTTATTCTTACTTTGTTCTTAACATAGTTTTTGTAATAATTATTAATTTTGTTTGCCACGTATAAAATAAATAAAATTATTGCTGCTGTTATTTTGAAGGGATCTTCTTTGTCATTAACTATGACATTCTCCTTAACGTTATTATTTCCCATTATATAATTCTTTAAAAATATTATTTATCTATATTTATTTCCCTTATTATTTTTTGTTTCGTTAGGGTATTTTATGACACTCATTTTGAGCGTTTCAATTTCCTGCCATATTTTGTTTGCTGCCTCCCAAGGTAGTGGATTAATTTCCTGGTCCTTTAAAAGATTTTTTATAAAGACTAATCTTTTGCGGTCTCTGGATATTTTACCGCCCCTTTTCTTTTTTTTCTTTGTGTCTATTTTTCCAATTTGTGTTTTCCTTGCCTCTAGGTTGCTGATTTGCCTTCTGGTGTACTCCTCGATAGTAAGTCGTTTCGGGCCACTTATTTTTGGAGTAGGAGTGTATTGTGGTGCTCCCACAACTGGACCTGGTATGTATTCTTCAGACATTCAGAGATTCAGATATTCGAATCTGGTCAGGATCGCCATGTAAAGTACCTTCTATCAGATTATCTATTCGACGGGCCGAGCATAAAAATGCCATAGGTATTCTGCCATAAATGAGAAACACTTTGTATAACTAAATGAATCTAATTTTCAAATTTTACATGCTTATATACTAGTTGCTTACAAATATTTTATTATTTACAAATACTCCTACTTTATTGACAAATAATAATAATAGAACTTAATATTGTATCTTAATATCTAGTGTCATATGTTACACATTTGGGTGAACTACTTAGAGTTCAATACTGTTAGTCATTGTTTGCTTGTGTCAGCAGTTTAGGTTTAGGTGGGTCAGTCATAGTCATCGTCGAAGTCATTGTGTGCATCGTGTGCAGGTTTCGTTTTCGTTTGTTTTTGTTTTTATTTTATTTGTTTGTAATGTTTTCGTTTAGGTTGTCTCGTAGGGTTGAGGTAGGTTAAGTAGCTGCACCAACCGACGACGACGTGACAAAAAATTCCTTTTCTTGTTTTTGCTTATTTCCTTACTACTTACTAGACACGTAACACAGCCGATATTGTGTGTCGGGGATTTATTCTTCCGTGCAAGTTTCGAGGGGAGTCCCGAATTATGACCTGAAAGTCTTAACAGAAAATGGAAATAGGCACTCTGCCAACACAAATGAATTTACTATTTACAAAGGTATTTATTTATTTCAAATCGCGACCAAGTCGAATTTATTATTTTATGTACAAAGTATATCGCGACCAAGTCGAATGTATGAGTCAACTCCAAGAGTCGTAATGTGTCAAGAACGATTGCCAGAAAACGATACCCAAAATGATACTGCGAAGACCAAGTCCAAAAAGATACTGCCAAGACCAAGTCCCAGTAGTGGCCTCGAAGCCACCAGCCAGTGTCCAAGAAATGCAGCGTCACCACAGCTCCCATAGGTGAAGGGATGTGAAGGGATCGCACCAGCGATCACTTAATTAATTGCCGCAAACCCATTAAAAATATATTCAACCTGCTTCGATACTTGATACTCTGTTTCCCATTCATATCCATCGCATGCACTTTGCCGGCCATAGCCGAGCCGATTCATAATGTTCATTCATATTTCCTTTGGCACACTCTGTGCACAAGATACATATATGTCTATAAATATTCATATATATATATATATAGTTCAATCGGCACCTTCAGTGCACGAACTATAGAACAAAAAACAAGATACACAAAAATACTCATATGACACTTCTAGTGCTTGAGGAGTATTTTTGTGTACAAATTAAAAACATTTCCACGGGTCATCGGCTTATGAATTATATTGTGCATCATAAGCAAGCTAGCCCAAAAACAATTAAAGAGCATGGCATGGTCAAATGCTGATTGTGCATTTTGTAGGAAAAATCGATAGAACGTTATCGATTATCGAAGTATGGTTGGATACGAACGAAGGCAAATTATTTTGTATAAAAAGAGAAAATAAAAAGATAATTCTTCACTTCTATTACTGAAGCAAAACGGGTCTTTCCTTTATATAGCAACTCGCTGGAGGTTCCCATTCAGTATTTTAGACACCCTACAGAGCAGTATTGCTTTTGGGTAAAGGTTTATTTGGCTACTCGCCGGACCAAGTCTATCATACTAGAAGACTTAAACCGCCAAAGAACCTCCACTAAGAAGAGAGATTCCAGACAGACGAGACCAACTTTACAGGGAGTCCAGTAGCTGGTACCATGCCCACGCCTTCGATATCCAACCGCACACCAGAAAGAATGTGCCGACACCAGCAGCAATTGTCAAGATCCGTGGGATAGTCAACTGAGGGTGAGCCATTGTCATTGTTTTGTATATTTGTTCTTCCAAGAACTATTATTGGGCCCCAGTGTCCGCAGTATTTATCCAAGATAAATATAGGGCAATAATGATCGGTTGGCGACAAGAAGTATCCAGTGACGATGAGTAGGCAAGCCGTCGTCGCGAGCCGCTTAGCCATACCCAAGGTATGCTATGTGTATCTGCTATCCACTGGATGACGATACCTCATATGACGATATGCGGTATGTATGCCTGTGTACCCATTGTACAGAAAAGTATCGCGTATCGTCCCTGGCTTGTGGGTGACGATTTCGATGGTTGCTGTGTAGCCGATAGAAAAGTATCTATCGTCGCTGGCTTGCATGGTGATATCTATGGCTATAGATATACCCGAAGGTGGCATCAAAATGTGTCGCAATTCGATGTTCATCGAATGGAATGTGTGAAGTGATGATGCTCGGCTGGTGGTGGGTTGCGGGGTGAACTAAGTTCGTAGTGTTGCGGAGTCAGCTAAGCTGAGTGATAATTTCTAGGTCAACGGGTTGTTGACCGAACATCCTGCCCGGTCGAACCTTGGGTTCGAAATGTGCTGTAACTAGCGCTCTTGTTGGCCATGTTGAGGTAGGTATCGGAAGGATATAACTACTACCCAGTTTCTCAATAAGTTCGAGGGAGTCCTCGATTGTTCTCCTACAAAAGGACCCATATGTATTTTAATCGGTCTGGTGCTTGAAGAAGACCAGACTTGATCCTAATATGACCACAAACCCCTCCTGGGGTGGGCGAAGGAACGGTGAAGTGTAGTGTGTTCTGTAGGTGGCGCTCTCGTGGGCCAGGATGAGGTAGATATCGGATAGATATGGTTTCTACTCAGTTTCTCAATCAGTGCGGGCAGCTAAGTGTATTATGAATTGTAGTCGACCAAGCGACTTAGCTTCTGGACAGGTCGTCGGCACTCGCCGGCCTGTGTGTGAAGAGTAGCATTGCGGACCAGGCCATCCCTGCCCGGGTGAACTGCTATTACTCGACCAAGTCTCCAGTGAGTGGGAGGAAGATTGTCATGTCGTACCAAAACGATGTCACCGACTTGAATCTCAGGCTCCCGTTTTTTCCATTTACCACGAGTCTGTAAGGTAACCAGGTATTCCTCACTCCATCGGTCCCAGAACTCTTGATGAATCTTACGCAGCCATTGATACTGCTTCAATCGGTTGAGTGGGACATCTCCAACTTGCGGTTCCGGAATGGCAATAAGTGGAGCTCCAATCAGGAAGTCGCCCGGGGTGAGCGCCATCTTGAACTAGCGGACATGAATTGAGGCACGCCTCGATGCGGACTGCAAGGGTGTGCAGTTGATGATACCAGAGGGACTGGGATCCTACCAAACGGAGCAAGTGGTGCTTCGCGGATTTCACTGCGGCCTCCCATAAACCACCTTGATGGGGAGCGCCCGGAGTGATAAAATGCCATTTTGTCCCTGCATGCGCCAAAGCTTGCTTGTTGTAGTCGGACTCAAAATGAGCCAAGTCTTCCTTCATGAGCCGGTTGGCTCCCACGAAGGCGGTCCCATTATCGCTATATAGGTCGGGGCAGGGTCCACGCCTGCCGGTGAAACGGGTGAAAGCATCTAAGAAAGCTTGGGATGAGAGGTCCTCTATGACCTCTAAATGCACGGCCTTGGTTGCCATGCACACGAATATCGTCAGATATCCCTTAGTAGTGGTGCGGGATCGCTTGGTACTACCACACGCTAGGAATGGTCTCGCAGCATTAACTCTATGGCTGGGTAGTGGGGCCATTTGTTGCTTGAGTAATGTACCCCGATGTCTTCGTCGGCAAACGACACATCTATGAATGAAAGTACGCACGACTTGTCTGCCATGCACCATCCAATACTTGCGACGCAAGGTTTGTAGCATGATCTGCACTCCTCCGTGCATAGTGACCTCATGCGTATGTTGGATTAGGAGCCAAACCAAGTGCCCGGTCTTGGGCAAAATGATGGGGAATCTCTGCTCCTGCGGTAAGGACGCATGCGTGAGACGCCCTCCAACCCGGAGGATACCTTTTGGGTCCAGGTACGGATTAAGTGACAGTAGTGGACTAGAGGAGGCCAATGAGGATCGATTCTTCAGCTGTTGAATATGCGGGGGGAAGCTTAGCACTTGTTCGGCGCGAATCAAGCGCTCCAACGCGTTTTCGAGCTCGTCTGCTCCGATAACGGTAGTATGCATTAGGTGACGATAGGGCTTCAGCCATCTCAACATGTAGGCGACCAGGCGTAAGAGCTTGGAGAGGCTGCTGTATCGTTCCACCAACGGAATAATTGTGCCGTCCAAGCATCTGGTAGTCAGCGGTAGTGAAGCGAGGGTCATCCCAGTGATGACCGATGGTTTCGACTCGGCTGCAACTTGGAGCACGTCTGTTTCGGATAACTGCCCGGCTGGGCCCAGAGGGAAAGAGCCCGATGTCAACCAGTTTGGGCCTTTCCACCATAGCGGGTGTCTGATAAGGTCGGAGGCGCCAATGCCTCGACTAGCGCAGTCGGCTGGGTTATGAGCCGATCGTACATGATTTCTCATACTATACACACGAAGTAACCAACGAGTATCTCCGCCACGAAAACAAAACAACAAAACTACCCCTTTTGCACGATCGCAGACAGCACACACAAACAAGATATTTGTTTTTTTTTTTTCGGTTGCAGTTGCAGGTGCACAAAATAAAACGAATATAGTTTTTTTTTTAAATTTATGTGGGTATTATATGGATTCCGCTTCTGATTTATTAATGTCCGAAGATGATTATTGCAATCATCAATAAAACTCTCACTATATTTACTTAATTATACTTTATTAAATTATATTCAACTTATTTAAACATATCGAGAGCACACGAACTATGAACCTTTCTTTATTAACGCTTCGACAGGACTGCCCGTGTATTTCCTATTCCTCGTTCTTCTTCTTTGCAGTGCTGCCGTGTAACAGTATGTCGAATCATTTGAAGTCTTGTCTATCATGTTGACATTTAGCAGTCTCACAGGGTGATCAAATAAATTAAAGGAATACATTTTCTTTACATGTATATACATTCTTGCACCATAACTCTTTCTCTATAAACTCACAACACTTATCTTTACACACTTTTCACGGCGCTAGTACAAATATATGGCTTGAATGACCAAATATATGGCTTGAATGACCAATGTTGTGACATTGCTGTAGCACCAAAATCTATACCTAAAAATACTAAAGGAATACAAATTGGATTAATGAAATAAAAACAACCGATTTTAGAGTGGAAAAAGCCTTGCCCAAAAAACCACTATAACAATTTATTCTTTCTGGGTCTTTCCGATTATAGAGTCATTCAACAACTAACTTAATATGAATTATTTCTCTCTAAAAAGAAGGAGAGAAACTCTCAGAACCATCGACTGATAGTTCATAAACTTTCCATTCGGTAAAAACCATCGATGAGAGTTGATAAACTATCCTTTCGATACAGATATTATACTTAAATATAGAGAGATTTCTCTTTTATTTGAACAGCGTCATGTTGTCGAGTTGAAGTGGTCCAGAAGGTTGATGAAATAACCAGTCATACCATGAAGGAAACTGGATGTTAAAACATCTAGGCGACAATCAGTTTGAAGGATGGATAATCTACGCTCAAAATAGGATTTTACCCAGGATTCATTGGCGAAGTAGGGAAGGTTCTTCAGGCAAAAATAGGCATCATTGGAATTTTCGATCTTGCTTAATCGTTTATTCCAATCAGATAGGCTCCATAGGTGACCGAGTTTAACAATAGTTTGTGAAAGGGGCTTTTAAGAGGTTCCTGACTACTCGTATGTCTAGGCACATTGAATGTTCGTTGGACATGCAGTACCACACGTTAAGAAGGAGAAGAATTTAAACAGCATTTTGGGTGAATATAGGAGGCACGCTATTTGTTTCAGTCTTTAGGATTTTTTCCAAAATAGATAAATTGTTACCGTTACGGGATCGGGTGTGGGATATCTAGATTCATCCAAGATGTCATTAATCTTTAGCCGTAATCCTCGCGAATTCATGTTCAAGCGGCTCACGTCTCGCTGAATTTCCATCGTCTATTGACCATTACTGCTAACGTCGTACCCGATAGATTTCAGCTCTGCAGAGACTCTAGATAGCATAGACTTAGCACTTTGAAGTTCATCACAAATCCCAATGAGCAAGGGTTCGTCCGGTGGAAAAAAAGGAGATACAGTTCTAGAGGAGTTACAGTGGAAGTGGACCTCTAATAATTCTGATTGAAGGGATTTCAATTAAGTGGATGCGTTATTATTTAGCAGTGAAGTCAGACAGTTTGTGAAAGGAGTTAAGACGTTTATAAATTTCCGAAAGTTTAGAAAAACATTGAGAAGTATTTCGTTGACACTGCTGGTAAAGTTCTTCAACACTTTTTTACAATTATATAAAATTTTTTGGAGACATTTTATTTAAACAGTCAGTGTTATTGTAAGCTGTTGAGTCACTTAGGCATTTAATGGCAAGCATAATATGGGAGAGAAATATGCCTTTACACTCATCACAGTAAAAGAAAAAGTTTTTTTTTAAAGAGGTTATGATTTCCTATGAGTAAGTATTGTTTTGCTCGTTCGTTTCTTTGGTTAATATGGTTAATAGCCTGAAAGATCAGTTTGTTTACTGTTTTTTGATCAATCTTCACTTGTTCTCACGCTCATTACTCGTTTTCCTTTTTGGTGCAGGATACTTGATAAATCTTTCTCCTTTCGTGATCGTGATGGATCGGGATTCTGTTTCTTTCGTCTTGCGAAATACTTTGGCAGGATCTTACTCACTGATTTTACTTTTTATTTTAAAATACTTTTAAGAGAGATTTATATTTTATATGGTGTCCAAAATGAAAAAAAAAAAAAAAAAAACAATTGATCTTAATTTTGAACTGACATAGGCAAAATAATACTTTATTGAAATCTGTTAGAAAATAAAACAAGAAATTACATCTAAATAAATATGTAATCTCAAAATAACCCGCCGTCCTTAGCGTCGTTGCAAGTACTCATTAATCAGTATTCTATTACTAAGCTCTGCTGCCTTGTAGTGCCGTGGTATTTATGTAGGAACTTATATCCAATAATAAACACCTACAACGTTTTAATGTTACATTTGCATTTTTATTTCATTTAGAACAAAAGGAAAGTACACAGAATGATTGCTTTTACATTTTACATTCATTGATTTGGAAAAAAGATATACACAAACTATTGCTTTACATTTAATGATTTGGAAAACTATCCTTACAAGACCGCCGCCACTCACGAGTGCACACCCAGAACTGCCACCTCAAATCCAGTTCCACACATCAAACCTCCGTAGTACCTGGTACCAGGCAAGCGCCCTGCTTACCCAGCTCAGCACCCAGCCCGCTCCTAACACTCCTCCAACCAGCAGTATTATTCTTGGAATTCGTCTTGGCATTTTTCATATTGCTTAATATCATTGTGGCTATTTAAACCCATTTAAATGGGTCATGATTTCATCTTTGCATTGCTTGCATTCGTACTTTGCATTGTTTGACTCATTATGGTGTATGATTGCTGTCGCGACGATGACGGCAACAGTACACCATATTTGTGGAGGAATGTGCTGATTTGATTTGTGTTGTATTATCTTTTCTTGCGGCGACGGTCTGAAAGGGTAGTATCTGTTATTTAATTACATTACAATCTACTTAAAGAATACTTATCTATTCATGACCCCCACATCCGGCCATCCTGAGGAAAATCGACTGTCCTCAGTCGATGTCGCCTTCGTCTTCAGAGTCATCTAGGTCATCCCCCTCTCCGTCGGCCACCCAGGGCTTCATATAGTCAGCTGATGTACTCGTCACGTTAGGCCCCTCATGTTGACCCACCTTTTTTACTTCATATCTTTCATTTCTTTTTACTTTAGTCACCTCGTACGGCCCTAGGAAACTGGCATGTAGCTTCAGCCCAGTCCCAAACTGCGTTCTTTTGATAGCGACAAGATCACTGACCCTGTACTCATGTGCTGCTCTTCTTTTCTTGTTATAGGTTTTTTGGTTTTCGGCTTGAACCTTGCTTATCTCTTCCTTTGCTGTTTTTCTCATTTCGTCTCGATTCGTTTCAAAATCATCTAAGATGACATCTTCCAACAGCTTCCTTATCTCAAAATCTTCCGCTCGACGCATGGTTGCCCCGAACATCAGTTGGAATGGACTCCTCTTCGTGCTTCGCGACACAGTTGAATTAATCGCTCGCTGCACCTGCCCTACGTGTTGATACCATTTGGTTGGGTCTGCTACAGCTACTTTTGACAGTACCTCAATAACTATTTTGTTGATTCTCTCAACCTGCCCGTTGCCCCTTGGTACTCCGGTCGTAGTTAATATGTGATGAATCCCCCTTTCGTCACAATACTCCTTGAATGCGTTTGCCGTAAACGCGGCGCCTTTATCGGAAATCAGACGTGTTGGGTTCCCGAATATTTCACTCTGCTGGTCTAACCGTTTTATTGCCTCCTCACACTTCGTGGTCTTCACTGGATATAGCCAGGTGAACTTCGTAAAAGCATCAACCACCACGAACAAGTAGTTATAAAATTTGTTAGTAGATGGAAGCGGTCCTACGTGGTCGATATGTAGCGTGTGTAACGGTACGTCACTCTTCTCAATGGGGTGCAAGAACCCTTGGGCCTTTCCGCTTCTCTTTGCTGCTAGTATACAGGCCACGCAGTTTGCCAACACATTCTCTATGCATCCCATGAGCTTCGGTATATGGTAATCTTGCTTTACTATGGCTTCCACTTTTCTCGCACTTATGTGCCCCTGGATATGCACATTACGAATGATTTCCTTCTGTAGCGACTTGGGAACAACTAATAAGTGAACACCTCCTTCGAACTTGTACAGCAATCCGCTTCTTAGTTCATAGTCCTTATACGCACCAACAGCTGTAATTATATCAATTATTAATTGGCAAAACTCGTCTTTACCTTGTGCGGATTTTATCCGGTGTATGAGACCATCTTCTATTCTCATGGTCACTGGATATCTGCTTAACGCATCTACGTGTCTCATTGACTTCCCTGCTCGGTGTACAACCTTCATGGAGTATTCCTGTAGCATGATCGCCCATCTTGCTACTCGCGGACATAAATCTCTCTTCTTCATCGTAGCCTCGAACGCTTTGCAGTCTGTCATTATTGTAAACTCCATTCCCAGTAGATACACTCTCAGTTTGGCTAAACACTTCATTATCGCCAGTACTTCGAGTTCGTAGCTTGTAAATTTTCTCTCAGCTCGACTGGTCTTGAAACTCAGGAAGAACGTTGGGTGGAACTGTCCATCATCATGTCTCTGCAGCAGCACTCCTCCGTATCCTTCTATGCTGGCGTCTGTATGGAGTTCTGTGGGCAAACTAGGGTTAAACAGTTTCAAAACTGGCTCACTGCAAAGACAAGATTTTAGCTCATTAAATGCAATCATTTCATTTTCACCCATCACAAATTTGTTCTCTTTTCTTAAAAGATCTGACAAAGGTTTAGCTGTCTGTGAGTAATTTAGAACGAATTTCCTAAAAAACCCCGTGAGTCCCAGAAAGCTTTGTATCTGCTTCACATTCCTCGGTACCGGAAACTTCTGTACTGCTTTCACCTTCTCCTCTGATGGCCTTATGCTTCCGTTGCCTATAACGTGCCCTAAAAACTCTACTGAACGTGACAGGAAATTGCACTTTTCCCATTTTATTTTCAGTCCATACTCCTCCGCTACCCTTAGTACAACCTTCAGCTTCTCCAACGCCTCGACTTCACTCTTTGCAAATATGATGATATCGTCCACATATATCAGCAAATATTTTTGTACTACCAGCTCTCGGAAAATTTGGTTGACAAACCTTTGGAATGCAGCTGGTGAGTTGCATAGTCCAAACGGTACCTTAATAAATTCGTATTGCCCGTCGGGTGTGACGAATGAAGTATATTTCCTGCTACTCTTTGCTACATCTACATGGAAAAATCCATCCTTTAAATCTAAAGTGATAAATATCTTTGCATCGTGAAGTGGTTCGAAAACCTCCTCCATGACCGTCATCGGGAATCTGTCCTTTATCATCTTCTTGTTTAACTCTCGGTAATCGATACATAGTCTATACTTTCCGTCCTTCTTCTTCACCAGGACTATCGGGCTGGCATATTCTGACCGACTTGGAACTACGATTCCCTCCTCTATCCACTCTTTTACTTGTTTATTTACTGCGTCTCTTTCTGGAATCGCTAGTCTTCGCGCCTTACGGAAAACTGGGATATCGTCTGTCAATACGATGTTCATCTCAATGCAGGACTTTGCTAGACTTTTCGGCCTGTATGCATCTACTATATCGTTCACTGCTTGTCTATACTCTTCGTTTCCGACTTTCCACTTCGTTTCATTGTCTCTTTTCTGGTACCATTCGATTTGAAAAATGTCGTTCTCTTCTAGATTGTACCCTTCCCTCATACCCTTTTCCTCTTCTATCTTCTTGACCATCTTGATTTTTCCGCCGCTGATGACTATCTCGACATTCTTTAAAAAATCTCTTCCAAGAAGTATCTCCTCTGGAACCCATTGATCCGGTACAACCTGAAAGCGATTCAAATATTTTTCTGTTCCAATCTGTACTTCTAACACACATGAGCCTAGGGTTTTTCGAGGGCTGTCTCCAAACCCTTTCAACGTCATTCTCGGTAACTGAGGTTCTGCTTCACTTATCTTCTCTTGGAATGACTTATGGATTATCGAAACGTCGCTTCCGTTATCCACGAAAGCATAATATGTCTTCCCTTTCACATTTATTGGAATGTGGCGCTCATCTAATTCGATGCGATTTACGTGGCTAATCCCTCTTGAGGTCGACGGTGTTTCACTCTTCACTTGGCAATCTGGTGATATATGCCCGAACTGATTACACTTGAAACAGCGTGTTCCCTTCCCCTTATCCGGACAACTCGCAGCTATATGCGACTTCGACCCGCAGTTGTGGCATCTTTTCCCTTGTCCTGCTTGACCTGTTTGTCCTCCCCTTACAAGAGGCATCAACGCTTTCCCGTTACTATTACCGCTCTTACCGAACCCCTGTTGAGTTGGCATAAACCTTTTCATTTGCCGATAGTTCTCCATTTTCTTCTCGAGTTCCTCTAATGTGGTGGCCTCGTATAGGATCATCTTATTGTGAATTGAATCTGGGATTCCATTGCGAATATACTCTATCAGCGACTCCTCATCGACTTTCCCTTCACTTGCCAGTTGCTGCATTGAGTAGAGATACTCCAGGAGACTCTCTGTCGTCTTCTTCTTCCTCGCTTCCAGCGCTCTGTGCACTTCGATGGTGGTCTTTGTTTTTTGAAACTCCGTTACTAATACGTCTTTCAGTGCTTCATAGCTTGTTAGGCCTGTTCTGGTCTCGACCGCGAGTCTGGCTGCCCCTCTTAATAGCCGCTTTGTGTACAGGAATTTTTGGATATCGTTCCACTGACATACGGCAGCAATATCTTCAAAATCTTTTAACCATACTGCTAGGTTTTTCCCCGATTCTCCTGAAAAGTGCTCCAGTGAGTCCTCGACATCTCTAAACACAAAATTGTTGGTCCTTTCGTTACTCATCTCGTCTTCGTTTTCTTCGCGCTCTATGTTCTCGTTTGCTTCGCGTCCTTCGTCCTCGCTTGTTTCACAACTGGGAGTTTTCACTTTGTCTCCTTTTTGCTCGATATCCTCACCACCTTTTATCACGCTTCTGATTTCGCTTACCGTAATATTTTCGAATGCCCCTCTAATCCTTTCCACTAGGTCCGTCTTCAGGCAGTATCGATATGATAGCTTCTTTTCCTTCAAAAATGTTTGCAGCTCGCGTGTCGTGAAGAATGCGTTTAAGTCATCCATCCATACCCTCACGTGCCTAACTTTGATTAATTTCTTCACTCAATCTAAATAGTATCTTCTTTGTCTTAGCAATATAAAATTTTCTTTTATTCTTCGTTTGTTTATTAAACTAAAATTACAGCTTAACCCACCTCTTTTCCCCTTATAAATTCTAAAGGTTCGATTTTCTTTTTCTTCTTAGATACTTTGCTTCTTAAACTTACTAATATTATTTCTTACCAAATCTTTTCCGTCTTAGCAATTTCGTAGCACCTTCACAATTTGTTTTTTTTTTTAGTTCAGTTCATATCTTTTCCAAATCTTTTCCGTCTTAGCACTTTCGTAGCACCTTCACCATTTGTTTTTTTTTTTAGTTCAGTTCATATCTTTTCCAAATCTTTTCCGTCTTAGAACTTTCGTAGCACCTTCACCATTTGTTTTTTTTTTAGTTCATATCCCGGTTTTGAGCCCCCAAATGTAGGAACTTATATCCAATAATAAACACCTACAACGTTTTAATGTTACATTTGCATTTTTATTTCATTTAGAACAAAAGGAAAGTACACAGAATGATTGCTTTTACATTTTACATTCATTGATTTGGAAAAAAGATATACACAAACTATTGCTTTACATTTAATGATTTGGAAAACTATCCTTACAAGACCGCCGCCACTCACGAGTGCACACCCAGAACTGCCACCTCAAATCCAGTTCCACACATCAAACCTCCGTAGTACCTGGTACCAGGCAAGCGCCCTGCTTACCCAGCTCAGCACCCAGCCCGCTCCTAACACTCCTCCAACCAGCAGTATTATTCTTGGAATTCGTCTTGGCATTTTTCATATTGCTTAATATCATTGTGGCTATTTAAACCCATTTAAATGGGTCATGATTTCATCTTTGCATTGCTTGCATTCGTACTTTGCATTGTTTGACTCATTATGGTGTATGATTGCTGTCGCGACGATGACGGCAACAGTACACCATATTTGTGGAGGAATGTGCTGATTTGATTTGTGTTGTATTATCTTTTCTTGCGGCGACGGTCTGAAAGGGTAGTATCTGTTATTTAATTACATTACAATCTACTTAAAGAATACTTATCTATTCATGACCCCCACATTTATGTTTGTTAATTGATGACACTGCAATTTGATTGTTTTTCGTATTGTATTCGTATGTTCCAATAATTGGTTGTTGGCTCGTTGGTTGAACTGCTGAGGTTGCTTCTTTTTGGTATGTTCCAATTATTGGTTGTTGAACTGCTGAGGTTGCTTCTTGTTGGTATGGTCCAATTATTGGTTGTTGGCTTGTTGCTGTGGTAGCTATGTCATTTGTAACTCGCGTGAGCATCCCGCTTGAGTCCCCAATTCATTTCTTTAATTAAAATTTATTTATAAACACTTGAACTAATAAGAAATAAAATTAAAATAAAATACTTGATCGCAGTTCCGTTGTGGATCTATTGATCTTGTGCTGTTGACCGGGGTATTCCCAAATGCTTAACGACTTGAGCAACCGATATGCTGTCCGAAGTGTACAAACAGTTTGCACCGGAAACTCAGCTTAAGTTACTCGTTCTTCCGCGAAATTAAAAAATTATTAAGAATAAGTAAATACTAACAGCTGAACGAACGAACATTTATACAATTAATGTCAAATAATAAAAACAAATGAAATTAAAAATTTTTTAAAAATCTGTTGGAAATATCGCTTTCAACAAAATGCAACATCCTCATTATTATATCTTAGCTGAACGATTTCAAATCATATGTGTCAATTTTCTTTTCAAGCTTGTCACTTCCTTTTTAAAACTTAAAACTTTCTTGTTCCTTGAACTCTCGTAAAGATAAGTCACATTTTTAATCATTAAATAATTTAATAATCTTTAATCTTTTATAATAAATCTCAACCTGAATTAAATTGTTTTGTTGCCTTTTATTCAAAAGTGTGCTAATTTATTTACAATAAAATCTAAATATTACTGTTTGCTATTTAAGAATTTTTGATATAACAAGTTTGTTTCCTTAACTTTTAATATCTTTCCATGCATCATAATATTTATTGTACCATCTGCATTACGATAGACCACATCTTGTTTGGTATTTGCCTGTTTACTTGTAGGTCTCTGCTCTTTCGGAGTTAGCTTTAATTCATCTGATTCCATTGGTAAACTTGCATCTTTCCTCAGCAGTATATTGTCTTGAAAATTGGAGAGGGTGTTATTTTTGATCATGTCCATAATTTGGTTAGTTGTTTTTCCGAGAATCTCAATTTGTTCTGTTATGTTGGTTGGCATGCTTACTAGATTATCTAATTTTTTCTCAAGCCTTTTTACAGGATCTTTAACCGTTTCAGTGGATATAGCTTCAGCATCATACATTCCGCTAGACATGATCAAATTGATAGCCCAGTTATTAATTCGTGTGACCACGATGTCGTCAAAATCTTGGATATTGTCTTTTATTAATAATTCTGGATTTAACACAGATATGAGTTCCTTCACTTTTTTGATCCCAAGATAGCTGGTTAGGTAAGCTGGGTCGGAGCAACAAGATTCAAATCTATCTCTTACAAGTTTTTCTCTGGTCAAACGATCCTCCTCCATCTTCAAGTAAATAGTTTCTTTTTCCTGGAAATCTTTTTGGAGAGCCTTTAGTTCTCTTATTTTCCCTTCCACATTTGCGATCCGACTTTTGTACTCTTTTACTAGAACTATAGTATTGAGTTCATCTTCTGATGTTTCAGATTCATATTTTTTTGAATCCCGATACTCAGAGAATGAAGGATTTTCCATGATCATCTCCAATTCTTCGGTCATAGTACTTGACTGCCGGGTGTTGCGTGGCAAGAGGAGCGGAGGAGTGTCGGTATTAGGGATAGGTAGGAAAAAGGAAAGGATAGGAAACTGGAATAGGAATAGGTTAGAAAAGGGTAGGAATGCTAAGTTTCGGAGGACGCGGCCTGCTTGCGATGCACGGCGTCAGCTCGTCGGACGGGGGGGATCTTGCCCCCGAAACTTAACCTCGCCTGCAAACAAATACATAAATCAGGCCAGGTAAACAACACAGCAAAATTTCGGACTAGAAAGAGACGGACGGACTATCGACACACCAAGGGCACTGCGGATGTTGTTGCAGTGAGGCCATTACCCACCCTACCATAGGAATCTTCGGCCATTTTTAGATTCCCCCAAAAATGGCTGATGATCGCGTTCAGGTCATACCATCTTCACTGAACGGTTTTGGCTACCTTAGGTACCCCTGAAATTTCTTCACTTAGACCGTCATGTTATGCTTATGCACAACAGAAAAAGACATTAGTTTCCAAGATATGGCGGTTGAAGTTTATTTGACTTTTAACTTTAAAATTAACAAACCTACAACTAATTTTCTTTTCAATTCTATAATTAGATGAATCATCGAAAATCTATAACTGAAGACAAACAATACACTAGAAAGGAATAAAAAAAAATACCGTGAAACTGGTCACTTTTCCAACTAACGATCTGAAAAGCACCCTTTTTGGTGCGCTTACAATGGTCTAAATTTTCACCCGTAGTTTTTCCCTACCTACATAGAGCTCTTTGGAGGTGGAATGATCGTAAATAACTTTTGGATTTATTGGACGGAACGCGGACTACGTCGGAAACGTAACTGTTCACTTACACTGTTCAATAATAAGTTAAATGAGAAAAAAAAAATAGAATAAAGTTAATATACCTTGAAAAAATTATATATAAAAAGAAATATAAATAATTTATTGAAGAAAAATGACTTCAACGCCTTAATTTTTAAAAAATTACAACAAAAATAGTGAACTGGAACAAACTGGAACACAGGGAACACAGGAACAAATGACAGTAAGACATACACTCAATTTTTCTTTTCCTCGCCTAGCTTTCTTCTTTGTAGATTCTCATTATTTTGTTTGTGTTGTACTTTATATATATGTTATATGTTCGATATTAGTGATTGTCTACTCTCGTACCTGTGCTTTGATTTCATTTTTATTTTATTTGTTCAGGGACTCACGGTACCGCATTAGCTGGCCTTGGTATGGTGAATACGCGATCTCCTGGATTCTGGTGATTTTGGATATTCACCAAAACTGCTCTGCTCTGTTCACCCAAGCACCAGTAATTAGACACCACAGCTTGCAAAGTAATGCAAAGTAAAAAAAACGGGGGCGGCCCAGCGCTTCGCTGACCAACTGGGACCGCCAAGTGCACAAAGATGAATTATAACCTGTATAAAATTTAAGTTAACACCAGTATTCAATAAAACATTTTCTTTGCAAACTCACCCTATTCTAGAGATAAATTTAATTTAATTTATTTTTTCCTCAAAATGAATCTCCTAGGTTGGTTTCGGTAAGAATTCAACCTCTAGGACACAATCTGGCAACAGAATTACAAAAATTAATAACTTGGCAAAAATCTCACAGGATTTTAGGGAACACGCACCAGAATTTGTACAAAAGAACCGAATAAATAGTTTAATACTAGTGATGGTGAAGAAATTTGCGGATTATATTTTTTTTCTTAATTTTTGTTTAATCTCAGCGAGGGATAAATGACAGCCGATTCACATGTCACACAACCTCCTTTGACATTAGACTCCACATCCGCCTGTCATTCCTTCCATGACGTTTCACCGAACTTCCTCACCTAGTACATTTCCGTCCCACCATCCAGTACCTATCTCCACGGATAGAGGGCGCTTATCAGTTTTACTCCCAGTTTGCATGAGGATTGCACACGTTTTCGTGTTAAAAACCATTCTACACCTATCCATCTACCTTGGCAGTTATACCTAACCCTTGCTCTACTTGAATATTGGATGAACACATACTTTACAATCCTAATTGTCCTCCAATACCTTCGTGAACTTCACTGACCGATTATCTCCTCGTGTAAACATCATCGGCAACACTAGTGAACATATACTACACTTACAAACTTGACACAAACAAATACAGACACTATAGGAATCGGTTTGATTACCAGACTCTATCTGTCAGACTCTCCACCGTACCATATGTCACTTTTGACATTGACAGATGAAATATTTTTTTCAAATTCTACCCTACGTCCGGGCGTCCACAACACGGGATGCTACTACGCTAGTTTCTGTTAATGTTTCATCGGTTGTTTCAGCAATGGGTGAGTCTGTCTTATCAGAAAATAGGTCATCAATTTCTGATGTGTTTGTGATTCTCTTTATACTCTCGCCATCTGTTTCATAACCTAGTATTGCAAGGAACTTGTTGTATTCGTCAATAGTAAACCCCTTATTTTTCCACTTTAATGTACTGTTTACATCAATCTTTGACAGCCATCCAGGTAATTGGTGTATCACATCGGAAACATCTCCCCCTTGTCTGAATATATTTAAGATTTTCTTAACCTCATTTGTTGCTTCTATAACTGGCAAACTTAGAAAACATGACGTTATGGTTGGTGGTTGGAGTGGACTGTATGCTTTGATAATTTTCTTTAAATGGAGTTAAATCTTGAGATGAAGAAGCGCCATGTGGTGCAAGAGTGACTTGAGATGATGAAGTGACATGTGGTGTAGGAGTGACTTGAGATACAGATGATGAAACTTTTTGATTTGCAGCTGTGGGCAAACTTCGTTCAAAATGCAACAAAGTATGATGCTTGCCCTTACAGCGCAGACAAGTGTTAGTGCTCTGACATTGATTTGCATTGTGAGTCAATGCAAGACAGTTTATTTATGTTTTCGAACTGTATTGTGTCTGTCATTCACAGACATTTTTAAAAATGCTGGACAGAGTCTAAGTGGATGCTGTGCACTGCACACTTGACACGCACGAATAATTTTCATGTGAAAATTTCGAATTGGCTTAGACTTGGAGCTAAGACTGACTGAAGTTGGTTTGATAACTTGAGATTTTATTGATTTTGTAGTGTTCTGTTTCATTTCAGAGACACTTTCGAGGATGCGATAACGATTTGATAAGAATGTATTCATTTGTTCCCATGTTGGAATATCAGTGGGTGTCTTTAATGAGCTTTCCCAAAGATTGAGAGTTGTTTCTGGAAGCCAGAGGCACACAGATAAATGATGATTGTATTCCAGGAATCAACGTTGATATCGTAAGACTTAAGTGCAATTAAAGCATCATTAATATTGTCGGGGAATTAAACTTCCGAACACAGGGGTCGGGGTACAAAAAAGGTTCCAAGTTTAAAAAGGCACTCTGCCAACACGAAGTTAATTTACTAAGTACAATTTGATTTATTCAATTATTTACAATGGGTTTCTTTATTAACTACCAAAACGCGACCTAGTCGTACGAACTCCACGAGTCTCAATGTCCAAAACGATAATGCCAATACCAAGTCCAAGTAGTGGCCTCGAAGCCATCAGCCAGTGTCCAAGAAAATGCAGCGTCACCACAGCTCCCATAGGTGAAGGGAGTCCAGTAGCTGGTACCATGCCCACGCCTTCGATATCCAACGGCACACCAGAAAGAATGTGCCGACACCAGCAGCTATTGCCATGATCCGTGGGATAGTCATCTGAGGGTAAGCCATCAACGTTGAGTTGTTTGTTTGTTCTTCCAAGAACTATACTCGAACCTCCAGTGTACTGCTATATTTATCCATGCAAAATATAGGGCAGCAACGATCGGTTGGCGACAATAAGTATCTGGTATCGATAGTCCAGACTGTTAGCAACCCATGGTGCCATCTATGCTATCCACTGTATACGATCCCTCATATGACTATACGGAGTGTGTGTGCCTGTGTACCTTGTGCACAGAAAAGTATCTCTTATCGTCACTGGCTCGTGGGTGACGATTTCGTTGGGTGATGTGTAGCCGATAGAAAAGTATCTATCGTCGCTGGCTTGCATGGTGATATCTATAGCTATAGATATACCCGAAGGTGGCATCAAAATGTGTCGCAATTCGATGGCCATCGAATGGAATTTATGAAATGATGATGCTCGGCTGGTGGTGGGTGCGGAGGGCACCAAGTATTTGGTAGACACAAATGATGTGTCAGCGATGACCCTGATGAAGGGTTTATTTTCCCGGTCATCGGTTGATGACCAGACATCCTGCCCGGTCGAACCTCTGGTTCGAAACATGATGTCATCTGAGCCCTAGTTGGCCATGTTGAGGTAGGTATCGGAAGGATATGGCTTCTGCCTAGTTTCTCTGTGTTATACGTTGTAGTCGACCAATCGACTTAGCTTCTGGACAGGTCGTCGGCACTCGCCGGCCTGTGTTTGAAGGGTAGCATTGCGGACCAGGCCATCACTGCCCGGGTGCACTGCAATAACTCGACCAAGTCTCCAATGGGTGGGAGGAAGATTCTCATGACGGACCAGAACGATGTCACCAACTTGAATCTCTGGCTCACGTTTTTCCCATTTACTCCGATTTTGAAGGGAAACCAAGTATTCCTCACTCCATCTCTCCCAAAACTCCTGATGCACCTTGCGCATCCATTGATAGTGCTTCAATCGGTTGATAGGTATATCGCCAATCTGAGGTGCACTGCGATGAGGGAACCACCTATCAGAAAATCAGCTGGGGTGAGTGCCATCTTGTCTTCAGGGTCGTCATGTAGCGGGACCAGGGGCCTCGAGTTGAGGCAGGCCTCTATCCTGGTTGCTAATGTATGCAGCTGATGGTACCATAAGGATTGGGCCCCGACCAATCGCTTCAAATGATGTTTGGCAGACTTCACTGCGGCTTCCCAAAGACCGCCTTGATGGGGTGCGCCAGGGGTGATGAAATGCCATGTCGTACCGGCGTTGGCTAACGCTTGTTGATTGTAGTGGGATTGGAAGTGTGCCAAGTCTTCCTTCATGATCCGGTTGGCCCCCACAAAGGCCGTTCCATTATCACTGTACAAATGAGCGCAAGGACCACGTCTGCTCGTAAATCTGGTGAATGCATCGAGAAACGTCTGCGAAGCCAAGTCTTCGATTACTTCCAGATGCACTGCTTTCGTTGCCATACAAACGAAGATGGCCAAGTAGCCCTTGACCGTTGTGCGGGAGCGCTTGTTCCCAACTCGAAGGGTGAAAGGTCCGCAATAGTCCACACCGGACGCTGGAAAGGGCCGTGCTGGATTCACTCTAGGGCTCGGTAACGGAGCCATCTGTTGTCTCAATAATACTCCTCGGTGGCGCCGGCATATGACGCATTTATGTAGGAATGATCGCACAGCTTGTCGACCATGCAGAATCCAATACTTCTGCCGCAAAAACTGTAACATAAGTTGCACTCCACCGTGCATAGTTGTGGTATGTGCGTGTTGGATGAGTAGCCAAACCAAAGACCTTGTTTTGGGTAGGACCATGGGGAACCGTTGGCCATGCGGTAGTGGAGCGTGTGTAAGTCGGCCTCTGACTCTTAATACTCCTCGGGTGTCCAAATATGGGTTCAAGGACAGTAATGGGCTGGAACTTGCAAGTGGAGATCGGCGACGGAGTTGCTCTATCTCTTGCGGGAAACTGTTGCTCTGCTCATTTCGAATAACTCTCTCTAGGGCGTGGTCGAGCTCGTCTGCTCCAACCACCGGGCTCTTCATCAAATGCCGATAAGGCTTTAACCATCTTAACATGTAGGCTACGGTCCGTAGCATCTTGTTCAGGGAACTGAACCGCTCCGCCAATGGGATGACCACGCCATTTCGTAGTCTTGTGGATACTCTGGAATCGGTGACGGTAATACCAGCAAAAACCGCCGTCTTGACCTCTTGGTCAACCTGGGTGATGTCATCAGGGTTGAGCTGCCCGGCTGGGAATAGCGGGAGTGGGCCTGCTGCTAACCATGATGGACCTTGCCACCATAAAGTGTGTTGAAGAAGGCTCGTGGCTGAGAGACCTCTACTTGCACAGTCTGCTGGGTTCTGGGCAGACCGCACATGATGCCAGTGCTCTGGTGATGTGAGTTCTTGGATCTGTCGCACTCGATTAGCGACATATGGCTTGAGTACGGACGGCTCTTTCCGTAACCAGCATAGAACGATACGGGAATCCGACCAAAGGTAATAAGGTGACGTCTTTAGACCCAAAGCGTTACGCACGTTCTCTAAAGTGACTGCCAGAAGAGAGGCGGCACATAGTTCCAACCTTGGAATCGTGGCTCCCTTCAGAGGGGCAACCTTAGTTCGGGACGTCAGGAGCGAGACGTGAACTTGGTTGCACTCATCGATCGTATGCAGGTAGATGACTGCAGCATAAGCTCTCGAGCTGGCATCACAGAACCCATGGATAGTCGTCAAACTTCTGTGATGCATACCTAACCATCTCGGGACTCGGATTTGATTCAAGTGGAGAAGTCCCTCTCGAAATGATGTCCATTGTTGTGCTAACTCTGGAGGTAGAGGCGCATCCCATGTGAGGCCTGCTGACCAGAGGGTTTGGATAAAAACCTTTCCCACAATTACAACGGGAGCAAGTAGTCCAGTCGGGTCGAATAACTGAGCTACTTCACTGAGGACTCGCCGTTTCGTGGCCGGGGAGCCGGTTGCTTTTAATTCCACCAGGAAGAAGAGCTCGTCAGCTGTGGGGTCCCAACGTAGACCAAGGACAGTGGCAGTTGGGCATTCTATAACGAGCTCTGTGGAAAGAGAAGAAGATACACTGTTAGATACCTTACCAATTACCTCTGCGCAATTCGAGTTCCATTTGCGCAACTTAAAGTGTCCAGCCAAGAGGACCGTATTGATGTCCGCTGCCAAGCGGATGGCTTCTGTTTTACTGCTACAGCTGGTGAGAAGGTCGTCCACGTAAAAGGCCTTCTCAATTGTTTCTCCGGCTGCCCGGGAGCGGGTTGGATCGCGCACCAAGTGCTGATTGTCCTGTGCACACTGCATCATGGACCTTACGGAGGTGTAAGGACTGGAAGCCATACCATAGGTGACCGTCTTCAGTCGGAAAACTGCGAGCTGGTCTGATGGGGATTCTCTCCAAAGAATCCGTTGGAAGTCTCGATGTTCGGGTGCCACCAGCACCTGGCGAAACATCTTTTCGACGTCGGCTGTCAAAGCTATGTTGAAGCGACGGAAACCAAAAATCACGTTCACAAGGGACTCTTGTATGGTGGGACCGACCAATTGGATGTCATTAAGGGAGACACTCGTTGTGGTCCGTGCGGATGCATTGAATACCACTCGAAATTTATCTACCACAGCATGATGTGGAATGTAATAGCAATCTGGGTGATCGCCATGTTGATCAACCCTTTCCATGTGGCCAAGGTTCTCGTACTCTCTCATAAATGCAATGTAGTTCTCTCGTAGCTCTGGATTGCTGACAAGGCGACGTTCTAGGCCGTAGAATTGTCGCAGTGCGGACCGGTAGGAGTCCCCCAAGGTGGGCGCATCGTGCCGAAACGGAATCTGGACCATGTATCTTCCATCGGGCGTGCGAGAGTGGGTTAGCAGGTAGTGTCGACTGCACTCGTCTTCTCTGGTCTCCTCCAGGGAAGCTTCTTCTAGTTTCCAAAAGATCTTTACCAGCTCTTCCAGGTTGTGATCCGCTGCACCTCGGTTCAAGAATGTTCGGGCGGGAACTTGTGTCTGCATCTGGGCGGTTGGACCAAAAACCACCCAACCAAATCGGGTCTTCTGTGCGTGTGGCTCGTGCGGTAGTCCATGAATCACTGCATCTTCTACTAGGAGGCCCCAGACGTCGGCCCCCAACAGGACGTCAATTGGACCAGGAGTACCCAAGTGTTTATCGGCCAGAGGGAGGCCAGATATATGCGACCAACGAGATACGTCCACTGGTGTATCAGGCAAGATTGAAGTGATCACAGGGATGACCAAGGCATTGATAGTCATCGTGAGTGAAGATCGCGTCGAACGGAGTGACAGCGTCACCTGGCCGTGAGCGGTAGAGGCTTTGGAGGCGCCAATGCCATGTACGGCTACCTCCACTCGGGACATTTTGAGCTTGAGTCTGTGGGAGAGATCAAGTGTAACAAAACTTACCTGCGATCCAGGATCGCAGAGGCATCGAACCATGTGCTTCTCAGATGAGCTACCAAATGCGTAGACTAGGGCTGTAGCCAGCAAGACGGTAGCAGGTTGTGTAGGGAGTCACTCTTCTTCCTCATATAGCTCGACCGGACCCAGAATCCGGTTTTCCCAATCCGTCGGAGCAGCTGCTGGCTTCTTGGATGTGGCGCCCTTTCTCACAGGCGCCTGCGGGTTGTCACTCGAGTAGCATAGTAATGTATTGTGTCGCTTACCACACCTTTGGCAGGACAAGTTGGACGGACACTGGGAGGCGCTGTGTCCTTGCTTCAAGCAGTTGAAGCAGCCGTTGGCATCACGGACGGCATTCAAGCGCTGTCGGGAATCTATGTCCCTAAACTTACTACACTGGGCCGATCGGTGCGGTTGCTTGCAGAACACACACTGTTTCTGAAGCTTGTAGGCCTCGGGTAAGTCCGGTATTGCGTGTATTAGGCTCTCAAACGCGTCTTTAAAGGCCAGCCACTTGTGCCAACTTCCATCAAACTCTGGGATCTCGACTGGGGCCAACTTCATTTCAAGCTTGGCAGTCAGTGCTGGAGCGGGTGTGCTCGGTGTAGGTACCATGACCTGTCTGTCTCTAGTTTGCAGCTCTGCTATTCTGCGCTCCAAGACGGCAGTAGCATCACTGTGTTGCGACTGAATCACATGCAGCAAGGCGTGGTGTGCAGTGTAATCTGAGTCGGTGTCCTTCACTTCGGCCAGGCACGCATCGTGGGCCGCCAGGAACTTGTCGAACTGCTGGTCCAGGGCTCGCCGTTCAACGTCAGTACGGACGACATCCCAGGTGGATAGATCACCCGTCGTAATGCTAGAATGCAAGCGCTTAATGGCTGTGCATGCGGCAGATCGCTTCGCTAATTCACTCATATTGGTCGCAGGGGACACACAAATTTAACCAATGTTTGTAGCAGGGGACACACAAATTTCACCAATGTTTGTCGCAGGGGACACACGTAAACCACCAATTAATTGTCGCAAGGGACACCAAAATGTTCACCAATTGATTGTCGCGGGGGACACCAAAATGTTCACTAATTGATTATACCTCACAGGGGGCACCAAAATGTCGGGGAATTAAACTTCCGAACACAGGGGTCGGGGTACAAAAAAGGTTCCAAGTTTAAAAAGGCACTCTGGCAACACCAAGTTAATTTACTAAGTACAATTTGATTTATTCAATTATTTACAATGGGTTTCTTTATTAACTACCAAAACGCGACCAAGTCGTACGAACTCCACGAGTCCCAATGTCCAAAACGATAATGCCAATACCAAGTCCAAGTAGTGGCCTCGAAGCCATCAGCCAGTGTCCAAGAAAATGCAGCGTCACCACAGCTCCCATAGGTGAAGGGAGTCCAGTAGCTGGTACCATGCCCACGCCTTCGATATCCAACGGCACACCAGAAAGAATGTGCCGATACCAGCAGCTATTGCCATGATCCGTGGGATAGTCATCTGAGGGTAAGCCATCAACGTTGAGTTGTTTGTTTGTTCTTCCAAGAACTATACTCGAACCTCCAGTGTACTGCTATATTTATCCATGCAAAATATAGGGCAGCAACGATCGGTTGGCGACAATAAGTATCTGGTATCGATAGTCCAGACTGTTAGCAACCCATGGTGCCATCTATGCTATCCACTGTATACGATCCCTCATATGACTATACGGAGTGTGTGTGCCTGTGTACCTTGTGCACAGAAAAGTATCTCTTATCGTCACTGGCTCGTGGGTGACGATTTCGTTGGGTGATGTGTAGCCGATAGAAAAGTATCTATCGTCGCTGGCTTGCATGGTGATATCTATAGCTATAGATATACCCGAAGGTGGCATCAAAATGTGTCGCAATTCGATGGCCATCGAATGGAATTTATGAAATGATGATGCTCGGCTGGTGGTGGGTGCGGAGGGCACCAAGTATTTGGTAGACACAAATGATGTGTCAGCGATGACCCTGATGAAGGGTTTATTTTCTCGGTCATCGGTTGATGACCAGACAAATATTACTTTGTAGTGACTTTATGTCTCTACTAGATTCAATAAGAATTGGTGGTTGATTTAATAAAATTTGGATTTGGTTGTTAACCAAAATCCTTTTATTTTCGTATTGTTCTTTCAACGCGTTCCACGCTAGACTAAAATTGTGATCTGTTAATCCGAACTTATTAACAATATCGAATGCTTGATCCTTTGTTTTGGCACGTAAGTGAAATAGTTTCTGCACGTCACTTAACTTGGAATGCTTTATGTACACCGCCGTGAACATATCTCTAAAGGATGGCCACTCTAAATAGTTGCCATGAAATTCTTGAGTATCGCACGCAGGAACTTTAATATTGTGAGAACTTTGTTCAAACTTTGAAATAAGAAGATCCTTTTCTTCTACACTTTTCGAAAAATCGGAAGTGACACTCTGTAATGACTTCAAAAAGTCTGAAATATTACTTGTACACTGAAAGTACGTTTCGGCACAACTTTTATATTTGGCTTTAACCTCACTTAAAGAGGATAATAATTCGGCATCCACGCTTTTCATACATAGAGTATATTTCGTTTTGACATCGAGCCATAATTCTAATAATTCTGTCCGATACGCTTCCAATAACGAAACCGTATGAGTGGCACTTGGTTTTGCCTTAAAGGCCGCATGAAACTCGACCAATGGGTCGGAAGCGAAAATTAAATCGTCCAGCAAACTCATTATGGCGACAATACTGCGCGCTTATAACCTCAAACAGATTATCAAACAAAAAAACAAAATGACTTAAAGAATCGACTTTGTAAACTATATGCCCGATTTTGTATGAAAAATACCCAATGTACGCAAAATGATTTTGATTCCACACCACAAAATAAAAAGTTGTAAAATATAATATATAATGTGTGTATGTAGACACAAATTTATTGATATATAGCACTAAAATATATATTATATAACGTACCTTGTACAAAAGCTTGAAAATTTATGATGATTTTTGATGATGATTCTCACGCTGATAGAAATACAGATGAAGATGATGTTGATTATGATGATGAACTTGATGATATTCACGATTATAGATGATGATGATTCTGATGCTGAACTTGATGATATTCACGATTATAGATGATGATGATTTTGATGCTGAACTTGATGATATTCACGATTATAGATGATGATGATTTTGCTTATGGTAATTCCCAAGATGATAGAGGAATATGATGTCGATTTTGATATTGATATTCACGATGACGATTTATAGATGATGATAAAGTTGATTATGATGATAAAATCCACGACGATGATGATGGATGATGTTGATTCTGATAAAAATCACGATGATGATGATAATAGATGATGATAACGTTAATTAAGATGATGAAAATCACGATGATGATAGATGATATATGCATTAACAGTTGCTGATGGCGTGGTTAGCGTTAACTGTAATGCAGGTAGCGTCACTTTGTGATAACGGTTGATGCTAGTGGCGTGGGTAGCGTAACTGTTATGCCAGTAGCGTCACTTTGTGATAACGGTTGATGCTAGTGGCGTGGATAGCGTAACTGTTATGCATGCGGTTAGCAACGATGATGACTTGTTGCCAACTTTGGCAACTTTGGTGGGTGATGAAGATGATTTGTTGCCCACTTTGGCAGCGAAGATGATGATGATGATTTGTTTCTTGCCGACTTTGGCAACTTAGATGATGATGATGATTTGTTGCCCACTTTGGCAGCGACGATGATGATGATGATGATTTGTTTCTTGCCGACTTTGGCAACTTAGATGATGATGATGATTTGTTGCCCACTTTGGCAACTTAGGTGGATGATGATGATGAATTGTTGCCCACTTTGGCAACGACGATGATGATGATAGATATATGATGATAGATGGTGGCAACGATGACGACGACGACGACAAAACCCAGCCACAATGCGAGCAGCAGTCGACGACGGTGATGACTTTCACAAAAAGGGAAGATTTGATAATCTGGCTCGATTGGACTAATGTAGAGCGCCGAAACTTTAGCGCTTGGTGAATTGCCAATCCAAAAAAAAATAATGGTCGACACAAATGATTTTAGTTTATAAGTTTTATTTAGTTGTAAGTGCACAATTACTTAAGTGGTTAATTGATAATTTTTTAGTTCTAAATTATAAGCTTTAATTTTAGCCAGTAAGTTACTTTAAGTTTAGATTTTAAGTAAAAAAAAAAAAAAGGGAACCGATGTCACCGAAACCGAGAACTTTAATACAATGAATTGAAAACAATGTGCGAACTTTAATATGAATTGACACAAGGCGAAGACGACCGAAAGTAAAAAACCGTAGTGCCAACATACAAAAAAAATACTCGAAGGGAAGTACCCTTGCAACAAACACTGGCGGTGGGCTTACACTACTTTGTTTTTTGGTTCAACAAATATCTTAAATTTACTAAAAGTGAAGCGATTCGAACTGATTTTTCTTTCTTCTCAATAAGCTTTTCTATGGCGATCTGTCTCGAACAAAATCTAGTTAAAAAGTGCCATCATGGCGGCCTCCTTCATTCATTTTCGCTTTCTCACATTGTATCTCTCTTTTTAACTCTTCGTAGTGGCAGTGTTCGGTCACGGTTATAACGCAAAACTCCGCCTATTGGCTGACAGCTTGCTCCGTTGTTGAACCCAATCCACTCTCTCATTCCTAACTCTTAATCCCTAGTGAAAGGGATCATTCACAATGGAGATAGCTCAATGAACGAATTCAGCTCATCTTTGTTTATCAAAGTCATCTTTGTTTATCTTGCACAGGCACTCTATGGTGGGGTCTCGGCCATTTCGTTTAGCGTTCCTCGTTTTGACTTGTCCGTCAAGTTATGTTAAGTTCTGTGGACCACCTGTCATTCCTGTCGTTGAAACTGGACCGTCTATACAATGTTTTGTCATCTTATGAGTGGAATTCCTGTTGCTTTTCCAAGATGCTTTAGGAGTAGGCACAAAAAAGGAAACGAATGGGCTGGTGAACCTTGTGGTAAAATTTACCGCAACAGGTTGTCCACTTAGATATGTTGTGGAATATTTGAGTTATTCCAATTTCAGAAGGTCTTTTCGAAAATTTTTCAATTCATCTCCATCAGGAATGCGGCATCCCAATCAAGTTTTAAAACCCAATTTTCTTGTACATATGTAGATTATTGCTAGAACTGCCACTAGAAGCAATGTTTATAGGGGATCGAAAATATGAGCAGTGTCAGATAATAAGGATCATTTAGTAACTTTCGCCATTTCGTACCAATTTGTTTAAATTAAAAATTGGTCTGATGCTGGTAAAAAAGTCGTGTAAGTCCCAAAGTCGTGGAAGATTGTTTTAGTTTCGAAATCTTCTTTTGGAGTCGCAACAGAATTGAGAAGAGATTATTCTGTAGAGCTGGTCCACTTGTAACGTGCATTATTTTTGCTGGTGGTATGCTATGTAAAAGTATGTATATTGCATTTGACTTTCGGTGAAAAGGACAAAAAAAACATTTGGAAATACGATAATATCAATTATGATGTTTGGTCGTGTCCTCTCCCACTTCCTGTCAACATGTTTGAGAAAAAAGCCTTTGATCCAAATTGCTCAATCAACCAAAATAGCTAAGACCGAATTCCAAATCAGTCAAGACTCATAAAAGATCTTCAATTATGATTGAATCTGAGATTCTTCAAAACCAAAAAAAAAACTTAGACTCTCTCCTCAAAAAAAATATTTCCCTTCACGACCTTTCCCCACCTTTAGGACCCATGTCTACAGACCCAGGCCCATCCAGGCAGGGGTCGAGAAGGGTGTCCATTCGCTTAAGTGACCGAAGGCCTGCTGGATGCCATGCTTAGCTCGTCGATGGGGGGGGATCTTGTCACTAGTTACCTTTTTTTTACAGGCCTTAATCTTAGTTCGTAGTCGATTTATTGTTTACCATCTTCCTAAAAGAAGCAGGACCCGAAATTAGCTAACCGATTAATTTAAGCTATCTTTTTACTTCTCGCTACCCCACTTAGAGAGGAGGACATAGGTGGTCGTGCCCTCGGAGTTATTCTATACCCACCCTTTAACGTATCCCTCACTAGACATACCTACATCAAACAAGAGATACGCCTACGCCATCGTTAGTACACTAAAAAAAATTGAGATGGCCCTAACAAAAAGGGGAAAGCCCCTGACTTCCCCTGTTTTGGAACTCTCCTTCCTCAACCCTCCATCATACCGGATTCACTTTTCCAGAAAAACTTTACCGCTTATAAATCCATTTTACACCACTCATATAGAATTCAAAAAAAAAATCGGTTTTCTTTTCATTTTATGCAATTCCTCAACAAAAAGAAAAATGTCTAAAATACACAAGAAATAACACTCGAGAGGTTCATTAATAAATACTTAATTCATAAGCAATTTTATTTCACTGTTTGCTTAAATCTATCTCTTAATAATAATAACATTTAAAAGTTCCTATCATCCCCATTCATCGCAAAAATTTACCAAAAAAAACGAACGATTAGAAAATGATTCGGTTCTTACTTTTTTTTTATCTACATCCCATAATCCTTAATACTCCCACAAAGTGTTACCGAATAGATTTGATAAAGCCCCTTACTTGAGCTTTGTTTAAATAATACAAAAAAATATAGATATTTTGTATTCAAATTTATATAGGGAAAATAATTTATCAATATATAACAACAAACAACTCACTTACAGGCGCTCCATTATGTTGTGCACAGCATTATGTTGCGACGTGACCTGTTGGGTTAGCAAAGTTGATTGAAGAAATTTTATATCACTGAAGAGTATTAAGTATCATATGTAAATTGAACGTCCTTTTGAGTTCTACAAAACTGTTCACCGATTCCGATGAATGAGATGTCACATTCTTCAATATAGCACAATCAAAAAACAAATTTTTCTATCCTCAAAAGGTAATAACTATTAATTTTCTTTTTGATTTGAATACACATATGTACATATGTATATACGACTGTAGGTATCTATGTAACTATGTATACTTATGTATTTTAAGTACTTATAGGTACATAGGTACGTACATATGTACATATGTGCAGGTGCATATACTAAATTAAATTTAGATTTCTTTTTTTTTTCAGTTGGACTTTTCTCTTTCTTTTCTTTTTGTTACGAGTACATATCTTTTTCTATTGAATTTTCTTCACAATTCTTAAGTTTTCATTTCAGCACTTTTCTTTTTAGCACTTTTCTTTCCTTTTTTAGAATTTTCTTTACGTATCTAATTTATGTTTCCTTTCAGCTCTAAAATTTTAATCATTCCCGAATTTTCTTCTTCTCCCTTTTTTTTTTTAGTTTTTAGTACTAATTTTTTTCTTTTCATTAACTTTTCTTTTTCCTTTTCAGCCCTAGCTATCCTTTTCTAAGAAAAATCACCTTTTTTCTATTTCTGGGACTAAACCTAAGCTGCCACAACTTATTTAATTTACATTTAATTTACACTTTTTCACTTTTTGTTTCTTTTAATTTGCATGTTGTTCCTTTCAGCTGAATCTTGAGATTTCTTCGGACTCCTTTTTCGACCTGAGTCTTTGATGGCCCAAAGGATCCTGGAGGGGTTGGTACCTTCCTCCTGCCCTATCACAATAGAATCGTCAACGTTATGGACGAGGTTCTTCTTATTTTTTCCTACATGTGTCCTTGGTCAGAGAATTAATTTCTCTATCTCTGGATTCTGGATTCGCCTTTTTTTTAAGTGTCGCCTAATGGATTGTGACCAGCCAAAATCTCAAGATATTTCGACTGAGGAAGCAAGTTATTTCCTTGAAGTCCTGACTACCAGATTCTTTTTGTCTGTAGTTTTGACCAAAAGGAAAGTCAAGAAAGCCGTAGACCAACACCACAGGAGGGAATCCGTTTCTGTTGGTGAGTGAATTTGGGTGTCCTTCGTTGACAACCCTTCTCCGGGACGAGAATTAACTTGTTGCAGGGCCGCGAAATTTTCGTCTACCGTGGTTTTGATATTATAACTTTGATTATTATATATTATAATCGAAACTCGCGCGACGTTTAGAAGACGGAACTACTTCTCGCGACGGCTAGTTTTGAAAAGAAATTTGGTAGACGAATAAAACCACGAGGACGCCTGATGGCGTGATCAGTTTTCTTTTGCCAATGCGGAACATGATGAAAATGTGATGAAGCGGATGTTAAATATTTGGTACGGGACGGCTCGAAACACAATTCTTGCATTTTCTGAACGCACCACCCAAATTTAACTTTTACCCTTGCACACAATGCTTAAGAGGCCTCCGGCCAAAATGTCGAACTCAGATTCGAAGATTGGAACTTCGAATTAAAATAATCACTCCGCATTTTTGTACTTTCAACATGTTTGATCTTCGAAAGTTGCATTTGGGTTGCAGAGAAGTTACAGCCTACACACAACCTTCTTTCATTTGCTTGTTTTATTTTTGTGTCCTCTGCTCTGTTTGATCTGTTTGTAGAAAAGGGTAGTGTAAAGATGTATAGAGGGGTAAGGGTAGGTTCAACCTTTCCGTTGTGTGAAGTATTAGGCGATGGAACATTTGAGCAAGAAAAAAATATTATTTGTATCTACCTAGAAGCTCCAATATGTCGAGCAAAATGAAGTTACATACATATCTGTGTATGTATGTATGTAGGTATACACCTGTATCATAAAATGGAAAATTGGTGATGTTGACCTTGAATTTGAAATAATTCAGAGTTATTATGTAAGATTTTGTACCTATATTACAGATATGTATTTTTTCGACCTACCTATAGATACGTAGTCATGTACATTATATATTTGTAATTGCAGGTTTCGATAAAATGAAAAAGAAAGAAAGACTTGCATGAATTAGAAAGGTTTTTTTATTTTAAATTCTGAATACGAATTTTGCTCTCTTAAAAATAATTTTGGTGGTGATCGAGTTTTTGCTAAATTTACATTATTTACATTTATTCTTAGTAGTCACCAATTTGATAAAAAAAAAAGTAAAAAGGGATTAAGAAAAGGCTAAACACCCAAAAAAGTCAAAATTAATACGTATGTGTGTATTTAGCTATTTACATTATGTACATGTTCATGCATAATTTTTTTGTTCACTTTTAACTAAAAAGCTATTTTTAATTGTGACTTATAGGTACTATAAGGCAAGTTATGCATTCGTTAAAAAAAATCTAACTCGAAATTTTGGTCAAACTTGACATTACGATGATAGCGAAGACGAAAAAGGTGAGTCTCGAAATTCTGTCTGTTCGACTTCAGCCTAAACGACTCGCCCAATTTTCGTTAAACTTGGTACATACCTACCTACATATCATTTTAAATTTTTAAATAAGTGAACACAAATTACATAAGTACATTTAAGAACATATTTTTCAAAAAGATTAAAACTTACATAAAAAGCCAAGTGCCCACGCAATAAAGTTTATGTATGAATAAAGAATTTATTTAAAATAGAGATAAACGACGAACCAAAATCTGCAACAATTCTTAATATCACGGCACTGAAATTGGCGTATTGTGAACTTAAGACATCAAATTCGGTAAAAGCTAATTGTGATAGTTTTGAATTATTTAGAATAAATAATTCAAATTTTCTCTTTATTATTTGTTGGAATTCTGGGCCCATAACCTAGTAGTTATATCTAGAACTCCAAAGTCCTAGAAATAACTAATTTAGTAATTGTTCAACGTCGAAACCTCTTTCAGATTCGACTTGATTGTTTAAATTTGATTATATTGCTCCTTACCTCAGGTGGGGAGTAACAATTTCGAACAAATGAATTGACTTCTGGATTAAAATTGATTTTATTATAATTTTCATGGCTATTTATAATTGATTCATAAACACATTTGACAATAATTTTCATTTCATGGGAAACTAAATGTGGGAAAATAAATGTAATAGGATAGGAGAGCACCTGTAAAAAGTGCTGATTGTGCAATTTTGGTGGGAAGCATAATATGAAAAGGTATGGGTCGTGATGTTCATAGGCAATAAGGTGTTCTAGATTTTGATAGGGTGTTATAATCTTAATAAACTGCTTAAACAGTAATAAATTTGTTCGATGAAATTAGATACTGAACGTTATGGTATTATTACGATAAGAACGACCCGGCAGTGTATGTGTATATTTATGTTGTTAAACAATAATTGACATTCAATTCTGCCAGAAATAATCTTATAAATAAATATTTCGTCTAACAAAACTTGTGCTGAAACAAAAAAAGGATATTGAATAGACTTAGCCTACAATATAAGTTGAATGCTGTCTAAACATTTTGTATTCTGTATATCTTGTATATCTTGTGAATTTTTTTGTTGAATTTTTCAGTTTTGTCTAAAAATGTTTCGAAATTCCAAATAGTGGATGCTAAAAATATTTCAGATTTCTTAAAGAATCTACCTGTGCAGAAAATAAAACCTATGCTCCTGGCCTGATTAACTAAGAAGAAGTGGTAGTGTTTGTCAAAGATTAGCTTAGAGTGAAACACAACAATTAGATCTTTTTGCTCATAAACTCTTGTCAATTTATTTTCATCCAATAGATAGTTAAAAACAATAGGATCCTTTTGAGGAGTGAAAGACATGAAGCGAATTTGAATCACACCATAAAGAGATAAAGAGTTATACCTTACTCCTTATCTATCAAATTGGTAAATTATATTATGATTAAATATTTGGAAAATGTTTTTATAGTTTAATTTTAAAGATATTGGCGCAAAATTTTAAACGACTTTGTCTAACTTTTTCATAATTTACGATACGTTGGACAATTCTTTTTTTTAGATTTCTACTGTGATTATGCCATTAAATATAGTAATAACTAAACAAATAAATTCATAATTTTGCTTTGTATACATGTATTTGCAAACAGTAACTTAAATCCAACAAACTAACTAATGTTTTTTTTTAAATTAATTCTTTTGTAACGCTATACCTAGTTTCAACTCAATAATTTTGTTTCTGCAATTAAACTATATAGATTTTTCTTTTTATTTTTTAATGTAAGAATACACGTCAATTATTTCGACAGACGGCATATTATGTCATTGTTCTATTTTTTTTTTAAATACTTCTTATAATATTCTTGTATTTTCTAAATAAGGAATTTTATAATTATAATAGATAATAACAGATTTATTTATCCATCGCCGGCTGCAATATTGGAAAATTTAAGATCGAAGAAAACTTTTGAACATTTCTAATATTCAATCTACTTACAAAGCATATCTTTTAAAAAAATCAACTCCAATTTGTTTTGGTATGAAATGACCGTTGTTAATCTGGATAAAGTATAATTTTAAAAGATAAAATAGCTACATATTTGCTACTGTTAAAGTTAGACGAGCTCTTTAACGTTCAAGTATAGTTTTTGCGTTTAAAATTAACAAAAAGTCGGTTCTCGTTTTATAAACGATATTTATAGTCAAACCTCATTCTAAAATTGATTAAGAGTAAGTTTTAAATATTTAAAATCCTGCGCCATTTTGTTTATGAAAATCATGTTTGTGGATTAATTATATTGAGTTGTAACGTTTCAGCTGATATCACACCTTCCTTCCAACCTATTCATGAACAAAATTTTAATTAGAAACATTTAAGTATACAATACATATCTACATACAATAATAAAATAAAAAAAAAGATTGTACTTATAATAATTATTGTAATTGCAATAATTAAGAATGTATACCAATTTTTTTTTTATTTATTTAAGTGTTTTTTGTATTCGTGTTTTTTTTAAGTCTTGGGTGTAATCACACCCGAAACGTCACAACTCAAAAAAATAAACAAATTCTATAATTGACCTTGCGCCCACTCTAGGACAAACATCATTTTTATGAATAAAAAAAGCTCACGAAGAAAGGATAATTTAATATTTTATTTTCTGAGAATATTGTATTCTACCTACTTTAAAAAGGTCATTTTACTAAAAAGGGGTTGGTTAATGTCCTAAAAACTCTAATATCTCTTCTCAAAATTGCAAAATCTAATACTTGCCTTGAAATAAAAAAGTTGAAAATTTTGGCTCAAAAATGAAAAATTTCAAGATTTTTCAATTAGAATGAATAATTCCCTCAAAATCCAATATTTGTCCAAATTATTAAAAAACTAATACCTATTCGAAAAAAGGATATTCACCTCGTCGTTCGTCGCAATACAAAATAAGAAACAAACCGATTTCTTACATAACAAACATACCGAGCTTCATAATAATACATTCAATACTTTTCGCATACCAACCAATGTACATATGTAGTTACTTTTCTTCCTAAAAACACACAAAACAATCCAACAAGTTAAATCTACTCCTTTGCTTCATTTTACTTTCACACCATACTCATCGCTTACCAATCCCTATACCACCATAGCCCTCAAATATTATCATCCACCGTCACCGTAGTTCTGCTCACATCCATTTCTTCCCCTTCTACACCACCTCTTTACTGAACCTCTCATATACCCAAAAGCCTACTCGACTTTCATGTTCGTCATACTTCTTTTTGCTTCAGTTCCAACAAAAAATAGCTATCTTCGAAAAAAACCACGTTTTGGCAAATAGATGAACTAAAAACAGCCAGTAAACAAAAGTAACGACTTTTGTGCAAAAAAAAGGCTTCTATAAAATGTGTTATTTTGCAATAAAAAGTTACTTTTTGATTACTTTTTTTTTAATATAAACAATTTCAGAAAGCATTATGTCATTTTGGGAAAGTTATGATGATCTTTTCACATAATTACACATTAAAAAATGAATTGGAAAATGAATAATTTTAATGTTTTTCAAAAGATGATTATTCAAAAATAGAGCCCAAAATTAAAAATCCGCTCCGACGCTCTTCTAAGTCTCTTCATTACCTTTAAAATGACGTAAAAATATTATAAGTTTTCCACTTCAATTTGTCACAAACCTTGCACAACTTTAGCAGTTTTGTGGAATTTAACGAAAGAAGCAACCGGAATATTAAAATTAAATAAGAAAAATATAAAAAAATTAAAAAAGTGGCTCGACGCTTTTCAAGATAAAATGTAATTCTTTCATATGCAATTTATTTTATGTCAATACGTCTTGCATTGACTTCACAAACCTTGCACGAATTTGCCCAATTTCACGTTTTTCTCAATATTTTGTCCGGAGGCCTCTTAAAGCTAAATATGCAATTAAGTGCGACTGGTTTAGACGTGCAATTAATGCAAGTTGGTTTGTTTCTTTTTGTTTTAAATGTTAATTCATTTATGTCAGGCTACTTTTAGTGTTCGGGTGAAATGTTAAATATAATTTTAAAAGAATAAAGTATTCAACATTTCGAAAGAAAATTTTTAAGAAGAGTTTTTATTTCGTCATTGGAATACCATATTTTTGGTTCTTGTTTTAGTTTAGTCTAGGAATGTTTTCTTGGATATGTTTTGTTTGTGTAGAGATTTTTCTTAAAGTAAGTTGTAGGGTTGTTTCCTACACAGTGTGCAAGATCTTATTGAGTGATGTCTATGGATGTCTTTGTTGATCCATCAAATACCACTCTCAATTTTGTGCAACTGCTTTCTGGGTGAATTTTATGTTTATACCGACAAAAATTCACTTATCTTTTATTACAACCAACTTTATTCTTGCAGCACTAAAATCAAACTGTGCTCTGTTGTTCAAACATGCGCATTTTTTACTTTTATGAAAAGCTCCGAAATTCAACCACGAAAAATTATTCGAAATAAGTATTTTAGTTTTTCTATTGAACTAGTTTTAACTTTTCGAAATGAGAAAACGAAATATGAAATTTGTATTGCTACAATTCACGAGAACTGTCATTTTGATAAATAAAAACAAAACGTAACTTTTTGAGCTATTCACATCTTTTTTTTATTTTTATCCACCTTTGACACGTTTTCAAGCATAGGGAATTTAAAGAGTTTCTCTTACTCGCCTCAAATACAACTTGCGTTGTTCAGGCAAGAGGGGTACCGGTCGGGACACTAGATAGTATATATGATTTATAATAACGATGTAAAGGGTCACTGTGAACTACTAATCTTATGTGAAGGCGGTAGACGACATTATTTATTCGTGTAAAAACAGTAAAAGAACCATCCCAATTTTTTTTTGAAGTTTTGGTGACTGTTCCTTTTGCTAATATAGCATTTAGACAAAATGTCCTACTTATTATCTTTTTAAATAAATTCCTCTCCTCTATCTCTCCTCGATGTTCCTATTTCTCCTCATTTCTTAGCTTCTCAATCACATTTTTTCTCAAAATTTTTCTCTTCCTTATTTTCATTCTCGTCAACTTCTCGCTTACTAAACTCTCACTGTTTTCGAGCTTCTTCTGCTATTTTATTAAGGTCGAAACTTCTGCTACTCAGCATAAACTGGCGAAGAGCTGGGTTGACTAGTCCTATTTTAAAATGTGTTATAACAGTGTTAGCAACTTTCTTTTTAAGACCAATCGACTCATTTTCCTTATACCTAGCGTCAATTATTTTAATTAATGTAGCCTGAAGTTTCGCTAAACGCCTCGCAAATGCTTTCACGTCTTCCCCTACCAGTTGGTGGCATTGTTTTAACTCGTTCAGTACGTTGTCTAGTGTTTTTGGTACTAAATAACACTTTAACGAGTTTTGCCATGTCTGATACGGTCTTAACTTTGTTTGAACGTGTCAGTACAAAAACATCGCCTACTAACCGTGTTGAGATCAAAGAGACTAGAATCTTTTCCTCCTGTGGTTTAATTATTTTCAATGCCAGATCACAGCCATTTAAGAATTCATGAATTCTACGCGAAAGTTCATGATTTCTTTCTCCATAAAAAATGGGGACTAACAGTGAAACAATTTTGCTAATGTTTTCGTACGACATCTTGGCCAAATATATTTGTTTTGTTTGATCTGTTTGCATAGATAGTGATTTATTGGTTGATCTAACTACCTCTACTGCTGTGGTTTGAACTCCTGTACTAGTTTGTCTAATAGGGACAGGTGTTATTGGTGAAGATAAGAACAACGACAGTAAATTTTTCGAGAAACCAGGTTGAAGTGATTGAAGTGTTTTAGCTTCCGCCGTTTTCTGTGCTGACAAGCTCTTATTTAATTCGCTTGTAAGTTCACCAACCTATTGGTCAGCTTCTTCAACGACTATTTGGAGTTGTTTTACAGCCTCCTTACGCAAATTCTCGCTTTTTTCAAATTTCTTAGCATGCATTTGCGTCTCTGTCGTGTGGCTGTTTCTCAGATTCTGAACGGCTTTGAAATATTCCGCTAGGATCGAATCAGTGGTTTCAATTCGCGAATTAATTTATACGACACACAGTTTTGATAAAAAAACTTTATTTTATTTATTCAAAACTTATTCTTGTGTTATACAAATGGTTACAATAGTCTTACCCCCAGTTTCACAGTGGAAGTTTAAACCCCACTTTTGGTTTAAGCTTCAGTTCAACAATAAATTTGGTTTCACAGTCATTGAACAGAGTTCATTCTATAGTTTAAGTTAAACGACACTATTCTGCCGCTTAAATCTCAGTTCGACAACCCCTTCAAACATTTCAAAATATAATTTATTTTCATTTTTAATTTTTGTTTCCAGTCACAGGTCACAACTGAAACAAAGCAAACTTTCTTTGATTGTTTTTTCTTTGATTCAGATAGAAAGAGAAAACAATTTACTTAAACTACGTTTAATGAACTGAAGTTCAGATAAGACTGTGAAACCGGACGAGTTGAACTTCAAATTTAAACTCCAGTTCAGGTTCAGCAGAACTTCAGTTTAAACTCTCACTGTGAAACTGGGGGTTAAGGTTCTAAGTGACTTAATTAAGAAGTTGATGTTCTAAGTGAAGTTATTCACTGGTTTAATATAAGTGGAGTTTGCTTGAGTACCATATTCATATTTATACTGTTTGAGAAATAAAGACTTCTGTTATCCAAGCTATGTGTTGATTTCTTACTGGTTGATATTTATATCTTAATCGTTTGGCTTGTCTGGACTCTGGTATTTTTCTATTAGAGTACGTGACTATGTGCATGTTGCTAAATATGAATACTTTATTGTTCGTACTCATATGCTTATCTTATATACTGTATTGTGAACGTTGGTTCAGTTTGATGAACCCAGTGATCTTGGATTTTATTTTTTTAAGTTAAACGTGACGTGGATTTAAAATATCTTTGAGTTCTGATATTACTAACTCATTTATTTCTTTAACCTGCCAAATGTTCTCTTTTTTTTCTTGTTTAAGGATTTCTGTGTCTTCAATTAAATCGTTTAGCTGGGCTTCTTTTTGCCTTTTGGCCATTAATTTAACACCAACTAAATCAGAACTCAGATTACACAACTTTCATATACCTTCTTAAACTTTAAAGTTATCCAATAACCACGACAGAAATCACACAATGACAACACAAAGTGAGTGTACAAAAAAAGAATGTTTTTTTTTTTTGTTAATATTTATATCTGAATAAGTAATTTGAGTTCATTCTTACCTTCATTTTTTTCGCCTTTTTTTTCATTTTCATTTATCCCTTTCGAAGAAACCATGATTAACCCATTTAATTCAACGGTTTGCTTAAAACTCAGAGATGAAGCTCGTTGATAATCCAAGATATCGCTATTATGATATGATAAATAATCCATTTGGTCCATCGATGACATGGTGAATATCAGCAGTTGACCAGTAATTATAGTTAATAATCCGATTTTTCCGTCTTTCACGACAACTGGATTTTGTCCGATAGGATTCACTAATGTGACCAATCTGTAATCACTCAGTCCTGTTCCTGCGGTATTACCAATAAATCTATAGACTCTGTGACGGCCGGGTTTTCTGGGAGCTAGTGCTTGTAACTGTACTCTCGATATGGAGTTTTCTAATATCAACGACTCTGGTCTTTTGACATTCCATAAATTTATCTAGCACAGTCTGCTCAGATACATGAACAGTGTACTCCTTTTCTAATAGATTTAGATGAGTACTTTTGTTGCATTTTGATACAGCTTGTAAATTGTAACCTGTATGGGATATCGTTGATAATGGCGCTGTAGACAAACCTATCCAGGACCCATCTTGAAACAAAAGGCCTGTCATATTGCAGAATTCCATAAGGCATAATTTATGTCCGGAGGGTACATGTACACCGAAACTCCGTATTTCCGTCAAATCTGGATTTGAACTTTTCATAAAGAATATAACCTCATCCAAACGTTTTGAGACGCACTCTGGCTGGTGATGATGGTTGGGGATCCAGATCAGACCTTTATGGATCGTTTCACAAAAATTAGCTTGACAGTCTGTCGGGGATTTAGTCTTACTGCAAGTTCAGGGATCGGGGGTTGTGAATCTGAAAGTCTGAAAAGTTCCAAGAACAGAAAAATAGGCGCTCTGCCAACACAATGTTATTTTACTATTTACAAAGGTATTTATTTATTATTTAACAAAACGGGATCAAGTCGATATTTGCGATGCGCGGAGCTGCGACGTCTAACCGTGTTGATATTTACTTTCAAAATATGTACTGACAGACCAATTCTGTCGCCAAGCCACTCATCCAACCACCATCAGTCCAGTGTCCAGAAAGTGCAGCGTCACCACAACTCCCACAAGTGAAGGGAGTCCAGTAGCTGGTACCATGCCCACGCCTTTGATACCCAACGGCACACGATAAAGAATGTGCCGACACCAGCAGCTATTGTCAAAATCCGTGGAATATTCATCTGAGGGTAAGCCATCGTCGTTACGTTGTTTATTTGTTCTTCCAAGAACTATACTTGAACCTCCAGTGCACCGCTATATTTATCCATGGAAAATATAGGGCAGCAACGATCGTTTGGCGACAATAAGTATCTGGTGTTCATAGTCCAGACTGTAAGCAACCCATGGTGCTATGCTCCTATTCATCATCCACTGAATGACACGATCCCTCATATGACTATAATGGAGTGTGTGTGCCTGTGTACCTTGTACACAGAAAAGTATCTCGAATCCTCACTGGCTGGCGGGTGATGGTTTCGTTGGTTGCTGTGTAGCTGGTAAAAAAGTAATTAATTTCTAAAAGGAGGTTAGTATCCCTTTCATAATCTCAGGTATTTTGGTCTTGAATAAGCGTAATGCCACATCACAATTTCTCTTGGATTCAGAGGTGGCCATGATGCCTTTGTCTAATCTTGTTTTATTGTTTAAACGTCTTAAGGCTACTTTGATCCTATCATAAATTTTTTTAAAATTATCTAGAAATTGTATGCCTCTTAACTCATGGTATAATTGCTCTACTGATTTTTTATCACCAAAGTACTGGTAGAGAATTTTCTTTATATCATCCTAACTTGCACCCGTGCTATTAATTTCTATAGCTTCCCGAGCTCTTCCTATGAGTCTACTTTTAATAATGTCTATAAATACAAATTGGCTATCGGAATCAAACTTTGTTAGAGAAGGTTGTACTCTATCTAATAATTCTATAAAACTATTAAGATTTTTTAAGTTCCCATTGTATGTGGGAATTCTATTTAGGTATTTAATTGGATCTAAATTTAGTGATAGTGAGTTGCTTACTCCTACGCCTGTGTTGTTGTCGTCATCTTGATGGATAATTGGTTAAACGCTTCACTTAGTTTTTCCAGTTTTGAATCAAGAGTGTTTGTTTTCTTTATGCGTGCTGTATGCCGCAAGGACAATTAGCAAAACACTTTAAAATAATTATTGTCTCCTCCGCAGTCCAACTGTTGCGGAGTCAACACAAACAAATTATCAATTGCCGAAAAGGACAACTCAAAAAATCATCGACCAAAAATGTTTTCCTTTCCTTTGAAAAATAAAAAAACAGTTACTTTTAAATGCGTTTAAAAATTCAAGTTAATTTTTATTGTTATCTTTTATTTGTATAATTGGGAATTTGAGAGGCCACGTCCGTTCACGATGAATGCTTAGCACCAACCAACCACCCATTAAAAACTCCAGAGTCCAAACGAGTCCAAGACCTGGTACCAAGCCCGAGCTTTTGAGATCTAGCGGCACACAATAATGAATGTGCCGACGCCAGCAGTTATAACAATCCATCGTGGGAGCGCCATTAGGAATTTTCTTGTGCTTTTGTTCGTCAACTGAGCATTTTTTACTTCAGCTGGGCGCACCTCACAGTTAGATTGATGGATTAAGACTAAATTGATAGTAATATTTTATGAACTCCAACGGTAGCGCGAAGTGCTAATGGAGCTGTAGACAAACCTATCCAGAACCCATCTTGAAACAACAGACCTGTCATATTGCAGAATTCCATAAGGCATAATTTATGCCCGGAGGATACATGTACATCGGACTCCATATTTCCGTCAAATCTGGATTTGAAGTTTTCATAAAGAATATAACCTCATCCAAACGTTTTGAGACGCACTCCGGCTGGTGATGATGGTTGGGGATCCAGATCAGACCTTTATGGGTCGTTTCACAAAAATTAGCTTGACAATCTCCATGTGAAAGGAGCTCTGAAACGGCAGAATTCTTATAAGGGTCATACATAATGTTTTTTTGTGTGATCCTAATAATTTCTGTGACTTCTATATCTGTTCTGAGCAATGTGCAACCTGGCGTGGGATATGCACTGACTTTAATTTCATTGTCAATGAATTTCTCAATTTGAGACAAGCAGGCAGACTTAGAGGGCTCAAAATGCTCTTCTAAATGCTCGATTATGTTTGATCCTAACCAGCCGGTTGAGCATCTAATCCTTTGTTATGCGAAATAAGAAGAAAATTTTTAAGGAGAATAAAAGGTACAAGTAAAAGTTTACTTAACTTAACTTATCTTTGAAATTCTATGATACAACTTATGTACATTCGTATCTTGTTTATACTAACACATGTAAGTGTTAAGATATATTAGCTCATGCGAAATGAGATTCTTTTAAGAACTTTATCTTTAATTGAAGTGCTATGCATTAAATTTATCAAAATAAGAGTAATTTAATGTGACACGTTTTGGTGGCTACTCAGAAAGAAAAACAAACGAATTCAAAAGTATCAGATATCAATAAACAATCTGATGTGGATGCTGGCTTGCAATTAGGAAGATAAAATTATGTTGGCTTGCAATTAAAGAGACTTCAGTATAATAATGCATAACATAAGTAGCAATTGGAATGTTGCCACCACGACTAGTTTATGTTAAGGGGTGGGTTCAACCAAAACACATTTACTGACATGGTTATCCCATATAATAGCCAGTTTTGTTTCCAGTCGTGCCGTGGCTATGTATATGTATTCATATAATGCTCTGCTTATCAAAATTGATGGCTACTAGGAAGAAATTTCAATACTAATTGAAAACCCTGGTACCCAGTGATGTGCTAGGTAAACTTGGTTTGAGCAATTTACAATATAAAGTTCTTGGTCGGACAAATCGATTTCAGGCTTAGTTTACAATCGTTGCGTAGTTCTTCTAATTAAATCTATCGCAAATATCCTTGAAATTCAGGTATTTGCTGTCAAATACATCCGACCATAAAGCTCGAGTAGCATCTTGAACTTGACTCAATATCTCCTATTAACAGTGACTAAGGGGTTTGGCATAAGCTGCCTCAGCATAAGTCACAACATCTGCAAGAACCTCTTCTTTTGTCTTACCATCGTATTTCTTGGTCTTAGAGTTTAGGATTTTAGACTCCAAGACTTGATGATGAAGAACAGCTTTCACTATGCCGTCTTTCTTCCTATTGCCTTGCTCTAGAACACCAAAAACAAATGATCCTCGAAGATTTGGTGGGAAGTTAGCAAAACCTTCTGCAACCATGAGGCTAGCTTCAACAGGCCTATTTAGATGGTTACACTTATACATGATTTTGAATGCAAACTCTGGATAGGAGTTCATTATCCTAGAGAGAGTTACAGTTACCCTTGTTGATGAGTCTGTTATCTTTCTCTGGATATGATATAGGCTCTTGTATTTTTCAATAAGGTATTTTGCCTCAGGCTTAACCTTACCAGTTTTCGATATGATTGAGCTTCCCCTAGTAAGTAAAGCAGTTATTAAAAAGATCAGATCTTGGCCTCTCTTGGTAGCATCTGGTTGATAAAGAGCTAACACTGCCCTAATTGCTTTAGGATCAAAGCCCTGATATGCTAACAGATGGCTCAGCTCCTGAGTAATCGCCTCAGTTATCTCTGCCATAGTATTAGAGACAAAAGTATCATCGATTTTCCAGTGTAATCTCTGAGTATTTTATTTGGTATGTACTGCCTAAATACAAGATGACCTGTCCATGGCACTAAAGTTTGATCAATAACAAAATCTTGGCCAGGGTAAAAAAAAGCTGTGAAGTTGGTCTGAAAATGATCAATCAGTTTTTCAATGTTCCGAAGTCGATTGGTTTGGATACTTGTTTCAATGAAGCATCAAAAGCAAGGCCTGAAAATGATTTCTGGACATAATTTATTGTCCTAGGTAGCGCCATGTTGTTTACGCATTTTGCTTTCCAAAAATCTTCCATGCGACCAAGAGGCACCAAACCCATCCACATCATCAATCCAAAGAATTTCTTCATTTTTACTGAATCAGTCGGAGTGTATTGGTTCATCCGACCATGCTTGGATCTTATTTTTGGCTGCTATAGTTTGTTCAGAAAAAAGGTTAGTTTCGTCAACTATGAATTTGATCAGCCCTTCGTTCACAATATGTGAGTAGATATCATTAGGTGAGGCTTGATCCGAAATATCGATTTGAAGACCTTTTTACATACTCACTCCACTGATGAAGAATTCTTGTGCCACCATCATCATCAGAATGCAGATCTTCATTTTCTTCTTCTAACAGGATGTCCTTAATGACATCCGAAACATTCCCATCTTCATCGGATGAGTTTCCTTCTGGGTGCCAAATAGGATCTTCATTTTTGATTTTAATGAATTAAAATAAAGAAAAATTGAAAAAGGAAATTTTAAACTTATTTATCACAACATAAATTTAACTTTTTACTTATTTAAGTGACGCGTTTCGGATTTGTATCCATCTTCGGGCTTTTTTCGGTGACTGATGTTGTTAATTATAATTATTTTATTTTTTGTGGATTTTATTTTGATATTGATAATTTTATTGTGAATTTTTCTTTTGTTTGTCTTTTGTTTGCTTACGTTTGTCTCTTTTATTTGTCGTTAAGTACTTTGTCCTGTGCTGTCTTATAAGATTTCAAATTCCTCCAGTGCGTCTTATGTTGTACCTTTCTGGCAGATATGTAGAGGTGTGAGATTTGTTTCGAAGTCAGTGTAGTCATGGTTGTTGTCGATTATATGTTGTGCGTAGTGGATTTTGTATTTTGTTTTGGTTTATGTTCTAAGTACCTGTCATAAAATGTTCTGCCGGTCTGTCCGATGTAGAAGCTGTCACAGTCGACGCAATGAATTTTTCTTTTCTGCTTTTCTTTTGTAGTATTTTTTTGTGTGCTATTATTTGTTTTAAATGATATGTTTGTGTCGAGATTCTTAAATTCGTTTTTTAATATTTGTGGGACCAAGAAAATAATAGAAAATATAAAAAAATAAACTAGCTATCATATATAATAGCCATGGCCTCCGACAGACACATTGATATCTAGCTTATTGTGCTGTGCCATGGCTATCATATTTGATTGCCAGGTAAAAATCCTTCTCAGGACAACACAAACATAAATATATATATAAAAAAATATATGTAATTTTTAATTGAAGTTTAACGATTAATTAAAAAAAAAACAATTTTCGTTTGTTTCATATTAAATGTAATCTTTATTTTACAATTATTTGAGCTGCAGAGCCCTTACAACTTGTGGGGGGAAATCTTAGGTTATACGAAGAGACAAGAACTAATGATGAAATATTAATGTGTAATGTGTAGCGCGAGATCGAATGATCCCTTTCTGTGTTAATTAAATGCTAACGTAGCAAATCTTTCTTTGACTGCGGATGATGCGATGATTCGATTTATTCTTTGCTATGTGTATGATACTCATACACAAGCTGCTGAAGGCAAAAAGTGCTGATATGCAATTTATTCTCTTTGTATACATTAAGTTGGTTTTGATCGCATCATTTCTTTATCTATTGAATTTGAATTGAATTGAAAGTTAAGTATTTGTGGGGGCGCACAAGGGTAATACTTAAAAACTCATCCACCAAGCTATGAGGAATGTTTTAAAGCCGTCCTAAGCCTAAGATTCATCAAATGGCCAACTGTTATTAAATGTACAATGCCTAAGTCCTATGATCCTTTGACGACACCCGAATATACTCGATCATATTTCGAGTATAAGCAATGCACATCGCGGAGGACAGTGAACTTAGACGAATGCACTTGACTATGGAAATCTTAAACCTCAAGTGGCATTGACCCTATTAATGAATAGAATGGACTTAGGTAAATGAAAATAGATGAGTATTAATAATACTGCAGCTTGTAGGCTATTGCAGTATGAGGATGCCAATGACCTGTGATAAAAATAGAATGTCATATTGTTGTGCTGATGCACTACAAATGTCTTGGTCGCAATGGATCTTTGCATAAAACCGAATGGTGTCTTTTGTTGCAATGGCGACATCTCGTCACTGATGGACACTGTCCTGCTCGATGTCCTTTCTTCCTCCGCCCGTAGAAAGTTGAATCGTGTGTTGGAGTCCCAGTTTCCAAACTCCTTGCACTGTATGAGGTGGTGAGTTCCATTACAGCATGAGCATCGATCACGCCTTCTACCTGATGCAGCCACGGCATGCGTCCTGGCAACTGGTCGGCGACACGCCTGCTGGGTCTTCTTTGGCAGCTTCGGGACGATAATGTGCAATGTCAAGGTATCCCATTCATCCACTGAATAGAAATTATATATTTCGACTTACGTAGCAATAAACAGCATGGTGTCCGGTGTTGGTTCAGACTTCAGAGCTTTCCTTTTAATGTTTTCGATGTGCTCTCGAAAATTCCTTAACACTTAATGATTTTTTTTATGTATTTTTTTTTTTAAGTTTTATTATTTTTATTTTTCCTATTAAAGTCACGAATAATTTATTATCGTTGATAAAGGGATACAAATATTTTCGATGTTCTCTCGAAGTTTTTTTTGATGATTATATTTTTATTAAAGTCACTAATACAATATTTTTTTTTTCAATTTATTTATGTTTGTTGAGAAGGGGTAAATACTTTTTCTATTTTCGATGTTCTTTCGAAAGATTACTATTTATATTCCACCGGTGATAAGGGAATGAAATTCCCCAGAGGTTGATATCACTTGTACCGATTTTCTCGATATTGAGGATATTTATTTATGTCACAACATCAAATGTTTTTTCTTTTATTTACTTTTTAGTATTCACTATCGGGAAACCGCCGACATAATTTAAAATGGAATAAAAAGAATTTCCGTCACCGGACTACTCGACTGCGCCAGTTAAGGTGGCGACTCTACCGTTTAATAAAAAAAAAAAAAAAACAAATTACTTTTCTTTAACAGCTCACTGCTGAGTTTATTCTTCAACTGAACTTACTTATTGATAACATCAATTCTAAGTACATAAATTATGATTATTAAGCAATTAAATCGAAAAGCAAATAGTAACAAAATACAATGAATGCAATAATATGATCCGGACATACTCTATCTAATTTTTGCGAGTAGTTTTGTTGTACAAATTGACGATTATCATCATTACTATATCCTATAATGGGCATGAAATCGGGACACATTGGGTTCAATCTCACTCTGTTATTAATGGGGCTATCAGGTGCCTGCTTTCTTGGTATAAATTAAACTTTATTAAGATTTTTTACTTTTTTAAAAAAGATTTATTATTCAACCGGGCAGCGTTTCTGCCTATAAACACAATAATGACAGAGTAACTTAAAATAGTCAAGCTTAAATACTAATTTTTGCAGATTACCAAGCCAACTCATTCCCACAGATATCCAGGTATTCGGATTTCATTATTTTCCTCCTCAAAGCGCTAGACGCTGACACCTGCAATGCTAACACATTTTTTAAGTTTTAAAAAAGTTTATTTTAACTTAAACTAAACTTAACCGTTTCAACATCAAAATGAACATAAATGATCTTACACATTTGTGGCCTATTTATACTTCTTAAAACAAAGAACTCTTATTCATAGTTATTACTCATATTAATCAGTTCTTACGAACTTCAGAAATCTGTTTTCTATAATTGAAATTTGAGAACATATTTCTTAAGTTCTTAATAATTATAAACTTTGATTACTCAGCATATGGTTCATTCGGGGACCAATTTCCTATTAATTACGTTAACGTTAACTTAATATATAATTATATTTTCCACTCGCAGTTTGATTAAAAAAATACTTTGCCCACCACTGGGCATTGGACAATTGAGTTATAGTAAACGATCTTTATTTTCCAACCTCTGATTAAAAACTAACTTATAACAATACAATAATTCTTACTCTAAGTGGTTGCTTGGACGTCATGACGAAACATGATCCCTTGCGTTGGGTGCATCATTGCATTCTTTGGTGGCTGAGGATTAGCCAATTTTAGGGTTTGATATTAGTTGCTTACTCTTTGGTTGCTGCTGAGTAGCCAATATCAACATCCACCTCTCAACACGTTATGTGTATGTGCCTTGAAATATGCAGGCGGTGAGGTGTTGGACTTTGTGCGTGTAGACTGTGTAGTCTTGGACGTAACTATAAATTCAAATTTCAGAAAGAATTACTGGGTACATTAAAATCTCACTGTTGAGAAACAAATTTGTTTGTGTTACAAAATATAATTTTTTTCCATTTCTTACATACTGTTTGATAGCTCAGAAAAATAATAAAAAAGAAATGTTTAATTTTTAAAGAATTTATTTTTTGCTCTTCCTCAGTGGACTGTATGTAAAAGACTGCGCTCTGCTCGCACAATAGACAAATATAAACACGATACAAGAGTGCACGAATAGACTGTCAGGTAATGCTCAAGTTCTCATGGCCCTTTTATACTTCCTTCATGATGACTTCTGCTCGGTCCACAAATGTTGTTGTTGTTACTCCTTCGTCTTCGTGTGGCTGCTGCTCTAGCTAGCCCGTGGGTATTCTTCTTCGTTGCATTGCTCTCGGTCGCAAGTACCGCTCATCGCGACACTATGAAAAGGGGTGTGGCCTGCGCACTTGCATGTCGATGGGTTTCGTTGTCGACTCGATCGTCAGCGCCGACGATGATGGCAATAAAAAGAGGGTTCATGAGGTTGTTGTTGTGCTCGTGCGCAAGAACATCTGCTGGTCGAAAAATGATTTTGCTGGCGCCGTTGTTCTGTTTGCTTAGTTGATGTGCTGTTAGGTCCTTTGCACATCTGCACTGGTAACTACCGCTAGGTAATTGATACAAATTTCCTGCTCCGTTGGTGTTAGGGTGGCTCATACATATCTCAATCTCTAACATTCCTCCCCCCCAATTGAAGGCTCGTCTTCAATTGCTTCTGTAGGATCCTCTAGAGGGAGGACGCACAATTTGTGGATCGCTCTTACCAAGCTCGTATGCTCTTACCGCACTTCCGCACTCCGCACAAGCCCGTCTGTGTCCATATGAACAGCCGTGACGCTTCCCAATGGCCAGATTGTGGGTGGTAAATTCTCTTGTTTCACAAGCACCAAGTCACCTGGCTTGACATTTCTGCTCTTCTTGTGTCATTCGTGGCGCTGCTGCAAGGTATGGATGTATTCGCGGCTCCATCGTTTCCAAAAATGCTTCTGCATCTGATTCACGATTCCCCACAGCTTCAGTCGTCCTTGAGGCACGTCACTCACGTCTGCGCTGAGAGGTAGCACCATTTGTTCTCCAACAAGGAAGTGTCCGGGCGTAAGCGCATGCAGATCATTAACATCATCTGAGAGCGCGTATAGAGGCAACTTCCATTCCGTGCCCAAGGAAGCAATTTGTTCAATTGGTAGTCTCTCTTTCCACTGCTCTCCGTTTCTCTTCAGCTCAGCGTCCGCTCCAACAAAGGTTGTCGCGTTGTCGCTCCAAAGCACTGAGCATGCACCGCGCCGCCCAGTGAAACGTTGAAATGCTGCCAAGAATGCACCGCTCGTCAGGTTGCTCACAGGCTCCAAATGTATGGCCTTAGTAACCATGCACACAAACACGGCTATGTAGCCCTTCTCGATGATTTTCGATCGCCCTGATCTGGCCTTGATTTGCACCGGCCCTGCATAGTCCACTCCGCTATGCTTAAATGCTCTTGTGGGCATTTAGGAGGAAGGTTGCCCATTAGCTGCTCTGATGTTGCCTTGCTCTGTCGGAAGCACATTATGCACCGTGATATATGTGTTTTCACCGCACGCCTTAAAGATGGAATCCAAAATTTGTGTCTGATGTACTGCATGCACAGCTGCACACCTCCATGAAGTGTCCTCAGATGCGCTTCTCTGATCAACAGATCACTTAGCTTGCTCTTGGCTGGTACTATAATGGGGTGAACCATTTCGTAGGGCATAGCTGAATTTTGAAGCCGACCTCCTACTCTCATTACTCCTTCGGAATCCGAGAATGGATTGAGCGAGATTATGCTGCTCGTACCTTCCAATGAAGACTTCTCTAAGAGTTGTTGAATCTCCTTGTGGTATGCGCAATGCTGCTCCATTCTTGCCCAGTACGCCAACGCTCCGTCTCGCTCTTCTAGTGACGTCGAGGAAACGGATGTCACTGGTAAGATCTCCTCATGCTTGTTCCGCCGTTTGGTGTTTCGAATAAATCGCAATATAAAGGCGGTAATTCTTAAAGTGCTCTGGAGCGTTGACCTGCGTTCAAGAAGGCTGGTATCACCGACGGTCAGCACTGCTGGCTTTGCTATTCTGGCACTAGCAACGACTGCCACCTTAAGCTCCTCCAACGCTTCTTGTGGTTGCCGGCTTGACGCTGCTTCTGCACTTGGCAACTCTTGATTCTGGACAAGCCATGGTGGTCCTTGCCACCAGAGTTTGGAGTGAACCAGCTGCTCTGCTGTGATGCCTCTGGACCCTAGGCCAGCAGCTTGCACAGAAGCTCAGCTGCACACAGCTCTAGCCTTGGAACAGAGATCGTTTTGATTGGAGCTACCCTGGTCTTCGATGCGATAATTCTGCAAGTTGTCTTGCCAACAAGCGAAGTTGCACGCATGTACACTACTGCGGCGTAAGCTCTGGTGGATGCATCTGCGAAGCCGTGGAGTTCCAATTTATGTTGCTCGGTGCTGCCGAGCCATCTCGGGATTTTTATTGCCTCTAAGTGCGGCAACTGCTCGTTGTATTTTTGCCAAACCGGCAAAATGGATATGGGGATTTGCTCGTCCCATGCAATTCCGGAGCTCCATAGGTCTTGTATGAGGATTTTCGCACTAATTATCACTGGCGCAAGGTAGCCATTCGGGTCGTACAACCTTGCAATTGCACTAACAACTGCTCTCTTGGTGGTAGAAAAACTGCCACTGCTCTCTCTCACTTTGAACGAAATCTCATCTCTTGCACAGTTCCATACAAGGCCCAATATCGAAGCGTTATTATCTTCCGGAAACATTAGCTCTCTCTCGCTCGACCAGGCGCTACTAAGCTTCGATAGCACTCGGTGGCTCGATGACATGAATTTGCTTAGCTTGAATCCGCCAGCTCTCAGTGAAGAAACTATTTGTTTGCACTTCCTCGTCGCCTCCTCTTCGGTGTCTGCGCCGGTCAACATGTCGTCCATGTAGAAGTTGCTCGTAATAGCTTTGTAAGCTAATGGATATGGTTCCTGATGATCCATTGCGCACTGATGCATTGCTCGCACTGCATTGAAACTACTAGACGTCATGCCGTACGTGACCACTGTCAGGCAATATTCTCTCATTGGTTCGTCCGGGCTCTCCCTCCAGAAAATCCTTTGTAGGTTCCATTGCTCTGGATTTACCTTCACTTGGCGGAACATTTTTTCGACGTCCGCCGAAACTGCAATCTTGAAGCACCGAAATCGTGTTATGATTGCCGACAGGTCGTCTTGAAGCTTAGCACCAGAAAATTGCACATCGTTGAGTGACATTCCACTCGCGCTCTTACAGGATGAGTCGAAGACGACCCGAAACTTCTTAATGACGCAATGGTGTGGAATGTGGTATACTCGCTCGCTCTCACTTGGTCCGAATACCTGCTTCATGTGCCCGAGTTCCTCATAATCGCGCATGAAGTCAACGTATTTTTGTCTCAGCTCTGGCTCTGCACATAATCGCTTTTCGGTTTGTAGGAATCTCTTCATAGCCACCGCTCTTGTGGAGCCCCATTCTCGCGCAATGGGATTTATTGGGATTGTTACCACGTAACGTCCAGCTGCAGTTCGGTAATGGGTACTCTTAAAGTTTTCTTCAACCCATTCGTCATTTTCAGTCAGCGTAGATTTCCAGCTCGGCTCTTCTATTTCCCAGAATTTCCTCAGCAGTTGGTTAAGCTCTAGATCCGAAGATTTCACCACCGTGCTCATTGCCTTGCCTGCACGCTCATGATTCGTTTGAAGCTGACCAAAAACGATCCAGCCAAGGTACGAATCTTGAGCCGTCAATCCGGAACTGAATCTCTTGATGCCATCTCTTATTATTTCCGCCCACACCTGTTCTCCCAACATCATCTCTATCCTAGCTGGCTCGATGAATTTCGGATCGGCCAACTTAAGCTTGCTCGCTTCATTTGCTTGCGCTTGCGATAAGCGTCTTCCGGGTAGACAGGACGTGATTTTTCTGACGGCAAACATTTCGCACTCCAAAATAAAGCTCAGATCGATTGTAGACCGAACGGTCACATGGACTGTTCCGGTCGGACGCAAGGCGATGCTCGATCCAATGCCTCGCACAGAAAAAACGCAACGGCGTTTGATAAGGCCCAATTTCTGCACGCACTGCTCTGTGACCAAGTTTATTTGACATCCGCTATCTAGAAGCGCCCTTGCCTCAGTGGATTGTCCTGCTCTGCTCTGCACTTTTACGCATGCTGTGGCTAGCAGTGCGCATTGCACATCATCACTGCCGATTTGCACTTGCTCAAGCCGCTCAACGTTAATGTCCGCCGGTGCGGGGACATTCTCAACTACCTTCTGCTCTGAAGGCATCACCTCAGTTGAGGAAATCCTAGAGAATCAATAAACGTTGAGACTCTCATGAGGGACGGGAGAAAAACGTCCCTACGTGTGACGTCACCCATAGCTCCAAACGGGTTGCACTGCACAATTAAATTTGCACTCTACCGTAAGATCGCACAAAACCGCAACAATCCAGGTCAACCCTTCGAAGATCGCAACAATTTTATACGGAATCGAGGCACAAAAGAAAAAAACAATTGTTAATGCACGGCTCCAATTAATAATGTCTTAGTAATGGCACGATTTAAAGCTCTTTTTTTTTTTATGGCACTGCACTGGTTATTAAATTTCAATAGTTTTATATAATTTTCCAATGGCACTGGCAAAATTATCCGGCTCGATAGGATCAGATGTTTGATAGCTCAGAAAAATAATAAAAAAGAAATGTTTAATTTTTAAAGAATTTATTTTTTGCTCTTCCTCAGTGGACTGTATGTAAAAGACTGCGCTCTGCTCGCACAATAGACAAACATAAACACGATACAACAGTGCACGAATAGACTGTCAGGTAATGCTCAAGTTCTCACGGCCCTTTTATACTTCCTTCATAATGACTTCTGCTCGGTCCACAAATGTTGTTGTTGTTACTCCTTCGTCTTCGTGTGGCTGCTGCTCTAGCTAGCCCGTGGGTATTCTTCTTCGTTGCATTGCTCTCGGTCGCAAGTACCGCTCATCGCGATACTATGAAAAGGGGTGTGGCCTGCGCACTTGCATGTCGATGGGTTTCGTTGTCGACTCGATCGTTAGCGCCGACGATGATGGCAATAAAAAGAGGGTTCATGAGGTTGTTGTTGTGCTCGTGCGCATTTAAGCTATTAAGGATTAACATGTAGTTTTTGTAAATAAGAATAAAGAAATTTGAAATTGAATTGAATTGAACATCTGCTGGTCGAAAAATGATTTTGCTGGCGCCGTTGTTCTGTTTGCTTAGTTGATGTGCTGTTAGGTCCTTTGCACATCTGCACTGGTTACTACCGCTAGGTAGTTGATAAAAATTTCCTGCTCCGTTGGTGTTAGGGTGACTCATACATATCTCAATCTCTAACACATACCGTTCGAAAAGTCTTTTGAAATATTATGCAGAATGCAAATAGCAACTATAGAAGCCTTAGCTGTCTGATAATTTAGTTGAATCCCATTGAAACAACATCTAAATTTATTTTTCAGATATCCAAATAAACTTTCAATATGATTTCTAGTGCGTTTGTGCGCTTTATTATAACGCCTTACTGGTTCAGAAAGTGTGGCATGAAAATTTTTATGGATTTCGAGAAAGTTGTACTTTATAAGTGTCATTTGAAAACTACTTTCTCAAAAATTTACTACTTTCTCTCACAAATTTGTTAATACAGTTGCTTACTGATTGTTGCGAAATTTTGTGACAATCTCTTGATATGATCCTTCAGCTAGATATCTTATTGCGGAGAGACCAATTAAATCTGCTGAAATTGCTTCACTTCTGTTGCAAGGAGAGATGATCTCTGCTCGGACGAGGTCAATAATATACCTCGCAGTGGATTTGTCAAATCTAATAATATTGAAATTATTTTATTTAAACATGATTAATGATAGTGCTATAAAAAATCTTACCTGTAGTGCTGACAAAATTTTATTATTATCATATTCTCCGAAAGGATCTTTTCTTTTTTATATGCTTAGTTCTCCGAGATTATGCCACCTCATACCAAATATTTAAATCGTCAGTGATTAATCGTCGGAACTCATTATAATTATTAAATTATTTTTTTGAAAACTGAAACAAAATAAATTTCTGTTTTTTAAAATAACACAAATGTCATTGCAGCAAAGGAACTGGATTTTGTAATAGAGCGCTGTTTAGTAAAAGGCGTGTTTAACTAAACTTATTGATAAACGCGCAATTTAACTCGTCTTTAAAATTTAACCTTGTGTTTATATAAATTCATGTTTAGCAATTGATTATTGGTAAGGCCCATAAAGTCGACAAATAGTTAGTTTTAAATGGATAATTCGATCTTGGGAGATCCTCTTGATATGGTCGAAGTCTTTATAGTTATGGTTTGTCTCTATCAGGTGTATAGCGAAGTTAGATTTAGTGTTTTTGTTGGGTTTGTATTTGTTGAAATCTTATTATATTATTATTATTATTATTATTCTTATATTTTTATATTATGTTTTTCATAATCTACCAAAAAAAACAACAAATTTTAAAGAAAATTATAAAAAAATGTTTGTACAATTCAAAATAATAACAATTTCTCTCAAAATTTACCTTTTTCATATATCATTTATACCTTTTTTATCAAGTAATTATGTATTAAAGTTATCGTTTTATTGTATATTAACAAAACGACAAGGCCGCACGAATTTGCTTCTATGTAATAGACTAGGAATTTTAAAAACGAACGTTATTAGAGAAAAGTTCATAAGCATACAATTTATTTTTTAAATGACTAAAACAACTCCTTTAGCATTTGGAGCAAAAAATTTTGGAAGCCCAATTTGAAGTGTTTATTAATCTACGAATAAAAATTAAATTTCCAATGTTTTTATCTCTTACTGTCCAATACAGTTAGAGTAAACGATAAATCTCAGCTTCTTATTGTTCTATGTACTTGTTCTTGAAGGGACTTGTAGTTTTGAAGTTTACAAGATACAAGCACTTGAAACCTATTCTTGAAAGGAATTGTAGATGCGAAGTTAAAACACCTTTGTTGTTATTAAACGAATGAATTTTATTGTAGAGATATGTCTCTTTTATACTTAAAACTAAACAATCAAATTGATGATACATTACGTTACAAATAAATATTAATTGTGTCACATAAATTGCTTACAAATATAAATACGATGACACATTGCATTGCAAATAAATAATATTAATTGTGCTACATAAATTGCTTACAAATATAAATATGATGACACATTGCATTGCAAAATAAATAATATTAATTGTGCTACATAAATTGCTTACAAATATAAAGAGTAAAACAAAACATAACACAACTATGTTTATGTTGGGCAGGTCATTGTCTCCTGCTGATGTCATCAATACTTGGTGTTGTGTTCGAGAAAGCAATGAACATTCTTCCCCGCGTTGAATGGGAACTCATTCAACAAACTATACCTCCGAAACGTTATATTGAGTTTTGGGCGGTGAAGGAATGGAGTTTTCGTTTGACGTCATTTCCTTCCGAGTTTTCAGCAGAAATATGACTCCCAGACAGACTGCTATTATAAGTGCCAGATAGCTGATTGATTAATGATGAATGTTGTCAGTAAATATTTTTTCGTTGAGGTTTGCGAGATTCTGATGTTGTTATGTTGAAAGTTGGTTTTGGAGTGTTGTAAGCGATTCAACACAAACATCACTTGGTTTCGCTATTGTTGATAAATTTCCAAAACTTAGGAAGGATGAATGTACGTTGCTTATTGTCATCTGGATTCCTTGAATGGTAACTAGGTTGTTTCTCAATCTACAATTGCTCTCGATTGAGAGGAGTCCAGCTCCAGCGAGATCCATTTGACAGGTTTCGGAATTGCATACAGCTGTAAGTTGAATATCTTGAAGGGTTCCAAAAATCCATTGATTTCTATTGTTCAATTGGGTCCATATAAAGTTGTTGATGGGCCGTACAATGTTACATGAAGTTGCGGTGTTGTTGATGAAGAGAGAAAATTCACTGTTGTACGCTTGTGAACCGGCGTGATATTTTGCCTTTCTGGTTGAGCAGAAATACTGCATATATTTTCCTTTGTTGCAATCCTTTAACACATGAAGTCATTGGAAAATATTGGTCTCTATGACGGTTTAAGGCCAGAATCTGTATGGCTGGGCTAATGGTGAGAAGCGTGTTGTTTATTATTAATGGGGCTGATCTTATTTGGAATAACTCAAATGCTTCTTGTTGAACGAGCGGGATGGTGATGACGAATATTGGGGGCTATCGTGAACAAAATTTCCCTCGGAATTTTCCCCATCTTCGAAAATTGGAAAGGTCAATACTTCTGCACTGTTCATTGTAAGCTGGGGACTGACCTTTTTAAATGAGAGCCAAAGTCACTATGAAACTTAATTCCCAATATCAATAAATTCCAAGGGAAACTTTCGACATTATTCGAGATGACAATTTTGAAAGTTGGGAACAATTCCCAGGGAAATTTTATTCGCGATAGGCCGCATTAAGTGATTTCCTGCGTTGCCTCCCTTCGTTTTTGATATTGTGTAGAATTGGAGCAAATCTTCTTGTTCAAATGGTAGTTTCTGTGACAATGGCAAGTGATTTCTTATGTTTATGATTTCAGCTTTAAGTTGGGCAGGTGAAAGTAGTAGTGGGTTGATGTTACCATAATGTACATCTGTTAATGTATCAAGAATTGTGCTTTCCATCCAATGTAGATTGGATGCCATCATCATTAGTTGCTAGCAAGGGTAGTGAAGATTTGAAACACTCTAACCTGGTCAGTGGCATTTCCAATTCTTGCAATGATCTCGTTGGCTTGAGTTTGAACCATATTTATGCGATCTTGGACCTGTAGCTGATCATGCTTTATTATGTTGATGGTTGAGTCGAAAACAGAGGTCTGATTTTTCATTGATAATAGATAGATAATAGATAATAGATGAGCATCATTGTTATTTATATGGTTGATTGTTTTGGACAATTCTTCTGCATAGTCGGAATCTAGTAGCCCAAATAAGGAGTGAGCTATGTTTCCAACAATATTTATTGCTGCTCTAGCACTTCGATGTCTTGAAATCAAGTTGGTATCTCCTTGTAGTGATATCTTCATATTCGTTAGATGGTTAACCATTGCATTGCATGTTGTTCTGAGCTGTAGTTGATTACATGCGTGTTGAAGCGCCTTCGTCCCGTTGTTGAACGCTTCAAGCTCGGCTAGAATAGGTGCTAGGTCATAATATGTTATGATGTTCCATTCGTTTACAATCAGGTTCATGGATATAAGATTTTCAAAGTATAGTCCAGGATTACTTTTAAACCTTGTAATGTTTATCGGTGATGCGATAACCATTGGAAGCAAGCACAATGACAGAATCATCGTTGTTATTAGTGAAGTGTTGCACGTTTTTCGTCGTTTTGGTGATGTCTCCGTCAAAATGTCCTCATCTTCCTATCTTCGATGAGTGGAGCTAGACGATGAATCGGTCGTTTCAGTATTCCTGTCTTCCTGACTGTGTTTTTATGTTGATCACTTGAACTTGGTCTTGATTTCAGGATTGCTTCTATTTCAATAACAACAGTCTCTAGTTCCTCATGTGTTAATGAAGCTGTGGATACCGTTCGGAGTAGAAGATGGTTTGCTGATTTGACTGCTGCTTCCCATAAACCGCCGAAGTGGGGGGCTCTTGGTGGAATGAACTTAAAGGTTATTCCCTTATCGCTGCTGGCCTTGATGATGGCTTCTCTAGTTTCTGCCGTGTGTAAAATATCCTTGAGTTCGGCTAGCTGATTTTTGAATTTTTAAAGTTTTGAAATGCAATGTTTTTTAAACTTTTTAGAAGCTTTTCTATACACCAGGGTTGCAAAAGCTAAAGTCACTTTTTAGCTTAAGCTTGGCTTTAATTCACAAGCAAGTGGGTGAGTTATGAATTAAGAAAAATGTAATTCAGCAGCTAGTTACTGACTAATGAATTAAAAATAATTATTTCATAAGTCGGTTGTTGACTTGTGAATTAAAAAAAATTAAATCATAAGCTTCTTAGTGACTTATGAATTAAAAAAAAATAATTCAGAACCTTCTACCTAGCTTTAATTAAATGAAATTTTATAATTTTTTTTAAATCTGTGGCACCATTTTTGAAAAAAAAAATTTTTTTAATGTATATGAAATGCGTGTATTCTTTTCCACATCACCCAGTGGGGTAGAATACTAGATGCGTTTTTTTTTTTTTTTTGAGGTTTCCCCAGGAGGCCTATAATCCTTCATTATATCAGCCAGCCATGACTGCACTAATTTTTCTTCATGTTGTCTTTGCGGGAAATCAGCTTCAAAAATTGTTTGTAATGTTCTAACAGTTTTTTCGAGAAGTATCGAAGGAATTGTTAAATTTCCAAACACTGGTGAATTTGCGGTGAATAACTCGTAGGCTCTCAGTTCAATCAACATAGTTTGTTGCCTTTCTTTGCTTGTGTCATCCTCGTTGATCAAAAACTGAGAGTAAGCCTCACAATTCAGTTTCTTTTTAAGTTTGCTTGCTGCAAACCCAGGCTAATATGTAGCTGCTGCTTTCTGCAGTTTATCAAAAAAAAAAATATCGCTTTCTTTTAAATCAGTTTCAAGGTGCATTTCTTCATCATTGTCAATCAAGTTTTCTTCTATTTTATATGCCAACTTCTTTTCCAAGATATGATCTTCAATTGGCTTTTCAAATTGGAAGTCTTTCTCATCATCTGCTGACTGATTTTCCACACCTCCTTCGATGTCAACTATCTTCAGTAGTGATTCTGCTCCAGCATCTTGGTATCCTGAATGTTCTGAAGAACTTAAATGCAGGAAGATAATTTGTTTGAGATTTCCAATAAATCTCCAAGCCGAAGGATTTCTTTCGTATGAGCCTCTGTTGGTACGTACTATAGAAAACAAATTCTCTGCTACATCAGTATTTAAATGTGAGAGGACGAAATAACACTGCCCTTCGCTTTTGAGGTATTCCCATATCTGCCCGTTTCCCAATAGCGTTTGTTTTAATCCCTTAAAACAAGTTGGTATCGAAATCGAACTAGTTGATATCCACGTTAATATCCAGTTCCTTGCATTTATTAATTCGTTCAAAGTGTCTGTTGTTTCGGGTATCACTTGCTTTTTCGGATTTCTAGAATAGCGCTGGTCTGTATTAAAAACATTGAATAAATCGTTAATTTTTTGTATGAAGTTTGCTGTTCCTCTAGCTATTTTTCTTTCACTATCCGTTTGGAAGCAGTTTGTATTCAATGCAAACAAGATTCCAGTATATACGGTATCGCTAAAAACTTGAGTGGCCAACTTAACTGATAACTTTTCAAAACTATTTGGTGCGATGTGTGCTCTAGTAAGTTTGTAGAAAACTTTAAAAGTTTTCCCCTTTGAGTCTTCCTCAAAAACCTTCTCCAGAACTCGCCAGTCAACAACATCTTCACCTCTATGAATTTGATGTTTCAGAAGTATATTTCTTACGCTCTTGAAAAGATGTGGATAATCATGCAGTAAGAAAATCTTTTGGTTCTCTATCTTCACATAGGGGTTGCTTTCCAAGAATAACGGTGGTCCAAGTTTTTTGTTTTTTGGCTAAGATGTTGCTGGCACCTTGGTCACAGCTTGTTGCAACCACGGTTAATCCACATTTTATTACTCCTGTAATAATAGAGAGACAATTATCTTGAAAGAATTTTTCCATTAGGACTTCCCATGTAATAAGCAATTGTCTGCTTCCAATTCGTATACAAACCTCTAAAGGGCTATTCACATGAGAGCGACCAACGACCAACGAATAAAAAAATAAATGGGATTTAAAACATATATAAACATAGATTCTTCACAAAAACTTTACAAAAGGGTAGCAATCTAGTATAATTTAATGTTAATTTTTAAAAATTTGCGTTGTAATTGCTAAAATGAGAGAAATTTGAGAAAATAAATTGGTCGTCGCGAATTGCAATATGATCGCTACGACCAATTTATTTTCTCAAATTTCTCTCATTTTAGCAACTACAACGCAAATTTTTATAAATTAACATTAAATTATACTAGATTGCTACCCTTTTGTAGAGTTTTTGTGAAGAATCTATGTTTATATATGTTTTAAATCCCATTTGTTTTTTTATTCGTTGGTCGTTGGTCGCTCTCATGTGAATAGTCCTTAAGTGTAAAAACAATTACCTTAGACGCTATTGTATTCCTTCTTCCGTATTCTCCGAAATCAGTATATCCAGAAATGATATCATCTTTGATACTATACTCCAACTCCTTTTTTATACTCATTTCATCGAATAAGAGTACACTCTTCCTGTCCATAACCGTCATGTCTTTTGCCTCCTCAATAAGCATAATTGTCATTTGTTTGCTGAGTCCCGCCGTTAAACGTATTCCCGAATGCCATCTGTAAATGGTGCTTACGGATCGCAGCTTAAATCCTGAACTTATTATAAATGAATAATAAGCTGGGGACTTGATAAAAAACTTCAGAAACAATTCCTTTTCCTTTGGTCTCCAGTTTGCCTTGTGGAAGAGTTGCACTAGAATAAATGTGCGTAACTCTTCATTAAAATTTTCCATTTGTGATTCTAAATCGTTTCGAAGTCTATATTCCCGGCTTTTTTTAAGTTTTTGAGGCGTACGAAAAATATAACGCGGAATAATGCTCGCCCGTTTTGATTTTCGCACTGCTTTGTATGACCGGTATTTCGGAGAAGGGAATTGGGAGGGTGAAATGTGTGATGATGAAGGAACATCTGCCAAGTAATAATCTTTGACATATATTTTATTACAGTTTGAAGCCAAATTTACCAGAGGTAAATTTGGATTACAAACCATGGGAGTAGGTGAAAGTGAACGCGAAAGTAGAGGCGAAATTGGTGGCAGAGGAGGAAGTGAAGTTAGATGTGGACGAGCCAAAACAGGGACTGTAGACGTGACCGTACAAGTCGGCTGGTTCTGAAAGCACTGGAATGAGTGAGGAGTAAAATTTGTTTTTCTTTTATTAGGTATTTGCGTTGTTATTCTGACACCACTACATACATATGTATGTACTTTATGTACCTAACCTACACATACACTAGCACTAGGGTTAGCGTTAGAAGCGAGCACAATGGACAAAAGTTGGGAACCGTTAGGATTTAAAAACAATACTGAGCAATTGTAAAGCAAATTGTATCACTTTCGGGTACCGGCACGTTTTTTTTTTGTTTTTTTTTTTTTTTTTTTTTTCCTTAAATATGGAGTTTTCTTTGAGTTACGATTCCAAACAGAGACGATGGCGACACAAAGACCAATTCGAGAGCGAGAAATTGATTCTCCAACTAAACACACAATATATTATTATTATTATGGACAATAGGTAGGGTTTTATAAACTTGCACAGCACGCGCGTTCTTAATCCCACTTCTGAAATGCAAATAGATTCACGAATTTATGTGACCAGCGACCGCACCTTTTTGTGGTTACAAGTTGACTGACTATTATCTCATCCTTCCCCTTCTAACCACACGATCGCTGGCCACTGTCTTCATACTTCCAGGGGGAAGTTTTGTTTATTTCCTCTTACCTGTGTGAACTGAGGGAAAGGATTATTTTCTTCCCTCGTGCAATGTCATTTAACATAATGTGTTTTTGTGTGTTGCGTTGGGACATAGCCTACATGGCCAACTTCAATGATTATATTTTGATGCTATACAAACGCTGCACAGTTCGTGCAAGCAACGGTGAACGGCAACAAGCTTCCCAAATGTTAAATACTTTTATAGCGAGACAGAGAGGTACAAGAAATAAATTTGTGTGTTTGCCCTAGTATACCTGGAATGAACAACAAAGAAGAATGAACAAAATACAGTGCAGTAGTTGCTGATATTGTTTTAGATTCAAGGAGACGCATTTGTGTTACCCTATTTCGGTTTTAAATTTGTTCCACCAATTTTGCCGCCCTAGCTGAGTGGCGCCCCAGGCAACTGCCTGGGTGTACGAACTATTGGTGACGAGTTTATCTGGTTAAGTTACGATGGAAAGATTCGGATATTCTTTCGATACTCTCATGTACGATTTGGTTTATTTCGACTTCACAATTTTCAAAGTGTATTAATTGTGTGCCTTTGATTTTTTGGCGGTGTGGTTCACAGGTGGTTTGTATGTATGTTTCCGGGATGCTAACTAAAAGTATATAATTATGTTCTGGTTGCAGTATTTTGGCTTTTCCTGTTTTTTTCTTCGAGATCACAATTAGCAGTGAGATTTTTTAGAATTTTTGAATTTTTTGTTGCCTCAATTTTGTTTGGGTTTTTCCCCTCATTCCTCTGATGGTATCTTGCTGATGCGGACTGCGAGTGTTGATTTATTCCCGTTACTCGTCATTCTGAAAACTCACTCGCGTCGAAGGAATTTTCCATTATTTTATTTTATATTATTTCTTTTTGCGACGAGATAAAAGGGTAGTATGCAGATAATAACCTCAGTCTATAGGGACAGCGAGAAGAAAAAAAACAGAACAATCGTTTGGCAATAATTTGTTTGTTTGTTTAATTTAGAACTTTCAGATATGAATTGATGAAAATTTAATTGTTTTATTAAACATATTATTTTAATGAAAAAAGGCTGGAATATATATCCCACTTCTGAGATTAAAGTATGTATACAAATTTTAGTCACACAAAAGACAGGTCTTATACCGGCGCGGCGGCGCTCGTATGATACCAAGTCCCCCAAAAACTTTATTCTTTTTCGGTATTCTTCTTTCTTAAAAACTAAGGGGATTAATACATGTCGTGGTTTCTTACGTACTAGGGGGAACTTATATAAAAGCTATTGTATATTTACATGTGTGACTAGAGGGTGACAGTGTTTGTAATAATATACATATGCAATGCATATGTAAATACAATTTCCATGTTAATGCTTATACTAAAGTGAGTGGCAGTGCTGCCGTTGTTTATATTACTACAATATTGTATTATTTACTATGGTATTACAAATTATTTATTTTTTAATCTTCTCGTAAAAAATCACACACAAAAATTTATATAAAAAAAGTAATTTGTTAAGGAAGTCTTAGGTGCGAACAATTATCAAAGATTCACTGCCATTTCCTAAAATTTAATCTTATAAATCGACTCATTAAAAAAAAACCTACACCACTTTTTTTCGTTATTGAAATCATTTTTTTTTTTTTTGATTAGTAAAAAAAGGAATTTTTCTTAGTACCTTCTTACTGAAAACTAAAAAAACCCATAGATTAATTTATGTAAAGAAGAAATATTAAAAAATATATATCAAAATTATATTATAAGCTTTACAACGGCTTACGTCATTTCATATCATTAATCAATTTGAAATCAAATTTATCTAAAATCAATTTCATGTACAAAATTGTATACGTATGTTTGTTTGTATTCAAAAGTTACAACTAGATTTATTATTAAGATATAAGAATTTTGTGATGACCTGTTTATTATTTTTATGTAATATATGTGCACTAGAAAAGTTATATGCAACCATTTATTTCATGTTAGAATAATAACAATAAAAACCTTATAAATATAAATAAAAGACTGATATTTTGTGAAATATATTTAAATAATAATTAAATCGATTATTAAATTTAAGGAAAACAAATGTATAAAATCAAAAATCCTAATGTAAAAAAATAACAATATTTTATGTAAGATATAAGTATTATTTAATCAACTTTTAGTTCTTAAATTACTATAATTAATGTACGAAAATAAATCTTTTTTTCTATGAATAATATATTAATCAAATATAACTGGCTATTTTATTTGGTGCATGATTTATAGTTTTTATAAACAGGTGAGTATTTTTTTAAATAGAATAGAATTTGTTCAAAATTAAAGACAAAAAGTCAAAATGGTAAAGGCCAAAAAATGTTGAGCTTTTCTGAAAGGGTATAGGTAAGCAATATATCGTCGCTGTAGATCGAATACCTCGTAACCCAGAAAAAATCGATTTTTAGGTAATGATGCAATTATATTGTGAAAAAAATTCCGGATCTAATGAAAAATATCCTGTGAACCTAAAAACTATAATTACAGAGCCACGCGCATAATTAACAACACGTCTCTCATTGCCTCTCATTGATTTGATAATAAGTTTTTTGTCTCTCCTGAAAAATCGACTTTTCTGGGTTACGAGGTATTCGATCTACAGCGCCAGCGACGATATAGATATTTGTATGTAGTGTAAATCCAGCAAAAAAGATCTGCTTTCAGACGAGGACAAAAGGAGATTTTTGTTTTTTGAAAGTGCGCTGGGTTATTTAATGATAATCTTTATCTATACTACTATTTTTTTTTTTGCGGTATGTAAATAAAATTAAAACAAACAAAAGTCTTTCTCTATTAATACTTTCAAGACTTGAATTGTTTATTTCAGAAACAACATAATTCAGCTCTTTCCATTTTTTTTTTGTGCAAATTTTTCATTTGTATACAGGGTGCCCGGGACCTCATTTTGGACTTTTTTTTAGAAGAAATACTAACCTTTAAAACAACGTTTAAATTAAATGGTGTTCAATTTTTCTTGCCCGAACAAAATTTTGACTTTGAGGTCATTTTTTTTTTCAAAAAATGCGTAATAAACATAAAGTTTTCTTATTTTTACCTGATGAACAAAACAATAATAAAAAAAACTCATTTATGAGCGCACCAAAAACCCATACATATTATGATACTTGGGAAAATCTAAAACAGGTAAAAATTAAAAAAGAATGATTTTTTGCCCTGAGGTATAAGGGGTTTGAATAAAACAATATTTTGTGTAGTTTAAAGTATTTTTTTATTTTATGAACACAAATTAAGTCATAATAAGTGCTCAAAGTGCCCTCCTGCGTTTTGAATGCCCGTTTTTTAACCTTTAAACCTTTGTTCATATATAAAAACTATAGTACTCTCATTAAGAGGAACGAACGACGCGACGCCTGGCGAATGTGCTCCACAACTTTTTACGTAGAGTTGTGGAGAGTAAGGACAGTCGATAATCAGGAAAGGGCGATAATATTTTCGGTAAAAGCAAACCGAAGGTGCAGAACAAAGCGACGACAAGAAAGCTATTTTCTGTTTTGTTTTTATTCATTTTCTATACAAATGAGTATGATGTGGCATTTTTTGATTCACGCATAGAGAAAAAACGATTTATTGTTAGGTTTGATTTTTTTCGGTCGCTGTGTTGTATGTATATTGGAGCAAATATAGGATTTTTTATTCAAATACACGAATTTTTAAACGGTTACCACTCAAAACAATTATTTTGTATAGATAGGTAATTATTTTTTTAGGCAAATTTTTCAAATGCAGAATTTTGAGAATTGGAGTTTTGAGTATTGTTCGGAAATACAGAACAATTATATTGAAAGCCAAAATTTTGAAGAGTAGAATTTTGGAATGCAGAATTTTGGGAAATTAAATTTTGAAATATGTACATAAAAATTAATAAGTAAAATTTTGAAAAGCTGAAGTTTAAAAAGGAATTTTGAAATGCAGAAAGCTTACAGCCCTATTATAGCTATCAACTGTCAACTAGATACTTGATACCTATCAACAAATTGAATGAGTTGGTATTATGACTATCAACTATCAACATTTTTTATCGACTGTCAATTTTATTAGATTTTATCATTACTGTGAATAATTTTTTTGATAGACATGGTGTTACGGATATCAACAAAATAGATACACATCAATTTTCTTATCAACTACAAATTGTTGATTGAAACGTAAACATACAAATTTATTCGGGATTTTTAAAAGCGAACAAAGTTACAAAGAATGTTGACTTCGATAGAATTGTTTTTTGAGGAGTTATGATGAATTTTTTATAAGAAGAACTTACATTTTCGCATAAAGAATTTACCTTTTCGTGGGTGACAAAAAACAAATAAATATTTCAAACGCGAAGCTTCGAACAAAATAAACAAAACTCATTCACAATGAACTTTTTGATAAGTAAATATTCACAATCGGTCTAAAATTACCAGTTGATACCCATAATACCAAATTATGAACTAATTGATAGAAATTATCGACTATCAAGTTGATACTCATAATAGGGCTGTTAAGTAAAATTTTGAACAGCAGAAGTTTGAAAAAGGAATTTTGAAATGCAGAAAGCTTAGTAAGTAAAATTTTGAACAGCAAAACTTTGAAATGCAGAATTTTAGGAAATAAAATTTTGAAATGCAGAAAACTAGTAAGTAAAATTTTGAAAAGCAAAATTTTGAAATGCAGAATTTTAGGAAATAAGATTTTGAAATGCAGAAAACTTAAAAAGTAAAATTTTGAAAAAGGTATTTTGAGAAGTGGAATTCTGAAATACGGAAAACTAAATAGGTACAATTTGAAAAGCAGAATTTTGAGAAGTAGAATTTTGAAATGCAAAATTTTGGGAAATATAATTTTGAAAAATTAACTTTGAGAAGTAGAATTCTGAAATGCTGAAAACTTAATAAGTAAAATTTGAAAAGCAGAATTTTGAAAAAGGAATTTTGAGAAGTAGAATTTTGAAATGCCAAATTTTGGTAAATAATATTTTAAAATGCACAAAACATTAAATAAATTATACATACATACAAAACTTAGTAAGTAAAATTTGGAAATGCAGAATTTTGAGAAGTAGAATTTCGAAATGCAGAATTTTGAGAAATAAAGTTTCAAAATTCAGAATTTTGAAAACTTTAATTTTGACAAGTAGTATATTGAAAACTAAAATTTTATCAATTAGAATCTTGAAATTCCGAATTTTAAGAAGTAGAATTTCAAAATGTAGAATTTTGAAATGCAAAATAAGGAAAAATGGCTTGTATGTGTAATCAATTTCCACTCAAATAAATATATTTCAAAAATCATAGTATGTATAAGTAGGAATCTCATTAAAAAATTACTATAGATTTTGCAAAATGACTTTTCAAAAATAAATGTTTGTTTGTAAAATCTACAAATTGCAACTCTTTTTATATTTTAAAAATAATTAATTAATTAACTAATTTTATAAATATTTTTTTCTCCAAAACTCTTCGACGTATTTAAAAAATAAAAATCCAAAAAAATTTCATTTAGTTAAAGCTAGGTAGTGGTTGAAAAAAATTGTCTCAAAAACGGTACAACCGATTTTGAACATTTGTTTTTGCTAAAGCTCCCCAAAAACTTAAATAGAATTGTGTATTTAAATTTTCAAAAAAAATGTTTGGATTTTTAAAATAATTTTTAATTTAATAAAACAAATTTTAAAATTAAGATATTACAGCTTGTACCTACCATAGAACCATTTTTTCAAATTTAGACATTTGATAATTTTCTCATTATCGAAATTTTTTATAGAGATGCTTCCAAAAAGTTTAAAAAACATTGCATCTCAAAGCTTTTTCTGTTCTATGAGAGTACTATAGTTTTTATATAACTCTTTTCGTTTGCAAAACGTTCACTTATATTTACAGCCCGATTCTCCCCAAAGTCAGTGATGCCTCACAAGTCACAAGAAGAGGTGAAATTGATTTTGTGACTTTTTCGAATTCTGCCGCTCAGTCACAACTTGTGAGAGTCACAAAAACAATCGAAACTGTGATCTCCTTCAGAGCAGGTCACAACTCATAAATTCTTTAAGATTATTGGACATTCAGAATATTTTGTAAGAAAATTTTCTAGATAGTGAATATTATTGCTAATCTTTCCCAAGAAAATGAAAATTAACATTTAAAAAAAAAACAAACAAAATTTTTTTAAAGAAACTAATCGTAGCAAGAAATTTGCAGCCCTGACGGCTTTTAAGAACTTTGAGAGATACAAATAAGCCATTCGCTCTCCAAAACAATACATTTACAAAGTAATTCCTTCACTTTGAATAATCAGCTGTTCGAATAATGACACTTAAAAATCTCACCACGCTGTGGTTAGTTTCGTTGTGAGTTTTCTTGTGACGATTAGGGGGAGAATACCAAAATGTTATCGAACCACAACAATCCTCACAAGAAATAGTCACAAGAACTTGTGACTTGTGACTCCTCACAAGGGGGAGAATCGGGCTGTTAAAATCGTTGTGCTCAAAAGCATCCATGCAATTATTTAATAGAATAGAAATAGAATAATAAAAAGGATCAAAATTAGCTTTCGTGTAAGACCGGCGAAACAGATTCCAACTTAGTCCCCCATCCTGCAAGTAAATGCGAAAACTAGTATATATTTCAATCGAACTGACATTAGACGTAAAATTATTATTTCCTGTTTTCAGAAATGAATTGTTGCCCTTGGTGGCGTGTGGTATATCTAAATTTGTCCAACATAAAATTGAATCGTTTAGACACATTTAGATATTCGCTCTAGTACAATTGATTTACTTTGATGCCATATTTTACTCATGTAGAGTGCTTATAATAATGGCAGTTCTTCAGCAGATTGGTTGTTGTTGTTTGGTGTATGGTCTATGGTGTTTCTCTTACTATTTGCACATTTTAAGATTGGTGAATTTTTCCCGCAATTTGGTTTGATTTTGTATCGAATTATATTTCATTTTGTTGGTTTCAAAGTAAGAGGTTGTACCTGTATAATAAAAGTTTTTAAAACACGTTCAATAATAATAACAGCACCAAAAATAAATTGGTTCTGTAGAAGACATTTATCGTGCACTCTCGAGATATATTTTCAAGAATTAATTTTAATCCTCATTTAGAAAGCCCCAATCGAAAATCTTTCTTAAATAAAATTCCACAACTATATAAACTTTGAAGCAAATAATTGCAAATGGTGTGAAGTGTTGAGTGAAAAAATTTCGAATTTAAATTGCAACTCATCAAAAAATCAACTAAAAGCAGCTATCGGCGAAGGTTATATTCGATGCGTATGACTTGCCGGTCCATTTCATCAGATGCTATGCAATTAACTTTTCTGGACTGCACCGAGCATTTGTTTACGAGTAATATGTGTGATATAGTCGTTTATTTCAATATCGTACGGTTCTATGATGGGGAAAATACGAAACTTAAATTTAAAATTATTAAATTCTATAAATGTTCGGACAAAATTGACCACTTCTAACAAAACAGAAGGACCAGAATATAATGGTCAAATGCGATACAAAACAACGTGATATTGGGCTTAGAAGATGGTCCCATTTCATCAGAATTTAAAATAGCACTCAGAAAAAAAGTTTGGTCCTTATTTTATTGTCAACTAATTTATGTAAACAAATTAAACGTTTCATAACCTTAAATATTCGAAACAAAATTAATGCTTTTATTTGTCTATTACTCTGGTTTTATGAGGATATTATCTTATGAAAAAAAAGTTTTACCCCAAAATGTACTTTTCTAAAACACGAAGTGTATCTCAAAAAAATGAATCTTCGAGAACGTCGCTGATCAATGGGTCAATCTTACTCTGGCACAAAAGAAGAATTAAAACAAGGTATTCAATTCAATTCAATTTATTTTTCTTCTTCTTTTACAGTTATATAAAATAAAGAATATAATAATTTAAAACAACTAAAAATTTAACAATACATAATAATATTTACAATATAAACATTTTTTAAGTGTTTTTCACTTGAAAATAAGTAAGAAAAAGTAAAGGCACGATCTATTGTCTAACGACAAGTGTCGAAAGTACCAAAGAAATATTTAATTCAATAATACTATATAGTTATTTAATCAACAAGTGTTGTGGGGTAGGATGTCGAGAAAATAATATCTTAATTTTTTTTTTTTTTTTTTTTGTAAGTGGATGAAATGATTCAAATTACTTTAAGTTTAAACCAATATTTTGATAATGTTAAAGACTGTATCAAAATCGAAGTTAAAAAGCCATTTTTTAATTTTTTTATTGAATAAATGAGTTGATCGAATGCTACGTAATTCCGGGGGTAATGTATTGAATAGTCTAGGTGCTACTGAGGTATAAAAGTTGAGAAAGCTATGAGTATTGTGCACAGGAATGATAGCAAGATTCCTATCTCTACTCCGTAATGTGTAAGCTGGAGTATTGTGGCTTAGAAGATAACCACTTCTACAGAAAAAAATTTTTAATACTTTATAAAAATAGAGGTGTTTAAGAGGGAGAATACCAGAGCTGACAAACAACGAAAAACTGTGTTCAAATCTCTTCTTCTTCCAGATGGTCCTTAAAATATTCTTTTGAGTAACTAACAAAGGTTGTATATAGTTTTTGTAAGTACCACCCCAACATATTATTCCATATTGTATTTTTGATTGAACTAGTCCATAATAAATGGTCTCCATAAGTTCCTTGCAACAAAGGTTTCTCAAGTGAAACATGACATAAGTGGTTGACAACAAATATTTTTTTAAAGTTAAGGTGTACACTTTTCAGTTAATTTTATTATCAATTATCAGACCAAGATATTTATATTCAGCTACAGGTTCGATTCGAAAACATTTAGGAGAACAAACAACATCCACTTCATTTGTTGGGACACTATTAGAGACGCAACAAGATAAGCTACTTAGTGAGTATTTTCTACAGTCTATGCTGTGCTGAATAAGAAGTGGAGGATTCATATCTAAAGCAGACAAATTGAAAAACATAACTCTTGTTTTTTCACTTATAACAAGCTTATGAATGCCAAACCAATGTCTGAATAACTCCAAGTCGAAATTGATATCCGAAATTAAATCTAACATTGTGGAACTAGAATAAACACAAACTATGTCATCAGCAAAGCCACTTACTTTTCCTTTTAAGTTAAGACTAAATACACTATTGATATAGATAAGGAACAAAATTGGACCTAACACTGAACCTTGAGGAACTCCTATATTAATACTTCTGGTTTCGCTGAAATGACCACCTACCTTAACCTTTTGCTTCCTGTTTTTGAGGTAGGAAGAAAACCAATCTAGCATAAAACCTCTGAATCCAGCTTTTTCTAGTTTTCTCAATAATATATCATGATCTACTGTATCAAATGCTTTCTTAATATCAATATATAGAGTAGCAGTGTACTTTTTCTGATCAATACTTTCGTAGATATGACAACAGTGTGCTAAAAGTGCATCTTCAGTTGATTTACCAGCTCTAAATCCATACTGATTTGAGCTGAAAAAATTTATTTTTTCAAGATAACTGACTAATCTACACTTGATGACTTTTTCGAAAATTTTTGAGAATACTGGTAATAGGGATATAGGCCTATAGTTATTTATACATTTTTTATCACCTTTCTTAAATATAGGAATTACTTCAGCTACTTTCAAACTTTGTGGGAATTCACCTTGAATAATACTTTTGTTAAATAAATGAGTTAAGATGTCAACCACATTATGGCCAACTTTTTTGACAAAGTTGTTGGAATAACTATTTGACGTAGTAGAAAACGAATTATCCAAAGCTTGAATAACTTTATAGACCTCAAACGAAGATATCGTGTTAAAGAAAAAACTATTTGATTGAAAACTTTCATTAAAACAATTTTCTGGACATATAGCAGAAAAGTGATTAATGCCTGCATCAGAAATAGTATTTACGGCCATTTGAATAAAATACTCATTAAATATTTTAGCCATTTCAGAATGATCAACAATGTTCATAGTTCCAAAAGTAAGATTTGAAGGAAAATCAAAAGTTGTTTTTTTGTTGAATAATTCATTTACTATTGACCATTCTTTTTTTAAATCTCCTTTGGCTTTATGGAACTTGTCCATATAAAAATTTTCCTTGCAAATTGGAATTTCAAGACGAATCTCTTTACATAGAACTTTAAAGTTTTCACGGAATAAAACGTTATTCGGATGTTTCTTACACTTAAGCCTCAATTGATTTTTTAAATGGATTTTGTCTAATAAATAATTAGACATCCAAGGCTTGAGTTTTTTTAATTTTCCTTTACTGCTTGCAAATACTTTTGAACTTTGATCGACATAACCTTTTAAAACTAAAACAAAATTGTCAAAAGCTATTGAGGGTTCATAATCGGAATAGACTCTTGCCCAGTTTTCAAAAACCAAATGAGAGTTAAGCAGTTCAAAATTAGTTTTGGTAGTTTGCTTGTGGAGAACCTTTTTTCTCATTACAATTTGACTATTTTCTTTAAAATTCAAACATAAACACGTCATACAATGATCTGAAATTTTAAAATCAGATATTGTACTAGTTAGGCTTAAGTTAATTTTCAAATCAATTCTAGCCAATATATGATCAATACATGTTTTGGATGTTGCAGTTATTCTTGTTGGTTCATTAATACAAGACTTAAGACCATAGGCTGAGAATAAAGACTTGTATTTCTCAACTATTAAAGCATCAGATAACAAGTCTATATTTATATCACCAACTATAAACAAGTGCTTAGAATTGTTGTTGATCAGCAATGAATTGAGCTCCTCAATAAAGACCTCTTCATTAACATTATGAAATCTGTAAAAACACATAAAAACAATTTTCACAGTATTTAAGACTACAGAAATCTCAAGCATATCAGAGCTTTTAAGATTCATGCTAACAAAATCACAATTTAAACTTTCATTAATAAAAACAGCAGTACCACCTGACGCATAGTTGTTATTACACTTTGCATAAAAATTATAGCCGGGAATCTTAAAAAAATCCTTTTCATGCTCATATATCCAAGTTTCAGTCAAAAAAATTATCTTAGGCTTATTAACAAAAGACTCTAAATGAGTCAAAAACATATCAAAATTTTTTCGAAGGCTTCTAATATTTTGTTGGACAATAAAAAAACTATTTTTGTAATCATCGGAATGAAAAACACTTTTACAAATTTCTCTATCAAAAAAACAAAAAGGAGTAACCAATGACGCATCATTTAAATCTGTTAAATATAAATTGGCCATAACTAAATGATTTTATTAAGATCATCAAACGATCAAAAATCAAAATTACTCCGTTTTTTATCCAAAGATATTGATATTTTTTTTCATTTTTTAATTGTTTGGCTTTGTTAAACAAAATTCTATTAAAAGTTGTTAGGCTTTCATTTATAAAAATAGGTTTTTTTCCATAATTATTACCAAATAAACTAGCGTTAACTTGTTTCTTTTTCTTATTAATAATTAGTTTTTTCTTACATTCCGCTGATTTGAATTTAACGCAAACGATATCCATTGGTTTTGTTGTTGTATTTGAATCATCCATATTGTTGTTGCTATTTTTTGCAGGCATCTTTCTTTTTATTGTTTTTACATAACAATGTTTGATGTCATCAGCTGTGATGCTTTCATCGATATCTCTTAGCAGCTTCAATGTCGCGGGCAATGCACTGTCTTTGTTTACAATGGGCATGCCTACAATATCAATGCATTTATGCAGTGTTTGTTGTTGCATTAAATTGACTCTGTGCTGAAGCATATCAACCTTCGTTAGTAATGAACGTGTATGTAGTGGCGACAGAAATAATGAATTTCTTCAAAATTAAACTTTTGTTAACACGAACTTATTTATTTAATCAATAACAACTTAAGTTTATTTATAATTAACTATTCAATGTTTTTATTAGGTAAGTAAAACTCGAAAAAGGCTGTTAAAAGCTTTCGTAAAAGGGCTCGCAATAGGCTTGTACAAGGGGCTCGAAATAGGATTGTTTTCAAATTGTACTTTGTGTCTTCCGTCTTCTTCGGCGTTAAAAACTAAACTGAACTAAAGGATTGGGCTCGAACCATCTGGCAAGTAGAAGTACATAATGTATCTGCAAATTATTTGCAGACGTAGGTTGTTGGTTCTCTCTCTCGAACAGTGTAAAAAGGAATAAATTCGACTATGAAAGTCTCTAAATTTCCTCCGAAAAAAGACCAATCATTGTAAGATATAGTAGTTTTTGATCGAAGAGGGAAACATCAATTCGATGGTACTCGTATAACCAATTTTTTCAGTAGAAGAAGTTCCTTAAAACGTTTTAATAAGTAATATTAAAACGTTTTAAGGAACTTTTAAAAAATCCTTAAAATCCTTGTTCGTCCACCGCCTAACTCCGTTCTTTTAGAAATTTACTAGTTGATAAAACTGAACAGTTTTCCTTTTTACCAAAACATCCACCACATACCGCTGCACAGTGTGGGAATTCGCGAATTTAGCGGAATTTAATTCGAAAAATGACTAGTCTCGATTGATGCCAAAACCGGTTTTTCTTAAAGCTAAAAGATTGTAGAAAGTGATAACAAAAGCACTGTTGGTTGGGGATCATGTAAACAAAAAAAAAATTGCATTGAAGTTGCATTTGGCGATTTTTATTCTGTATATTTGCTGGAAGAGATTACTTTGCTCTTATTTTTTTTTCATGCGTTTGGTGTGTGTTTTAATAAAAGTTTTATTTTTTTTATATTTCCTAAATATCAAGGTATAAGAATGTAAGTAATTTTTTATTTTACAGGGTGTTTCACATTTTTGTTTTGGTGGTTGAAGTTAAAAAAATGTGTTTTTTTTTCGATGTTTGTACCTTTATTAGAGCAAAACTTTAGTTATTCCGCGTTATTGCGCCTCGAAACAATATTCACTGCAAAGCTTGATTTATTATCTATCAAGAATCACTAAAATTTGACACCCCAATTATGTTGTGATATATTTTTTTTCAATGTTTCTTAATGACTATCCAGCAAAAAAATGATGGCATACCGTCAAAATCGAATAACTTTTTGGGATTTGGTTAGAAGAAGAATGTTATAAACTAAAAAAAACTTTTTTTATTTCACGGGGTGTTCCAAAAAAAATAATTTTGTGAATTTGATAGTTACAACAAAAATACAGGGTGTTCAAATTCAAAGTTAACAGTAAGAAAAAAAAAGAACTAAGTTATTTAAAAAATTAAAAACGGAAACTATCAATTAATAAAAAAAACTATTATATCAGATAAAGGGTATTCCAATAATAGTAACAAAAATGAATTAATTTAAAAATAAAAAAAAACGATTTTTTTATTTGAAGAGCAAAAGTGCTTTTTATGCGTATTTTACATAAAATTTGATTTCATATGCTGCTTCTTACATCAGATCCATATCTAGCAAGCCTAAGGTGTATTCCTAAAAGAAAACGAAGTAACTAAGAGCCTGAGGTTCTTGAAATTTTGGATATTGCAAACTAATTCAAAATGTAAATAAAATGTGTTATATGTACATACATAATGTTGAATTGTTGAATGTAGTTAAAATTATAGTAAAGGTAAAATTGTTCACAATAAAAACAAAAAATATAAAAAACAATTAAATAAAATTGTTTTAAACTTGCTTTTTATTTTACAAGAATAACAGAATTGATAAATAAAAATTGTCTATTCCAGTGAAACTATATTTTTTCGACAGGAAGTTTTCGGTTCTTTTAATTTTTGGTATCCTTGATGATGTATGCCAGAAAAATTTCGTGATACAACACTTACCAATATAAAAATAAACATTGATTGTCTATAAATAAAACTAATTTAAGACTTCCTTTGAAATAGAATTTCTTGTACGTTTTAATACCCTTTTTAAGAATGGAGTTTTTTTAGTTCATAAACAACGGCATTGACATATCGGTTTGCAAAAAAAAACTAGTAAATTCTGATAATAATTAACTTTTTTCTTTATTTTATTCATATTTGTAATAAAATTAAACAATACATCATTCCTCAAAAGATTTTTTTGTAAATTATGATTTTCAAAAAAAAAGTACTTTTTGGTGTAAACAACCTGTCACTTCAAAGCTCATTTTACAAAAACTTAAATAAAATATGACCAAAATGTGAGTTACATTTGATTGTATAGACATTTTCAATGAACTAAACAGAAAAAAAACTACAAAAAAATTTAAAATGCAAGCGTTATTAATTTTATTCCGCTAAATTCGCGAATTCCCACACTGTGCGCTGGTGGTACTATAAGATAAGATTTTTTTAAATTGTTTTTATTAGTTTTGAAAACTCTTAATTCTATTTGTACAATTGCTTACAAAATATTAGTTTTCAATAAGAAGTTGATTTTAAATTTAAATAAATTTAAGTTAACCAAATTTTTCACATCAGTCGGAAGACGGTTGAATAACTGAAGCCCTCTATAAAGAAGATGGTTTTGTGTTTGCGCTCTCCTATATAAAGGTAACCGAAATTCTCCAGCATTTCTTAGTGCATATCTCTCATTAGTTATGTACTCTACGTTGTTCTGCAAGTAAACAGGATATAGATTATGTTTTATTTTAAAAATCATAATTAGTGCATTATATTTTAAACGTTGGATCACACTTAACCACCCTAGTGAGCGTAACATATCAGCTACTGGAGTAAACCGGTTGCATTTTAATATAATTCTCATCGCTCTATTTTGTAAGACTTGAAGTTTAGTTTGGTTTTCAAGGGTACACATATTAATAATAGAAGAGCAATAATTAAAATGAGGAAACACAGTTCTATTATAAATTGTCAGAGCACAACTCATGGAAATGCAATTTCGGATCCTTCTTAGAAACCCCAACTTTTTTGATATTTTATCACAGAGTTTGTTTAAATGGAAGTTAAATTTTAATCTATTGTCAATGTAAACACCTAGATATTTTATTTCCGATACACACTCAATAAAATTACCATTTATTGCTATATGTATTTACATTTGAATCGTTACTATTTACGCACATACATTTTGTTTTTGACGTATTTAGTTTCAATTTGTTTTTGCACAACCACAGATATATTGAATCCAAATCTCTTTGAAGAAGTGTTTCCAGAGTACGAACATCCTTGCCACTAATATATATAAGCGTATCATCCGCAAAGAGACAGATCTTGCAAATAGATAAATCCTCACCGCAATGGTTAATATAAAGTAGGAAAAGCAAAACTTCTAATACTGATCCTTGGGGAACGCCAATATAAATGTCTAAGGAGCTTAGGTTAGGTTAGGTTAAAGTGGCTGCTGACCGGAAAAGGACAGCACACTTAGACCAATATTTGGTCCGTTGTGATACCACAAGGATTTCAAAAATCCCCCTTACTCGTTAAACCATTTTGAGCTAATAATGAAGCGTTTGAGACAGTGAATGTCGGAATTATTTAGATCACTAGGATCGTTATAGTAGTAGTCTCCCAAGTGGAGTCTACGTCTTTGCGCTAGGGCAGGACAAGAGCATAGAAGGTGGGGAATTGACTCCTCTTCTTCTTCATCCATGCAGCTTCTGCAAAAGTCATTTGCAGGAACTCCAAGACGAGAAGCATGTCTTCCTATTAGGCAGTGCCCAGTAAGGACACCTATAATGGAGCTAATATGCAATCTACCAATAGAAATTAGTTGTTTTGAGCGTTTGGCATCAAACAATGGCCAAATCAGTTTAGTAGACCGGCAAGTTGGGGTGCTGGTCCACCTGTGGTTGGCTTTCTTTATGGTATCTTGCTTTAGCATAAGTTTACAAGTAGCTAGGGGTATACCGATGTTAGATTTGCTATCCAACAAAGGTAATATTGTTCCGTTTTTTGCAAGTTCGTCAGCTTTACAATTTCCTGGAATGTCTCTATGCCCCGGCACCCATGTAAGGTGAATGTTGAACTGTTTTGACATCTCCACCAGAGATGATCGACAATTTTGGGCTGTTTGTGAGTTAATGGAGACAGAGTCCAGTGACTTTAAGGCAGCTTGACTGTCTGAGAAGATACGTATATCGGTTGACGATATAACGTTTTCTTTTAGCCAAGAGAGGACTTCTTTTATTGCTAAAAGCTCTGCCTGGAACACGCTACAGTGATTGGGAAGACGAAAAGATAGACAAAGATTTAATTTTTCGGAGTATACGCCTCCACCGACCCCGTCATCGGTTTTAGATCCATCTGTATAGAAATGAATTGCTTCGTCTATCAAAAACGACTCATTTTCCCATGAAGACCTGGGAGGGATGGATACTTGAAAATTTTTATCAAATTTTGGATGAGGGGTGGTGTAATCGACGTTACTAGGTAGACTACTGAACGAGTTCAGTATAGTAGAGTGACCAATATCATTATTGATCCACTGCGAGGAGGCTTTAAGTCGAATGGCTATGTTAGCGGCCGATTGTTTGCTAAAAATATCTAGCGGTATGAGATGAAAAAGAACATCAAGTGCAGCAGAAGGAGTTGAGCGGAGAGTTCCACCCATGATTAAACAGGCTGTTCGTTGGACTTTGCTGAGCTTATCGCGGTTAGTTGCTGTTTCCAGCGCAGTCCACCATACTGTCACTCCATATGTAAGTATCGGTCTAATGACTGAGATGTATAGCCAGTGTGTTATATGAGTTTGTAGACCCCATTTATTACCTACGGCTTTTTTGCAAGAGAAAAGAGCTATGTTGGCTTTGTTGACTCTCTCTTGGATATTGGGCTTCCAGCTTAATTTCTTGTCCAAAATAAGACCCAGATATTTTGCTTTGTCTGAGAATTTAAGCGGTATACCTTTGATGAGGGGAGGGTCTATGTGTGGGATTTTATATTTCCTGGTAAATAGGACAAGTTCAGTTTTGTGGGGGTTGACACCGAGTCCACATTGATCTGCCCAGTTAGTAAGCTTGTTTAGAGCATTTTGTAGGAGTTCCTTCAGAGTATTAGGATGCTTACCAGATATCGCTATCGCAACATCGTCCGCATAGGCAATCACCCTGTGCCCCTCCCCTTCAAGAATCACTAGTAGTTCATTTACGACTAGGTTCCAAAGGAGAGGAGAGAGGACGCCGCCTTGCGGCGTACCCCTACTGACAGTCCTTCGAGTAGTAAAATCGCCCAGTTTTGAATTAATAATCCTGCTTATCAGCATATGATTTATCAAATTACTGATTGACTTATCCACCTTTAGAGATGACAGCGCAGATGTGATTGCGGATGCGTCGACATTGTTAAAAGCTCCTTCTATATCCAGGAAAGCGACTAAGGTGAACTCCTTATGATGAAGGGAGTGTTCGATAGTACGAACCAGCGTATGTAGAGCGGTTTCTACAGATTTCCCTTTGTTATAAGCATGTTGAGCATTGGATAGTAAGGACTTATCAATGTTTGCCCTCAAATGGATTTCAATCAGACGTTCAAATGTTTTAAGTAGGAATGATGAAAGGCTAATAGGTCTTAGATCTTTAGGATTAACATGGCTAGGTTTGCCAGCTTTGGGGATGAAAATAACATTTACTTCTCTCCATGACAAAGGAATGTGAGCCAGAGCGATACAACCATTTAAGATGTTTACCAGAATGGGTATCAGAATATCGGAATTTTCCTGTAATTCCGCTGGAATTATTCCATCTGGCCCAGGAGATTTGTATGGATTGAAGCTGTTTATTGCCCATTTTAATTTTTCCTCTGTAATCAGACCTTGTGGAGGAGTTATGCTACTGAGTATGTTGTTAGGATCAGGATCAGTGCTATTAACGTAAGGAGAGCTGTCTGGAAAATGTACATCCAGGAGCAGATTGAGCGATTCTTCGCTTGAGTTTGTCCAGGAACCGTCATTGTTTTTTAGGCAACTTGGCATTACTGGATTTTTGGAGAGGATTTTTCTTAACCTTGATGCCTCTGAGTTGCCTTCTATATTGTTACAGAAAGTTCTCCAGGACATACGCTTGGTTTTCCTCAGTTCTTTTTTATATAACTTGAGGGAGTCTTTATATGAATCCCAATCAGAAGCTTCTCTGGAGGTTTTCGCTCTATTAAAGAGTTTCCTGCATTCTTTTCTTAGTGGATCCAGCCCCGAGTACCACCAGTGTGGTTTCTTTTTACCTCTTATTTGTATAAGAGGGCAGGCAGTTTCCAGAGATTTGTTGAGGGCTGCTGTGAGGTCATTGACTTTAATATCAAGATCCTCAGTGTTGAAGGGTATGCTATATAACTCAGGCCTGATTGACCTTAATAGAGTTGCCCTATATAGAAGCCAATCTGTTTTCCGATGGTTACGGAAGGAAGGTTGGCTAGGAGGTTCGTCCATTATTTCGAATTGTATGTATCTATGATCAGAGAAAGAATGATCATTTGATACTTTCCAATTCGAGATAGTATGATAAATTTTATCTGAGACAAGAGTTATGTCAAGTACTTCCTGTCTGTTTTTAGTAACAAATGTGGGTTCATTTCCAACGTTACATATTGTTAGGTTAGTGTTCAAAATATAATCGAAAAGAGACTCACCTCTGTCGTTTATATTCGTGCTACCCCACACTGTATGATGGGCGTTAGCATCACTTCCAATAATGAGGTCAGTCTTCTGCCTATCTGCATCAGTGATAAGCCTCCTCAGAGTGTCTCCTGGGAGAGGGCCAAGGTGGTCATGGCCTAGATATGCCGACGCCAGCCAGAAAGTTCCTTTGGCTGTTTCCAGTCTTGCGACGGTTACATCTCGATCACTGAAATTAGGTAGTAAAAATACATTTAGGCTACTTTTAACTAGTATGCAAGATCTGGGTTCACCTTTATCTAATGCATACAGCAAGTAGTAGTTTGGAGTCCTTAGTCCCCGAACGATGGATTTCACAATCCAGGGTTCTTGGATTAGGACGATGTCTTCTCCGCTGCTGGATAGACGAAGAAGCAGGGAGGCCGAGGCCTTGATAGAGTGTTGGAGATTAATCTGAAGAAATCGCAGCATCTTTGCTACAACCCTCCCGATCAACCTCCAACACGGTGACGTTGGAGTCTTCCGATTCCGAGGTTGAGCCCAGAAGAGCGTCCTCACTCAGAAGATCTTCATTGCTGTGGTCATCGATCTCCATGTCGCTGACTGTTTTTATTGTCTCCACTGTTGCCGAAGATGACCTGGATGCCTCTTCCTCTTCCAGTGATGGGAAGGTGATAGATGCACCAGGGTCTGCAGCAGCAGTTTCGACTACGTTGGAGGAAGTGGATGCACCAGTAACATCCGCGTCCTTTTTATACACCTTCAGTGTGATGGTCTCAAACCCAAACCTAATCACACCTTTGGTCTGCGCCAGAGGAGCAAGGGACTCCTTATTTAGTACAATAATTGCACCTCTGTAGGGTCCCTTTTTCTCCTCCAGTTTCGCAACTTTCCAGTTGTGAGTAGGAAGGGATGGGTTCGATAGCCGGATCATCTGGAGTATTACATCCATGCTGGAGAGTTCGGCTGTAACCATGGCGCGAGCTCTTGGTCTGCACGGGATTTTCTCCTTAGCAACAACCTCGAGCTTAGCACCAGGCCAGACTTCCCCTAACCGGCTAACGGCCAACGATAGAAGATCACACGATCTCTGATCGTCACAAACCATGAGCTTAACATGTCCTTGATGCCAGCCTCCATCGTTTGTGATTGGAGGTGGTCCAGGGTTCTCCATCATGATACTCATGAAGCTCAACTGGAGCTTCCCCTTGACCACCTGCCAATTTTCCGCAGAGATCGTGCCATCGACGTCGTTCCCGTCAATGATCGCGACCACGATTTTGTTTTTAACCACATCACTGAAGGTCTTATTCCCTCCACAGGGATGTGATGGAGCGCTGATGTTGTGCACTTTGGGGCGTTTGGGTACTGAAATTGTGCCCTCCATAGACCTTTGACGCTTCGACGTGGAGTCTCCGCTGGCCTGGACGCTATTATTAGCTAAAAAGCTTTTAGCCCACTTGATTTTTGCATCATGCTGAGAGTTCCCCCCGGCGCCAGGTTGTTCACCATACACCCTGAGTATCCTCTTAGCATTGCGAATGTCCTTGTAGAGTGTCCTAGAAGGGTTGGGCTTACGTCCGCTCCCCCCAGGGCCTTCTTTAGGATTTGTGGAGTTGTTAGAGGTGGAGGGACCATGCTTCACAGTCCTACCACCGCTGGAATGAGGCAAAGAAGTTCGGGGAGGTTTACTCTCCTTAGTGGTAGCAGGATCATGCTTCACAATCTTACTACCACTGAACCGCGGTGTCGAAGTTTGGAGAGGTTTACTCTCTGAAGTAGTAATAGAAGGGCCATGCTTCACAGCCCCCCTGTTACTGGAAGGAGGTATTTCTACCATTTTACTCCTGCTTTTGCTTTCGGCAATAGGACTGTGAGAATCCACAGTACTACTACTTCCAGCGCAAGCCGGAGAAACAGCAGACGGCTTTTCAGTCGCACTGCTGGCCTGTCTCAAAGACCAGGACTTTCCACCATCTTTTTTATTTAAATTTTCCATAAAAGATCCCACGAGTAACGGAGAAAGGGTGGTCCATCTGCACAGAGATCCGTATATGCAGATAAGGCTAGTTAATCCGGAGGTCGCCTGGTATCCGGATACTCCGTTAGCGACTGAGCTAGTTTTTTGATTGGGCCCTCAGCCAGGCTGATCATCGGCACGGGTCGTATAACACCTTGAATCCAGCCCAATTGGGAAGTTGCAAAAATAGGAAAAGGAGAGAGTGGGCGGGGAATCAGACAGTAAGCACCGTTCTGAAAAGAAGGACGTTAAGGGTAATAGAGGAGCTGGTAACTTTGGATAGCTTTTCGCATTTCCAATGTGGGAGATGGAGGGATACAAGGATGTGTAAGAGGATGATGAGCGTCCTTTTAAAAAATCCTTAAAATCCTTGTTCGTCCACCGCCTAACTCCGTTCTTTTAGAAATTTACTAGTTGATAAAACTGAACAGTTTTCCTTTTTACCAAAACATCCACCACATACCGCTGGTGGTACTATAAGATAAGATTTTTTTAAATTGTTTTTATTAGTTTTGAAAACTCTTAATTCTATTTGTACAATTGCTTACAAAATATTAGTTTTCAATAAGAAGTTGATTTTAAATTTAAATAAATTTAAGTTAACCAAATTTTTCACATCAGTCGGAAGACGGTTGAATAACTGAAGCCCTCTATAAAGAAGATGGTTTTGTGTTTGCGCTCTCCTATATAAAGGTAACCGAAATTCTCCAGCATTTCTTAGTGCATATCTCTCATTAGCTATGTACTCTACGTTGTTCTGCAAGTAAACAGGATATAGATTATGTTTTATTTTAAAAATCATAATTAGTGCATTATATTTTAAACGTTGGATCACACTTAACCACCCTAGTGAGCGTAACATATCAGCTACTGGAGTAAACCGGTTGCATTTTAATATAATTCTCATCGCTCTATTTTGTAAGACTTGAAGTTTAGTTTGGTTTTCAAGGGTACACATATTAATAATAGAAGAGCAATAATTAAAATGAGGAAACACAGTTCTATTATAAATTGTCAGAGCACAACTCATGGAAATGCAATTTCGGATCCTTCTTAGAAACCCCAACTTTTTTGATATTTTATCACAGAGTTTGTTTAAATGGAAGTTAAATTTTAATCTATTGTCAATGTAAACACCTAGATATTTTATTTCCGATACACACTCAATAAAATTACCATTTATTGCTATATGTATTTACATTTGAATCGTTACTATTTACGCACATACATTTTGTTTTTGACGTATTTAGTTTCAATTTGTTTTTGCACAACCACAGATATATTGAATCCAAATCTCTTTGAAGAAGTGTTTCCAGAGTACGAACATCCTTGCCACTAATATATATAAGCGTATCATCCGCAAAGAGACAGATCTTGCAAATAGATAAATCCTCACCGCAATGGTTAATATAAAGTAGGAAAAGCAAAACTTCTAATACTGATCCTTGGGGAACGCCAATATAAATGTCTAAGGAGCTTGAGAATGTTTCATTTATTTTAACTCTTGGGTCCTGTTTAAAAGATAGCTTGTAAACCATTCAAGTTCTTTTTCCCTAATTCCATATCTGTATAGTTTTTCTACTAAAATTGTTCTGTCTATCGTCTCGAATGCCCGTTGAAGATCCAAAAAAATTGCCAAAATAATGTTTCCTCTGTCCACATCTTTTTTCCATTCGTTTATGACCCAACTCATTGAAGTTTCACAAGAGTGACCGTGCCTAAATCCAGATTGTTCAACGCAAAGCAGTTTTTCATCCTCAACAAAACAAGAAAGTTGATTGCAAACTACCACTTCTAATATTTTCTCATATGTAGGGAGCATGTTTATTGGCCTCCATTGTTCTGGGTTCTTTGCATTCTTTACTTTTTCTACAGGTATAACATCTGAATTTTTCTAGCTTTCAGGGAATACACCTGTAGTTAAAGATAAGTTTATAATTTTTAGCAAAGGGGGTAGAACCTCCTCTCTACAGTCAAGCAATATTTTACAATTCAACCCATAGCTGTCGTTCTTTTTATTCATCGATTTGATTGTTTCTTCTAAAAATGATACATCGATCAACTGAAATTTAAACTCTCTTTCATTCATCCGTATGCTATTAGAGTATGGAACCACTGGAATGTTACTATTTATTTCCTTCACACTTTCAATAAAAAATTTATTAAATGCATTTGCATTTTCTAAGCCTGAATTAACTTGAATGCCATTTATTATTTTAACGTTACTAAAATCCCTTTTTTCTACTTTTAATATCTGATTTTTTAAAGTTTTCCAAAGACCACTTTGGTCACCAGCCTTTTCGTTTATTTTTTGCTTCAATGTAACTATTTGTAGCTTTAGTGCACTGAATTTTGTATAAGTTTCTACATGTTTTGTACTTATTCCAATCATCTGTAGTATTCGTATTAGTAGCTTTATTGTAAGAATTAGTTTTTTCACGTTTCAATATTTTCAAATTTTGGTTGTACCACTCTGCACATTTTTTATTTATTACAATTGTTTTTCTTAAATTATTTAATGAGTTCTTAATGGCAGTTTCATAAAATATTGCACAGTAATTAACGTCCTCAATAAAGGGCGATATTTGAAGCATGTTTTTACTATATTCACTAACAGCTATTTTTTTCGTATTTCACGTATTTTATTTTACTAGTTATTTGAAAAACTATTTAAACACCTTATAGACCGCAAATATCGTCAAATAAAAGCAAAATCAAAATAAAACAAAATTGAAAACAACGACTTTTATTTTTGAAATTTAAACTTTTATTATTAGTACGAATGCATTTCGGTTCTCGGCTGCGGAACCATCATCAGCGGGCGACAATTAAACAAAAGTACAAAGAGATTACAAGGAAAAAGAAATTAGACTTAGAGAAAGTAAGTAAAACAAAATAAAGAGTGTTATAAAAAGAGTAATGAAAAACAGTTGTTATTATTTCTTCTTCTTCTTCATAACGTTGAATAAATGAGAATCAATTGGTCCAGGTTCCAAATTCATCAGGTTGTTGTTTAAGTATATGTGAATTGATTCGTATGCGTCTAGTTTATGTGGTTTGTTTACATTTTTTATAAGTTTAAAATTGTTGTCAAATGATGAAATTGAGTGTGGTTCTTTATTATTTGGATCATAAATGTGAGCAGCTATTGCTTTATCTATCTTTTTGATTATTAAGCCCAGTACACAGATCGCGCTAAATTTTATCTCCCACATTTTCCTCCAAACATCAGCTAAAATCCAAGCTAAATTTTGACATAAGAACTTTGTGGAGAATATGTCACAGAAAACAGCTTTTAAGATTTGTGAATGAGAACGAATGAGAATTATGAATTATGAGTGATTTTTGTTGTCGAAAATCTTGTAAGACTCCCGTCACTAAATATTCTTCTAAATATTATTCAAACTAGCCGACCCAGCTCTCGAAATTCGAGTGCCAATTTATTTATTATTTATTATTTACATATATTATTGGCAGTGTTTTCAAGCAAATTTATTAAATTAAATTTTATTTTATGTAATATGCAAAGTGTTCGACAGTGCAAAAACAAAAATGACCCACAGTGTGTAAATGCGTGTCCCAAGTATATTCTGCACATCTCCGTAACTGTGGCTATCCAACCATATAAAATTTATCGAAATCGGTTAAATACTTTTGGAGAAAAGTGTACCACAAAAAACGTGTTTGCCGTTTTATTATATGATATTATTCAATTTCAAATTGAAATTGAAATTTAGCTCGAGAATAAATGCGCTAGACAATTATTTCGTGCGCTAAATTTTGACAGATAAGTTATGTACAGTTCGAAGAGAAACTTTGATTTTTTAGCTGGAGCAGCGTACCTCTCTGCTAAAATGCTTGACATAATTTTAGCTTGGCTAAATTTTGGAGAGAATTTTGTATGGGAGATAAAATTTAGCGCGATCTGCGTACTAGGCTAAGATTAAGAATTTTATTTTTCAATTTGACTTAAAACTAACTTATTAGTTTTTTTCACTGAATAAAAGTTCAGAGTACAACACAACAGAGCAGAACAGAACAGTTTCCATGAAAAATATCAGACAATTTAGAACAGTCAGTCATCTGTTCTATCTTTCTCTAACTAAAAAGCGAGGGCAAGAAATCTTGTTCTAAACTGTTCCAGACAGACTCATTGAACAGCAAATCAGAACAGTTTAGAACAGAAAATTTATCATTGAACAGCAAAAAGGTGTACTTTTCTGTTCCAAACTGTTCGGAACAGCGTCACTGCTCAACAATAGGGGCCCAACGTTCTTCATTTGGCTCTACATAATGCTATTTGCTTATAATATCATATTAATGTTTTTTTTTTAATCCAAATAATAATTCTTGGCGTTTTATCCCCTGTAGTATAGATTGTTGTTCTTCTCGTAAGAGGGTGCGTTGTCGTTATGGATGATGTCTTCAAATTGATCGTCAGTGATGGCTCGGGTGTATAGATACTTGTCACTAGGCTCTAGTCCATGCTGGAGAAGTTGTTGCACTTCTGTGTTGGGATGATCTTCTAGGTTCCTGATGATTTTTCCGGAGAACTGCAGTAAATACTTGCAAGCACATTGCAGTGGTTTCCTTTTTGTTGAGTCCAATTGTAAAATCAGTATGGAGTCCCAGTAATGGATGTAGGGTAGAGTGTTTATTTCGAAAGCCATACTGAATCTCTGGTATGACATCTTTTTCTCTCCAGAAAACGTTGAGTTTCTTCAATATCAACGCCTCCAGTATCTTACTCATGCAGCTGAGCAAAGAAATTGGCCGATATCTTTCGACATTTGCCCGGTTGTTCTTCTTCGGGACGGGGACAACTTTTGCGGTTTTCCAGGCTGCAGCTGTTGTTCAGGCAGATTTTTTGTCAACCATGTGTGGTTTCTTCTTAAATCATAGGTTATTTTAACACTGATAACGTTGGGAAATATAGAAAACTTATTTCCAAAGTGAGTACTGTGTAGCCCAGTTTTGGCCGAAATGAAGGAAGCTCCCACCGCGCCTGCTGTACGCAAGTTTGTGCAAAAGTTCTTGAGACTGGTATGCGCTAGTGAACAACACTCAGCCACAGAAGAGAATGTGGCTAAGTGGGAGACTCAATTCAGGAACATCAACTTGCCATCGATCTCAACAGCTCAACATTTCACGCACTAGCCTGAGGAGAATCCTGCAGAAAGATCTCGGATTATTCGCTTAAAAGGCCCAATTGACTCAGCAATTGAAGGCGCGAGACCATCCGCTTCGTTATCGCTTCGCAGTTTGGGCCTTCGAGCAGCTTGAATTGGACAACGATTTTGGGCGAAAAATCATCTTTTCTGATGAGGCGCATTTTCATCTCGGCGGCTACGTTAACAAACAAAATTGCCGCATCTGGGCTCGGAAAACCAGCACGTTATTGTCCAGAAGAAAATGCATCCACAGAGACTAACAGTTTGCTACGAATTGTAGAGAGGTGGTATCATTGACCATTTTTCTTCGAAAATCAGGCTGGGAACAACAATTCGATCAATGGATGGCATTGCAGAGCCATATTAACTGACTTTTTTTTTTCAATGAAATTGAAGACATGAATTTGGCAATCCGTGAGCTACAGCCCGAAATCATCAACAAGATCTTAGAAACTTGGAGTGGCAGCCACTTGAGTGACGTTGTGTTTACTTACTAATGAAGCCATAATACATGGAAACATTTTAATTTTGTTTATTTTATTGCATTTTTAACAAGTATTTGGCCCACCCTTAAGACTCGGAGCAATATCCTGGTGCTCAAGAAAACAATCAACAGTGACATTAGCAACTACCGAGGCCGATAACATGGCAATGAGATAAGCTGCACAAAAGGGTGGCTTCAAAGTGTGGAGAAAGAACTTTGTGAAAATCCAAATTATCAATTGTATTATGTTGCGATAATAAAGTGCTGTTCGTCTGGCGTCAAGTAATGCCAATCATGCTAGAATGATAACGTCACGATAAAAATCCATCATGTACCAACAACGGAAATGGAAGCAGATATAATGACTAAACCTCTTTGACAGCAGGCAAATCTAAGAACTTAAAACCCGTATGCAACTTCAAACATAAAATACTTATGCGTTTTAGTGGAGGTGTTAGAATTGAAAGAACACATTAATCTACTTGTCGATATTTATACCTTGTTAGAAACATTTAATTCTGTTTTGTTCCTTGAAGATAAAGCTCTTCTTCCATATACAAATATATAAATATGGTGGTACAACAGCTGAAAGAGAACCAGGACCTAGTGACTTACAACTCCTTACCATTCCTGTGTGCGTGTTACCAGGAATGGAGGGGACCTACAATTTTCTGTTTTAAATACAAATGAACAATGTTGTGAATTCTATTGAAAGAATTTTGGATCTTGTTTTTCCTCTTTTTAAGTTTAGAGTTAAAGTGCAACACGTTCAATCATTTTTATCCTCCGAAAAATTAATTAGATTTTGAATATGACTTTAACAAGGCCGATTACATTACATTATAAATAACTTTTTAATAAATGTAGATTGGAAGTCGATATTATGCTTCGAGGATGTATAAAGAAAATTTAAGATTTTTATAAAAAATTTATACAAGGCTTCTTCCCATGTTCCTATTAAACGGATGACGTGGTACATTAGCAGACTCGCCATTCTATCCTGTATCAGTCTCCGACTGTAGAAAAATGCATCGGGCGGGATAAAAAGCCTCTTAGACGCACACTCATAATAATGGTCGTTTGAGTAGCCCCAAAAATGAATACACTGCCTATCAAGCACCCGAATCTTTTCCATTTGAGATAGGGCAACGTTGATAAGGCACCCATAGGCAATCATTGGCCGGATCAGGGCCATGCAGAAAATCACCTTCACCCTGCTTTCAAGCCTGCTGCTTTAAACAATCGTTTCGTCAGGGCAAAGGCTCCCCTAGCCCTGATCAGAGCAGAACTTATATATCTGTCGAAACACAAATACTTATCCAACAAGATACAAGATACTACACTTTTTACTCGCCAGTGGCTGTCCTTGTGGCTCCACCGCTCCCTGCTGAAGACAAGTCCTAATATCTTAAAAAATTCTTGCACAGGCTATATGTTTGCTCTTTGGAATCAAATATTAAAACTAATTGAAAGTGTAATTTTCAACATTTCTCTCGAAAATGGGTTTTTTGTGGATTCTTGGAAAAGTTCATATATATAACCCAGATTAATAAAACAATCAATAGAAAACTTCAATTGATTCGTAAGAATCCTTGGTTAAAATGTATGATGAAGTTAAAGTACATATCTCGCTCTTTCGACATGGTTTTGTTACTAGAAAATCCATAGAAATTAACCTCACATTATTTACTAACTTCCGTATCAACACAATTGAAAAAAGAAGTCAGTTTTACGTTTTATGTACTGAATTTTCAAAAGTATTTGATAGAGTTAGCCATAAACTACTTTTGTTAAAACTTAAACTCCCGATGTCTAGGTGGATTAAAAGCTATCTAGTTAATCGAGTTAAAATTAGTTAAACTAAATAGGAACTAATCTCTAGTTACACAGGAGTTTCTCAGGGAAGTCATCTGGGTCCACTCTTGTTTTTGCTTTTTGTTAATGATATATGAAGGTTTTTATAATACAAACTATATACTTCTGAAATAAATCAGCCAAGTAGAAGACCTAACACTATTATTGGACCTGTTGAATTATTGATTCAAAATAGCTTTTTTTTTGGCCTTTAGTCCACGAAAATTGGCGTTTCGCCCCGGCGATCTCACATGGACTCATCAGTTGACTGTGAGGACCTTGTCAATACTCAATTTTCGTTAAATTCAGTTCATCTTACATCGATTTTTTGACAAAAATCCAATGTGAAATATAAAGATTAAAAGATTTAAAAGATTTTGTTAATGACTTACCTAGCTTTGTTTGATAATGTATCTAACAATGCAAGTTTGCAAATAAATAAATAAATGAAAATGAAATGATTTAAAAATATACAGAGCAATCAATTCAAGTGCATATTGTTTTCAACTCCAAAATGATTTATCTTCTTTGTCAAACTTGGTCCTTAAGTCCGATTTTATTTGACTAATGTACATGTACATGTAAATGTAATATGGGCCAAATAAAAGTTTCTTTTTAAAAATGCAATAAAATTAACAAAATTAATTTTTGTCCATGCATTATGACTCCATTAATTATGGAACACAATGTCGTTCAAGTGGCTACCTCGGCTGGCTTCGCAGCAGCGCATTCTGTCACTCCAATTTTTCAAGACCTTGTTGAAGGTTGTCTAAGCCGTAGATGCGGCAATTTTGTTTGTTAACGTAGCCGCCCGCCGCGCCGGGGTAAAAATGCGTCTCGTCAGAAAAGAAGATTTTTCGCCCAAGATCGTTGTCCAATTCAAGCTGCTCTAATACCAAACTGCGAAGCGATAACGAAGCGGATGGTCGTGCGCTGTCAATTGCTGAGTCAATTGCACCTTGTAAGCGAATAATCCAAGATCTTTGTGCAGAATTCTCCTTAGGCTAGTGCGTGAAATGTTGGGCTGTTGAGATCGAGGGCGAGTTGATGTTCGTGAATTGAGTCTCACACATTCTCGTCTGTGCGCACCGTACCACGATGGGGACCATGAGTGTTGTCCACTAGCATATCAGTCTCACGAACTTGTGTAGAGGGGTGCTTAATTTAGGCCAAAACTTCTTTTCAAAAAACGCACTGTTTGGGCTATACAGCACTCACTTTGGCAATAAGTTTTCAATATTTCCCAATGTTGTTCCTAAAACAACTCATTTCGTTCCGCGGAGGTATTATACTGACTTTCTGATATGATTTCAAGTGGGAAACAGCGAGCAGGAAACCACTAGGCGGCCCATCGTTATATCGGAGAGTTTTTAATCAGAAGTTTTTGAAAGTTGCATTCGGGTCCAGACTAGATTTCAGAATGCATGTTGATTATATCGTGTCAGGAGGCAATTCTATGCTTGGATCTTTGTTAAGGAATTTAAGTGTCCGTCTACAAGTTAATCACTTTTTGTTATACATACTTATGAAAAACTGCTCTGAAGTTTGGTCTCCTTACTACAGAAATGTGTCCAAAAGAATTGAAAGAATTCAGAAATGATTCACAAAATATAATGAACCCTGCCTTTACCACCATATAAAGATTGTTGTGAGTTGATTTATATAAAACCTCTCGAAACTAAGAGAATCGATTAATTTGTCTCACTTGCAAGAGATGTAAAATCAGGTCTTATTAATTGTGCTCGTTTGTTAATTTATTTATGTATGTATGTATGTATAATTTATTTAGTAAATTTTACTATTATGTTACAATTTTTAAATAAGTGTGAATTCATTAAAAATCAATTACTATTTTATAGATTATTATTTTTTTACAAATGGTGTTAAAAGAGTTTTAAATCTGCTAAGATTATTTTCATTTTTTTATTTCTGATAAAATAAAGTATTTTGAGATCTGGTATCTCTTTAGAATTGAAGTCTGAAGTCATCATTTGATCTTAAACTATAAGGTTGCATGTCTCCCACGTAGTTTATGTTCGATGTCAAATAGTTGGGAACCATATCATTTTATATTATTTATAAGATATGCATTGGGGGTAGTCTTAGACAAAAGCATGGCATTTTTTTAATACAAATGCTAATGTAATTTAACTTGAAAGTTCAAAGGAAATATTGAAAAAACAAATTATGGCGATTTTTTTTTAAATACAGCTTGCTCTTAAGCGACTTTTTAAGTTACAGCTACATTTCATTGTGTTAAAGGGGTATCGGTCCAGCTTTTTGAAACTTAACGAAAGAACATGTGAAGATTTAGGTGTTTTGTGACTATACCGTTATTAGATTTATTGTGAAGATTTAGGTGTTTTGTGACTATACCGTTATTAATTTTAATTTGTTTAAGATAAAATAATAGACAATTCTTTTTTTTATAAGTTTATAAAATAAGACACGAACATTTTGATGAGAATATTTTGAAATTATGTATATCATTTTGTTTCATTTCAGATTAAATCTCTTCACAAATCCAGCGCCAAAAGGTAATTCTGTGGAGGAAAGAATCAACAAAGTAAAACATATCAAATTATTATAAACTACAATTTGTAAGTTATAGTTTTAAGCTCAAAAACTAAGATGATCATGTTCAGAAAACTAGTTAATGCTTCAAACATATTTTTACGATACAATGTTATTTCTAAGATATAATTGATAATTTAAATTATAAACAAAAAAATATAAAAAATTCAAGCTAAACAAATCGCTCACTGTCTACATTAATGACACATCTGTTGCTTAGCCCATTGAAAAAATCCTCGGAATACGATGGATCAAGACTTGAAAAATATCGATTTTAATACATACCGATTTGATATAAATATTAAAAACATATACATTTTCATAGTTATAAATATTTCATTATTGTGTCACAACTGTACGCAGTGAGCGAAATGGAAAACAAAAAATATATTAGTCATACAATATTTCATAAGTTACCATAAATGTTTTGTGCGATTTCATATTTTATATCAAAAAGAAAACTAATAACAGTTAGTAGATCTTTAAGAAAATAATGGAAGGTAGGAACAGTGAACTTCTTTGTAAAAAAAATTAAAACAACATAAAGTGCTTGTACTATTTATCAGGTTTGATTTTTTAACTTCATAACTTCACTTCAATTGTCTATGAGATAACAATCGAATAACTTAAACATACTATTTTCTTAGTTTAGGTATTCTATATCAATTATTAATATTTGGTAACTTGATTACTTTCATTAATTACTCTATAAGTTGAACAATTAAGATATTTCCAATTTGTTCAACTTGGAGAAAATTTAAAAACTTTTATTTGAACGGGAGTTTTGTAGGTTTTGTAGACAACCTCACCTTTCTTGACCAACTATATGTTTGAAATATTTCAGACCTTTTGGAATATGCGTCGATCGATAATGTTTTGTTCTTTGGGAACATTTAAAAGATTTGTTAGAGTAATATTGCATTATTATTTTTTTTTAATATTAGTTCGACATGGCAAATAGTTTTTCAGCTATTGAATATATTCTATCCACTTTCTTTTTTTGATTTGATAGGCTGTGTGCAAAAGGTTTTTCTTTGCATCTTTTTTATTGAAGATGTTGAATTGAATGATTGATTCATCGACGGCTGTTTTAGCCGTTTTGTCTGCCACCTCGTTTCCGGGAATACCGGCATGTCCAGGTACCCATATAATTTTAAGATTTTTATTTTGTCTCTCAGTTGATCGATTATTTTTATTTTGTTGTTTAGGTTTTAAAGGGCGGTGGTTGTTGACATGCTGCCAGAATAAATTGCAGTTTTTTCTTGCTTGTAGCTTTGAGAAAAGCTAAGACTTCGTCAGTAAGGATGGAGGTAAAACTTGTTAAGAGGTCTCTCATATTTGTCTTTCCGAATTCGTCAACTACGGCATAACAAACCTCGTGTTCATTTTTGGAACAATCACGAGTGTGGCCTCGCGTTTAGTATAAAAAAAACTTAACGGTTTCTTTTTTTAAGTTTTTATTTATTTATTTTTCTTCTTTATTTATTTTTTTGTTTATTTTAGTATTGTACATTTTTAATTAATATTATTTCTAAAGGGAAGGCCGCTGTCCAGAGCAAAAAGCTGCACCTTCCAGTTAGATTACAGAATTAGAATTAACTTATAAAATATTCTTTAACTTGAACTACACTTCAGGTAAATGAGAAAATGTGCCGCGTTTGCAAAATATGAATTTGTTTTCGAAATATTCATATTACATTTCATTGCACAAAGGTAGAAGGGAAAAGGAGTGTATCCGTTTTGGATTGGTTTTGCTGTGTTAGCAAAAATGGCGTGGGAATCCGTTAGGAATTTATGAATGTGCCGTTAGGCAAGAGGGCGTGTGGGGAATAACGGGTTTACCGTAAAGGGTGAAGTCTCAGACGTAACTCCTCCCCCCTTAGGATTCTGCTCCGGAGAATCATTACTCTTTATATTTAATTTAATTTTTTTGTTTTATTTTTAAAAATGAAGATAAAAATGATTGAAGTGATAATAAAAGTTATAAGGAATATTCCAAAATTTATAGAAATGTGGGTAATATTTTTTCTTTTTATTTCTTGCCTTACGATTTTCTAATTGTTTAAAGTGAAGGTCCTCCGAAGTATAATTCATTACAATTCTTTTAATTGTTATATTTTTATAATTTGGTATGATAAAATTATCATAATAAATAAAATTTTCATATTTAACATTATATATTTTAATTTTACAATTTTCTATTTCTAAAACTAAAATAGTAAAATTGTGTTTTACAGTTGGGAATTCATTATTCTCATTCAATTCATTTATATTGTGTTCTAAAATGTCGAGGTTTTCTGTCCATGTCGTTAAGTTAATGTTGTGTAATATTTTTGTATAATTTTCGATAATATTTAAATTTCGCTCTTTGATTGTTATAAATCCGTTTTCTGTGTTTAAATTTTGTACATAAAGTCTTTGTCCTGTTGTTACTGTCATTTTTAATGTCAGAAGGGTGATCAATATTATCTGGAAAAAAAAATATGCTTTGTGTATCTTCATATTTGTAAACTCTTTTAATTTGGTTTTTGTAAAATTTACTTTGTTTATTATTCTCAACGTGGTCTTGATCAATTATTACTGGATTAGATTTTGTATAAATGGGTTTCAATTTATTATGTGTTCTATTTTTGAGATATAACTGTTTTCCATCTTCAAGATCTATATCTGTTCTATTTTTGTTTAGTTTGTTGGTGTATCTTTTTTTGTTCTTATTAATAAGTTCTATGATTTTAGGATAATCGTCGCAAGATATTGTTCCGTTTAGGAAATCTAAAGGTCTTTCTTTTGTAGAAGAATGTTTTGTTTTATTGTAAATGGTAACGGCTTTGAGAACTCTTTGTCGTAAAGTATCTGTATTATTTTCATCCGCTGAGAAGGTTCGTAGATGCTCGTTAAGAGTTGAGTGAAATCGCCCAATGTCTACGTTGCCAGTTTTGTTATATGGTGTTGGTATATGAATATTAACGTTGTTATCTTTCAAAAATTCCCTAATAGCTAATGATGAAAAGCCGGTTTCACCGTCAGTAACTATAAGTTCTAGGGTTGCAAATCTTTTTTCTAATGTGTTTAACAAGGAAGTCCAAGTTCTATGTTTGATTTCGTAAACCGACACGTGTTTCAAAAATTTATCGATCATAGTGACATATGTACTTTAAATTAATATTCGCGTACCAAATATCAATATGCATTATTTGATTTATTATTGTTGGAGTTTCTGTTCTTTTATACGGAATTTTATTTGGTAGGCGTTCGTATTTTTATTTATTGCGTACTTCACAGTTATTAATAAATTTTTGGATGTTTTCTTTTAGATTTGGAGTATAGTAGACATCTCTAATTTCCTCATAGGTCTCGTTGATTCCTCTATGATTCAATGAATTATGTGATTTTGATATCACTAATAATTCTTTCTCTGTATCTTTAAGATCTCCTACAAATTTAGTGCATTTGATAAATTTTAACAATTTGTTGTTGCTAAAATATTTTAAGTATACTTCCTGGAATTGTGCAAATAGGTGGTCATCTCTTGAAAAGATACCAACAATTCCCTTCGGAGGAATACATTTTTTCATTAAGTCTAAAATCAGTTTTTCATTAAAGTTTTTTATCTCAATAACAATTCTATTCTTGTAAATGGTTTATATATTCTGTGGTTACTCGCGTTTTCTGTATTGTTTAGGATTATTTGTGTTTTGTAAATATTAATAGGTGTTTCTACGATCGGAATATGATTACTGCTATCCTCATTTGCGCTGTGGATTGAAGCTATCATAGATTGTTCGTCTAAATTTTCTGCTGGAGTGTCATCGGAAGTATGAATTGAATTTGCAATGATTTCGTCATGATAGACTTCTACTCTTGAGAGTCCATCAGTCCATCTTTTCCTTGTAACGGAACCGATGTTCGCCCTCTCCCTCCTATACCACCTCTACGACCAGAGGCCTACAGGCACCTAAGGCCTTTTTTTTTTTTTAATTTTACCAGGTTCTTTTCTTATCTGGGTTAAATTAAGGAAAAACCCTTTTTTTTCTTATATTATTTACTGATTAATATGATGGCGACAAATAATACACATAATATGAACAGTGTAAAGAGAACGACAAGATTTTCCCAATACACACACATTTCAAAGTCAAAAAGTTCCTGTTTACTTCCCGGGAGTTTATATTTTAAGATCCGCGGATACCTTATTTAACCTAACAACAAGATAGGCAGGTTGAGAATAAAAAAAAAATGACAACCATATTCTTCCCTGGACGGACGACGACTCACGACACTATAACAGATCCCATAGTCCGAAGGAACTCAAGACTCGATACCACGACAAGAATTTCAAGAGGTAATTCAGACCGACTCCTACGCCAGCGATTCCGCTTAGGAGTATGATTATCTTTTTATAATTCATTCCGAGAATTGAAAATGAGGTACTCATAAAAAAAATTCAATTGCAGCTACTTTATATTGATTACAAAGTAGTTCAACTGAAAGTTGATATTAGCACACAAGAAATTAACATGATATTCATCATGTGGGTGTGCTATGCATAGTCATTTGACTAAAAGGAATCTGCTTTAACAGCAGTAGGTGACTAAGTCGAAGAAATTTGAATTTAATTCAAAAATAAAAAAAACGATGAAAAAAAATGTGCTGAGTCAATCTGTAGTATGATTTTATAAGGGTAGATATGTATTAGGTAATTTGTTTTGAGTTATGGAATATTTCATATAAAACATATGTTGTTCTTGAACACAATAACTAAAGGCTTCTGTAAGCGTTTTTGGCTTCATTGCACGAATTGTTGAACTTAATGGTTCTTTCAATCCGATTAGGAATGTACTCGTATTTAGGCACATATCCGTAAAGAGAGATTTTTTGGCTGTAACAACTGATGGTAATTTTTCATGAATTTGAACATGGTTTACTATCGTGGACAGTAATTCTATTACTTTCACGTAAAACTGTTCAATAGTTTCTGTTGTTTGTCTAAGACCGTGAAGGTCTCTTATCAGGGATGTTTCATTTCTCTTGTCTGCGTAATCCAGAATGAGATTAGCTTTTATAATACTCCAATTTGTTGGGGTCCCATACATATTTAGGACTGCATTGGCATCTCCCACAATTTTGTTTCGGACAGCTCGTAAAACGCATACGGTGTCCCATCTATTTGTGGTAATAAAACTAATATTTCCTCTACGTTTTTAATGAAGTCATACAATGACCTAGGGTTACCATCATAGTGTGGTAGGTCCTTTATAGCGTCCGGAATGCGGAGACTATGAAATATAGCGTGCACGTCTGGAGCAGTTGTAATTGTTGGATTAGACATTGTTGTGTTATTAGCAGAGAGATTTAGAAGGTTTTCAGTTTCTGTGTTTCTTCCAAAATTATTCTGGATTCGTAGGGAGCTGTATTAGATACACGACTTTGTTTATCTTTAGACATATGTTAAAAAATTTAGATTTAACTTTATAACTTTTTTTTTCTAGGCTTAAATTATTTTATTTTGTTATTTATATCTTAATTAAAATGGCAATTTAATGGGAATGAACAAATTTCATCAATACAGAACTCACATTAAAACAATCCAGCAGAACATTGTTTCCTATCCTGAATTTCGGTGATCTGGTTATAGTTCTTCTTTGTTGTAGCAGGGTCCTGGTTTGATGAAAGTATTGTACTTCTGTTGTTATGTAAGTTCTATGTTTCTTTTTCACAGTATTCACAGTTAACCGGTGTCCTTAAATATTTTTTTTTTTTGTATCCACAATAAACCGTTGTGATTTTCTTATTTTATTATTCACGATTAACAGTAGTGTTTTTGATTTTTCACAATAAACCGTTGTGTTTTTTCTATTTTATTGTACACGATTAACTGTATTGTTTTTTTGATTTTACACAATAAACCGTTGTGTTTTTCTTGTGAAAAAAAGAAATCCTACCGACTGTGCCAATTATTTATTTATTTATTTATTTATTTATTTGTTTCTAATATTACATATTGTAGGACATTGTCCCTTATTTATATGCTTAGTTACATGAGAAAATGAAAAAAAATAATGAAAAATTAATGAACAAACGATAAGATAATTTTAGTTAATTTACAGCAAAATTAAAGGAATATCAATTAAAAATTTAAATTATAGTAAGTCAATACTTAAACTTTTTGGTAAACTTATTTAAATAAACATATTTAAATAAACATAAACATGGAGACACAACAAATATTTTATGTGACTTCAAACTAAATCAGAGAAGCACAAGAATCGGAAGTATTTTATGCAAATGTAGCAGATATTAAACGCTTGAACTTATGAAAATTGTGTGTAGATCGCACTTGTCTCGAAAGGCCATTCCAAAGTTTAATCCCCCGAATTAAAAACGACGATGAAGCCCTAGTACTTCTGTGTCTTGGAATAGAAATCCTATTAGAAGAATTTGTATTCCTTAAAAACACAATTTTTCTGAAAAGGTACTCAGGAATCGACTTAAAAATTATTTTATGGAGAGTTGTAAGAACTCTTAGCTCTAAAAGGGCTGGAAACGACATCCCCAGAAAAGATTTAACAAAACCAGAGATATGATCTCTCCTCTTTATTGAGTAAATAAATCTGACCACATCATTAAAACATACCCTCAATCTTGAAAGCACTATACCAGTAGCACCAGAAAACATTTCAGCACCATACAAGAAGTGAGGCAGCAGAAGAGTCTTGGCAAGTTTAATTTTTATATGGAGCGGCAAATAGTCATTTATATTATAGAACTTGCGCAAGATAAAATTAATCCGACTTATAAGACTATTTACATGCGCTTCCCAAGATAAAGTTTCATCAAGTATAAAACCCAAACTTTTAACCTTACTTTGGTATGGGATAATAACATTATTTAACACAACCGGATCCAAAATATTATTAACTGGCCTAAAATAAAACGCTATTGCTTGCGATTTATCCGGATTCAATTTCAAGTTATTAAGTGAAGCCCATGAGTTAACAGAAAAAAGGTCAGCATTAACGGATGTGATGAAGGAGGAAACTTCAATTATTGGACAAGAAAAGAGTAGCTGCACATCGTCAGCAAAAAGATGGACAAGCGAAAAAGATGTTGCATTGTGGAGGTCATTTATAAATAAAGAAAACAGAATTGGTCCTAATATAGATCCTTGAGGGACTCCAGAAATGATTTCGATAAAATCAGATTTATTTTCTCCAATACAGACATATTGAAAGCGCTGCGATAGGTATGACAAAATCAGATTACTGGCACTATTAGAGAAAGAAAAATATCTTTTAAGTTTGAAACAAAGACGACCATGGTTAACGCTATCAAAGGCCTTGCTGAAATCCAAAAGTAATAATAAGGAAACATAATTGCGATCCATGTTCATCTTGATTGTGTCGGTTAGATCAATTAAGGTTGAAGTTGTATTATGGTTCTTTCGAAAACCAGATTGGTTGCAAAATAATAACTTCTTACTAGTAATAAAATCATTGATTTGGCTCTTCATCAAAATTTCCAAGATTTTCGAAGTAGCCGGTAGCAGGCTAATGGGTCTAAAATCAGAAGGTTCTTGAGGGTTAGATTTTTTACCAATTGGTATGATTTTGGCAACTTTCCAAGCTTGAGGATATGAAGAAGTAGTGAGGACTGTATTTATTACATGAAATAAATGGTAAGATAATAAAGGAAAAAGTATCTTGATGAATTTAATTGGAATTTCATCAAAACCAATAGCATTCGATTTAATAGAGAACAATGCATTGTGAAGCTCCGTAAGAGAAATACAACGAAAAGAAAACGCATTTTCGATTTCGGGAACAACTTCATCATCACTGACACTACCTGGGTGACTTTGATTTTGCGAGAAATGTGCATTTAAAATCGACGGATCAAGATTTCCATAGTCCGATTTCTTATTACTTAGACCAATAGCGTTAATTTTTTTCCAGAGATCTTTGCTGGATTGAATACCCTCAAATTTATGAATCCCATATTCCATTTTCAATGCCTTAATTTCACTTTTAACCTTATTTCTGTACTTACAATATGTTTTCCAGGTGTTTTCAGAGGCACTGCTTCGATATGCCCTAAAAGACAGATCCCTTAAATAAATAGCCCTGGTCACACGAGGAGAAGTAAGAGGATTTACTTTTTTGCTAGGTTTAAGAATTTTAAGAGGCACATAAACATCATACAAATGTTTTAATTGAGCATTTAAGAAATTAACTTGACAATTAGAATCATTTGTACTGTAAAGGATATCAAAATTAATCCGCGAGAAGCTGCTCCATAATTGATCAAAATTTATTGCTCTGAAATCCCTTATTTTAATTTCAAGGTCAACTATTTCAGGAATTATATCAAGAGAAGCAAATATAAAAGCATGTTTAGAGATACCCGGTATCCAGAACTGATCATTGTATTGAACTACGTTAGGATCATTTACAACCATAAAATCCAATAAAGAAGTATTCGAATGGAAATTATCAAAATGTGTTGGAATATTGTTGTGTATTGTGTGCAAATTACATCTACCCAACAAATTATCACAAGTTGTTCTTTTATTTCTATCCAAAAGATTAAAATTGAAATCACCCATTATGAAAACGTTACAATATTTTTGTGTAAGATCGGTCAAAATGGGTTCAACTTTAGAAATTTCACCCTGAGGAAGATAGATAACACCCACTAGAATTTTATTATGACCAGATGAGATTTCCGCGAATATAAACTCGATACCAGGTTCAGAACCTTTCAGTATTTTAGAGGGTCGAATTTGTTTGTCGATGTACAATGCAACACCACCACCCCTCGCTCGCGATCTGTCCATTCTATAAACTTTATAGCCAGGAACATCTACAGCCATATCACTCTGATAGCTTTTTAGCCATGTTTCAGACACACCAATTAAGTCTAAATAGTGGCCACTAAGGATGGATTTAACTTCATTAAACTTTGAACTTTTGTTGTTGAGACAAAAACTTTGGCAGTTAAAATGACCAATATTAAAAAAATTTTTCCGATTTTTAAGCCTGTCTCTGAGATAATTAGAATCACTTGACTGTGCTCCCATAATTGAATTATTCATTTTATAGTGTTTAAATAAAAGGTTATTATGTATATGAAAGATATTTAATAAATATAAATTATATATAATTAAGTTAGAATGAAATACTATAAGAAGAGTTTTATTTAATAGCCAAAAAAAAAAAACTGTTTATATAACAAGAAAAAAAAAATTATATTCAATTTGATTATTAATTATTTATAATAGTTTTTAATTCATAAATGGCAAAAAATATATGCTCGCCTTTTTTAGAAAGAAAAGAAAAGTAAGAAATTCATAGTAAAATAGAAAAAAAAAAAATAATGAAATTAACAATTTATGCGAACAAAATAAAACAGAAAAAATATAATTATTGAAAGGTAAGATAAATCAACAAATTCCACGGCGTGTTGTACGTTTTGTGTTGCTAACACTGACTCCAAGTGTAGATTTTTGGTTAGGTAAATTCTTCGGTGTCTTCAATTTAGCACCAGACAGTTCTTTTAGATTTCTACTTTCTTTCGTAAAGATGACATCTTGCTCCGGTAATACTTTTTCAGTGACAAGATTATTAGAAGATTTCTTTTGGACATTTTCAGCAAGAGAAATGTAACTTGTCATGTCAGATTCACAGAATATAGATTTAATGGATCCATCAATATTAACAATTTTAAAAAATTTTTGCCCGGCGCTGAAGGATTTTATTTTGCCTTTTTTCAAAAGATCGACACAAATCTTACGAACATTGTACATTTTTTTGGTTAAATTGTCATTTAGGAAAAGTCTAGACTCAATACCCAAAACAGGACAAATTTTGTTAAGAGTCAGTGGTGGCGAGAGTGCAAAATAATTTTTCATGACGCGGTCTCTTGTTGTTACCGACAAAAACTTAATAAGTAAGATATTTTTGTCACTGGAAAGTCTTAGCACTTTTGAAAAATCTTCAACCCTTATATTAACATTAAGATAGGCACAAAGCTTAACTGCAAAGCCAAAAATATCCGTTTCAATCTCTGGGCAGCCAGACACTAAAATATCCAGTCTTTTGTTTGTAAATTCTAACATTTCAGAACATTTACAACTTTCAGTTTTATTAAAAGAATTTAATTGAAATTTCATATGCGACAACTCGTTATTTACAAAAACCATTTTTTTTTCCAACTGGTCTGCGACTTCAATAGACACAATTTCAGATAATTCTTTTTTTATATCCTCAGCAACCGTGTTCAAGCGCAAATTCATTTGAGTAAACAGTTTGAACATGTGATTAAATTGTTTTGATATCATGCCAGGAGAGTCTGAGATAGAGCAACTTTGACACAGAAGAGTAGGGTCATCAGTAGGATTTATTAGAATTGATTTACAGCCCACACAGTTTGACATATCGAAAGAGAGATGAGTTCTTTTTATTATAAATTTATTAACGGAAATTAACCGGCACTACACTGCAGGGGCCACAGGTGAGAGATTGAAAAATACAGTATGTATGTATGTAATTTAAGAGAGTACTGGGAGTTTTATAAGAGAGGATTTAAAAGCACTTGTTGAGATAATAAAATTTTATTCATGGAGGTGTAATAATAAAATGATTATAAAGCAAAATTGGCTCAATTATTAGATATTATTTATTTTTATTATAACTTTTTCTATAAACAGTACTTTATTCGAAAGGTTTTGATAATTTCAATAACTTTTAACGAAATAAATCAAGAAAAATTAGAAAATTCGGCGGAGCACACGGAGCACGTTGTTTATTCGTTTGACATTCTCTTATTCAATTAAGTACTCGATACGCAAGACTGTTTAAAAAAAAAAAAAACTTTATTCGATCACTTCCCAAATTTAAATGCACAATTTTTAAGGTTTCTTTTCATAACCTGGACTTACATATTGAATTTATTTAAGGTGTGAGAACGGAAATAAAAAGTGTATCTCACACCTGAATTTTATGGTTTTAATTTACATTGTATGGAGAAAAAATATACTAATTGAAATAATTTGATGACAATGAAAATGATATTTGAAAAAAAAAGGTTATATATGTAAGAGTACTTGTTACAATTATACTTTATATTTTACTTTTATTTTGTTAAATACTTTAGTATTTTATTATTTTTTTGTCATTAAATTAATAATTAAAAATCATTCAATAATAATAATTCAAGAGGATAAGATTGTTTTAAGAAATTAATATTTAATAATAAAAACCATCCTAACATATACAAAGATATATAGATATACAAATATATGATTCATGACAAAATATAAAGATATGTAGATGTTTATACAGATATATACTCGTACATATGACACGACATGACTCGCGCACGAAAATTGTTTCCGTTATTATTGTTCACTACAATTTGCGTTATACTACGTTTTCACCAAATATAAATCCGAGATTTAAGGCAAGAGATTTAAAATAAATCCTGAAGTGTTTTCACCAAAGAAAATGAGATTTATTTGAAGTTTTCACTCTGACATGTCATTCAAGCTGTTGGCCTAGTTGACGACGATGGGACAGATACATCCGAAATGGGGTGGCCGGCCTCAGAAAATGGTGCTGATGTCGAGTTTTCTACCAATATAATAGACGGCGGCGATAGTGTTGGGGAAGGTGGTTCTGAAAATGTAATAAATTAATTTACTAAATGAAAGTTTTTAGAAATAATGTTTTTTATGTTACCCATGATACTATCTTCTACAACATCATCTAAATTGTGTATCGTCAACATTCCTAGAATTTCGTGGACACGGGAGTATAATGCCTATTGTGAAGGGGACCCTCCAGAAGGACCAATGAGTTTTTTTTCCTTTCTGCAAAAGAAAAGATGTTTAATAGGCATGTGCGTATATGAAATAAGTACTTTAATAAAAAAAAATATAGGCACTTACCTGTAGCGATTTGTTAAGTTGTGTAATTTTATTTTTATAGCCTCTGGAGTATAAATATTGCCCATTATGGCTGCCATATCCTTGTAAATGTGGCTGTTTTTCCGTTGCGCTCTTAATTTGGGCAACTTATCAGCCCACACTTCTAGTAGTCAACACATATGCGGTATTTTACTTGTCCATCCTTATCGGGTTTCTTGGACACTACAACTATGGGTGAAGCATATCTACTCATACTTCTCCTAATTATACCTTGTCTTTCCATCTCTTTAACCTGTCGGGCTACCTCTTCTTCGTGTTTTTTCTGGTAATCTATATAACTTTGCATGCAATGGTTTATCTTCGTGAAGATGAATTTCATGTTTTATTCCTGAAGTGTGAGTTAATATGTCCCCTTCTTTATATTGAATGCCTTTGAATTCTTCTAGTAATGAGGTCAGTGCTGTCTGTTCTTCGCGATTAAGTCTGCCGAAGTCAGGACTGTTCTCTTCTAAGTAATTACAAGAGTGTTCCAAAGATTTTTCGATTTTTACAATTGTTTCATTTTTCAGGGTTATGGTTCTTTGTTCTATATCAATGGTCTTAATAATTTTTTCTAAAACATCCATACCAAATAACATGGTATAATTTTTGTTTTCTAATTTATGACCATATGCTTTGATATAGGTATTATTTGCATATCCAAATTCTTTGGGAAAAGGAATCTGGTATATATTTGTGTTCTGTGTTGAACTACTATTAATAGTTTGTATTTTAGTCAATTTTGTATCTAATATTTTATATTTCGTCATATCTAGTTTGTTTGTATTTATAATTGTCATTGCGCTACCAGTATCAATTAAAATATAATGTCTTTGATTTTCTATTTCCACTGGTACCATCATTATCGATCCGAGGCTCAATTCAGAAAAACCGGCGGTTCTACTGCATTAAGTTCCTGTCGAATAGGTTCTTGGTCTGTGATAACATTATTAGTATCCATTGGTTGTGGCCTTGAATTATTTTGTCTACTAATAGTTGAGTATCTTGGTTCGTTCCGATTATCATTTTGCCTAACCTGTCTTGAAACTCTTTGCTCACTAGAATTATTACTAAAATCTTGTCTTCTAGTGTCCCTATTTTGGTTGTTAAAATAGTTATTCCTAGAGTTTCTTACTTGATTATAATTATTATTGATATTTAGATTTCCATTATCGTAGCCTATATACGAGAAGAGAATTCTTTTTATTTCTAGCATATCAAATTTATCTCTAAGTTCCCTGGCTAAGTTACCTATGGTTATATCCCTAAGTTTATTAATAATTATATTGTACAAAAGTGTTTTTTCTTGTTCTTTGTTATTAGCAAAAATAACAAAAGTATTAACTTTACTTAGGAAATATTCTAACTTATTAACTAAGTCGTATATTGAACTCACTTTCATATTTAAAATCTCCCTCGTGAGGTCGGTGCTGTTGACAATGGGTCGATAATGTTGTTTTAGGAGCTCCTTCGCTTCGTTCCATGTTGTGACGTTGTTAACTATGAGGAGATCCATCGCCTTGCCTTTTATCTTGGCCTGCTGGATTATCCTCCACGTTTGTTGCCGATCTCCCGCTGAATTGGAGAGGTGGTTCTCCACCATGACTAGGAAGTTAGTCAGGTTTTTGCTCTCACCTTCGAACTCAGGTAAGTAACGAATTTCTCTCATTACGTTACTTCCTATGCTTGCTGGTGGGATTCTCTCCACTATAGCCATTAGGCTATTCAACAACTCCCGATTCGTAACGTCTTGTTCCGCCATTGTGTTTATGATAGTCATATGAATGTTTTATTGGAGATTAAGAAAATATAAGACTATACAGTTACCTATATAATAATGAATAGATGGGTTATTATTGATATGATTACTATTTTTTCTGTTTTTTTGTTATCTTTTATTAAGAATATATGAGTATATATCCAATTAATACATTATTGACAGTATTTCATGAATGTGATTAAAATATTGGAGGTGTGACAGTCCTAAACTCAAACATATAAAGATGTAATATATAAACATATATGTATATACGGGAGAATAAAACATAAGAATATAGATAATAGAATTATGATTAAAATCATGAGGATCAGCCATATACGGTCAAAACTGCTGGTTATTGTTTTGAGCAAATTGGTAGTTAGGTTGAGGAATGAAGGGTTCTGCTAAGGCATATTGTTGCATTTGATACAAAGGAAGAGAAGTAACCAATTGCCCTGATATTGCTTCATCTGATGTATTAGGATTAGCAAGCGATTGTTCCGATCGAGATCGTTGTAAACTTTTTGCCCTTATACTTTTTTTCTTGCTTCTTCCTATCCATGATATCTGATTTCTCTGTATGTATTGGATTCTGATCATGCATGATGAGGATTTTGTTCATGCCTAATAACAATGTACTCATGCCATGCTCTATTGCTTTTATTTTAGAGGACTGATCTGCTATAGCTCCTATAAGATAATCTGTTTGCATTCGAGCATTATAATCATTTAGATAATCATGAACAAATGGACAATTTACTCCATTAAGACATATAGAAGTATTGGTATAGAATTTGCATTTTTTATCTATTTTTGGACTGTAAAATTGGTTAAATTGATGAGTTCCTTCTGATGCACTTGCCCCAACTGCAGGCATAAATCCAGGACATAATGGATCTATTGTGATACTGTCATATGTCTTCTTTTTATTTTTACTATTATTGCCCTTATTATAAGTTTTCCTTGGTCCAGAAGACTTAGCCATATTTATATATGTAAGTAGATATTTGTTTGTCTCTTAATTTTATTTTTACTGTCTTTATTTGTGAGAAAAAATAAGAATTCACTTTCACTGTCTTTATAGATGAGAAAAAAAAAAAAGGACAAAACTTTTTTAATATGTACTTTAAATATATATTTTTTTTTTATAACTTAATTCGGTTTATTGGTTCGTATTGTTCGTTTAAAGGATTAGGGTTTTTTGTTTTTTTTCTATTTTATCCCGTTTATTGATATAAGAATTTTTTACTTCGGAAGGTACGGCCGCTGTCTCGATGCGGGGCTGCACCGTATTACTTCCTCGAGTTAATTTTTAAAACTAAACTATCTAGTTGTCGGAGGAGGCAGAAATTATCAGAAGAATATCGATATCGAATATTCATATGAATCGATATTCTTTTGTTTACTTTATTTTTTTTTTTTTATATTCTTAACCGAACCAATGCATTCGCCTCCTAGAAAGAACATATAGCATACCCAAGCAATAATGATTGTGAGAAACTATGACCCACAATTAATATTGCTTGTGTTTACTTTTTCAAGTGGTTTGCTTTTAGTTTCCCAACAGGTCAATTGAATGCATTGGTTTTCTTCTGGTTTGCCGCAATCGTAAATTCTAGGTCATTTATTGTGAAGCAATAAAATGCATAATTTACGATGGCAGCAATTTGAAAATAAGTATGGTTTAGGACCAATACTTAACTCGCGTACGTCAGTACACACAATCTTTTTTTTAAAAGGCACAAATATTTCGTGTTATGTGTTTCAATGTAAGATGCGAGAGTTTGAATATTATTTTCATTAAAACGGGTCAGTAAAACTAGATCAACGATCTTTAAGAGGTTTATAAGAAAAATCCAAACCGCGTCATCTTCGGGTATCATATCCCCAATAATTAGAGGAAAAAAATGAACGAACGTCATCATTTCACGCGCTGACATTTTTAATTTGGTAGTTTTTAAATGATGTAATTCAATAGATGGGGATAAATTCCCTAACTCAGTATCTCCATAATTCTGTTTTCTGCAATTGAAAGCGTTCAATGAGAAAAATTTACGTTGAAATGTAAAATACAATAATATTTCACAAAGATCATATCTGCAAACACCTTCAAACAGATCATGAACAATGTCTACTGAAAAATTCTTTGTTACGTGAAAAGTTGGCAAGTCATTAAACAAACTGTTAGCTGTTATACCAGTTTGCTTCGTATCATTAACAATTAATCCCGCGTTAAAATTTTGCTCAATTCTTAAGTATTCTGGATATTCTACACAGTCTTTCTGCATGTCACTCTTTTCTATCAAACAAAAACGACAGTAAAAGTTAGAATTAAACGAATTCGTGAAACCAAGAATATCATTTAGACCCAAGTTATCACCAAGAACTGTAGTAAGAACGAAATGAATCTTATGAGAACCAGTCTCATTTTTAATGACAATGCCATCTTCTTCTAATGATTTTAAAACATCTAGTAAAGGTCGAAGAAAAGGGTCATTACCAAATAACTTTTTTTCTTTTGTTTTAAAATAAGCTGCAACAAAAACATTTTTTAAACTCGACAAAAAATGTTGGGCTAATGAAGGAAAACTATAGTATACTCCACAAATTGAGTCAACATTTGCATGACTACCCAATGGGTTATTGATCTCAAAGTCGTCAAAGTATAAGAAAAATGGTATAATAGTTTTACTTGGATAACAACTTACTTTGTCTTTGAAGCAAGATGAGTTGATTAAATGTGTCATATCATTTTCAGCAAGTAATAATTGTGAATTGTTAAGTACTTGGGTCAAGACTCCAGGAAGCTCAAAAAACTTACGAAATTGAAATTCTAGCGGCATTATACAGCCTTGTACATTACGAGTACTTGCATCTAGCGTTGGTTTTCCTTGTAAAATTATTTCACATATTTCGTTATTAACAGTAAACACTTGTGGTCTTGCAAAGTTGTCAGAATCTAAAACACGTTGGAAAAGTTTATACTCTCATTTAATTTCAATGAATGGATTTTTACAAGAATCAAAAAAATCTATAAGATTATTCTTTTTTTCCTCTGGAATGTAAGTTAAAATCTTACTTTTAATACTTTTTGAAATTTTAAAAGTAATTTTAGAAATTTCTTCCTGTATTTCAATTACATTTTTTCTGTATAAGCTTATTTTTTGTGTATAAGCTTAAGAAAGGCCACTCTTGAAATATCTCAACAAGGTTTTTGATTTTTAAAATTTCAGCGCGGCGATATTCATAGGTACTTTTCCAATATTTTGCAGATTGATTGTCATGATTTTGTAAAACTTATTTTATTTTTGATTGAAACATTTTCCATGTCAGGTTGAAATTCAAGTTCATTTGGCTTTGGTGCTTTATTAGATTGTAACAGCCGATCATCTGAACATTTCCGTTTGTTTCGATTAATGTTGTTGAATCGGTTAAAAAGAAGTCCGCATGGATTTGGTTTGTCGTTTGCCCGTCTTGAGATGTAGTAGACGTCCTTGTTTTCAGTTGGGAAAATTTCAATAATTTGGTCGGCTATGTTCTACAAGTTTTTGGATTTGGGAACGTTGTAGTTGTTGCCTACCGGATCATAAAAGAACTCCACGATCGAGTTCACTATTATTTTTCGGTATTCTTTTTCCAAATTGTTGTTTTTTTGATAGTAACTTAGAACACTCTGTCCATTGTTTGTAGCTTTTAATATATCGCGCACATGCTATTTTAAATAATATTTGTTTTAAAAAACTGACATATTCGAAAGATTATTTTTTACGAGTTGAGGTCAAAAGTGGCCATGTTATTTCTGGATTTGATGTTTAATAAAATAAATCAACTTACCGTATTTAGCTTTGGAAACAATGAACTGTTTGTAGAAGCAGAGCAGGTCGATTTAGAAGTGCTTGAGGTACTTGTATGTTGATTTTGCAGCCAACTGCAAACATCCGGGTTGCAAATAACTGTTGAAGCGGTTGGGATTTCCTCTGGGAACTTTATATTTATAAATTATAATACGAGTATGCGATAAATAAGTAAAAATTTATTGCGAACTCAAAACTTACATTTTTAAACTTCCATGACATAAGTTTGTGCTTAAACTCTGCACGAGTCCTATATTTTCCCGTCCTGGGAAGATTTCATCGATGTCTTCTTTAAATAAGTATCTAAGCCTGTCGATGGTTACACCACAAGCTATTAGAAACAAGCATATATTTAAGAACGGCATTTACGAATTTCAAGAAAGTGGTTTAAGAAAACTTGGCTGGCTAAATACTTACATTTTAAGTCATTGAATATTTCTTCCAAGTTCCACTCTTTTAATAACTTTTCAAGTTCAGAGCACTCGGAATTATTAAAAGTGTTTTCACCGACACTTCCACTCAAACTGTTATTAATATAAGAATTCAGTTCATTTTCCGACCACACAACACAGTTATTATAATCAATATTTTCACTTTGATCCACAAAATTTATAAGCGAAATCATAAATATCTTACGTACTTCACCGTTTAAAATCAATGACTGAGTAAAAAGTAAAAGGCTACTTAGATCGATTGGGAAGTTTGATATTTTAAGTCATCAAAAAAATGTAATTTTTACATTTTTCCCATCAAATTAATATTAAAACAATGTTGTTTTAATATTCAAAAATATCAAAAATATACTATTTATATTTTTAGTATTAAATGGATATTTAAAAAATGTTGTTTTGATATTTTAAAATATCAAAAATATACTATTTAAATTTTTGTATAAAATGGATATTTAAAAAATGTTGTTTTGATATTTTAAAATATCAAAATTTGTAACATAAAATGTTGTGTATCGAATTGATATTCAAAAAATGTTGTTTTGATATTTTAAAATATCAAAAATATACTATTTATATTTTTATTATCACTTTGATACTGAAAAACGTTGATCTTACATTTTATTGTGAAAATGATATTAGTAATGGAAATAGTAGTTTTGATATTAAAAATTTATATTACAATGTAAAAAAATGACTTGATAGATAAATTGATATTTTATTGTTTTCCTGATATGGAAAATATAATCGTGATATTTTTTATATCAGAATAACAACTTTTTACTGCAATTTTAGTGAAATTGATATGATTATGTGTATTGATATTGAAAAAATATCAAAATGATGTCTTTTTTTTTCAGTGTACTGTGTGTCTTTTATCATACTTGTTTTCATTTCTAGGTGGTACATCTGGTTTAACTTCTTCTGAATAAGTGGGTGCTGTTGCGTTATTGTCAGTTTTGTTTATTTTATTTTTTGAGTATAGTTCAATATAAGATGGGTCATTTAACTCACGTCTGTTTATTATTTATTTATGTATTTGAGTTGAGTTGTTGTTGAGTATTTATTGGATTACGATATATTGCTCTTGCTTTAATAGCTGTTCTATAGACTTAATTTTCTTCTGTTCTCTTTTATCCATGTACTTGTTGTATTTGTTTAATAAATTTTAAATTAGTCTAGTTATTAAACTGTTGATATGAGTTGATTATAATTACAGAATAATCCACACATTTTACATTCCAGCTTAGAAATCAGTATTCCAGTTACATTTCCACAGTCATATGGAATTAGTCCAAAATATAATCCATTCATTATTTCAGTTGCATTTTTTGCCATATCAATTCCATTTACTGTTATATTACACATATAACCATCTGGAATCTTCATAACTCCATCTTTGACTTCAACATTATCGCTTCCCTCCCCCCTTCCAGTCCAAAGGATTAACAATAATATGATTTTATAAATCATTCTGCAAATACTTCTGTACCGGACGTCTTAGTTTGCCTGTTTCTGTCTGAATGATTACGGATCTCACGAGGCCGTCCTTACTGGTAATGAGTTCGCAGACTTCCGAGTGCCCAATGTGCTGGTGGGAAGTTCTCACTTGCTATAGTCACCAATTGCCCAACCTTGAGCTTTTCCTTCGCCCGACGCCACTTCTTACGTTGTTGAAGAGTGGTTAGATATTCTGTACTCCATCTGTTCCCGAAATGTTTCAACATAAGCTGCCGATCTTTCCATAATCTAACGCCTACTGTACTTGGTTGATTACTAACATCGAATGGGATTGGTAGTATTGTTGGTTCTTCCACCAGAAAGTGAGCGGAAGGCAAACCTTGTACGTCTAACGGATCATCGCTTAAAGGATGAATTGGCCTTGAATTAAGTATTGCCTTTTTATGTACTAAGAGCGTGGAAAGCTGCTCATACGGCAGCACTTTTAGCCCAACTATTCTTTTCAAATGATATTTCATTGACTTAACAGCGGCTTCATAAATGCATCCTTGATGAGGGGCGGCTGGTATCATAAAGTGCCACTCTGTACCCTTATAGTTTAGAAGAGATATCTTTCCTTCACTTATACATCTTTCTATGGCTCGTTTTAGCTCTGTACTGGTACCCACAAAGGTTGTACCGTTGTCACTGTACATACGTTCACATCTGCCTCTGCGTGCTATGAATCGTTCATAACGAGCTATAAATGATAATGACGTTAAATCTGTAACTAGGTCAATATGTACGGCTCCAGCCTTAAGGCATACGAAGATTGCGACCCAGCACTTACTTCTGGTTATCTGAGTGCCTTGTTTGTTTATCATTTTCATTTGTAGCGGTCCTGCGTAATCTACACCACAGTGTAGAAACGGCTTACCAACCTGTACTCTGTCAGCGGGTAACTTTGCCATGAGTTGGTGTTCTAACCTTGAACTGTACCTTGCACAAACGACACATTTGTGCAAATAACTTCTTAACTCGCTGCGAAGTTTCGGAATCCAGTACCTCTGTCTAACGAACTGCTTCATAATCTGTACTGCACCGTGTTTAGTCTCACGGTTTGCATGGTCTGCGATCAGCCATGCTAATCTTGAGCCGTTGGGAATTATTGCTGGGTGGTTCATTTCATACGGATTGCTACTTCGGTCTAGTCTACCTCCTACTCTCAACAGACCTCTGATGTCTACCAATGGCTTTAGAAGCTCCAACTTACTCCTCTCAGGGAGACCTTTGGCTTTCTTTAAAGATAATAGTTGTGTACTAAAGTACTCCTCTTGCGACTTCCTTAAGAGATATACCATTGCCCTTGCCTTTTCCTCCATGGTTGGTGTCTGTATTTTATCTCTACGTCTCTTGGATCTTATTTTAAATGATGAACTCTCTGACCAATTGTCTATGAACCGTATGACATAGCTTAATATATTTATTAATCTCTCTAGTTTGTTGGAGTAATCCAAAAGCGGAAACCTGTACCCTCCTTGCTTTAATCCTATACATAACGTTGGCTCGTGCTTTGTGTCTGTTAATACTTCCAACTCCTCCTGTACTTCTAATATTTCTTTTGTACACAGGTTTGTCTCGGGCCAACCTTCCTTCCGTAGCCGGAGCCAACTTGGACCTTCTAACCATAGTTTACTGTCTACCAAAGCAGACACTTGTACGCCTCTACTCAGCAATCTGCTGGATTGTCTTTTGTATTGACGTAGTGCCAGCGTCTCACGTCGGTATTCGTTTGAATTGACGAGACCCGGTTTGCAACATATGTCTTGAGACTGTGCGGCAGTTTTCTTACCCAGTGAAGTACTACTGTTGAGTCTGATCATAAAAAATACGATGCGTCTTTCCATTCCAAGGAGCTCTTGACCTCTGCAAGTAGTCTTGACAATAGCTTTGCTGCTGCCAGTTCTAACCTAGGTATTGTAAGCGTCTTCAAAGGAGCTACACGTGTCTTTGACACAAGTAGTTTGCTCACCTGTACCTGCACCATCTATTTGTTCTGTACGAATATAAACCACGGCGCGCTAAGCTGATGAATTAATCTGTACGGTTTAGGGGTATCCACCAAGTGCCTTGTCATCTGTCTATACGAAATTTCTCTAGAGATATTATTTCATTTCAATACTCTTTCCATCTTTCACCTATCTCTACCGGAACCTGGTCGTCCCATCCTATACTTACCCCCAGTTTCACAGTGAGAGTTTAAACTTAAGTTCTGCTGAACCTGAACTGGAGTTTAAATTTGAAGTTCAACTCGTCCGGTTTCACAGTCTTATCTGAACTTCATTACATTAAACGTAGTTTAAGTAAATTGTTTTCTCTTTCTTTCTGAATTAAAGAAAAAACAATCAAGGAAAGTTTGCTTTGTTTCATTGTGATCTGTGACAGGAAACAAAAATTAAAAATGAAAATAAATTATATTTTCAAATGTTTGAAGGGGTTGTCGAACTGAGATTTAAACGGCAGAATAGTGTCGTTTAACTTAAACTACAGAATGAACTCTGTTCAAGGACTGTGAAACCAAATTTATTGTTGAACTGAAGTTTAAACCAAAAGTGGGGTTTAAACTTCCACTGTGAAACTGGGGGTTAATCTCCAAATGAGATCAAGTATAGGATTTTGCCTGAGACCGTGACCGGCGATATATAACCATTTGGGTCATATAGTTCTGCTATACAACTAACAATCTTTCTCTTGGTGAGCATGCCTTCTAACTTTTGTGTTTTCACCTCGAAGGTAAATTGATATGATGCTATTAGCCATTTGAGACCTATGGACCACGTACAGTCCACGTCTCGTGGCCATCTCGAGTATTTGCCTTCCTCGAGAGTTTGTAGTTGGTATACCCCACTCCTGTCCTCTGGGGTTGAAGTCTCCGGCGACTAATATGTCTCCATCAGTTTGATTTAGAAAGTCCTCTAAGTCTTCCAGTTTTTTACGGAACGCTTCGATGCTGTCATTAGGGGTGAAATATGTGCTAACAATTGTCAGCCTTCCACTTTTCACCCATGCGAAGCCTCTTTCTGCTCCTTTTCTCTCGATGAGGAATTTCCGTGTGTCAGGGATCCAAACAGCAGCAGTTTTGTGCAGATCCGGTATCCAATTTGGTCGATCCTTATCACGGTATTGCTCGCTTACGATGACAATTTCTGCTATATCCAAAGCATTTGAAGCAACGCGGGACTTCTGTTCTAAGCCTGATTCGGCAGTGTGTCCAGCCGATTTTAATTGTAGTGTGATAAAGGTTCTAACTGGAAAAATGCCCTGCCTCACCTACGAAGCTATGAGGGATATTGTAAAGGCTTCCCTAAGCCGAAATGAATGATGGCTAAAGAGCCGATCTGTTTATTCCAAATAGAAATGAAAAAGAAGGCTAAAGAGCCGATGTTTATCTTTTTACTTCAAATTTGAAAGTGAATTTATTTGATCAAACTTAAGCTATTTATATAAAATATTTTACTTACATACTAAGAACTTAAGCCTATACAGATTATTACTTAAACATACATACAATATTATATGCTCCAAATTCGGGCAGCATACTTGCTATGTCATCAAATTAATAGCCAATATGCATGCCCCTTTCAAAATGTACAAATGTATCCAAATACATTATGACATAAACACTACGCAGAGCATTAAACCTAGGAAGTAGGAAGATACATCTGTCCAGAATAAAAGTAATCTGAAACGTCTATGGCATTGGAAATATTAATAGGTATTATATGTAGGGCATGAGGTATCATGGCCATAAATGAAATGCGAGTATAGTGCATCTAAAAATAGACTGGTCATTGTGAAGTGTACCCTGAATCTAGCGTCAATGACCAGTAATAAAAATTAATGTGATATTGGAGTTGTATGTGCACTACATCCTCACTCTCTTAGAGAAAAACAAAAATTTTGTTTTTGCTTAAAAAAAAAATTTTTTTTTTGTATGTCTATTGTGTCTTTAATCTGTTGTTGTGTACTTCTTTGATTTCATTATTTATATTTATTTTACTATTTACACCATTTAATTCTACAACTTCATATGGTCCTTTGTATGGATTATCTAATTTTTTCTTATTTCCTACTTTTAAATATACCTTATCTCCTATATTTAATTTTAATGGGTTGGCAATTTTATCTACTAATTCCTTTCTTTCTATTTTGCTTCTATCTAATAGTTTCTTAGCTATGATTCTCATTTGGTTTAATCTAAACTTTAATTCTAAACTGTAATCATCAATATTATACACAGGGTTTCTTACGTTATTAGCTGAATCTTCTGGTAGTTTAACTAATTTTCCGTAAACTAACTCAAATGGTGACATGCCTATACTAGAGTGTGGTGTTGTATTATAACTAAAAACAAAATAGGGAATCCACTCATGCCAATTATCGTCTTGTGCAAAGGCAATAAGATATTCATTCAATACTCTATGGTTTCGCTCTATAGAACCTAGAGTTTCATGGTGATAAGGTGTTGATGTTATATGATTTATCCCAAATAGAGTATAAATGTTTTTCATTACTTCATTTATAAATTCTGTTCCCATATCTGTTTTTAATTTTCTGAAACTACCATGTCTAAGGATTAAATTATTTACTAAGGCTTTTGCTACAGTGTTCGCATCTTTGCTTTTAATAAGTATAGCTTCTACATATTTAGTTAATTCACATTGTAACGTGAGTATGTATCTAGTCATTTGAGGGCCTTAGCGGTCCTACCGTATCTGCTGTTACTTCTTCAAAACTGGTTGTTGGTGTCTCTGTTAATACTAATCTTTCTTTTGTATTTCTAATTTGCTTACTTTGTGCACATATAATACATTTACTAACATATTTTTTCACCATTTTATTCAAATTTTTCCAACAATATTTTTGTTTTATTTTGTTTATAGTTCTCTTTATACCTGAGTGTCCACCAGCATGTGGTGTATTATGAAAATTTTCTATTATCTTTTCTTTTTCTTTTTCATCAATAACTCTTATTGGAGGATTATATATTAATATTTTTAATCGTACATTTTCTTCGACTTTCTGCAGTAATTTATTATATAATTTTTTAAATTCATCAATACTTATTTGCTCAAAAATTTCATCATCATTTGCAATTGCTAATTGTTTTATATCCTCTTTACTCATTCTGAATACTAGCTTCTCCAAAATAAGACCTAAGTCAAAACCCGGATTATCACTATATTCTACCAATACTTCTTTATTCTTTACATGCATTTTTGTACAGGCTTCTCCTGAATCAAACCTTAGTTTAGATGAGGATTTTCGCTGCTGTACTTCATGTAAAATTTTGTTAAATTTCAATTTTATTTCATTCTTAATTTCTGTTAGAGAACCACATTCCCAAATATATATAGGTAAATCATTAATCCTTAATTCTGTATTTTTGGTTTTATTTTGAATTTCATCTGCTATTTTGGTTTTAGATCTTGTCATTATATTTATTTTTGAGGTTGGAATCATTTCTTTTAATAACTCCGAATCAAGTTTTATGCGTGATAGTGCATCAGCATTTGTGTTCATGGAACCTTGTTTGTAAATAATGTTAAAAGTATAATCTGCTAGATCTAGTCTTATCCTCGTTAATTTTGATGATGGGTTTTTGTGTGTGAAAAGATTTATTAATGGTCTGTGATCTGTTATTACAGTAAATTTTCTTCCATATAGATGTGGCCTAAAGTAATTTATAGCCCAATGAATTCCAAGCAGTTCTTTTTCAATTATTGGTTTATTGAGTTCATGCTTAGTCAAACTTCTGCTGGCATATGAAACTGGAAGATCCTTTCCTATATCACCTTGTGATAATACTGCTCCCAATGCAGTATTAGAAGCATCAGTTGTTAGTATAAATGTCTCTTCATAATTTGGGTATTTAAGAGTCGGTTGGTTAATCAGCTTATTTTTTAGAGATATAAAAGCATCTTCACATTCTTTTGTCCACACGAACTCTACTCCTTTTTTTGACAAAGCATTTAAGGGTCTGGCTATTGTTGCAAAATTTTGAATAAATCTTCTATAATAATTGCAGAATGCTACAAACCTTTTCGTCTCTTCCGCATTAATTGGTGTTGGATATTTAGTGACAGCTTCATACTTTCTAGGGTCTGGTTTTATTCCTTCATTTGTTATTAAATTACATTTTTTGGGGTTTAATTTAAGGTTATATTTTCTGAGTCTCTGAAGAACTTTTGTAAGGTTGTCATTGTGGTGAAGTAGACTGCAACCAAATATAATGATATCATCAACATATAAGAATGCTTCTGCACTAAGTCCTGCTAGAGCTACAGATAACATACGCTGGAAGCTGTTAGTCGATATTTTTAATCCAAAAGGTAATCTTTTAAAATGGTAGTGACCGCGAAGTGTAGAAAATGCTGTTTTTGGTCTAGATTCTTCATCTAGTTCTATTTGATGAAAGGAGCTGGTCAAATCTAAAGTTGAAAAATATTTGGCTCTGCCTAGTGTGTCTAAAACGTCATCTATTCTTGTAAGAGGGAATTTGACATCTATTATTTTCTTATTTAATTGACGAAAATCTACTACTAGACGCCATTTCTTTTCTCCTTCTAATTCTTTCTTTGGAACTACCAACAAGGGTGAGTTGAAAGGGCTTACTGAGTCTTCAATTATGTTGTTTTTAAGAAGTTCGTCCACTTGGTCGTTTATTTCATTCTGTTGTGACTGTGGAAGTCTATAATTTTTAATGTAAACAGAATTGCTATCTGCCATAGTAATTTTTTGTTTATAAAAATTATTTACTGTTAATGTGTCCCCATCCAAATGAAAACAATCAGCATATTCTTCACATATCTTTAAAATGGATTGTTTGGCTTTATTGTCTGATATATTTATATTTAGTTCTTTTAATAATCTCTCATATTGATCTTGCTTCTTGTTTTTCTCATAGTTCTTTTTGAGATCAATTACATGAAAATGACGAAGTGGGGTTACTTTTGGCTCAATAGCGTTTATTATTACATCATGTTCCAAAGTATTCAAAAATGCAATTTGTGTAATGCCTTTCACCGGAATAATTGAATTTGCAATGAATACTCCTTTTTGTATTTCTTGATTAAGAACAATGCTGTCCTCTTTGATTTTTATATTTATTGGATGAAGTGTTTGCGTTCTGGCGGGTAAAATAATATCTTGTGACTTAGGAAGCTGTGTTAACATTGGGAGAATGAATTCATCGTTTTTTATTAAAATAGATAAAGTAAAGTTTTCATAATCTATTTTACAATTATTTTTTATCAAAAAATCCCTACCCAGAATACCATCTGTATTGATTGGGAAATTGTCATCTACTATCTGAAATTTTTGTTCGATGTTTTTATTTTCGATACTTATTTGCCCTTTTACAGAACCTATGTGAATCTGTAACTCCTCTAATTGTTATTTTATCTGTTGTATCTATTTTTTTTATCAGAATTTAAACTACTTCTTTTTATTATCGAGATATCTGCACCTGTATCTATTAAAAGTTTTTGGTCTTTAAAAGTAATGTTAGATTGAACTACAATGTAATTCGTTAATTGTAGATTCAGGTTCATAATTGCCTTTACTGTATGTTCTCTAACCTTAGTTCCGAGTCTCTCTGGGCTTCGGAGACTCCTTGGCTGTTTTCCGAACCCTCGACATAATTAATTGTTCTTTGGTTTTGTGTACTGTAGTTTGTGTTATTATACCTATTATTGTTGAATCTGTTATTACCATTATTGTTATATCTGTTATGATATCTCGTGTTATTATTATTAAATTTCGGCTGGTTTAACGAAAATTTATTCAATATGAGGCGAATGAAAATTCAACTACACCAAAGAGCTGTTTGGTTAAATAATACCAATGATTGGATTAGGTATAGGCTTTGTCGAAATAAGTACGTGAATGAACTTCAACTGGCAAAAAATAATTACGTTGCTAAGAAGATTGACCAATCAACGGATCAAAAAACAATGTGGAGAAATATTAAAACTCTGGTACTTAATGAAGAAAAAAGTGAAGTTAGTAAAATAATCTGTGATGGAATTGTGATAACAAATAAGACTGATATAGCTAATAGCCTTAATATATTTTTTGTGAAAAGTGTTGAGGAAATAAATGATAAAATTCCCTTTGAACATTATACAAATTCAAAAAATTTAAGTAATGAAAAAACTTTTAAATTTAATAGAATAAACATGAGTGAGTTAACTATTATATTGAAAAATATGAACAGTAAAAGAGACTTCAACGGTCTTTCAGCTAAAATGGTGATATGTGCCTTAAACATAATTGGACCTACGTTTCTTAACTTAATAAATGAATCGCTTAGTAGGGGTATTTTTCCTAGTCATTGGAAAGAATCAGTGGTAGTGCCAATTGAAAAGGTTAAAAAAACTGTAAATCCTGCTGAATTTCGCCCAGTCAATATGCTCATGACAGAAAGTAAAATTATTGAAAAACTAGTACATAAGCAGCTCCAAAATTTCATGGAATCTAATAACTATTTAACGGACTATCAATCGGGGTTTAGACAACACCACAGCTGTGAGGCACTTCTGAACCTGGTAGTAACGCAGTGGAAAACGGAGGTTCATAACAAGAAAGTTATAGTTGCTGTATTTCTTGACTTTCAAAGAGCATTCGAAACTATTTATCGGGATATACTAATTGAGAAGCTGAAGAGATATGGCATCCGCGGAGTAGAACTTGAATGGTTCAAAAGTTATTTATCTTATCGAACTCAGCGAACAAAGGTGGCGAATATATTCTCAGAAGCTTTGAATGTAACCTTGGGTGTACCTCAAGGAGCAGTTTTGGGAACTTTACTCTTCATTATCTACATCAACGATATTGAAACTGTACTAAGGCATACAAAGGCTAGACTATTCGCAAATGATACGTTGCTATATGTTTCCGGAAGTTCGGCAGATGAATGCGTCAATCAACTGAATGCAGATTTAAAAAACGTAGAAATGTATTTAAAAAAGAATAAGCTTAAACTTAACATTGCTAAAACAAAAGCTATAGTAATTAATGGGGAAAGTGTTCAAAATATTATTATCAATGAAGAAGCAATTGAAAAAGTTGAAGAGATAAAGTACTTAGGTATAATCGTTGATAAAAAATTAAGTTTCGAATCTCACATCAACTATGTATGTAACAAAATTGCTAAAAAAATTGGATTTTTCCAAAGAATAAGGTGTAGGGTATCTATGATTTGTGCAATAAAAATATATAATGTAATGATTAAACCACATTTTGAATATTGTTCAACAATACTATTTTTAGGATCTCGTCAAATGTCCGAAAGGTTACAAAAATTGCAAAATAGAGGTATGAGATGTATTTTAATGTGCGGTAGGTTAACGCATATACAATTAATGCTAGACACTTTAAAATGGCTTAATATTAACCAAAGAACAATAATGAATGTACTTATTTTTATATTTAAAATGAAGAATAATATGTTACCAAGATATCTCTATAATGAAATAATTTATGTGTCAGATGTTCAACCATATAATTTAAGAAATAGAACAGATTTTAGACTACCATTTCTTACAACTAGTAGATCTCAAAATATATTGTACCATAAAGGTTTCAAATTATATAACGATTTGCCAATTGACTTAAAGTCAGAAAATAATTTAATTATATTTAAAAGAAAGTTAATCTCATATGTAAAAACAAAGTATAACTAATAATAAAATTCATTAAGTTTTTTCTTTAATCTATTTTTAAGTTAAATTTTGTAAAAAATAGCTGAAGCTAAATAAAGAACCAAATCAAAAAAAAAAAAAAAAAAAAAATATTGTATCTGTTATTGTTAAGTTAAAGATATCCTTCGCGAGGATATTAAAAAAAACGCGAACGCCAGCCCAGAGGGCCGGCCCAACGGTTCGACTTACTGTTTAAGTATCAAGAAAGAAAAAATGATTTCGCAAACGTTATAAAATATATTTTAAGATTCGTAATAAACAACTGTTCTATTCGGAAGTCGGAATACAATTAATTTATTAGCTTAAACCTATATCCCGCTTTCCTGAATATTGCTGACCAGCAATATTAAGTTCTTCGCATTGGTTCCCATGATAATTGCTGACCTGTTATATTACCGTAATAGAGGATCGTATATCCAGCTAATACAATAATATAGGCCAATGCCCTCTCGTAGTCGTGTGAACAATACTGTTGACTCTGCTGAAACAGGTTTGCGCGTGTCTAAGGCGGTGTGCATTGGATGGTGATAACTCCTCCCCCTTCGAAAATCTACGACCCGTAGATCTCAAGTGACGTCATGGTTAGGCTGCGACTTGTAAGTTAGGAGATAAAATCGTTGGGATGTGAGGTTTGGCATAAATCTTCCGCCAAATGGTTACGATGATAAACACCACCATAACAAGGACGACGCTTTCTGTAAGTATAGAAATTTTAAATTCTTGGGTTAAGTTACCTAAGCGTTCTATATTCTTGACGCTAAGATCATGAACGAATCCTAAGTCGATCTGGAGATCACGATTGGTGATGTTCATTAGTACTGGGGGTAGTGCCTGTAGAGCTGTAGCCATAGAACTGGAAAATGTCCTGCCCTTCAATTGGATCGTCTCGTTAACAAGTTGAATAATATAGGTACCTGAAAGAGATCTTGAAATATTATTAGAGGTTAAGTCACCATTAAAATTGGTGACAAAAATTGTGTCCTCCTTTATTAGTTCGATGACCTCTTCAATGCTCGTTTGAAAGGTACAAGCTGTGTGTCCTCCTTTCAATAACCGGGCTACGCAAGTATCCTCAGGAACCTTTTCCAGTGCCTTGTCCTCACAGATTGTGGAGTTGTTGATCGTAAGGCAGTTTCCTATTACACCGTACGTTACTCTGTTGTTAATCAGCATCTTTCTAAATTTCAGGTTTATCTGCTTCCCTTCGATAATTGATGGCCTCGTTATAAGCAGGTTGTATTCTTCTCTTCCCACTTTTGGCATTGAAATGACATAAAGCAGCGTCGATCCATTGGTGAAAATCGATGGGGTACCATACTCAATGGCTTCTATCTCGTTAGCATAAGGTAGTGTCTAATTCGTTGATAATTGAGTTGATTTCTTCGGTATCCAGAAGGTTCGTATTGATCAACCCACTTTTAGCTATTTGACACGCTCGAACGATCTCATTTATCTCGCCTTTGACAGCGATTATTTTGTCTAAAGCATCTTGCTCGAATTTCCCAGCAATGGTATCTTTGATGTTTTTCTCATATCTCTCTAACACTAAGTTGATCTTTCGTGTGATGTCTTTCGTGATACCAAAGAGTTTCTCGTTCACCCTGTATTGGTGGTTGTTGTTGTCGATGATTGCCTCCTGACTTTGGAGTATTTTATTCCAATCGGTGGCGTCGGGATTTCCGGCTACCCACTTCCAGGCTGTTCCAATCCAGTCGATGGATCTCGTTTTCCTCTGTGGTTTACCTTTGAGTAAATTGAGGCGGTCTTTTATCTGCCGCAAATGAAACTCTATTACTCTTTTTCTATCCTCGTCCTTAACGTTATCTTTTATGGCGATGCTCACGCCGTCCACAAGTTTTTGGAAATTCGCTAAGTCGATGGTATGTACTAATTTAAAGCTACCATCTATGATCCATCCCTTTCCTTCTTTCAAGGAAACTATAGGTGCTTCATAGTCAAAAATTTGGAAAGCTTGCGCTGCAGCTAGGAAGGTTAATGTCAGCAAAAGAGGCATCTGGTGATTATGCCTAAAACGTTAAAAGAAAAAAAACCGAATTAATTTAAGTCTTAGGAACCAGCTCCGGAAGAGTCGTGTTAGTCCCTTTTAGTCGCAAGCGTTTATTCTTGCAAGCGACCTACTCGCGGCACGAACAACTTCACTTCCGAATCCTTGCACCGACGATGACTTCATGTTCCCATGGGTATGGAGTATTCGTTGCTGGATAGTTTATAGGGTTACTGTGTTCCCATGGTTACAGCTGTACCTCTCACTCTAAGGAGTGTATAAACTTCCTGTCCTGTATTAAAGGACACAACGATTCGCACGGTAAAAGGATCCGAAATTTGAGCCGGTCCCTGCTCGGGCGCCAGTTAAAGATATCCTTCGTGAGGATATTAAAAAAAACGCGAACGCCAGCCCAGAGGGCCGGCCCAACGGTTCGACTTACTGTTTAAGTATCAAGAAAGAAAAAATGATTTCGCAAACGTTATAAAATATATTTTAAGATTCGTAATAAACAACTGTTCTATTCGGAGGTCGGAATACAATTAATTTATTAGCTTAAACCTATAGCCCGCTTTCCTGAATATTGCTGACCAGCAATATTAAGTTCTTCGCATTGGTTCCCATGATAATTGCTGACCTGTTATATTACCGTAATAGAGGATCGTATATCCAGCTAATACAATAATATAGGCCAATGCCCTCTCGTAGTCGTGTGAACAATACTGTTGACTCTGCTGAAACAGGTTTGCGCGTGTCTAAGGCGGTGTGCATTGGATGGTGATAACTGTTACTTCTATTGCTATTGTTTCTAGTGTTAAATCTAGTGTTGTTGTTTTGATATCCAGCTCTATTGAATCTATTATTGTTAAAATTTTGGTAGTTTCCCCTGAAGCTATTCGTCCTGAAATGGTTAACCTGTACAAACTCATTTGACAAATCTACCTCTGTGGCTAATTCTATTGCTTCGTTGAGTGTTTTTGGTGTTGCCGAGAAAACTGTCGATTTTGTTGATGGTTGTAAACCATTTTTAAAGGCATTTAAACCTAGTTGATCATTCATTCTGCAAATTGTTTCCCTACTGTCATTTCCCTGTTCTAATAACTGTAGAGAATTGAGTTCTGATACCAGTTTTTCAATTTTTGTCGCAAAGTCTGTAGTTGTACTTGAGTTCTGTTGTATTGTAGATAGTTCTGAAATGATTTGTAGTGTATTCTTATTGCTTTTAAAAAGTTGGTGAAAGGTTTCCTTAAGTTCTATAAACGTGTTAGGCTGTTGTATTGTTATTAATTTATTCCTGACTTTTTCATTTAATTTTGTTCCTAGCACAAACTTTATAAGTTTTTCTTTTTCATTTACCTCATCAAGACTTAAGTCAACGTATTCTACTAAGTTCAAAAAGTTAGTCAACTTTTCTACTTCTCCTCCAAATTCTGGGATAATTTTTAAACTAGAAATGATGTCAAATTTTGCCATGTTGCAGCTCAATGTTTCTAAGCCAACATTAATTGCTTTTAAATTTTCTTGAATTTCTATTTCTTCTAACAATTTTGTTTTATTGTCTAATATTTCTTTTAATCTTACTAATAAATTATTTATTATCTTTTTTAATGCCTGGTGATTGGTATCTTTAGTAGATTTTTCGTATTTTTCAATAAAATCTTCTTCCAATTTTTGTATTTCAGATTTTTTGTCAGTTATGTATTTAATAGTATAGACTCTGTTTGGAGTTTTATTAAAATTTTCGATAATGTGTTTTAAATTTTTTATTATTGTCAACATAGTCTTAGATATTCATGTTTTTTTTTTTTTTTTTTATCTATACAGATAAATTTTTTACTTCTTGATTTACAACTTTTTGAATTTTTTTGTTAAAAAAATGTTTGATAATTTTTGAAACTAGATAAACTATCAGTATTAATAATATAATTATTATTATATCTATAATTAGTAAATTGGAATTTAATACATTATTATTGTTGTTATTATTTGTCACTACGACATCTTCCTTGGAGGTTTTTCCTCCCATTATAAAAAAAAATATATTATTTCTTGTATTCTTTTATATTATGTTTTATATTTGCTTGTTGTTGCAAATTTTTTGCTTGTTTGATAAAATGTTTTTTCTGTTCGTTGCTGGTTAACCCAGCCAACCTGTATAGGTTCCCGATTTCTTGCCTGAGCTTCACCTTGCGCCCGGCTCGTTTCTTCTTGTGGTGCTCTGGCTCCGATTGTATTGGCTGCGTTCTTATAGCAGCTTGCCTCTTTTTGTACTCCTCAATTGTTAGAGGTCTCGGTCCCGCCGACTTTGGAGTTGCGGTATATCTCGGTGCTTCCTCTGTAGGCTGGCCCGGATGATATGGGCTGTCTAATTGCTGGAATAGATGGTCCAGCTCTTCTTTGTTATACGGCATTTATAATACCGGCAAGATCGCCATGTGATAAAGGTTCTAACTGGAAAAATGCCCTGCCTCACCTACGAAGCTATGAGGGATATTGTAAAGGCTTCCCTAAGCCGAAATGAATGATGGCTAAAGAGCCGATCTGTTTATTCCAAATAGAAATGAAAAAGAAGGCTAAAGAGCCGATGTTTATCTTTTTACTTCAAATTTGAAAGTGAATTTATTTGATCAAACTTAAGCTATTTATACAAAAATATTTTACTTACATACTAAGAACTTAAGCCTATACATATTATTACTTAAACATACATACAATATTATATGCTCCAAATTCGGGCAGCATACTTGCTATGTCATCAAATTAATAGCCAATATGCATGCCCCTTTCAAAATGTACAAATGTATCCAAATACATTATGACATAAACACTACGCAGAGCATTAAACCTAGGAAGTAGGAAGATACATCTGTCCAGAATAAAAGTAATCTGAAACGTCTATGGCATTGGAAATATTAATAGGTATTATATGTAGGGCATGAGGTTGATACTCATGGCCATAAATGAAATGCGAGTATAGTGCATCTAAAAATAGACTGGTCATTGTGAAGTGTACCCTGAATCTAGCATCAATGACCAGTAATAAAATTTAATGTGATATTGAAGTTGTATGTGCACTACAACTTCTTCCACCGTGGTTAGTTCGTGATCTTTTGTTCGAGGTCTTGGACTACGACTCTTTCTCCTAGTATTTTTTTGAGAGAGTTTCCAAAGGCTGTCTGGTTTTTTGTCCTCGCTACTAGCTCCAGCAAAACATCTCCCTTTTTGGTTTCGCGAATCTTTTTCACTACTGTTTCTGTTTCGTCTGGCTTGAAAAGTATAGCCCCCCGGTTTTGTTTTTGTCTAGGCTTCTTCTTTTTCTGGTTTTCTCTTGCCTTACTGTTTGGTTTACCAGTGTCCTCTCTCGTCTTGATGGATTTGGTAACCTTGACCTCGCCTGTAACGTTTCCTTTCGGCTTTACAAGTGCCGCTCCCAAGTTTTGTTTTTGACTAGGCTCCTTCTGGTTTGCTCTTGCCTTGTTTTTTGGTTTACCTATGTCCTCTCTCATATTGGCGGATTGGGTTGCCTTGGCCACGTGCGCAACATTTCCTTTGTAGATTTTAGCATAACTCTTGTTCTGGAGATGTTGATAGAACATAATCGGGGATGCTCCTTTCAGGAGTGCTTCTTTTCGTTTTATCTGGGACATCTTTCAGAGGGCTCGAAGGTGGCCTCTTGTTAGTGTTTAATTTTCCCTATGAGTTTTCTTCTCGATCTGTTTGTATCGCCTTGTCTTCTCTACTCAGTGCATGGTTTTCTACAGGTCTTGCAGGAGTTGAGGATTTTGCTCTTTCTACGTTTCTGGACTTTTCCTCCCATTTGAGCTTGCCAAGTGACTCAGTGCTATAATACCGTTTTTTATGTCCATGCTGATGTTTTTCTGTTTACCACAGGCTGCCTTCATTGATCTCAGGACCTCTATGCATTTTTGTATTTCTTCAGAGAATACGTCAATGTTTGGTTTATCCGTTTCATTTTCTTGTTCCTTCCGGTTTTGGAAAATATCCCGTTTTGCAGTCGGAATCACTTCTGGTGTTGGTTTTTATCCAGCTGAGGTACTCGTCCTCGTTGGAGGTGTGCGAAGGGTTTTCGACCCTTTTCTGAAACAGCTGTTACCAGTATCTCTTGTGGCATTACATGCCATGGGAGCCAAGTTTGCCACTCTCATGGTATTGGTTTGATTTTCTTTTTCCTTGCAGTCGTTGTATATCGACGTCTCGGAGCCCGCACTTCTCCTGACAGATGCCGGTACTGGGGATCCGACTTCCTGCACCGTAAAATATTCTTCTGTTTTTCTATCCATATTCCGTTTCTTTTTCTGTGTTCCTTCACATAGTTGTTTTTGTTGGTCCACGGGTGGTATTTAATTTCCCACCTACCCAACATTAATAGCAAGTATTAATACTGAGTGTTCCTCTATCCGCCACCTGAGGACGCGCCCTCTAAGGGAAAAACAACAAACGAGGGAGTGATGAGGTATATAATGCACCAAACCGTCGTTATTAGGGTCTCTATTTGCTAACTGTACATGCCCTAATGAGGTGCTTTCTCGCATCTTCTCTACGTATCGTATATGGTTTTCGTCTGTATATCCTTTTCTAATCTTCTTTCTAGGAACATAAAACGGCGTAACGCGATTTTGCGTGAACTGCCTATTTCCTTGAATTCTTCCTTCAGCGGCATTTTGACAACAAAAACCCCATTACTCTGTCGATAATGCGTCGTTAAGAAATGTTGTTCCAGCGCCTCTTCTTCTTCTGTACGTTTTGTACACGAACCAATTTGATCCACCTGCCATAGTCTAGACAAAAGCTTGTCCAGCTGATTGTCTTCCGAGTATTCGACAGCTGAATAAGTTTCACTTGTAATGCTACAACTGTCGTTGCTGGAACCTAAAACGACTACACCTAACGTTGTTTCTAACAAAACTGTACCATCTATGTTCCTACTGATTACTGACCTAATAATTTTTGGGAAAAGGCTAACTCCTAACAGAATCTGTACCTGCCCTGTTTTGAAATATTTTGGGTCAGCATATTTGTAGGGGCTTTGGAGTGCGGTCGCACTAGAGCCTACTGTAATTGTCGGCAGAGTTGGCTGCCATAGGCTTTCTTCTGGTAGAAACCAGAATATTTCTGAACAATGACGCTTTTCGGCTTTTGATTCATACCACGGAAGTATTTTTAAAGCGGCCTGGCGAGTTACTGCAAATGGGATTCCATTTATCCCCACTAACTTTCCAGATATACGTCTGGTCTTTATCCTAACGTCTCTTCTCAATCTGTCTACTATGAGATTCAGTTGTGAACCTGTATCTAACATCGCCCTAAAAGGACCATATACAAACCCATCTACTTCAATTTTTACCTTGGCTGTAGAGATTAAATATGTCTTATCTTCTAAATAATTAATAGTCTGAACATAATTTTCATCATTTATTTTTTTGATTTTAACAGGTGGTGTACTAACAATCTTTCCATCAAAATACCTTTTCTTGGGAACGGATTTATCTCGTTCTTCTGACATTTCCTTCTTCTTTGTAAGAATGTCTAACTTTGTGTTCAGCAGATCCAGCTTGCTGACTACTGATGAGGAACTTTGTATGCTGCTTGCCCTCGTTCTCATACCTGTACGATCGGTGTTACCTGTACTAACCTCACTGCTCGCGCAATCTGTACGACCTGTACGTTTCAGTTCTCCTGTACGAGCCTTGTTACCTACGCGGTTGCGTAGGCGTCTTCTATATCCAAGACTGCGAGATGTAGTCAATCGGCCTTACTCTTGGGTTTGAGCTTCTCTGTGCCCGAACTGGACGCAATAGGATTTCCTGCTGGCGCCCGCGTTAACGTTAAAGAGGCTTTGTTAACTTCCTTGAAAGGACACAGAAAAATATTGTGCCTTGGCGCTCCAGGGCATCTTATGCAGCCTCGTTGGAAACAGTTGTTTTTCTTGTGGCCATGCTTAAATAGTTTGGACAAATTGCTCGTCTGTCGATGAAGTCCTTGCGTCCGCCGAAGGAAAGCGCCGAAAAATCTGGACATTCCCAAATTTGATGCCCTCCTGAGCAGACTTCGCGGAGCTTGTCTTCGCTTCTGCGCCTGCCTCTACCACTCCTAACATTCTGTACTGGAGTCTGTGTCTCCTTTTTTGACCTGACCGCCCGCACTTGCGGGTCTGAAAGGATCTGACGTTGACCTGACACATTCGATAAAGCGGCTGCCTGGTTATCGATGAATGCAAGGATTGTTGACAGCTTCGGCTGTTCCGAATCGCGTTGCAACTCAAATGCTCAAGTCTCAATATTTCCGGCCACTTCTATAATTTTCATGAATGTTCATGAATAAATTTCAGTATGTTTCTTTGGCCTTGCTTGTTTCTCTCTTTCTGTCATTAACGAACGCCTATACTCCTTACAAAAAATATCTCTACATGTTTATTTCTGACTCTACTATCACACGACTCATCATACAGTACACAAACATCTTTATTTTCCATACAATAATCACACATACGAGCCTTCCACTGGCATGCACACAAACGCACTGGAAAACAAAGCACACATGGTAGACATATACAAGGACAAAATATACTCCTCATCATGCTCTATCATTTACAAGTAAAACCTATACTAGCGCACACTGAATGTATGCCTCTCACTGAATATCTATACTGAGCCCTATACGAAATACCTATCTATGCCTATACGAAATAACGAAACCGCTAGCTTATACGGAACTACACCGTAACCTATATCTATATCTGTACGTATGCCTGTTCTACCGCCCAAGCACCAAGGCATTGGAGAATATTTTTTCTCCTCTCTATTCTGTACATAACTAACGGAGCGGCGCGGCGCGAGTTATATCGTTGACCGAAGGGGAGCTTAAAAAAAACACTAGTTAACAGTTTGGAATTCATGGTTTCAGAAAGAGATTCACTAGAGGAAGAGCAATTAAAGGAGCTGTTTGATTGTTCTGGTAGTTCAGGAACCGTTCTAAGCCTGTTTGACAGATTTCGAAGGCTATATGGGATCAATCTAGATGACTTAATTTTGTTCGATTTTGTCATAGAAACTTTTTAAATAACTTCCCCCCTTTTTTTATATATATAGATTTAATTCACAGAACAAATAGACGTTACAAAAATTTTTAAAATTTGAATTGATAATATTTTTATTTTGCACAGAAAAAATGTTTAGTTTATGAACAACGATATTTTCTAAACAGTATACATATTTTTTTTTTCCCAAGAACTTACATGTACCCAAAAACTAGGAGGATGGTCGGTTACTATTTGAAACTTCCTTCCGAAGAGGTATGGTCGGAAGTACTTTGTCGCCCAGACAATAGCAAGAAGCTCTTTCTCTATTGTTGAATAGTTACATTCAGAAGAGGAAAGAGCTCGGCTTGCGAAACAGATGGGTTTATCGCTGCCGATTCTGCCTTGAGAGAGAATTGCACCTATTGCATAGTTACTAGCATCAGTAGTAACGATGAAAGGTTTTGAGAAATCGGGGTGGACCAAAATTGGATCGTTTGTAAGGAGGCTTTTGCATGTCTGGAATGCTTCTATATAAGTTTGGTCTATAAATTGATCAGCTCCCTTTTTAAGTCGATTTGTGAGGGGTTTAGTGAGTTTTGCTAGGTCTTTAATGAATCTTGGATTGTGCTGGTACCTTTAATATATCTGATGATTTATTTTGTTTAAAATGAATGTCCATGAAAGAGTTTTTCGTGACAAGGATCTTATTATTTTAATTTTAGCGTTTAATTGCAACAGAGTATCTAAGCCGAGGAGGCCATCAAAGAAATTATGAAATTTAAATATAAGAAATTTAAGGAGACCTTCTTGGTTAAATTCTTTGAATATTTTTATATTAGTCTGAGTTTTTAGCTGGTATTTTTTAAATACCGTTGTTATCGTAACAGGGTCACAATGAAGTAGCTCTTCATGTGGTATGTATTCTGGATTGATAAAGGATGCTGATGCACCAGTGTCTAAAAGAAACCGGAGAGGTCTGCCAAAAGGAGAGGAAATATTAATAAAGGGAAGAGTTGTTGGGTGGGTTTTTGGGTCTATGTATCCGGTTGATTCTTCGAGGCTGCAAAGGAAAAATTTTCTTCTTCGTCGATATTAGTGGGATCAGAATTAAAATATTTGTCTAATTGTTGGTATGAACTGCCTTTTGGTTTAGCAGTTTCGGGATTTCCTGTAGTACCCGTGTCGGAATTTACGATTTGCTGAAAATTAAAGTTGGGATTTTTTGTTTGTTGGCTTGGACTTTGTTTTATTTGAGGATAGGAATTTTTATCGATGAAGGGATTTTTATTTCTGAAATTGGTAGATTGTTAGTTATAGCTTGACCTAAAATGGGGGTTAGTATTGTGTGTAGCTTGGTTTCTAAGATAATAGTTATTTGGGCGTCGTTCAGAATTTCTTTCTGTAGTAGTTTAATTCTCTGTTAGATTGGGGTTAGGGGGTATAGTTTTGGCGTGGATGGTATGGTCTGGGACTAGGGGGTTGATAGGTAGGGTTATTAAAAACTGTGGACTTAGCGAGTCTTTGGTACGAAATGTTTTGCTCCTTGATGCAATATGATAATGCATTGGCTGAAGAATCTAGCCTCATAGCTCTGATTCTTGAACCAAGTGGTTCGTTCAAGCTGCTCAGGGAGGAATTGAGACACATTTCGGCATAAAGCTCTTTTTTCGCCTTTATGACTGAATTGTCGTGTTCGTGGATTAAAATGTTGTTTGATAGAGTTGACTGGATTTCTATGATTTCCCCATAAAATGATTCCACAGATTTATTGCCTTGTTGCAATGTGTGTAAATCTCTTATAAGAGAAGTTTCGCTTCGTTTATCCGAGTAGTGGAGTACCAAGAGTTCCTTTATGTTATCCCATATCAAGGGAGTTCCGTACATATTGAGGGTTTCATTGGCTTTTCCTTCTATTTTGTTCCTAATTGCCCTCAACAATATTTGACCATACGGGGTTCTATCGGTACCCCTAATGTACAGCAGAATTTCTTCTACGTTGCTTATAAATTCATATAATGACTTTGCGTTACCATCGAATTTGGGTAGATCTTTTATGGCATCGGGGATTCTTAATGAGTTAAAGATGTCATTAAGGTTTGTGTCGGTTTGGACGGGAGAGGTATTTTGAGAACCCGTTGCCGTGTTTCGTTCGGAATTCATTAAGCTTCAAAAAAAAAGTCAGTGCAGTTCAATTTACCGTGAGCAGTTCAAAAACCTGAGAAAAGAGTACGAAATACTTAAAAAGTTTTTGTATAACAAGTATAATTGGAGTATAGAAATGAAAATAAAATCTGACTCGAAAGCTTTTTGGACATTTTTGAATGGTAAAAGAAAATCGTATGGTCTTCCACTTAATATGAGATTTAAGGATAAAATTTCATGCGATGAAACTGAGATTTGTGACATGTTTGCTGATTTTTTTCAATCAAATTTTGTTTTAGAAAATTCTAGTTCAAATTTAAGCACTAACTATCAGCCAATTACATGTTTAGGTCAAATAGTATTGACTGAAGAAGAGTTTTTAGAAGAACTCTCGTCATTAGATGATAATAAAAAACCTGACAGTAATGAAATAGCTCCATTATTTTTAAAAATGTGTAAGAATAGTTTATCAAAACCTCTTTTAAGACTGTTCAATTTATCCCTCAGTTTGGGTCAGTTTTTAAATACTTGGAAAACATCAATTATTATTCCAATTCATAAAACAGGTTCCAAGCAGGACGTCCTTAATTACCGACCGATTTCCAAGCTTCAGACAATTCCAAAAGTTTTTGAATCAATTGTCAAAAAAAGGATTTATGAAAATGTGAAACAGGGGATTTCAGATAAACAACACGGGTTTGTGAGTCAACGATCAACTACATCAAACTTGTCTCTTTTTTCAAACTTTTGTACGAAAGGAATTGAACGTGGAAGTCAAGTTCATGTCATATACACAGACTTTTCAAAGGCATTTGACCGAGTTCAGCACGATGTGTTAGTAAAAAAACTAGAATACTTAGGTTTTCACTCTCAATTGTTGAAATGGTTTGATCAATATTTGAAAGAGCGTACACAGTTAGTGAAAATTGGTTGTCAAACTTCGAAGATAATACATAATTTATCAGGGGTGCCTCAAGGGAGCCATTTGGGACCACTTTTGTTTGTGCTCTTCATAAATGACCTTCCTCACTGTGTAAAATCCTCTGAAAGCCTACTATTTGCAGATGATTTTAAAATATTTAGACGTGTCAATTGTTCAGTTGACTGCAATTTTTTGCAAGTTGATCTCAATAGTATTTTTCAGTGGTGTGAAGATAACTGTCTTCACTTAAACATCTCGAAGTGCAAGCAAATGTCTTATACTAGGTCTCGCAATCCTATTCAATTTGAATATAAGCTAAATAATACAGTTCTTGAAAAAGTTTCAGTTTTTAAAGATTTAGGTGTATTTTTCGATACTAAATTGACTTTTAATGATCACTATGATCACATGATTTCTAAGGCCAATAAAATGCTTGGATTTTTAATAAGAAATTCAAAGGAATTTACTGATCCACATACTTTGAAAGTTTTATATTACTCATTAGTGCGATCTTCGTTGGAATATGCCTGCTGCATTTGGTCCCCAATATATGTAGTAAGCATCAATAGGATAGAGGCTGTTCAACGAAGATTTACTAAATATGCTCTCCGGAAATTGAACTGGGTAGACAATACTATACCATCCTATAATCAGAGATGCTTACTTCTAGGCATAAAAACTCTCGAATTACGAAGAAAACATAGTCTAGTTTTACTAGCCAGAGATGTTTTATGCAACCACGTTGATTGCTCCATGCTTCTCGCACTTTACCCAATTTATGCTCCTCCAAGACCTCTTAGGGAAAGAAACATCTTTTTTTTTGTCCCGCGCCATTATACTAACTATGGAAAAAGTGATCCCATATCTCGATCTTGTTCTTTATTTAACTCTGTTTGTGATGTAATGAACTTGCAATTAAGTAGATTAAAGTTTAAAAAGGCTTTAAATGATTTAGTGTTATGACACATTATTTTTTATAAATTTGTTAACTAATTATGAATATATTTATTATTATTTGTACATAAACATTGTTAATTTAGTATAGGTATGGTAGTCTATAAGAGATTGTACTCGATAGATTGAAATAAATAAATAAATAAATAAATAAATTCATGTTCGTTTGTATATTGGTTAGTTTTAGCAAATTTATATGGTCTACCAAAGAATAATTCAAAAGGTGTATGTTTGGTTGCGGAGTGTATGGAGTTGTTATATGTTATAAATGATTCCGCGAGAATTTCTTCGTGGTCCGTTGAGGATTTAATTTCTTGTCTTTTTGAAATTATGATTCGATATATTTCCGTGAGGGTGGAATGAAATCTCTCAAAAGGGGAGTTGCTCGAAGTTTGCTGGAAAGATGTTGTTACAATTCACTACCGTGCTTCCGTATGAACGGGAAGAGTGGAATCGGAGAGTTAAAGATTTATTTATTTCTTTTTTAATTCTTTTATTTTATTTCGTTTAAAGATTAAGGCCCGCTGTCTTATTGCTAGGCTGCGACCTTGTTTGTTTGACTATACTATTAACTCTGACTCTTCAACCATTCTTTAAAACACGAAGAGTCTTCACCCATAATGGTTCTCCCCGCCACAAAACACATATTTCTGCCCTGCGGTGCAGGTCATTCGTATTTTAACACACACCGCTTTTCCAATGACAATTACTATTTCGTCACTTCCATACCTCGTAAGTCTGCCCTCAATATGGTGCAGTGTACCTCCGTCTTTTATTCATTCATTCATTCGGTTCGTGATATTTGACACTTCATTCTGTGTAGTGCTGTGCTGACCCATATTTGCGGTGTTTGCCCTCAGATATCCACTGCCAAGAACACTTGAACTACATATGCATATTGTATGTTAGTCAGCTATCAGGCAGAATGAGTGTACTACCGATGAAATGTTTATATGGAGATACACATACGATTCGTCGGTATTGTTGGTGGCCAAAATCTTACGAAATAAATAAATGAGAAACGATCTTCATAATGGGATGCAGATGTGGTTCGTGTGAAGAGAGACCACCATGGATGAATATGAAGTAGGACGATCTGTAGTGCGGTCACTACAATGTGAAATGGAGGCTAATTTCATTTTGCCTACAGTAATCTTGAAATATATTTGCTATAAATTCTGATCCCTGGTCGCACACAATTTTCTTAGGAATACCATATTGGCTTATATATTGCTTGAGGTATTTAAGAACCGTAATACTACTTCTGCAGCTAAGTGTGTAACCGGCTGCGAATTTAGATAATTTATCAAAGGTAGTAAGAATTTGCCTATTATGGATGCTATAGATATCAATGTGTAATATGTCTAAGGGTTTCATTGGGTTTTCAGGTTGCACGTATTTTGGTTTTAGAGGATTACGATCATATTTGGCCATCTCTCTACTCTAAGGGGGGAGGAGTTACATCCCCATCAACATCAACAACAACAACAACACAACAACCGTAGGTTAACTAAGTTCACTCATTATAAAACCAGGTCCCCCTCCGGACAATAACCTTTCGAAATCAGCAATATTACCTCTTCGCGAATATCGATTCTTAGAATAAGAAATCAAATAAAATGTCAATTAAACATTTTCTCATTCCAAGAATAATTATCAATTAAAGAAATCAAAATAAAATGTCAATTAAACATTTTCTCATAATTATCGATTATTACAATTAAGCATATTTACACCTAGCTATAAGTCTACCTTTCAACATTGTAATTTCCATTAATCAATTAATATATCACCTCCAAACTGTTAACTAGTGTTTTTTTAAGCTCCCCTTCGGTCAACGATATAACTCGCGCGTCGCTTTGACGAACCGTGTTGCTTGTTCTTTCATGAACAACAACGAAATTATGAGACGAGTAATTTCTATATAATTTAAACACGCGGCACACACTCGCTCTTCACAAATTAAACAAGTTTTCTGAATAAATGTATGTACTCACCTTCTGTTTGTTTGTTGATTTTTTTTCTTATCCTGTACTTTCCTTGCTTCTTTATCCTTTACTTTTTCTTTCCTTTATCCTGTACGACTGTAGTATAAATATTTATTCTATATCTACTTAAGACTTTCTTTACACTTCCTATACACTTTCTTTAACTTGCTATTGTTTAATATTAATATTAAATTTTTTCTTTTCGCTTGTTTTTCCACTCGGATGAATTTTTATTCTTTTATTTGTTTTCACTAGACGATTATAATGTTCGCGCACTGAAGTTGAAACAAAGCATGAATCGATGCAGCATATAGAGCATCTGCCTGAACTCTCCTGTATGTATCGAGAAAAGTTTGCGAAGCCAAGTCTTCGATTACTTCCAGATGCACTGCTTTCCTTGCCATACAAACGAAGATGGCCAAGTAGTCCTTGACCGTTGTGCGGGAGCGCTTGTTCCCCATAATGGTATGCCAATGCGAACCAGTTGTGATACTTTTTGATTGTCATTTCTTGTAAGTCTTTAGCTCCGACAAACTTGAGGTATGCGAACTTTTCTTTATATTTCAGGCGGTTTTTGTCGAGCCAAGCTTTAAATTCGCGGATCTCGTTAACCATTACGTCGTTAGTAAAGTACCCAGCAAGTGTCTTGTGTTTTACGAGCATTTGTTCAGCATATAAGATAAGTGTCATTCCTGTGCATACTCACAGACTTTGCCGAAGGATTGGGTAGTTATTATCTTGTATATCCCAGGCCGGAGTTTGTCAGGAATGAATCCAGCGTGATTCATAAGTTTTTCTGCAGTGAAGTATTCAAAAAACCGAGGTGGGTGAGCTAGGGGCGCGAGTTGGCATTGAATGTAGTAGGCCTTGTATCGAGCTGTCACTGATGACTCATTGTCTCTTGTTATTTGTTTTTCATTACATGAGAGAGCCATAAGTACCGCAAACTCTAGGTCTTCACTGCAGTCGAATATTTCCTGAGCATCCGGCTGCGGCTGCGCTGGGATTAACCTTGTAGACAGATCTACTCGAATTGTCATTATATCACCAAGGTCGACATGTTCCATATACAACTCGATCATACCTGGGATGTAAAAGAGCAACGAAAATAACAGGTTGTTATCTAGATCAGCTTTCGTCAATTGTTGGACGCCATCTGAGATCCTACTTAAATCTGAGAAGCTAATCTTAGGGAGCTGCTGAGCAAGCTAATAGAGGTCTTGCGGAGCTAAATAATTAATCTTAGTTGACAAAGAACTCACATCTAACATCATTTAAGGCTGAGAAAGGGCCTGCAGGATCAAATTTATATCCTGCCTCCAGGAGACGGATTATGCAATATTTTTTAACCTTTATCTCATTCGGTCTTTCTCCTATAGCGTAGAGGAAGGAGATACCCTGTACTTTTGCTTCGTCAAAAATAACACCATTATCATTGATGTTAAATATATAGATTTGGGTACATTTGGGCACGAGAGCGATTATGTCGGTATCTAAGTAAGACGCCATTTCTGCTTAACTTTTTAGTTAATTTGTGAGACAAAGCATTTTGATTATAATGTGCATAAGGTTTTTATTCTTTCTGTTCGTGAACAATACTATTTTTGTTCAGCATCTTGGCATCTTGTGCTAGCTTTAACGAACAAAAACCCTATACACTGTAGTCAAATGCTCAAGTCTCAATATTTCCGGCCGCTTCTTTTCTTTGGCCTTGTTTGTCATTAACGAACGCCTATACTCCTTGCAAAAAATATCTCTACATGTTTATTTCTGACTCTACTATCACACGACTCATCATACAGTACACAAACATCTTTATTTTCCATACAATAATCACACATACGAGCCTTCCACTGGCATGCACACCCCACACACAAACGCACTGGTAGACACATACAAGGACAAAATATACTCCTCATCATGCTCTATCATTTACAAGTAAAACCTATACTAGCGCACACTGAATGTTTTTTGCCCAACGTTGATACTTACCCGTATCGAAGTTGTATCAAGTTAAGCGGAAAATAAAAAGAATTTCGGAGTAGTGATATTTTAAATTAATAAATTTGCTTTTATTGTCCGTTAAAATTTATTATTATTTATTTATTTATTTATTATTTATAGTTAAATGTTTAATGCCTTTAAAAGATTTCGAAAGATAGTCGTTCGACGTATATGATCGTCCAAAAGTTTTCCAATCGAATAAAATAAAACAATAAACGATTATCTTAACTACTGACCAACTAAAGGAAAATATCAAAATATATTCGAATGACGTATATAGTCATCAATCGATTTCAAATTGATTTCTTTTCCTTTTTATACTTTACTACAAAATTTTTCTTAAATATGATCAAATTATATTTGTTCAACATATAATGCTATTGAACAATTTCAATTTGATTTACGCTTTACCTGGCTTTGTAATACTCCGATGATGTCTGGAACTTAAAAGAGGCTGATTGCACATTTTTCCGGGTTTTTATAGGTGGTTTCGCGCAGAAAAGTGCTTCCTACTTGATGAATTTAGTGATTCCTGACCATAATAATTTTATTCTTGTATTCACCACATGAAAATTAAATTTAAAATATATGTTAGAATTGTTTAATTTTGTGATTTATAGAATTGTTTTAATGTAAACAGTTAAAAATTGTTTAATTAGTAATTTATAACAATGTTTTTATACAAACGCGATTTTAGCTTGTTAAAAAAGAATGTTATAAAAATTAGTGTGGTGAATTAATTTTATTTATTCATAATAAATTTTACCCTTGGCACCACTTGTACCTTGAATAATTTTTATTTTCGTGCGCCTTCGCTCCAAGTTATAAATCTTTGTCTTGACTTTATTCCTTTTATTATTTCTCCAATTTTACTCCTGCACAAATAAACAAAAATAATTTGCACAATCAGGGCAGCAAAAATAAAAAAAATACCCAATTCGCAATACTTTTTGATGGCTGCGCCGACGCACGCCCTTACTTACTTAGAATACACACCTTACACATAGATGTACACAATAATTACGACAATATTGCTTTCGTATCCCCGGTACATTTTGTTTATATTTTATAATTTTAATTACCTCGGTTGGACATAATATTTATTCTTTTGTTGTTGCGCTTTTTATTCTTTTAATATTTTTAGATTTTGATTTATTTTATTGCCCGTACACGGCTTTACTGGTTAAATTTCAATTTTGAACTGAGAAAGAGTAACAAAAAACTTGATGACAGCTGCAAGTATACTTTTTGTTGTTTTCTTTCTGTTCTCTTCTCCGTTGATTGCACATGTTTGTCTGTATATTTTGAATTTTTCCGTTGCGCTCTTTTGCTGAATACTCCTGCAATATTATCTCCATTGCTTGTGCGAATTCTCCATCATGTTCTGTACATGTTCTTGCATGTTTTTCTTCCGATTTCGTTTCCGATGGTGTGCGTGCTGTTCAGCACACCGCTTTCACGTTCCTACGTATGTTCTTGAAATTATGGCTACCTAAATTTATCTGAATAAAATAAGTTGATTTCAATCCCCCAAAAACAATGATCAAGGTGGTTGCAAAGCAAATTGAAACGGAAATATGTGTATGGTACCATAGGACGCAACGAGAAAAAAATTTAAATGGTGGTTGTAAAGCACCATTTAGACGCAACGCATAAAAATAAATTAATAAAAAAAATAAAAAAATTGAAATGGTGGTTGTAAGGCACCATTTGGACGCAACGCACAAAAAATTGAAATGGTGTTTGTAGGGCACCAATAGAGTTCTATACGTGTTCCTACATGTATAGTTTTAATTTGATTGTGTGAATTATTGATTCAGTACAATACTTCCGAAATTTGTCCAAAGAATGTTCCTACATGTATAGTTTTAATTTGATTGTGTGCATTATTGATTCAGTACAATACTTCCGAAATTTGTCCAAAGAATGTTTCTACATGTATAGTTTTAATTTGATTGTGTGAATTATTTATTCAGCACAATACTTCCGAAATTTGTCCAAAGCATGTTCCTGCATGCATTTTCTTTATCCGATATATCCGATATAATACGACATGGCGTTTAATATCATTTGGATATAATATAATCCTTAAAATAGGTGGTTGTAAGGCACCCGAAAATGTATTTATCTCCTTAAAATAGTGGTTGTAAGTCACTATAATTTTATTAAATCCTGGAAAAGGTGATTGTAAGTCACCAAATAAACGCAAACAAAAATTGTGTTGGTGGTTGTAAGGCACCAAACGAAACGAAAAAAAATAAGCCGGTGGTTGTAAGGCACCAGACGAGACGCAAAAAAAAAGAAATACGACCTAATGTGGTGGTTGTAAGGCACCGTACGACCTACCTAATGGCGGTGGTTGTAAAGCACCAATAAAGTAGCTGAAAAAAGGTGATTGTAAGTCACCAAGAAATATTATTATTAATTATTTGTAAAAAGTTTTTGGTGTGTAAGCCAATTGCACACATCCTTGTGTTGCAAATCTGCTTCACAACCAAACCTTACTGTTAATCCATTATTTTGTCCATTCTTGTTCCACACAGTGACACATCATCCTTGTGTTTGTGTTTGTTGGCGGCCTCCTGCTGCTTGGTGGATTTTTCACTTTATCACAAATCACATTCTCCCGAACCGATTTTATTATCTTTTTTTTTTTTATTATCGCGACTCGAAGGACCATAATGTATCGATCCTTTCTTAATTAAAAACTCAGTACGACTTTTATTGTGGCAAAAATATTAATTAAAAAACCCACATTTATTATCTCCGAGTTTGAAAAGATTAAATACATGACTTGCCCGTCTGAGGGACGGAACAAGACTACTCTATATTAAGATATATTGAGAATACAATGCAAAAAGACATAATAATTCTGACATGCTGAATCGACTGCTGACTTCAGTGCTGACATGAATGGCCAGTGTTGCCATTCGTAACAATATGTATGCATCACTACAGTTATCGAAAAAGTGAAACTGATTTTAGTGTTGAGTAGGTTATGTTGATTCGCTTATAACTTGAGAATTACTGATCAGATCTTTAAGGTCAAGCACTCAAACTAAAAGAAAAATATCTAGTTTTAATATCAAAAAAACTGCTAAAAATGAGATTTAAGATTAAGATAGGTACTTTTAAACAACTAAACGATCGAATTCTATTCAAAATTATTCTACCTTTCAAAGATACACCGTACGCAAATCAAAATGCATTCGTGTGACTTCGTCTTCTCCTGGAAAAAGGAAGTATACTTGTGTCTATGTGTTTTATGTTGCTTTTTTTGTACGTGTGAAGGAGATATAGATATAATCGAAAGTGAAAATTATTTCCTCGTCTCAAGAAAGAATAAAGGCATTAGCAGGAAGGTTATTAGTTTTTAAGTTTTTTTACTTTTTTTTATAGCTGTATACAGGTATAAATAATTGAAAAATATGTCCTCCTCGTGCCTGTTTCAGCGCTATTACATCAGCTACATCAACTACATCTTACAACTACATCCTACAACTACATCAGTTACATTTTTCTGTTTCACACATAAAACTGAAAGTGTTGTATGATGTACCTGGAAAACATAGTTGATGTAGTTCATTTGACATTTCTTCTGCATATTTTTATTTAAGCTAAGTATTCATGTTTTGTTGTTTAATTCAATTCTCTTAATTTAACAAAAATAATGGATTATGATATAAATATTTTCGAAGATGACTTTGAATTTGATATACGCATTGAAAGAAGAAGTAATATATTTTTACAAAGAAACAATTTCAATTTGGAAGATCCATATTTTGTGGAGCAATTTCGAATGCCAAGAAATTGTATTGAATTTTTGGTTGAACGCTTGGGAGCATTTATTGCTCACCCAATTAATTGCAACCAATTTACTATGTCACCGCTAAAACAAATTCTTTTAACTCTTCATTGGCTTGGAAATGAAGGCCAATATCATGATGTTGGGACTATGCAAGGTGTCTCAAAGGCATCCGTATGTCGTTGCGTAAACAATGTTTTAAAATATTTTGTTTTCTAATAACGTAATATCCTTTAAACTATTTTCAACAGCTTCTACATCAAACATTTATATTGTATCAATGCAGCAAGAATTTACTGTTAGTTGTATTACAACAATGTAGCTCAAAAAGCTGTGAAACAGAATCATACATTTTTCCAATAATTCCAGTAAATTATCCATATCTACACTGATGTACTACAACTGAAAATCGAAAATACGAGTAGCTATGAAACAGAATTGATGTAGTACAACAGTCAAAATGATACATTGTACTTGATGTAGTATCGCTGAAACAGGCCCCTGGAAGAGAACTAACATTTTGCAAATCAAATGCGAACTTAACCGAAAGAAAACTGTTTAAATTTCCAGACAGAGAAACAGAAAAATATCGAATTATTCACTTAACTTAGTTTCCTCGTGAATTATCCGGAACAGTTTACAGTGCAAAAATGGCAGATTGCCATGCGGTTTTCAAAATCCTTTAAATTGAATGTCTAACTCCAGATTTATCACGTTTGTAAAAGGGAAAAAGTTAAATTTAGTTTTGTCATAAACTTTTTAAATTAAAATAAATTTAAGCTCAAACAATTACTTTTTTTATTTGCCAATTTTCTTAAAAAAATGATTCCTACCTAGGTACAGTGGCGAGGCGTCATATTGTTCAAGTCGTGCATGAACGACTAACTTACAGGCGACATTATTTTAATTTCTATCTAATTAACCCACACCTAATACTCATACTGTTCGTTCATTCCTTATAGTTATATCTAAAGTACGAGTATACGTTCATACATATTTTCCATTTTCCAACTCGTGCATTCCTTCTGTGAACTACCCAAATAAAACAAAACGAACTAGCTACCTGCTACTGTTTTGTTTTCACTCAACCGATGTGTATCTACCCAAGTCGTTCATACGATTTGGCAACGAAATGAACCCATAGAAAACATACAAGAAAAAAAAAAACAATTCGCTCGTTGTAGGGAGCATTTCGTGCAAATCTGTTTTGAACGAGTAGAGCTTTTTTTAAATATATAGAATGATGGAAATGAGGAAAACGGCTAGCTGGGGCATAGTTTTTCGATTATGAAAGATGTAGGTGCATTGCGCAGAGTTTTGTTTTCATGCGTATCTAAGATTAGGTCAATGAAAATTTTTCAGAAGCGAAAAGGACAAAACCTATTTGAATTTTTTTGGGTTTTCCGATTTAAATCATTTAAGCGATAGCTATGGTAAGCATTTAAAATCGTGTTCTCACATTGATTCTCGGTATGCATTCAAGACGTTTGGAAAAGTAAGGGTAGATTTGCTTTTAGACAAATCCAAGCAAATAAGTGTTAGTAAACACAATGAAAAAGTAAAAAAAAGTTTTATCGAATTTTTTCAAACAATTTTGGACAATGATGACGCAGACGGCGATGATATGTCTTGGGACTGCAACACCGTCAATTTGGCGCAAGGTTATTTACAATTTTTGTTTTGACTTTGAATCGCAATTTTTTTTAAAAGTATTTAATTCAATGTTCAATTTTATATTTTATATAATGTCTTAGAAACAAAATCCCTAGACATAATTTATTGTTTAGATCTTATAAATCAAACTAATGAAAATATAAGTTCATTAAGAGAACAATTTGACCAATATTTTTGTGAAACCAAAGAACTTGACAATATTCAATCATCATACCGAATTCGTTATGAAATTGATGAAAAAACAGAATGCAGAAGAATGTTTTTTGAAATAATTGACACAGTAACTATGCAAATAATTACAAGGTTTTTATATCAGTTTCAGTTCAGTTTTCCCTGAGATATAGGTACAAATTATGTGAACTCGTACTTTCATTCCCTTTAACAACCTCATCTGTTGAAAGGTCGTTTTCAACCCTTAAAAGAATAAAAACCTATTCTAGAACAACTATGGGCCGAAATAGGTTATCAAATATTTCAATGCTTCCATTTAAAAAAAAAAACTTTTGAAAGAAAAACAATCAGAAGAATCATTTTATGACACTATTATAAAATTATTTTTGCAAAAATCGAGGCGAATTGATTTAAAGTTTAAGTAACAATGTAAATAAATAACTAAAAGTACTAACGTAACATGTCTATTGTTATTAACCTTACAAAAAACTAAACTTTCAAATGTACTTAATCAACGCATACCTATTTATTATTAACATAAAAATAAAAACATTATAATGTACCTTTATATAAAAAAGACTTGTTTGACTTCTTGGCATTGCAAATAAGAATTTTGAAACTGAACGACTACATTTTTTATGCACGCGTCGCCGCTGCCTAGGTATAATGTCAGTAACAGTCAGACAGAGCTATTCTATATTTTGTATAATAGCGGACTGTAATTTAGGATGTTTAATAGAAAAATGAAACATATTATTTTAAGTCGGGAAAACCAGGTAAAAAGCCCGACTATTCTTATTCTTTCTTGACTAAACGACCTTGACTAACGACCTGTACTATCTGTACACAGACGTACAGACTCGACTCTGCTGCGGTTCTTGCCTGATTGGCTGTGTTCTTTATTGTTATATACTTCGATGTCTGAAGGGAGATCTGTCTTTCTCTTACATTTGTAATTGTATTAATACTAACATACAAGAATGCTACAGCGTTCGATACAGTGCCAGCAAACTGCAATTCTAAAATCTGTACATAAACCTCCAAAAATCTGATTCAAAATTGAAAATCCATACAATCTGTACAACAATCTATACGATCTGTAATGCAATTGTAAATCTGTAAAAAAACTACAATCTGTACTGCAATTGTATATATATATACAATCTGTGCAACAATCTACAGTGGCGAGCAAATGTGGATACATCCTGCTCAAATTTGTCTTTGAGTGACTGTAAAACCCACAAAAACACAGATATCGCAATTTTTTTTTTTTATTTGATTTTTTTTTTCATATAAATAAAAAATACAAAAACATTTTTTCCTACTGAAACCAAAAAAAAAAAAAAAAATCATTTCATAAAAAAACCACTAATCCTTTTGTTTGATTATAAAACATTATAATATCAGGCTTTCCAGTGCTTTCATTGATAGCAACTCCTTCATTACATGAAGATAACATGTACACCATTTTCGAAGGCTTGGGTTTGTATGACACAAGCGTAAGAGGTCCATCGAAACAAAAAATGGAAGTTCCAACAGGCCTTGTGCGAGTATTTTTCAGTTCTTCAAGTATTTCTCGTTTATTGGATCGTTCCAACCAAACTCAGATTGTATGGTTTCTGTAATAAGTTTTTAGCCAAGGGGATTGAGGTAAACCAATTATCGCAGGTTATGTTACGACAGCTACCATGAACAGGTTTCGAAAGTTAATTCACATAATATTCTCCTAGGGGTAAGCCATTGGTTTTTGTTCCTCTTCCTAAATAGGGCATAGCGAGATCATGTATTTCGTCCCACTGTCACACATCATAAGAATTTTTAGGCCATATTTGTTTAGCTTATTAGGTATATACATCCTGAAAGGGCAACGTCCTCTAAAGCCAAGCAGCTGTTCATCTATTGTTAGGTGTGACCCGGTGTATAATTATTTATGCATAGACGAATGAACAAATCCCATATTTTTCGGATAGAAAAAAACATATCCTCTTCCCTTAGTGATGGTCGCAATGTTTTGTCATCCATCCTGAGTTTTTTTGCAAATACGGGTTGGACCCCTCGAAGTTCTAACAATATTCATTTTGAAGACTCTGGAACTCCTTGTTGTTTTTTTTTTGTCGACCACGCATATTTATTCTTACCTCTTAAAATTTTTGTTCGTAATGTTATTACTCTGCGAGACGCCGATGATGTTGACGGTGCTGCTGACAATTCTTCTTCACTTTGTATTCGATCTTCTTGCACATCATCTACAAAGCCGTCCTCAATGTCACTTTGGATGTCTTCCTCACTTTCGTGGTGTTCAAACTCACTGTCGGTGTCTTGCGCTTCGATCCCATCATCACTCTCTAAAAACAACAGAAAGGGTACTATGTTCTTCAAAGTTTTGACGGTCCATATTGCAACGTAATGTGCTAAAAATTAAACTTTAATAACAATTAGAGAAAAAAACAAAAAAACATAACTATCTTTTGCTGTAACTTTATTCAACGTTCGAAAATCGATACACATTCTAATGTCCCCCGTCTTTTTCCTAACCAGCACTATCGGTGAAACGTATTCAGACTCGCTTTCTCTTATATAGCCTTTACTTAAATATTCATCTAACAACAAACTGAGTTCATTCTTCTCCGCATAAAACAACCTACGTGGACGACAATGAAAAGGTTTGACATCGTTCAATATCAAATTCATTTTTGTCTTAACCAACGGTTCAGTCGGGCGATCGGCACACAAATAATTTGTTTTGTATAACTCAATCATTTTGCTCCTTATTGTACAACTAACATTTTTACCAATTTCTTAACTCTTAATTATTATCATTTATACAATCTATTGACATCAATTGTTTTTCAAACTCATTTTCGCTATCAGTCGGTACAGTATCTTTCATTTTACACTCATTATTTTTTTCTAATTCTGAAACTAATTTAAATTTTCCTTTTTTAAGGAAATCCAATCCCGTTGCCAGACGTATTTTTTCGTTATAATATTCGGCAAAAGTTTCTTTTTTTCAAATTGTCTTCCCTCGAATCTCCTTCTAAATGTCATTTTGTTGTCTTTAGCGCCGAAAATTTTTTTTAGTCCATCATATAGTCGTTCCACACTATCGCGCAAAAAATTTGGTTGTGCATACCACTCCTCAGCTTTCCCCTTTAATTTTGAAACAATCAGTGTACGCATTATATCTTCTTCCAGCTGGTATACGTCTTGCACATTCTTTAGTTGTGTCAACCACACATCTATATTTGCACCAACGTCATAGTCTGCTACCAATTTCTTATACATATAATAATGTTTCGTTGTCATGTTGGCTGTTGTCGCTCCCGTTGTCAATCCTATTGTGGCTCCTGGTGTCTCTCCTATTGTCGTTCCCGTCGTCTCTCGTATTGTCGCTCCTGTTGTCATCTTTTCTTTGTTCAACTCAGCCATCATTCTTAGCAGTTCATTTTCCCTTGTCATAATTTCCGGACCTTTGACGTAGTGTAACAACATTTTAAGTTAGAAACATTCGGTAAGACTGGGATGAACGGTGTAAACTGCCAATCGCACTATCTTTTTTAATTTCTGGGTGTCCAGGAACTTCTTAACCTCGTTTGCGCCTCTGGAAGTTGTTATTTTGTCCATGTATAGTACGATGGAACGTCATTATACAAAAGTGTTCTTGCGAATTCATCATTGGCACATCGATCGAAGAATGCTATTAGAGAAGTTTTATGTGGACTTTCAGTCGCTGTGTTATGTTACTTGGAGTGAAGTAAATCCGCTGTCCATTTTCAAGATGAACAGAGAAATGCACTACCGCTGGAATGCGTTCATGAATCCGAAATTCAAGGATTCGCCAGGCTGCCTCTGCGGAACTTGGTCAGTTCCTTTATTAATGTACTTATACATACATATTTTAAAGGCTTAACTGAATGGCAATACTCGATAACTACAAAAAAACCACGACTAAGCACTGGCGAATATGGCACTATCCATCGGTTATGAACCTCAACTCTTCCATGCGTTTTTAAAACAGCTATATGACCGCCTTGTAATGTTTTTGATCGTCTTCGGTACCGTCAGCACCAATTTGCGTTTCCAGATTGAACTCTTGCGGGTAGTTTTTACTACATTCCCCATTAATCATACATGGACTATTCTTATTGATTTCACCGCAAGGACCGTGAATCATATTCCGGCACACAATATCATACAGTAAAGGATCTTGTTCTGAATTGGAAATTTCAGCACTTATTATTAATCAATCTGTTCGGGTTGTATTTTAGTTTGTAACCAAAGTAATATGTGAGCATGTGGTAGTCCTCTTTTCTGCCACTCTACACTATACATATAGCTGAGAACTTTACCATAAATGCTATTCCTTATTAGGATGCCAATTATTTTTTTTAGTTTAAGATGAAAAACCCTTGCAATGAGATCATGCCTATCAGAAGATCTTTGACCTTCAAATAATGAATTTCGAATTTCTATCCATTCCGGATTGGTTGTAAAAGTAATAAACGGATCGGGGCGACCATGTTTTCTGACATAGGTCATTGCGTCTTGTGTTTCTTCATGCATATATCTTGGTGAACCCGTATATGAAGATGGTAATATAACCTGTTGTCCAATACTTTGAGGATTGAGATTCGCATCTGTTTTCAAAGCATCTCGAAGATGCATATAGTTTTCAGCTCTTAATTTTTTTTCATTATTGCGGATGTAATTCAATCTTTCAGAGATTATTTTTACCATCATATCAACAATGTATTGGTTAAACAATTGTCGATTAAATAGAAGATAGTTTGTTTGGTTTTGCCTTACTATTATTACATTATACATTATTCATGTAACACTATGTCTCTCAGCCCTTTTTTTTTTCATCTATCATGAGTACAGCGACTTCATTTGTAATGTGTGCATTGTATCTGCCTCTATGTTGTTCTGTTGGAATTCTATCAGCAGGAATTATTAATTTTAAGTCCGGTATATCTGGCTTTATAGTTTCCATGATAATTTTAAAAATCGAAAGATAAGAATTTTGTGCGTTCAATAAATTCTGCAATATTTTAATTAGTTCTGGTTTTAAATTAGTATTTATATTTTGGCGTAAAGAAAGTTGATTAGCGTCGGAAGCAAAATAAATAATAAATAATATACTTCCAATCAAATGATGAATTTGTCCTTTGATCTTAAAAGTGGGCATAAAGTTACCTTCTATAATTTCTTTCGCTCTGTTTATATTGAACCGATCTTACCTCGGGTGGGGGATTCGATTCAATAAGTGAGAACACGTCTATTTGATTTACAAACTTATTCTGATTTATTACTTAAATTGTAACAGTATTTATAGTACCTTTTTGCTTACAATAATTTATTAATTTTAACCTATTTTGCTTATACATTAATTTTCACGCTTTGGTCCTTATAGATAGAGTTCTTGCAGTAACCGACTGCAAGACCAGATTCACCGCATTTGGCATTCTAGCATGTGTTCTTTTTAGACGCAATCTTTGCACGCACGCTTCAGTAATCAAACTAGTCTGCGATCCAGAATCTGACATCGCTCTACATTTTTGAAACTTACCAGTTCCATCCTCTACTAGTATGATTGCAGTTGGCAGAAGGGTGATGACATCTTGAGCCATGCGCTACGAGATATTCACTGACACTGAATCAGAGTTATTCGATGGAGTTGCGTGGAGAAGCGAATTATGCCGTCGACCGCACTAACGACATACTGAAAATTTGCATTCCGACAAAGTATGTTTGGCGCGTAGACAACTAACGCATATTGTATTACTGCGCACGAGCTCTAAGCGCGAAGGAATATTTAATTTGCGAAACTGTTCACACTGGTAAAGGTGATGGTTGCTTTTACATTTAATGCACGATAGCACTGCCGACACAAGAACTCGTTTATTGTGCGATTTAACAACCGACGTAATTTTTACATTGCGTTGTTTTACGCGGGACGCGTTGAGGGTTTCGACCTAATCAATTCTTTATTTTAAAAACTCTTTCGTATACATAGTAAATTATTGGATTCGTCGATCTTCTTTACAAAACATAAACTAGAATTGTTTCACACGATCCGACCGGTTGATTAAGGGCGCCCAACGCGTTAAGGTTTTCAAAAACATTGTTGAAAATGATTTAAGTTCGTCAAACGAGTTAGACTTGAGAACCGAAAAGTTAAAAATGTTGTCGAGATGAGCAATTGTGATAAAGTTCGGTTTATCAAAATGCTCTTTGATTAAATTCCACGCTACAGAGAAGTTTTCGTCACTCGGAGTAAGATGTTTAATTATACACAACGCATCTCCCTTTAATCTAGTTTGCAAATGTTCGAATTTTTCAATACTACCGTAAAAAGGTCTCAACCCAATCGCCAAACTTTCCTGAAAACTCTGGAAGTTTTATTTCGGGAAGACGCGTATTAGTGTCCACCCGAGTAATGTTGATAGGTCTTTTAACAGTTTCTCCTATGCTTTTGACGATGTCTGTCAGAGCGGTTTGACTGTTCACTAGCACTTGTATGCTATCGTTTAAATCAGCGGTATTGTTAATGCTACCCCGCGGCACGGTAGCGTCAATTTTTTCTGATAATGTACGAGTACATTATACACGCATTATAATAAATTTCTTCGATCTCCGCACAGACGCAAACGATTTATGTATATATTTTTTAAATTAATTTCACTGGCAGATATTAAATCCGGCTCGAAGGACCATGAATGTATCGTAATTTTGTATTTCGTAAAATGAAAGAAAAGGTTTATTTATTAAAAGGAAATAATTATTAATTTTATTGTGGTTCCGCGGCCCGAAACCTAGGCTTACAAAAAAAAAAAAGAGTTGTTTGCGCTCAGCGTATTAAATATCGACTGACTACTTTTAAATAAGGGAAGAACAAAAATTGTGTATGTACAAAAAAAGTAAAGGCAACTGCGCATGTGTAGATGTGTTGAGTAGACGCAAACAATATTTTTTTTAACAAAATTGTTGTGGGCACTTACTTACGCAAAGTGGTAACTAAAATGGTTGTTATTTCTAAAAAACTGGTTATCGAATGCAACAACCCAATAGCTACTGTTTATCATCATAAAACTCGTCGAATGCATTGGTTCGTGCATTTAATATATTCGTTTAGATGATTAGTGAATTCGAGAGTGGTTTTTTCGTGGGATCAATTTTTTTCGCAGGATTTTTTTTTCTGTTGTATTGGATTTTCGGCCATTGGTCGATTTTAGATTTAATGCTAGGAAGCATGAATTATGTATACCTACCTAGTTGTAGGTATATTCGTTTTGCATAGAAATCTTCTACAATATACTCGTATTACATCTCTTACCGTGTTGGTTTTTTTGTTGAATTGAAATGAAATTTTGTTGTCTGTAGGTCTCCTCTTTTTAGTTTTTTTTCCTCTTTAGTTTTTTTCCACAATTTAATTTTTTTTTACAATTTAATTCTTTTTACACAATTTAATTTTTTTTTGCACAATTTAGTTTCTTTTTTACAATAATTTTTTTTTCTTTTACCTATTTCTTTATTACTTTGGATTCCTGTGATTTCTTATTCTTTCCTTTCATTAAATGAAAATCACAGAAATCCAAAGTAAAACAACCGAAACCTTTAATGAACAATGAAGCTTAGAATATTACACATATGAAAACGACACAGACGCGACGAATTGAAATAGAACACAAAAATCACAAATAACGGTTGTTTTAAGTCATGCCACTTCTCCTACTTGGAAATAACCATAACACATGGGATAGATTGTTTTTCTTTTCTTTCACCATGTACGGGAAATGTGTTGTTTAAATGGAAACATTCAGAAATGAATAAATAATAATTCTGTCGGTTGCGTTCACTGTCTTCAGAACGCGGTCAAGATAAGCGGTTAAAAATGAAACGCGACGGCCAAACTGAAGTTGTAGATTTTTACAAAGAACGCGATGGCCAAACGTCATAACAGAAAAAAAAAATATCCCATTGCTCCATGTTCTTTGCACTTTTTTAAGTGTGTTTATTTCTTCGCTTGCTGAATTATTTTTTATCACAGCAAATTACAAAAGCAAAGAAAAAAGAGTTTACCCTAAATTTTTAGTATCACAACTGTTTGGTTGCCAAAATGAAACTAATGAGGATTATAGAAAACAGATAAACTGTTTGGTTGAATCTTTTTGGTATCCGTCGCTGATGTTGTGCGATGTTCCCACAGGTGGTATTAATTTTCATCTTCCGCTACGTGATGGAATGTGGTATTTATTCACTCGATGTTTATTGTGTCCAGACCTCAGCAAAAAGTGTGGGAATGATTGTTTTAGAGTTAAAAGTTAAACTCAAATTTTATAAATATTAGTGTAATTTTAGAAAAACTACTTACAATTAATAGGATAATTTCTTATTATTTGGACCGCACAATCACCTCTCACAATAAGTGACACAACACTAATAACGATGAGCCAGCGAACACGTAGCGGCAAGTTTGATGAGTCATTTATGACTGTTAAGTACATAGTAGACAGGCCGTTAGTGCCTTCTACTATCATAACTTACTTTTTTTAAATTAAGGCCTTATTAGCCGACAGGCCTTATTACCCGCACTTACCTTAATTTTTCTTTAATTGAAAAACATTCCAAAGTTTTTTCTATGTATTTTGAGAGAATTTCTGACGTTTCTCCTGGAAGATCCTTAATTTCCAAAATTTTTATAGTTACACTAAAAGTGGGCAAAGTTTTAAACTACCGTGATTAGAACAGTCAGAAAAAACTGTCACTGAATTGATTGCGTTGAGAGCGGTTTTAACTTCAATAATCGAATTAGGTGCAAGAACGTTGCAAATAATTGCTTCGCATTTTGTACGGGCACATGAATACATTTCATTAAAACAGCTTTTTATGAGTTTCGATGTATACAACCGCTTGATCTAATCTAAAAGAATGGTTGTTTTGAACAGAGTAATAAGCCCAAGTACCTTCGTTGATGGCATTTTTCTTTGAAGCAAACACTATGGATGAATCAGTCCAAAAATAAGTTTGATACGACGAGACTGGGAAGTTAAGAAGATGAGCTTTAACGAGTTTTGAAAGGAGAACGGCACCACAGAGCTCAAGAAGCGGCAACGAAACGGGTTTTATTGGGGCAACTTTAGATTTAGCACAAATCAAGTGCGAACTAATCGATCCATCAGGTTTCTCAACTCGTACATACAAAGCCGCTGCATATTTCACAAGCTGATCAGCTGAATGAATAAAATCAGTGAGAAAACTCATGATTTTAAAACTGTATATTGCTGGCTAGAAATTAATGCGGCAACGTAAACGCCTGTAAGAAATGCAACCGGGTACGAAGAAATAACTGAGAATCTCAAAATTATTTTTAAGGAAGCAAACCTATAAAAAAAAGTTTTGTAAACGCATAGGAGAAAATATTTTTAAGAAAAAACTAGAAAAAGTTTTGTAAACGCACTATACAAGTGCACTCGAAGACGAGAAAATACCTGAAAATCTCAAAAATATTTTAAAGAACAAACTATAAAAAGTTTTGTAAACACACTATACAAGTGCACTCGAATACGAGAAAATATCTGAAAATCTCAAAAATATTTTTAAGAAAAAACTAGAAAAAGTTTTGTAAACGCACTATACAAGTGCACTCGGATACGAGAAAATATCTGAAAATCTCAAAAATATTTTGAAGAAAAACTATAAAAAGTTTTGTAAAGGCACTTACCAGTGCACTCGGATATTAGAAAATATCTAAGAATCTCAGAAATATTTTAAGAAAAAAACTATTAAAAGTTTTGTAAACGCATTATACAAGTGCACTCGAATACGAGAAAATATCTGAGAATCTCAAAAATATTTTGAAGAAAAAAACTATAAAAAGTTTTGTTAACGCACTATACAAGTACACTCGAATACGAGAAAATATCTGAGAATCTCAAAAATATTTTGAAGAAAAAACTATAAAAAGTTTATTACTTGAGAAAGTCTCACAAAATATTTTCAAAAAAACTTAACAAACTTTGTAAAATGCCAAAGAAAGGACGGCAACCCTTTGTTGAGTTTGATTTAATTTAACCAAAATGGTTATAAGAACAAATAATGTTAATAAAACAACACTAGGAAAAACGAATCTTTGATTTGTCACTTTTAACATCTAAAAAGGTACCCTTTCATCAACCTGAATAAAGTGCACCCGGGAAAGGCGAGAACTGGTATCACCAATCGAAACGTAATTAAAAAGTACCATCCACCAAAATATTTGGCGACCATACGCCGCACAAGTAAAAAAAAACTTATATGCTTGATTATATGTATGTATGTTATATACTATATGTTTTTATAATTTTTTTGAAAGATATATAAAAGCACTGTCTTTATGGTTACCTGCTAGTCTGACTGATGACTTGATGATGGTGTGACTGATGACGTGATGAGTACGGCTGCTTTCGATATTTTTGATGGTGGCGTGACTGATGACGTGATGAATGAATACGTGATGAATACGAATTATGTTGGACGAGACAACCGACTTTTGTCGACGATATAAAGCACATATGTATATATATCGCAAGGATGTGGTTGAATCCGGTTCGATATGGACCAAATGTTTGATGATTTTATTGCAAAGAATAAAAAAATATGACATGAAAATTGTTTCAGCCACTTGATGCCCAACGTCACAGAACGACACCACCACCTCCCACCAAAAACACTATTGTTTCGTCTCCTATTTGGGTCTTCCACAGCCCCCGTGATTTTCGACTTTCGTTTCTTCCTTTTCTTTTTTGTTCTTTGTTTGAAAACAAAAACAGAATTTCTTTTATAGTTTTTTTTTTTCTTGTTTTTCTTTTATATGTTAATCTTTATTAAATTTCAGAATGCGAATAAGTTGATTTTTAAGTTGTTAAGTTTTTATTTTAAGTTTTTTTTTTACTACCTACACGAAGAGACAAAATGCTGCCAAAAAGACCGAGTGACAATTGAAGATTGAAAATGATGATGATGAATATTCATGAGGCCGGAAGGGCAGACATTTTCTTGTTCGTAAGAAATCTAAAAAGGGTATGTTCGATGAGTGAAGCAAAATTGTAGTGAGCTACAATTTTGCTTCACTCATAGATGGCGTTAACAACGTTCATATACGGCTTTCAACTTTGGAATAAAATATATAGCATCATCACGTCTTCATAAAACCTCCGTATAGCCCAAAACAGCTGATTTATCCGTTGGTCATCTTCGAGTCCATTGACCCTCGTTGGGATTACGGATCATCTTCGTCACTTGAAATCTAATGCGTCACCCACGTGGGAAAGAGAATGCGAAGTGGAGATAAACTGGGGCGATATGTTGTGAATTCACTACACACAAAATAGTTTCACAATCTTGATAACGGATGAATTTTGTCATAGGTTTTATTATTACAATCCCACACCTTCCAATTACCCTACAAAAATGATTCAATGAATAAAACACAACAAAATTTAAACATTTGCATATATGTATATGACAGGATTAAATAAAAAACAGGACTGATTCGAAATTATTATCTGCCGTGCATCGACCACCGCACGTCCGATCGCTTCTATATCAATCCTTAGAAACCCCATCGCAGACACTTCCTCTTCCTATGTTATCCTTTTCCAATCCCACTCAGATACTTACGCATACTGTGTTGCACTTTAAGCGCATGATTTTTTTTTTTCTACTTACTCGTATCTTAATCACAATTTATATTTTCACAAATTTCAGATATATCATCGGCTTTTTATGATTTTATTTTTAAAATTTTCGTCAAGTGGATCCCACAAAACTTTTTTATTCCATAAATTTTTATCAATTCCATAACATTCTTGTTGCTCCACACTTTTCGCGACATTTTATATTTATATTAATAACCACTCACTTTCTACCTATGTAAATGCTTGGGAAACAAATAAAGTTTCCCATTCGGAATGGGAAACAGAGAAACATTTCATAAACATTTTAGAAATGTTTCGCGAGCGTCCAGACCAAAGAAAACATTTCAGAAACGTTTCAGAAATGTTTCTCTGTTTCTGAAATGTTTTTTAAAAGTTTTTGAAATGTTTCTGAAATGTTTCAAAAATGTTTCTTTGGTCTGGACACACCTTAAGGAATGAAAGTAAGGTGGAAAAGTACAATGATATAAGCAAACGTAAAAATATATATTGTGTTCGTCCCATTTTCCGTAATGTTTGTTTTTGTTTTCAAAGCTGTAAGAATTAAACAAAAATGGAAAACAAGGCTTAAACTTATTTTTCTTTTTTAAGATATTCACTTAGTTTCAAAAAAAGGTTTAAGTCTATTATTGTGAACTTTCTCTAGTTTTGTCCCTCTTAATATTGTTGTATTTACATCGTTATGAACTTGTTTTACCTCAAAAGGGTCAGAGAATATAGTTTGTTTTTTCTTGCCATATCCTGAAGAAGAACCTTATCGCCTAACTTAAATGAATATGGGTGAATTTTCTTATCATATGTAATATTCTTTGGATTTAAACTTCCTATTCTCTAAATTTATTCTTGCTCATTCTTGCTTGCTTGGCTTATCCTTTTGTAATCTATGCCTTAGCTGAAAAAAATAATTTTCGTCGTCATAGATGGAAGCAGGATTTTTTTTAATACCATTTGGTATCTCGGAGGTAAAACCAAATAACACATCCATCGGTGTTAGCTTTGTCCTAGCATGAGTAGTGTTATTATGAACATACATGGCCTGGCGAAACCATGTATTCCAATCTGCTGGATTAGCGCCAGAAAAGGATCGTAAGTACTCTATCAGAGGACCGCGATTCCTTTCTAGTGCTCCATTAGTCTGTGGATGATATGCAGTTGTTTCTAATTTGTTTATTTTTAGAAATTTGCACAATTTCTTGAAAAGATCGCTACAAAAATTGGCTCCTCGATCATTCAGCAGCTGCTTAGGAATTCTATGTCTACAAATTATTTCATCAAAGAAAACTCTTCCTAGGGTTTCTGCTTCCCCGTTAGGACGAGGATAGCAGTCCATAAACCTTGTGAGGTCATTTGCAAAAGTCAAAAGTATAAATAAAAACAAGAACCAGAAAAACTAATAACTAAGAAACTATTAATTATATGTAAAAATCCTTGGTCCTTATTCGGAAAACTATTGGCTTCGAGCTCTAAATTTAAAAGGCTCTCACACACTTTGTTAATTGAAGTTTCTTTTGACATAAAAACGTATTGTCTAATGATCGGGTTGGATTGGGTTGATAGCATAAGTTGCAGGGCATTGTTCCTGTGCAGCACTCTTACATTCAGCTAATAAATTCTTCACCCTCAGTAAAAATGAACTTTAAGTTTCCGTTGGAAATTGTCTACATTGTCTTAGGTCATTCGATACTTGGATATACGTTTTTCTGGGCAGAAAATGCCCTCGAAGCAATTTTTCAAACTCTTCGACAGTTTTGTAATTGCAATTTTGCATGGTCAAGTAAGCATTGCCTCTTAATTTAGTTAGAATCAACTGACAGAAAATTGTTTCCTGGTTTGGCGTTAGGCATGCCTTAACCTGCCTGCAGCAATTCAAAAATGTTTGCAGCTCAGATATTAAATTTACAGTTTGTTCACCATTAAATACCGGTATTAGATTTGATATTAACTGAATCATAGCACTTTGTTGAGTGCTTATTAAAAATGATTCATAAGCGCAAAATATTTTGCTTCCCTGATCTTGGCTTTGGCTTTTCTGGTTATTCATATTATTTATTAAAAAAGGAGAACATGAATTAGAATTTGAAGGAGAGTAAGAGTTATAGCTCTCAAAATGTTCTAAATCTGATCTAAACAACTCTGTCTTTTCTGCCAAATTTAAATCACGCGACGGGCTACTTTGGTTTTCAAATTTTTCCACTAAGTCTAATAATTTCTTATTATCTAACACTAATTTTCTTAACTTACTAGTTTTACTGTTGTTTCTTGTGGTAGCAAGTCCTGATCGCAGTCCTCTGATGTGCAGTCTGTCCTCTCCGGAGCTGTCCTCTGATGATTCAGTTAAGCCTCTGTGTACTTCGGCTATATGTTGCGCAATTGTTTTATTTAGATCTTCCTCACTGGACATTTATTTATATGAAATAAAATCACAACTTTTTCATAGGTTATTTTTGTTTTATTGTTATTTGATACTAGCGTTCATAAATGAAAATCAAACAAAATTCTCAATCGAACTGTTGGTAAAATATTTTGTATTATTTTTAAAATAAATTAGGTGATAACTTTTTGACGTTCTGATTAATATTTAATTTTATTATTTAACCGAGTTAATGTTCGGCTTTTGGGAGCGATAGAAAAAAGTGCATATATTTTATTTCTTTTTTTGCGGCTGCGCCAATTTGTGAAAATAACACAAGTCTCTATGGTGGTTGTCAACAGAATGCTGTTGTGCTCCGATCTTCTTTTAGTTTTTCTTTTGTATTTAAAATAAATCACAACACATTTACTTTGTATTTAAATTATTCTTCTTTATTTAATTTTTAATTTTCTTGGAGTGAAGCTCAATACTACATCGATTAATGTTCTCTAATTTGTGACTGAAAAATATTTTTAGTTGTTCAAAGGCAAATTTGTATAATTTGATTCTTAGAAAAACAAATAATTTTGATGAGAGTTGCAAAGAATGCAACGAGATATGCATTTGATGACAAAAGAATTTATTTATGTGTTGCATAAAATGTAACAAGATATAAGTATTTATCTTGGATGAATACTTGGAATATTAGGGGGATTTATTGGGTTCATAGCAATGCCCACTCAAATCAGGTAAAAAGCGAATGAGGTGTCAAATTCCAATCAAGAACCAAACTAATCGTGGGAACATCAACTTTTAATAATTTACGTTGGCTCGACAGATTGATGTTCTCACGACTTAGTTAATGCAATTTTGCATTGTTGGTTAGCTTGTCCGGAACCCTACACCACACTGTCGTCTTTTTCTTTACGAGCTGCCTCCAAAATCCTACCGATAGCATCAGCAGTTATGACCATATTACGATTTTCTGCTTCCTGTGTTACAGTCTCAACAGTTTCGTTCCACATGTTCATTGTTCAAAAATACAAAAAAAAAAATAATAATTGGTAACGTATGCAACTTACCCTTTAAATAGTGTATTAGTTTCTCTTTGCGGTAACTTATATAAAGAAACTACAAAGCAGTGGTAGACAACAACACAATCAACAGTATCTCTACAACGTGCACAAGCAACGAGGAACTCAAGCACAATACCAAAGACACGCCTGTCCAAGTGTGAGTTAAGTTAAAGGGCTTATGGATTGGAACGGACCGGTTTACATCCGAACGCGTCGTACGTCGTCAGCAACGATCAAACACACACAATGGTAAAGTTGGTTTATTATTTTCATTTGCCATTTATGAAAATTTGATTTTCTTCTATAGATAATTTAATTCCAAAGCAATACAAATCAACACTTCTTTTCTTGTCGAAAGTTCTTTATTTAAAAATGATCAATTGTTGTTCTTCATGCGGCTATGCCGCTTACTTAAAATGTTTTCACACTCATGAAGCGTGGTTTCCAATGACACTGGCAAATGAGCTGCTCGTGGACTGACTCAGCAGTATAGTCAGCGTGGTACCCAATGAACAACTTAGTTGCCCGTGGGATTGGAATGTGTTATCAATGAATGTAAGAGCACTACACTTCACTTAATATCCTAAAATTAGTCTTACTGATAAATTTCTCCGTAATTGTGGAGTTCTTGATGTTGGTTAATTGTTGACTATAAATTTCTTCTACTGATGATGTTGATGATGTATCTGTGTCTTGAACTTCTTCGTCTGTGTATCTGACTTCTTGATTCTTCTTTTTTTGGAATTTCTCGAATATGCTCATTTGTTTGATTGAGTTTCATTCTTATTTATTTTCAATGTTTGATTTTATTTGGATTTTCACTTTTGTTTTTAGTAAAATTAACTCATCTCTGTGAGGTTTTGCAGTATTACCACATTCATTGGAATAAACTACTAGTTAATTTGTTATATTTAGTTCAATGCCTATTCACTTTTTTAGCAAGTTATAATAGCTTCACTGATTTTAGTTTTACGCACTTTTCGAAATTATTATTTCAATTTTATATCTTCATTTATTTTGAAGTTACTTGAAAATAAATTCACTAATAAACTTGTTTAGATTCTTAAATGATATCATCAATATAATACTATCCTACCGACTGCGCCAATTTGAATTGCAAAAATACAAAATAAACCGATGTCGTCACATGTCGTCGTTGTCGTCAAAATGTTTTATTATTCTGTAGCTTATGACTGGTAAGTTGTGTTTGGGGCCATCTCCTGAAACCAGGGCAGTGACATAGGTTGCTAGATTCGTTCTTATCCTTCTTTTATTGAATCTATTCATATGATTGCTGCTCCTTATATTTCTCTTTTTCTATCCTATTCCCATATAAAGGCATGAAATTTTTGTTCGCAGAGTGAGATTTACATGGGAAGCTGCAAGATCTAACCCCATTCTTCGAGCTAAGTCGAGCTGAAAACAACCATGCCATGGCCTCTTTCACAGCACCAAAGAAACACTCCTGTGGTACTTAGGTTCGCAACAACACTTCCATCGGTTCTTCGGACCTTCGCATTTACATAAGCTGACATGTATAGCTATATTTGCCATTCATCTACTTGCCGCCAAATTCCCTACAGATGGAAATGATGGACTGCAAAGCATGGTACCACTGCACTATCGAAATCCTCTTTTTGTTTTCCCAAACATTTATTTTAATCAATCTAAGTGACGAAATAAAAAAACTGTTTAATAAAAGATAAATACAATGCTTAAGATTACATCACTCATAAGCGAGTTTACGGTAGTATAATTTTCACCCCACTCCGTTCTGATTTTGTAAATGTGTTTTTGAATCATCGTCCAAATATATTGCGAGGACTCCGGAAATTGAGCGTTCAACGCCGTGTAGCTTTTGAACCATGCATCCATTGCTTCAATCAGACCTTCGGTACCTCTGCAGTATCGAATTCGTCGCTTCTTTATCCCAAGCATTATTAGTTTGAATCAATCTAAATAGTAACCTACAAAATAGCAATAAAGATATTACGTTTTGTTTTTGTACCACGATTTGTTCCCCACGCTATATAAAAAAAAAAAAACTAAATGGGCGAGTTTAAAGTGGTATAATTTGTATCCCACTCCGTGAAGATTTTGTAAATGTGTTTTTGAATCAGCGTCCAAATATATTGCGAGGACTCCGGAAATTGAGCGTTCAACGCCGTGTAGCTTTTGAACCATGCATCCATTACTTCAATCAGACCTTCGGTACCTCTGCAGTATCGAATTCGTCGTTTCGTTATCCCAAGCATTATTAGTTTGAATCAATCTAAATAGTAACCTACAAAATAGCAATAAAGATATTACGTTTTGTTTTTGTACCACGATTTGTTCCCCACGCTATATAAAAAAAAAACTAAATGGGCGAGTTTAAAGTGGTATAATTTGTATCCCACTCCGTGAAGATTTTGTAAATGTGTTTTTGAATCAGCGTCCAAATATATTGCGAGGACTCCGGAAATTGAGCGTTCAACGCCGTGTAGCTTTTGAACTTCAATCAGACCTTCGGTACCTGTGCAGTATCGAATTCGTCGTTTCGTTATCCCAAGCATTATTAGTTTGAATCAATCTAAATAGTAACCTACAAAATAGCAATAGAGATATTACGTTTTGTTTTTGTACCACGATTTGTTCCCCACGCTATATAAAAAAAAGACTAAATGGGCGAGTTTAAAGTGGTATAATTTGTATCCCACTCCGTGAAGATTTTGTAAATGTGTTTTTGAATCAGCGTCCAAATATATTGCGAGGACTCCGGAAATTGAGCGTTCAACGCCGTGTAGCTTTTGAACCATGCATCCATTACTTCAATCAGACCTTCGATACCTCTGCAGTATCGAATTCGTCGTTTCGTTATCCCAAGCATTATTAGTTTGAATCAATCTAAATAGTAACCTACAAAATAGCAATAAAGATATTACGTTTTGTTTTTGTACCACGATTTGTTCCCCACGCTATATAAAAAAAAAACTAAATGGGCGAGTTTAAAGTGGTATAATTTGTATCCCACTCCGTGAAGATTTTGTAAATGTGTTTTTGAATCAGCGTCCAAATATATTGCGAGGACTCCGGAAATTGAGCGTTCAACGCCGTGTAGCTTTTGAACCATGCATCCATTACTTCAATCAGACCTCCGGTACCTCTGCAGTATCGAATTCGTCGTTTCGTTATCCCAAGCATTATTAGTTTGAATCAATCTAAATAGTAACCTACAAAATAGCAATAAAGATATTACGTTTTGTTTTTGTACCACGATTTGTTCCCCACGCTATATAAAAAAAAAACTAAATGGGCGAGTTTAAAGTGGTATAATTTGTATCCCACTCCGTGAAGATTTTGTAAATGTGTTTTTGAATCAGCGTCCAAATATATTGCGATGACTCCGGAAATTGAGCGTTCAACGCAGTGTAGCTTTTGAACTATGCATCTATTTCTTCGATCGGATCTTCGCCTTCGCATTTATATAAGCTTCCATCTAAAGCTAGTATATATGCCAGCCATCTAGACGAGACAGTGCCGCAAAACTTTCGCCTTAATTCAGTATAGTCGAAAATTATGTGTTTGTGTTTCAAATGTTGAACATAAGTCTTAAAGTTTTCCTGAATCAAATTACAACTAAAGCGATCTATAGATTTTCTTAAATCAAAGTAATAATTCAACTGGTAACTGTTTAATAAAAGATAAGTAGAATGCTTAAGATAACATCACTTATAAGCGAGTTTACATTGAAATAGTTTTCATTCCACTCCGTGGTGATTTTGTAAATGTGTTTTTGAATCAGCGTCCGAATGTATTGCGAGGACTGTTGCTGCTGTCGCTGGTATTGCCATCCTATCCGATGCTTTTGGTTATTGTAAGTTCCTCTTTCGAGGGGCGAAAGGATCTTTCAAATTTCTCCAAGCAATGGTCCCATTCCATTGGTGGTTCTACGTATAGGATATTTTTATCCGTTCCTTGTATCTTCGTGTCGTAGATAACTTCATAAACAGTTGGTCTCTCCTTTGGTGTGTAGTTCACGAGAATTTTATTACCGGAACTGACGAATGAAAGATGTGTTCCAACATCGCCAAGGAATACACTTAAGTATCGATTTTCTTTTTCAATTCCTACACGAATATTTTATTTATGTGTTAATTTGCACTACAATATGCGTAAGTGTTTCTAGGTACTGTTTTATGTTTAGATAAGCCATTCTGTGGGCCTTTTGTAAATCAAAGTTATTTTTTCTTCTGTTATTTGTAAAAAAATTAATTTTATACGTAAGTTATAATTCTAATCAAAAACGATTCTATATTCGGGCACAGCTTCGCCCTACAAACTTTATTGAAAACAAATGAACAACTTTTACTAATTTACATGGGTTTTTATAGCAAATGAAAACATTGCATTTGTATATCTCTGGGAAAAAAACATGAAAGGTGTTTCTTTTATATGTTTCCCGTTTTTGCAACTAAGTTGTTATGCCATCGGCCTTTGTAATTCTATTGCCTAGCGCCACCTAGTAGTCAAAGTAGGAAGGACTTGTTAAAGGGTTGAATGAGTTTTACCAAAATGTCAAATAAAAAATTGAAGAAAATTAATGACAACTAATACTGTGACAAAACTTGTGGGTGAATGGGATCGTATGACCCGAATGATATGGAAGAAAGAATAGTCGAACTGAAGTGGGGTGATTCTCGTATGACTCGTATGATTTCTCGGCCTACGGACAGTCATAAGCCAACTTAACCAGATGAAGGACCTGTCATCTAGATAGTATGTCGTGAATTTTCATTTAATAGTTATACTTACGAAATTTTGTTTAATAGATAGTTTCAAGATAATTACATAAAAATACGTGAATTAAATTTTAAATAATTTTGTTTGAAACAAACCAAAAGAAACAACTCTATAAGGTGAGTTTTAGAATTATACATAGTGCTTTATTGAATTCATTGCTAAAGAAAGTGAACGTGTATAGGCTACCCACAACCGCACTTGTGATTTCTGGCGGTTCCAGGTTGCCAGTGAAGGACTGGGCCGCCACTGCAATTTTTCTTGTTGATTGAGGATTCATTTTCTGGACCCCGCTTAGTTCGTTACCCAGCGATTTTCCAACCAGAGGATATTTTTTTGGAGCTCCTTGCCAACATCTTTTTTTTTTTTTTAAGAGAACGAGCGACATCCTTTTTGCTGGTTCTGGGTTATTGAATCCAGTAACGACTGATCCAAGTGCAATCTAGTGGAGCACCTCTTATAAGAGTTTTGTACTGCAGAGTGAGTTGGTAAACCAAACCCAGGTTCCTTTGACAGTGCCTCCTTTAGGTCATCCCACGTTCGGATTCCCGACTGGCTTTGAACAAGCAGTTTGGTTGCCCCTTTCAATAACTGTTTGGCAAATATACATTTTTGGAGCTCAATCCACTTAACGGTGAAAGCGACCCCCTCAAATTCCTACAACCACAACTCAACGTGTGGCGTAGCCGTTCCATAAAAACGTTGCATCGAGTCTTCTACATCTTTTAAAGTGAAAACACTTCTAACTACGCCAGTTTCTCTACCAGGCTGAGTGTCGCTCCATTCTTCTTCGTCTTCTCCCTAAATGCTTGTGCCCTTTGTCAGACCAAAGTGTTCCAGCAACCTGTCCTGTAGCTGCTCTTTTCTACCTACTGTCGCTAATTTTAATTGGCTTAGTTTTTCTCTTAAGCTTTCCACTGTTAGACCTAAAATTGTTTCCTCGTCCAACGATGAAATAACAACAGAGATACGGTTGATCCCACTTTGTGAGCCGCGCAATATCCCCTTCTTGAGTTGTTGTTTTGTTTTTTTTTTTGTTTTCTTTTTTAATTCACTTTTTTTTTTTTTTTAATTTGTACGTGTTGTCTCTCGAGTTTTTTTTTCAGTTAATTATTTTGTTAAACTTCACTTTTCTAATTTTTGTTTTGTTTTAATTGATTCAATTACGCGGGAACACCGTCGACCGTTCGCCACGAGAATGAGATACCAACTGCTTTTTGAAGAACGCGCAGCTGTCCGCAACAAGGAAACATACTCGATTCGTTCTTCTTGGTTTTTCTTTATATATATGCCCGTCGAATGCGACGTTGCTTAGTTTGCTGTTCCTGCTGCGTATGCTTCGGTAACTTAATTTCTCCTTCGTTCGTTATATACACTTATGTATCTCTTTCTGTTGGTTTCTTTGTCGCGCGATTTATGTTTTTATGTGTCCGAACGAAATAAAAGAAACTTTTTTATTTTTATTTCAATTGGGCCACAGGCCTCTTACGCTTTATTGATTGTAAAAATAAGATATCAATTAAAAAATAAAATATTAATTACAAAATCAGAATAGCCCGCCGTCTAAGCGTCGCTGCGACTATTCAGGTTCTCAACGTATTATTAAATAATTAAATCACCTAAAACATGGATAGATATGTATCAGAATTAGATAGAAACATTTATGTTAATCTTAGAAATAGGGGTAATTTTTTTAGGCTCGTTAGATTATGCCATGGTTTATAACCAGAATTTATTTTATTAATCAAGCCACTTCTCCTCAACCACGTCGCATCATGAATGGGAGCCTACCTCACCGGTGTAGCAATACAGAAATTGCATTTGATAGTTATATACTCCTTGAAGTAACACCGAGTGGAACCTTTTCCTGTTTATATATGAGTTGTGAGATTCAATCGGTGGTCTTATAAGATTATGCGAGTCATCAATTGATCCAATTACAGCTAATTTTATAAATTTAATTAGTAGGTACTTAATTTCACTTTTAGAATTATAAAACTGATTTTTTTTACCTTGAAACCGACTTTTCCTCTGATAATAGGCAGCTTCTTCTGCGGTGGGCCATCTTATATATTTCTTGGATCTGTTAAGTTTGATTAAAGTATCACAGATGTTCGATACAGTTCGACTGACGCTCGCAATTCAAACACCAAATCTGTCTGCAATAGACCTAGGATAGATATACTTACAAGCTATTTTAACGACCACATGAAAAAAAATGCATTTAACACCTCATGCAATCTGGGTTTCCGAGAAACCATAAGGTTATCATTAATTGCTTCTCTATAAGCGTTGATTCCCTTCCAGATCCATTATAATTAATTTCGATGGAATGTATATTATTGCACAACTTCTCGAATACATCTGGATTTATCAAAAAATGTTGCTTAAAAGTTTTATTACCGGATCTGGGAAAATTTTTTTCGGCGTAATTTTTATTTTTGATTATTTATTATATTTACACCATTTATGTCCAAATCTTCGTCTTCACTATCCTCGAATAATAAATCGAAAACTTTTTTAGTAATAATTAATATCTCCATTTTATTTGGTAAACAAAAATATTAATTTCTCTGTTTTTATTTTATATGGCAGAAAATGACAGTTCGAGTTGACAATTGTCGTTGTGACAGCTAAGTGCTCAAGTTCCTTTCAAAAATAAATCAGAATTTTCAGAGCGAGCTTAGTTCAGAGGACGTTTAGAGTATGCTCGACATGTTCGAGCTCTGTTCAGAACTCTGCTCTGAACGAATAAAGAAAAACGCTTATTACCCGTGTTTTTTTTTGAGGATTTTATATATAGTACAGTGAGAAATTGCCAAAAAAAACCCATCCTCAGCAGCCTGGCTTGTATGTCTCAAAATTGGAACAATTGAAAACCTGTCAGAATAATTAGAAAAAAAACACACACACAAACTGAAGAAAGTGTGAGCCAGGATCTCTACACGACAGTAGAGTTCTTAGGCGCTCTGAGTTGTTCAAAAAAGCTTTTTAAGCAACTACAACCAACTCTTTCCTCAAGAAGCAGAAACGGAAACAAGAGATGTAACTGAAAGCACCCTAAACCCAACAGCAAATCGACGTCAAATATTGTTTGAACAATTACGCGAACAAAACATAATATGAAATAAAAAATCACAACACATTATTTTTGTTGTTTATTTATACAATCTTTTAACATTTCTAGTTTCAGTTTTCGTATCTTTTGTTTTTCTTCCATTTTTACATGCTCTGCCCTCCTTTTGATTTTTTCCCCTCTTTCCTTTTTTATTCTTCAATTTTAGACTCTTGATATATACATATAGAGAACGATCGTGACATCTTTCTTTTTTTTTATAAGCAATGGTAGTGGCAGTGGAAGAAGATGGAGACTTTTCCGGTTGTTGTAGAATAAGTTGATCATCGGTGTTGGGGATCTCAACATCTATCTCTGACTCGAGTTCGGATTCGGCAGTAGTATCCTGGGAAGTTTCAGATAAATTCGAAAAAAAAACATAGATATCTTAAAATGGCAAAAGTAAACAAAAATAATATGATAACTTGCTGCAATCGAGGACGTGCCAAACGTGATTGTGTGAACATTTTTCATTATGGGCTTGCTCGCAGAAAGTTCATCCATTTTTTCTAAAAATCGAGCAACACATGGAACTGCCCCAGTTCTGTTGCTGTTATCGCTTGCACTCTTGTAGGCCCGCACCAACGTTTGGATTTTTATTTGATGTATGTATGTAGGGAGCTTGGGTACCTACTTGTTATGTTTGGTCTGGGATGAGATAGAATTTTCCCAAAATCAGAGTCTCACGAGCACTTTCAATCTCCGGCTGCTTCAGTCCGGGTGGGTCTTTAATCTGTTTCGCAAAACTATACAAAAAATATGTGCTCGCTTAAAAAAACGTAGGAAAAGGGTACAAAAGGATGATGTGGATCTATTTGAATAAGTCTGAGACCGAGGTGTTGTTTAGGCCTCACATTTCCCTCCCAACCATGCACATTCGAAAAATTCATTGAGTGCCCCAAATAAATAAACTTGAAACTTTTTTTTTACGGTGTATACCCTACTTTACAAAATTTTATTCCGTATTTTTAATTTAATTTATAATTTCAAAATTTATGTTGGATTTCATTTTTGAATTTTGTTGAAAATTAAAAGAGTTTTATCATTATAGAAACAAACAAAAAAGTCTCCTAAAACGATAAGACACACATTTTTGTCTTAAAAAAAATTCAATTGGGATTCGCATTAAGTAACTTTTACAAAATACATACAGCTTTTTTTGATTTTTGATTTGTTCTTAGGTAATTGTAAACTGAATAAATCGTGGGTTTGATTTTTGTTTTACGATTGTTTTGCCTTTTTAATTGTGAAGGCTCTTTTGATTTATTTTCTCGGATAAATTTAAACGAGAATAAAACGTCTTGAGAAATCGAATGATAACTTTATTTGTTTTACATTGAATTATAAAATGTCTAAAGTGATTTCACTTAAGATCACTATTAGCAATTATATTTATTTTTTTTCTGTTTTACGAAAGTGAATTCAATGACGCGAACACTTCAAGAATTCTTATGCAACTGTGTGGCATTGAACTTCGATTTTCCCGAAGATGGCTTGACCTCTCGCTTTGACTTAATAACATCGCGCGATTTAACCGTAAGTTTTCGTTTTCTTTTGTGCCTTTGATTCTTAGTTCTTATGTATATAAGGAGAGAATGCTTTCGGGTGTTAGTTTTGCGGTAGATTTTTTTCTAATTGTGGGAGAAAAATACGGTGATTCTCTTTGGCAAGAAATTTATGTTTTATTACTTTGCGAAAGTGAACATAGAGATGGGCGTTATGACCATTTAAGTTGTTGATACAGGGGTATCAAAATAGCACATTACATACTTTGTTTAAAAAAAAAAAAGAATTAAAATACTTACGGCAAATCCAGCGGACAGCATATCCTCCAAAAGGTGTTGGAACTCGCAATCACTATTGCATTTTGACTAGGGGACTAAGTATTTATAAATGACTAAAGCCATGATACAACTCGTTCTGCGCATCTACGCCATCGAGGCACACATGTGTTTGACGTTTTACTTTCAGTATGTGAAACTCAGCAAATGCTAAGCAAGTTAAGCATTGTTTTCTCATCTTTTAGATAAATTTATTATTTATGTTCAAAATTTGTGCATTCTTTTAGTTTATTAGTGAAATTATTTACTTTATAAATATATATTCTTTGATGTGATAACCTCCTTGTTTAATTTGACTATATTAAAAAAAATTTCATAAAAAAAATGAAAATCAAGAAATGGATTTACATCATTTGAAGCTTCAAATTTATTTATTTCACATTACGTCAGAAGGATTCTTCTTCCAACCTCAGATCAGGTGTATCATCTTCACCAACGTTACCATTGTCCGTTATTGCACCTTCGTTGTGAACCAGAATATATGACTGTAGCCTATATTTGAATTCTTGGCGATCAGGATGGTCGTGAAGTCCTCCTTTGGCACTTATGACACCGAAAAAGTTTTTTAAAGACATTCTGGTTCAAACGGTAAGTCATTATGAACTTGACATCAAAAGGGTCTTGCATGTCTTTGTACAGCATCTGTAAGGCGTTAATAGATTGCACAATTCCTTGAAAACAGTAAGTCAGATAGAATTTTTTTTAATATTTATTTGTCCATTTACCTTTTTGAAATGAAAGCATAGAATTTTTGCCAACAACTCGCATTGCACATCATTTTAGTCATGTTATTCAGAATCACGTTTTGTGATTCCAAATGAAGTCCAAAGCATGGATTATCTCCCTTGAATCACTGTATGGGAACCTGACTTATTATGGCTTATTTTTACTTGTTGATCTATACGTACATATTTTAATAAATTGTAGCATTCTTCCCAGCTTTCGTTTTGTAGAAGACCTAGACTAACTGCCTGCGATAGTGCTTTAGCTACTGTATGCGAAAACAATTTTGTTGCCAGTTTCATCTTTTGGCGATCCGCTTGGACAACATTAATGCTCTTTGGAGAAATTTTGTGAGTAATGCTCAACTCTCCCGATATGAACGAAAGAAGTTTTAAAGTGATATCCTTTTTCACAATATTTCCGTTGAGCATAAATCCGTGGTCGACAAAGTGATTCCTTATAAGCAGGGATGGGATATTGTTGACCTAAAAATTTAAAAAAAAGGCAAAATAAAACATTCAAATAGACAAAAAAGGCATTTATTCAAATAAATAAAAATTGAATTCAAAATGAAGAGAAAATAACAGAAATATATTAAATTAAAAGCTTAATTATAAAAACATTTAACAACCATGAGTTTTTTTTTTATAATTTTCAGGCAACAACCGCCTGCGGTTGTCAATTAACACTGCCTTAAAAGAGCTGCTCTCGACATCAGCTGAAACGAGTGGAACCCAATTTAAAAACTCGACGTCGCCAACTTCAATGTTTTCAGGGAGCTCACGGTTTGCTTCGGATTTGACTAAGGAATTTATTTGCTTCACGGTCTCAGGACATTTATTGGCAGAAAAAACAGATTTGTACTTTTCCAAAACATCTTTTGCGATAGCCCCTTTTGCTCTTTCCAAAACTTCTCCGATGGTGTTTCCTTAATGTTAAAAAATATAAATTTGGCTTTGTTGAAAAAGTTTTTGCTTCAACTTGCCTCTTTTCTGTAAGCTTTCGAAAATATGGTCTTTTTGTCCACTAAAAATCTGAAGTTCGTTTTTATGTAAGCTAGCTGTGCCCTTACTGCTTTGTCTGCAACTAACTCCTTAACAAACCCTACACAACGTGCATCGTCTTCTATTTTGTCCATAATTTGTTTATTTTTTTTTCAAAATATTGTGCGTAATACGACGCTCCTGCCAACCAAGTACCCCAATGAGTCAATACCTATTTAAAATTAAATGTTTATTGAAGTTGAAAAATTTATTTAAAATATATTTACGGGTTTTCGAGGCAGAGGCAGTTCAGGCTCGTTCTGTCTGAAGAGTGCTATCCGAGACGGGCTTTTTAAAAAAACTTTCTTCATATTTGAAACAGAGACGTCGCCTTTTGGAAAGATGCTACTTATCGTTTCACATACTATCAAATACTTACATCTATGTAGGCCGTGAGCGACGCAAGTAACGTGAATCATTTTGAAATACAGCACTTGCAGGGATTTTCCACTTTTTTCATGTAAGGTGCAGCATCAGTAACAAACAGCAAAACTCTTTCCCTCTTTATTTCATCGGCCCACAACAATGGCATTGAGTCATCGAAGAGAGTTGCAATTGTCGCGGAATTTACTCTTTCCAAAACCTTTCCAAAACGTCCATCTTTTCGCAACGGTCCGACAATTACATTTGTAACGCAACGACCAGCTTTATCCGTTGTTTCGTCTATCGATACGAAAATGTTGCTTTTACTTATTTCCGCACGGATTTTTTCAAGTACTTCCAGATATCAGTCATTCACATAATTTTTTCGTAGCGTTGACTGGCCTGGAACTTTTTTTTGGGCATATTTTTCAATGAACGCCTTGAATTCTGGAAGATTTATTTTGAACTAGTATCGCCTGTGGTCGAAATTCGACCATTAACCGCACTTTTCCCAGTAAAATACTTACATTTATTGGAGGCCAAAATTGATTACACAAAAATAATCGCAAATGGAAATTAAAAAAGTAAATTTAAAAGTAAAGAGTTGTTTCTCATTAAATAAATAAAAAAATAATAAATAAAAACACTTGTTTTCTAATTAACGTTAAAAACACCCACCAGTTCTTCGTTCAACAAGCCAGTCACCCAAACACCCAGTAGCCCAACCAGCAATCACCCCATAACAACTGAATAAAAGTTCCTACCTCTTCCTGAGTTCCTACTTCTACGGAGTTCTGACAAGAACTGAGAATTTTTATGGAAGAACTGATACATACATATTTTTTTCGGCTATCAAATAATTAATAAAACAGTTTTATGACATAAGACCAACCCATTCCAACCGGCTGTATGTTGATGACTCGCCTACGTATGCAACCTCAATGTCACCACTTGTCATTTCCTTCCTCCCACTAGCTCTTCGTTCAACAAACCAGTCACCCAACCAGCCAGTCGTCCAACCACCAATCACCCCATAATACAACTGAACCAAAGATCTTAGGTCTTACCTCCACGGAGATCTGACAAGAACTGAGGATTTTTATGGAAGCACTATTGCTTAAATAAATCCAAAAAGTACTATCTTAAAAGTAGTATTTAGTACTGCCAATCCCGTCGCCAATCCCGTGAAGAAATCAACGGGATATCATGCGACGGGATATCGTGCTGCGGGATTGACGTTAAAAAAGTATCAAAAAATTCGGCGGGCAAACGTTACACGGGCAACTTTTTTGCGGAAAAATGTAACGATCCCCTTTCGTCGCCCTTTTTGTGTGCTCGGATTGCCTCTCTTTAAAATTTCATTTTCCATTTTAAGCAATTGAATCTCTTTCCTCTGCAGTTCAATTCCTTTTTCTATAACTTCCAGCTCTCTTTTTCTAAGATCCAGCTGCTTTTCAGTGTGCCTGTCTTTTGTTGGTGGTGGGTTTTCATTGGCATCATTAAACTCTTCAGTGTGTTGTTGTTGTCTGTCATTAGTCTCATCATTTTCCTGCTCGTTTGTCTGCTCCTTTATTAACTTCCTCTTGGTTGTTTGTCTGCGGTTCATTTGTTGGCTCTCCTTATATGTATGTTCCATGGCTCATCTCGTTTTCCTCGCCAATGTTGTCCTCGAACATAATGCTCTCATCATCAGACTCGTTTTCCCCGTCATCAGCCATTTGCGTCTGTTCGGTCGTTTGCTGCTTCGGTGTGAATGGAAAGTCATCCTTCTCTTTCTGGGGAATAGATTTTAATCGCAATACCAATTCACTCTTACTGCCAGTGGTTTTTTGATGAAGGCGTTCCAGTCAAGCCTTTAACTGCGCAGCAGCATAAACCCGCGATCAAATTCAAATATCAAATGACTCCGAGTTCTGAGTCAAAGTACAATGTAAAACCTACATCACCGGCAGCTCCTTTCGTCTCTTTCTATAACTCTTTTTTACAAAGTTGCCACAGTACATATATACTGTTTCGTTTCGTTTGATGTGCAATTATTTTGCACGTAGGCATTCGATATTTTTTCTTTTTACTGTCGGCGAATTGCGACGGTCTTACACAAACTAAAACGATTCTTTTGTTTTCTTTTTTCGGCACGCTCTTTCGCGGATGGCGGCGTTTTTCCTATCCCACTTCTAAAAATTATAAGCTACTGAATTATAATTCTATTCAAAGCCACTTTTTTCTCAATTAATAGTTCAATAAAAAAAAATTAAATCAGGGACTTATTTCACGTCTTTATTTCACTGAATCAGAATTACAACTGATTCCATCAAGTTTAATACATTCTGCAGTAGGTTTCTTTTTATATGTATTTAACAAGGATATAACTACTCTAAGACGCTTCACCGGCATGTCTTACAGTTCCTCTTTTTTTTAAGCTGCGCGCGTCGGTCGTTGGTCGCTCTCATGTGAATAGTCTTTAAATGCTTTGGTCGCATTGGATTCCCCTCTTTATGGATTTTTGGCAGACCATACAATTTTGGTGGCTGTGTACATGAAGGAAGGAGGCGCTTAGGTGGTAAAAGCTTTTTATTTTCATTGATGAGTTTGGTTACTTTCCTTAAAACACGCAAATACGTGTTTTTGTCTTCAACCAAAATATTCATTTTAGTAAAATAGTCGCATCTATTTAATACGACCGTTTCATTACCTTTATCAGCAGAAAGAATAAAAATGTTCTCTTCTTTTCGCAACGCACTTAAAGCTAACATTTCATCTCTACTCACATTGCTAGACGATGGTGTTTTTGTTCGTCTTATCATGACCGCTACGTCTTGCCGAATTGTTTCCGTATCGATGCTGTTAAACTTGTTGCGAGCAATGTATTCTTCTACACTTCCAATTAGGTGTTCAATCGGCACACGTCGTGGATTGGGTGCAAAGTTCATTCCTTTGCAGAGAATGCTTGTGGCTGCTGTACTCAATGGTGTGTTTGATAGATTGACAACGGCTTTAGTCAGATCGATCGTGTTGACTTCTGGTTTGCGCGTTGGCAAGGTTATCAAATTTTTGTTGTTGTTTTTGAATACAAAGTTGTTGGGTTTTGGTTGCTTGCATAGAGGTCACTCTATCACACGTATTAAAATCTTCTACACTTAGAACAGATGCAAGATGTTGATGCATGTTATATAGCTTCACTGATATGATATTTAGATCACTTCGATGGGAGCTTATTAATCGTTTCAATAACATTTCACTCGCCGTCGTGAGAACTTTTTTGGAACCATATATATGACGCATAGGTTTTAATTTAACACAGATGGGAAACACGTCACAATCACGGCATCTTTTAAGAAAAGCTAATGCACTTAAAAGGCGCGCGCGTTTTACACGGAAGTTCGATCTTAACATGTCTTTGGCAGTTTCCCGGTGACCACGCTCGATGCAATTCGCAGCGAAACGTTTGGGGTGAGTACTGTATTGAACTCGCTAAATATTAAATATTTATAACGCCGCTAATCCGAAAAGTTTAAAATGTCTAATGAAAGAACCCGTTCCTTAGATCTAATTTTAAGGAAATTGTTTTGTTGGCCAGCCTATCCAATAAATCTTCGATTAATTTAAATTTTATATTTTATATTTAGAAATCTCTATCGATTTCTAAATTTAAATTTATTTCATCATTGTCTTTGCAATCAATTATCATAAGTTGTCTTACAAATTCAAATTGACTATCAGTTGGTTTGTTTTCTTTCAATTTATTTTCAAGATTTTTTTCCAATATCAGTAACTAATTTAAATTTCCCTTTCTATAACTATTAAATTGACTTTAATTATTCCAACTGCTTTTTCGAAAAAAATGACACAAGACAACATTCCATTAACTTTCAGTTTGCTTTTATTTATTCCATACTAATTTTTATTTTTAATTATATCATTACAAAAAAAAATGTGTTTTAAATTTTTCTGGCACCCGTGATTTTTGATCATACTTATAGGGCTTCCGGTGTCTATGAGGCAATCTAAACATCTAAAGAAATGTTTTCGCTACATTTAGAATCAAAACAAAATACTAAGTTTCTTACATCATTGTTTAGTTCTTCCTCCTCGGTCAGCTGGTGTACTCTCTGAGCTGACTTTCGTTGGGGGCAAGCAGCTACAATGTGCCCCTTTTTACCACAGGCGTTACGGGCGCATTACTCCCTCTTTGGCTTCCTACAGGCATTCGCCATATGCCCCACCGAATTACAATTGAACTATCTCACCGTACTCGCCTCATACAATTTCTTCGCTCCCGTTGCTGCTGTTGTTCTCGTTGCCGATCATGGTTGTCTTCTGCTCTGCTTCCTTGGCTTTCTGTTGTTTTTTATGAAAAGATTTGTACAACCCAGCCTTTGTAGTAAAATTGTTAACCAGAGCATAGAGTCGCAGGTTGTCAACAGTGAAGCCCTCGACTATGTACTCTACCAGTTCCTCTTCCTCGAGGTCCAATCCTGTGACCAGCCGGGTCTTTTCGCAAAAATACTCATCAACCGTTCCCGTGGTTTTCCACTTTCTAGTCTCAAACCGTTTCCTGACGAGCATCCTGTTTTCCTTTTTGGCAAAGCAGTCTCTTAGCCCGTTGCACAACGACTCGACAGTGGAACGTAAAAAATTCGGTTGCGCATACAGCCATTCTTCTGCTTTCCCTTTGAGTTTAGACACAAGAAAAGGTGCGCAATACCTCGTCGTTAACGTTGTATATCCACGTTTGCACTACCATCGTAATCCGGTACTAACTCTTTAAACATCGTATACTGTTGCACTATCGTGTCGCCTGTTGCCTCTCCTGTTGTTGCTGCCACTGTTTATGCAGTTTATTTTAATGTCAATGGACATTTTCTTAATGTTATATTTAGAGATTTTAAGATCACTACACAGTTTGTGAACATCTTCACTCGTTTTCTGCAAAATGCACACAGAAACAATTTTAGATTGTTTTTTTATGCTTTTGGAGTAGGGAATCCGGTAATGATTTCAAAGGTACTTGTAAACATTTATTGTTTCTGCTTGGTTCCTAAGAGCTAATTTTAAGGGCTTTTAGGTGTGAAGACGACACGCCTTTGACACGAACGACAGGTTAACGATTTCGTTTACCGATTTCGATTTTGGTTTTCTTTAATATACCGCACAGAAAGAATATACGTCTTGCGTATGCGAACCGCTGATTGGTACTCTCAATTATATACTTTATTTGCTAGAGATTAAGTAATTAATTAATAATATATTTCGTGCTATCTGTAGTCTCAACCGTACGTCCATATCTGTCATTCGGTATCTTTTTAAAAATCCAGAAAACTACTCCTTACATCCTGTGAGTCAATACGCAACTGATTAGTCCATGTGAGATGGCCGGGACGAAACATCAATTTTTATCGAGTAAAGGAAAAAAAGCTATTTTGAATCAATAAAATGTGTAAAATGCAAATAATGAAAATATTTAACTTACTATTTTGTTGCAGAAACCATTATCAATTTATTTTTTCTTCCCTCGAAGTTCAAGTTCCGCAAATATTTGATTGTCGGAAACATTCGGAGAGATGCGTAACAAATACGATTTATCAATGCGAACGTGCGTTTACGATGATATAAAATTCGTTCAAATCTGACATAATTTTGTTTCGATCGGTAACGATGATAGCAATAATTTGAATTCTCAAACAGAATTATAATAAGTTGATCACTATATTTAAATTATCAATTTGCATATTCAGATTTATAATTTATTTATAGAGGTTAGAAAATCATCCTGATTCTTTTACAATGCACAATTGAAGTGATATGATAAATATATAATTTTTTTATTTAATTAAGATTCCTTAATTCTACAATACTTTGAGGGTTGAAATAATTTGATCATCCCACAAATAAGTTTGAAATAATTTAATCATCCCACAAATAAGTTTACTGGTATCTTATAACTAAAATCATTACCTAATTAGGAAAGTAAATTAATAGATATGTATATGAAATCAGCATATTAGAAATGTAAAATTAGTGATAAAAATAAAACACAAGCAAATATTCTAAAAAATGAGACTGTTTAAATATTCTAAAAAATAAGACTGTTTAAAACCATTAATATTTTTGTAAAATTAAATTAATTAATATATTGATAAAATCACAATACAAATTAAATTTTTTGATGTATTAAACAATAATATCTTAGTTATGTTAATATCTTAGTTATGTGTCGATATTGAAATATTTCTTCATTTAATATGTTAATGTTAATAATTGAAAATTATAATGAAAGTTAAATTATTATTAAATTATTAGTAAGTCGTTTATTATTATTTAAAAAAAAATTGACGTTATTAATTTGTACCAAGTTTAAAGTTAAACTTTAAATATAAATAGACTACAAAAACAAAAAAATAAGATGTTAATTTTAGAAATAATACATAAAATAAAATTATGAAATTATTTTTAACTTAAATTAATTTAAATTAGTATTGTTAGTTTACTTTAATAAACTTATTTCAGAACGATTTTAATCGCAATCAGAAAAAATAAAGCTAAAATGTATAAATTTGATGTTTTATTTTCTTTTATAGCTTCGAGAGAAAAGATCTTTTATGTCAATAATATATGTCATTCGACCTTATATGACTATCATAATCAAGAATCACGTAAGTTTGTTATATCGTTCACTGCAACAAGGATACTTGATAAAAATACAGGGTGTCCCACAGTCACCGCCCCAAATGAAAACCATGGATTCCTGAGGTAATTTTAAGTCGAAAAACTTAAGAGGTCATTTTCTCGTTTTCGTCCCGTTTTCGAGCTATAACGGTTTTTATGATTTTTCACTTAACTGGCTTTATCTTTGCCAAACTACGTCCGATTTGTAAGATTTTTTATATAACCAAGCAAGAATTTATTACAGCTTTAGTTTGTCCATAGACCTTTTTTTCTGTGGATAACCGTTTCTCCGCAATTTTGCATCAAACCCAATGTTTTCGTTTTTTAGGTAGTTTTTTTCATTTTGATATCATTTTATTCAAAAAAACACGCTAATGAGTATTATTTTTTTTCACTTATTATTAAAGCCCAGTTCATTTTCTTAAAAACAATATTTTTTTTCCTTAAAAAGAATACTAACAGCCCTATTCTCCCCAAAGTCTGTGATGCCTCACAAGTCACAAGAAGAGGTGAAATTGATTTTGTGACTTTTTCGAATTCTGCCGCTCAGTCCCAACTTATGAGAGTCACAAAAACAATCGAAACTGTGATCTCCTTCAGAGCAGGTCACAACTCATAAATTTTCAAAGTTTCTTGGAATGACATTCAGTATATTTTGTAAGAAAATTTTCTAGATTTGTGAATAATTGTGAGTACACAAAAATGGAAGTAGACTTTGTTCTAGTGAATATTATTGCTGATCTTTCCCCCGAAAATGAAAAGGAACATTTTTACATAAACAAAATTTTTTTTAAGAAACTAATCGTATCAAGAAGTTTGCAGCGCCGACGGCTTTTAAAAACTTTGAGAGATACAAATGATCCATTCTCTCTCCAAAACAATACATTAAAAAGTAATTTCTGCGTTTTGAATAATCAGCTTTTCAAATAATGACACTTAAAAATCACACCATGCTGTGGTGCGTTTTGTTGTGAGTGTTCTTGTGACGATTAGGGGGAGAATACCAAAATGTTATCGAATCACAACAATCCTCACAAGGAATAGTCACAACAGCTTGTGACTTGTGACTCCTCACAAGGGGGAGAATCGGGCTGTAAACGTAATTAACAAAAAATAAACAAACTGAGTGAATTAAAACAAAAAATAATTTTTAAATACAAAATTAACTTTTTCTGAGCTATTGTGGTTAAGAAAAGGACAAATAGATAAAGTTGTCCCATTTCAGCGTATATTAATAACATTTCCAGATATTCTTGATAAGTGTAATCCATTGCTCGCAAATAATTGAAAAAAAACGACAACCTGAATAACAAATCCAAAATGGAGTATCAAGTGAAAGAACACGACGCGGACACTAGATCACGCGAGAAAGACATTTACAACCTTCAAATCATAATGCAAATCCTTACTGTTTACATTAGTTAACGGTCTTACTAATTAACTTTATCTATTTGTCCTTTTCTTAACCACAATAGCTCAGAAAAAGTTAATTTTGTATTTAAAATTTTTTTTTTTTTAAATTCACTCAGTTTGTTAATTTTTTGTTAATTACATTTAATATTCTTTTTAAGGAAACAAAATAATTTTTTTAAGAAAATGAACTGGGCTTTAATAATAAGTGAAAAAAATTAATACTCATTAACGTGTTTTTTTGAATAAAATGATATCAAAGTGAAAAAACTACTTAAAAAACGAAAAAATTGGGTTTGATGCAAAATTGCGGAGAAACGGTTGTCCGCAGAAAAAAAAAGCCTATGGACAAACTAAAATTGTAATAAATTCTTGATTGGTTATAAAAAAGATCTTGAGAATCGGAAGTAGTTTGGCAAAGATAAAGTCAGTTAAGGGAAAAATAATAAAAACGCAATTGTAATTAATACTTAGATAGTAAATTTTTATGTTTTAACTGCGAAAATAAGAGATCCAAAAATTAGTTCTTTCTCTGGCAAGTAGATGGCTTTTTAGGGTAAGGTAGTGTAAACTACAGTGTAAAGAAAAAAGACAAAAAACATTTGAAAATCAACAAACATAAGCATAAGGGAGATGAGCATACAACACAACTGTCACTATGATCTGTATAGTTTTATTTTCAAGAGTTATATGGATCACTGGCGATGATAAAACGCGGCTTTTATCGCCAATGATCTATATAGATAAACCCTCGAAAATAAATCGATATGGAACATAGTGACAGCTATGTTATATTCTTATCTCTCTTGCTTATGTTTCTTAATTTTCAAATGTTTTTTGTCTCTTTTCTTGACACTGTAGCTTACACTACCTTTGTGGTGTCTATTATTGACACCTTTGAGTATATATAATATGGAGGGCTCGTTCCTATCCCTAATGCATTGTAGTACTTGAAGTTGTGATAGGGGTCGCTGTCTCACTTTCTGTAAGTTAAGGATACAGCCGTATCCTCCGATTTGTGCTTACCTTCTCCTCGCATATAGTTCTCCGTCACATGTGATCTTTGAGTATATATAATATGGAGGCATGAATGAAAAATAATAAGGGTATTCATGTAACGAGATAATTTTCCGCTTTGTAGAAAGATATAACTTTCCGCAGCATGTTTTCATGAACACCCCCTAAGAAATACTTGCGTAAATGTGGGAAATATTTTGTGAAATGTCAAATTAAAAGTCGGAATCCATACTTCTTTAGTTTACGAGGTTTATTTCTGCACTTTCCGCAGCAAATTTGTGAGATAATTTTATGCGATTTGCAGAAACTTTTTCCCATACAAATTTTGACAGCTCGTTTCTGCGGAGATAAAATTATCTGGTTTACGAGGTTTACGAGGGTTTTCCGCGCTTACATGAATACCCCTAATAAGATTACGACACGCGCATGTGTCACTTTTTTTGACATTAGCTGTGACGTATGAAGAGACGAAAACGCCAAAAGGAAATCCGTGCAATTTTTTTTTTAAACTTTTGAATATCTTAAATTTCAAAATGCGATGTGCAGTGTGTGGGTGCAACAATAATAATAATACAAATGACAAATATAATAAAGAAAATGTGTCGTTCTTTACGTTTCCAAAAGATTCTGCCTTACAAAGAAGTTGGATTCATTTTTGTAAACGGAAAGAGCAATTCAATACGAAGACGGGTAGGATTCGCAGTGAGCATTTCGGATCTGATGACTTTGAAAGGAACCTCCAGTACGAAATGGGTAATTGCACAGAAAAATTAAATAAGAGTTCTAATCTAAGCTAATATTTATTTAAGGATTTGTGACTCATAGACGGTTCTTACTCAAACCTGGTTCTGTTCCCTCTATTTACATCACCGAAAACCTGGATGTAGCTTCCGCTCAGAGTAACAGAAAAAACAGAATCAAGGCAAGAGAAGATAAGGGCTATAGATGCTTTGTTGCAGGAAGCAAAAGTTCCTCCTTGTATTTTAAATGAGAACATCGAAGACGAAACACAAATCAGCTATTGTCAGAGCATGCGGTGTTCTACGAAACCAAATTGAAGAGAACTTAACGCAAATGTATGTCTAAGGAAGTTTTTTTTATTGAACTCCTTGTTAATTTGTTTATTTTCAGAAAAAATTAGAAAACGAGATCAACTGCTTGAAAAGAAATCAAGAGAAGCTCCGAACGTCTTTGACAAAAAGTAGGTTTGAAAGCAAAAATGTAGAGACAAAATTGGCTTCCATTTTTACGTACGGTCAAATTCGAAAATTGAAGAGCGGTGCAAAGATTACGCATTGGTCAGAAGTTGACGTCGCGAGATCAATAACTTTATACTCAGCGAGTGCAAGGGCATATAGGCTCTTACAAAAAAACAAGTTTCCACTTCCTTCGATAAGAACACTTCAACGCTGGGCTCAAAAAATCGACATCTCACCAGGTATTTTGAAGCCAGTTGTTAAGATTTTAAAAGCAGCAACACAGCTTGATATAAGCCAAAAAGTTTGCATCCTCAGCTTTGATGAGATGAAAATTAAAAAAGCATATTGTTATGATAAGCCGACTGATACCACTTTAGCTCCAGCAAATTACGTGCTTTTATTTTTTACTTTAAAGGCATCATTTTAAAGAGCATTGCGTGGGAGCCCGAGGAGGAAGAAACTTGCCAGGAGCAGGAGCTGAAAAGCTTGGCGTATGACGGGCTTGAAAATCTGGCTGGCTATATTTGTCACAAGTTACCAGTTGAGACATTGGCCCAACGTACAAATCAACGAGACGTCTGCACGAATTCGTGGGTGAGCCAGGTTAGTGAAGGTGGTTTGATGAAGCCATCTCCCGAGTTGATGTCGAATATGAAGGCATTGGAAGATATATTCACATCTTTCAATGGTGAAGATTTAGTTACATGCACCAACTATATCCAAAATCTTTTGGATTTGGCCGAGGATGTTGAAATAAACGAAAAAATAAAGAAATTATTTTTCCGTGCCCGAATGTTCTTTGGAATAAGAACACTAAACCGAGCAATAATAGAAAGCACGAAATCCCAAAAACGAAAGCTCAATAAAATAATAACATAAACATGAATTTAGTATCTTTTCTTTTGAATTTATTTTTTGTTTGTTTACTTTTTCAGCAATTAACACGGCACCGCGTTAAATCAAATCACAAACTACTGTCTCTTGTGACGTACATGCGCAGAAAATCAAAAAATGAAACTGCAGCTGTCGTAATCTTGTTATTCATTCATTCATGATATGGAGGGCTCGTTCCTATCCCTAATGCATTGTAGTACTTGAAGTTGTGATAGGGGTCGCTGTCTCACTTTCTGTAAGTTAAGGATACAGCCGTATCCTCCGATTTGTGCTTACCTTCTCCTTTGTATATAAAAACTATAGTACTCTCATGGAACAGAAAAAAATGTTATGGAATACACTCTACCGAGGGCGCTGTCGTAGGAAAATATTGTCGTGGAGACTTTTGACTTAGGGTGGGGTGGTAATTGAGGAAGAGCGAGAAAATTTTATCAGCTCTAACAATGAGAAAGACGAGAAAGAAAAAATAAAATTTGTTTTTTATCATTTTCCTTTTGAGGGATCTTCTGTGTGTTTTGTTGTTATATTTTTTTGTCAAGAATATTTTTGTTTTGTTTTTGCTATTTCATACGCAACAAAGCAACGTTGTTCAATTTCGGCATATCTAACCAAAATACAACGTTGCTTTTTATTTGTATGGACACACATACCTATTTGAATAGATTTAAGTAGGAATAATTTTGAAAATTGATTCTTGATATCTACATAGGAACTTTATCTTAATATATTAGGTAACTTACTCGTACCTATGTTGATTGCAATTATTATTATTTTTGTTAGGTATTCAAAATTATAATAATTGGTGTAATTTTGAAGAACAAAAATAATAATTGCAATCAACTAGTTTAACTGCCTACATGCTACATTAGATGCAGTGGGTGGTAAGGTAGTGGAAATTGTTTTTTTTTGCAATTAATATAATTATGTATACATACATATATAGGTATAAAACTATTTCTTTAAGCAAATCTAATAGGTACGTACCTGTATTTTTATTAGAGAAAATAGCTTTTACATACATATGTACATACCTATATAAAATATGGTATGGTAGAAAATAATTTTGATTACAAAAAAAATATTTTTATGCGTTCATAGGTATTTATATAATTAAAAATAAAAAAAAGAAATTTGATATAGGTATAGACCAGTTTTTAAAATTTATTCATATAAACTTTGTTTGCAAAAAATATAGAAAATTTTTAATACTTTTTATGTTTTTATAAACAATTTCAGAAATGTATAAATATTCACATAAAGCAATTGTGAAAAAAAAAAATCAAATAAATTTTTCGAGAAAAAAATTATTTCAGAAAACTAAAATTAATTAAAAAAAATTAGAATAAATAGATAAAAATTAATATTGACAAAATATTTAAAAAAAATCAGATACCTTTCTTGGAAAAAATATGTTGTATGCATTTACATATTGCCAATAAGCAATTTTAGAAAAATTAAAGAAAAAGAAATATGATGTCAATTTAAAAAAAAAAATATTGATGCACCCCACATGAAAAACTTTGAAAATAAATATAAACTTTTTTTTATAAAAAATAGTTTTTTTCCATATATTTTGTAAAAAAATAAGATATTTGCCCTGCGAATTTTGAACAAACAAATATTTCTTTCAATGTTTGTCTACGAATTTTCATCAAATTTGGAAATTATTAATTCATTAAAATAAAAATTTTGTTTTTTTTTTGTATTTTGTTAATATAAATATAAAAAATTCGAATTTATGCAAACAAAGTTTTAAAAAGCTTTTATTATTAAACTAATTTTAAATAGATATAAGAAATTTCTTTAAAATTGTTCTAGAAAAAAATTTTGGATATTAATTTTAAGTATTTAAAAATAAAGATTCTAGGAAATATTTTCAAAAATTAATCGCTCAAACTTTTTCAAGACATCGATTTTTCAAAAACAATTTTTTTAGATAAAAAAATATTTTTTCGTTTTCTCTATCATCGTTAAGTCAACTTTGATCAAAATCTCGAGTTAAATTTTTTCCGCATAAAAATATTACGCCGTTTTTGAGATATCGAATTTTCCAAGAAAAAAATACTTTTTTTCCAAAAATTAAAAAAATATTTTTTTCAAAGCTTTGAGACGCAATGTTTTTAAACTTTTTGGAAGCATCTCTATACAAAATTTCGATAATGAGAAAATTGTCAAATGTCAAAATTTGAAAAAAAATGGTTCTATGGTATGTACAAGCTGTAATATCTTAATTTCAAAATTTAAATTAAAGATCATACAAAGAAAAAAAATTATCAAAATTCTAGGCGCCGTTTTCGAGAAAAATACGATTTTTGAAAACCATTTTTTTATTTTTTTCTTACATTTGTATGGTGGGTACCTTTATTTTTAGGTAAAATAATTTTTTTCTCTCACATTTTGTAGATTATATTGATAAACTTTTACTTATCAAGTTTAAAAAAAATCTAGCATGGGGTTTTCGAAATATTGAGTTGTGAAAAGTTTATTTTAAAAATCCAAAATTTTTTGTTTTGAAAATTTTAATACACAATTCTATTGTTTTTGGGGAGCTTTAGCAAAAAAAAATATCGAAATCGGTTGTACCGTTTTTGATACAATGAAAAACAAAAAAATGGTTCCATGGGTTGTTCAAAAAATACCCATTTTTTGAAAATTTTTTTTCAACCATTACCTTAAAATAAATAACCACTGCCAATCGCACAGACAATGATTATGAGAAAAAACGCGAAAATTTATTGGCAATTAATGTATAATGCTGCTCAAACACCTATACATATCCATTTGCCTCTAAAAATCGGCTGAAATATGAAAAAATAAGACACGATTGCCACATTTAAAAATCGCCATGTTAATTATTTTAGCAGAAATTGTTTTTTTCTGATTTAGTAGTTGAAGTTTACCTATTACAAATTAACCAACAAAAAAAATACATTTAATACATACATATATTTTTCTTCCATTAGAAGTAAAAAATGTGAAAATATTTTTTTTTTCGAAAAACAAATGTTTATCTTTAAATGCGATTTGCGGCTAAACGGAGCTTAGTAGACCCCTCAAAGTTGACATCTTCTAACGTGATTTCTGGCTAAACTAGGCATCTTAGCGAGTTAAAAATTGCATACTCGTGATGTTTGGAGTGATGTACCACATGATTTTTTTCTAATTGATAAAATTTTAGTCAAAATTAAAGTTCTCAAAATTCTACATTTTGAAAGTATACTTCTCCAAATTCCGCATTTCGAAATTCTACTTCTAAAAATTCTGCATTTCAAAATTTTAATTACTAAGTAAAAAAGCACAAAATTTTAAAATATTATTTCCTAAAATTCTGCATTTCAAAATTTGCCTTTTCAAAATTTTACTTACTAAACTTTCTGCATTTCAAAATTCCTTTTTCAAACTTCTGCTTTCAAAATTTTACTTATTAATTTGTATGCATTTCAAAATTTGATTTCCCAAAATTCTGCATTCCAAAATTCTACTCTTCAAAATTTTAGCTTTCAATATACCTAATTGTTCTGTATTTCAGAATAATACTCAAAACTCCAATTCTCAAAATTCTGCATTTGAAAAATCTGCCTACAAAAATAATTATCTATCTACACAAAATAATTGTTCTGAGTGGTAACCGTTTAAGAATTCGTGTATTTGAATAAAAATCCTACATTTGCTCCAATATAAATACAACGCAAAAAATCAAACTTAGCAATATACCGTTTTTTCTCTATGCGTGAAGCAAAAAATGCCACCTCATACTTATTTGTATAGAAAATTGATACAAAGAAAACAGAAAATAGCTTTCTTGTCGTCGCTTTGTTCTGAACCTTCGGTTTGCTTTTACCGAAAATATTATCACCCCTTCCTGATTATCGTCTGTCCTTACTCTCCACAACTCTACGAAAAAGTTATGGAATACGCTCGTATGGTGCCGCATCGTTCGTTCCTCTTCATGAGAGTACTATAGTTTTTATATACAAGGCCTTCTCCTCGCATATAGTTCTCCGTCAGATGTGATATGAAGCACTCGGCAATAACTTTGTCTTACACAAATTTGAGTAGCGCCCCCTATGATAGTCACGCATTTGGAATAGAAACGAGCCCTCCATATTATATATACTCAAAGCATGTGATATGAAGCACTCGGCAATAACTTTGTCTTACACAAATTTGAATAGCGCTCCCTATGATAGTCACGGATTTGGAATAGAAACGAGCTCTCCATATTATATATACTCAAAGGGTGAATCTAACATGGGTCTCCACTCTCCACTAGCGACAAATCCAGAGCAAGCAAGTTTGCTTTTATTATTCGTTTTTCTTTTTAATTTCAGAGCAAATTTCAGCTCCAGATAAATTTTAGCTAGAATTTTTAGCTGAACAGTACGCAGTTCACGCGCTAAACTTAAATTGTAATCTAATATCTTATCAAAAAGTCTCCACTTACTTTAGCGCGTGAAATAATGTTGAACACATTCTTTTACAGATAATTTTTGACATTTGCGAAGTTATTTATTATATCCGCGAATCTATTTAAATTTTTTTTGATTTTCTCAAATTTAATAATGGATTAAATAGTGAAATATCAGAAAAATTCACGTCTTATTCCAGTTAATCACTTGTTCCACTTGCGGTCTTTTTTTAAATAACTTATAAACGTACTCTAAGGCTAGCCGCGCACTAGCAATTTTTAGTTGCGAAACTGCTTGGTTCGAGCAACTAAAAAGTTTGTGTTTTGACACAAACTAAACGATTGCCTAAAATAAGTTCGCCATTTTATTGAACATATAATTATCTGCAAATTCACGGACATTCAACCAAACAGTTCATCTGTTTTCTATAAGTAACCAAACAGTTTCGCAACTAAAAATTGCTAGTGCGCAGCTAGCCTAAAGCTACCGCAAACTTTTCTAGCGGTGATATGTGATCGGAATACTCTAAGAGCTCACAGCAATTTTTGGGTGTGATTGATAACAAAAAATAATTAGCGTAATTAAATAGGCCTTTAGGATAGGCGCGCACATTCAATTTTTAGTTGCACAACTGTTTGGTTGCTTATAGAAAACAGATGACCTATTTGGTTGAATGTCCGCGCAGGTCCATATAATTATATGTTACACAAATAAGCGAACTCATTTTAGGCAATCGTTTAGTTTGTGTCAAAACACTAACTTTTGAGTTGCTCGAACCAAGTACTCGTAGTTGCGAAACTAAAAATTGAATGTGCGCGAGCAACTAAAAAGTTTGTGTTTTGACAGAAACTAAACGATTGCCTAAAATGAGTTCGCTATTTTGTGTAACATATAATTATATGGACCTGTGTGGACATTCACCCAAATAGTTCGTCTATTTTCTATAAGCAACGAAACAGTTGTGCAACTAAAAATTGAATGTGCGCGCCTAGCCTAAGACTTATTAATTATTATTCTCAATTCAAAAGAATGTAAAATCTGATTGATGTGCCTATAAATATTATGATATATTGTATTTTCAAGAATACGGACACATTTAAATTGTTTGCTTTGGTTGTACAAATTCAAGAAAATGAAAGAAATTATTAATTATAAATATTTTTTAGTTTTTAAGAAAATAATAAATGTATTTCTTCTCTTTTTCTCTAACGTAAGTGTAAAGTTGACCAAACTAAATGTTATTTTTTTTTTCGTTTTTATAAGTAAGTTTCAATAGTTCTAATAAGTACAGTTAATGTTTTCATTTTATTATAGCTCAATGTATAAAAACCATTGAAGTTGTTGTTCTATAGATCTCTTCATAATGTACACACAAAGTTCATAATGTAAACAGGATCAGCCATATTAATTAAGGTGAGGTTTATCGTTAGTCCTGGATTAAGTGCGAAATTTCATTAATAACGAAACATATTAGGCGTGTTTTTTTACAAGTCCATATAGATTTGTAGAAAAAAAACGACATCGGGACTAAGCGCCTTACATGCAAATGCAACAACTACTTAAATCTATACAGAGTTAGCTAAGACCAGATAATTTTCGAGAGTTAATCTAAGACCCGATAAAAAAGGTGATGCCAAAACAGTATTATCTATATGTTATCGATAATTTGCTCAGAGACGTCAAAAGTGACGTCATACAATACAGCTCACAAATGTCATAGCGTACACAGTGCTTCCTCAAGGAGGCATGCAAGTTGCTCCAATCTAACCAAAACCAATTCGGAAATATAGCTATCTGCTCAGATAGCCAGGAGGCCATTACGGCCATTAAATCATCTACATCTACCTCAGTACTTGTCCAGCAATGTCGGGACGAACTGGTGAGTCTGAACATTGACCTCCAGGTCACTCTCATTTGGGTTCCAGGTCACAATGACATAGAGGGTAATGAACAGGTTGACGCTTTAGCTCGGCAAGGCTCGGCCTTACATAGCTCACTAGCGGAAGACGTTTATATTCCTCTTGGTGCTATGAAGAGAAAAATCTTCTCGATTTTTCTCAATGAATCCTACCGTAGGTGGAGCAGTCTCACAAACTGTGTCATATCAAGAAAGATATAGCCTACTTACAACAACTCACGTTCCAACGATCTAATATGCAGACCCAGGCACGACATAGCCAGGATCACAGCAATATGTACCGGGCACACTGGCCCATAGGTGACCATGCAAGAAAGCTAGGCATCCCCTTCAACTCACACTGCCGTAGTTGTGGAGATCCACAAGAAAAAGAAACTGTGGTTCATTTTCTTTGCGATTGCCCCGCCTTAGCAAATTACAGGATGACTTCCTTTGGGAAAGCCTTCCTCGATGACCCCAGCGAACTTTCGGAGAAGAAAATCAAAGATCTGATTATCTTTCTGAATGCGACAAAATGGTTTTAGCAATGCTCCGCTAAAGTATATAAAAGCCATATTCTTCCGTAATAAATCCTTATTAGGTTGACACGAGTAAATAGTATCAAAACGGCGCACCCCAGCGCTAATTGAGTCGCGGGCCCAGGGCTGGCGACTACCATCTCTACCTACCTACCTACCTACACAGTGCTTCCAGCTATTTCGAAAAAAGCTCCTAAATCCCGATGTCGTTTTTTTTTTGCAATTCTATATGGACTTGCGAAAAAAACACTCCTATTGTTGCGAACAGAGCTTTATACTTCTACAGCTCCATCTGTTGGAAAATTGCATATCTACTTTATGGAAGAAACAAAAAGCTCTTTTCCAATGTCAAATGTATTTCCCCTTATTCCAACCATCTAGAACATTCCAAGACGAGAACCTTCGAGAACAACTTATTTGAGTATATAAGGGAGCGTTTACGGTGAGCGGGATACAGTTGATTTTTGACTATGAAAGTGTGCAAAAGGTTTGCTTATTGGATTGTGGAAAGTTATTAAACAAGTGTGATTTGAATAAAAGTATTTGAGATGATTATAAATTCAGAATTATTGTTTCGTAAGTTGAGTGGAATCGATTTGAAATCTTTCCTTTGGCTTTTTTGTTCACTGTAATATTGGCAATTGTTGAAAATTAAGTCTAAATCCATTTTTATTCATATTTCATACCCATACATTTACATATTTACATATTATCATATGTATGAATATAGCTTTTTCTTCTTCTTTTAACTTATGTTATAATATTAAAACAATTAAGAGTTTAGTTGCATCATTTCTCTCGTCGTGACCAGATGAACTTTAAGATTAATTGTCACTTGTTTAAATTGCGAATCTAATAAAGAAATTGAATTTACTAATTAAAGGAGTCTTTTATATATTTGTAACCGGATCGATTTTCTAACATTTGGTGCCGAAACCCGGGAAGACTCAAACGCGTTAAATTTAATATATTGTAATATTTTTGCTAGGTTCGTTAAATAAAACTTATTACTGTTTCTAATATTTCTTCTTTATTTACACTTTTCGAATCAAAACAATAAATCTCAATTTATAATCAACTCTAATACTTTTATTCCAACTTAAATCCACTTTTTTAATTACACTTTCCACAATCCAATAGTTCAGCTTTGCACACTTTCATAATCGAAAATAAACTGTGTTCCGCTCACCGTGAACACTCCCTTTTATACTCAAACCAGTTGTTCTAGAAGGTTCTTGTCCAGAAGGGGAAATTCTTATGGGGGTAGAATGTTCTAGTACTTTGGAATTAGGGGAAATTTAGATGCGATGGAAAAGAGCTTTTTGTTTTGTTCCCTCACAAAGCAGATATGTAATTCCCAACAGATGGCGCTGTAGGAGTGTAAAGCTCTGTTCGCAACATTGCCCCCTTCTTAAGATTGTTCGTCCCGAACAACTCTATCATCAGCTTCGGCACTGTATCGGTGCAGTCGATCGCTATGCACAACTTTAGCTTTCCTCTTAACCCTCTTTGAATTCGGTAAACGACATCATTGATTTTCGTGACGACAGTATAAGGGCCTTCCCAGTTTTGTTGAAGCTTCGGCGACAATCCCTTTTGACGATGTGGATTATACAGCCATACACGATCTCCTACTTGGAATCCTGTCGTGTTTGCTCTTGTGTCGTACCTTGTCTTCATTCGATCGCTGTAAGTGCTCATTCTAGTCCTGGTCCTTTCGTGGATGCCGATTAGCCTCTCTTTTAGGTCACTCACGTAATCCCCTGTTTCCTGAGACTCTTGTGGTGGGTGTCCAAACCTTATCTCACTAGGCAGGCGTATGCTTTTTCCGAACAGGATTTCAGATGGTGTTTGTCCTGTTGAGCTATGTACTGCACTTCGATAGGCCATCAAAAATAGTGGTATGTGCCTATCCCAGTTTCTTTGGTTGTCGCCTACGACCTTAGTGAGGTGCTCTTTTAACGTCCTGTTGAATCTCTCGACCATTCCATCAGATTGCGGGTGAAGTGGTGTGGTTCTCGTTTTCTTAATGCCAAGGAACGCGCACACCTCTTGGAATATGTTCGACTCAAAGTTCCTTCCTTGGTCAGAATGGAGCTCCATAGGCACACCGAACCTGCTTACCCAGTTAGACACAATCTGGTCGGCCACGGTCTTGGCTTCTTGGTTCGGGATAGCGTATGCCTCAGGCCATTTGCTGAAGTAATCCATTAGCACCAGAATGTATTTGTTTCCATCATTCGTTTCCGGAAATGGGCCAGCTACATCAACAGCAATCCTTTCAAACGGTGAGCCAACATTATATTGCATCATTTTTCCTTGCAGTTTTCTACCAGGGCCTTTGGTTGCAGCACAAGCGTCACAATTTCGGCACCACTTTTCAACGTCGTCTCTTGCATGCAACCAGTAGAATCGTTGTCTCACTTTTTCTAACGTCTTGTTGACTCCCAAATGGCCTCCTGAAGGTCCATCATGCATTTCTCGAAGAACCTCTTTAATTTTTGATTGAGGTAACACAAGCTGCATCACATAGGATTTACCATCAGCGGACTCCCATTTACGCCGAAGAACACCTTCTCGCACATGAAGTGAGTCCCATTGTGCCCAATAGGCCTTTAAAACTGGACTCCTATCGGAAATGTCATTCCATGCGGGTTTTTCTTCATGTTCTTTCCATGCGAGAAGAGGTTCAATGTCGGGGTCTTCTTGTTGAGCAGATCTTATTTCCTCATTGCTCCATCCACAAATGGGGTCAGCCCTTATTCGCAAAATGTTGATGGATTCCTTTTCTTCTTGTCGCCTACAATGCTTGCAGTCTATTTTACAAGGCCTTCGGGATAGCGCGTCGGCATTTGAGTGCAGCTTTCCCTTTCGGTGTTGGATTTCATAATCGTAAGTCTGCAGTCTTTCTATCCACCTTGCGACTTGTCCTTCTGGGTTCTTGAAGTTCAGCAACCAGTTAAGAGCACCATGATCGGTTCGTAGAAGAAACTTCTGTCCATAGATGTATTTATGGAAGTGTTTCGTTGCCAAGATGAGTGCCAAGAGTTCTCTTCTGGTCACACAGTAGTTTCTTTCGGTCTTTGACAGTACTTTGCTGAAATAGGCGACAACCTTTTCTTCGCCATTGTGCACTTGTGACAGAACAGCGCCGACTCCTACGTTGCTTGCATCAGCATCAATGATAAAAGGCTTGCCTGGAGTCGGATAGATCAGCACCGGAGCATTGCATAGACGGTATTTCAGTTCTTGGAAGGCTTTTTCACACTCACCTGACCATTTAAACTGCTTGTTCTTTTCCGTAAGCTGATGCAAACTCTTCGCAATTCCGGCAAAGTTCTTAACAAAACGTCTGTAATAAGTAGCAAGACCAAGAAAACTTCGTAGTTGATGTTTGTCCTGTGGTGTTGGCCAATTTTTGACGGTGTCAACTTTTTCAGGATCAGTCTTGACTCCTTGGGACGAGATGATATGTCCCAAATACTTTACTTCAGTCTGGAACAGTGCACATTTTTCTGGGTTCAGTTTAAGGTTAGCCTCTCGAAGTCTCTGGAACACACCCTTTAGGTTCTTACAGTGTTGGTCGTATGTCTTTCCATAAACGATAACATCATCCAAGTAGACAAGACAAGTTTTCCACGTCAGACCTTGAAGGACACACTCCATCAAACGCTCAAATGTTGCCGGAGCGTTGCAAAGACCAAATGGCATCACGTTGAACTGCCACAGCCCATTACCTGTGGAGAACGCTGTCTTTTCTCGGTCTTCAGGGTGAATTTCAACTTGCCAATATCCACTTTTCAAGTCCAGTGTTGAAAACCAGTGTGCTCCTTCCATCGCATCTAAGGTGTCACTAATTCTTGGCAGGGGGTAGCTGTCTTTCTTGGTTACGTCATTCAACCTTCGGTAGTCAACACAAAACCGTGTACTTCCGTCCTTCTTTTTGACTAGGACCACTGGTGACGCCCAAGGACTTTTGGAGTTCTCAATCAAACCATCCTTCTTCATGGTGGTAATCATTTCCTCAGCTTCACCTTGTTTGGCCAGTGGCAGACGTCTTGCGGGCTGACGAATGGGCCTTGCATCTCCTGTGTTTATTCGATGCTGCACCATTTGTGTCCTTCCATATTTTCCGTTTGGTGAAGCGAAAATGTCAGCATACTCGTTCAGAAGGCTTTCTGCCGTTTTAACCTGACGTTGGTCTAGGTTAGATGAATTAAGTATCTTTGCCTTGATGCTATTGAGCTCCTCAGAGTTTAATGTCGTTCTCGGTGTTTCAGCGTCAATTCGTGTTATGGCTGCGACAGATTCGCACTTACCGATAACTTCTCCTTTCACTAACTTCACATCGTACGGTTTGGTGTTGAGTATCCGTACGGGGACCATATTGTTCTTCGGAGCCACAAGTGTCTTCCCAATGATGACGTTTTGGGAAGAACAATCTGGGCCTGGTTCCACCATTAGGTATCGATGGCGTCCACACTCACCTTCTACTCTTGTCCAAACGAATACCTCAGAAGAAGTAGGAATAATCACATCTTCTTTGATGACAGTCCTTAGAGTTGTTGTTTCTTCGTGCCCATAAATCATTGGAATCTCTGTATTCTGGTATTTGAGTACCTGGTTCCCAATATCCAAAATTACTCGATGTTCTTTCATGAAGTCCATGCCTATGATGCATTCGTCACATATATCTGCCACCAAAAATTTGTGTGAGAATTCTAGATCTGCAATTCGAATTCTAAGTCGGATTTCCCCATAAACCCTAGCTGCTTCTCCTGTGGCAGTTCTTAGACGGTAACTATTGGTGTTGTGTAGCCAATTCAGGTGAACTAGGTCTTGACGCACAATGGAGGCTGTGGCACCGGTGTCGATGGTGACCACACGTTTGTTGCCATTTAAAGTTGCCTCGACAGTCAGACTTCTATTGTCTCGCTTAGTTTGAGAGACCTGGATAGTGTTTCTGGGGCCATCGATACCAGAAACCAGCTTCTGCCCCTCGAACTCGTTTCCCTGTTGGGAAACTGTTCGGGAAGTAACACTGATGTTATTGTTACCTTGTTCTGGGGTTGAAACTCCGTGTCCACAATGTTGACAAGCTCTTCTTGGTGGTAATCGACATTGACGCTGTAAATGTCCGGTTTTGTTGCAATTCCAGCACTTTGCAAGTCCGTTTCGTTGGTTCCTTTGGACATCAGTTCTTTGGCATGAGCATTCTTCGACGATGGCTTCTCTAAGTCGATGTACTCCGTGAGAAGCTTGCTCAGCTGCTTCCATTGTCAAGGCAAATGCTAATGTTTCAGAAAGCGTTCGTTTTCCAGCAGTTCGCACGGCCCTTTGAAGATGTATATCAGAAATGGCGCGAACAAATGCCTCAACTGCGAACTGGTTACAAATTTCCTCTCCAACATCTGGGTATGCAAGATGAACAAGCCTTTCAATGTCCGCTTGCAGTTGTTGTAGAGTTTCGCCCCTCTTCTGAACTCTGGAATTGAGTTGCACTTTGAAGACTTCTTTCATGTGGCTGTTACCAAAGCGTTTGTCTATAGCCAAAACCAAGGAATTGAAGTCGCCGCTCTTATCTGCTGGTATGGTTTGCAACAACTCAGCAGCTGCTCCTCTAAGAGCAAGAGTTAAGGCTATATACTTGTCAGCCTCATCCCAGCCATTTGTTGTGGAAGCTGCCTCGAATTGCTTCTTGTATATAGACCAAGAAGTCTGTCCATCAAAGGTTGGAGGTTTCATCTCTTTTTTTCTCAAAGTTTCCCCAGAACTTTCCCGAATCTTTATATTTCGAATGCGATCTAGCTCTTTTGAAAGCGTCTCCATTTTGTTGTCGACTTGATTCTCTAATAATGAAACACGTTCGGCTTGATTCTCCAACAATGAAACACGTTCATCAAGTGCAGATACATTCTTTTCGATGTTAACAAGCTTGCCTTCTAGCATGTTTCTCTGTTCTTCGAGAAGGTCTTTTTGTTCACTATGCTGTTTCTCCAGGCGTTCGAGAACATTCTTCTGTTGCTCTTCGAAACGTTCGAGAACATTCTTTTGTACATTCTCCTGTTCTTTCTTTTGTTCATTTCGTTGCTCTTCGAGACGCTCAAGCAGAAGACTAAACATATTTGAAACATCTACATTTTTACTTACGTCTGCTTCCTCAGAGTCAGCTTCAAAGACGAAAATGTCCGGGTCTTCATTTTGTTGTTTCAAATATTCCGCCAAACGCAGAACAAGCTCATTTTTCGATCCTGCTCTAGAAAGTTCTCGCTTGCCTAATTCACTTTTCAGCTCATTACAGTTGAGCTCTTTCAGTAACTTGCTCATTTTTTTTTTCCGTACACTTCACTGCACAATAAGTTTTATTCCACTTTTCTGACACCAATGTAATATTTTTGCTAGGTTCGTTAAATAAAACTTATTACTGTTTCTAATATTTCTTCTTTATTTACACTTTTCGAATCAAAACAATAAATCTCAATTTATAATCAACTCTAATACTTTTATTCCAACTTAAATCCACTTTTTTAATTACACTTTCCACAATCCAATAGTTCAGCTTTGCACACTTTCATAATCGAAAATAAACTGTGTTCCGCTCACCGTGAACACTCCCTTTTATACTCAAACCAGTTGTTCTAGAAGGTTCTTGTCCAGAAGGGGAAATTCTTATGGGGGTAGAATGTTCTAGTACTTTGGAATTAGGGGAAATTTAGATGCGATGGAAAAGAGCTTTTTGTTTTGTTCCCTCACAAAGCAGATATGTAATTCCCAACAGATGGCGCTGTAGGAGTATAAAGCTCTGTTCGCAACAATATGTTCAAAATAAAAGCTATTCGCAGTTATTCCAACGGCAATGGAATTCGCTTCACGTACAGCCTATCGAGGCCAATTAACAAAGATCGTAAAAGCGGCTGCCGATTATCTTAGTTCTAAAGAGTCGCAATTAGATGATGAATCAGAATACGACGCAATCGAAGAAGAACTAAACACGTATTTGCAAAGGTTACGGGCGGTAAATGACAGTTTAAACACAGTTAATCGAAGAATTATCGAAAAAGATCTCGTGAAAACTGATTTAGAACAGGAGATGACAAAAACAGCGGAATATGAAGACTGCAATTACAATCTTAACACGTTTAGAGAGCCGATTAAAGCGACTTCTAGAAAAGTCCCATCCACAAGCGGTTACAGTCAATGCAGAGCCAAATTCGCGGCAAAGGTCAACTCAAAGTCAAATAAAACTTCCAAAGTTAACCCTCAAGAAATTTGATGGCAATATAAAAGACTCGGTACCCTTCTGGGAGCAATTTCGTTTGTCTATCCACGAAAATACAACTCTTTCCTGCACCGAAAAATTCAATTATTTGGAGTCGTGTCTTTTAGGTGCTGCCAAGAAAGTGATAGGGGGATTTACGGCATCGGAAAACTGCTATGATGCCGCTATTTCGTTTCTTAAAGAACAATACGGTGATGTAGAACGGTTGATTGACAATCACATTCAACAGCTTGTCTCACTTCGACCAGTGCACTCATGTTCTGATGTTCATAGTCTTCGTAGCCTATACAATTCCATAACCACATGCAGACGATCACCAACGGCTTTAAATGTGTCCTCTCATGAATATGACGTCATGCTTAAGTCGATTCTTTTGCGATGCTTACCAGCTGAGCTTCGAATTGATTTTCATCGTATTAAAGAGCGAGAAGAAGATTCCTGTAGTGCTGAGAAAGAAGAAGACGCATCCCGAAAGGGAACATCTTTGTCTGATTCGACCACCACAACAGCAAAAAGACAAATGCACAATCTTTTGGAATTTCTTAAAAACGAAATTGAAGCCATGGAAAGGAGCAGGCTATCCAGCTCACAAACACACAATACAAGAGGGAGCTCTACTTCCACTGCAGCAAGCTTAGTAGCGCTGAACGAGAACGACAGGTGTTTGTTTTGTAATTCTTCTTCACACAACATTAAAGACTGTGATTCAAATTTATCGATTCCACAGAAAAGAGACATCTTAGCAAAAAATGGTAGTTGTTTCAGGTGTACGAAAAAGGGACACTCTTCCAAAAAATGCAGAAGTGCTAAATACATCAAATGTACTAAGTGCAAGGGAAACCATATAACCACAATGTGTGATCCAAAGTTTCAAAAAAGCCCTTCTCTCGCTGTTATGATAGACAAGGAAACCTCCCAAAGTAAAGAAGAGGAAAGTGTGTCATCAAGCTTAATGTGCAATTCCTATGGTGCGTATGCAAATGTTTTTCTCAAAACAGCTCGATGCATTGCAGAGGGAAAGAGACAAAAGGAAAACTTATTGCTTCGGATTGTTATCGACGGAGGAAGCCAAAATACCTATATTTGTGAAAAGGTCGCCAAAAGGCTAGAGCTCACTGAAATAGGTAAAATTAAGATGACAGTCCTTCCATTCGGAACAACTTCGAATTCTCCACAAAAAACTCTAACAAAGGTGTTGATTCGCTTACAAAGCCAGTATGACCACCGACCTGTTGAAATTGAAGCGGTACAACGCAAATATGTGTCGATCTTCTTGATTCTCCAAATGAAAATTGCGTGTCTTTTTCCAATTTTAGATTGGCTGACAAGATTTATGCAGAAAACGTGGCAGCAGAAAATGATCTGAGTATGCTGATAGGCGCTGATTATTACTGGGACGTTGTCACAGGAAAACAAAGGCGAATATCTGGTCATTTGAGAGCTGTAGAGACCCTTTTCGGATGGACAATGCAGGGACGTCATGAACATTCTGCCTTAGAAAACCCTGGTAATGGATCAACCTTTTTCGTTTCGAAATTTCTCTCAATGGAAGGGGAGCAGTGCACGGAAAACTTGTCAGCAATGTGGGCGCTGGAAACAGTAGGAATACAGGGCGAGGAAAAAGAAAAGGTTTCTTTGACAGAAACATTAACTCAACGATGTATACAGCAATGTGGGTGCCGCTATCAGGCATCGTTGCCATGGAAAGATGATGGTTCTGTTCTCTGTGGTGATAGAACACAAGCTATAGCACGTGTTGACTCATTGGTTAGACGACTGTCAAGAGATACAAAGAAGCTGGAGGAGTACGATGCCGCTGTTCAAACGTTGGTGAAGGAAGGAATCGCAGAACCAGTAGGCAGTGAAAAATCCAAAAGAACTTTTTATCTGCCACATCATCCAATCTACAAGGACAGTGAAACTACTCGATTGCGGATTGTATTTGACGCATCAATTCATAAGGAAGGCCATCCATCTCTAAATAGTTTCCTAATGACTGGGACCAAGCTGCTTACTGACGTGCAACAGATCCTGCTTAACTTTAGAATGGGAGCATTCGCTCTTGTAGCCGACATCGAAAAGGCGTTTCTGCAGATTTTGCTCGCCCATGAAGATCGTGACTCACATCGTTTTGTTTGGCTGTCATCAATAAACAATCGAGTTTACCAAGATTTTAGAGTCAACTGCAGCCCCTTTTTACTCTCGGCAACTATTCAACACCACTTGCAGAAAAACGAGAACGAGTATCCAGAAACGTGTCGTCTTTTGAAAAGTTCCTTTTATATGGACGATTTGGTTTTGAGCTTCCACACCGAAGAGGAAGGACAAAAGATCTATCAGGAATCCACCGACATTATGAAATCAGCTTCTATGACGTTGCGAAAGTGGCATTCTAACAGCATTAAGGTACGTAATCTGTTTGAGTTTGAAGAAAATGAAACAGGACAAAAGGTTTTGGGTTTCATATGGCACGTATTTAGCGATGAGTTACAAGTTTCGTTGAAATCTCTACAAAGCCTGCAGCTTAATATAAGTAAAGGTAGCAAAAGAGTGGCACTACAGGCAATTGCTCGAATTTATGATCCCTTAGGCTAGTCGCGCACTGGCAACTGTGATCGAAATCAAATAGTTTAATCACCAGTTGAAAGAGAACCGCACACTAGCAACTCTTTACTCACGCTCGCACTCTTTTCTCTCTTGCACTTATAAAAAAACAGCTCAACTGATGCGAGGCAATCGTTTAGTTTGTGTCAAAACACAAACTTTTTAGTTTCGAGAATCGAGTTGCTCTAAGTGCGCGGTGTTCCATATAAGCCCATATGTTTCATTTTAGCAACTAAACAGTTGCGAAACTGAAAATTGAATGTGCGCGCCTGGTCTTAGGAATAGTTTCACCTACAGTTATAAAACTAAAAATTTTGTTCCAGACAATATGGAAAAGAAAATTAAACTGGGATGAAACCATTCCATTCGACCTTCTGGCTGAATGGGACGAGACAATTCAAGGCACTTTACAGCTATCAGACATGACAATTCCGAGGTCAGCCCTGCCAATGTTAGGGACAAACACAACATACATTCACATCTTTTCCGATGCTAGCCTAAAGGCCTATGGTGCAGTAGCATATGTAAAAAGTGTCAACATGCAAGATGAAGTAAACGTTTCGTTTCTTTGTGCCAAGAGTCAGGGTTGCACCATTAAAGGAAAATAATGAGGGAGAATTAACTCTTCCTAAATTAGAACTCACAGCGAACTTGATAGCAGCAAGGCTATGCACTTATTTAAAACGTACTCTAAAGGTAAAGGTTCAAAGATTTCTACTATGGTCTGATTCCAAAATTGCCCTCAACTGGATTTATGGAGTGAATAAACAATGGAAGCCTTATGTACAGTCGCGTGACTGAGATCCGAAGCTTAACGAGGTTGAACGATTGGGGTCACTGCATTGGCAAGGAAAATTCAGCCGATTTAATAACGCGAGGTATTCCAGGATCTAAGCTGTAAAAATCTTCCATATGGCTGCGTTGACCAGAATGGTTAGAACGATTTCAAGATGATAATAACCACTTAAGTTACACTGAGGATCCTGACGTAATATCACAAACCGTTTTGCTGACCGAAGGAGCTCTGGATGCTTCAAAACTACACGATCCTGTACTTAATTATGAGGACTCAGCACATGGGGTAGGTTGCTGAGAACAACAGCTTGGGTGCAGCGATTTTTTAGAGTTTGCCACAAGAAGACAAAGCCGAGTTCCATTGGATTGACTGCTGAAAAACTTGACTCAGCTGAAAACTATTGGGTCAGGTACGTACAAAATAAGGCATTTCCTAATGAAATCCGATTTTTACAGAAAGGCCAAGCGGTAAAGGGGAATTCAACTATAGCTGAACTATCTCCCTTTTTGGATGATGCTGGGTTCCTTAGGCTAAGAGGCCGCCTTCAGCTGTTAAAAGACACGTTTGATTTGAAGCATCCAAGGATTCTTCCAGCCGATTCTCGAATTACTATGATGCTCATAGATCACTATCATTTAAGAACCTTACACGGAGGGGTAGGTAGCGTTTTGACAAAGTTACGAGAAAAATTTTGGATTCTTAGAGGTCGCCAACTCGTCAAGAAGTTGGGAATGAAGTGTACCACGTGCCAGAAGCTATTTGGACCGTCAGCCTCTCAACCTTTTGCTCCACTGCCCAAGGAGAGAATCACGTTAACAAGGCCATTTGATAATGTGGGCATCGATTTTGCGGGCCCATTGTATTACACGACGAATAACACCGAAATCTTACAGAAATCGTATTTAATGATTTTTACGTGTGCAGCGGTTCGCGCAGTCCATTTGGAACTTTTAACCAACAACTACCGAGGGATGTCTGATGGGGCTACGTCGCTTCATTGCACGAAGAGGTGTTCCTTCAACCATATTTTCAGATAATGCGAAAACTTTTTGTCGAGCTGCCCTAGAACTTAACGAGGTTGGACCCTTAGTAGATGACGAGGCTGTACAAGGTTTTCTGTCCCAAAAACGCATTAAATGGCACTTTATAGTCGAAAGAGCACCCTGGTGGGGTGGGTTTTGGGAAAGATTGATTCGAACTATAAAGAATACCCTAAAGGCAGTTATTGGAAAGGCCAACCTCAATTTCGAACAACTCAGAACTTTCCTCGCTGAAGCTATCGTAAACGATCGTCCAATAACATATGTCTCGAGTGATCCCTTAGATATGAATCCGATTTCACCGTCTAAGTTTTTACTGAATTCTTACCATGCCAGGAAAGAAGATAACGTAGCATCAACGACGAACGGTGACATTCAAGAACTTTGGAAAAATCGCTTTAAATATACCAACAAGATGTGGAAACGATGGCGAGTTCAATATTTGCAGACGTTAAGACTATTTCACACTAGCAGTACGAGGTCATCTATAACCTTGAAGGAAGGCGATGTCGTTTTGTTGTTTGACAATACAAGACCACGAGTTCACTGGAAGCTAGCGAAAATTGAGGTTTTTCCTGGAAGAGATGGACGTATTCGATCGTGTGAGATCAGATGTGGCGATTCTAAAATATTTAAGCGGCCAATCCAGCTACTCTACCCTTTGGAACTTGGCCCCGCGGAGGGTGTTGAAAATTAAGTCTAAATCCATTTTTATTCATATTTCATACCCATACATTTACATATTTACAACTATTATCATATGTATGAATATAACTTTTTCTTCTTCTTTTAACCTATGCTATAATATTAAAATAATTAAGAGTTTAGTTGCATCATTTCTCTCGTCGTGACCAGATGAACTTTAAGATTAATTGTCACTTGTTTAAATTGCGAATCTAATAAATATATTGGCGCAAAATTTTAAACATTTAAAACCTACTCTAAATCAATTTCAGAATGGGAGTCGACTCTAAATATTGAGTATAAAACGAGAACCGACTTTTTGTTAATTTTAAACGACATAAACTATACTTTAACGTTTAAGAGCTCATCTTACTCTAACAGCAGCAAATAGCTAGTTTATCTTTTAAAAGTATACTTTATCCATATTGACAATGGTCATTTCATACCAAAACAAATTGAAGAAAAAATGTTTACTGATGTTTTATTCAATTTTTTAAAGTTTTTTTTTGTAAGTAGACTGAATAACTGAATATTATAAATTCGAAATAATCGTACGAAAGTGCTCTACGATGAACAAATCTGTAAATACAAATGTATGTAGGTACATGCATATCTGATGTACAGTGGATCAAAAAAGAAATCGGACATACAAGTTTTGTCTCTTTAAATCACAAAATAAAATTGATGAAGGTTTGAAAATAGCGGATTTCTGCATTTATACATAGTTTTTACTATAAAGTCTGGATATTTAGCAAAAATTACAGTTTTATTAACAAATTATCATCGAAATTCAATATAAAAGAAAATAATCGCAAATTTAATATCAAAAAAGAAATCGGACACTCTGTGTTGTACTCATTTTTTTGTTTTTTAACGGGACAAATATAACACTTTTAGGTTCTTAATATACCGTTGCATTTGTCAGATGTTTATTTGATTTGAATTTAATGCGTTATTATTAATAAGGTCAAAATGGAAGAACAATGTTGATATACAACGATAGAAGTACGAAAAATAGTGATAAAATTTTTTTAAAAAGGTAACTCTGTACGTGCTATTGCAGAAATTGCAAAAAGAAGCAATTATACGATAGGAGACATCATAAAAAGATTCAAAACAACAAAATCTGTTGAAAATTTACAAAAATCTTGAAGACCAAAAAAGTTTACTGCAGGCGATGAACGTTGGATATTGTAATAAGTTAAAAAATAAACCCCAAATAGGTGCACCAAAGTTGACGGGCGTAGGTAATGAAATACCTGCACTAAGGTATTAACCCTGAAACGATAAAAACAGTGCTGCGAAAAAGTAATTTTCATGGAAGAGTGGCAAGAAAAAAACCTTTTATCAACAAGAAAAACCGAATCAAGAAAAATAGTTTATAAGGAGCTACCAAAAGACGGATTTCTCATTCTAGAATCGTGTTTTGTTCTCTGTTATATTAAATTTACTCTCGTCAGAGACAAAACACGATTCCAGAATGACAAATCCGTCTTTTGGTAGCTCCTTATAGACTATTTCTCTTGATTCGGTTTTTTTTGTTGATAAAAGGTTTTTTTCTTGCCACTCTTCCATGAAAATTACTTTTTCGCAGCACTGTTTTTACGGTTTCAGGGTTAATATCTTAGTGCAGGTATTTCATTACCTACGCCCGTCAACTTTGGTGCACCTATTTGGGGTTTATTTTTTAACTTATTACAATATCCAACGTTCATCGCCTGCAGTAAACTTTTTTGGTCTTCAAGATTTTTGTAAATTTTCAACAGATTTTGTTGTTTTGAATCTTTTTATGATGTCTCCTATCGTAGAATTGCTTCTTTTTGCAATTTCTGCAATAGCACGTACAGAGTTACCTTTTTAAAAAATGTTTATCACTATTTTTCGTACTTCTATCGTTGTATATCAACATTGTTCTTCCATTTTGACCTTATTAATAATAACGCATTAAATTCAAATCAAATAAACATCTGACAAATGCAACGGTATATTAAGAACCTAAAAGTGTTATATTTGTCCCGTTAAAAAACAAAAAAATGAGTACAACACAGAGTGTCCGATTTCTTTTTTGATATTAAATTTGCGATTATTTTCTTTTATATTGAATTTCGATGATAATTTGTTAATAAAACTGTAATTTTTGCTAAATATCCAGACTTTATAGTAAAAACTATGTATAAATGCAGAAATCCGCTATTTTCAAACCTTCATCAATTTTATTTTGTGATTTAAAGAGACAAAACTTGTATGTCCGATTTCTTTTTTGATCCACTGTATGCACGCGCGCCGCCGCCACCGGCCGAGACGAGTATAGCTAAATGAATCTGCACCTTGCAACAACAAATTGAATTTTTATGCTGTGAATTTGCGATTTATACTTTATTTTCATCTAAAATAATGTAAATAACTTATAAACAATCAAAATCTGTACCGAGGTAGTATATAAAATGTACTTTTTTCGGCGAAAAATTATTTGGTTTAAAGTTGTCTGTTCTTTTTACTTTTTTTTTTGTGTTTTTGTAGTTGTGTGAGTTATGTATCTGTCAAATTAAGGGTTGTTCAACGCAAATTCGCTTAGGTTCTGTTGTAAAACCCACATCAGTTAGAAGAGTTGTCTAACGTGTTTAAAATTATGCAAAAGTTAGACGAAGTCTCCAAGCTAAACGACTGCGTTAAGTAGAGCAGGTTTTATTCTTTAAACGAGAACTGTTTAAAATTTTGCGCCATTGAATTTACTAATTAAAGGAGTCTTTTATATATTTGTAACCGGATCGATTTTCTAACAGCAATGAATATAAATGATTGTTAGAAAAAACAAAGAATAAAAGAAAAGAACACTTCAAATGAAGCTTGGTCTATGAAACTTATTTTTAAAATGTCATAAATTAAGAGACGCAGACATTTCTGCCGTCTTTGCTCGCTTGTCTCTTAATTTATGACATTTTTAAAATAAGTTTCATAGACTCTTCATTTGAAGTGTTTTTCTCTTTTATTCTTTGTTTTTTCTATCAATCATTTATATTTTATATTAAAAGACAAATAACTTATAAGCAAGTGAGTTTATTTTATTGTTTTAATTGTTATTATACTCTTGAGTTAACTGATGTTTTTCTCTGTATTTTTTGTGTTAATAAAGTTCCCCTGAAGAAGGCAGCAAACCCTGCCGAAACGTCGGAAAAGTCAATTTAACATAGTTGTTTCATTGCCAATATTACAGTGACCAAAAAAAGCCAAAGGAAAGATTTAAAATCGATTCCACTCAACTTATAAATTTCAAATTGGTCAATAAATCATCTTAAGTATTTATTGTTTTGATTTGGAAAGTGTAAATAAAGAAGAAATACTGAAAAGTGTAATAAGTTTTATTTAACGAACCTAGCAAAAATATTACAATATAATAAAAAGTCGACAATTACCCCTCACACACGCCACATCGAACAACCTAATCGACAAAGTACTTCAGTTTTGCATGGGCATTTACACGCCGACATGCCCAAATCAGCTGTTAGATGCTAGCGTTGTGAAATTTTAAATGAAAAGTGAAAATGACCCAAAAATATTTGAATTTTGATGCTGCAGAACCACTTTCTTGTGTTGATCAAAGCTTTATTTAATTGTTGCCTAGGGAGATTGAATTTTATCCTTGCATTTTCAGGCGATTTGTAAATTTTAACAACTAAAACATAAGAAACTATGTCGACGAACTAGTTCGTTTACATGCCATGTCAGCATACTACTTCGATTCCCAGAGTTCGCACTGCTGTGTCGACACATATTCATTTCACACGTCCCAAAAACCTTATCGACAATACGCTTCGACGAAGTAGTTCGTGGTGTGTGTTTGGGGTAAATAAGCCACAAGCTAATGACTATCAAATTCTTTGAGTATATATAATATGGAGGGCTCGTTCCTATCCCTAATGCATTGTAGTACTTGAAGTTGTGATAGGGGTCGCTGTCTCACTTTCTGTAAGTTAAGGATACAGCCGTATCCTCCGATTTGTGCTTACCTTCTCCTCGCATATAGTTCTCCGTCACATGTGATATGAAGCACTCGGCAATAACTTTGTCTTACACAAATTTGAGTAGCGCCCCCTATGATAGTCACGCATTTGGAATAGAAACGAGCCCTCCATATTATATATACTCAAAGATCAAATTTTAGGCAGACACAGAATATAAAAAAGAGATGGTTTACTGGTTGTAGTAGATTTTTTTAAAGGATTTTTGATAAACGTCATTTAACTATTTCTCGAACATTGAATTTTTTTTTTATATGAAACTTTGAGCCAGGACTTAGCTGCTATTCCATGGCTTAGTAAAACCATGGAATAAGGTTTTTTTTTATTAATATGGCGTTATAAGACACTAGTCTATACTCAATATTCCTAATATTCTTTAATATCCTTGGATCGCATTTAATGGCATCGTGTAGATTCATGTAATAGATTAGTCTAATACTTTCGTATTTCGCTCATCTTGATTCCTTATAAAGTATTAATTCGGTCATTTTTGGAAATATGCTGAATGTGACTGATATTTCACTTTCTGTTCGTGTAAGTTGCAATTGCAATTTTCTTTGCATATTGCATTGCCATTTGCATGGTTTGGTTTTTGTTGTGGATTTTCGTTTAATTTTGCGATATTGCACTTTTCCAGAGTGTTATAAAATATAAGAGAACGCAAACATATCATTTAACATAAATAAATCCATAAACATGAAAATGAATATGAAAACCGTGGCCTTTCAAGTTTTAGAAAACAATTTCTATTTTGAAACATACGAGAAACAGTTTATCAGCTGTAGAAAATCAATATGGAAAATTGGATGCCGTGAAGCACGCACTATACACCGGGTTTTCCAACTAAGTTCAAAAGTTTTCAGAATCGGTCTTCTAGAAAAGTTACGACTTTTTGAGATACCTTATGAGTTTTATGGTTAAAGAGCAACAAAATAATCGGAGTGCTTTCACATACATTAACATGCAAGAGTATCAGGATTATCAAGGTAAGTCTTTCGATGTTTATTAACGAAATCCCGTCTGGATGCAAAATTTCGAAGTTTCATAATTTATTTAATGTTGTGCTCATATGGGGTCTAGTCAAGATAAGATGAAAACCTGCTTGGTTGATATAAAGCAGACTCTTCGGGTAATCTTTGGTGCAGCAGATTTGTACTGTTTTGATTTCTCTCGTACATCCCTTACATGAACCCACATTTTTCAAGATGGCATTGGATCCACTGCTCTTTAGATTGAGAAAATTTTCCCTGTTTTAGAAACATTGCGGTGAAATTCGTACCTATTACCAGTTAGAAAATTAAATGTTAGGCGCTAGACATACGAGGCACAAGCAAGAATTGGTAAAATACCTAAGAATTATACTAGTAAGTAAACTTCTCTGGAACAAACACTTAGTAACTACAGCCGAGAAAGCCACAAAAGCCCTAATGATTTGCAGGGGACTTGCAGGCAAGCCATGGGGCTGTAAACCGAACATCCTCATGTGGATGTACCTTATGACAGTAAGACTCGGCATTACCTATGGTGCGTCTGCATGGTACAATGCAATCAAATTATGAACAGCTAGGGAGACGTATATTTGTACTACGGGTGCAATGAAAACGTGCGCTACAGCTGCTATGGGGCTTGTCCTACATCTAACCCTTCGCCACGAGGTCATCCGAAGCGCAGCAATGGGAGATATCATGAGATTCACAAAGGAAGGACTCGGTACAGGCAAAATTATTGGTTTAAGGGAAAGAGACTTAATCCGCACGTCCACAGTAACAAACCTTCTTGCATCCCAAGAGATTGTATGATCAAAAAATAAAATTTCGAGAAAAACTTTTGTATAGGGTTAAAAAAATCAACCTCGAGACTACCATCAAGTGGTACATTGATGAATCGAGAACAAACGAAGGGCCTGGTGCAGTAATTTTTGGGCCTAGAACCCAACTTTCCACACCGATGGGGCAGTCCACCAGCATCTTCCAAGAGATGGTACACGTCATAGGGAAATACCTGAATCAAAATCTCTAAATAAACTATCGTAACCAGAACATTGCCATGATATATGATAGCCAAGCTGCACTCAAGCCATTGAGCTCATATTTCATCAGCTCCAAATTCAAGGTGTTCATGGAAACAAGGGCCAGACTCCATTGCAATAATAGGCGCTTCAACTCAACTCCTTTAATAGGCCCTGCACCCGAAACATTTCAAACAAAATTGAACGAAAAGAAGGGGCAAGTAGATATAAGAACCGGAAAGAACTCACAAAGTTAAGGCAGGCAAAACAACTACTGTGCAATTACAATCAGAAACGTTTAACAAACTGAATAAGCTTAAAGTTAGAAAAGTCAGCAGAACAAAGTTTTTGTGATGCAATAATTAGGCGCTTATTAAGTACTAATTAAGTACCCAAAAATAAAATTAGGTGCTCCAGTACTTTTGGTAAAAATTGATGTTCTTCTAACTTGATTTTGCTTTTTGTCGAAAAGTTCAACTTTTTTAGACACAAATATTTTTGATTAGTTAATCGTTTGTCTAGTTTGAATTAAGTTCCCTATTTTCAGAACCATTTCGATTTGATTTTATGCAAAAAAAATATTTACATTTCCCATACATTACTCTGTTTTGTTAACTTGAATTTGATTTTCCTCAAAGAATTGCATTTAATTCAAAATAAAAAATTACTTTATGCATTATGTATTTCCCACAGGGCTAACCTAATTTAATGTTTGTCCTTAAAGCCTTTAAATTCCACTTGTTAAAACGAAAAACAAAAGAGCAATTGTATCAAAACATATCTTGGAATAGTTAGGGTGTTAGAGTGAAACAGTGACTCATTTCTTGTTCTTGGTGATCACGAATTAATATTTTCTTTTCATTTTTGCATTTTCCGTTAGCTTGCAAATGACACGTGTATACGTGGGGCTGATTTTTGTCTCTTTTTAGGTACATACATATATCTACTAACTTTCAGATTTTATTTAATCAATTTCGATGTTATTTTATATTAAAATAATGCTATATTTAAAAAGGTATGTACATATATGTATGTCTGTAGGTAGGCGGGTACATTTATGTAGGGTAGGAAGGTAGGTACCTACTTATGAATCAAAATTAAAAATGAAAGTTGCCTTGGAAAGTGCACTTTGGTAAGTAGGTAGGTACGTATATGTAGGTCTTGTTAACGCATTTAGGATTTTTATGTTGTTTCGTTTGAAATGTTGATGGAAGTTTTTGATCTTGGAGGTTAGACCGACACAATTCATCGTACGACACTTAAAAACTAGTTTTTATCATGTATATTCAGTTTGCAAAAGAAACAACTTTAATTTAAGAAACAACATATAGAAAAACGAGGATTTAATAATTTGTAGGGCCTCCATTAGATCGTAAGACAGCTTCTAGTCGACGCGGCATAGAAGAGACAAGCTTCTGGGTGTACTCAACAGGTAAACGATCCCATTCTATTTGAAGAGCTTGCTTTAAAGCAGTTTTTGACGTTATTGAATGTTTTTTCAATTGCTTTTCCAGATAATCCCACAAATGCTCGATCGGGTTCAAGTCTGGGCTTTGTGGTGGAGAATATAATTGTCTGGGAGCATAGTAAAACATCCAGTCCTTTACTTTTCGCGCGGTGTGTTTAGGATCATTGTCCTGTTGAAAAATCCAGCTGGGACCCAGTTTCAAAATTTGAACTGAAGGTTGCAAGTTCTGCTTTAGTATGTCCAGATACATGTACTGGTCCATGTTTCCATCGATAAACACTAGTTTTCCTACGCCTGACCAAGCCATACTGCCCCACACCATAACGTGTCCTCCACCGTGTTTCACAGTTTTTCGAAGATTTTGATCCTCTATTGCAGTGCCATTTTTTCGCCAAACTTTTGAAGGACCGTCGTGACCAAAAATATTATATTTGCTCTCATCGGTGAATAAGACTTTTTTCCAGAACTCTAAGTCTTCGTCTTTGCGTAAAGTGGCAAACTCTATACGATTTTCTTTGTGGTTCACTAATTAAAGGCTTTTTTCTTGGAATTCTTGCAAAATATCCATGTCTGTTCAGAGTTCTTCCAATTGTTCGCACGCAGACGCTTGTGCTGCATCTCTCCGAGACTATTTCTTGAATGGTGGGACAGTTAGTTTTTGGGTTTTTTCCGGATAGTATTAATTATCAACCTTTCATCCCTCTCGTTAAGTTTGCGTGGGCGACCTGTTCTTCGCGAGTATTTGACACTTGGTTTTTTTGTACCTTTCGATGATGTGTTGTATTGTAGATTTGGGTTTTTCAACGATGCGTCCAATTTCTGCCAATGATTTACCTTCTTTGGTATGCAAATTTACAACCACTTGGCGAAAATCTTCAGTTGTTTCTTTTCTCTGTCTTGCAGCTGACATTATCCCTATTTAAAGTATGGATTGTAACTCGACAAGCACTGACTAACGAATGGCGTAATTTTCGCACTCATTATAACATACAATAGCATTAAAACTAACGGGAATAATTACCGTACGATGATTTTTGTCTCTTTAACTGGACCACATTTTACTCTTTTTATTTATAACATGAGTAGTAAAATATGGAATGAGAAAAAATATAACGGTGATTCTATGTCATTGAGAAAGTGTTATGAAGACACTAAAACAAATTCATTTTTTTAAAACGCAGAGATGATATAAGAACTTAGCATATCGTACGATGAATTTTGTCAGTCAGAGTATGTGTATATGTAAATATTTGTTCAGTGATGAAACAATGAAAGTCTATCAGTTGCAATATATTTTCTAGCATGTTTCATAAAATTACTCAAATTGGTGGGCCAATCAATCAGATAATTGATGATCGCATAATGAAAGAACAATTGCATATTGTTTTGTATTTTATTTAAGGACGATTATTATTCTCGGCTGCCTGTTTATACTTCTTTGATGAGCCAATAAAGGTCGTATTCAGAAACGGGTTGATAATTTTTTTAAATAAGCTTGCAAAAATGTTTTTAAGAAATCTCATGCAATCAAAAGATATATGTGACGTTAACAATCAAAAAGAGGCAAAAAAATGAACATGAAACCGAGCAAAAGGGCGGAAACCTATAATTCCTAAAATATTTAAGATAATTCAATGCAGTAAATTTTGTAAAATTTGTAGAAGTTTTTTTATAAGATTGACCAAGAAAAATACTAAAGGGACCTTTTATTTTCGTCCTTTAGTGAAATGTTTTTTTTTAGGCAGTTTTGTTTGTTAAAAATATATTTAGCGCTTTTTGAAAATAAGTTTCTTAAATTTTGATTCTCAAATGCCTGTAAAATTAAAAAAGAAGAGAAAATTTAAGTAAGAAAAACTTCTTTTTATTGGAATTCATTAAAACTTATTTAACAATGATAACAAAAAATACGATAGGTAAACTAAAGATCCTTTTATAAGGATAAACAATTTTAGCGCCCTTTTGAAAAACAATCCTATCTATTTGATTTCATTTAGAGAAAAATAGAGCTGTTTTGAAAATTACAAGCATTGTATGAAAAATAGCACCCATTTGATTGTTAAAAAATAACAAATAGCCTCGTTTTTATCCTTAACTCAACATTAAAATAGTAATAGCTTCTAAACCAGCTCGTTTTGAAATACAATTTTTCCACCATTCTACTCGTATAGCTCTCTTTGATACGCAAATTTTGGTATACCACACTCCATATTTTTAAAAAAGTGCCTTTAGCACCGTTTTGATTGTTAACGTCACATATGTATATTTTTAAAAACTGATTCGATGAGTTTTGAAATTTTGATTTCCATAAATTCATATTTGTAGAAGAAATTAGATGGAATTCTTCTTGAGCTCAAATAATCTAGGGATTTATTTAAGCAATTTACTTAAATAATAAATTTCACGATTATAAACACTTTTCTTTAATTATTTATAAATTAATAATCAAAAATACATTTTTGAGAGTAATTACACTTGACCCAGTCATACATGCCCGTATGTTTTTATGAATACTACCAAAAAAATAGAAATAATAACAACTTCGCTATATGCATTTCATTAACAACTACTACTCGGAAGGTCTACAGCAATATTTTTATACCAGGTGAGGCTTTTTCTTAATGGTGAATGAAAAGTAGAAAATTCATTTCCATTACAAGTAGATAGCATAAGGACATAACGTTTATCACGCCATTTCAGCACCGTGATGCATCCATCTTTTTTTCGAGGAATGCTTTCATTTATTTCAATTTATGTTTATTGAGTCGTGGTGGTATTCTGCATCGATTTTTTCGTATTGTTCCACATAAGTCCGTGTTGCGATTTTTTAAGTACGTTGCCAAAGGTAAACTAGTATATTAATTGTCAGCGACAGAACCCTTCCATTGCCGAACTCTTACTTCCAATTGGTAAAATTCATGCCAAACTAGCTCTATTGGATTGAGTGAGATTTCATTGCCTGATTTTTCATATAAATAGCATTATAAATTGATCTGATGTCTCAAATTATTTGTACGAGTAGCTTACCAAAAATTTGCTCCTTATCATTTTCATTTTCAGAAAGATCATACGAAGAGTCCGAGTCAATTTCTGTTGGTTGATAATCTGATTTGCTTCGGTTTTCAAGATATGTAGTTATGTCCGTATCATTGGACGTATTGATATGATATGAACACTTACTATGTCCATGAATCATGGACATAAAATAACTCTTACTTTATAAATAATAATAATTTACAATAACAAATTATTTATGGTAAAAAAACAATTATACTCTAAATGCGAGTCAATCGTAATGCTTTCTACAAAAAAAAGGCTGGACGTTGAGACGATATTGAATCAATTTGTATAGGGACGTAGAACACATTTCATATTTTTCATATTTTAAATCATATATGATTCATAGACGTGGGAAACACGGTACAAAAAAATTTCTATGTATCAAATGTGATTCATGGTAATATCTTTATTTCTGATCGAAAAATAATTAACGTAGAGACGTGTTTCAATGATTTTGTATGGGGACAGTGAAGTTGTTAAAATGTTTTTATATATATTTGTTATATTCCGTTACGAAATGTTTGAGATTAATTATATTTTAATAATCTCAAATCAAATATTTTCTAATTGAAAAACTCGGGGATGGGGGAACTCTAATCTAAAAAAAAAAACAAAAAGAATTCAATTTTATTACTCTTACCATTCAAGTCTTCAAATTTACTCCACATGGTTTGAATTTCTAAGTTGCTAATAGAATAAGAATATATTAAAAATAAAAAAACAGATTATCTCGCCATAGGCGTCAAGTCAAGTCTATTCGACTTAAATTTTATTCGGAAAAAGACTCAAAATAAAAATACAAATAAAGTATACTAAGAATATGCATGTGTATATATATTTTATATTTTGGATTGAAATAAAAGCAGACGTAATAATAATATATTTATAATATACATACATATTAATAGTAAAAGTATAATTATAATATACATACACATAAATATATAATAAAATACATTAATAATAATAATATAATTATAATCCATACGCATACATAATATTAAGTATGTAATATTAAATGTTTTCGTTTATAATAATGAAAATTGGTCAGCAATTTCCTTCGACAGAAGCACTCCTAAATAAAAAATAGATATTACAATTAAAACTGTTTATAGATATTTAAAACATTAAAGATTATCATACCTTTTGGGCTCATTTTGTCATCTCTGGAATCCTGAATGTGTATCCTACCTACCTACTCTAATGCTACTTTATATATATTTCAACTTCTGCTTTTACTAACAATTCAAAATCTCTTACTTATATAGCTTCTCCTATTGCTACATACTACATACTACCTATACCTTCAAATACTACAAAATTGAATTAATAGTAAAAGGATTTCTACTTTCCCATCTTCTGCTCCTGCATCTAGTTCTTCTATAACTAATTCTATCTCTTCTCCAATTTCTTCTGCTGCTACAATTTATTGTTCTAGCACTACCATTGCTTCTACTGCTACTAGAACTACTTCTACTTGTACTATGAATTCTTTGAATTCTAGTCGAAGTAGTTTTTATACCATTACAAAAACTACTCCAACCACTACTATCAATTAAACTCCTACTACTACTATCAATACTCGTGCTATTTACAATAATTCTAGTAGAAGTGTTACTGACACTACTACTATTTCTACTTTCCCATCTTCTGCTCCTGCATCTAGTTCTTCTATAACTAATTCTATCTCTTCTCCAATTTCTTCTGCTGCTACAATTTATTGTTCTAGCACTACCATTGCTTCTACTGCTACTAGAACTACTTCTACTTGTACTATGAATTCTTTGAATTCTAGTCGAAGTAGTTTTTATACCATTACAAAAACTACTCCAACCACTACTATCAATTAAACTACTATCTATACTCTTGCTATTTAAATTAATTCTAGTAGAAGTGTTACTGACACTACTACTAATTCTACTTTCCCATTTTCTGCTCCAGCATCTAGTTCTTCTATAAGTAATTATATCATCTCTTCTCCAATTTCTTCTGCTGCTACTAGAACTACTTCTGGCTCTACTATTTTCAACCTTACATCTCATTTTATTTCTACGTCTACTAACTCTTTTTCTGCTGCTTACACTTAATCTGGGTGTTTTAGTGTTACAACTGCTAACACAACTAATTTTCTTTATTCTATTGCTTCTACTTCTGCAGCTAATTTCAGTTATTGAAGTATTGCAGCTACTTCTACTTGTACTTCTGCTATAACTAGTCCGTCCAACTATATTCCTAACTCTACTACCTATACTGCCATAAGGACTTCTTTCTGGAATACTAATACGACTGTAAGTATCCGTACAGTCCCTAGAAATCAGATTCTAAACAGAAAATATAAAATAAATATTGTTTTTTTATTTAAATAAAATTTTTACTTACAGTTTCTTCTAAAACTTCAGCCTCAGTAGGCTTCTTCCAGAACTTCAATTTTTTAATAGAAAAAAAAGCTTTATAAGTTTTTCTTTGTCCAAATAATGCACTTAGCTATGAACATAAAATAAAAAAAAAATATTTATAACATTCATTAACTTTTAAATATTAAAAATAAAATTTTCTTACATTTTTTAGAAAAGACATTCCAATCCAATTCAATTTTTTCTTGGGAGCTTTTTATTTTGTTGTTTCTCGTATAAATTTTTCTCCGTAATGATTTTTTCTCCAATTCTCACCGACTTATAAGTAAATTTACAATTTCTAAGCCTACTACCATCATTTTAAAAACAAGAAAAAGACAGTGAACATTCAATTGATTTCGTAAGCACAATTTATTTCAGAAAAAAATCCTATCCTATGCTGGTTTGAAACTCCTCACCATAACATTCCAGCGCCCTTTTTGATTTCTACGCTACCAGTACGTACTCAACAATTCTTAGCCTACCGCATTTTCCACGTGCTTCCTATTTTCACTAAGAAATTACTCACGGTAAAGCTGAAGAATCTGAAACCGATGACATATTTAAAATGGTCATTCATGACGTCAGTCTCAAAAGAAGGCCACTTGACACACAAAGTAAAAAGTGCAATACCTCCAATTCAATGCACTTTAAGTCGTATTTTACTTTAAAATGTGGTATAAGCTATTGCGGAATATCCAGCAGCCCTAGGATACTGACATGCCTGCCAACATGAAGGGCTCGAATATGGACACTCGATGCACTAATAAAAAGTGCAATACCACCAATAAAATGCACTGCCCACCGATTTTAATGGGCAATGCTGGCAACCTAAAATACTTTTATGCATACCAAAATGAAGGCCTCGAAGACGGCCACCCGATGCACATATAAAAATCCCATTATCTCCAAGAGTATGCACTTCAATAAGAATTTCAATTAAAAACGAGGTATACACGTGTTGGGGGGGATACAGGACACCTTGAATAGAAATATGCATACCAACATGAAGGTCTCGAAGATGGCCACCCGATGCACTAATAAAAAGTGCAATACCACCAACAAAATGCACTGCCCACCGATTTTAATGGGCAATGCAGGCAACCTAAAATACTTTCATGCATACCAAAATGAAGGTCTCGAAGACGGCCACCCGATGCACATATAAAAAGTGCATTATCTCCGAGACTATGCATTTCAATTAGAATTTCAGTTAAAAACGAGATATACACTTTTGGCGTAAATACAGGAAACCGTGAATAGTAATATGCATACCAACATGAAGGTCTCGAAGATGGCCACCCGATGCACTAATAAAAAGTGCAATACCACCAATAAAATGCACTGCCCACCGATTTTAATGGGCAATGCAGGCAACCTAAAATACTTTGATGCATACCAAAATGAAGGCCTCGAAGACGGCCACCCGATGCACATATAAAAAGTGCATTATCTCCAAGAGTATGCACTTCAATAAGAATTTCAGTTAAAAACGAGGTATACACGTGTTGGGGGAAATACATGACACCTTGAATAGAAATATGCATACCAACATGAAGGTCTCAAAGATGGCCACCCGGTGCACAAATAAAAAGTGCAATACCACCAATAAAATGCACCGTCCACCGATTTTAATGGGCAATGCAGGCAACCTAAAATACTTTGATGCATACCAAAATGAAGGTCTCGAAGACGGCCACCCGATGCACATATAAAAAGTGCATTATCTCCAAGGCTATGCATTTCAATTAGAATTTCAGTTAAAAACGAGATATACACTTTTGGCGTAAATACAGGAAACCGTGAATAGTAATATGCATACCAACATGAAGGTCTCGAAGATGGCCACCCGATGCACTAATAAAAAGTGCAATACCACCAATAAAATGCACTGCCCCCCCCCCCCCCCGATTTTACGGGGCAATGCAGGCAACCTCAAATACTTTGATGCATACCAAAATGAAGGCCTCGAAGACGGCCACCCGTCGCAGATATAAAAAGTGCATTATCTCCAAGAGTATGCACTTCAATAAGAATTTCAGTTAAAAACGAGGTATACACGTGTTGGGGGAAATACATGACACCTTGAATAGAAATATGCATACCAACATGAAGGTCTCGAAGATGGCCACCCGATGCACTAATAAAAAGTGCAATACCACCAACAAAATGCACTGCCCACCGATTTTAATGGGCAATGCAGGCAACCTAAAATACTTTGATGCATACCAAAATGAAGGCCTCGAAGACGGCCACCCGATGCACACATAAAAAGTGCATTATCTCCAAGAGTATGCACTTCAATAAGAATTTCAGTTAAAAACGAGGTATACACGTGTTGGGGGAGATACAGGACACCTTGAATAGAAATATGCATACCAACATGAAGGTCTCGAAGATGGCCACCCGGTGCACAAATAAAAAGTGCAATACCACCAATAAAATGCACCGTCCACCGATTTTAATGGGCAATGCAGGCAACCTAAACTACTTTCATGCATACCAAAATGAAGGCCTCGAAGACGGCCACCCGAGACACATATAAAAAGTGCATTATCTCCAAGACTATGTATTTCAATTAGAATTTCAGTTAAAAACGAGAATATACACTTTTGTCGTAAATACAGGAAACCGTGAATAGTAATATGCATACCAACATGAAGGTTTCGAAGACGGCCACCCGGTGCACAAATAAAAAGTGCAATACCACCAATAAAATGCACCGTCCACCGATTATAATGGGCAATGTAGGCAACCTAAAATACTTTCATGCATACCAAAATGAAGGCCTCGAAGACGGCCACCCGAGGCACACATAAAAAGTGCATTATCTCCAAGAGTATGTACTTCAATTAGAATTTCAGTTAAAAACGAGATATACACTTTTGTCGGAAATACAGGAAACCGTGAATAGTAATATGCATACCAACATGAACGTCTCAAAGATGGCCACCCGATGCACTAATAAAAAGTGCAATACCACCAATAAAATGCACCGTCCACCGATTATAATGGGCAATGCAGGCAACCTAAAATACTTTCATGCATACCAAAATGAAGGCCTCGAAGACGGCCACCCGAGGCACATATAAAAAGTTCATTATCTCCAAGAGTATGCACTTCAATAAGAATTTCAGTTAAAAACGAGGTATACACGTGTTGGGGGAGATACAGGACACCTTGAATAGAAATATGCATACCAACATGAAGGTCTCGAAGATGGCCACCCGGTGCACAAATAAAAAGTGCAATACCACCAATAAAATGCACCGTCCACCGATTTTAATGGGCAATGCAGGCAACCTAAGATACTTTGATGCATACCAAAATGAAGGTCTCGAAGACGGCCACCCGAGGCACATATAAAAAGTGCATTATCTCCAAGAGTATGCACTTCAATAAGAATTTCAGTTAAAAACGAGGTATACACGTGTTGGGGGAGATACATGACACCTTGAATAGAAATATGCATACCAACATGAAGGTCTCAAAGATGGCCACCCGGTGCACAAATAAAAAGTGCAATACCACCAATAAAATGCACCGTCCACCGATTTTAATGGGCAATGCAGGCAACCTAAAATACTTTGATGCATACCAAAATGAAGGTCTCGAAGACGGCCACCCGAGGCACATATAAAAAGTGCATTATCTCCAAGAGTATGCACTTCAATAAGAATTTCAGTTAAAAACGAGGTATACACGTGTTGGGGGAAATACATGACACCTTGAATAGAAATATGCATACCAACATGAAGGTCTCAAAGATGGCCACCCGATGCACTAATAAAAAGTGCAATACCACCAACAAAATGCACTGCCCACCGATTTTAATGGGCAATGCAGGCAACCTAAAATACTTTGATGCATACCAAAATGAAGGCCTCGAAGACGGCCACCCGATGCACACATAAAAAGTGCATTATCTCCAAGAGTATGCACTTCAATAAGAATTTCAGTTAAAAACGAGGTATACACGTGTTGGGGGAGATACAGGACACCTTGAATAGAAATATGCATACCAACATGAAGGTCTCGAAGATGGCCACCCGGTGCACAAATAAAAAGTGCAATACCACCAATAAAATGCACCGTCCACCGATTATAATGGGCAATGCAGGCAACCTAAAATACTTTCATGCATACCAAAATGAAGGCCTCGAAGACGGCCACCCGAGGCACATATAAAAAGTTCATTATCTCCAAGAGTATGCACTTCAATAAGAATTTCAGTTAAAAACGAGGTATACACGTGTTGGGGGAGATACAGGACACCTTGAATAGAAATATGCATACCAACATGAAGGTCTCGAAGATGGCCACCCGGTGCACAAATAAAAAGTGCAATACCACCAATAAAATGCACCGTCCACCGATTTTAATGGGCAATGCAGGCAACCTAAGATACTTTGATGCATACCAAAATGAAGGTCTCGAAGACGGCCACCCGAGGCACATATAAAAAGTGCATTATCTCCAAGAGTATGCACTTCAATAAGAATTTCAGTTAAAAACGAGGTATACACGTGTTGGGGGAGATACATGACACCTTGAATAGAAATATGCATACCAACATGAAGGTCTCAAAGATGGCCACCCGGTGCACAAATAAAAAGTGCAATACCACCAATAAAATGCACCGTCCACCGATTTTAATGGGCAATGCAGGCAACCTAAAATACTTTGATGCATACCAAAATGAAGGTCTCGAAGACGGCCACCCGAGGCACATATAAAAAGTGCATTATCTCCAAGAGTATGCACTTCAATAAGAATTTCAGTTAAAAACGAGGTATACACGTGTTGGGGGAAATACATGACACCTTGAATAGAAATATGCATACCAACATGAAGGTCTCGAAGATGGCCACCCGATGCACTAATAAAAAGTGCAATACCACCAACAAAATGCACTGCCCACCGATTTTAATGGGCAATGCAGGCAACCTAAAATACTTTGATGCATACCAAAATGAAGGCCTCGAAGACGGCCACCCGATGCACACATAAAAAGTGCATTATCTCCAAGAGTATGTACTTCAATTAGAATTTCAGTTAAAAACACTTTTGTCGGAAATACAGGAAACCGTGAATAGTAATATGCATACCAACATGAACGTCTCAAAGATGGCCACCCGATGCACTAATAAAAAGTGCAATACCACCAATAAAATGCAGTGCCCACCGATTTTACTGGGCAATGCAGGCAACCTAAAATACTTTGATGCATACCAAAATGAAGGCCTCGAAGACGGCCACCCGATGCACACATAAAAAGTGCATTATCTCCAAGAGTATGTACTTCAATTAGAATTTCAGTTAAAAATGAGATATACACTTTTGTCGGAAATACAGGAAACCGTGAATAGTAATATGCATACCAACATGAAGGTCTCGAAGATGGCCACCCGATGCACTAATAAAAAGTGCAATACCACCAACAAAATGCACCGTCCACCGATTATAATGGGCAATGCAGGCAACCTAAAATACTTTCATGCATACCAAAATGAAGGCATCGAAGACGGCCACCCGAGGCACATATAAAAAGTTCATTATCTCCAAGAGTATGCACTTCAATAAGAATTTCAGTTAAAAACGAGGTATACACGTGTTGGGGGAGATACAGGACACCTTGAATAGAAATATGCATACCAACATGAAGGTTTCGAAGACGGCCACCCGGTGCACAAATAAAAAGTGCAATACCACCAATAAAATGCACCGTCCACCGATTTTAATGGGCAATGCAGGCAACCTAAAATACTTTCATGCATACCAAAATGAAGGCCTCGAAGACGGCCACCCGAGGCACATATAAAAAGTTCATTATCTCCAAGAGTATGCACTTCAATAAGAATTTCAGTTAAAAACGAGGTATACACGTGTTGGGGGAGATACATGACACCTTGAATAGAAATATGCATACCAACATGAAGGTCTCGAAGATGGCCACCCGATGCACTAATAAAAAGTGCAATACCACCAACAAAATGCACCGTTCACCGATTATAATGGGCAATGCAGGCAACCTAAAATACTTTCATGCATACCAAAATGAAGGCATCGAAGACGGCCACCCGAGGCACATATAAAAAGTTCATTATCTCCAAGAGTATGCACTTCAATAAGAATTTCAGTTAAAAACGAGGTATACACGTGTTGGGGGAGATACAGGACACCTTGAATAGAAATATGCATACCAACATGAAGGTTTCGAAGACGGCCACCCGGTGCACAAATAAAAAGTGCAATACCACCAATAAAATGCACCGTCCACCGATTTTAATGGGCAATGCAGGCAACCTAAGATACTTTGATGCATACCAAAATGAAGGTCTCGAAGACGGCCACCCGAGGCACATATAAAAAGTGCATTATCTCCAAGAGTATGCACTTCAATAAGAATTTCAGTTAAAAACGAGGTATACACGTGTTGGGGGAGATACATGACACTTTGAATAGAAATATGCATACCAACATGAAGGTCTCAAAGATGGCCACCCGGTGCACAAATAAAAAGTGCAATACCACCAATAAAATGCACCGTCCACCGATTTTAATGGGCAATGCAGGCAACCTAAAATACTTTGATGCATACCAAAATGAAGGTCTCGAAGACGGCCACCCGATGCACATTGTTGTGTGAAACATTATTCATGATTTCACACCAAATCATAACCCACCTCAATCCCATTCGGGTTTAAATTCCAATGTCAACACCATAGCATTCAAAATGATAAACAAACATTTGATTGCTTGGTGCACAATGCAAAACAAAAATAACAATTATCTGGGTGACGATTCAGTTAATGCATAACTGAAGCGTCATCAGAATTTGGTAACAGAAAATTTGCGGCCGAACAATAAACCCGAATGAACTTTGCGAATGCACTAAATGCTGACGCAATTTAATAAGTAATAATAAAAATAAAAATATGTGTGTCACATTTAAGAAATAATAAAAAAGAAAAACTATGTGACACACTTAAACAATGAGAAAATATGTATGTCACATTAAAAACAAAATGTGTGTCATATATTGGGGTAAGGTAAATTGTTTTGATGATCCGGAAGTATGAAATGCCAGATGCAAGATGTAAATAGGAAGTTATATTAAGTAACCTAGTTTTAAGTTTAGAAGTTAAGATAGGAATAAGTATAAATAGTAAAGTAAGTTCAGAAAAAGATATGAATTGAAAAAGTAATCTGTAACTGGAGAAACCGAAATTAAAGTAGTAAAAGTCTAAAATCGTATTTTTCTTTGACCATTAAAAGAAGGAAGAAACATTCAAAAAGACAAGTAAGTATAATTAATAAGAAAGAAAACCCTTTCGGCCTCGCTGCCGAGTACCCCTTTCCGGCCATCATCAGGCCTTAAATGTGATGAAAAATCCCTTTTATACTCCCATCCTTTAAATTCCTCGTTAGGACGTTCCGCGGTTATATATAATTGGCGCAGCCGGTAGGATGGTGTGTCAGGATGGAGTTTAAATACAAAGACTTAATAAACCTAAATAAACCTCCACTTCAGGAACACCATCCGAACCAAACCAGGGTTACTTTTGGGGACACTTTAGTGTCATTTTGACACCTTTTCAGCGTTCGGATACCAGAACACTTCTTTTCAAAAAAAAAAGTCGATTTGGACACTTTTTATAAATCTAGAAACTCTTTGGACACTTTTTTAAGCAAAACAAACAATTTGTTCGAAGAATGGAACGCAACCCGTCGAAAACAACCAAAATAAAAAATACCTACACCAAACTATCTATTTCTATCTCAATCTTTCATGAAAAAAAATCTCTGTTGATACGACACACGACTTGTATATTTGTGTTTTTTGATTTTGAGAGTATTTTTCAAATTAAAAATACAGAACTATTTTGGTTCAAAATAGGAAACTTAAAAAACCACTTAAATAAATTTATGTATCCAAACCTACGAATTTGTAAGAAGAATATATTGAGTTTGCCATACAGCAGTGCATGTGCTGAGAGAATATTTTCCGAGCTTACACTTATGAAAAACAAACTTACTAATAAATTAAAAAAAAAATTGAAACGTGCCATTCAATGCTTTCAGCTTTAAATGTTTTAAGAGGCAAAGATTTGGAGCTAGAGGTAGAAACATGAGTTCCTAGTAATGTTCTTATATAAAAGTATAGAGAACAAATATCAAAGAAATAATATGATATCAAATACGAAGATTTTTAAAAAAAAAAACTCTTCTAAACATTTTTTCTAGTTGTTAATCGCTTATGTTACCTACCTGAACTTATGCAATATTTTTTTGCTTTTGTTCTTAATTGTTATTATTCTTGTCGATGAATTCGATAATGTCACTATTGGCAGAAATAACCGAAGCCAATACACCAAAGAAAAATCTGACAAATAAATTGGCACCCAGACCATCCGAACAGAAAACCTCACTCCCTCCCAAAATGGCTCTTGGATTCGAAAAATTATTAAAACTCTCCCATGGGATACCAGAATTCTCTGGAGGTACAGATCCGAGAATAGCTCAAAAACTCCAAACATTCCTTACATGAATTAGGCCAGTGATAGAACATATCCCGAACGAAGATGAAAAACTCTTCCTGCAAATTCTCCAAACTAAATTAAGGGAAGATGCACTTGATTTAATACAAACCGCTAAACCAAAAGACTTTAAAGAATTTGAAGACACACTCAATCGGGCATATCTTCCAATCGAAGATTACAACGATTTGGTAAACTGTTTGATAACAAGTCGACAAAGTCAGTTCGAAACACTGAATGTCTTCATAAGTCGGTTACGACATTCTTTAACCCAATGTCGAGAAGCAGCGGAAATTAAATATGGAGACAATGCAGAGATAGTAAAAATCCAACTATCCGACTTTGCGAAGTCTGCCCTCGCTTCAGGGATATCTAATAAGCAATTAGGCCAATATCTGTTTACATTGGAAAACAAGAGTTTTGAGGAATTGGTACGCACTGCTCTAAGTATGGAGAAACATGTGCAAAGAACTGAAACAATCCCAATAATGTCGTGCAATTCAGCATACACGATAAAAGAGGCAAAACCTTTCGAAACCCTGTCACAAACAAATACAAACCTCTCCACAAAAAACATCGTCTGTAATTTCTGTAACCTACAGGGTCACACTTACAGCGAATGTTTGAAACGCCTCAACACTCACATTTGCCAAATCTGCAAAAATTATGGTCACGAAGCCGCAAATTGTTATAAAAAAGGACAAGGCTCCAATCCATGGTACAAGGGAAATCAACTGCAAATTAACAGAGGTAATCCGCAAAATAGTTACAGAAATAACACAGCTTTTGATAGGAGAAACCCCCAAAATGGTTACCACAATCAAAACCCTAGAAACAACACAAATACTGATTATGGTAGGGGACAATTTCAGAACACACCAGATCAACGCAGATCTAATCCTTTCAGGACTAATAACACAGGGCCCCAAAACCCAGCAGGCTCTAACAATGTAAACAGGGTATTTCATATGGAAACTACTTGCGATTGGTGTGGTAGAAATTCACACACCATTAATGAATGTTCTTTTAAGACCAAGTGGGAAAGCAAATAGACGGGAAACTCAAATTAGTCGACCGAAAGATCCCCGGTTCGACTATAAATAATATTAAGGAAAATTTAGGGCAACACCAAATTACACAAAATAAAAAACATATAACATTACCTTCCATAGAAATTGGAATAGGAGTCGGAAGAACCAAAACTACACGTTTATTGGTAGACACCGGCTCAGAAGTAAGTCTCCTCAAGAAGGGAGCATTAGGAAATAATGCTATAATAAATAATAAAAAGAAGTTAACCATTAACACACCTTGTGGTTCCGGTTATACATTAGGAGAATGCATCGGTGAAATACAGATACCAACACTGCCCACATGTGAATTTCAAGTCATTGAAGATGACCTAGCCATCCCGGGTGATGGAATTTTAGGGTATAATTTTATGGGAAAATACTGTAATGTAGATGGCCCTAACAAATTATTAACGTTTTCAAAAATACATGAAAATATCACGAATAGGCAGGTAGAAGAGGTATACAGTACCCCACTGATAGAATCCAATGTAACCAAAGAAAATGGGTTGTATATTTCGCATAACGGAAGTTGTTTCACGAGGGCTCACTCGCATGTGAATAACCTAAACGAAACACAACAACCCAATCAAAAAGACCACGTTCAAAAGGATGAAGGTTATTCAGTAAAAGCCTCACTAAACTTTGAAAACAATGCACTTGAAGAAGCATGTATTTTGCGGCGCAACACTGCGACCGGCCTAGACAATGATTCTGAAGGTTCACTTTCAAAAAATTTAGATTCTTTGAACACAACTAACAATTTGCAATTACCGATATCTCAAACCCCACCTCGAAAAGTGGAACAGATAGACGTCGGGCAAAGAAAAGTTGGGACTGAAGGAAATGTTAAATTATCAAGGTGAAGTAGCACTGATAAGCAAAATAAACATAAACTCAGACAAAGAAAGAGGACCAATAAACCTTCAAATAATGGAAAAAACTTCAGCGAAACAAAAGAAGATTTAGAACAAATAACAATGAAACAAGAAATACCCAAAACAAGGTATTCAATTCAGGAAATATATAAAATTATAATTACTTTTTTATACACATTGATACATACAATTATATTAATTAGTACCGCCCACCAAGCTAGGGTACAAAAACAAAAAATAGAAACCATACAAAATAAAAATGATTTAAAAAATAAAACTTATAGTATAAACCTAAAACAAGAGTTAAAAATTCCCCCAAGGGCAAAAACAATAGTAGAACTTCCAATAAAATGTAAAGAACCAAAGATTTGCTTAGCAAAACAAATAAAAGATGGAGTATTTTTAGGTAACTGTTTATTGGCAACTGGCCAAGATAGGATTAGGGTACCCATAATAAACACACACCAACAGGTCATTTCAATAAATCATATAAATTTGGAGCTCTCAAGTCTGAGCGAATATGATATTTACAACCTAACCAACAATTTTAGAGCGCCAGACATAAAACAAGCAAAATGTTATTACACTAGAACTGACACCGAAAATAGAAACGTAAGAGTAGAAGCTCTAAAAACACAACTCAACAAGGACAAAACGCTTAATGACGAGGAACAAAGGGCCATTACGGACTTATGTACACGATACCACGACATATTTTTTTTACCAGGTGACAAACTGACTCATACCATGACAATGAAGCACGAGATACAAATCAAACAAGATCAGGCACCTATAAATACTAAGATGTACAGATTACCCGAAAAGCAACGAGGTATAATCAACGACCAACTCGCTGAGATGCTCGAAAATGACATCGTACAACCAAGCAAAAGCCCTTGGAATTCACCACTTTTAGTAGTACCTAAAAAGGCAGGTCCAGACGGTGAAGTACGATGGAGAGTTGTCGTTGACTTCCGTAAATTAAATGAATGTACAGTAGGAGATGCCTTTCCATTACCCCGTATAGAAGATATTCTCGATCAATTGGGTCACGCAAGGTATTTCAGTACACTAGACTTAGCGAGTGGTTATGACCAAGTCCTAGTAGACCCAAAAGATAGAGAAAAAACTGCTTTTAGCACGGCGTATGGACACTACGAATTTAAGCGTATGCCGTTTGGACTCAAAGGAGCTCCCGCTACTTTTCAACGCTTAATGAATTATATCTTGACTGGCCTACAGGGTCTAGAATGTTTTGTATATCTGGACGACATAGTCGTTTATGGAAAAAATATAGAGGACCATAATAGAAAATTGCAATTGATATTCGATAGATTGCGAGAACACAACTTGAAACTCAACGTAGAGAAATGTCAATTTCTTCGTAGAGAAGTTGTATATTTGGGTCATAAGTGTTCTGCAGAGGGAGCACATCCAGACCCTGGAAAAACGAGTTGTGTACAAAATTTTCCTGTGCCTCGAACAGTTAAACAAACACAATCTTTTCTTGGTCTTGCCAACTATTACAGAAAATTCATCCCAGATTTTTCAAAGATAGTTCGACCTCTTTCTAATTTAACCAGAAAAGATGTAAAATTCAAATGGACAGACAATTGTCAAGAGGCATTCCAAAAAATTAAAAACCTTCTGGTATCTCCTCCATTACTGATATACCCCGACTTCAATGAACCGTTCATTTTAACGACTGACGCCAGTGACGAAGCTATAGGAGCTGTCTTATCTCAAGGTAAATTAGGAAAAGATAAACCAATTGCGTACGCTAGTCGCACATTAAATAAAGCTGAACGCAATTATTCAACCATTGAGAAGGAAATGCTAGCTATAGTGTGGGCCACTAAGAACTACAGATGTTATTTACTAGGACGAAAGTTTACCGTATATACAGACCATGAACCTCTAACAGGCAACTTTAGAACAAGAGACCCGACCTCCAGACTAATACGTTTTCACCACAAGCTCTCCGAGTACGATTGTACACTTAAATACAAACCAGGTAAAAAGAACAATAACGCAGACGCTTTAAGCAGAATACCTGCTGCTGAGACAAAAAACACAAATACTAACGAAATTCCAAAAAACACGACATGTTTAGCAGTTACAAGAGCACAACGTCTTCAGCAAAATGCTAATCAAACAACTCAAGACACAACCAACACAAATAACACACAACGAACTGTGAAAACCCAAAACGCAAACCTTCCAAAAATGCAAGATGTATCTATCAATGATGACTTATCACAAACGTTTCAAAATAATAGTTTAGCTAACATTACCCAGAAAGAGTACAACAAGCACGACATACAGACAATACTAAAAGACTACCATGACTCACCATTCGGCGGACACCAAGGAGTAATAAATACATACAAACGCATTCGAAGAAAATACAAATGGCCTAAAATGTTTAGAGACATATCAAGATATATAAAGAAATGTCCTAAATGTCAGAAAATGAAATCCAGCCCAGAGGCAAAAATGCCAATGGTAGATAATAACGGATACTTGCCATACTCCATTTGATAAAGTATATTTAGATATAGTAGGACCACTACAAGATTCTCACATAGGAAACAAGTACATTTTAACCTTTTAAGATAATCTCACAAAATATGTAGATTTTTATGCAATACCGAATCAAGAGGCAGAAACAATTGCACATATATTTTATGAACAAATAATTACCAGATACAGGATACCCAAGCAGTTGGTAACGGATCAGGGAACAAATTTCTTAAGTAAATTATTCAAGCAGGTATGCAAACTTCTAAAAATAGAAAAACTTCAGACCACGGCATACCATCCTCAATCAAACGGTGCACTAGAAAGAGCCCATAGACCCCTAATAGAATATTTACGAACTATTTGTGACGAAAATCCAAGATCTTGGGATCAGTACCTAAGAACAGCAGCATTCGTTTACAACAATAGTATTCACGAAGGAACAAAATTCACTCCAATGGACTGTCTATTTGGTTTCACTGCAGACATACCAACTAATTTAAAGCGCGAACCAGAACCAATCTATGATCACGAAAATTATTATTTTGTTTTAAGGCATAAACTCCAAAAAACATATGCCATAGCTAGGAAAAACTTAATAAACAGTAAAAAGAATTCAAAAAATTACTATGATAAAGGTATAAAACTTAGAGCGTTCCACGTTGGAGATAAAGTCTTAATAAAAAATGAAAACAGACAACACAAATTATCCGAAATATGGACAGGTCCATACACAATAGTGGAAATTATAAGCCCAACTAACAGCGTGATTCTTGTAAAGAAGAAGCACGTAACGATACACAATAATCGTCTAAAACATTACTATGATTCGTAAAATCATAATAAGTATTAAAAATTTTTTTTCCTCTCTTTTAATCATCAGACATGTTACAATTGAACATATTTTGGGTCTTACAAACCTCCGTTTTAATGAAACTAGTGACCGGACTACGAACAACATACAGTATACAAGAACTTAACAACACAGGGGTAGTCTTCGAAAATATAGGAAAGACTATATTATACCATGACACATGGAACATTATGACAGAAATACAAATAAAAGATATAGAAGCATATACATCTGTTATCAACCAAGCAGAAGAGTCTTGGTCAACAGTCTGCAAAGCATATAGTAACAACGACATTATTTGCGGAAGCCAAACTGCGACACTACGTCAACTTATTTCAACGGTCCGCCAACACACAGATATCATACAGGAATTATTAAACCCACACCGCTCTAAAAGATCGTTATTTGATGGAATAGGAAACGGATTACATTATTTATTTGGTGTGATGGATAACCAAGATGAAAATCAATTATACAGCAGAATTGAGGAATTGGGAAACAACGAGAAAGCTTTAAGCGAATTACAAAAGAAACAAATTACGGTAATGAAGTCATCATTGGAAAATATACAAAAACCCCTTAGTACATTGGAAAGCAATCAAAAGAATATCACAGAAACCATACATTACTTATTAAAAAAAGATAGCGCAATCAACAAAACTCAAAAACTTCAAGAAATTTCGGCCACACTTACATTACAAATCCTGGAAATACAAAGAAGACAACAAACTATGCTGGATGTAATAAGCTCACTAAACCAAAACCAGTTACACCCACTCCTATTGACACCTTCGCAATTGCTAGAAACATATATGAAGGCATGCCCAAACCCCACAATTCAGAATAAAGAAAGACTTATCAACATTTTGACTAAAGTACTATCAGTACGCATCCCATGAATGGAGTATTAGTTATCCGAATAATTCTCCCGATTTTCAACCTGGAACCGTTTGACCTACAACAAATTCACCTGTTCCCCATACAAAACCAAAACAAAATCCCAACCATCCTTAATATACAAGAAGATTTTCTGGCTAAAAATACACGGACCAAGGAATTTGTACTAATGAAAAGAAGAGAATACGATACCCTACAAAAAGTAACTATAGAACTAAACAACACTTGGTATGTTGGACCACTTAATTCACCCATAATGAAAGGAACTCAGACACACATCTGCGCCATATCTCTAGTATTTAACCCATACAACGAAGATAACGTTTGCAACTATCTGTTCCAATCAGTTGAACAAAATTATCTTGTAAAACTTACTCAAAAAAACTCATGGTTATACTCTTTCCCCAAATCAATAAGGATAGAAATACAATGTTCAGGGGAATGGCACGGCTCAACTTTGAATGGGACAGGTATTATTTCACTACTGCAACCTTGCATGTTCCAAATCGGAAATCAACACATGTACTTCGAACAGACGGACAATATCGAGTTAAAAATTGACCAACCGAAACTTAAAATACCTAACCTATTATTAAGAGACTCAATGGTGGATCTGCTCAGTAAAAAGAACGCAACTAACGGCACCGTGTTAATATTAAAAGGAGTAGGAGCAAATAACATCATTAAGGAAAATTCATATGCAATGGCAGACTTGGAAAAAACAGCAATGGAATTTGAGACAATGCAGAAAGAAAGGACACAACACAAGGTATCGTCCATTTCATCAATATCAATCAGTACGGTAGCCATTCTGTGCATCATAGGGATAGCGCTGAAAAAATTCTACAACAAGACAAAGGGCTTGAAGAAACCTACATATAATTACGAAAGACCTTTACCTAAAATTTCAAACCCCATAATCCAGCACACAATACACACCTCAATACCACCTACAATTTCACCACCAATACCCATACCTCCTCCTTTACCTAAAGAAATGTCAATACCGATACCTCCTCCTGTACCAAAAGAAATGTCAATACCGATACCTCCTGTACCAAAAGAAATGTCAATACCGATACCTCCACCTATACCAAAAGGAAGATTATCATCGATACCAGTCCACCCTCCTTTATTGGAAACAACAACAAACCCACAAAACCTTACAAACACTAGTACGCCCCATCCCCCCCTTTACCAACTAGCAATGTAACAGAACAATCACGAAGATCTTTACGCCGACCAAGAAAATTTCAGTTAAACTAAAAATATTTATTTTTTCCAATCCAGTACAAAACAACAACAACAACAGCCAGATTAACAACAACCACAAACATCAACAAAAAACCAAAATTACAATAATGTCTTCAAAACAAGTAAACTCCACTCAAATGCACCATTACCTCTACAACCTAGCAAAATCAGGAAACAAACACACCGAATCGATCTCCTTGTTGAACCTACAGTCCATCTCAAATAATATTTTAAAAGAGGAAGAAGATGAAAAAATAAAGCAGTTTCACCAACACAACAACGTATTTGAGTATAAACTACTTCTGTTACCGATCGAAGTAGCAGGGTTACACTGGATGCTAATCGTTGTAAATAACGAACAAAAAACCATAAAACACTACAATACATTGGGAGTATCAGGAAACCAAGCACTGTCAAAGGTGGAACAATACATGAAAAGAGAATGGAAATCAAGAAATGGACAAACGGAGGCACCCATATACAAAATCAAAGATGTGAAGACTCCGAGAAATCTAATGGGGTTTGATGACGGGACAGTCGTATGCATGGTAACAAACTACCTGGCGTATGGCAAAAAATTAACATCATCTGTACAAGAAATAGAGAAATTTAGGACAACTCTATTCAACGAGCTGAAAAGATACCCGCATTTACGTTACATACCGTCACACTACCCACATTAGAAAATCATATGAAAAGAGGGAAATATCCCCAAGTAAAAAAAAAAAAAAAGAAAAAAAAAAAAATATATATGTATATGAAAAGAGGGAAATATCCCCAAGTTAAAAAAAAAAAAAAAAAAAGGGAGAAAAGATCCCCACATATTAATTACATCAACAAAATAAAGAGCGTCCAGGACCCCAACCACAAAAATACTTTACATTCTCACATACATAAAAACACCTACATATATGATACCTATTAAATAATAAATGTTCATACTTCTGAACATAACATTTAATTAAAAAAAATACAAAACAAAAAAACAAAACAACAATGTAACACTATCCATGCACTAAATATCAAAAAAATACATATTACACAAACAAGCCCACAATATATAGAGAATATGAGATTTTAAGATGTTAAAAAGAAAAGAAAAACAAATTATATGTGTACAAATAAACTAAAAATAATTACCACGTAATAATCAAATAAATTAATGATGTAATATTGTTATAAACTAATAAACTAAAAATGATTACCATGTAAAAATCAAATAAATTAATGATGTAATAGTAAAATAATTAGTATTTAAAAAATGAAATCGAATAAAAATTTGTAATGTAATAAATTTAATAGTTAAAAATAAACAAACACAATAGAATAAAAATTTGTAATGTTAATTGTAATTAAGACTTGTCTTTGTATTATCTATGTAATAGTAGTAATAAATTTAATAGTTAAATAATTAGTAGTTAAAAATAAACACAATTGAATAAAAATTTGTAATATTAATTGTAATTAAGACTTATCTATGTATTAAAATCTTAGGAATTTTTCAAACACATTTTATCTACACATACCACAGTCACCCCATACTCAACATCTACAACAAAGGGTAAATACATATCGGAAACAAGGAATCAAACAAAACAAACTTAGAAGGAAGAATATTTACCAATACGATGACCAGCTTATGGAGTAGAACATTTACCCACATCAACATAATATCTTCATAAACATAATTATCATGTTCATGTAAAATAACTAAAACTATATCATGTTTATATTATTAAATAAAATGTTGTAAAACTAAGAATCAAAAATGTTCCTCAAATAGTGTATATTATACTAAGTAAATAAAAATATATTAAAAGATTTGAATTAAAATTAAGTCAAAATAACAATCAACTATCTATTTATTAAATATAGACGTTGTTACTACTAAAGGAAACTGATGCTATTAATATAAACATATAACAAATAATTTTTGATCATAAGAGTATACACTAGTTAAGCCCATAAAACAAGAATTATTGAATAACTCCCATAACTTCCATAAGTGAATCATCTGAACAATTTCCAAACCCTGAATATAAACAAAATAGGAATAAAAACACATACATATTTTCCAAATTTTATAAATCATTCGTTTAGGATACAAGCTCAGCATTTTTTGCCTCTTCAAAGCAAAAAACGAACTTTTTCAAAGGGGGGAGGTGTTGTGTGAAACATTATTCATGATTTCACACCAAATCATGACCCACCTCAATCCCATTCGGGTTTAAAGGCCAATGTCAACACCATAGCATTCAAAATGATAAACAAACATTTGATTGCTTGGTGCACAATGCAAAACAAAAATAACAATTATCTGGGTGACGATTCAGTTAATGCAAAACTGAAGCGTCCTCAGAATTTTGTAACAGAAAGTTTGCGGCCGAACAATAAACCCGAATGAACTTTGCGAATGCACTAAATGCTGACGCAATTTAAGTAAGTAATAATAAAAATAAAAATATGTGTGTCACATTTAAGAAATAATAAAAAAGAAAAACTATGTGACACACTTAAACAATGAGAAAATATGTATGTCACATTAAAAACAAAATGTGTGTCATATATTGGGGTAAGGTAAATTGTTTTGATGATCCGGAAGTATGAAATGCCAGATGCAAGATGTAAATAGGAAGTTATATTAAGTAACCTAGTTTTAAGTTTAGAAGTTAAGATAGGAATAAGTATAAATAGTAAAGTAAGTTCAGAAAAAGATATGAATTGAAAAAGTAATCTGTAACTGGAGAAACCGAAATTAAAGTAGTAAAAGTCTAAAATCGTATTTTTCTTTGACCATTAAAAGAAGGAAGAAACATTCAAAAAGACAAGTATAATTAATAAGAAAGAAAACCCTTTCGGCCTCGCTGCCGAGTACCCCTTTCCGGCCATCATCAGGCCTTAAATGTGATGAAAAATCCCTTTTATACTCCCATCCTTTAAATTCCTCGTTAGGACGTTCCGCGGTTATATATAATTATATAACAACATATAAAAAGTGCATTATCTCCAAGAGTATGCACTTCAATAAGAATTTCAGTTAAAAACGAGGTATACACGTGTTGGGGGAGATACAAGACACCTTGAATAGAAATATGCATACCAACATGAAGGTCTCGAAGATGGCCACCCGATGCACTAATAAAAAGTGCAATACCACCAACAAAATGCACTGCCCACCGATTTTAATGGGCAATGCAGGCAACCTAAAATACTTTCATGCATACCAACATGAAGGTCTCGAAGATGGCCACCCGATGCACATATAAAAAGTTCATTATCTCCAAGACTATGCATTTCAATTAGAATTTCAGTTAAAAACGAGGTATACACGTGTTGGGGGAGATACAGGACACCTTGAATAGAAATATACATACCAACATGAAGGTCTCGAAGATGGCCACCCGATGCACTAATAAAAAGTGCAATACCACCAGCAAAATGCACTGCCCACCGATTTTAATGGGCAATGCAGGCAACCTAAAATACTTTCATGCATACCAAAATGAAGGTCTCGAAGACGGCCACCCGATGCACATATAAAAAGTTCATTATCTCCAAGACTATGCATTTCAATTAGAATTTCAGTTAAAAACGAGATATACACTTTTGTCGGAAATACAGAAACCTTGAATAGTAATATGCATACCAAGATTAAGGTCTCGAAAATGGACACCCGATGCACTAATAAAAAGTGCAATACCACCAATAAAATGCACCGCCCACCGATTTTAGTGGGCAATTCAGGCAACCTAAAATACTTTTATGCATACCAAAATAAAGGTCTCGAAGACATCCACCCGATGCACATATAAAAAGTGCATTATCTCAAGAGTATGCACTTCAATAAGAATTTCAGTTAAAAACGAGGTATACACGTGTTGGGGGAAATACATGACACCTTGAATAGAAATATGCATACCAACATGAAGGTCTCAAAGATGGCCACCCGGTGCACAAATAAAAAGTGCAATACCACCAATAAAATGCACAGTCCACCGATTTTAATGGGCAATGCAGGCAACCTAAAATACTTTGATGCATACCAAAATGAAGGTCTCGAAGACGGCCACCCGATGCACATATAAAAAGTGCATTATCTCCAAGAGTATGCACTTCAATAAGAATTTCAGTTAAAAACGAGGTATACACGTGTTGGGGGAAGTACATGACACCTTGAATAGAAATATGCATACCAACATGAAGGTCTCGAAGATGGCCACCCGATGCACTAATAAAAAGTGCAATACCACCAATAAAATGTACCGTCCACCGATTTTAATGGGCATTGAAGGCAACCTAAAATACTTTCTCTCGAAGACGGCCACCCGATGCACATATAAAAAGTGCATTATCTCCAAGACTATGCACTTCAATAAGAATTTCAATTAAAAACGAGGTATACACGTGTGGGGGGAAATACATGACACCTTGAATAGAAATATGCATACCAACAAGAAGGTCTCAAAGATGGCCACCCGGTGCACAAATAAAAAGTGCAATACCACCAATAAAATGCACCGTCCACCGATTTTAATGGGCAATGCAGGCAACCTAAAAGGTCTCGAAGACGGCCACCCGAGGCACATATAAAAAGTTCATTATCTCCAAGAGTATGCACTTCAATAAGAATTTCAGTTAAAAACGAGGTATACACGTGTTGGGGGAGATACAGGACACCTTGAATAGAAATATACATACCAACATGAAGGTCTCGAAGATGGCCACCCGATGCACATATAAAAAGTTCATTATCTCCAAGACTATGCATTTCAATTAGAATTTCAGTTAAAAACGAGGTATACACGTGTTGGGGGAGATACAGGACACCTTGAATAGAAATATACATACCAACATGAAGGTCTCGAAGATGGCCACCCGATGCACTAATAAAAAGTGCAATACCACCAGCAAAATGCACTGCCCACCGATTTTAATGGGCAATGCAGGCAACCTAAAATACTTTCATGCATACCAAAATGAAGGTCTCGAAGACGGCCACCCGATGCACATATAAAAAGTTCATTATCTCCAAGACTATGCATTTCAATTAGAATTTCAGTTAAAAACGAGATATACACTTTTGTCGGAAATACAGAAACCTTGAATAGTAATATGCATACCAAGATTAAGGTCTCGAAAATGGACACCCGATGCACTAATAAAAAGTGCAATACCACCAATAAAATGCACCGCCCACCGATTTTAGTGGGCAATGAAGGCAACCTAAAATACTTTTATGCATACCAAAATGAAGGCCTCGAAGACGGCCACCCGATGTACATATAAAAAGTGCATTATCTCCAAGACTATGCATTTCAATTAGAATTTCAGTTAAAAACGAGGTATACACGTGTTGGGGGAGATACAGGACACCTTGAATAGTAATATGCATACCAAAATTAAGGTCTCAAAGTTGACCACCCGATGCACAAATAAAAAGTTCAATATCTCTAAAACTATGCAATTCATGCCTTGTTTTTAATTAAAAAAACTATACATTTAATTGGAGATATTTCACTTTATATTAGTGCGTCGGGTGTCCATTTTCGGGACCTTAATCTTGGTATGCATATTACTATTCAAGGTTTCTGTATTTCCGACAAAAGTGTATATCTCGTTTTTAACTGAAATTCTAATTGAAATGCATAGTCTTGGAGATAATGCACTTTTTATATGTGCATCGGGTGGATGTCTTCGAAACCTTTATTTTGGTATGCATAAAAGTATTTTAGGTTGCCTGAATTGCCCATTAAAATCGGTGGGCGGTGCATTTTATTGGTGGTATTGCACTTTTTATTTGTGCATCGGGTGACCATGTTCGAGACCTTTATGTTGGTATGCATATTACTATTCAAGGTTTCCTGTATTTACGACAAAAGTGTATATCTCGTTTTTAACTGAAATTCTAATTGAAATGCATAGTCTTGGAGATAATGCACTTTTTATATGTGCATCGGGTGGCCATCTTCGAGACCTTCATGTTGGTATGTATATTTCTATTCAAGGTGTCCTGTATCTCCCCCAACACGTGTATACCTCGTTTTTAACTGAAATTCTTATTGAAGTGCATACTCTTGGAGATAATGCACTTTTTATATGTGCATCGGGTGGCCGTCTTCGAGACCTTCATGTTGGTATGCATCAAAGTATTTTAGGTTGCCTGCATTGCCCATTAAAATCGGTGGACTGTGCATTTTGTTGGTGGTATTGCACTTTTTATTAGTGCATCGGGTGGCCATCTTCGAGACCTTCATGTTGGTACGTATATTTCTATTCAAGGTGTCCTGTATCTCCCCCAACACGTGTATACCTCGTTTTTAACTGAAATTCTAATTGAAATGCATAGTCTTGGAGATAATGCACTTTTTATATGTGCATCGGGTGGCCGTCTTCGAGGCCTTCATTTTGGTATGCATAAAAGTATTTTAGGTTGCCTTCATTGCCCACTAAAATCGGTGGGCGGTGCATTTTATTGGTGGTATTGCACTTTTTATTAGTGCATCGGGTGTCCATTTTCGAGACCTTAATCTTGGTATGCATATTACTATTCAAGGTTTCTGTATTTCCGACAAAAGTGTATATCTCGTTTTTAACTGAAATTCTAATTGAAATGCATAGTCTTGGAGATAATGAACTTTTTATATGTGCATCGGGTGGCCGTCTTCGAGACCTTCATTTTGGTATGCATGAAAGTATTTTAGGTTGCCTGCATTGCCCATTAAAATCGGTGGGCAGTGCATTTTGCTGGTGGTATTGCACTTTTTATTAGTGCATCGGGTGGCCATCTTCGAGACCTTCATGTTGGTATGTATATTTCTATTCAAGGTGTCCTGTATCTCCCCCAACACGTGTATACCTCGTTTTTAACTGAAATTCTAATTGAAATGCATAGTCTTGGAGATAATGAACTTTTTATATGTGCATCGGGTGGCCATCTTCGAGACCTTCATGTTGGTATGTATATTTCTATTCAAGGTGTCCTGTATCTCCCCCAACACGTGTATACCTCGTTTTTAACTGAAATTCTTATTGAAGTGCATACTCTTGGAGATAATGCACTTTTTATATGTGCATCGGGTGGCCGTCTTCGAGACCTTCATTTTGGTATGCATCAAAGTATTTTAGGTTGCCTGCATTGCCCATTAAAATCGGTGGACTGTGCATTTTATTGGTGGTATTGCACTTTTTATTTGTGCACCGGGTGGCCATCTTTGAGACCTTCATGTTGGTATGCATATTTCTATTCAAGGTGTCATGTATTTCCCCCAACACGTGTATACCTCGTTTTTAACTGAAATTCTTATTGAAGTGCATAGTCTTGGAGATAATGCACTTTTTATATGTGCATCGGGTGGCCGTCTTCGAGACCTTCATGTTGGTATGCATGAAAGTATTTTAGGTTGCCTGCATTGCCCATTAAAATCGGTGGGCAGTGCATTTTGTTGGTGGTATTGCACTTTTTATTAGTGCATCGGGTGGCCATCTTCGAGACCTTCATGTTGGTATGCATATTACTATTCAGGGTTTCCTGTATTTACGACAAAAGTGTATATCTCGTTTTTAACTGAAATTCTAATTGAAATGCATAGTCTTGGAGATAATGCACTTTTTGTATGTGCATCGGGTGGCCGTCTTCGAGACCTTCATTTTGGTATGCATGAAAGTATTTTAGGTTGCCTGCATTGCCCATTAAAATCGGTGGGCAGTGCATTTTATTAATGGTATTGCACTTTTTATTAGTGCATCGGGTGGCCATCTTCGAGCCCTTCATATTGGCAGGCATGTCAGTATCCTAGGGCTGCTGGATATTCCGCAATAGCTTATACCACATTTTAAAGTAAAATACGACTTAAAGTGCATTGAATTGGAGGTATTGCACTTTTTACTTTGTGTGTCAAGTGGCCTTCTTTTGAGACTGACGTCATGAATGACCATTTTAAATATGTCATCGGTTTCAGATTCTTCAGCTTTACCGTGAGTAATTTCTTAGTGAAAATAGGAAGCACGTGGAAAATGCGGTAGGCTAAGAATTGTTGAGTACGTACTGGTAGCGTAGAAATCAAAAAGGGCGCTGGAATGTTATGGTGAGGAGTTTCAAACCAGCTTAGGATAGGATTTTTTTCTGAAATAAATTGTGCTTACGAAATCAATTGAATGTTCACTGTCTTTTTGTTGTTTTTAAAATGATGGTAGTAGGCTTAGAAATTGTAAATTTACTTATAAGTCGGTGAGAATTGGAGAAAAAATCATTACGGAGAAAAATTTATACGAGAAACAAAAAAATAAAAAGCTCCCAAGAAAAAATTGAATTGGATTGGAATGTCTTTTCTAAAAAATGTAAGAAAATTTTATTTTTAATATTTAAAAGTTAATGAATGTTATAAATATTTTTTTTTTATTTTATGTTCATAGCTAAGTGCATTATTTGGACAAAGAAAAACTTATAAAGCTTTTTTTTCTATTAAAAAATTGAAGTTCTGGAAGAAGCCTACTGAGGCTGAAGTTTTAGAAGAAACTGTAAGTAAAAATTTTATTTAAATAAAAAAACAATATTTATTTTATATTTTCTGTTTAGAATCTGATTTCTAGGGACTGTACGGATACTTACAGTCGTATTAGTATTCCAGAAAGAAGTCCTTATGGCAGTATAGGTAGTAGAGTTAGGAATATAGTTGGACGGACTAGTTATAGTAGAAGTAGCTGCAATACTTCAATAACTGAAATTAGCTGCAGAAGTAGAAGCAATAGAATAAAGAAAATTAGTAGTGTCAGTAACAATTCTACTAGAATTAATTTAAATAGCAAGAGTATAGATAGTAGTTTAATTGATAGTAGTGGTTGGAGTAGTTTTTGTAATGGTATAAAAACTACTTCGATTAGAATTCAATGAATTCATAGTACAAGTAGAAGTAGGTCTAGTAGCAGTAGAAGCAATGGTAGTGCTAGAACAATAAATTGTAGCAGCAGAAGAAATTGGAGAAGAGATAGAATTAGTTATAGAAGAACTAGATGCAGGAGCAGAAGATGGGAAAGTAGAAATAGTAGTAGTGTCAGTAGCCCTTCTACTAGAATTATTGTAAATAGCACGAGTATTGATAGTAGTAGTAGGAGTTTAATTGATAGTAGTGGTTGGAGTAGTTTTTGTAATGGTATAAAAACTACTTCGACTAGAATTCAAAGAATTCATAGTACAAGTAGAAGTAGTTCTAGTAGCAGTAGAAGCAATGGTAGTGCTAGAACAATAAATTGTAGCAGCAGAAGAAATTGGAGAAGAGATAGAATTAGTTATAGAAGAACTAGATGCAGGAGCAGAAGATGGGAAAGTAGAAATAGTAGTAGTGTCAGTAACACTTCTACTAGAATTATTGTAAATAGCACGAGTATTGATAGTAGTAGTAGGAGTTTAATTGATAGTAGTGGTTGGAGTAGTTTTTGTAATGGTATAAAAACTACTTCAACTAGAATTCAAAGAATTCATAGTACAAGTAGAAGTAGTTCTAGTAGCAGTAGAAGCAATGGTAGTGCTAGAACAATACATTGTAGCAGCAGAAGAAATTGGAGAAGAGATAGAATTAGTTATAGAAGAACTAGATGCAGGAGCAGAAGATGGGAAAGTAGAAATAGTAGTAGTGTCAGTAACACTTCTACTAGAATTATTGTAAATAGCACGAGTCTTGATAGTAGTAGTAGGAGTTTAATTGATAGTAGTGGTTGGAGTAGTTTTTGTAATGGTATAAAAATTACTTCGACTAGAATTCAAAGTAGTGGTTGGAGTAGTTTTTGTAATGGTATAAAAACTACATCGACTAGAATTCAAAGTAGTGGTTGGAGTAGTTTTTGTAATGGTGTAAAAACTACTTCTACTAGAATTCAAAGCATTCAGAGTACTAGTAGAAGTAGTTGTAGTGGTAGTTTAAACGATAGTAGTGGTTGGGGTAGTTTTTGCAATGGTGTAAAAACTACTTCTACTAGACCTGATTTGTAGAAATCCTCTTACTATTAATTCAATTTTGTAGTATTTGAAGGTATAGGTAGTAGTATGTAGCAATAGGAGAAGCTATATAAGTAAGAGATTTTGAATTGTTAGTAAAAGCAGAAGTTGAAATATATATAAAGTAGCATTAGAGTAGGTAGGTAGGATACACATTCAGGATTCCAGAGATGACAAAATGAGCCCAAAAGGTATGATAATCTTTAATGTTTTAAATATCTATAAACAGTTTTAATTGTAATATCTATTTTTTATTTAGCAGTGCTTCTGTCGAAGGAAATTGCTGACCAATTTTCATTATTATAAACGAAAACATTTAATATTACATACTTTTATACCATTACAGACTACCAGACTTTGCGAGTGTATTTCAAGCTGAAATACTAGCAATCAAGGAGGCATGCAAGTTGCTCCAATCTAACCAAAACCAATTCAGAAATATAGCTATCTGCTCAGATAGCCAGGCGGCCATTAAGGCCATTAAATCATCTACATCTACCTCAGTACTTGTCCAGGAATGTCGGGACGAACTGGCGAGTCTGAACATTGACCTCCAGGTCACTCTCATTTGGGTTCCAGGTCACAGTGACATAGAGGGTAATGAACAGGCTGACGCTTTAGCTCGGAAAGGCTCGGCCTTACATAGCTCACTAGCGGAGAAAGTTAATATTCCTCTTGTTGCTATGAAGAGAAAAATCTTCTCGATTTTTCTCAATGAATCCAACTGTAGGTGGAGCAGTCTCACAAACTGCGTCATATCAAGAAAGATATGGCCTACTTACAACAGCTCACGTTCCAACGATCTAATATGCAGACCCAGGCGCGACATAGCCAGGATCACAGCAATATGCACCGGGCACTGGCCCATAGGTGAACATGCACGAAAGCTAGGCATCCCCTACAACCCACACTGCCGTAGTTGTGGAGATCCACAAGAAAAAGAAACTGTGGTTCATTTTCTTTGCGATTGCCCTGCCTTAGCAAATTACAGGATGGCTTCCTTTGGGAAAGCCTTCCTTGATGACCCCAGCGAACTTTCGGAGAAGAAAATCAAAGATCTGATTATCTTTCTGAATGCGACAAAATGGCTTTAATAATGCTCCGCTAAAGTATATAAAAGCCATTTTCTTCCGTACTAAATCTTTATTAGGTTGACACGAGTTTAATGGTATCAAAACGGCGCACCCCAGCGCTAATTGAGTTGCGGGCCCAGTTGGCTGGCGACTACCATCTCTACCTACCTACATACTTAATATTATGTATGCGTATGGATTATAATTATATTATTATTATTAATGTATTTTATTATTTATTTATGTGTATGTATATTATAATTATTCTTTTACTATTATTATGTATGTATATTATAAATATATTATTATTACGTCTATTTTTATTTCAATCCAAAATATAAAATATGTATACACATGCATATTCTTAGTATACTTTATTTGTATTTTTATTTTGAGTCTTTTTCCGAATAAAATTTAAGTCGAATAGACTTGACTTGACGCCTATGGCGAGATAATCTGTTTTTTTTATTTTTAATATATTCTTATTCTATTAGCAACTTAGACATTCAAACCATGTGGAGTAAATTTGAAGACTTGAATGGTAAGAGTAATAAAATTGAATTCGTTTTGTTTTTTTTTTAGATTAGAGTTCCCCCATCCCCGAGTTTTTCAATTAGAAAATATTTGATTTGAGATTATTAAAATATAATTAATCTCAAACATTTCGTAACGGAATATAACAAATATATATAAAAACATTTTAACAACTTCACTGTCCCCATACAAAATCATTGAAACACGTCTCTACGTTAATTATTTTTCGATCAGAAATAAAGATATTACCATGAATCACATTTGATACATAGAAATTTTTTTGTACCGTGTTTCCCACGTCTATGAATCATATATGATTTAAAATATGAAAAATATGAAATGTGTTCTACGTCCCTATACAAATTGATTCAATATCGTCTCAACGTCCAGCCTTTTTTTTGTAGAAAGCATTACGATTGACTCGCATTTAGAGTATAATTGTTTTTTTACCATAAATAATTTGTTATTGTTGTTAAAGTAAGAGTTATTTTATGTCCATGATTCATGGACATAGTAAGTGTTCATATCATATCAATACGTCCAATGATACGGACATAACTACATATCTTGAAAACCGAAGCAAATCAGATTATCAACCAACAGAAATTGACTCGGACTCTTCGTATGATCTTTCTGAAAATGAAAATGATAAGGAGCAAATTTTTGGTAAGCTACAAATAATTTGAGACATAAGATCAATTTATAATGCTATTTATATGAAAAATCAGGCAATGAAATCTCACTCAATCCAATAGAGCTAGTTTGGCATGAATTTTACCAATTGGAAGAGAAAAGCTTACTAGCTTTTCCGGAATTGAGGCGATTACAAATGAAAATGGAAAAATTGATCAGCTGATATTAAGAGGGCAATATGTGGACACTGACGAAATGAAGAGATTTTTTGGTGTTCTAATGCTAATGGGTGTCTTAAAGTTTCCGACAATTTAACACTATTGAAAACTCGATTCATTGTACAACTAACCGCTTATGCATCCGATAAAAAATGTCGTAGAACAGATTTTCCCTTATATCGTATAATTAAATTATTGGCTAACTTTCGGTCGTTATATATTCCTGACGAAATAATTGTAGTGGATGAATCAGTGGTCAAATTTCCTAATCGACTGCAAATAAAAACCTATAACCCTTCAAAAGCCAGTAAGTACGGCATAAGAGTGTATAAAATGTGTATAAATGTACTCGTACGTTTGATAGCTAAACGTGGTCCTACGAAATATATGTTCGATAGCAACTTCGGCAATGGAAGGGTTCTGTCGCTGACAATTAATATACTAATTTACCTTTGGCAACGTACTTAAAAATTCGCAACACGGACTTATGTGGAACAATGCGAAAAAATCGGTGCAGAATACCACCACGACTCACTAAACATAAATTGAAAAAAATGAAAGCATTGCTCGAAAAAAGATGGATGCATCACGGTGCTGAAATGGCGTGTTAAACGTTATGTCCTTATGCTATCTACTTGTAATGGAAATGAATTTTCTGCTTTTCATTCACCATTAAGAAAAAGCCTCACCTGGTATAAAAATATTGCTGTAGACCTTCCAAGTAGTTATTAATGAAATGCATATAAAATAAATTACCAGACGAGGGTCCAATTTCAATGTTGCAAGCTCAAGAAATGCTGTTTTGCTTGCGCAACAATTCCTCCAACAATATTACGGCCAAGCGAAATTGTTAATATTTCTATTTTTTTGGTAGTATTCATAAAAACATACGGGCATGTATGACTGAGTCAAGTGTAATTACTCTCAAAAATGTATTTTTGATTATTAATTTATTAATAATTAAAGAAAAGTGTTTATAATCGTGAAATTTATTATTTAAGTAAATTGCTTAAATAAATTTCTAAATTATTTGAGCTCAAGAAGAATTCCATCTAATTTCTTCTACAAATAAGAATTTATGGAAATCAAAATTTCAGAACTCATCGAATCAGGTTTTAAAAATTATACATATATTTTTTGAATTGCATGAGATTTCTTAAAAACTTTTTGCAAGCTTATTTAAAAAAATTATCAACCCGTTTCTAAATACGACCTTTATTGGCTCATCAAAGAAGTATAAAAGTATAAGTATAAGTATACCTACTTACCAAAGTGTAGGTACCTACCTTCCTACCCTACATAAATGTAGTAGGGTACCTGCCTACCTACATACATATGTACATACCTTCCTAAATATGGCATTATTTTAATATAAGATAACATCGAAATTGATTAAATAAAATCTGAAAGTTAGTAGATATACCTATACCATTTTTACCATGAAATTAGGTATGAAAGTACCGCAATTTTGTTAACGGTCTAGTAGGTCAACCTAAGAATAACAACAGGTATCCTAAGTGGACACTGCAAACTTAGAAGTCACCTGAGTTTACTTAGTGTGGTAAGCAGTGCCACATGTAGATTCTGCAACATACATGAGGCAACACCAGACCACATACTGGGAGAATTTTATCCACTCATGCACCAAAGGTGAAATCATAACATATCCTCTTTTAAGCTGCCCCAAATACTAAAATTTCTAACAGTAATAGATTTGGAGGAAGAACTGTAAGATGAGCAAGCTTTACCAGATTCTGGTGGCGGCATAATAGATCTCTAGGTCGCAGTGCAATACCTCCGAATACATAATTCATTCATAATTCAAAAACAGCTGCGGCACGTCGAAACAATGATGTGCAAACGTGAAGAGGATAATTTAATCTTCCTTGCAAAAATGTATCACTGATAAAAAAAAATTGGAATGTTCGTTATCAATAAATTTAAATTTAGTAAGTTTATGTAAACTGTGGAATTACTTTTGTGGGCGACGTTTCGAGCATGGTTATTGATTATGCTCAACATCAGGCTTGTTCGTGGTTTAAGGCATAATGAAACAGAACCAGTGAAGGGTGGGCCAAATATTATGGCATTATGGAACACAACGTCGTTCAAGCGGATGGTCGCGCGCCTTCAATTGCTGAGTCAAATGGACCTTGTAAGCGAATAATCCAAAATCTTTGTGCAGAATTCTCTTCAGGCTAGTGTGTGAAATGTTGAGATCGATGGCGGGTTGATGTTCGTTGATTGAGTCTCACACTTTCGGCTACAGTAGCCACATTCTCGTCTATGCGTATCGTACGACGACGGGGACCACGAGTCTTGTCCACTAGCATGTTGGGGTTTTTTAATATTTCCCAATGTTGTAAAGCGACTCATTTCGTTCCGCGAATTTCCGAATAGTGAACTTTTTTTTTGTATGTAAGATGGACTTCCATGTCATACAGCCCGGTCTAAAAACTTATTAACAAGAAGCGGATATCTCCTTGTTGACTTGGACGAGCCCTGACATGAAACTTATTTGTATATGCCTTTGACAGAATGCCAAAGGAAACCAGAGTTCTTCCCTGTTCTAATGAAATTACTCCGACTTTTGGCTCAAACTGAAAACGATTCATACAATCAAAATTGATTTCGTTTGTTATGATTGTTTATTAAGATTTTCAGACTGATAGGATTTCTTAGCAGTTAGGTTTTAGGCAAAGATTATACATCTAACTTTTACTTACGATTTACGTTTTTAGTTTTACACTACGCTTTTAAGTTGTACTTACGTAAACACCTAGAAAACTGTTTATATTAACTTACGAAGAAACTACTGCGATTTAGTGATCACTGAGTTAACGCGATAGCTAGATTCGTTTAACAGGAAACACAATTTTTCTTACCGTAAGTTGAAAACTTATCACTGCCAGTTATTTAAGCTGTATATATTGCGTAAGTAAGAAAAAACTTGTTTATACTTGTAAGTTTTTCTCTCACAGATCACGAAAGTTTATAAAATTTACTGTTAGACACTTACAAAGCCATTTACCCTTGTAAGGTTTTCAGTTAGCGACTTACGTAAGAAAAACTCCCATCTGTAATCTTGGCCTTAGTCCATAGTATAAGTATGTTGAATGAAATATAAAGCTTAATTTATTTTCTGCTCTGTACTTGTACTGAATAATACAAATCAGTGCAGCCATTCATATACGCATCCAACGATGTCTGATAAATTAAATCCTTTAAAAAAAAGGTTTTTATATCTATAACTAGCTTAAATACACCCGCTTCGCCGGGTGCTAGTAAATAAATAATTCCATACAACGAACAAAAAATTTAATTTATATTGTGTTTAAATTTTAATACATTTTATTCAAGTGCTTTTTTAAAATAATATTTTTTGTTTCCATCGTTTAAAATTATTAAGGCGGATGGTTTGCCTGCACGTGAATACTGATGGAACCTCTAAATTAATACCGCATAGTCCGAAAGATTGGTCTTGTGCCTTATTAATCGTAATGTCAAAAGCAAGTCGTATAGGAATATGATGACGTTTGAAATCGAATGATAAATCGGTTGGAATCTTCTTATTTTTCCTATACTTATTTTTCTTTTCTTCTTACCATATCTACCTACTATTATCAGTTTTGTAAATTGGTTTGTAGGTTCTTCTATATTTTAATGTATATAATAGCTGTGTTTTATTTTCCCCCAGATCTGATCCAGATTGGATCTTCATTCAAAATTACATGTAAAACAAAAACAACACAAGGCCCAGATTTGTTTGTATTTGTTGTTTTTCATGTTATTTTGAAAACAAAATCCAATCTGGATCAGATCTGGGGGAAAATAAAACACAGCTAATATACATAAAACTTCGTTGCTTAATTATTTAATTCTATGTACTATAAAAGATAATAATCTTAATGTACCATGTTATTTATAGTAATAATAAATTGAATTGAATTTGAATCATTGGAATCCTCGGATATAAACTGAAACATTTCATTTTTTTACCGCTATTTTTATAAACAGTGGCCTAATGAAATAGCCAGTTGCATTCCTCCCCTTAAACTTTATAACCTTGAGTCCAATTTCGGACGTACAGAGATTCTTTTTTAGCTGCACTACACCAATCTGGAATGTTTTACCCGGCTCAATATTTCCCACTCAATGTGCGGACATTCAAAACCAATGTGCATCGGTATCTCCTTTCTAATCCTATCCTACTTTCCTATTTTATTTTATACATATTTTAAAAACATTAAGAAAACATATACATATGTATGTACATCTTTTTATTCTAAAAAATCGAATAAGCAAGATGAAATTTTGTGCTGTTGGTGTGTTTTGATAGAGTTTCGATCATTTTAGGTAGGTGTACAAATCGAAAGATAGGTAGATTACCTTTTCTAATAACTTCATTTTTAAAGGTAAATTTTAGGGCGGATTACAAAACTTCGGCTTGACCAATTTTCAAAAAAATTGTTTATAAACCATCTCCAAGTGGTCCCCTTTCATTTAAAAAAAAATTATAAAAATCCATCCAGCCGGATTCTAGTTATAAGGTCACACACAAAAGTTAAACTCGTTTTTATATATATAAGATGTACAATAGTTTTCGTTTAAAAATCGATTTTCAGTTTTATATCCAATAGCTGGATATAAACGGCTTCGCCAGGGTAGTCAAGTAAAAATTTTGTTTTGGCAGATGTTGTTAGCCGTTAGCCTTACTAATCGATCGATCAGTCACTTAATAAATAAATAAATCTTAGGAAACCAATCTATAAAAAAAAAAATAAAATAAATTAATTTAGAGTTTAAAGTCTTCCCGTATATAACCGACTTACAGCTCTTAACCCTTCCCTCGACACGTTTTTTATATTTCTATCAAAAAAATAACAAATGTTTAAGAAAATAAGCATCTTTGTGCGTGCAATAGAACTGTTCTCTTTATTATTTTCGACTTTCTCAAAAAAGACTTAACTAAAATGAATGACTTTCAGTTGTTTGATGAGTTAAGTTGCCTAAAATAATTCTTTAATTTAAATAAAATTATTTAATGATTGGGCAGTAAAAAAATCTGGATAGAAATATCTAACCAATTCTCAAGGAACAACATTTTTTTATCGGGAACTATTCACAAATTGTAGAGTTTAGTTTGTATCTGGTTTGGGTCTGTTCTTCTGATCTTGCTATTTTATTTACAAATTATATCCGTCCAAAGTTGAAGTAAACCCTCATATCTGGTCTGGCGCTCTTTCGACTCACTCTGGTCTTTACTATAGTAGAAAGTACCATCATTGAAACATTTACGTCGCTTCAACCTCGTCGTAATATTTTATGTTGTCCCCTTAAAAAATTCAACCATAATTGATCTCGAGTCAAATTTCGGTCATAATGTTAAATTCAGAGATTCTTACTTACGTCGGACTACACGAATGTAGAAATCCAAAACCAATGTGCATCGGAATTACATACTCGTATTAAATACTCTCCACATTCCCTAATTCTCGAACAAGTGTTGCTTAACATATATAAAGATATAAAGGGAAAAGGTTCACGTAACTGTAAGAACGCTGAAACTAAGTATGTCTAAATGTAGGGAACAAATACCAAAAACTATTGAAGTAATTTTGCCTATGAATTTTATTTATTGTTTGATTTTATATCAGGCTTTTTTGGCCACGTTCTTCGTTATGCAAATAAAAAAACTTATTTTATATTGTTTTATATTTTTTTTCAGACGATGACAAACTACGAAGTTAAGAGAAATTTTCATCGCAAAGAGATGCTCCCAGTTTATTCTGGAATATTTATAAAACGCGAAACCGGCGTGTTATGTTGTAACGCTAAATGTTTCTTCGGCTAAAATGCACCACTGTTTATTTGCTCGTGAGTCCAAAACTGATGCACTAAATCACAGATATTCCGAACAGAAAGTTTTAGTACGTTTATCAAGTGAAATCTTTCGGAGAATGCGCCCATAATACGGGGATTCATGTGCTGACTGATATAGTTTTAACAGTTAGTCGATTAATTTTAAAAAGAGCCCAATGTGACAGTCGAATCTTTTATTCTTCAAACTCAAGAAAATGTCAAAAAGATGAGCTTTGAGGACAACCTATCGCGTAGATATGGTACCAGTGAAGGTGCGTTAAATTCATAAAATCATCGATGGATTCCTAACACCCAACTTAAACAAAAACGTCCATAATGTGTTCAAAGGTAATCTTTTTTATAATAATTATCAATCAAAACGCAAACTTTATTTGTTTTAAGAGTAATAACTTAGAATTAATATTCAATTTGACCTTTCTTAAATTATATACTTCTCCTTTTCAGATCTTCGAATTAAAAAAAATCACACGAATGACGAATCCACAAACAATGTAATAAGAAAAAAGAAAAAGTATAAACTACATCGTTCGTGAGTAATAGATCTAAGTTATCTAAGTAAAACCCGAACTTATGTTCTGTACCCAAAAGCAAAATTGGACCAAAATAATTATAAGTTTAGTTGCGACTTAAGACATTTTTTTTAGTTTTAAGTTTTTATTTTATATTTTTTTGTAACTGCATATAACCATTTAGTGTATAAGAAACAACAAAAAGACAAAATGTAAAAACTTGAATTTACATGAAATTTTTTTGATAAGTGATTTCAAATTGGTTATTTATCTGACTTAGGTATAAACATTTTCAAACAAAATGTAAAAACTTGAATTTACATGAAATTTTTTTGATAAGTGATTTCAAATTGGTTATTTATCTGACTTAGGTATAAACATTTTCAAACAAAATTCAAACAAAAATCAAAAGCACTTTCCAGTTTGCAATGAAGCGATGATATTTAAATGAAAAATTAAATGTTCTTAATAATTTGAGTTGCTAGTATTTAAAAACTCTAAGATTAAAAATGATTGTGTTCAGTTTCTGAACTAATTGTTTATTTTGGTAATTTTAATGGAAGTTCATATACGTACACATTTTTATTTAATAAACAAATTGAGGGTCAATTTTTTAATTATATTCATTTCTAACTGAATCCAACATTGAACATTGCTCAGACAATTTTCTGAAAATATTCCAGGTAATTCTTTGACCTAAAAAAGTTGATTTTGGAATTTCAGATTTCTAAAGATGTTAAAAAAATTACAAGAAAGTAAGGGGCGTCTGTAAATGAATTTTAATAAAACCACCATAATAATTATAATTATAAAAGTAATCTGGAAATTACAAACTTAATAGAACTGCAAGGACTATTGACTCTGAACTGTTAAAAGTAAATCAAATTTTATATTTCAGGGAATTTCTTATGGTAACCTATATTAGTTTGATGATTGAGATTTTGATAAGATTATTCCTTATTTCGCATATTACGTCATCATTGTTGTTTGGATTGGGGATAGCTTGCAATATTGTAAAACTGTCGGAGCAGATATTGGTTTTTCCGCAAATAATTTGTTGCAATTGTAATGGCTTTAAAAACTGATTTGAAATCTGGTAGAATTCCAATGTTTAAAATAAAGCCGTCTTTTCGTGTAACTTCGACTGAGGTATTTTCTTTAGTCTCTGAACCTTCTGTAAAAAAGAACATCTATCCTTTATCTAAAAGTTTTGATTCGATTATTAAAAACATGTGGATTTGTTTTTGTATATTGCGATAGTGTCATATCAATCGATTTGGGTTTAATATGCCAATAAGGAAAAAATTTAATTTTTTTTTTTAAATTCCGTAAAAGCGTGTGAAAATAGCTTGATAGTCGTAATGGGATTTGGATCTTAAATAATGTTGCCAGTTTATTTGTTAGGTTACGAAGTGATTTAATTTTATAGAAAGTTGCTGGTGCTTCAATGAGCAAAATTAAATTCGATTGTATTGACAAGCTTGTTTAGTTTTTGAAAGTTGGCTTTATGAAAGTTGAAATTGTATTCAGATATAGTGGAAGTATTAACTGTTTCGTAGGAGAAAGACATAAGGAGAGGCGGGTGAAAACGATTAAGAGTAGAAAGAAGTTGATTACTTTCAATTACTATATAGTTATCAGAGTCCGGTGTGAAGATGAGGTCGAGTTGCCTACCAAGGCTATTGGTGACGCCACTTACTTGAAACAGGCTAGAATCAGTAAAAGAATCTGTCAATAAAGTTTCTTTTTTAGACTTGGCATTTGTTGGATAGTAGTAGGTGCCTTCGTCGATGAGAGACAATTCGATGTATGGGAGATTAAAATCGCCCAAGCTTATGATATTAGATATTAGAGCTGGCGGCATTGAAGATAAAATCGATTTCCTCGACAACGAGTTGATACCTACTTAAAGCTTTAGAAGGACGAATGTAAAAAAAATGATATATACATTCCGAGATTCAAATTTGACTTTTATTGCAATAAAATCAAAATCAAAATCAGTTGATTGTGATGATTATTGATAGCTAATAAGAAACCACGAACAAATTGTTGTTAAACAGCGAAAGTCAAAGAAATAAAACAGAAACAATTAAAGTTACAAAAACGAGATCCTTATTTCTCGAAGGTTTTATTCAGATTAATTTACATGAACGTTGGAATTTGAAATTATAATGAGACAGAAAGAGTGAATAAGATATAGTTTGTAGTTACAAAGAAAATAGATGCGTTCGAGTATTAATAGTTTTGTTCAATGTAGTGCGTTTGAAACTTCAACACTCCTCCTCAAACGTGCTGAATAATCCGCATCTTTCTCTGAGATCCTTGACTCTTCCTGCTGGTAGTGGTTTTGTAAGAAGATCTGCCACCATGTTGGTACTTTCACAGTAGTCACATCTTACAATACCATTTGCAATGTAGTCCTTGATAAAATGATACTTTGTATCGATATGTTTGGAACGGCCGCTGAATTTTTCACTGGAGATTAATTTTAAACAGCTTTGATTGTCTTCTAATATTAGGATGGGTTCCTCGATAATTTCGTCCATATCTTCTAGTAATCTTTTTAACCAAACTGCTTCTCTGCTAGCCTCTGCTAATGCGATAAATTCTGCTTCCGTCGATGAAAGAGCTACGCAATTTTGCTTTCTGCAACACCAGCTTACTGTTCCACCGAAGACTTTGAAGATGTATCCGCTATTAGACTTTCGTTCTGTTCGATCCTCTGCCCAGTTAGCATCCGCGTAACCAAAGAGTTTGGATGTTTCTTTTGTTTCACCCAGTCCCAGTTTAAAGTCCGCTGTGCCTTTGAGGTACCTAACCAATCTCTTTAGCTCGTTCCAGTCTTCTGATGAGGGTTGAGAAACCTTTCTAGCTAGTATACATACACTAGCTGCGACGTCCGGCCGAGAATTAACGGAAATATAAAGAAGACATCCGATATACTTTTGATATTTTTCGTTGTCCGATAGCAAACATGGATCAGACTTTTCTTTACCGTAGCTGGGTTCCAACGGAACATTTGAGATTTTAGCATTTTTCAAACCCATGTCTTCAACTATCTTTTTTATGTATCCTGTTTGGCTTATTGAGAAATTACCGTTGTTATTGCGATTTACATCAAGTCCAAGATATTGTTTGATGGCTCCGAGATTTTTAAGCTCAAACTTAAGCCCCAATGACTTGCTAACATCTTCAATAAGTTGCATATCTTTACTTGCAACTAACAGGTCATCAACATAAATTAAAACGAAAATCCATGTACTCTCAATCTTTGTTGTATATAAGCATTGGTCATTTTCACTTCTTTTGAACCCAATGTTGAGTAATACTTCATTTACAACTTGATTCCATGACCGCGCAGACTGCTTTAACCCGTAAATACTTTTATTTAATTTGCATACTTCATTCTGCTTACCTTCAATTACGAAGCCTGGAGGTTGTCGCATGTAGACTGTTTCCTTTAAGTCACTGTTGAGGAAAGCGGTTTTAGCATCAAAATGCTCCACGTGCATTCTCCGATGACCCGCAACTGCCAAAAGAACCCTTAGTGTTGTATGACGAACAACAGGAGCAAACGTCTCGTCGTAGTCTATTCCATACCGCTGACAAAAACCTTGCGCAACTAGACGAGCTTTATAGACACATCTTTCTCCTCCTTCAGCCAATTTTCGTTTGAAGACCCATTTACAACCTAATGCTTTTCTGTCAGAAGGCAAAGGCACAATATCCCAAGTGTTGTTAAGCTGCAATGACTGCATCTCCTCCTTCATTGCACTTTTCCAGAATTCTGCTTTGTTGCCACCCAAAGCCTCTTGCAAACTTGTTGGAATCGTGTTTGTTTCCTGCTTTTGCTTTATGACATGAACCTCATTAACATATCTCGAAGGTGGTTTACCTTTAGTTGATCTGTTAGATATTCTTTTCTGAACAATTAAGTCTTCACTAACACCCTGAACCTCATTAACAGCCTTTTCATCGAATCCAAGGAATTGAGATTCAGAAGAAGAATCTACATCCTCACCAGAAAAATATTCCAGATCATCCTGTTCAGCATCCATCATGTCTTCTTCAGCTTTGTTTGATCGTCTACCCACGACCACCTCAACCATTGAATCGTTACTTTGCAGCCCTGGTATATTATTTGTTGCACCATCAGAAACTGCGACTTCTTTTTGAGGAATTACCTTTTGATTTGAAGAATTAAACACTGACCCACTTGACTTCAGGAAACGAACATCTCTACTGACTATGTTTTTTTTATTTTCAGGATTGAGCAATCTGTATGCCTTAGAATTTTGATCATAACCCACAAAAACCATACAATCAGACTTTCTATCCCATTTCCTTCGTTTCTCTTTTGGAACATGGACGTAACATCTCTCTCCAAACGTACGAAGATGTTCGAAGCATGGTTTAGAACCGTTCCACATCTCAAAAGGGGTAGTTGTGATTGCTCTTGATGGTAGTCTGTTTTGCAAGTATGCAGCAGTCAAAATCGCCTCAGCCCAAAACTCTTTTCCCAATCCTGCCTCTATAATCATGCACCTTGACATCTCCACCAAAGACCTGTTGCGCCTTTCAGCAACACCATTTTGTTGCGGAGAATACGCTGCTGTAAACTGGTTCTGAATGCCTTGCCGCCGCAAATAATTTTGAGTTTGGTGCCCGGTATACTCTCCACCCCGATCTGATCTGAAAACCTTTGGCTTTTTCCCGAATTTTGTTTTTGCTGCCTCAACATACTCCTTCATACGATCAATGACTTCTGATTTGTGTTGTAGCAAATAAACGACTGTATATCGGCTATAGTCATCGACAAAAGTAAGGAAATAACGATTCCCACTTACACTGCTTACCTCCATGGGGCCGCAAACATCTGTATGTATTAATTCCAGAACAGCAATTGACCTACTATCTGATTTTCTCGGGAATGGAAGACGAGTTGATTTTCCTTGCAAGCATACCTCACAAGTATCATCTATGCCGCATTTATCAATTTTGATACCTGAACCCAAATCTTTCGAAACTATGAGCTCAATCGCCTCTGCATCCCTATGACCAAGTACACGGTGCCATTGATGTAAACAATTGTCCTTATGACCAGCAACAAAAACTCTATTTGCCTGCCTCAATGTGTACATATTATGCGCAAGATCCGCAACACCAACCTCGACACCACCTTTAAGAAGTCTACAGATTCCTTTCTCAAAAAATACTTCAATACCTTTTTCAGAAAGACATGAAACCGACAGAAGACTACCCTGCATCTTTGGAACATAAAAAACATTTGAGATAGATGCTTTTATTTCAACATTTTCGCTATTTAGTATCTTTATTTCGCACGTGCCTTAACCTTCCGCAGATAAATCGCTGCCATCTCCAACAAAAACTTTTTCTGTTATAGCAGGATCGAAATCCACGAAAAAATCTTTAACATTAGTTATATGACACGTCGAACCTGAATCGAGTATCCAACCGTTTGCATTACTAAATGAAGCGAAAAACCTCACCTCGTTCTTGAGTGCAGATGTTGAAACCATATTTGCCTTATGCTTGTTTTTGCTTTTCCATTCTAGGTACTGCTTGCATTTATTCTTGTAGTGACCCTTTTGATGACAAAAGTAACATTCTCGTCCATAAGTTTTTGTTGGACGCACCTCCTTTGTCACTTTCATCGCAGATTCATGTTTTTCAACAACTGGTTCTGTCCTTCGCCTGTATTCCTCCCGTAGTTTTGATTGCACACAATCAAAACTTAAGGACTATTCACATGAGAGCGACCAACGACCAACGAATAAAAAAACAAATGAGATTTAAAACATATACAAACATATATTCTTCACAAAAACTCTACAAAAGGGTAGTAATCTAGTATAATTTAATGTTAATTTATAAAAATTTGCGTTTCAATTGCTAAAATGAGAGAAATTTGAGAAAACAAATTGGTCGTAGCAATTATATTGCAATTCGCGACGACCAATTTATTTTCTCAAATTTCTCTCATTTTAGCAATTACAACGCAAATTTTTATAAATTAACATTAAATTATACTAGATTACTACCATTTTGTAGAGTTTTTGTGAAGAATTTATGTTTGTATATGTTTTAAATCTCATTTGTTTTTTTATTCGTTGGTCGTTGGTCGCTCTCATGTGAAAAGTCCTTTAGTTCCTCTCGCGTTTCTAGTGCCATGATTAACGTGTCGTAGCTTCTCGGCAAACTGCTCAACAGCATTGCAACACTCCACTGCTCTGATAGACGCTCTTCTCCAATTGCCGCCAGCCGTTCAAACAAGGAATTCATATTCGCCATATGGGCCTCCACATTTCCACCCTCATCCAATCGAAGGCCGCAAATCTGTCTCATGAGTTCAACCTTGTTGCCCAAAGTATTTCTTTCGTGATATACTTTCAACGCGTTCCATGCTTCCTTCGACGTGGTGGATTTCTTGATGTGCTGTATCTGACTGTCCTCGACCGACAGTGCAATGGTTGCACGAGCCTCGTCATCTTTGGACATCCATAGAGAAGTTACCGGCTCCGGCTTGACAATACCACCAGATACATACCCCCAGGCCCCAGACGCCTTCCTTAATAAGCAGCATCTCCATTTTATACTTCCATATGAAGTAATTTTCATTATTTAATTTTTGGAATGAAAACTTAAGCTCAGACATTTTAGAGCACATAACTTTACTTTTCAGAAACTAATTTATAAAAACTTTTATCTCTTTAAAGGACTGGGCCCATAACTTGTTGTTAAACAGCGAAAGTCAAAGAAATAAAACAGAAACAATTAAAGTTACAAAAACGAGATCCTTATTTCTCGAAGGTTTTATTCTTTCAGATTAATTTACATGAACGTTGGAATTTGAAATTATAATGAGACAGAAAGAGTGAATAAGATATAGTTTGTAGTTACAAAGAAAATAGATGCGTTCGAGTATTAATAGTTTTGTTCAATGTAGTGCGTTTGAAACTTCAACACAAATAAGTTGTTGTCTTCATTCATACCGTCAACACGAAAAGTGACATAATCTGCGGTGAATAATTCACTACTGAGAAAATCGGAAGTATGATTAGTTCCGGTAAGGGCAAACATATCGTAGGCAAATTTTTGTAAATTTAGGAAAACTGTTGATGTTTTAGTACGTAGTTAGGTACGAAAAGAAGTAATCACCCATATTCTGAAACTCGTATTTATGACTCGTATTCCACTACAGTCGTGTTTTGTTATTCCAGGAGTCGAACATCCGATTTCACTTGTACTAATATTGGAAAACGCAAAACATCGCATACCACTGTTCCTACGACTGTAGTCGAATACGAGTCATAAATACGAGTTTATAGAAGTCTATCCCTAATGTCTTTATTTCGATTCCTGTCAATATGCTTGGATGGAGTATGCATTGTTTAGCAGATGCTATGTTATCTAATATGCTATCAATTTTGCTTTCTAATATTTGTAGTTTTAAAAGTTGATCTGTAATAAGTTGTTTCCTAAGAATGTCCTTTTGGTTAGAAGCAATACTCTGGTAGGTATAGGATAAAGATTGTCAGATTCTATTGTTTTTTTAAATTTGTTAATAGACTCCATAAATTGTTCGTTAATTTTTATTTGTTGGTTATAGTTTGTTATGTCCTTTCCGTCGGCCTAAAATCATGGGTTTATCTGTTATAATTTCTACTAGTTAATACGTTGCCTAGATCGAACCCAACATAAGAATACAATATACTCTAGATTTTAAGTAGATCGTATTCATCCCTAATTTCTCTAGCTAAGTTGCCTGTGGCTAGTTCTCTTATTTTATTAATGACTCCTTATAGATGAAAGCGGAGATATTTTCCCTTGGCGTAAAAATCGCCTTTTGTATCCTGAGGGTACGTATGCTTCCTAGGATCGCGGAAGTCTGATTCATAACGTACGCACTATGGCATAATAGCGCGGTAATTTGATCCCCCTCTTCGAATATGCAGTTGTTGCAATTACTAACTGCGTCCGGGTGAAGTCTCTCAAGCGGCTTGTAACCTAATAGGTTTTCATTCACGCTGCTGTTGGGTGGCAACCACCCGACTGGAAAAGGATTCCAGTCTGTCCTGGATGCGGCAGGGACAGTCTTCTGCCGATTTATTAGCTCAGACGTCACATAAGGTGAGACGTAACACTCATAAACGTTGTGAGTGAGAGCTGACGGTATACCGTAAGTGCCGGAGCGAGATCCTTCCGCTCTTTGGCTAGAGGCAAGATTTCCTCTAGGGACGGCAACTTCTGGCAAGTTGAAATACACTTTGTTGCCCGACGGGGTTATGCTAGACCCGATTCCAATTATATAATCATAAACCGGTGACGGTATGTTCAACTCTTCGCTATTGATTGCTAATAGCGGATCCATCAGGGTTTGTAGAGAAGGTACCTTCTGTACGTACTTACCCTCGGTAAGCATGTGGGCAGTTAAAAATTCTACCATTGCATGCTGGAAGATCGCGAAAGGGAATGACCTGCTCAACCTTTGGTCTTCGATCAAAATGCGGTCATAAACTTGACGCACTAACGGGATAAAGCCTGCACAATCAAAGTTGTGAGCGACGGTCTTTTGCACTGGCTTGCTCCCTCGGCCATTGCCATCATACATGACCTCGTCGCGTGGTGGAGTCTCAACAGTAGAGGGCTTCACATTTGCGGCCGGCCTGGATTGGCGGTTCTTCCAATTTTGTGATCGGTTGTTCTTAGCCGGTAGCCGTCTCTCTGCTTCATCTAAGGCTTCCTGATATTCCACGTTCTTCGCCCATACGTTGGAAATTCCTTCCTGGGCGTCAATAGCCCTCTCCTTGTGGGCCGAGACTCAATTGATGTCTCTTTGTCTCATTCTCATTGGATTTGAGGATGAGGATGCGGGTTGACCACGCTGAAAATTCGTTTTTACATAGCTCGACATGCTGAGTTACACCTTATATATAGGCAATATATTATTATAGCTTTTTGCGGTTTAAAAACGGGTGGCCGTGGCGCGATGGATTTGTGCTCGCCTGTGAACCTCATGGTCACAGGTTCGATCCCTGCCGTCGTCTATGTCGTTTTAATTCCATTAAAAACCTTCTAAAATTGTCATCAATGGGTTGCTGGTTTACTCATCACATGTTGTTCAGGAATAACACTAACAACATGTAATTGAGTTAAACTAGTATGCCCAACAAGGATGAACATGAATAAAAAAATAATGTGAATTATAAGCGACATAGAAATAAGACACGACATTCTCCGCTTTAGTTCAGCCGCCAACCCTGGAGATAAAATATTTGAGACAACAACCTTCAGTCTCAGAACATCGTGCCACACATCTTTCCTATCCTTCTTTCTCTTCTTAACTTGACGCCCGCGCTGTGTTGAAACATTTAAAGGGTAGTCTAATCCCTTGAGCGCGGGTAGATTATAAAAAAAAAAAAAAAAAAAAATGACAATTGACAAAACACTTTTTTAAACAAAAATTTTTTTGCAACTGATTTGTAGTTACAATATTTTATTTTTAATTTTAATTATTCGCGTTTGCTATATTCCGTTTCCGTTTCGACTGCGCCAGTTAAGAAAAAGAAGTTTAAAAAAAAGAAAATAATGCCAACTGTTTTATTTTTTAATGTGTTTATTCATCGGAGGTGTAGCAACGACTCTTATTCTAGATACATACAAATTTGTTGTTCAATCAGATTTACTGGACATGGATTATTTTATTATGCTGATTGAACAACTTGGTATATTATTTTACATATTTAGTGCTTATTGACACTTTCAATAATTCATACTCGTATTACATTTTAAATATGATGAAATATGAATTATTGATAGGTTAATGTGCTAATGGTGACGAAGGTCACCATACAATATGTAACTCATGTGGCTTTGTTTACGTTTAGGAAAATGAATTCAATGAATGATGTTATTACGTTACAGTTGGTTTGACGAGCTTTGTTAGAATAGACATTAACATTGGATTCACTTGATGATGGATTTAGTTGTTATTACGTTATTAAAACGTGCGCTTGGCTTCATCTATGGTGCACTTTTTTCTTGCTTTAATCCTAAGAATTTCTTTATTTTGTTTGTATTTGTGACAGTTTAAGTTAAGAAGAGGGATATGGCTGAAGGCAAATGGCACACATAGTACGTGTGCTGGTGTCGTTGTTTGGCGGTAAATTGCATGCTTCCAAGAAAGATTCTTGGCACAGCGTTTCTTTGTGTGGCCAAGCGATTGGCCGCTCCTTTATCTCATTACATCGTGAATATATTCTTTGACCTTGGCCTCGTTCCAACATATTTCAACTGTGGTGGTTAGTTGATAGAGGTCGATTGTAAACAACATAAAACTAGTAAGAAAGGGGCTTATTGCCTTGAATTTGTAAACATCGTTTTCTTTATTCTGGGGTGTTTTTGAGCCAGTAGGCTGAGGAGTTGAGAAGACGTTATATTGAGGGTTACTTATTTAAATTGTATTCTGTTACCTTCTTCTGCCCTTGGCCATAATATACGGTAGACCAAGTAGTTCATATTCTATATCATCTAATTCATTTATAATGACTTTTCTTTTTTCGTCTGACTTCGATTAATCACTTGCTGCTAAACTTGATATCATGATGATCGTTTAGTCCCGTCAAGATGTATTGTTTTATTGACTTGTGTGTATGTTCTTTACGAGCATGTTCGTTTCATGGCCAGATTTTGACGCATTCTTGTGGTAGTCTTATTCGTTTTATCAGCTGTTGATGAATCTCTACCTCGCTGTAATGCTGATGGAATTTCAAGTTAATTCCATTTGTATTATATCCTCTGTTAGATTTAGTTTGATATCAACTAGCTTTAATAATTTAAATACAAAGTTAAACCTCACAAACTAAGTTTATTACAAAGAATAAGAAGAATTCAGGATATTAAATATTAGAAAAGAGATCAATTGACTATTATATAGCACATGGTCACATCCGAATGAATGTGATGTATCCTCGTCTCATAACATAACATTTGACAGCTGATCCTATTCTTGTAGGCTTTTTCGCGTTCTTGAGGACCTTTAGATCGGATTATCATTTAGTTTTGGTCACAACAATTTGCGAGCTCGTTCCAAGTAGATGAAACCTCCTAAGTTGTGATCCATTAATTTTTGCTCGAGGGACAAACAAACAGGCAAAGATGGTTTCACAGGTGCACCTCAGTTATTATTTTGTTTTCTTTTTTTTTTTTCTAATCAGTTTCTTTTTGGCTCGGGGGATTTCTCCTTTTTACCCTCTATACATAAGTAGGGGCACAGATTTCAAAGTGCACTTCACCACACAACATTTTCCTTATATTTTTTTGTTTTTAATTTTTAGTGCAGATTTTTTCGTTTTTTTTTTTCTTTTTGGTAGATACGTATTTCCTTTTTGGTTCGATGCGCGAACAGCAATTTTCTTATACACATATATGCTTAGGAAGGGTAGAGGGGTAGGGGAAAAAAAGGGGGATGACCGTTGACGGTGCACAAAAAACAATTAATTTGCCCCACGCAGCACTTTTTGTTGGTCGCGCCGGGGATAAGAAAATTAGAATCGTTTTTTTTTTTCTATATTGTTTCGTTAATTTACTTAACGCCGTAACCACTCCGTTCCCTTTTTGTTTCTTTTAATAATTTCTTTTTCTAGTTCTTTTTTTTCGCGCTCACAAAATAAACGGGCTTGTGGCCTCGGCCGACTCTATATTGCAACTGTCGTCTCTCTGTCAATTATTTCATAACTAAAGTATGAGAATAGGAGAAAATACTGGGACGCGCAACGTTCCGTTATGTTTATCATCCGATATTGTAGTGTATACAATACAAATGATTTTAAAATTTTTCTCTTTGGTCAGGTAGATCATTAGAACGGTTCGCGCCCCAATACTTTCTCCCCTTCATGCTTAGCAAGAAGTTGTGATGCAAAATGAGAGATGTCCTCTCTCAACCGGACCCCACCAACTCGCTTTATGTATTCCTTATTTTTCTTACATATTCCTTGTTTATACCAAAAATTTTTGGACATTACATGACTTTAATTAAAAAAACTTTTTTTGTTTCTTTTTAAGCTATTTTAATATACTTACACTTTTTATTTATTCTTAACTTTAAACTAAGTTGTTTTATTTTTTAATTTAATGACAAACTGGAAAAAGATATATAGAGCGGACGTTTTGCCACTCCCGCGACTGAATATCAAAGAGAGGGTGTGTCATGGCGGCCGTTTGAATCTCCTTTTTTGTACAGTTCGAACTTTAAAATTATGAACTATGACAGGTACAGTTTGAACTGATGATGTAGGGTGTTAACAAGTGAGTATGTCCTCAAATTTATGTAGCGTATAAGTCCCCACCGATGCCACCAAATGTTACGCTTCTGCCCTGCTTGTTTTAAGAAAAGGGAAGAACTGATGATGGAGAGTTTGCAAAAGAAATAAAACAAATTTTGTTTCTCAATATGCTTTTATTTGAGTATAAAGTCCGCTGTTGTTGTTGTTAAAAATTTTAAAATGTTTGCCCATTTGCCAGGCAGGCTTCGCGCCCTATAGTTGAAAATTACAACCTGGTCTTTTGCACTACGTAATTTTTGCCTCCACGTCCGCTTAGGATTTTTCCATGTCTTACTGTTATAGGATTTTTTTTTAATTTTTTATTTTTTCTGGTGTATATAGCCCCAGAAAGCATGAAGAGAGAGTTCTCTTGTTTTTTTCGGTAGCAAGATGTTACGCTTCTGCCGTGCTTCCTTTAGGAAAAGGGAACAGCAGATGACGGAGAGCTGCAAAAAAAAAAAAAATAAAACACAAAGTTTGTTTTTAAATATGCTTTTATTTGAGTATAAGGTCCGCTGTCTCAATGCTTATGGCTGCAACCTTTACTCTTCTGTATCTTTTTATTAACTCTGTCTATTCTCACATTTGGTTCTTCTTTTATACTATCTTCTATACTGGTACTATGCCCTAAGATCCATATATTATTTGACATAGTAAGAACTAGGTCACTTAATGCGTTTTGCTAACCGGAACCAGGCCACACAGCAAGATCATAATATTTATATTAAAAATTACACTCGTCATAGCAACATAAATTATGTCTCATGACAAATGCAATCCAATGCTTTAATTCTACCAATCGTATGGTGACCCACTCAAGAACTTCGATGTGGGTCATAATCGATCGCAGTTTTCAGTTGAAAGGCACTTAGAGAAGCGCATTGTTTTGTTTATTTTATGTAAACAAACCAATATTTTATAATTAGATAAGAGTATTTTTTTTTTGTATTGATGACAAGTGTGGATTATTATTCATGGTCAAGGTGTTTTGGTTTCTGGGTGGTTTCATGCGCATATGGATTTATATGGGATTAATATATGTCCTGGCCTTTTGAAAGCACACGATATTAAAATCGTAAAATCTAATTAAATCTGTCACAAATATCCTTATAGTTAGGATACTTACTATAAAAAATATCAGACCAGGATGTTCTGGCAGCTTTCTGAACCAAAGTTAATAAAGTCTTAGTGAAGCTCTTCCTTCAATCTGGGGTTACTCGAGTGCTGGCAAAAGCAGCCTCTGCATAAGTAACTACATCTGCCAACACTTCCTCTTTAGTTTTCCCTTCATATTTTTTAGTCTTTGAATTAAGAATTTTGGATTCTAAGACTTGATGGTGCAAGACAGCCTTAACAATCCCATCCCACTCTCTATTGTTCTTAGATAATATTCCAAGAACATAAGATCCTCTAAGACTAGCTGGAAAATCAACAAAACCTTCTGCTACCATTAGTATAGTCTCCTCAAGTCTGTTCAAGTGACTACACTTACTCATTATCTTGAGAGCAAATTCAGGATAAGAGTTCATGATCCTTGACATGAACAGTGACAGTAACTCGAGTGGAGGAATCAATTATTTTTCTCTGAATATGGTATAGCCCTTTATACTTTTCAATAAGTATTTTAGCCTCTAGCTTCACCTTGCCAGTTTTAGAGATTATAGAGCTACCTCTAGTCAACAGTGCAGTTATCAAGAAAATCAGATCTTGGCCTCTTTTTGTTGGGTCAGGTTGGTAAAGAGCTAACACAGCTCTGATGGCTCTTGGGTCAAAATCTTGATATGCGAAAAGATTGCTCAATTCCTGAGTTACTATCTCAGTAATCTCTGACAAGGTAGCAGCAACAAAAGCCTCATCAGAAGAGCTTGGCTGAACTGGAATTGTATCCCTTTGACCTGGAACAACATCAGATTGAGCATTCTCATTGAGAATAGCCTCAAAAGCACCCTGTTCTTCAGTCATTATTAAAGTTGAAGTAGAGCTATCTGAGTCAGTTGAATCTTCTTGAAGTGCAGTTAAAGGCTCTGTCAATTCTCTGCTCACAAAGGAATCGATTCTTTTTATAACAACTAGTTTGCTTATTTGAGCTCTTGCAAGAGAATCCTCGGAGTATTTCATTGATTCCAATATTATAGAGAAATCAGTATTAAGCATAAGTATGAGCTTACAATAATGAAATATACTAAACATAAGTTACCTGACATACGGAATGCTTCATATCCAGAACTACTCTCTGTCTCGGCTATATGTCTTTGCAAGTTTAGGTCATTTTCTTCAATGCTTTCCTCTAAAATCTCTTCTTCAAGATTATAAAGCGTTCTTGCAGGTTCCCCAGCAAGTTCCTCCATAGAGTCCTTTACAGTTTTCTCTGCAGATATAGGTTCCTGTGTTCCTTTAAAGAAAATGAAAAACAACAAGCAGAAATATTGTTGAAGTTAATTTTTCGGAATAATCTTTAATAATTTTTTAATATAAGTACCTCTAGAGAAAAGTGATGGAACTTTATCTACCCACAAGTTTAAACTATTGCGGTTTTTAGTCTCTTGATAACAGGATCGCTTGAAGTGATCACTGCATATCAAGGTATATTTGGATGAAGAGAAGTTCTCGATATTATTCAACCATTTCTTCAAAAACTGTGGTCTATCCAAGGGAAATCTTTAAAAAATACAGATGTACTTTTGAAGGGCAAGTTCAGGTTTGGAGTCCCTTGATGAATTGCGGAATATCATATAAAAGAATGCGAGATAATGGGCCTAAGAATACATTAGGTGTCCGGTTATGTGTTATGTATAGTTTGGACTGTAGTATGAGTCTTCTCCTCAATATATAGTAATATACACTCAATAGTATGATTAGGACACTAAGAAGTACACTCAAGGTTATTAGTCAGGGGAGAGTATCTTGCCAATAGTAGATATGATTGCCAATCATTTATTCGAAATCATTATATCGACAGGTAGCCAGAGACTCATCTATGAATTTTTCTGTTGATATGTCTATGGTTGTTGGGAAGGAGTCTAAACTAGCTGTTATCTCTGTTATCACTGCAACATTTTTATATGTCCGACCATTATGTCGATAGTACGTTCCCGTACACCTACTACTGCCATGGAACGAACCAAAAAAGACTCCAGATGATTTCATAGTGTGATTCATCCTTTTAAATGGGAGTTGATAATAATCACTTATAAGTTCGTCTTCCGTATTATGCACTGTTATACATTGTTGGTATGAGTTGTGGTCCATAAAAAACTGTTCTATAAGTTGAGGAGGAAGACGCCTACAATCATACACGCGTTCAATAATAGTAAATACACAAGATTTTATTAGGACATACGATTGGTGGGGCTTTGTGTAGCTGACGCCAATTAATGATGTCAAGAAGACATAATAAGTATTTATGACACATGTTATTCTGTATTAGTGGCGAAAGAGGCAATAATAAAATTAAAGTGACTAATCTCACGGGTTTTTTATAAGAAAAAGTAGTAATAGTAGATGATTAAATGTAATTAGTAGTTAAATTGATATATGTTAAGGGAAAATAAAAAGAATAAAGGTCAAAGCTGAGATTATCACTTTCGCTTGACAACATTAGGAACATAGAGTAGTGGGGAGGCCCTATGACTTGCTGCAGGTTGTGGGAGAACACCGACCGGGCTGGGAATAGGGATTCTTGGTTCCACAGTAACTGTGTTTATTCCCTTTCGAGGCAGCTCAGCGTTGCTCGTTACAAAATTATTTGCAGTTTCCTGCAATGAGATTATGAGCTCACTTATCTGCTTCATCGAATCCGAGTCCACTGTTAGATTTTTGACTCGCTCTGACAGAAGCGAAAGTACTTCATTTGTGAATTCTCTTGTTTGTGAAGACTCTGTAACTTGTTTTGGTGGAATTTTCTTCTGGGCATCAGGAACAAGAACTATCACTTCAATGAAGTTCCATGCCTCAACAGGCTTGTCTCCCACCAGGGACAAATATTGTTCTATCTGTTGTTTTGTCAAGGTTAGCATTAACTTTTGAATGACACCCGGTCTATAAAAAGCCGAAAAAGTTCCCCGGGATGGTTCTGTTTCGGGAAGTGAGAGGTAGTCATTATCCTGTTGATCTGCATCGTTACTCTTGCATTCGACCTTTGTACATATCAGGGGCGTTAGACTGCCGCCTCTCTCATCTACAGAGGATTGTGTGCCTCCACTAGTCCCTTCTGACATTGTTTGAGACTGGAAAGTTGAAGAACAACGTTTGTCTTGAGATTTGCTAGCTGTACTATCCCCAGTCGGAGCCCTACAAACGAAAGAAGCCACAGTGCACGGATCAGGTTTCTTCCCTTCATCATATGATCTTACAACTGGTTGTCGGAGTTCTTGCACATCGGACCACATCTGAATATCTTGTGATTTGACATATGATGGAGGGTCTACCTTGGCCAGCTGTAAAACTATATAATCTCTAAATTCCCTGAGCACATTAGAATTGGGCATTTTTGTATGTTCAATAAAGGTCTTAACTACAGATTGAACAGCTGTTCTCATGAGAGGAACTGGTGTGATATGATACTTCAGTCCATTTGATCCCAAGTTCTCAATGAAGATCTCACTTTCTGCAGGGTTAATGCTTTCGCTAAAGATTTTATATAAGAAATCTTTGCAAATTTGGAGTAGCTCTCCTTTTGTAACCGGATGCTTTTTAACTTTATCATAATGATCAAGTGTATACAAGACACATATGTAACAGCAAGCCTTCTTCTCTAAAGTGTTCCACAACCGGTAGTTCAGCGGATTAAGATCGGGGCTGCCCGTCTGGCAAGCACTGAATATTTCAGCAAGATTCTGCGCCGACCCACAAAGCAAAAACAACACAACAATGGCTTAAGGACAATTTACCAGAGTTTCTTGCCGCAGAAGATTGGCCCTCTTTATTATTTTTTCCTAGGTTCTTTACCTATCCGGGTTAATTTTATTCCGGGGTAAATTAAGGGTAAACTTTTTTGTTATATTATCCACTGACTATTATGATTGCAACGAATAACCCACAAAATACGAATAGTGTAAAGAATACTACAAATTTTTCACAGTCCACACTTATTCCAAAGTCTAAAAGTACACGTTTTCTTCCCGGGAGACGGCACCCTAAGATCCGCGGATACATTAGTTTACAGAACATAATGGTTAGTGCGTTGGACTGTCATGCGGAAGGTCTCGAGTTCGATTCTCAGCCGCTGCAAAGTTTTTTTCAGGGGTGTGCTGCCTCTTGCGAGAAATTGACAAATTCTCCAAGAGTATCTCTTGTCATGTAAAGTGCTGCTCATTAGCCGTTCGGAATCGGCAGAAAATTGTAGGTCCCCTCCGTTCCTGGTAACACGCACACAGGAAAGGTTGAGAGTTGTAAGTCACTAGGTCCTGGTTCACTCCGAGCTGTTGCACCACCAAATTTATTTATTTTATTTAAGATAGGAAGGTTTAGAAAATAATAACAACCATCTTCTTCTCCGGACGGACGACGACTCACCGCACTATATTAGATCGCATAGTCCGAAGGAACTCAATACACGGTACCACGACAAGAATTTCAAGAGGTAATTCAGACCGACTCCTAAGCCCGCGATTCCGCTTAGGAGTATGATTATCTTTTTATAATTCATTCCGAGAATTGAAAATGAGGTACTCATCAAAAAAATTCAATTGCATCTACTTTATATTGATTTCAAAGTAGTTCAACTGAAAGTTGATATTAGCACACAAGAAATTAACATGATATTTATCATGTGGGTGTGCTATGCATAGTCATTTGACTAAAAGGAATCTGCTTTAACAGCAGTAGGTGACTAAGTCGAAGTAATTTGAATTTAATTCAAAAATAAAAAAAAAAGCGATGAGAAAAAATGTGCTGAGTCAATCTGTAGTATGATTTTATAAGGGTAGATATGTATTAAAAATTATTTTATTATACGAGTAAGTGTGTACGATTTATTTAAGTATGGATTATGCGTAGGTTATTGATTATAAGTAAGTATATCATTACTAAGGTATGTAGGTATTATATTGGGGAAAGGTATTATAGGTAGATATTTGATTATTTTAAAAGATCATTTTTTATAATAAGTGTGTCTTGTTAAAAAAAAATGCCGTTCCCCCACAACGGGTTTTTATAAAAATTATTTACCAATACAAATTTAAACTTGTCTGCTGCTTAGAAGTGCTAACAGTTTATCGAGGGAATCTGGTGTTGGATTACAAACTTTTTCCTTAACTATTAAGAGTCCCATTCCTTCTTTCCTGCTGATATGCCGACATCGGAGGCTTGGAAATGTTTAGACGGAAGAAGAAGCTCGGAGACGATCTCCCCTTCGAGACTACTTGCTGTATAGTTTTTGAGGTCTTTTTTTCGCCCGTAGTGGTATACCAACATAAACCAGTTCTGGTATTTCCTTATGGTCATTTCTTGTAAGTCTTTTGGCCCTACGAATTCCAGATACTCGAATTTATCCCGATATTTCGCACGGTTCTTGTCTACTAATGCGTAATTAGTGATAAAGTTAGCAATAATAAGATGTAGACCAATTCTTTATATTTCACTTATTTATTAATCCACTAAATACTACATTTATATTTCACTTATTTATTGTAGAAAAAGTTATTGGATCTCTTTAAAATGCGCAGATTAGTTTTACCAAATAAAAGACGTCCAGCTTGTTTGATGGTTTTACTTACACTTATAGTCAAAATTATGTTACAACATTTATTAATCCACTAAATACTACATTTTATATATAATACAAATTTAATATATATTCACGACTGTGCGCGTGAGTTAAGTAGTCAGCCGCGAATTTCCATAAAAAAAACAATTATTCAACTTTTGGCGAACACCTTTCGTGTCTTTTATTCAAAATCAAACACAAGCTTAAATCTATTTGATACAATTATTTATTTAGTATTTATGATGATAAGGCAAACTGAAAACTAGGTGACGTGAATGCTATTGACTTTAATATGGAATGTGAAATATAATATTACAATTGGAACTGTATTGATACAATTATTTATTTAGTATTTATGATGATAAGGCAAACTGAAACTAGGTGACGTGAATGCTATTGACTTTAATATGGAATGTGAAATATAATATTACAATTGGAACTGTATGACATGAAGTTGCTAAATTGACTTGAACATAATATTGTGGTTGTGGGAAATGTTGCTGGTGAATGACCGGGGTTAGACATGTAACTCGTGTGCTTTGACCACCACGTTACGCTTTTACCACCGCGTTGCGACTGACTGACTTTTATTCTTTTTGACATTGATTCATCTGTATAATTCATTTTTGTGGCATTGCCAAGTTGGATATATTTGTTTCTAAGTTTTTCTTATGTTTACACTACATAGCTCCCCTCCGGGAGGAGTTGTGATAAGCAACTTCTGTATTCAATTCAATACTCTGTTCGAACCCACTTTCAATAGATTCTCATATATAACTTATTTGTTTCTTTTATTTTAAATCTTACATATATTGTTTCGGTAGTTATAAATAAGCGTTATAAGCGGGTTTAAGCCTATCAATTGATATGGATTGATTTTTTCCATTAATGTCCAAAACGAAATATTTTCTTGTTCGTCTAATAATTTTGAATGGCCCTTCGTACGGATGTTCGAGGCCAATTTTAACTCTATCTTTTCTCACGAAAACGAAATCGCAATTGTGTATAGATTCCGGTACATCACTGTTTTGTTTTGAATGATTTCTCGGAGTTTGAAACGAGATATGACGCATTTGCCGACGCACGTTTTGAACTAAAGGTGTTGTATCTTTTTTGAAATTAGTTTCCGTAGGAACGAAAAACTCGCCTGGAACCTTAAGTGCTTGACCGTAAACTAGTTCTGCAGGGGATGCATTCAAATCTTCTTTTATTGTTGTTCGTAGCCCTAACAATATTAACGGTAACTCATCGTACCAATCTTTTGTGTTGGCCCGTGCCTTTAAAGAGTCTTTAAGTTGTCGGTGGACTCTTTCGACCATGCCATTGCTTTGTGGATGATAGCTTGTGGTCCGGATTCGGTGACTGACAAGTTTTCCTAGTTCTGCGAATAATCTGGATTCGAACTGTACTCCTTGGTCAGTAGTTATCTCTACGGGACAACCAAATCTGGAAACGTAACCTTTTATGAAAGCGTTAGCAACATCTACAGCTGTGCTATTTCTAAGTGGGTACGCCTCTGGCCATCTGGTATATCGGTCGATTATTGTTAAGATGTAGCTGTGTCCTTTGGATGGTGGGAGTGGTCCTACCAAATCCATATGAATGTGTTCGAAACGTTCGTTACAGGGAACTCTTCAACAGGGGATTTTATGTGGCGTTGAATCTTAGACTTTTGGCAGGATAGGCAACTTTTTGCCCAATAACCGCTATCAATGTTAATACCTGGCCAAAAGTACTTAGACGTACACAACTTTCTTGTGGCACGAACACCAGGGTGGCTTAACGAGTGTAACTTTTCAAAGGCTTGTTTTCTAAAGTTTTTAGGTAAGTAAGCCCTATTGATATCTTTTGACGTTTCGCACCAAATTTTTACATTAGTGTTTGGAATTTTTTTGGAGTTTTTTTTCTTGACAGTAACAATTTTAGTTCTTCATCCTCTTCTTGGTTCTTTGCCAATTCTTTAGCATCGAAACACGTTAGCGCAATGCTGGACGTTTCCTCGCTCGGTCGTGATAGATAATCGGCGACGACATTATCTTTGCCAGAAATGTGTCTGATATCACTTGTGAACTGGGCAATATATTCAAGATGTGTCGTTTGACGGGGACTACGCTCTGTTTTTGAAGTAAGTGCGGTAGATAGGGGTTTATGGTCCGAGAAAATCGTGATTTCTCGACCCTCGACAAAATGTCTAAAATGCTTTATGGCTAGATAAATAGCCAGAAGCTCCCTATCAAACGTTGAGTAGCGTGTTTCTCGTGGTTGCAATTTTTTTCAAAAAAAAAAAAAACAACAAGTGGGACCCAACAACGTTGTTGTGTGTCAAATTGCTGTAAAACCGCTCCTGCTGCTATATTGGATGAATCGGTGGTAATGTTAAACATAGCATTTTCGATTGGATGTGACAGAAGTGTTCCGGAAGCAAGTGCTTCTTTTGCTTTGTTGAAAAACTTTTCACATTCGTCAGACCAACAAATTTTTTTTAAAGTTCTAGGCATTTTTTCGAGTTTTGACAAGTGTGAATATATCGGGGCTTAATATTCGGCTAGACGTGGAACGAACCTACTATAGAAATTGATCATTCCTAAAAATTGTTGTGTCTGTTTAATGCTATTCGGCGGTTTAAGAGAGATTATTGCGTCAACTCTTTCTTTGGTTTGACGAATTCCTTCTTTGCTAACTGTATGAGCGAGGAATGTTAAGCTTTCTACTCCAAAAACGCATTTAGAAACATTAATTTTTACGTCGAACGCACATAAGCGCTGAAAAATAATTTTTAAATGTCGTTCATGTTCTTCAACAGATTTACTATAAACTAGTATGTCGTCGAGGTAAGCGAAAACAAAAGTTAAACCTTCGAGTATCTTGTTCATGAAGCGTTGGAATGTCTGAGCTGCGTTCCGCAGACCGAATGGCATGAATAGAAACTCGTAAAGGCCAAAAGTAGTAATAAGGGCGGTTTTATGGACATCTTCTGGAGCGATTGGAATGTAATGGTATGCTCTGACAAGTCTTGAAGTCCCGAATTTCGTTCACCATCGCATCATTAGCAAAATAATCAGCCAGATTCTTGTGTGTCATCAGCATTTGTTCAGCATAGTCATACCTGAACCCCTTAGGAGAACATTTGCATACTCGCAAACTTTCCCAAAAGACTTGGTTGTTATTATTTTGTAGATACCAGGTCGAAGGATCTCTGGGACGAAACCTGCATAATCCATCAATTTATCCACTGTAAAATATTCAAAGAATCGTGGAGGATGAGCAATGGAGGCTAACTGACATTGAGTATAATAAGCCTTGTATCTAGCTGTAACAGACGACTCATTGTCTTTAGTGATCTGTTTCTCATTGCATAAGATCGCCATAAGGACAGCAAATTCGAGATCCTCACTGCAGTCAAATACTAGAGTCGAATCAGGTTCAGCCGGCCTCAATTTCTCGGTCAAGTCAAGATCAACAGTTAGTATTGTTCTCTGGTCAACATATTCCATATACAACTCTTTAATCCCTGGAATATAGAAAAGTAATGAGAATAACATGTTGTTGTCAAGTTCTTCCCTAGGCAATGCAAGGGAACCTTCTGTGATCCTGCATTTAGGAATCGGAGTATGCAATACTTCTTCACGCGTAAAGACGTTTTTTCATTGTACTCTTGGTACAAATACGGGAGTCCACGAATAGTTTCGTCGTAGAATGATCCAGCTTCTTCATCGATGTCAACAGTTGTAATAGATGTACACTTTGGAGAAAGTGCAAGCACTTCATTGTCAAGATAATCAGCATTCATGGATAAAGTTTTATAAGATTTTATGAGACTAATCTCTAATTGCAATAAAAGCAGTTGTCTTTCCGCTCTGAAAAGAGTGTAGGTACACTTCCTGCATTTAAAACTTTTCGCTTTCTTACTGTCGGGGAATTATGCTTCCGATCGCAGGGGTCGGGGGTTTTGAGAGAAATTTTCCAGAGACTTAGAGGGTTCGGCAAAACACCAAGTTGAGTTTTTTTAAAGTCCTTAATGATTATTACGAATAGATTACAAATAAATAGATCACTAAGAGTGTGCTCCACGAGCACTAGAATTGACTGAACGATTAAACTCCAAAATTGCAGCATCACTATAGCCCACGCCTTTGATACCCAACGGCACACCAGAAAGAATTTGCCGACACCAGCAGCTATTACCAAGATCCGTGGGATAGTCATCTGAAGGTAAGCTATCGTCGTTACGTTGTTTATTTGTTCTTCCAAGAACTACACTTGAAACCCCAGTGTACCGCTGTATTTATCCATGGAAAATATAGGGCAGCAACGATCGTTTGGCGAAAATAATCTGGTGTCCATAGTTCAGACTGTTAGCGACCCATGATGCTTCTATTCATCATCCACTGAATGACACGATCCCTCATATGACTATATGGAGTGTGTGTGCTTGTGTACCTTGCGGGTGACGATTTCGTTGGTTGCTGTGTAGCTGGTAGAAAAGTATCCATCGCTGGCTGGCATGGCGACATCTATAGCTATAGATTGTAACACCTGCTTCGGACGCCATAATTTCTTACTATTATAGCCCCGTACTGGTGTCTGTAATGGACAAGGGCGTGATAAAAAAAAAAAAACGAAAAATAAACCTTTGGCTAAAGCAAACCGTTTATTTTTCTTCACCCAGCGGAGGTTTTCGGCATGCTGGCAGTTGTGCGGCTAGAGCTCAGTCGAGGTGTGGGATTCTTTCCGCTGTCCAAATTGTTCACAAGAAAAAAAATTAAATTCATGCCGATCTAAAACTTAAAGGGTAGGAGGAAGAGGAAAGGCATATTTGAATCGGATAGTAAGCGCTATCGATTCTTCGGAAAAAAAAAAAACTTGTCCAATATATTATAAAGTTTGGTGGTAAGCATACCTATTAGGGCTCAATCAGCATATGAGCTGATTTATTAAGAATTGGTAAGGAAAGGGAAACATGAAACACAAAGATGGGTCGGTGTTGTTGACCCAGGCTGTACCCACCCTACACCACTGACGCAAACGTATCAGGGCTCCTTGGTCGTCTAAAAGCCGGAATTTTTTTTTTTGACGACCCCTATCACAATTTCCAATAAACCTTTTCTTCTACACTTTACCTTCGCTTACCGACATCGCCCATTAAGGGATAACTTAAAACGCCATAGTCTTGCTCTTAATATACAAAAAAAAGAAATTCGCCAAACTTTTCATTTTTTGTTTTTTCAACATCAATCCAGATTTTATTTACATTTTATTTAGAAAGTGGATTCAAGAACATATAATCTAGTAGTTTAAGGTAGGTATTTTTCTTTCCTGATAAAGCGTATTTTTTTTTTTTTTTTTTAAATTTTACTTTAGTTTTCTTAAGAAGAGAAAAAAAATAATGACTATCTTTTGTTTTGGTTCATTTTCTTTTCTTTTTTTTTCTTCTCCTCATTTATTTATGTACATTTTCTTTTTTTTTATTTATTTTCGTTAGTGATTGGTTTCAAACGGAAAAGAAAACTAAATCACTTCAAAATTTAATTTTAGGAAAATATCAGTATATGAATGATAATATATTTTTATAATAGGTTACTTACAGTTTTCAGGTAGGTCCGTGCGCACGAAGAATCCTGCTGTTTCTACTAAAATTTTAGGATAATAAGCTGATTTCTGTTACTCAATTAATGCTGTTCATATATATTTGTTTTTCTCAAATCTAATATTTTCTCTTTTTTTTCTTTCAGTGTAGTTAGATTCTTTTTCTTTTCCGGTACATTCTCCTTTTTTTTTTTTGATCAAATTAATTTATTCAGGTATAAACTTTTCTAATCACTTTAATTACTTTAATTATTAACGACTACTTTTCTTTACAGGTGAAAGAACTTTTCTTTTCATCACAGGAATTAAGTTCCTTACTAATTATTAATTTCATTTCAGGTAAAAAAAAACTTTTTTTTTTTTGAATCACTTAAATTAATTTGCTTAAAAAAAAACTATTTATTTCTTTACAGGTAAAAAAAAAACTTTCTTCTTTAAGTCACTTCTATTAATTGGCTTAACAACTAGGCAATTATTTCTTTACAGGTAAGAAAAAGCTTCTTTTTTTTTTGAATCACTTAAATTAATTTTCTTAATATCTACTAGGTATATTTCTTTTCAGGTAAGAATAAACTTTTTTTTTTTCAAATACGTAAATCAATTTTCTTAAATACTACTAATTTCTTCTTTTTTTTGTAAGAGTAGACTTTATCTTCGGGATCCCCAGTAATTACGTGCACTCATAGATCACGTGCACCGCCATGTGCAACCTGGTGGACCAACTGCTGGGGTTTTACGGCCAAAAAACGACCGGACGGGCGCATCATACACGCGCCGAACTTTGCCCCTTTTTCTTTGCGATTGGGCTCGTCGCAGTGCCTCGATCGAGGTGCTGACCAAGGTGGGCGTTTGGGGTGGATGGCGAGGATTAGAAATTGCCACATGGGCTACGCGGCTCGTTTTTACGTCGCCTTTAGTTTTTCTTTTTTTTTTCTTTCTTACTCGGTTTTCGTTTCGGTTAACACTTAATTTTAATTTAGCCACTTTTTTTTTCGGTTTAGTTTTTCTGTTCTGTTTAGTTTGGTTTATTTAAGTTTTTAATAAAGTATAACTGAAATATAAAATTCTTAAATACACGATGGGAGATGCGTGATGCAATCTCCATCACGACCGAAAATCAAAAGACAGAGCCAATATGGCGGTCTCGAAATTTCCTCAAGTTTTTGTTCAGTTAACGAAGGAAATAGTATTTTCGTTCAGTGAACGAAGGAAAGAAAAATGCTGCCCAATAACACCTTTTGGTGTGCGTTCGGTAAAAGGCTCGTCTAAACCATTGCGAGACTTTTAGGCCAGGCGCGCACATGCAATCCCTAGACACACAACTGTTTGGTTCGCTTAAATAAAACACAAGAACTAGTTGGTTGAATGTCCGCGCGGGTGCATTTAATTATATGTTACACCAAATAGCGAACTCGTTGTAGGCAATAGTTTAGTTTGAGTCAGAACACTAACTTTTTAATTGCTCGCACCAGGCAGTTGCGCAGCCAAAAAAAATCGAATGCGCGCGACTTGCCTTAGGCGACCGCTACAAGATATACACGAAGGTGGCATCAAAATGTGTCGCAATTCGATGGCCATTGAATGGAATTTATTATATGAAGATGCTCGGCTGGTGGTGGGTGCGGGGGGCACTAAGTAGTTGGTATGCATAAATGATGTGTCAGCGAAAACCCTGATGAAGGGTTTATTCTATCGGTCATCGGTCGATGACCGAACATTTACAATGCTAAAGCATTCTCCCCGGAAATGGTCAGAGCAAATGTAAGCTACCCCTATTGTGAGTTTCACTTTTTCAGGATTCCGTCCGAAAAAAATGACATTTCACATTTCCCTTATTGTGAGTTTCGGACGGAAAATTTTCCACTTCGAAAAATCGAACCAAAGAGCAACCGGAGGTGGCCCTAATAAAACAGTCAAGTACACAGATGTGGAAGAAGCTATATTACAACTTATAGGTGTTAACGAAGCTGTGGAAGGTTTCGGCTCACCCTTCGGTTTGCCTCCCCTTGAGAAAAGAAGAAAAACTGACGTAGCCGAAGAGAATGGAGATGATATAAATTCATTAGAGGATCTAATGGACTATTTAAATGAAGGTGATGATATTTGTGATAATGGTAATATTCATGATGGTGTTCCTTGCGGAACCGAAACCAATGACGTCAGGGAGGCGTCAACAAATCTTGAGCCATCAACATCAAAACCAACACAACCAAGAAAATGTAAGACTGCTCGGCTCACGACAAACGATCTCATTTATGAAGAGCTGAAAGTCCAAAAAGAAATGTGCTCGAGTATTTTGGAAGTTGTTTGTGTTCTAAAAGAACACAATACTGATATTCAAAATGGTTTTAAAAAAATCTACCGGTCTCTGGACCGTCTTTGTGATTTCTCCAAACAGACTTAGGCTAGCCGCGCACTATCAATTTTTAGTTGCGAAACTGCTTGGTTCGAGCAACTAAAAAGTTTGTGTTTTGACACAAACTAAACGATTGCCTAAAATAAGTTCGCCATTTTATTGAACATATAATTATCTGCAAATTCAAAGACATTCAACCAAACAGTTCATCTGTTTTCTATAAGTAACCAAACAGTTTCGCAACTAAAAATTGCTAGTGCGCGGCTAGCCTAAAGGAAGAAAAACGTCACCACGAAGTAATTATTGAAGCATTTCGTAAGAAGAAACTTGAAAACAAAATTGTTGAAACTCAAAAAATGTTGCAACTAAAGGAACTTGAAATGGAAATTTTACGAGGAGTACAACCTCGAAAATAATCAAAAAATGTTTGTGTTATTTTGTTTAATGAATTATTTGTTTTAACTCTTTTTTTATTGAAGTTGTTTTTGTTTATTTTTTTTTATTATTTAGCTGTTTTATTTATTTTTTCGCTATTGTCATTTAAATGAATTATAAAGAATTTGCAATTTCATTGCGAATACGCTGACTTGCAGCTAGAAAGTTTTCATCTGTATGAATACTTTCTTGATTCTCGATCACTTCACTGGAGGTTTCCGTTATGTTCTGGTTTTCTATATCACTTTTGTAGTGAATGCAAATGTTGTGCAGTGCTGCACATACGAGTACATTTATAATTTTCACTGCTTTAGATGGGGAATAGTGCAATTCTCGAGCACTCAGCAGACATCTCCACCTGTTTTTTAAGACGCCATTAGTTCTTTCTATTATATTTCGGCATCTTGAATGCACATCATTAAATTTTGCCTCAACCGAGCCTATTTGAGGTGTTCTGTAAGGCGTAAGTAGCCAAGGCTGTAAGGGGTATCCGGCATCTCCTAAAAAAAATTAAAATTTCAAGTTGATAAGGATAGTTTTTTTGCATTGCAACTTTGCGATGTTCTTAAATGTTACCTACATACCTAACAACCAACCATTGCTACCATTCCGCAAATAATCTTCCTGCAATTTGGATTTGATCATACTCACGTTCCAAACAAAGGATTTGTGACATGCTCCAGCATGTGTTGCATCAATGTAGCGTATTCGCAACTCATCACAAATCTATAAAAATGAAAATTAATTTATGAACGTACTTATACTTACTTACGAGTAAAACATTTAAACTGAATTTGCCTTTCCTATTATAAAAAAGGTGTTTGTTGTTTGATGGCGATATAATGTTGACGTGTGTTCCATCTACACATCCCATTATGCTTGGCATGTTAAATTTCATGAAGAAATCTTGGCTGATTCTTCTACACAAAACGAGTTGGCCACTTTATGCATTCTGGACAAAGCCTCTCTTCCAACACGTTCAACACTTCAGCCATTATAAGGCTTACAGATGGTTGTGCCAACCCAACTACATGGTCCTTCCCAACTCCCTTTTGGTACCCGCCCTCTGCAAGTTTAATAATTGGGGGCACACCAAATTTTTGTTTTACAGGGGGCAAGGAACTGGAAAGAACATCCAACTTTAGTGAAAGGCTTCCAATCAAAAAAAACACGTCTGTCCAACTTGAATGTTTCTTACAGAATGAATCTCTTTATTCTTCTTCTCATTCTTCTAGCCATACACTTATACATACATCATTATAACAACATGGTAACGTGCAATACCTTAACATTATGTGCTTACTACTACAACGGTAACATGCAATACCTTAACATTGTGTGCTTACTACTACAATTCGGCCATCCTGACCTTTGAGATCACCTGATCTCTATGTCGTTTTACATTTTTTCCATATAACCAAGGTTTCATGTTGCCGACCGCCCATACCCCTTGATATGGTAATCGTGACTGTTGAAAATTGTCTACATCTTCGAGCAGATATCTGTCATTTCGTAAAACTTTAGCAACCCGATACGGTCCTCTAAACTTTGGGATCAATTTCTTAGACGCGCCGGGATGTGAGTCAAAATTTTTTATCATTACATAGTCTCCTGTTTCATAAGATGTAGGCCTACACCTTTTCTTGTCCACATAATTTTTGTTGTATGTCTGAGATTTTTCCTGTTCTATTACCGCTTTCTGTCTTATCTCAGTTAAATCCCGTTTTTCTATCTTGTTTTCAATTTCACTTAAGTTTTAGTATTTAGATGATGTTCTTTAATCGTTCGATTTATCGTATTATTTAGTGAGTACTCTACCTTTTCCAATACATGATCCCAATGTATACCCTCTTCTGGTTTGACAAGTTTTGCAATCATTGGCCCTAGACTTCTATTAACTCTCTCTACCTGTCCGTTTGCTTGAGGCGATCCTGTTGCAATCTTAACATGCTGAATATCCCTTTCAGATAGAAACTCTCTAAATTCGTTCGCCGTGAAACAACTTCCTCTATCTGACACTACACATCTTGGTTTACTATATGCCCTAAAGTAATTAATTAGCGCTTGTATTACTTCTTTAGTGTTTGTTGTCTTAGTAGGGTAAAGTCTCACAAATTTTGTAAAAGCATCTATCACTACAAGTATATATTTTTTACTTGTCTCGAATTATCCACCGGGCCATAGTGATCTATGTGTATTACTTCAAAAGGAACTTTTCCTTTCGGTACAACATGAAGAAAGCCTTCTTCTCGACCCTGTTTAGCAGAAAAGGAAATACATTTAAGACAATTTTGTATATGCGATCCTATTTTTTTTCTCATTTTGGGGAACCAATAACTTTTTGATACTAACTCGATTACCTTGTCTGTGCCTACATGACCGATTTCATCATGGTATCTATACATCACGTGATCTTCCATTTGTTCCGGTACTAGAAATACTACACTACCATCATTTTTCTTTTTATATATCACTCCGTTTCTCATTTCATATAACCCATGTTCTGAATTTTCTAACATTTCTTTCAATTTAACTATTTTTTCATCTTTCCCTTGGCATATAATTAAATTCTCTTCAAAAGTATTAGTTTCCAATGTTAAAATATTTGTCGTCCTACTCAACGCATCAACATGTTGCATGCGAGCACCCGCCCGGTGCTCTAACGTGTAATCGTAATTTTGTAATTCTAATGCCCAACGGGCAATTCTTGGGTTGAGTTCTTTCTTGTTTAAAGTAAGAGTTAAAGAATTACAATCTGTAACTATTTTGAATTTTTTACCTTGAAGATAAATTCTAAATCTACTTAGGGCATTTATAATTGCGAGCGTCTCCAACTCGAAGCTATGAAATTTTGATTCAGAATCTGTTGTTCTCTTAGAATAATAAAAGACTGGATGCAACTTTTTGTCCTCTTTTCTTTGCAATAGAATTGCTCCGAATCCTAGAGCACTGGCGTCGCAATGCAACTCTGTTTCATCTTTTGGATTATAAAGTGCTAGTACTGGCATTTCTATTAATTTAGTTTTTGATAACTCAAAAGCTTCTAATTGCTCTGGACCGAAATTAAATTTTCTATCTTTTCTAATCAAATCGTATAATGGTTTTGCAATCGTCGAAAAATCCTTAACGAACCTACGAAAGTATGAGCATAAACCCAAGAAACTCTGTACTGCGTGAGCATTTTGTGGAATTCGAAAATTTTGGATCGCTTCGATACCCTTACCATCAGCCTGTATACCTTTACCAGTAATGGTAAAACCCAAATATTTTATTTTACTTTGAAGAAACTTACATTTGTCTATCCTCAATTCCAATCTATTTTCTACCATTCTTTTTAAGACTTCTTCAAGAATCTTAAAATGTTCGTCATAAGAATTCGTAGCTATCATCAAATCATCCAAATAGACTATCACCTCATCATTTCTTATCATGTCTGCAAATATTTTGTTTATATGTCTCTGAAACGTTGACGGCACGTTTTTGAGCCCAAACGGCATTCTTAAAAATTCGTATTGGCCTAACGGTGTAATAAACGAAGTAAACTTTACCGAATCTTCATGCATATATACATGAAAGAACCCATTTTTTAAATCCAACTTTGAAAAAATCGTTTTACCTGCCAGTCTGTCTAACAAATCGTCAATTATCGGTATTGGATAGCTATCTTTTGACGTCACCTTATTTAAAGTTCTAAAATCTATACACATTCTAAGGTCTCCAGTTTTCTTTTTTACTAAGACTATAGGTGAAACGTATTCGGATTCACTTTCTCTAATATAACCTTTCTCTAAATACTCATCTAGCAACGAACTGAGTTCTCCTTTCTCGGCATATGACAGTCTTCTCGGACGACAATGAAAAGGTTTCACATCATTTAATAATAAGTTCATTTTAGTTTTAACCAAAGGTTCGGAGGGGCGTTCGGCATACACGTAACTATTTAAATACAATTCGTTTAACTGTTTTTTATACCGATAATCATTTAGTTCATCAATTTCTAAATTTAAATTTTTGCTATCAACTTTTTCAATATCCATAGACATTAATTCTTTTTCAAAATTCGATCTGTTGTCAAATATTTTACTTTCGTTTTTACAATTCTCTAATTCAGAAAAAAATTTGAACTTTCCATTGTTTAAAAAATCTCTTCCCAAGATCACCTCATATCCGGTCGTACCGTCATCTACCACCAACAAATCTACAATCATTTCGATATTTTTATAAATAACCACACCAGACAACATTCCATAAACTTTTAGTTTACTTTTATTGATTCCAAAATATTTTTTTTTTTATATGATTATGTTCTATCAGTCGAATGTATTGTGGTATTATCGATTTTCTTATGAGGCTGACAGGACTACCGGAATCTATGAGGCAATCTAGAGAAAATTTTTCATTATTTTTTGACAAAATAAAATATAATCTTCTTACATAGTCATCATCCTCTGTCTTTTCCGTAAGCTGATGGACAAGTGATTTTCGTTCTGGACAGGCTGCAACTATATGTCCCAATTTCCCACAAGCAAAACACGCTCCGTATTCCCGTTTCGGTTTCCTGCACTCATTCGCCATATGTCCGACCGAATTGCAGTTGTAACACCTTATCGTCATCTTGTTCGATCCTGTTGCTGCTCTCAACGTCTTTTTTGCTGCTTCTGTTGTTACTTCTGTTGCCGATCCCGTCTCATTCTGTTTTGGTCGTTGTAGCACTTTATTGTAGGCTTTGTACAAGGCCGCTCTGGCAGTAAACACGTTAATGTAAGCATACAGTCTCATATTCTCATCGGTGAAACCTTCGATTATATATTCTACCAGCTCTTCCTCTTCCATTTCCAAACCCGCAGCCAGTCTCAACTTATCGCTGTAGTATTCTCCAAAAGTCTCCGACAACTTCCATTTCCTTCCCTCAAACCTCTTTCTCATTGCTAATCTGTTTTCATTCATTCCGAAAATTTCTTTTAATCCCCTTGAAAGGGTCTCCACACTCTCACGCAAGAAATTTGGCTGTGCGTGTAACCACTCTTCCGCTTTCCCTTTCAACTTTGATACGAAAAGTGTGCGAAGCACATCTTCGCTTACACCATACATTTGTTTCACATTTTTCAATTGTGTCAACCAAACATCTATGTTGGCCCCACCGTTGTAATCTGGGACGAGTTCTTTATATACGGTGTATGGTTGAATGTTGCTTGATGTCACTCCTGTTGTTGTTTCAGTTGTCGTACTTGTTGTCGGTCCCATTTCCAATGCTGTTGTCGGTCCCGTTTCCACTGCTGTTGTCGTTCCTGTTGTTACTTTTATTACATCGCTTGTTGTCTCTCCTGTTTCCACTATAGTTGTCGTTCCTGTTGTCGTCTCGGTTGCCACTCCCGTTGTCATGTTCAACATTCTTCTTAATAGCTCGTTTTCTTTTAATACCAGGTCTCTTTCTCTCTTCAAAAGAGTTATCTCCCGTTGCATCAACTCGTTGTCGATCTGTTTCTGACGATCCGTTATTATACCATCGTTTGTCTCATGTTCTTCATCTTCACTCAATATGCATTCCTCCTCGTCGCCGTCGTCGTCGTCATCGTGTGACTCCTTTCCCGTTGTCTCTGGTGCTGTTGTTTTTTTCGGCGCTTCTCCACGTTGCTGTGATGGAATTTTACTGAGGCGGACAGCCAACGTCGCCTTCTTCCCACTGCTCTGCTTTCCCAATCGTTGCAACCACTCGCGCAACTGTGTATTCTGATGCATCGACTATTTCTTCCATCGCGTTGAAAGGAAGAAAATGTGCGAGTAAAAATGTAACCACTAAATAAAATTTACAAATTAACCGCCGGGACAGAAAATTTTTGGCAACAATCTGTTTTTTTTTTTTTATAGTTATTTGGATTTTTGTATCCCGCTTCTGATTATTTTTAGTGAAAGGCTTCCAATCAAAAAAAACACGTCTGTCCAACTTGAATGTTTCTTCAGAATGAATCTCTTTATTCTTCTTCTCATTCTTCTAGCCATACACTTATACATACATCATTATAACAACATGGTAACGTGCAATACCTTAACATTATGTGCTTACTACTACAACGGTAACATGCAATACCTTAACATTGTGTGCTTACTTACTACTACACAACAAATACTTGAATGGTTCTTTATTTATTCGATAGTGTTGATGAAATCTGAAAAAAGTTTTATTGGTAATCTACATTTATATTCACAAATGCTTTACATGAAACTTATTACTTACAATGGCTCACGCAACTCCAAAGGGTTGGAGGAATCTCTGAGTTGTCTTCTGATACATTTTTGTTGTTTTTTTTTTTTTTTCTTCCTCATCATTTATCATTTCCCTTAGGGCTATGCTATACATGTTCCTAAAGTAAAATATAAAAACAATTGTAAACAATTTGTGTAATAAAATATCATACTGTTCAAGTTCATACCTTTTGATGAGAGCAAATAGAAAGTCCACGGCAAAATCACAAAAAACGGAAGACGGAATGCACGGATATAGTTTACCTTTTTAAAAATTTTAATTCGCACTTCACTCATCTGTCAAAAATCTGTTTAGCTGTGTTCGAAGTGATGTAGTTCTGAATTGTTTCGGTTTTTTTTGTTCTGAGTGGTGTAGTTCGGTAATTTGGTTATGGATACCGTCGTTTGTTTTTTTTTTCTTGAAAAATTATTCCTAACATACAAAAAATATTTAATAAAGTTTTTAAACTCAGCAAATTGTCATTTTCATTCGAAAAGGGGTTGAAAATAATAATTTATTTGCAAAACTAGAACAGCGTCCTATTGTAATTTTTTCTGGGATTTGTTCAGATATTTCGTTCAGTTTGTTTTTGTCTTTTCAATGAACGCTTCTTGTTTTTCGAAATGTCACCACTAATTCGAAGTGAAATTTCATTCGGGTGGAACTCACAATAGCTTTTAAAATTCCGGGGAACAATGATTTTTCGGGTGAAATATTTTCCGGGTGAAACTCACAATAGGAGTGACTCTCAATAGGTATATTTCGTTGGGATGAAGGATGGATGAAGTTTCATTTCTCTGTTCCAAATTTCCACTAACGCAGCATCTTCTATTGGGAATCTGTATTTTTGTTTTATTATAATGTCTTGACAAAATTAGGATAACACAATTTTAGTTCGAAGAAATTTAAGAATAATTTTAAGTATTTGCAAAAAAATAATTAATAAAATATATATATGAAAGGTTCTAGCTTGGCTTGTGGTCTCACTGCTACCTTGTTTTTTGCAATATTTGCATCGTCGCACCATTTTAGTTTGTAGTTTGTTTATGTTTTTGTTATATAATTCCTTTAAAAATAAAACGTATTGTACAATAACCGTAAAAATAAAAAAAAAATACATATATAAAGTTTGATACAGCTTTCTTGAGAATCGAAGGCAGATTACCCTTATTAATTGGAAGTGTTTTTTGCCGAAAAACCAACAATTGATATGAAGAGCCTTTAGAAACTAATTGGCCAATTTGAATGATTCAAATGATTCTTAGTTTGAATTTAGATCCTCTAAGCGTCCGTTTTCAGTTTGGACACAAATTTCTATTTTTGGCCCTCTAGGACGGATTTCCAATTTGGGTACCTTCTGCGACCATTTTTATGAAGAATTCAAGTAGGTATTGTATGTATGTTTGAAACAAATGTGATTTGGAGTGCGTACTATAAAGAAAAAAAAATATCAACAATTTTGTGATTATTAAGTGTTTTTTATTTCTTTTGTTTCCAATTCAGACATAAAGCCTTAGGAAGAAAGTAATACACGTATTTGTATAAGTTAATAAACACGTTTTGTATTTAATTAAAAAAATATTTTTTTCTCCAGGCAGATTGCCTGAACCTTTATTGACAATTTTCAAATAACAACTCAAATTAATATCTTAACTGCACATGTATTTATAATTGAATATTGAAAGAATAGAACAAAAGGCAAAAGTGATATGATTGAATATTAATTTACTTAGAATTTGGGTGATGATGACTGCAACTGGCCACTGCACCATGAAGTAATGTGTTCTCTGGAATTTGGGTGATGGGATTGCACTATTGCATCATTAAGTTATATACATATATATGATTCAAAAGTTTTATTTGGTTTGAGTAGACAATTTTTCTTCTTAGTTTTGCACTGTGGAGATGAATAAAAACTAAATTCCAAACAAACCTTTGCTGTTACAACAATTCCGAATCGAAAGGATAGTGTAATGCTATTGGTCCGATATCAATTTTACACTAACTACCTCACCTACTAAACTGTAGGGGATATTATATAGGCTTTCTCAAGCCGAAATGAATGATGGCTAAAGAGCCGATCTGTTTTTGACTTTTCTGAAAATAAAAGAAAGAAGGCTGAAGAGCCGATGTTTTACTTTTAACTTCCAAATCGAAAGTGACTTTATTTGACAAAACTTAGACTATTTATACAAAACTTTTTACTTACATACTAAGAACTTAAGCCTACACATATTTTCACTTCAACATACATACATACAATATTTATTCTATATTCCAAATGTCGGGCAGCATACTTGCTATGTCATCAAATTAATAGCCAATATGCATGCCCCTTTCACAATGCACAAATGTATCCAAATACATTCAGTCATAAACACTATGCAGTGCATTGAACCTAGTAAGTAGAAAGATACATCTGTCCAGAGTAAAAGTAATCTGAAACGTCAGTGACATTGGAAATATAATTCGGTAGATTGTGCAGCGCATGAGGTTGATTCTCATGGCCATGAATGAAATGCGAGTGTAGTCTGTAGTGCATTAAAAAAATAGACTGGTCATTGTGAAGTGCACCCTGAATTTGGAGTCAATGACCAGTAATAAAAACAGAATATAATGTTGGAATTCTATATGCACTACAATAGGTATCTTAAAGTACATAACTAACATATCGGCAATATTTCCGAATTTTCATCCACTGGTTCCTATTTGTTAATGCAAAGAAATAAGTTGATAATTTTCTTATTTTTTTAAATAACTCTATACTAAATAAAATAAAATTAAAAATCACAATTCATAGGTTTCACAAACAGAAAACCTAAAAAAAATCATAAACTTAAACAAAAGGAATTTAAACAATTACAGTAATAGTAAACTGGAGCAATTATAAACAAAAACTAATCATATTTAAAAAGTTTTAAAATTTCTTCATTTTGGTTTATGACCTAATTAAGCAGGGCTGTGTTTGAAACATTTTGGGCAATAATTTGTTCATTTTGATCCGCAATTACATCAATTTCTCCAAAAATTTTTAAGTTTTGGGACTCAAGTCTTTCAGACTTAAAGTTAAATTCTTCCTGCATCTGCTTAGCAGTTAAAATGAATAAATCTTATTTTGAATAAAAAAATAATCTTTATTGAATCGAATCTATCTTAAGACTAAAGTAACAATGTGTTTTAATAAAGCATTATATATATGAAATATGTAACGCTTGCAAAAATTACATTCTATGGAAAAATTGATTTGTGTTGCAGAGTTGCATAAATGAAATAAAATAATTCTGTGAAATGATATTTGGAACAGTTCTGTGAAATGATATTTGGAAAGAAAAATATGTTAACTGATTCCGTGGAAAAAATGCAAAGTAGGTATATCTGTAAGTATAACGGAAATGAGGTTCGGTGCAAAGTGCGACGAACCTTTTAAATTATGTTTTTATTGGCGGCACGTGTAACAAATAATCTCCCGGTAAATGAAGTGGAGGGAAATGAAGCGATGGCGTCGATCGGTTTACTTGGTAGTTTTCTATCGGCGGACGAAGGTGTGATGTAGTTGATGGGGATATTTCCGTCGACACATTCGAATTATGATTATTAGTTAATTTGAATATAATGAACGATAACATAAAAATTATAATAGAATTCATTATGATTATAACTTTCATTTTTATCAACGCGACGCGATAACTACATACGAACGCACTCCTTCCTATCAACCAAAAAAGTAACTATACTGCTCTGAGGATGATTTTTTGTTGACCATCAATGGCATTGACATTGAAAACTGCACACGTGTCATTGTTTGTTTATGCGCATGATTCTTTTTGTTTTATGGTCTATTATGTATATTATTAGAAAATAGATCTATCAACAACTAAGAAAATAACTAGGTATGTTGAAATGTACGTTCCTAGTTATATTGTATCAAGTTAACATTATATCAATGCGTCAACAAATCAAAGATATCATTCATTCCAAACAAAGTAATTCCGAATTACATGAACAGACAGTAAAAGACGCCACTACGCCAGAACCAAATACCCATAACCACCAAGAACTCCCAACAGCATATATATTAAAAACACTATCCGGCGACATTCACAACAATATAACAATAAGCACCGACAAAAAACACATCCCAAACAAAAAAACATTTAAAATATTAGACGTGTTGTTGAATGTCGACGAAGACCTCACCACCATGATCTTTAAGATACCAAGTGAAAATTATATAAACGGAATACATATTATCAATAAAAAATTCATTTTGTCTATAGTTATCATCCACAAAGATAACTTTGACAATATCTCCTATATCAGGTCAAAAATAAACAGCGAACTTGATAACTTACACAATATTTATTCTTATACCAACAATACAATATGTATATTTAACAATGATATCCATTTAATTGAAATGTGTGGTGTTGTCGAGGAAAAAAATAGTTTATATTTAATTCCATTCGACAATACAAATATTATTGACGAACATCACAAAAATCACAATAGATTCAAGGACCAAGTTTACCAAGAGTGCGATCCAAATCATATCATACCCACAGCATCAGCACCACCATTGCCATCAACGGAAGATACTCCCTTAGCGCCTACACTTGTGACAACAGTCGCACCTGAAAACAAAGAAGAACACGATGATGGTGTTATTGGCGACAACACATATTTAAATTTAGATTATAAACCCCACACAGTCGTCTTCCAAAATAAAAAGGAGACGGGGTTCACAATACCACAAACAAATACAAGTTTTAAAAAAAAATTAAAATCCAACAGCACGCTTAATATGCTAACTAATTTAAAAAAATCACTTTTTTGAGACTCACTTTTGAAATGAAATTGTATGGGATATTTCCACAAAAAAGAACAGTTTCTTACAATCAAGATAAAACACAATCACCCTTATTGTAGTAGGCGTTTTGTTTGAATGACAATTGTCACAAATGGAAATCGGTATTGCGAAAGTCATTATGACATCGTTCTACTTAGCGTTACGCTACATGACATTTAGAGTTCAGTGGAATCTAAGTGATTGTTTGACAAATGTCACTCTCACCGTTATTGTAGCTGGCGTTTAGTTATCATATTCGGTAGGCAAAACGGCATTTTCTGGCGACAATAAATTTCCAAACGCGCTGTGAAAAGTTAAGCGAAAATGTAAGTTTTTTTAATTGTTTTCCTTCTTTTTTATTAGTGTTAACTGTTTTTTCTTACTTAAGGGTAAAAATAACGAACCCAGACCAAATGAAATACCTGTTGGAAGCAATGGAACTCCATCCTTCGCTGGCGACAAATTTTAGGAGAGGCGTCTTGCAAACGGAGGACAAAAAAAACAAGTGGGAATTGATTACAAATGCCCTCAATTCCTTGGGACCACCGGTTAGAACAGAAAAAGAATGGCAAAAGGTAAAAACACAATTAAACCAATTTATTTCATATTTCATAGATATAATTATTTACAGGTTTGGTTCGATGCAAAGTTTAAAGTGAAGCAGAAACTTCTGTATAATAAAAAACAAATGGAGGCAACTGGAGGAGGTCCGTTTAAACCAAAAAAATATTTAAATGAGACCGATAAAATTATTGCCGATCTGCTTCAATTAAATAACGTTGTTGATCCGGAGGGAAATGTATTTGGGGGTTGTAGACCAAATCCATCATTGGTGACGATGAGCACCCCCACCACCATTGAGATTCCTTCAACATCTTACACATCAGCACCTTTCATATCAACAGAGCAATTGATTAACATCACTGAGACTGACACTGCTGCTCAAATGGAAGACACAACCGAAGAACAAAATCTTAACAGTGAAGAATTTCAAGGCAACACAACTGGACTGAATTTCACCCAAATGTTGGAAAAGCAGACCAAAGTTCAAGAGGCTTTGTATCTTGAGGTTAAGGTGGCTTTAAAGAATATTGAAAACCATCTTAAAGATAGTGCAAGGTATGAGAGGAAGCAATTTCAATTAAAAGAGGATAAATTGAAATTGTACAAACTTAAGATGAAACAGCATGAAGAGCAGAAAATGAAAGAAAACGAAATGAGATTAACTGAAATAGAACTAAAAAAAAACAAAACTGTATCTCCTGGAAAAGAAGTTAAAGTTACATGAATTATAAATTGATATACATACAAACTTACCCTACTCCTTACCTGATCTTACTTAACTTACCTTTTTTTACTTTTTTTTTTAAGAATCTTGTTAATGTTTATGAATTAAAATAAAATTGAATTTGAATAAAAGTATTTATTTATTATATCAAAATTTGTTTATGATTCTAATAACTGGTTTCTTATGCTAACAGCTATTTGATTGTTTTCAAGAACATTTTCAACGTTCGTATCATAATCTGATAAATTCTCTAAAATGTGAGTATGTTGATCTATTGGTGGCCCTGGTGTTTTATAATCGATGCAAATATTGTGAAGAGCTGAACACACATTTACAATTTGGATCGATTTTTGAGGGGTGTAGTGTAATAGTCTAGCACCGAGAAGACATCTGAAGCGGTTCTTAAGAACGCCAATCGTTCTTTCTATAATATTTCTCGATTTTGAATGCCTCATGTTAAAGTAACTTTGGCTACTTCCTTCTTGAGCGGATCTAAATGGTGTAATTAGAAATGGTTCCAGGGGATAGCCAGCATCACCTAGAAATTTGATAATTTTCAAAAATACATTTTTATAGACAAATTTTGAACTTGCCTAGTAACCAAGTACTTCGATCTCCACTGTCGAAATTCCTTTGTAGAATCCCCCGAACTTCACTAGAATTCCAGATAAAGGAATCGTGACTAGCTCCAGCGTGCCTGGCATCTACATACCGGATCCGCATTTTGTGATCACAAACCTTAAATTGGAGTTGTAGGAATATAGAAATAAATAAACCTTAAAATGCAAAAGAACATACAAACATAGTATTTAAACTAAAAAAACCTTTCCTGTTATAGTACAGATGTTGATCATCTTTTTTTGGTGCTTGAATTTTAATGTGGCTGCCGTCTACACATCCGATTATTCCCGGAATCCTAGCCTTCTCATAAAAAAACGCTTTAGCTTCTCTTTTTTCTTCATCTGAATAATGAGAATTTATCCAACGAGAGCAAATGTGAACTTCCATGATATCAAGCATCTCTTTAAGAATAATGCTCATCGTAGGTTGTGCAATGCCCAAATTAAAATCATTGCCTACACCCTTTTGGTAACTGCCTTCAGCAAAAAACCTTAATGTAGCTGCAAGCTTTAAAATTAGTGGTACCGATAACATACTTTGTCTTTTCGGAATTTTATCTTGCAGTTCATGCAACAAGTAAATAAAGGCGTCTTTATTCAACCTAAAGTACATTACAAATCTGGAAATATAAAAAATTACATTCATTTATTGAACAAATTATCCTTCGATGTATCTACTTACTTTGTATCTGGTAAATCCAATGGATTTGAATTCAATCTAATTATTCTCCTTGCTCTCAATAAATTGATTTTTTTATTCTCCTGCACTGTCTCCTCTTCAGTGCTCAAGTGAGCAGTGTTATTTAATAAAATAAAGAATCCAATACTATTCATTTTTACTTGTTTAAATTACGCTTCAAACGAAATTTTATTTGAATTTAAATGAAGAATTAATTTCTTTTAAATATCAATCTGTCATTATCAGCTGTTTATGTGGAATGTATGTGGGATGAAAGTAATAGCGTTTAAACAACGCAATACGGACTCTAAAACGCCAAGAAAGTGACTCGACACAAAAAGTGACAATTGTCATTCAAATAAAACGCCTACTGCAATAAGGGTGAATATCATTCGAGCTCAACACGGTTCTTCTAGAAAGACATTTGACGTTTGCATCTTCTTAATTCGAGGGGCAACCTACGAACATGCCACTTTTCCTTTCTTAACAATTTTCTCCTTTTAGCATCGTGTGATTCAATATGTCCGCTAGTTTGCTGGTTTCAGTTTTTTATTGATGTCAGTGTATTGGTTTTAGACTTCTCTCTTTTCGCTTCAACTCTCATAAACCATCTTCTTCGCCATATTGTTAAATTCGCTCCTTCCATTCCCTAACAGATGGCGTAACTTGACCTATGTCTACACAAGACATCAGCAATTTTCTTCACCCATTTTCTCTCATTTATATTCATAAAATTCTTCTAAAAATTGGTTTAGTATTTTTGTGAGTACAAAAATCCTAGGGCTCATTTAATCATTTTTCCACGATATTCACCTTAACTTTCAAATTCACCTAAGCCCAAAACTCACATTTACGTCACACGATTATTTGTCTTTATATAACTATATTCAATGACAAAAACATTTATCTCAGCCCGATCGATATTCAAATGTCAATCTTTACCCATGTATGGTACATCCCTTATGTCGATATTTACAAGAGAATAATAGGTCGACGGGTTGAGTCCTGGTCGAAAAGTAATTTATCTCTTCTTAATTTGTATTTGTGATATGCCATTCAACAACCAGAACCACAACAAACAACACGAAAAGTTTTGTTTTATTAATATTTTTTTTTCTTATTATTATGATTCAAATATTTTCAGGTTTTTGAAATGAAATCCATCCAGGTCTTCGCCATGGCACGGCGGCGGTACGCAACAATAGTTACCATCAATTTTCTCAATAAAAACTTTGTATTTTTTTATCACTCACCCAATAGTTTTTTTATTGCAAATAAAAGAAAATTATATATTAATATCCAACCGTGTGAATAATTTCCCAAGATTTCATGTTGCACACCGTACTTTTTTAAATTACTTCAAATATAATTATTAATATTTTTATTAAAAACACGGTGTCATCTGAACTCAAGATTTCATATGAGTAAGAAGATCCTGTTTGCCGGTGGAGGAAATTTGAAATCATGACATTTCTGTCATACGTTGTAATGGTCTTACTTTTTTTTTTTGCGCTTTCTCCTGCTAATACACTCTTATATATCTACGTATCTATGACGCATTATACGTCATAGTGTTAGTTCATTGACGTTTAGCCAAGCCTCATGTACTACTTTCATTTTCCTGATAGTCTTTTACTCTGTCAAAACACAGATGTCGCTGTTTTACGTTTTCATGCTCCGTTTACACTGGTCTTACGTCTGCTTATTTCATTCTTAGATCTCACCATGCTAACGACAATAAGGAAACCCTGGCGTTCACAACAAAGTTGTTGTGCCAATGGATTGTAATGCGTTTGAGATTTAAACATGGGACCTTAGTGTATTGGTGGATTAAAGGGGGAATATGTAGGATAGAAGGAATGAACTGGATTTTGGTTACGATAGGGGTGGGGGAAAGTTACTAACACTTTTTTTTTCAAATGACTATATCGAAAAAAGTATTCGAAGCAATTACATGATTTAAATTGCGTTAGGTAGGTTTATTATTTGTGCAGTTTATTGCATACCCAAAATCAAATTTACCTTAGCCGATAAAATAATTTAAATCAAAATGTCCCAGTACCTCCTTTGTCTCACTGTTTGTACCTATGCTCCAACAGTAAGACAGTCCTCCTCCTTCAGTGAGACACCTCCAACAAATATTTAATTAAAAAAAGTTTTGTTTAATAAACATTTATATTTTATTATTCAAAAAAGTCTTATGAATAAAACTAACGAAAAAAAAATAAATAGCGCAAATAAAAGTAAACAAAAAAGTCTTCAGTGACAAAAAAAGGATATAACAAAAAAAAAAAAACGAATTCATTATTCATGAAAAAAAAAAAAAATTAGCGCATTTCAATATGGTCAAATGTGATTCCCGAAATGAGCCATGTCTTAATAAAAAGGGATGAAACATATTTTTTAACTAATTATTCAAAGCAATAATAAAAACCAACAGTGAGACACTGTCTCACTCTTGCCAACGGGATTTTGTCTCACTGATGGTAAATCGCAAAAAATATGTAAACAAAATTAAAACAAAAAAAACTATGCATCGAAATGCCTCAAAGTCAAGTTAATTGTTTTTTGCATAATCTAATCTACATTATACGTATGTATATAAAACATTGATGAAAAACTCACCTGTATAAAAAGTTATTACTTTTTTACTAGTACCCTTAAAATTTTCTTTCGCCTTTTTTTCACCACTGCACTACCATGGAGCGAATACTCCATCGAAACGAAATGCAAACTGAATTGATCGGTCGAATATTTGTTGAATGACCTATGACAACAAGCGCGACTTGTTCGTACATGTTTCTTCGGAGTTATTCGGAATGTCTCACTGTTAGAGGTGTCTCACCGTTAGTGACTCTCCCCTATATACCGAAATTTCTTGGCAAGATCGCCATGTACCCCCCTATTATGGAAGACAACTCAACTATAGTTTAGTTGTAATTCTTAAAATTGGTATTATCGATCACAACCAGTTGACTGTCAAAGCACACAGTTTTGTTTACGGTTCCTTTCGTAAATAAAAAAATAATATATATTGTATTCTCTTGTGAGAATACCACCATTAAATAAAACACTAGTGATTGTTTTTTTTAATAATATAAATTTATTAAGAGCTTCAGATCCCTTACCACTGGTGGGGGGAAATCTTCAGCTATACGTTGTAATTACTAATTAGAACTGATCTTTCAAGTGATCGAAGAAACCCTTTTATACTTTATATTTGTCTACTCAGCAGTATGATTGAAGATCATATGCTGCTCTTTGTTTAATAAAATTGCTGATATGCAGTTTATGTTTATAATATCGGATTTCATCATTCGCTATGAGATGAAATCATAAATTATGAATTATTGTGTAAGCATTACATTTGGTAAGTTTATGTTTATAATATCGGATTTCATCATTCGCTATGAGATGAAATCATAAATTATGAATTATTGTGTGAGCTACATTTGGTATATGGAAAGATACTTTGTATCTTTCTTCATTATCATAGGGTGTTTAATATTATTATAAAATTATGTGAGGGTGTTCTGATAATGTAACCCCTCCCTCCTTAAGTTTGATGCTCTCCTGAGTATCTATAATTCTATTTTCAATTTTAATTTTTTGGGTTTCTTTACGCTTACAATATAATAATAATATTGCAATTACAACAATTATGATTGTTATACTTGTATATGATATAATATGTTTTACATTGTTCTGATATTTTAATTCTTGTAATTCTTTTAAATTTTCGATTTGATTTATATGTATATTTTCTAAAGTAACATTTATTTTTGTGAAGTTTAGTGTATTATATAATGGAATTACAATATTTTGCTTGAAAGTTTCTTTTTGATTTGAATACAAAGTTGCATTTATTTTGATATTGCAATCTTTAAAATGTATTAGGTTATTTTTAGTAATTTTATATTCAATATTATTACAATAGTCATTTAGACTTGTTTCTACTAAATTTTTTGTTAATATAAGGCCATCTTCTATTTCTATTAATTCTTGATCTTTATTAGATCTAATCTTACAATTTTCGTATTTTGTTTCATATAAATTTTGTATACATATTGGACTTTTTCTTAAATGTTTAACATATTTAATTGCATTATTTTCATACAATGTTTTGTTATAAATTATATAATTATACTTTGATATTTCGATTTCTAGTCCTTGTTCATTTGGAACAGGTAAAATAATTATGGTTTCATATTTATATGTAAATACTGGTATTTTTAAAATAAAAACTAAATTGTTATTTCTAGTTACTAAACTACTTTCTATATGTTCTAGTTTTTGTACGGATATATTAAATCTTTTATTTTCTTCTTTTGTAAGAATATTTCTTCCTAGAATTCCTAATCTTGAAAAGACTATATTGTCTTGTAATTTCTCAACTTCATTGTTTAACAACATTATATCGGTATTTATTTGTAAAGATAATATACTTTTAGCTAAATTTTCTTGTTTTACTTCTGTTGAATTAATAAAATTTCTAAGCACGTATTGATGTTTGTTTATTCTGTCTGCCATAGTTTCTAACTCTGTTTGGAATTGTGTATTAATCCCTATCTGTTTGTTTAATTCTGTTATAGCATTTTCATTGTTTTCTTCTATTATTTTCAAATAATTCTCAATTTCTAATCTTTCATCATTATCCATAACACCAAAAAGAAAATGGAGTGCACTACCTCCTATGTTTATTATTCCTCTCTTTTGTCTAGAATAAGGAAGTATACTATGTAATTTTGATTTTGTATCTCCTAATGCTTCTGTCATTAGTCTTTTTAATCTTAAGTCATTAAAATTATTATAGCCTGTTTCTATAGAAAATTCAATTTGTTTAATTATTTCGTTATAAGTTTCTAAATTAATAATGTGAAGTATTTTGTCATATCTTTCAATCAATTCAATTGGCTCTTGTTTGATTATAATATATCCTGCTTGGTTACGAATTTCTTGTAATAAGAACTCTGATTTTACCATGGTTATGATGAAGAATAAATAAATATTTATGGCTTTCATATTGCCTGTAAAGAGATTAAATTATTTATCGCTATTTTGATATTTATATTTTCTTTTGAAAAAGCTTTTATGTATTTTTTTCTGATTAGCATAATATTTGTTATTTATTTTTTCTACTTTTGTTTTCTTATATTTTGCAGCTATCTTCTTTGCTGTTCTAACTACGTCTGCTTTTACGTATAAATCTTTATTTAAATCTGGTTCAACAAAATCTATTTTATTTTTATTTCTTTTATTAATATTATCTTCTTTAACTTTATGAATCTTTCGTCCTATTTCTTCTAACTCTTCTACCTTAATTTTGTTTTGAATAAAATCTATAGGCTTTCTTAATGTCGTTGAATGGATTGTACAGTTATATATACTAACTGCTTTTATTACTTTCTCTTTTAAATTTAATACGTTCTTTTTCTTTTCTTGTACATTGTATATTCTTATATGTTCATTGAGTGTACCATGCACTCTTTCTACATCTGAGTTTCCTGTTTTATGATTTGGAGTTACAAGTTTTATCTTAATTCCTTCTTCGTTACAATATTCTTTAAATGCTAGGCTATTAAATTCATTGTCGCATACGATTTCTTCAGGTTTGCCTAGTATAGAGTTTCTAAGTTTAAGTTGCTCAATTATTTTGTGAGCGTTTCTACTAGCTATGGGAAAAGCTGTCAAATGTTTAGTAAATTTGTCAATAATTGTCAAAAAGTAAATATCTTTACTTGGAATATATATATCCATGTGTATAAGCTCATTTGGCTTAAGTGTAGTTTTACTTATTTCAAATTTTATTTTCTCTGGATTTCTATCATGTTTCGCTGTTTGACATACAGTACAATTGTTTATGTATCTTCTTATTAATTCCCTTAATTTTGGAAAATAGAATTCATTTTTAATTTCAAGATATGTTTCTTGTATTCCTCGGTGATTATATTGTTCATGAATCTTTTCAATGAGATTCAACGCATCATTTGTATTACTTAAATCTTTTAAAAGCGTAATGCATCTTAGTAATATCAGTTTACTTTGATTGCTATAAAGCTCAACATATTTTTCCTGAATTTTGCAAAATAAATTATCACTTGGACAATATAATGCCACTTTTCCGTGATCGGGTAAAAATTCCCTTAATGCTTCAGTAAAATAATCGCCTACATCTTTTGATTTAATAGTTAGTCTTCTTACACCTTGGTATATACATTTTATATTTTTATTTTCATCTTCTGACTCTATAACTTCTATTTGATGCTTAAACATATTTGTAGGTAATTCTGAAATTCCTATATGATCATTTCTTTCTTCTATACCACTATGATTTGTGGCTAACGATGTATCTTCATTTGCATTGATTGCATTGATTTCAAGTCGACTAAGGTAATCTGCTACACGATTTTCTTTTCCTTTTAAATATTCGATATCAAAGTCATATTCATTTAAACTTATTTTCCATCTCTGGAGTTTTGAATTTGGTTCTTTAAGGTTACTTAACCAAATTAAAGGTCTGTGATCGGTTCGTATTTTAAATTTGCGACCGTAGAGATATGATCGAAAATATTTTACTGACCATACAATACTTAATAATTCCTTCTCGATAGTGCTATATCTACGTTCATGCTCGTTAAGGGTTCGAGATGCATAGCATAATGGATGATTTGATTGTGAAAGGACAGACCCAATTGCATAATTTGATGCATCTGTTGTTAACACGAATTCTTTAGTGTAATCAGGATATTTTAAAACAGGGTCACTAGATATGAGTAATTTCAGTTCTTCAAAAGCTGTAATATATTCTGGGTCCTTAATATTTATCTTTGTTCCTTTTTTCAGGTATTTTGTCATAGGCACTGCTACTTTTGAATAATCTCTTATAAATTTCCTATAATAACCTGTTAGTCCTAAAAACGATTTTATTTGTTTAGTTGTGCATGGAATGGGTATTTTTTCGATAGCTTTTAATTTATCTGGATTTGGCTTTATTCCATTTGTAGTAATAACATGACCTAAGTATTCTGTTTCTTTGCTAAAAAATTTGCATTTATCTATTTGTATTTTTAAATTATTTTCCTTGAGTTTCTGAAATACTTTATTTATTGAAGAAATATGTTCTTCTAATGATGTGCTAAATATAAGGATGTCGTCTAAATAGACAACACATATTTTTCCTACAAGTCCTTCTAATACGTGATTTATCATTCGCTGAAAAGTAGCGGGGGCATTTTTTAATCCGAATGGCATTCGATTAAATTCGTAATGATTATTAGCTGTTGAAAAAGCAGTTTTATGCCTGTCTTCAGGGTTCACCAATATCTGATGAAAGCCTTTCGCTAAGTCAAGAGTAGTAAAATATTGGGCTCTCCCCAATTTACTGAATATTTCGTCAATATTTGGAATAGGAAACTTGTCTTCCACGGTTATTTCGTTAAGTTTTCTATAATCTATGACAATACGCCATTTCTTGATTCCTGAACTATCTATCTTTTTGGGTACAACCCAGATAGGTGCATTATATGGGCTACTACTTTCTTTTATTATACCTTGATCTAACATTTCAATTATTTGGTTTTCTACTTCATTTTTGTGTATTTCTGGGTATCTATACAATCGTGTATATATTGGTTTATTATTTTTCGTTTCAATTTTATGAGTAACTTCTTTAACATTAGTTAAAATATCTCCTTCCTTATAAAATAATTTCTTATTATTCTTGAGTATTTGAATTAGTGCTTTCTTTTCTTCCGCGTTCATATAAGGTTTAATTAATTTATTTATTAAATTTTCATTTTCATCAATTCTACATAAGTTTATTTGTGTATTTGATAACTCTAGAATATAATTTTCTAGAGGATAATCATCCTTGGGTTTTGATAGTAATGGTATTTCTATATTATTAATTTTCACAGTATGAGTATAGTATGATAATTCGGCTTGTAATGGTATAAGTATATTGTTTCCTAAAATTCCGTCGAATGTACTATTCGTAATTGGAGTAATTAAAAATTCCATGGTCGATTCTTTTTTATTAAATTCACTTGGTAATGGCAAAATTATTTTTGTACGTATTAAATTTTCTCTAAATAGTGTTTTAATGGTATGTGGTTTATCTAGTTTAGTTTCAAAATGTTTTGGAAATATATTTTCTTTCAAAATAGAAGTTGCAGCTCCTGTGTCTACTAATAATTTAAGCTTTTTATTTAAAATATGGACATCTATGCAGGGTAATGGTCTGCTGAGGCATGTATTTGAAAATTTGATGTATTTTGGGTTAAATGATCCACTTCCATTGGTTCTGGAATATTTCTTTGCCTAACAAATGTATTATGATTTTGATTGGAAAAATTACCACTTCTGTTCGGTTGCCTATAATACTGTTCGTTTTGATTTTGGTTATTATTTCTATTAAAGTGTTTACTATTGTTGTTAAAATTTCTATTATTAAAATTGTTATTCAAATTATTTTTGTACTCATTATTTTTAATGTTTCTATCGTTCCTATTATGAATATCTTCTTTTGTCCAATGACAAGATTCTAATTTATAGAATGCTTCGCTAAGGGTTGTTATGTTATGATTGATTATTATTGAACTTGCGTTCGGGGGTATTCTTTCACAAAATTTAGATAATAATGACGCTTCATTATTGAAAGGATTGTATTCTTCCGGTTTATTTTCAGATAAATAATATTTATTATTTAGTCTACAGAGGATTTCTGAGAATGTATTATATAGTTGAGAAATGTTTTTTGAATAAACTTTATCTGCTAGTTCTTTTAATTTTAGAAAAGATTCTTTCTCACCAAAATTCTTTACTAGAATATTTTTTATGTCTTGCCAATTATTAGGGTCGCCACTCCTTAATACTACCTCTAGGGCGAAATCTGTTATTTTTGATTTTATTTCACTCACTATAAATTCTTGTGAACCTTCGTTATACAAACTACATGAATTTATTACAAATTCTGCTTTTTTAATAAATATAATTAAATTACAATTCTTCCCATTATAGGTTGGTAAATTTTTTAATAATTTTAGGGGGTCAAGGTTGATTGAAGCCATTTTTACCTGATTTTCTACTCTTAATACTGGTTCACTGTTTCGTTGATCTGCTGCTACTGGATCTGTTGATTTGATTTCCTTTTCGTCGGGTTTTAATGCTGGTGGAATCCTATATGGATTATATTTCCTCATTTAATTATTCGATCTCGTTGGGGCTTTCGACTTGGATTATTATTTTTGCCACGTAAAGTTGTTCTTCCTTCTTTTTACACGTTGGGGCTTTCGACTTGGATAGTTCTGCCTCGTAAAGTTGTTCTTCCTTCTTTCACTTTTTCAATTTAGGTTATATACATATATTTTTGTTTAAACTTTTTCTTCTGTCCCAGTTTTGTTTTTAATTAATTCTCCATTTTAGTTGGAGTGAGCTACTAATTAGTATTTTTTCGATTTTAGTTCGAAATTCGATTTTCACTCGAATATATATTTTTTTTATTTCACTTTGTGTGTAGTATTTCTGCGGTGCTCTGCTCCCTTTTGAGTTTTAATTTCCTCTAGTTGCATTCAATATATATTATATTATTTTTTTTTTTTTTTTTTTTTTCAGTCCAACATTCCCTCTATGAGATTTCGTGAAATTGTCCTTCGCGGATCTGTATTCACTATGTTTTTCACTGAATATTATTAATTTATTGTCCTATACCTTTTTTGTTATATCACTTAACCGGTATTTAACTATTTCAATTAGTACGGACGATTATTTTTTAAATCCCGAATAAAACTTTAATAAGTACGATTCATTGATCTTTCGAGATCCTACCGACTGCGCCAGTTTTGTTTACGGTTCCTTTCGTAAATAAAAAAATAATATATATTGTATTCTCTTGTGAGAATACCACCATTAAATAAAACACTAGTGATTGTTTTTTTTAATAATATAAATTTATTAAGAGCTTCAGATCCCTTACCACTGGTGGGGGGAAATCTTCAGCTATACGTTGTAATTACTAATTAGAACTGATCTTTCAAGTGATCGAAGAAACCCTTTTATACTTTATATTTGTCTACTCAGCAGTATGATTGAAGATCATATGCTGCTCTTTGTTTAATAAAATTGCTGATATGCAGTTTATGTTTATAATATCGGATTTCATCATTCGCTATGAGATGAAATCATAAATTATGAATTATTGTGTAAGCATTACATTTGGTAAGTTTATGTTTATAATATCGGATTTCATCATTCGCTATGAGATGAAATCATAAATTATGAATTATTGTGTGAGCTACATTTGGTATATGGAAAGATACTTTGTATCTTTCTTCATTATCATAGGGTGTTTAATATTATTATAAAATTATGTGAGGGTGTTCTGATAATGTAACCACACGCCATCCCTGGAGATAAAAATATCTGAGACAACAACCAACAGTCTCAGAACATCGTGCCACACATCTTTCCTATCCTTCTTTCTCTTCATTAACTTTACGCCCGCGCTGTGTTGAAACATTTAAAGGGTAATCATAATCCCTTGAGGGCGGGTAGATTATAAAAAAAAAAAAAACAGTTGTCGATTAGCAGACAACTAACAAAATGGTCGACTTTTCAGTTGTCTCTTCGTATTATGTAAGTAAGTTGAGTTGTGCTTCAGTTGTAATAAGCGTCAAAATCAGACAACTGGTTGGAAGCAGTTGTGGAGAACATTTTAATGAAAAAATTTGCATTCGGATAAAAAATATGGACACAAAACAGTAAGTTAAACAACAATTTTAATAAAAATAGAATGTAATGAGTGTATTTTAGTTTGAAAACTACATGGCCATCACAATTTAAACGACTTGTTGCTCTATGTTAGCTGAGCATTTAGCCATTTTCCACAAATGAGTTCCTCAATCACATCTACCACTTTTTTAATTCAACTGACACTATCGATTGAGTCAGTCCTAAATTAAAATCATTGCCACTACACTTTTGGCAACTTCCTTCGCTCATGAAAGGAAGAGCAGTAGCAAGTTTAACAATTGGTGGAATCGCTGAGGAACGTTGGTTGTTTTAGGAAAACTATTTCGAATCAAAAAAAAATGCATACTTTAGGAATAGAAGTGTACATGAGTTTATTAAATATACGGATATTCTTTTTTATTTTGGCTACATTAAGGAAATTTTCGTCTTCCAAGCCACCGAAAAACAAATCGAGAGAACTTTCCATCATACAATTTCTTATTCTTGGTTTTGTATGTACATATTTCATGTTGAGCAGCTGGTTTTGACAGCAAATCGACTCCTAAAAGACGACAACGTATTTTTTCATTACAACCGATTTTAGTTGACTTGCATAATACGAAAAATTTGTTTGGTTGTCTAAGAGTTGAGTTGTGTTGATGACAACTCAACTAAGTTGAGTTGTAATCCATAATAGGGGCAGTAATGAAAACACTTCTGATTTGTAATAAAAAAAACACCTTCCGTTTTTAATTCTAAAATACGAATGAATTTATTATTGAATAAAATATGAAAAATGAAAGAAAAAAAAAGAAAAAGAAATCAAATGACTGGCGGCATCAGCGGATAAGGTTTATTACACCTAGCACATACAATCGATGGCATATGCAAGCAATGCAAGCGGTGTCATATGTAAACACACGTTGGTAACCCAACCTGTGGGAATTTATTAAGTCTGTGGCTTCATATGGGTAAATGACCTAACGACCATTATCCGTAACAGTGGAAACTCATTACGACCGATTTGTCTTGCGGTCGTGGAGACTGCTGAATAAAGTTTTCCCGAACCGCTCCTTGATTGACTTGGTTAGGGTTAAGCTTGTGATGCTGGTTCTTATATTTGAGACAGAGGTAAATCCACAGGCTCTGTCATTCCCAACAGATCCGAGAGATTGCCTCTTAGACCTCCTACAAATGTCTCGAGGGCTTTATCTCTGTAGGTTTGAGTTAAAATCTTCATTGCCTCTGAACCGATTTTCAAGCAAGATATTTTATTTGTTATCAATGTCAATTGGGAATTGACTGCCTGGTAGAATTGATGTGCCTTTTGGTTGCCTTGGCTATTTGAGTTCTGAGAAGAAGGAGGAATATTTATTGAAGGGAATTGGGGCATTATTATTATTATTATTAATGAAAGGAAATTGACCTTGTGGTTGTATGTGTTGTAGACCTTGGGGAAAACCACCTTGGGGTAAACTACATTGGAGTAAACACCTTGAGGTGGACCCTGAAGAGGTAACTGGTCATCACCTGTACTTGCAGGACTCCGCTGTCCGCTCTTGCACCTGATCTTGTAATCATTTTTTTTTTTTTTATTTTGTTTAAATTATTATTATTATATTTTTTTCCAATTTTTGCTTCACTTTTGAAATTATACTATACTTAATATAAATGTTTCTTACAATAATAAGTAGACACGTTCCATTGATGTTTCTTTTCCTTATTACTTCTAATGGGTGGTGCGGCTAGCGCTTAACGCAGCTTCCGTTTTGTCCAAAAGTTATTTTCTTTGAGACTACTTCGGGGCCTCTTTTCACCACAACACACTCTAGAAATTTCTTTCTTCGCGACACTTTGATCTCACGTAAACGGGATTTTATGAAAACAACCGCGTATGTATTTTGCGTTGTCAGTCCGCGTAAACTGGATTTTATGAAAACAGTCGCGAATTTTAAAGGCCGACTAAAATCATTCGTGGGTCCCTGCACGGTTGCACAATTAAACTAAACTTTACTTTTAGCTTAAAAAATATTTTTTGGGAGGATGAACCTCTTTATTTGATTTCCAACTTAGAACCAAAAAGGTTGTGTTATGTTGCACTCTCTGCTACGTGCACGAAATTAGCGTGGGAAGAATAATAAATCATTTGCACAATTTTGGTCTTCTGGTGCCATTGGTCTTACGCTCTTGTCGTAGACATTCCCTGCCCTAATTGACGGTTGCACTTCAATTGGTAAGTACTCTTGGTCCTTGGGTAGAAAGCAAAGCTTCTGCACTGGTCTCGATAATGTTGTGTGCTCTGTACGTACCTCTGCACTACGTACGAGAGTTCATCTGCTCCTAGACGAACTTCTGTAATATGGCTAAGTTACCATACGGTGGGTGGAATGTTGTCTTGCTTGACTAAAACCAAGCCTCCCATCTTGAGGTTGGTGCTCTTCTTTTTGCATTCCTGTGTTGCAATGTGTTGAGGTACTCGGCTCGCCATCTTTTCCAGAAATGCTGCTGCATCTGGTTAATTATGCCACAAATTTTCAGTCGGTTTTGCTCGCCGTCGTCCGGGTCATCTGATAGTGGGGTGAGTAGTCTGGAGTTGAGGCAAGCTTCGATTTGCATTAGCACCGTTATTAAAGTCTCAAAAGTATAGAAGCGATTGCCATCCCGCTCTCAGCGACTTAACTCCTGCCTCCTAGATACAACCTGTATGTGGCGTTCCTAGCACGATGAACTTCCACTCAGTGCCCATGTAGTCTGTGACCCCAATCTTTTGCGCTCCTGCGTAGCTCTCTATCTGCTCCGACTCCGAATGTCGTAGTGTTTTCGCTCCATACCACTGAACAAGCGCCACGTCGGTCATCCGGTGAACCTTTGCACCACAATTACGGCTATCTAGCCCTTCTCAATTATTTTCGATGACCCTGCTCTTGCCTTGATTCACAGAGGCCCACAATAGCCAACACCACTATGTCTGAACGCTGTAGCTGGCTGTAATCTGTCTTGTGGGAGACTTCCCAATAGTTGCTCTGATCTTGCCTGCTTCTGCCGAAAATAGGCAATACATCGTGTTATGCGTGAAATGGAACAACTTCTTCTAATTTTATATGTTATGCGTGAAATGAAACAACTTCTTCTATTCGATACTAAATGGGAACTAAACTCTTTATTCGATTGAGATTATCTCAACCAAACAACTCCCCTACAAGATTCCTTCCTTTTTAATACAATCTGCATAGCAAGCATAATGTGTATACAGAATGCTTGTATACAAATGATATTCGTTTTTGTTATTGTTATTTTATGATGTATCAATGAAGACCAATGATTAATACCGATATATGTTTTTGAGATGACATTCTCAGGAATAGGGTCACTGGTATTGTCGATCTGTACATGTCGTGAAACCACAGACTATGCGGATGTTTATGTTTACATTAACTATCCGATGTAGTTGTAAATATCTCTTTCAGCAGAAGTAGAATATTTATTGTTGAATAAATATTACTTCACGCAAAGTGGTAATTAGGCACTTTTTCTGAATACAGATACCACGATCTTAGATCAACCAAACATTGAAATATTAAGATAGCATCATCATAACAACCTCCCTACGTGATACGCTTCCACACTTGAGCTGATTGTTGAATTGTGTTGAGCAATGTTCTGAAGAAGATTCACAATTTGCGACACATCTAATGTTTCACTCCGTTGTTCTAAGTTCAGCCTTAAGCTGTTTCAAATTCATGTTCTCCATTAAATCTATAAAATTAAAATAATCTCATGAGCAATCAACATAGTATCACAATTCTCAAATGTATCCTATTATCTGCTAGTTGTGTGTAGAGACACAAATTAACTCCAAATACCACACAATGCATTTAAACGATCGTGTTCATAGCTTCATAACCACATGATTGCTATAAACATATACCGTATATAATTTATTTAAATCTATTTACATCCTCATACCTATTTATTATTTTTAACTTTCCTCCTTAGCAATTGTTTATAAATTTCCATGAATTAATACTCTTAGAACTTTCAATCTCATTGCAGTGGTCACAAAAACTTTTGCCTTTCCAAATCAGACTGCCTTCTCAATAAATCTACATGCCTACTTATGTCGACTTGTAGATCCATTTAACCAACTCTGTATTTCTTATACTTAACTGAATGTTCGTATCCCACTTCTGAACTTCAACAATTTAAGTAAATTCTTCGAATAAAACAGATTTTAACTTTATAATATTTAGGATTTTTTAATTTTACGTCCGTCGTTATTCAACCGAATCACAAGAGTTGAGTGTACGTTTAGTGTTGCCGTATTGATGGTACTTAAGTTTTGGCCCAGTGCTGCCATCTTCATGTTTCAAGGTTACTTAATGTATAACTTTTTTCTTTTTCTATTTTAATTCTAAATTTTCATAAATGTCACTTATCGTTTTACTAACGCTACTTTGGCCCACAAAGTATTTCCCGATTTCGAGATTTGTTTTCTTATTATATGTTTTTTTTTCTCCGTATAAGTAGGTTCTCGAGGATCCAAGGAATACAATTCCATTAAATTCGCTTTACTTTGCATTTCTTCGCTTTACTGTCGCTTTTTTTAACATTAAATTATTTACATCGAACTATCGACTGCGCCGGTTAAGTGTAAGGCTACACAATTCTTAAAAAAAAAAAAAAAACACAATTTTACTACTGAACAGACCGTCGCGTCGGCGTCGCCCTCTAAAAAATTATTGGAATGCTTCGTTTCCATCTTCCATCTTCCATCTTGGCCGAAGTGAATTTCTGTGACTCGCCCTAATTGCCATATGGTGGCGGGCATGTTTTCTTGTTTTATGAGCTGCCAACCTCAAGGTTATCGCGCTCTTGATTCCACTTGAAGCGTTGCTGGAAGGTATTAAGGTATTCTTTGCTCCATCTCTTCCAGAAATGCTGCTGCATCTGACACCCCAAAATCTCAGCAGGTTCTGTAGCACATAACGGAAAAACGGCATTTCTGATATCTCGTGTTTAAGTGATTGAAACCGCGCAAAGTTGCGTTAAGACGTCTATATGCACCTAAATCTATGAATTAAACATGAAAACAAAATAAACGGAAAAGTTTTAGCAAGGAAATTCATTTTCATTTAATTAAAAGAGTTGAGCAGCGAACTTTTTTTTTAGGATTTTCTTTTTATTATTATTTTTTCTCTTTTCATTAATTTAAATTTATGAAAAATAGAACTAATAATAGCATTGCTATTTGAACATTATAATTTGAATATACAAACAAAAAAGAAAATAACAAAATAAAGAAACAAAGAAACAAAACATTTTATTCGGTGTCGATTTCGAAAGTATAACTTCAGTCGCCCGGGTTAAGTTCTATAATATATTTAGGGATACCTAGGAACAACCGCGTTATTCGGAGGTCGGAATACAATTGATTGTGCTTAAACCTAGAGCCAGCTTTCCTTTCCACGCATCGATTCCCATGGAATATTGCTGACGAGCAATATTCGCTCACCGCATTGGTTCCCATAATAAATAGCTGACCTGTTATATTACTGTGATGGAGGATCGTATACCAAAGTATTTTTTTGTATTTAATACAACATTTTCAAACATTGATGAAGTCGAAGAAACTAATCCTGATGATGACGACACCCATTTGGAGACTAAAAAACTAACTTCAAGTTATACATACATACATACCTTTGTATGTTAAAAGTTTGAAAATGCTTTTAAAAACATACTCGTATATACTTACAGAATTTAAAGCCAAAAAAAAGACCGAATGCTTGAAAATGTCACAACGTTGACTGAAACTGTGACTGAGCTCATTCGAAGAAAAAATGAGGTTCCTACCCAGCAGCTTACCCATTTTTCTCTTCTAGGCAATCTCGACCGAGTCTTAAAACAGCTTCCAAGTGACGTTGTTGAGGATTTGGGCTTAAGCTTCCAGCAACAGGCTGTTGCAGAACTCCGCAAGCTAAAAAATCCTGGCTCTTAAGAGATGCAAAGGATAAATCGTTTATTTATTAATTTTTTATTATTATTAATTGTTTATTTACTACTAGTTAAAATATAATAAAAAACTAGTGATTAGAGTCGAAACCTCTTTTGATTCCGACTTATATTGAATATTACTCCTTACCTCGGGTGGGGGGTAGTAATAACAAATGAAACAAGTATTTTGACTTCTAAATTGAAAGTGATTTTATTCTTAATTTGTAAGACTATTTATACTAAAATAAATGCAATTCGACAATAATAATTCTATGGGAAGAAAAATGTAATTGGATAGGAAGCACTTGTATAGAGCGTGCATAATTCTATGGGAAGAAAAATGTAATGGGATAGGCGAGCAGGCACCTGTAGAGAGTGCTGATCTTGCAGTATGGATTTGTGGGAAAATAAGTTGTGTGATAGGGTGTTCGAAATTTGGATAGGGTGTTTTTCATATGCAGGTACATGGTACATAGTAATTAATTTAATTTAAAGTTGATAGTTTAAACATTCTCCCCGGCGTTGAGATCTTTGAGCTCAAATTCTATGTTGTTTGGAGCTCGAGTTGTTTTCATTTTCCTTCGGTTGAGTAATAATAGGATGCCTAGGACCAAACCAATTCCAAGTGAAAGATACCCAATAGAATATTGATGGATATCGTGATGAGAAACTTTGGAGGGTAATGCCTGTTGTGTTTTTTGATACGAGATCTTCTTCGCCAGAAGTGTTAAGTCGTCTTCCCCTCGGATGATGATTTCCTTCTTCTTATGAATTTCGTTTTGGAGTGGTTCAATGTGAAACATATCGATGAATAGACTTAAGTTCAGTGTAGGTAAGAATGGTGCTGTTGACTTTGATGTGTAGAAATTATGAGCATTAATAGTCATGGTTGGTTGTTTAATGACACAGTCAGTTGCCAGTTTCATAAGTCCTACGCCTTGGAGTTTTGTAGTTAAAATATCTGATCCGCACACTACAGACAATACTTCATCGTGATGAAAGGCAAAAATCCAGTGATTAGGATTATGAAGTTGAATCCACATTTTGTCAACAGTGGTAGATTTTAGTTCGCAATATGATGAAAGTTTCTTATTATGATTTAACATGTGAATTTCGCATTGGTTTTCAACTGAGTGAGTATTGAAGATAGGATGTCGCTGTTTACATAGATATTTTTGGTCATCAATATGTATACAGCCCTGGTATTCAGTTTGTGATAGCGCGAAATGCTGATCCCTGAATGGAGTTATTGCTAAGAATGCTGTTGATGGTTGTATGAAGACGAAGGATGTGTTATGTTGAACTGGTAATGGTACTAGTTTGAATATCTGGAACATTTGCGTATTTAGTAAAGGCAATTTTACAAGGAATACAATTGCTGATGATGTAACTCGTCCCTTGACTCGAAGGAGCTCGTATAGTTTTGGAAGATTATGTTCGTCATATCCAGGAAGTGTCAATGAGCTTGGTATCATCTTACGAATTCTATCCAGTTCGCTCAAAAGTTGTCTGGGGGAAAGAAGTAAAGCGTTTATTCTTCCTTGATGGGTATCTGAAATAGCTTCCAGAATTGCTATTTGAGTTCGTTGAAAACTGTCCATTATTTGAGTAACATAGATTGTAATATAGTTGAGGATTTCTCTTCTCTGTATAGTTTTATTCAGGTTGTCTATTGAATCATAAGCTATGGTCAGCTGTTGTTTAACTTCACTAAATTGTTCTTTGATTGAAGATAATGATTTGTTGAGAATGTTTGTTGTCGATTCGATTATTGATGTTTGATTTTTGCTCAATTCAAGTAGATGCCTCTCATTACTATGGGCCATTTGGATGTTATCTTCAATGTATTGTGCGTATTCTTGGTCAAGGACCCCAAAAAGCTTGTTTGCGACAGTGCCTATAATGTCAAATGGGGATCTTCTCTTTCTTATCGCCATGCCATTTCTGTAGTTTAAAATTTCATTTAGGTTCTCAGATTCCATGAGACGCATTTCTAAATGATTGACGATGGCCTTGCAAAGGTTATTTTGAAATTGTTGTTCCTCACATCTGGTCTTTAGTAGGGTGAGGCCTTTCCGTATTCCTTGCAATTCCTGCCAATAACTGGTCATATTGAAGTAAATGAACAGGTTCCATTCATCAGTTATTAGTCTTGCTTCCCCAATTTCATCGAAATATAGCCCAGGGTTACTGTCAAAATGCTGAATGTCTACTGGAATTGGTTTAGTGCCTTGTCCGGATACGGTGCCTAGTAGAAATAAGCAAACCAATAGTGTTGTGATTGTACTTATTTTCATCTTTTGAGTTGGCACTGGCGATGGTTCTGGGTTACTTCGTTTTTTCCTTAATGGTTGTTGGGGCCATTCTGACTTAGGCTTCTTCAAGAATGTTGGACCTGGGAACCAAACAGTTGACTTCCACAGTTGTTCAGGCAATAACCCTCGAGATAGAAGATCAGCTGGATTTAGTTCCGAGTTTATAAACTTCCATTGTGATTTTATGGTTTCATCCTGGATTATAGCTATACGATTAGCTACAAAGGTCTTCAGTGGTGATGTTGTGTTTATCCAAGACAGAACAATTTGTGAATCAGTCCAGTATGTTGTTTGTTTAAATTGTATTGGAAGGCTTTCCTTTACGAACTTAACTAGCTGAACCAATAGTTTAGCGGCACAGAGTTCTAGGCGAGGAATGGTTTGTTGTTTGAGTGGTGCTACTCGAGTTTTGGCACACACCAATTGTACATGGACTTCTCCTTTGAGGTTTGTGGATTTGATATAGACCACAGCCCCATAAGCTCGTTGGGAGGCATCTGAGAACGCATGAAGTTCAACCCAAGTTGGGTTGTCCACTATGATGTGTCGTGGAATTTTTAGGTTGTTCAGCTTGAGAAGGTCTTTTCTAAATGTTTTCCATTTAGTATTCATCTCCATCGGTAACGCGGCATCCCAGTCGAGTTTTAAGGCCCAAATTTCCTGCATGTAGATTTTTGCCAGTACAACCACTGGACTCACTATTCCCAGTGGATCGAAAATGTGAGCAGTGTCGGATAATATAGATCGTTTGGTAACCTTTGTTATTTCGTTCCAATTTGTTTTGATGAGAAATTGGTCTGATGCTGGTAGCCAGGTTAGTCCCAAAGTTTTTATAGAACCTTCCTCTTGGTCGTGAAGGATCGTTTCAGTTTCGCAATCTTCTGGTGGGATTCCTTTCAAGAGTGAAAGTGTGTTAGAGCACCATTTTCGGAGACGGAACTCTCCTTGAGCCAGAAGTTGTATTATTTCTGACTGCTTTTGAGTAACGGGTTTTAGATTGTCGCTTCCGGTTAATATGTCATCCATGTATATATCTTGTCGGATGATATTTGCGCCTAGCAAATGCTGGTGGTCTGCTCCTTCTGCCAAATCGTGAAGGCATCTTATAGCGAGATAGGGGGCAGATTTAGTACCATAAGTGACAGTGTTTAGTTGATACGTCTTCAGAGGTTGATTAGTTGATTCCCGCCAAACTATACGCTGAAATCGTTTGCTGTAGTCGTTTACTAGTATTTGGCGATACATCTTGGAGATATCTGCAGTAAACACATACTTGTGAATACGGAATCGCAAGAGAATTGAGACGAGATCATTTTGTAACGCTGGTCCCGTGTGCAGGATCTGATTGAGTGATATGTTTGTGGATGTCTTTGATGATCCATCAAACACCACTCGCAATTTAGTTGAACTGCTTTCATTGCGTAAAACGCAATGATGTGGAAGGAAATATTGTGGCATTTCACGAGAGATTTCATTGGTTTCTATCTCTTCCATATGCCTCAATGCAATATAGTCTCTCATAAACTCAATATATTGCTTCTGAATTTCTGGGTTCTTTTGAAACCTTTTTTCCAGGCTAAAGAATCGTCGAACAGCTATTTCTCTTGAGTCACCGAGACCTTTTGGGTTATTTGCAAAAGGGAGATTTACGATGTAACGTCCAGATTCTGACCTGGTGGTAGTTTTCAGGAAAATTTCCTCACATTGACGTTCTTCTTTGGTAAGTCGTTTTTGAATAGTTTGTGAGGGAGTAGTTAGATTTTCTTCTAGGTTCCAGAAACGTTCAACCAGACTGTCCAGGTTAGGAGATGTAGTGTCTACTCCTATGCCGCAAAATAGTGTTGACGGACTGTTAGTGACCATCTTTCCCATAACTATCCATCCCAGTAAGGTGTTTTGTAGAGTTGGGCCACTGTTGGTTAGTTTTATCTGGCCCACTGAAAGAAGTTCCGGGTAGAGCTCAGCTCCGATGAGAATATCAATGTCAAGTGGTTTATTGAAGTCGTTATCTGCCAATTTGATGTTCTGAGGCATTTCCCAATGACTTGTGTCGATAAAATCACTGGGTTGTTGTGTAGTTATCGTATTGAGCACAAATACTTGAATTTGTGTCTGATAGCCAGTAACACGGGATTGAAGACATATATCGACCTTTTTGTTCAGGGTGATTGGTCTGTTTCCCATTCCTGACACCTCCAGGGGTTCGTATTTTGTTAAGAGGTGCAATTTTGAAGCGAGCTTCTCAGTTATGAAGCTCATTTGAGAACCGGAATCGAGCAACGCTCTTGCTTTGACAGCATTATTTGTCCGATTAAGTATGTTAACCACGGCTGTCCCCAACAGTACATAATTGGATAATTTTGCTTTGCTGGATGTAGCTGACAGGCTGGTTCTGTTGTCTATAGTCGGAGCTTGATGTCTTTGGTCCTCTGTTGTCACGTGAAGCAAGGTGTGGTGGTATTGATTGCATTTAGTGCAGTGAATTGATCTACATGTTGGAGCTTGGTGTCCCAAGCGTAAGCAATTGGTGCAGCGATTAAGTGATTTAACATTTCTTAGTCTCTCTTGTGGTGAGAGCTGGAGAAACTTTGGGCATAGATATATGGCATGTTTTTGCTGTCCACAAACTAGGCATCTATTGGTTTTGGTTGTTGAAGCAAGAGCTACTTTTGTCCTTTTGTTCAGGTCTTCTGAGCCCGTTTTTGCTACTTTTGGTCCAAGGGCTTCCAATGATTGGAACCTTAACTCTAGAAATGACATGAATTCGTTTAGGGCTGGCAGTGCTTTTGGTTGCTTTAGCGACTGCTCCCAAAGCGTGAGCGTGTTTCTGTCTAGCTTCTTGATTAAAATGCACATCAGTATAGGGTCCCAATTGTGAGTGTCTATGCTTAAACCCTTTAAACTGAGCATGCACTCTTGTGTGGTGTCATGCAAGACCTTTATTGCCTTCGAGCCTTCACTCTGGATGGCAGGTTACATCAGCAATCTCTGGACATGCGCTGTTACTAGTAGTCTAGGGTTGTCATATCGATCTTTGACGACTTGCCATGCTGCACTGTAGTTGTCATCGGATGTCGAGAAGTGCCTTATCAGTTTCTCTGCTTCACCTGCTAAAGTCGTCTTTAGGTAGAACAGCTTTTGACAGTTGGCTATGTCTTGCTTGTGCACAAGTTCAGTGAATAGATCACTGTACTGCTTCCATTTAGTATAGTCCCCATCAAATTTGGGCAAGGTTACCTTGGGTAATTTTAGGGATTGCTTGGGTGTGTTTGCTGTGGAAAGATTCATAGCTCCATTGGATTGTAATGAGTTCTGTGTGGTGAACTGCTCCAATTTGTCGGTCAGAGAAATCAGGAATTCTTGGACATCGTTTTCCAACTTGTAGAATTCATCTATGTTATATCCATCTCGTTTTATATCTTCTGAGAGCTCGTGAATCAAACGATGAGTTTCTTCCAGTTCCATCCAGTATTTCTGCAGCGCGCTTAGTTTTACGCTACAAAAGGTTGAACTCCAAGCGTCTTTTGCAGTGGCTCTGATACTAGCTAACAATCGCTGTAAAGACTGTATGGTTGTACCTTGTCTTCTCACAACTCTTGTTAATTCAGATGTTGGGGCTACTACGGGCGTTAACTTTTGCTTCTCATCTGTGGTTGTGTTGCTCGATATGCCATCAGCACCAGCTGACTTCATGGATGGGTCGATGTCGGTATCTACAGGCACAATTGACTCTAAGATATGCTTAAGTTCAATATAAGCCTTTTTCACCTTCTCGTATGTGTTAGCTTGAACATACGGAGTGTCCGCCTTGACATAAGCCTTTATCTGGTCATGATTATTAGAGAACTCCAACCAGAGAGCTTCTAATGACCTTAATTTCTTGGTCTTATAATCGACCGTTTTTCGGTCGGGACCGTCTAGCATAGAATCAAAAAATGTATAAAACATTTCTGTTAAACAAACTATTTGGAAAGAGTGGTCAATTGTACGTCTTATTAACTTTTTTGAAAAAAAACTGCGAAAATAAGTTATAATATTTTTCAGTTATTTCTTTTTAAGAGATTCTTACCAAAACAGATCAGGTTTCAGGAATTGACATCACTAGCTTTTAAAAGTGTAGTCGCAGCAGATGTTGTGGAGTTATACTACTGAAGTGGATCAGAAAGAAGGCAATTTAAAAATTAAGTTATTAAACCACAGATATTTATTACCATGGACGAAAGCAGCTTCATTTTACCAAGGGAGAGAACCACAAGGAGAGTTGACAAATTCTTTAATCTGCTTCCCAAAATCGTTCGGTCTTCTAACAACCGGTTGAAATGTTGACTGGGATAAGGAATCTGCAGAAATTTTTGTTCTCCAGTCACCGATTACAAGAATGCCACTGTCGTCATAATAGTCTGAATAATTAGCAGGACAGTAAGATGGTCTATTTGTCCGAATTTTGAAATTGTGCAAATAACAACAGGCACTGACTATTTTTTGTGCCCTGTCTGGAGTACAGAACATGGTCCTAGCCAGACAAATAAACTTTGAACACATAATACCAAAAGTGTTTTCGACACAACGCCTTGCTCTGCTTATGCGATAGTTTGCAACACGCTCATCATCCTCCAACTTTTTTGGCGTTCTAGGTGCATATGGTTTTATTATGCGTTTAGTTAAAGGGAACGCATCATCTGCAACGAAGAAGTATGGAAGCTTCTCAGTTCGAACTTGCATATCTGGAGGTAGATTAAGCTGGTCTTGTAAAATACGTTTTCCAATTTTCGTCGATGAGAAAACATTTGCATCTCCCTCACTGCCATATGCCCCCACATCAATATGAACAAATTTACAGTTCGTATCAGCAATAGCCATCAACACAATGCTGTGAAAGCCCTAAAAAATAAAATCCTTGCATTGGACGGAGACTTTATAGCAACATGCTTACCGTCTATTGCCCCAACTAAGTTTGGCAAGTTCCAAAACGCATTGAATTCATTTGCAATTGGAATGAACTCTTTTGAATCCAAATCAAGGATTTCATTTCTCAACGCTTCACAAATGGCAGAACAAACTTCGTCCAAAATGGTCCCAAAATGTTGCTTGCTAATTCGGCATATTGCTGCTACATGCCGTTGTATAGTTCCATTTGCCAAGTACCTTAACGAGTAATTTTGATAAAAAAAACTTGCACTGTGCCTTCGCTGATCAACGGTTTCAGTACTGTCATGATGAATTTCATAAAAACTGATGGGGAGTTACAAATACCAAAGGGTACCTTCAAGAACTCGTACTGGCCATTGTGGACTATAAATGAAGTGTATTTCCTCGATTCAGGTTCCACTGGCACATGGAAAAATCCTTTAACCAGATCAATTGTTGTGAAGACCTTACCCCGCTAAAGTTTTTCTATAACGTCGTCAATTAGTGGCATAGGGAAATAATCCTTCACCATCTTCGCATTGATTCTTCTAAAATCGCAGCACATACGTTTCTGCCCATTCTTCTTTGCCACAAGAACTACTGGCGATGCAAATTCAGACTTGCTTTCCTGAATTATTCCTTTCCTCAGCCATTCAGCTACTTGCCTTTCGACTTCTTCCTTCTCCGGCTGTGAAAGTCGTCTTGCTCTTTCAAACAGCGGTGCTTCATCTTTCAGGATAATTTTCATACTAATCGGTGATGGCTGTTCTTCTCTCGGCTCATAACTCCTAATAAGCTTCTTTATCTTCTTCTGCAATTCTTTGGGTAGGTAAACCAAGTTGACTGCAGGCTTGGCATCTTCTTCCATCGCCAAACAATACATAGTTTCGAACTCAGCTCGAAGCTCTGCAACCGCATCTAATGTCGGCCTAACTGTTGACCTTCGGGTTGATCCTCGCATCCGGACGTCCTCCTTCTGCCTCCCTACAACCCTCGATACAACCTTCTCTTCTATCTTCTCTTCAACCTGTCTACCCCTTCTTACATCTTTAACCACATCTATCTTCTTTACCTGAGCCCTACTTCCATCCACCGCCATTTCAACACTCCTTGATGAACCTGCTACTTCTTCTATGGGTTTCTCTTTTCGACTCAAAAAACGTATTTCGTTACCCTTGATGTTGACGGATGCTTGACTTATAACATCAACACCGATGACCATCGAAAACAACATGTCGCGTTCATGCACTACCTGCAGCCTTACGTCAAATGGAATCCGATCTATAGTCACTGTTGTGTCGAAATATCCAATCGTCCTTATTTCTTTGTTACCTAGACCAGCCAAAGTCACTCTAGGGAATTGCAACAACATTTCTTGTCTCAACAATGTCGCACCCCGTGTCAACCAAAGCCGTTACCTCTACTCCCATCAACTCAACATCTTTCATTAGATGCCCTGTTCCGCTGCCAAAAGAGCTTTGGCTTTCATCTCCGTTCTCGTCTCTGGTCTCGTCTCCTTTATTCCTTTACATTCAAACGATCTATGACCCATAGCACAACATTTAAAACATTTAAACCCCTGAGGACACGTCTTTGCGAGGTGGTTGGTATCTCCGCACTTAACGTGTCTTCTGGCTTAGTAGAAGTTGATGCTTCCCGCTTTACCGATGACGCAGCTTGGTATCGTTGAGGTATATCGGCTACCTGCTGTTGCCTGATTCGCTCATATACCTTGAGCTTCACCTTAAGCTCTTCCAAAGTGGTTGCCTCATACAACACAACCTTGCTTACTCTGTCATCCTTCAACCCCGAGATAAAATAGTCTATAATGGATCGATCGTCAATTTGAATCGGCTTAGCGATTTCCATCAGTTTATACAAGTATTCCCTATTGGTTTCATTGGTTTGGTTGCTTGCGCCGACTCTTTAACCGTCGATGCACTTCTGCGGAACTCACCTCGACCGCAAACTCTTTTCTCAGCCCATTCTTCAACGTCTCCCAATCGCTGAGGCCACGTTCACTTTGGATGAACGTCCTTGCCGCACCCGTAATGAGCCTTCTTCCAAACATGTACTGTTGAAGACCATTAAAACCTAAGACTGAACAGATGTCTTCGTATTGTGCGATCCATTCTTTTACGTTTTGCATGCCTTTACCCGAAAATGGTGGAACGGCATCTTCAATGTCTCTGAAACTGAAACTACTTGGTGGAAAAATTCCAGCTCCAGGCACCGTGCTCTGTTCAAAACCTCTTCTTTGCCGAAACGCACCACTACTGCCGCCGACAGCATGGCTAAAATTTTCTTCTCTTCTATCTTCCTGCACTTCTACATTAACATGGGTCATTAACCTTTCAATTAATTCTTTTTTATTACCCGTCACTGCCAAACCTGATTCCCTTAAATGTCCCTTTAATTCCTCTATTATCAGACGGTTTACTTACCCGGCGTCCATCTCTCTTGAATTTTCTCACACAATAAAAATATTAAAGAAATAAAATTATCTCCACAGACACAAAATTTAATTGTCTTAACAATAAATTTCAAAAAAAAAAAATATTTTAAATATTCAAATAAAATTGCTTTAAAGAGTAAATTTATTGAATTCAAAAGTTAAAGTTATCATTTTATTACTAAAATACTACTCAATTTAAAAAAAAAAATAATAATAGTTACGACCGCTACTGTTGAATGTCTTCTTCTTTGTGTGCCTTCTCTGGTTCGTCTTCGTACTTCGCTGTCGTTGTATGTGATATGTTTCTGCACACCTTTCAATGTCTTTTTTTTTGTCTCTCTTTTTATTAGTTTTTGCATTTTACTTCGATGGTTTTCACTATGTGCATCTGTTTAATATGTTTCACAGCACTGGATTTCCCCTACTTGGGTTTATGTATATTTTATGCCGACAGATTTTTTCTTTTTTCTTCACTGCTTTCTTCTTCGTTGGGATATTTTCAGAGAAAGAAAGAAATTTTGCCTGACGGCATTAGATTTGTTTCGCGCACTCGGTTAAAATTTTTCTATTTTATTATACCGTCTGCTTAATGGCATTTGGCTATTGCCCACTCAATTTTTGGCACATCACATTTAGAGCCCCCAATTTGTGAGGTGTGAGAACTCCTAGAACGCACGCACCACAAATAAAAGATGTTAATCTTTTTCCGACTTCTTTATAAATAAAAGACTAACTTGTTTTATTATTCACATTTAATATTAATCAAGATTATTTTTTTCTTATTCACATTAAGTATTAATCAAGATCACTTCAATTTAAATTGTTTCAAGATTTAGGGAATTAATTAATTCTTACGTCTTGACACGTCGGCGTCGAGCCGTCTCGACTGCAGGAAACTAACTAACTCAATTTTCGTGTTCAATGTAGATCAGTCGTGGTTCATTCGTTTTTGTTAGTATGTACCGTAGTCTTCGTTTGTATGTGCCGTCGTCCTCGTTGGTATGTACCGCCATCGTCGTCTTCGTTGACATGTACCGTCGTGTCGTATTAGTTGGTGTGTGCCTAACATAGAGATCCTACATATGTATAACTTATAAACGTACTCTAAAGCTACCGCAAACTTTTCTAGTGGTGATATGTGATCCGAAGGTCTTGTGTTTTTCTTCGCACGGAGTAATGGTTCTACCATTTTAGAAATTTGATTAAAGGATTCTGGTGTCATGTGGAAATTCTCTTTGAAAACTGGAACATTTTCCAGCATGTCCTGAAACTAAATAAAAAACAATAAAACATATTGAAACTGAACAACACTAAGTAATTAATTTCTTACATCCTTGGCAAAGCGCCTTTTGTTTTTCCTTTCCTTCAGGTAAGGGTTAACCCGTAAGGAAGTTTATTTAGCTATTTTTCTGCTAGCAACAGCATTAACTACCACCGTAGCACACACAATTATCGATTCTTCGATTTGTTTCGCGTCCATTTTACAAATTTTTATGAAAAATTTAATAACAGAAACGATTGCGGAAATTGAATGAATAAATCAGCTGCTATCAATCAGGTCGACATATCTCTCCAACTTCAAAATTTATCTTGGATTTTAGCAAACAATTGGTGAGATAAGAATTGTAGAGATAAAATTTATTTTAGCTTGAATTGCGTACCAGGCTTAAGATCATGAACGAATCCTAATTGGATCGTCTCGTTAACAATTTGAATAATATATGTACCTGAAAGAGATCTTGAAATATTATTAGAGGTTAAATCACCCTTAAAATTGGTGACAAAAATTGTGTCCTCTTTTATTAATTCGATGACCTCTTCAATGCTCGTTTGAAAAGTACGAGCCTTTCAATAACCCGGCTACACAGGTATCCTCAGGAACTTTTTCAAGTGCCTTGTCCTCACAGATTGTGGAGTTGTTAATCTTAAGGCAGTTTGCTATTACACCGTACGTTACTGTGTGGTTAATCAGCATCTTTTTAAATTTCAGGTTTATCTGCTTCCCTTCGATAATTGATGGCCTTGTCATAAGCAGGTTGTATTCTTCTTTTCCCACTTTTGGCATCGAAATGATATAAAGCAGCATCGATCCATTGGTGAAAATCGATGGGGTACCATACTCAATGGCTTCTATCTCGTTAGCATAAGGGAGTCTCAAATTTGTTGATAATTGAATTGATTTCTTCGGTATCCAGAAGATTGGTAATGATCAAATGATGAAAATGATCAATCGTAGGCATTTGACAGGCCCCAACGATCTCATTTATCTCGCCTTTAACAGCGATTATTTCATCTAAAGCATCTTGCTCGAATTTCCTAGTAATGGTATCTTTGATGTTTCTCTCATACCTCTATCACTAATTTGATCTTTCGTGTGATGTCATTCGTGATACTAAAGAGTTTCTCGTGTACCCTGTATTGTTGGTTGTTATTATCGATGATTGCCTCTTGACTTTGGAGTATTTGATTCTAATCGGTGGCGTCGGGATTTCCGGCTACCCATTTCAAGGCCGCTCCAATCCAGTCGATGGATCTCGTTTTTCTCTATGATTTACCTTTAAATAAATTGAGGCGGTCTTTTATCTGCCGTAAATAAAAATCTATGACTCGTTTTCTATCCTCGTCCTTAACGTTATCTTTTATGGCGTTGCTTACGCCATCCACAAGAGTTTGGAATTCCGCTAGGTCGATAGTATGTACTAATTTGAACCTACCATCAACGATCTATCCTTTTCCTTCTTTCAAGGAGACTATAGGTGCTTCGTAGTCGAAAATTTGGAAAGCTTGGGCCGCAGCTAGGAAGGTTAATCTGGGAATAAGTTTACAAAAATAAAAAATATTCTTTTTTTCTTTTCCGATGATAACTGGAACTAAGTGCCAGCTTATATTAAGGTGATGCAAAAGTGGAATATCATCGGTAAATGAAAAGCAAGCAAATAATTATTTTATCCTTACTTTAATATAATTAATGATACAACTTAGAAAGAACATTTTTAGTCTTACAATTTCCTGTACTTTACATTAGTAATTCCAGGGAAATCAAGGCAGAATTCTTTTAATACATCATCTATCAATTCTTCGAAGATAGCCGGTGCGTTTTTTAGGCCGAATGGAAGCCTAAGCCATTCATACTTTCCATTTAATGCCGTCATTGACTCTATATATAAAGGCCGCTATGTTCTCCCTAGGTTTGAAGATCGCTTTTTGGACTTTATGCGAGCGAATGCTTCCGAGTACGGCGGAAGTCTGATTCATTACATATGCGCTATGACACAGTAACGCAGTAATCTGATCGCCATCTTCAAAGGTGCAATTATTGCACTTGCGTGTTGCATCAGGGTGGAGTCTCTCCAATGGCCTGTACCCTAGCAAAGTCTCATTTACGCTTGCATTCGGCGGTAACCAGCCGGTTGGAAATGGATTCCAATTAAAATTCCTAGAATTGGCAGGGAAAAGCTTCTGCCTATTAATAAGCTCAGATGTAACGAACGGAGAGATGTAACATTCGTATACATTGTGATTCTGAGCTGTGGGCACACCAAAAGTGCCATATCGGGCACTTTCTATTCTGCCGCTGGATGCGACATTGCCCTTCGGAACAGCCTGCTCCGGTAAGTTGAAATATACCTTTTCGCCAGAAGGCGTAATGCTTGCGCCAATGCCAATGATGTAGTCGAAAATTGGCTTTGGTATATTTAACTCTTCGCTACTTATTGCTAGCAGCGGATCCATCAGGGATTGCAAGGAAGGAATCTTTTGCATATATTTTCCCTGGGCTAGCACGTGTGCGGTGAGAAACTCAACCATTGCGTGCTGGAAAATTGGAAAAGGGAGCAACCTGCTCAACCTTTGATCCTCTATCAGTATCCGAGCGTACACTTGACGTACTAACGGAATGAATCCGGCGAAATCGAAGTTCAGAGCGATAGTTTTCTGAACGGGCTTGCTTCCACGTCCATTCCCCTCATACATCGCTTCATCCCGGGGTGGTGTCTCGACCGTCAATGGTTTTATATTTGTTGCTGGCCTTGATTGGCGGTTCCTCCAATTCTGCGCTCGACTACTAGGCGCTGGACGGTTATGGCTTCGTTATATGCCTCTTCATTATCAACTGATTTTGCCCATATATTTGTTTTTCCATATTGGGCATCGATGGCTTGCTCTTTATAAGCAGAGACACGAGCAATATCTCGTTGTCTCATTCTTGATTTGAAATTTTGCTGTTTGTTCGTTGTATCATAGCTCGACATGCTGTATACACCTTCTTAGGCTTTTATTTATAATTTATAGATTATTAAATTTTTTTACCGTTACACAATATCGAATTTTTCCAAGAGATCCGAGATATATTTTGTTAAAATATCAGACGATTCTCCTGGCAGATTTTTGACTTCCTAAACTTTAACTTGAATGCCTTTCTGAGGCATAAAGAAGCGGACAAGTAAGGGGCGTATTTTCGTACTTCCATGATTTGAAGTAACACAATAAGTTGTAATAAAACTGACAGCATTTAAATCACTTTCGATTTCTTTGATTGAGTGTGGTGAGAGCACAATTGATTCACACTTCGCTCTCGCGCACGAATATTTTTCGTCAAAACATGAAGTGCAGTCATTTGAACGAAACGAGTTAATATGTTTAATGGTGTGAAAAGCCCAGGTACCTTCGTTTACGCTGCTTATTTTGCCTGCATCGTCTAACGAGTGCTTTCTGAAGAATGGTGTTTGATTTTTAGTTAATGCGGCAGCTAGATTTGCACTCTTGTGTTTGGCCGTTTTCGAATGCTGTTCAATGTCCTTTTTTCCATTATTTGTAATGGAGAATGTGGCCATGCACTTATTGCACTTTACATCACCTTTATCAGTTTTTTTTAAGAACTCAAATTCTCGCTGAAGTTCGAACACTAAATAAAAAGTGTTACCTTAGTGCTGTTTTACGCTACCTAAATTTTTAATTAACATTTAAATCTACTCCCATGTTATCAGGTCCATTTTAAGACCTATATTCATGGGTTGGTTGAAATCCTCAGATTTTTGTTTTAAGTACTTTATTTAGAAGTACTTGATTTATTGTTTATTTGCAACACGAACAGATTAAATGAATTAAAATTTCATTTATTTAACTGGTATTTATATTTAGATTTCCAATATTGATTTGAACGAAATTATAATTTTTGTTGGTCAATTCAATGCACTTGTAAAAATCGGAATAACGATAATGATCTAAATTGAAAAAAATACAAAGGCGTTAAATTCTACATAACAATTCTACAGTTTACGACTCTTACAAAAACGAATGTGAAAGTACCATTTGAACCATTTTTTGCAATAATGTGCAATATTGCAATTGCAACAATTGTTGCTTTGGCTGTGTCATAGTTGATGTTTATCCCATTAAAACACGCACGAAATTTGTTTTTGAGCTGCGCAAACAGTTGTAAAAACCGTAATTCTTGTTCGAATATGAGATTTGTTGTAGCGCTGTTCTCCTGGATTTAGTTCAGCCGATATTCGGAACGGTGTCATCAATATTTTCGAACATGCGTATCGACGCGTCGCCCAAAACAACTCCCCCTCTTAAATCTACGTTTTGCAACCGGTTTGCAATAACAGATTCTCGCCATATTCTGGGATCATGAGCCGATCCTTTCCATCTAGCAACTATGTCTAGGAAGTTGCAATGCGCGTCACAAACAACCTATAATAAATCAGTTTTTGAAACAAACTTTTTCGGACAAAAACAGTAGTTACCTGAACATTAATTGAATAAAAATTCAAAACAGTAGTTGCCTGAACATTAATTCAATAAAAATTCTTTCGGCATCTATGGCGAGAACCGAACTCTCCACCTGGGTTTCTAATTTTAAAGTGTGTGCAGTCTACCGCTACAGTGTACTGAGGGAACGTGGCAATGCTAAAAAAATCTTGCTACATTCTTTGCAAGCTTCGAATATCTGTTGAAAACTCGATGAACGCTATTTTTTTTTTTTTTTTTGAAGCTAGTGCTGTAACAAACTTTCTCACACAATTGCTGACAGATTGTTGAGAAATGTTATGAAGATCACCTTATTAAAAATAAATAATGTGAGATTGAAAAAAAAACCGATAGATGAAATAACTACCGGTATCAGTTTGGTACGATCCTTCGACCAGGTATCGCAACGAGACCAGTACAATGAGCTCGGGTGAAAGCGCTCCACCACGATTCGTCCGAGTTGCTACATCATCCTTAACAGTTTCGATGATAAATCTAGCATTCTGCTTAGTAAATCTATACGATAAAGATTTCAATTAATTTCAAATAATAAGAAGTGAACTTAAACCAACCTATAGTGACCAAAGAATTTATTTTCATCGTATTTCGTAAATGGATCTATCCTTTCTTTATAAATTTTCACTTTACGAGATGAAGAAGTTTCTGCGATTAAATCAAAATCTTAAAATAAACTTTCGTCATTTGAACTCATATTTAAAAATTTTAATATTTTTCCTCTTGCACGAAAACAAAAAAAATTAACTTTACAGACCTTGGTGGAAATTTTGACAGTTCTTTCATTTTTTTCTTATTTGTTGTAGATTTTTGTAATAGATTCAATGAAAGTCTGGAGATTAGTTAGTGAAAGGATTAACTTGTTTATTGGTAGCATTTTGTTAAAGCTCAGCACTTTATTTTAACCTTCGAGTTAACTAATAGTCGACATTAGTTTGATTATTAGTAAGGTCCAATATGATTATCAAATACTTTTCTGAAATAAGATTATGTTTTTATATTACACAAGTCTGCAAAAAAAAAATTGAGAGCTGTTTTGATTTTTTTATTTTGGGTGTGCTAAATCCGAAAATGACTTTCATTTTGTCACAGAACGTCACGTTTTCCGACAATATGGGTATCTATGTTAAACAATTTATCATCTTAAAATAAAAGATAAAAGACTAAAAATATTTTTTTAAATTTATAATTGCGTAACAAAACTTATTTTTTTATCTAAAATACATTTATTAGTAAGCACTAAACACATATCTTTTTCCCAGTGAGACTCCTTTTGGTACATTTTCGTTTGTGGGAAGCATCTGGAATGTCTCTCTGAAGCGTCCAACAGTAGTCTGCCATCATTGAGACGCTCCATCTTCCCTGGTATCTTTTTTCCATCTCCTTAATATCTTGGTGAAATCATTCACCTTGCTCTTCACTCACATCTCCTAAGTTATCTGGAAAGTAGTCGAGGCGGGAATTTAGAAAATGTACTTTTAAACTCATAAGGCAACCTAAAGCTTGAAATGCTTTTAACATTTTTTCAGCGATTTGTTTGTAGTTAGGGTCTTTGTTATTGCCTAAAAAATTTTCTATGACCTCTTTAAAGGCAATCCACCCTTCTCTTTGAGGATCCGTCATCGTTGTGATGAATTGTGGATCAGCCATAAGTCGTCTAATATCTGGTCCAACGAAAACACCTTCCTTCAATAAAAGAACACTTTTTTAACAAGTTAATCTGTTAAATGAACAACTTTGTGGTCTATATTATATTTAAATTGTTGAAAGTCTCTTCCTTATTGACCGCAAAAAAGATTTGAAGAAAAATAAAAAATAAAATGAAAACAAAAACAAAATCAAAAGACAATTAGCTTTAGTTGTACTTTATCTATTTATTTTTCTTAATACCGAATGCATTTCGGAAGGCATTGGCCTACCATCTTCAGCGTAATACGCGTGACAACTAAAAAGCTTAGAATTAAATGCAATAAATGCAATAACAAAATTTAACAACAGAGAGTGACATTAATATTTTATATTTAACCATACAACACATACAAATTATTTTGCAAGAGAAAGTAAATTAGATGCTATTGGACTTTCATCTATGTTCATCAAATTCTCGTTGATATGAATGTAAATGGATTCAAATGCGTCCAGTTTTGATGGACAAGGTACACTTTTTATTAGTTTGTAATTGTCGATGAGAGGTATCATATTATGGGGTTCTGTGTTGGATAAATCAAATGCGTGAGCTGCAACTGCTTTTTGAATGTCTTTGTTGTTGATGTACCTCTGGTGTTCAGCTATGCGACACTCAACTTTGCCTCCGAGAGGCCTGGAAACTTTGATGTTAAGTATTTGAAGCAATTTCCATCTCTTGGAAGTGACTTTACAAATTGCTTCATCAATCCCAGCTTTATATGAAGCAGTGGTAAAAGAATTTTATGAGGAGGCACCAAAGTTTCATGCAGGACGTTCTTTTCGCCAACTTTAAGCTCCCCCGGAGGCCAACACTTTTTGGTCCAGTGATTTGCTCGGTCTCTACTATCCCATAGACACAAAAAGCAAGGGAATTTGGTAAACCCAGATTGTTGTCCAAGCAAGCCTAAGATTTTGAAATCAAATAATTTGCCAAGAACCAATTCCAAGTTCTTGTAGGTTTCCTTGAGGTGTACCGAATGACCGACAGAAATCGAAGCATAGAAACCGCCATTGTGAAGCAGAACTGCTTTAAGGCTTCTTTTTGAAGAATCTATGAAAATACGCCACTGTGCTGGGTCGTATGAGATCTTTAATTTATCCATCAAACCTTCAATATTGGTACAATAAACCAACTCGTCCTCTTGGGCAAAGTAAGAAGAGAACTGCTGCTCACGAGATCTAAACCAGGAGAAAGACACTCGCGGCAAAAGTAAGTTCCTGCTTTTGAGCCTTGATCCAAGCAGCTCAGCAGCGTTTTTGGGAAGATTTAAGTCTCTTACCAAATCATTAAGCTCGCCCTGGGAAAACAATTTCGAACTGCTGTCATCTTCAAATTCAAAACTTTGCTTGTCATCGGATGCAGAAACAGCACCATCTTCGTCAGAACTTGTAATCTCTTCCAAGGTAGCAGGGGCATTGGGCACTGGTATTTCGGTCCCATGAGGGATGAGACGAATAGCTGATTGCAGATTTGGGTATGAAATAGGCTGCTTCCGTTTTGAATTATATCCTTTCACATTACACGAACAAAAGTAACAATCATCACTATGGTTCTTTTGCTCGCGCAATACCATAGGAATCGCATATCGGAACGCTTTTTTCTTGCCCTTAAACCAATTCCGAAGGTCTTCAACACATCGTTTGCAGACTTTATGAGGTGCCCAAACTTTATCCTGATCTCCAAGTTTCGAGCCAAAATACTCGAAGTATACTTTTTTTACAAAGTCCGTAATATTAAGTTGTTGCTTTAATACCATATACTCGCCACAAATATAACAGAAACTGTCAGACGAATTCACACACTTCCGCACAGACGACATTGCACTATATTAAACCAAGATATATAAAACAATGACTATTTAATACCTAATTGTACTACGCCATAGGGATGGCGGTTTTTCCCAATTCACCAGTTTTCGGTTTTTCCGGCTATTTTCCAAACCGATTTAATCTGTTTTTAATCGGAGAAAAAAACGTTTTTTTTTCAATAACACGTTTTTGGTTTTTTATATAAAAAAAATATTGAAGTCTTAAAATATGTATGTTAATATCAAATGAACTATATGTACATACAAACATGTACATGTATATAAGCTTTTTTCAGAAAAAAAAATCATCTAGTGAAAGTGTTGTTACTTACATACTATTGTTTTAATTGAAATGAAATAAAATGATTTTCGAAAAAAAAACAGACATATACATACATATCTAGTTAACACAAAATTTCAATTTTTAAAACGATTTAAACTTCCTACCACTATACTAAATTACTTATAAGAGAAAAGATGGAAGTGGTGAATAATGTCGCAGGTTGCACACAACGGCCGGCTTTTTTCATCTACGCCACTTTCTACACTAGCAGAGCGCGCACGTTCAGGTTACATTTTTATATTTTTAATTTAGCTCACCCAGGACGTTCTTTAATTAGAAAGAAATGATAGTTATGGCCTATATACAATTAAAAACAGCAGTCAAAACAAAATTGTACCTATTATTTATGACTAAATAAGCCCAAAAAACACCTTTTTATAATAAAATTTTGCGTTTTGTAAAATAACCTGACGTTCTGGAATTTTTGTAGTATTTTTTTAGTTTTCAGAACACCTAAATACATAGAAATTAGTTGAAAAAATCCAGACAGCTTTTTTGATGCAGACTTGTGTTATCTTTAAATCTACCCTTACTTTTTGTTTCTTATATCTATGTAGGTGTTAGTTTATTTCTACATCCAACTATCTTTTCGCAAATGATTTGCTTTGGTTTGTAAGTCTTAAGATTCCTTTTTTGGTTATGATGTTTCGACATTATTTTCTGTTGTGCTTTTTCCAAAATTAAATTTAGATTTTCATGAGTAACTTTATTGTATAATACTTCGAAAGGTTTTTCTCCCGTAACTGATTGTATAGATCTATAGTATTGCTGTGCTGCTCTATATATTGATTCTAACATAAGTAGTCTATTATCTGATATTCTTGCTTTATACATCTAGATATTTCAATGAGAGTTGAATGTACTCTTTCTACCTGTCCATTCGTAGAGCTGTGTTTTGGGTCACAATAAAAAATTTGTATATTCATTCTTTGCATTAAATTCTTGAATTGCATCGTTGAGAAACCTGGTTTGTTATCTATCATAATGCTTTTTGAATCTGGGAAAACTTGAAGTAGGTCTAATATTTTTTCATCTAATCCAGTTTTGTCTTCTATTGCTTTTATTACTAAATATTTTGAATAAGCATCTACGCAAGTTAAGAATTTCAAATTTTGGGCGTAAAATAAGTCTATATGAAGCTGTTCCCCACCTTCTTTGGAATTGGAGCCTCTCCAATTGGTATCTTCTGTGGGTGTCTGTCATACTTATTTGTGTTATATATAATAGAATTTCTAGCAAATTCTTTGAATTGTTTTGCCATTTCTGGCCAATAATATGTTTTATAAATCTGCTTTAAGTTTTCCTGAAAGTTTCTATGTGCTCTATTATGTGTTTCCTCTACAATATTGGCTTGATCATCTTCTCTTATGACGTCCATTGGAAAAAGTTTTGTGTATATTATTACTGAATGTTTCAGTTAGTTTTTTCTTTATCTCCTTGTTGAAGATATTCTTTTAAAATAATAATTAGATTTTCTACCGTATCATATTCTATAATATGTCTAACTCTTCCAAATGTTATGATTATGAGCCTTTCATGAATGGTGTAAGTATTTTTGCTAAGCAAAATTTTCTGTTTGAATTGATTCAAGGGTTTTGAAGTTTCTTTAATTTCAACACCATCACTACTTTCTGCTGAATGTTGTGTTGCGTCCGCTGAGGAACTGTCTGACAAATGATTGAAATTTTGTCTTGAAAGGGGTCTGCAACAACATTCGTTGTTTTGTAAATCATTTTTGGTTCATACTCTTCTATTGGGTTTCGTGTAGAAACATAATAAGTTAAAGATTGATGATCTGTATGGATCTCTAAATCTCTTACTCCGTAAAGGTAATTTTTGTATTTTTCGTTAGTGGCATAGTTTCTTTTAGTATCATTGGGAGTTTTTGAGATGAATGTAATAGGTTTATCCTCCTGGGATAATACTCCTCCTATTGCATCGTTTGAAGCATCTGTTGTCAAAATAAATTTTTTATCAAAGTTCGGTTGTGCTAATGATTCTTTAATTGGTTGAATGATTTGACACCTTTTTCATCAAGACTTACATTCGTTTTTTTTTTAAATATACTGAGATACCTTTCCGTTGTCTCCTTTTAAATATATTGTTAAGGGTTTTTCAATTTGAGCGTAGTCTTTAATAAATTTCCTATAGTACCCGGTTAAACCTAAAAAACTTCTTAACTGTCTTAGGTTCTGGAAAGTTTTTTATAGTTTCAATTTTCTTAGGGTCAGTTTTAATAACGTTATGTCCTACTACATATCCTAAGAATTCTACTTGTGGTTGGAAAAATATTGATTTTTCCAAAGATACCTTCATGTTTGCGTTTTTCAGTACTTCTATAATTTCTTTTAGATGTTTTTCATGTTCGTCTATGCTATGAGTAAACTATTATGTCATCTATATATGACATATTTTTTCTACATACATAATTTCTTAATAATGTTATCCATTGCCCTTTGAAATATGCTCGATGCATTTTTCAATCCGAAAGACATTTTTAAAAATTCATATTTTCTGTTATTTACAGAGAATGACATTTTCTCTATATCTTCATATTTCATTCTTATTTGGTTGAATACTAATTCTAAATCGATCGTTGAGAAATAGCTTGCTTTTCCCAAGTTTAATAATATGACGTTTGTATCTGGTATCGAGTATTTGTCCGATACTGTTTTTTCATTTAATTTTTTATAATCAATCACCATTCGCATTTTACTTGTACCGTCTGAATTTGTTCCTTTCTTGGGCACTACCCAAACTGGTGAATTGTAGGGGCTTTTTGATGGTCTCATTATCCCATCCTTCATCATAGGCCTAGTTTCTTTCTTTTTCAGAGAACAAAAGAAATAAGAATCAGTCGTCTTAAAGAACGTTATAAAAAGGGGGGAGTTTTTATTTAAATTTCAACTATGCCAAATTAGTTTTTAACAATAATGATGCCAAATCAACATCCCCACTAAAAACTTAAGTAATTAACAAACCAATTAATTTAATAAAATTTTGACTCATAGGAGATGATAAAGGCTTCGTTAATAAATCTGTTGCAATTCTTCGGAGCGAACTGATTTCAGCTGGATCTGTTTTTCTGCCACCATGTCTCGGACAAAATGATGTCGCATGTCGATATGTTTCGTGCGTGGACGACATTCCTTGCAAGATGAATGGCACATTGACTGTCACAAAAGATTTTCATAGATGATTCAACTCCAGTCAACTCCTTCTGAATTCCTTCCAGCCAAATTGCTTCTTGTACAACCACTCCCATAGAGATGTACTCTGCCTCGGCTGTAGACAGTGCAACGGTCGCCTGTTTTTGTGATCCCCAGGATACTGCCAACCAGTGAAGTCGATCTGGATTATTATTAAACTTACTCAAACAATTTACTGCGAAGCAAATATCTGGACGACTGATTTGAGCCGCAAAAAGCAAACTTCCAATTTACTATTGATAGGGTACATTGGACATTTCAAGTTTTTCTTTTTCAGATTTGGGACAATTATCCTTGCTTAACTTTACATTAACATCCATAGGACTTGATACTGGATTACAATTATTCATGCCAAATCGATTTAATAACTTCAGAATATATTGTTCTTGATTTATGTCTAAGATTCCATTCTTTCTATCATAGCTTATGGTCATACCCAAAACCGAACTTACTTGTGTAATCTCTTTCATATGAAATTCTGACTTTAAATAAGATTTAAATTTATCTGATACTTTCATGTCTTTTGAAAAAATTAATAAGTCATCTACATATACTGCCAAAAATAAAAGCGACTCAGTATTTGCATTATTATAATAAATACATGGATCATATCGTGATTGTTTTAAATTAAATGCTTTTAAAGCCTTGCTTAACTTAAGATTGCATGTCCTTGAAGACTGTTTAAGTCCATAAATGGACTTTTTAAACTTCAAAATTTTGTTCATAGGTATTTCTAAACCTTTAGGTGGAGTAATATAAACATCTTCCAATAACTCACCTTGTAAAAAAGCGGTGACCGCATCAAGCTGCTCGATGGGAAGACTCATCTTTGTTGCAAGTGACAGTAGATATCTTAATGAGCTGTATCGGATTACCGGTGAATATACTTCATCAAAGTCGATGCCTTTCCGTTGAGCACATCTCTTCGCCACTAACCTAGCTTTGTACCGGATCACTTCATCGTTTACGCCTCTTTTGGTCTTGAAAACCCACTTTGAATTTAGGGGTTTTATTCCAGGGTGACGGTCAATAACATCCCAAGTGTTATTTGCTTTTAAAGATTCACACTCATCACTTATTGCTTCCTTCCAATTTAAACCATCTGATCTTGAAACCGCCTCATCGTAAGTTACAGGACTATCAGATTGCAGTCTTGGCTTCCTTGATGTGAACGTACAACAACGGGTCAACTAGCAATACCAGCTTTGCCATGGCTATCTTCTCTTTCTTGACTTCGGTTCCTTGAACAGACCTCCACAAGTCGTCCAACACAAGATAGATTTCGGTCGCAAACTTCCAGCTGTCGTAGTTTTCACGACCCCTCAGTCTCTCAATCATCGGAATATTCGCCATTATGGTTTCTCAAAACTAAAATAACAATTTACTTTTTGCTTATAATTTTATCTTTATTCAATTGGCGGTTCTGGGCCCATAACCTGTAGAATACTCGTATATCGCACTTTTCTGTAAAAGATAAAATAATTTCCAGAGAACAAAAGAAATTAGAACCAGTCGTCTTAAAGAACGTTATAAAAAGGGGGGAGTTTTTTTTTAAGGATACTGTTTACTCCATATAGGGGTTTCAACAGTTGTTCGTATTTCTGCTTTAATGTCCGTTCTGAATGGTACTCGTAAATTCATATTGAATGTAGTTTCCTAATTTTTTTTTCCATCGTGGGTGGGGAAGAGATCGTCACGGCCTCGGCTATAGCGGGATCCACAAGCTGGGTCACCACCCTTGGGTCCAGTGTTGTAGCAACCGCAGGCGAGGCAGCCTCGGATAAAAAAGAAGCATAAAAATAAAAAATAAAATAAAATAAAAAAAAACAATTTATTTTTAAACTTTTTATTTTTCACGTCTTTATTCAACTTGATGATCTTAACAACTGAACATTACAAATTTATTAAAACTTAACTAAAGCAGTTTATTAATTTCTATTTCAGCTGAATTGCAATGTCTCGAAATAATATCGTATTTCTGTACATTGCACTTCCGCTGAGAAAATTATTGCAATACGATTCTTTAAACAAATTTTATTTGTTGGGAAAAAAATTTAATTTAATTTAATTATTTTTGATTTCAGCGGAATTGCAATTCCTCGAAATAATATCGTATTTCTGTGTGCATTGCATTTCCGCTGGGAAAATTATTTTAATATGATCTTACGCTACAATTCCCAATTTATGGGAATTTGAGATTTTGTCAACACCGTTGGATGCTTTGACATAACCCGCGTGACGTCAGCAATTACCGAGGGATTATTCAAAGTAACTGACCCTATCACCCAACTAGCCAAGGATAGTCTGGCTAGCAGTGGCGGCTGTACCTTAAGTGCGCTCGTGCGCTGAACCACCAATTCAAAAGGTTTAAAAATTACAAAATATTACTGCATCTTTATTTTAAGATTACCATATTAATATTTATTTTTTAAACATACAAGAACATTAAACAAGTAAAATTTCCAATTATGACGAAACAATGTAAGCGCTTTGCTTTTAAGACTTACTTTCCCTGCAAGTAAAAATTCTCGTGCGCTTCGGCGAGCGCACGAGGACTGCTAATATAACTTGTATGAGTTACAAGCTAATATCCCTGACGCGTGAGACAAAAGATATTTCATTGAAATGTATCCAGAAATGAGCCTGCTCTCGTGCAGCGCACGAGAACCGAAGATTAACCGATGTTTGACTAGAATGCGCTGCGCCTGCGAATATGTAATGTTGTTTCGCTCTATCCGTGACTGGTTAAATAGTGTTGGTTTGTAGGAGTTAGGTTAGTAATTGTTTTTTATTTTGGTTTTGGTTCGATTCTGTACGGTGTACAGTGTGTGGTGTGGGATAAAATGAACAGTGATTAGGTATGTATATTAAAGACAGTAATAAATCTTTTTAAAATAAAGTTAATATAAAATTAGCCGGATCGCCAAGGCCCTTTTTAAATTTTACATGCAATATTTTTCTCGGAGAATCGATTTAGACAGAAACCTGAATCCACGATTTGACGCATTTAAGTGAAAAAATAAAAAACATGATTCCTTGTTAAATGTAATAAGTGTGTCAGTTTTATACATTCTTCGAGCAATTATACAAAAAATAAAAAATCAACATATACATGTAAATTGTTGTTTTTTTTGCGAGTTCTAATCTTAATACCTACTTAGTGAGCAAGTAAAGTGCGCCACCTGTTCAACAACCCACCAGCCGCCACTGCTGGCTAGACCTAACTCGGCTCGCGATATCTGGTTTGCATCCTCGATGGAAGCTACAGGATAGACACGACGGCCGTCGGACCAAACGAAAGGTAGGCATAACGTTGCTGTGTGTAATAACTTAAGTCGGTGCTGCCAACCATCTAGGCGGGGGTCTATTTGTTTGGGGAGACCACTACGAATGTATGCCGCTGGGGAGAGGGGTCCTGAAATGAATAATGAATGAAGTTTGGGTAAGCAGGGATACATTGAATAGCCGGACATTCCACCGGGATTCAGGGGTTTCACGCTCTAGCCTATTAGTAGCATGGTATGGCATTAGCGTACTCGGGGTCATGTAGGGCCTTAATTTTGTGGCACCCACCCGCAGTGGCTCCAGCCCTTCATGGAAACCTGCAGGTCCATTTAGGCCGTAGGGGACTGGGAAACTTAGGCAGCCCTTGTCCAGTTGCCTAGCATAAATCTGCACCCAGACGTCTGACAATATCGCGGGAGAATACAGGGCTTATCTGAAGGCACCGTCTTCGTTGGATGGGACATACGCAAAGGCTTGTGAACGGGTATCGGCATAGGTAGAGGCCATGTATTTGTAGTACCACTTACCATATATAGTGGTGGTAATAATACTAGCACCCTCCATTGCAGGTAATTCAGGCAGACTAACGGAATTCGTTTATGGAAGCCAGAAGTTTGGCAAATCTGGACGGGGTAAACATCAATGGCTGAGATTCCCGCAGGAATAAGGAAAGGATTAACTCTCTAGCCCTGGGGTAAGTCACTGCAGATGGCATGTCCTGGTAAGTATCATTGCTTAAGCCCAAGTAACCCACAAAGAGTTGTGGTGGCGTAGCCAGCATTACGGCCCTAGTCATCTCTTGCTGGAGGAGGAGTGGCTCGTTGAAGACGGCCATTTTCGGGAGTGGGTCACCCAGTTGGAATTCATCTGACGTAGCGAGGCCCAGCGTATTCTGTTTTCGTTATTATCCTACTATACCTATCATATTATTACATTTCTCTTCTGGATTGTATATAGTACATAGTTTCGCACTTATTTTTATATTGTAATACCTTTTTTTTCAAAATCTATTTTCACGTTTGCCCTTTTGAGTAGGTTACATCCTATCAATAAGTCTGCCTCTAAATTATTGTTTATTTCATAAAATCTGACATGTTTGTCAAATATAAAAACTTCGTAAAAATGTGTTATCGTAGTCGTACCGTTAATTGTTCTTACTTTTTTGTTTGTAATCAGTTTCTGTCTATCCTTTAATGTATTGGGCCTACAGTAACAACATGTAGCTCCAGTGTCAATTAATATTTTTAATTGTCCATATGGTCCGTTTCTGTGGATATATGGTAATGCGATTGCTGTCCTAAAAAGCATCTTCATTAAGATTGTTGATCCGTTCTATTTTGAAGGGTGGTTGTACACTATTTGCTACATCTCCATGGTCTAAATTCAAATTGTCGCCGTTTGTAATTGTTAAAATTATTGGGCCGTTTGAAATTATTATAGTTATTATTTTGTCTAAATGGGTTAAATGCTCTTTTGTCATTTTCAAAACGTTTTTTTTTTTTCATATCTTATGATTGGACGATGGGCTGAGCTTCCCAATTCCATTAGTTCAGGTTTAGGTTCTTTGTTATTCAAAGGGTTCCGTGCAAGAAAACGCAAGTTATTGAAGTTGTTGGTATTGTTATTATTTACGTGTTGTATAGTCTGTGTTCTATTGAATTGTAAAGCAAAATTGGCTCTTAAATTATTTGACTCTAATTCTTGAGCTTTGGCTAACGTTGGCGGTAAGTCCTCTGGAGATAAGGAGAATAAAATATTTAAAAGGGGTGGATTTAAACCTGTAATAAATATCCTCAAAGCGTTTCTTCTTTTTGACAGATTTAATTCCTTTGTAATGTCTGAGTCGGTACTATGGGTCATTATAGTTTTGTTGATTAGCAACGTTAGTTTTTGATTGACTACGTTGTAGTAATCTATAACGGATGTGTGTCCTTGTCGTAACACACTCAATTCTTGTTCAAGAATGTGAATTGGTCTTTTGTCTGCGTAAGCAAAGTCAAGTCGCGATATAATTGCATCTCATTATTGTGAGGGCTGCAAAATACTTGCGGCTACCTTTCTTGTAAAGAGAAATAGAGTTATAAGCGGCCTCACGCCAACTAACGTAAGACAATGAATTTCCGGGGAATTCTGGTGAGGATTTTATTACATCCATTGTCTCATTACATGCGACATTGTCCTCGGTTTTTTGTGTTTCATACTCAGTCACAACTGAGCTATTTGTAACAATCTCTAATGCACTTTTTAGAGATATAATCTCTGCTTGGAGATATACCGTATTGGCTGCTATGAGCCTAGTCACTGTGTTTTTTGCCCAACGCTGATGCTTACCCGTATCGAATTAGAACCAAGTCAAGCGGAATATTTAAATAAATTGGAGTATTTATCTTCTAACTATCAAATGCTTAATGCCTTTAAAAGGTTTCGAAAGATGATCGTTTGACGTATATGATCGTCCGAAGGTTTTCCGATTGAATTAAAACAAAAAAAAAACAATGTCTTAACTACGAAAGGAGAATATCAGATGACGTACATTAATGGTCATCAATCGATTTCAAATTGATTTCTTCTCCTCTTTATAATTTACTACAAAATTTATCTTAGAATAAGATCAAATTATATTTGTACAACACATAATATTATTGAACAATTTCAATTCGATTTTTTCCTTTACCTTTCTATGTTGTTACTCCGGTGATGTCTGGAACTTTAAAAAGACTGATTGCAAAATTTGCCGGGTTTGTATACGTGCTTTCGTACAGAAAAGTGCTTCCTACTTAACGATTTTAGTGATGCCAGACCATAATAATTTACTCTTATATTCACCACATTAAAATGAGAAATCAAAAATATTTGTTAAAATTGTTTAATTTGTGATTTATAGAATTCGTATGCGTTAAAGATTTGTTTAATTAGTAATTTATAAAAATATTTTCCTAAATACGCAAGTTTAGCTTGTTAAAAAGAGTGTTATGAAACTAGTATGGTAAATGAATTTTATTCATTCGTAATAAATTTTATTCATTCGTAATAAATTTTATCCTTGGCAGCACTTGTACCTCGAATAGTTTTGGTTTTCGTGAACCTTCGCGAAACGACATTTTATAATTATATGTTATCATCTGTCTCCCTCTAACCTATTAACTAAATGAGTAAAATTTAAAAACCTTAATATTATCTTTAAAATATTATAAAATTCTTTCTTTGAAAAATGTCTTGAAATTAAGTTCAACGACTTAAACTTTATTTACTTAACGTGCCACATTTGTTTAGCACTTAAGGTTTGTCTCTCAAATTGACATATCTTGTTTGCGCATGGCTGGAGTGACATTTCGTGACGTGTTTTTGTTTTGTGTTTCAGTTTTGTTGTAATTTGTTAAATAAAACAATAAATTAATATACAATTAATATATTGCAATTGTTTAATTGTTACAGAGTGCAAAATTGGTGTCAATATGTGTTGAAATAAGTGTAGTGTTTTTTGTAGGTTATTAATATAACTTGTAGTAAAAAAAAATACTTAGGTACTTATTAATATAACAATTTTACAATATTATTTATAAAATAATGCTTACTATTTAGTTTTATTTGTAGAGTTGTTGATCCCTTTCCTCGTTCTTGGTAATGTTAAATTCTTTCCTTCGATTTTTAGTTAGTATTATTATTTCGTCACTGTTTTTTTTTATTTTTTGTAGGATAATAACACACTTTTGTTTAGTTACTTATGTTATTGTTTTTAATATCCTCTTCGCGTTATTTGTCGAATAATTTCTGGACTTTAAAAAATTTCTCAACTATACGCTGGTCGTTTAATTTCTTACTCTCACTTTTATTGGGTTACTCCGTTTTTTGCATATTATTAATTTTCCACTTTCTTAATAATTACAATTTTATTTTCGTTGGTTGACTTTTCTCCTTTGAATGTATTATTCCGGTGGATACTTTATTTTTTCACTTTCCTCGATTACAAGGTACTTTGGAAGTTGTTTTGTTTTTAGGTTAACGGTCAAACGAACATACTTCTTTTTTTTCTGTTCTGAGGTTTGAGCCGTCCTGTCACGGTCGCCAGTTAATTATGTTTGGGTTTTGGTTGAGTTTTTAAAAACAAACTTTATCATAAGCTGGTTCTAGCTTCTCAGATGTCTTCCAAAAACTACTAAGTATGGAACACAATACTTTTTGATTACTAAATGACTAATTGTATTTATGCAAATTAATTGACTTTTGCTTACGTAGTCTAATTAAAAGTGCGTTCGCATTTAATTTTTCTATTAATAAGGATGTCCGGGCGTCCACCACAGCGTGTTTGATGATCGAGAATGTCCTAATTAGAATATAAATTATATTTTAACGATTCGATTTTTATTAAAAAAATATTTTTTATTTATTTTCCAAAACGTCTTAACACAAGTGAAGATAGCTTAGAACTAAAGCTTTTACATAAAATATTTTAAAGGCACAAAATGGTAAAATGCAAGACTGCATTTCCCATGGTTTTGCCCGTTGCCTGCGCGTGTGTATCCAGTGACTATTGTGGGAATCCATGAACCCGGATTGTTGCTGATGTGATGGAAGCGAACTGTGGGAAGTTGCGGGATATTTGATATTTGTAAATTTTCCAATGCTGCTGTTGTTAACTTATATTCTAGTAGTAGCCCAAACAGTGAAAGAAGCACCATCGATCCCAATGTCAATGCAAACAATCCCAAGAGCTTTACACGTTTTTCCTTTAAAACCATGCAATAAGACTCGAGATTTCTGCATGCTGTTATGAAAATCTCTTGCAACCGTTCTGGAGTTGATAGTTTTCTCATATCCTGAATCCAGGTGTGCCGTATAGCGTTTTCCTTGAATTGTTACATTCTTTTTATAGCACAATCACTGTTAGACTTCCAACCTATAATGTTCACACTAAAACTATTTTGCCTTTTAACATTGGAATTAAATCCATCATTTTCAGTTAGAGGTTTTTTCTGTTTTTACTACACTGTCTTGAAAAGTGTCCCGGCTGATTACAATTGTAACAATTAATGTTGAACAACCGGGTTTCTTTGTTGCCAGAAGAGAAATCGTTCTTTGTGGTGCACTGGCTGCGGACGCTGCAGCAGTAGCTCTGCCATTTGATCTGATGCTTTGAAACCAACGTATCTTCTCAAGTAGTCCTTGCTGCTTCCTTGACTTTGGTCGACGAGTAAACTTAATTTTTTCTTCACATATTTCTCATATCTTTTTTTTTTTTTTCTTTGAAGAAGCAAATATGTAGACTTGTAATAGTTACACAGTTTTATCCTTAGTGATGTTGTTGCGTGGCAAGAGGAGTAGCGGAGTCGGTAAGGAAGTAGGATGGGAGAAAGTAAAGGGTAGGAAGCTAGGAAAAGGATAGGTTTGGAAAAATGATGGAATGTCAAGTCCCGGGGACGCGGCCTGCTTGCATATGCATTATGCACAGCGTATTATGCACGGCGTCAGCTCGTCGGACGGGGGGATCTTGCCCCCGGAAACTCAGCCACGCCTGCAGCCAAAAACATAAATCAGGCCTGAGGGAACTAGGGAAAAAAAAAGGAAACGGACTTGTTATGACCACGGACGGACTATTGCCACATCAGGGCACTGCAGGTGTTATCGCAGTGTGGCCATTACCCACACAACCTTAGGAATCCTTGGCCTTGTTTGGATTCCCCAAGAATGGCGGATAGTCGGTTTCGAGTCAAACCATCCGAAACCGAAAACTCAGCTACCCTTGGCACTTCTGAAAAAGTTTCTTTAAAAGCTAATGTTTTGCTTACACAAAACAACAAAAGACTGTTTTTGTCATAGTTGGCGGTTTGAAGTTATTTTTTATTTTGTTTTACAACTTAATTTAGCTAAAGAACCTACATGTAAACATTAGATTTATTTTTATTTTTAGGGATAAATGCATTGAAGCAAAAGAAAACTTGACAATCAAAATTACAAAGTTTAAAAAAAAAAAGGAAAAACAAAAAATCAATATGGAACTGGTCCCTTTCCAACAAAAAAACTTTCTAAAGCACCCGTTTTAGTGCACTCTATCAGACCTTAATTGGCACCTCGAGATTTTTACCTACCTCTATAGAGCTCTTTGGAGGGGGTATCAACAAAAAAAAACACAAAATAACCATGAAATGTTTGGTTTTCGATGTACGAAACGCGGGTAAAAAAAAATTGGAAAACACCAGAGATCCACTTACAAGTAGAATTTACGTTAGAAAACGAATAAAATAATCATATAAAGGAAAATTTATCAAAAATATTATTAAATAGACTAATGTATGAAATTAAAAACTTCAACGCATGTATATTTAACTTCAACAGCAAAAATAACAAAAATTAACAAAGCAGGAACAGGCTGGAACAGGCCGGAACAACAGGAACACAACGGTACTGATGATGAATGATTTTGTTTTTAATTATAATATTACGTTAATCAAAGTGTGGTAAATTATCTCGTTCTTCTGTTTCTTTCCATACGGTTTTCTTCTTGTGCATCGTTTTATGTAATTTGTTGATTTTAGTTTTAATGTTTAATTTCGTACCTGGGCTAATGTTGAATTTACCTGAAATTTCATACATAACTCCTTACTCACTGTTCAATAAAACTTTTTTTTTTAAAACTCACCACTTTGAATGATTTATTAATTAAATTATGGAATTTAAAAAAAAAATGATTGAAGTCTCTGAGGTTTGACGGTATGATGGAGTGTGGAGATTCTAAAAAAAAAACAACTTGAAATTCAATTCTTTTTCATCGGACTTGGTTTAACATTTCAGAAACGCACCCACAAAATTCAAATTATCGAATTTTAATAATTTGTTGAAAGCGGAATGTCAAAGTAATAAACGTTTCCGCACAATTTTACTTTTTGTTTCTAAATTAATGCCGATCAGGTCATGCATCAAGGTACTCGTAATTTCGAAAAACAAACAAGAATGACAAGTCAAATTCTCATGGACCAGTATCAAGCCTTTAGTTACCCATGAAAAAAACAACATCGAATGACTTTCATATAACTGCAAAACATCATCCGATCCACATCCCTGCATTGTAGTGCATACAAATAATAAATAATAATAACAAAAAAAAAACATAAATAGGTGTATTCCATGCATATGTATGGGTAAACACAAAAAAAAAATTACATTTGCTTTCTTCTGTTTTCGAAATTCAGCGGCGGGTATGTTCAATGATATTTGTCCCAACAGAAGTTCCTTTACTTTCGTCAACAGGTGGGGTTATAAATTTAAATTTTTCAACACTTAAATTTAATCATACTTCTTGGCAAACGATTGGAAAAACGTTCAATAATCCCATTTAAAATAATCATTTTATATTTTAGTATACCAGTTAAAGTCAACTCTAAGGCTAGGCGCGCACATACAATCTTTTTTTTTTTTTTGCTTCGCAACTGCTTGGTGCGAGCAACTAAAATGTTTGTGTTTTGACACAAACTAAATGATTGACTTCGCTTTTTTTGTGCAACATATAACTATATGTACCTGCGCGGATATTTAACCAAATAGTTCATCTGTTTTCTATAAGTAACCAAACAGTTGCGCAACCAAAAATTGAATGTGCGCGTCTGCAACAGAAGAATTGAAGTATACTTGGGTAAGTTTTGGTTTATTAAGTTTTTTTTTCTATTATCCTTCAATTATTCTCAGATCTTCGGACTGGACTCCATCCGACACGGCGGTCGTAACAATGTATTCTATGTAAGGAACGCTGGACAGGCGTCCTTCATAAAATTTATTACTTCCTCATAATTTTCCTCGACCTCCTTGGAATCTTCCTCGAGGGTAGGCTCTGTTGTCACGTTATAGAGCTGCTGCTGTTTCTGAGGGAATTTTTCCGAACTTGCCTTTCTTTTGAAGGAATTAATCTGAGGTCTATTCATATAATTTACTTTTCTTGCTTGTACCGAATGGTCTACCTCCATTTTCGGGTGAGGTTTAGGACCGGTTGGCCTTGGAGGTGGGTTGTTTCTCTGATTATTCTCGTGGAATTTCTGGTACGGGTTCCGATTGAAGGTTCTTTGAACGTACTGTGTCTGAGGAAAGGAAAGATAACTTTTTCCCCTAGAAAAATGGTTCAGTGGAACTGTTACCGTGTTACTCGTATTATGATTTCCAACATGAAGGGAATAACCACCGTAATTTAGATTTTGAATTAATTTCAAAGCAGGCGGTGTATGCCTTTGGTAATGTTTTAGGCCTTTGAATCATTACCATTCTCGAAATTTCGCCATTAAGTCCGCGAATAAAGACGTCGAGAGCCCTATTTCTATAGGTTTCGACTAAGGCATTGACTGTCTCCTAACTCAAGAACTCCGTCTTTATTTTGTTAATCATTAACGATAGTTGATGGTTCACTGGAGCGTAAAATTCGTCAAGCTTGCTTGACTTCTGAGACAACTGATTGAGCTGATGGTCCAGTGTCCTCATATCACGCTTCTCCGCGTAGTGGAGAGAAAAACATTGTTTTATGTCTGTCCAGTTGCCATTAAATATGTTATAGGATACAAGAGCAGCATCCGCTGGTCCTCTGACCTTATTACGGGTGTGCTGCAGAATTGCCCTATATAACGGTTTTGTTTCAACAATATCATAGTCCTTCAGGATTCCCTCAACGGCATGAACCCATGATACATATTGTGTGGGACTTCCGTCAAAGGTCTGAAGTTCTTTTACGCAGTCAGGCAACCTATTAATTTGCTTTAACTCCTCCTCAGTTTGAGGAGGGTTTAAAATCATGGGTTGGTTTTTCAAAGCGATAGCTTCTACCCTAGACCCTTCTGCAGTCCGACTGTCCTCAAGTGGCTTGAGACGGCCTTCAAGAGCCCTTAATTGATTCAAAACGGTGTTCATAGCACCGGATAATTCGGTGACCGATCTGGGTTATTGATCCATGATCGTAATTAATAATTTCATCGTAACTTAATAATTTGGATATACATGATGGAAATTAATAACTTATTTCCTTTATCAATTTATAAACAACTTATTTTCTATATCAATTTCCGTTTTATCCTTCCTTTCAACAATCTACTACCAACAATTCTGCGGCGCACGCGTCTGGCCTCAATCTCTCGACCCGCTCGACTGACTGTTCAGATCTGTTCATTGTTTTGCACTCAAAAACTCCTCATTTGAGTAGCAACAGGAATACAAAACAGAATACACTCAAACATCCCAACGGCTTACCCTCTTCCATGTTCACACTCTAACACGGCCATCCTGCTTATTCATCGCTCTCGATGAAATAAAACATAGTATCCACTCTAAATTAAGACAATTCATTTATTTGATTAGCATCAAGTTAAGAAAGTCAAATGAAGTTAACAAAAAAAAAGTCTTCAAACGTCAATATTCTTCTTCTTCATCTTATATAAATAATATTCTTCTTTTCATCTTCTTTACTTTGATTTTTCTTCAGAATTGGAAATTTTCTTGGCAACCATCAGAACCTGTAAACACAGACTTAATCAGTTTTGGCTTATTACAACAACACTTTTTTAATTTCATTAAACATCAACATCATTGTACTTGTCCCCCTTTAACCGATCAATTCCTGGGCGATATAGCTCAGAGGTAACCATTAACTTGTCTACATTCTTCGGAATAATCTTACTAAACGGAGGCTCAGAGGTCACAATTATCGTTACTAATAACTCAGAGGCCGAACTAGCTTGTCCGCATCCCAAATCAACGCACAGAAAATCACAGCTTAGAGGCAATGCTATGCTTGTCTGCGTTCACTGAGCGAATGAAAGGGTACAACTCAGAGGCTACATTAAGCTTGTTCATTGAACCAACATACCACAGCAAATTATACTAAGGCTGTCTTAATTTCATAACTCAGAGGCAATCTTCAGCTTGTTTACGAAAACAATTTTAATTACAATAGATACTAACCTTCTTCTGTATTTACAGCAAGGCCACTCTCTTCAGTAACACGACGAATTTGTTCTCTTGCAGCTACTATAATGGCTCTGCCACCTTTTCGTTTAAGTTTATATCGGTCATTTTTGAGTATTCCTATGACCTCATACGGCCCACAAAAATGACACTCTAATTTGGATTTACGAATTTGAGGGCTCTTGTAAACAACCTTTGACCCAATCTCTAATCTTGTTGGGATGCATTTTCCCTTATCAAAAGAAGACTTCATTCTAGAGGCAATTTCCTTGATGCGTTCATCTGCCAAATCGCATATTTGTTCGATATCTTCATAATGTGGCTCAATGTTTAGTTGTGAAATTAAAACATTCATTTCCGGAGTTCTTCCATCTACACCTGTCAGAATTTTAAGTGGTGACAAACCAGTTGTTTTATTTTTGGTGGTGTTCAAAGCTAACTGGACACGACCAACAAAGCTCGTCCAATCCATATTGACATCTAAATTCGTTCTCATTAAATTTGCCACGGTATCCACATATTTCTCAACCTGTCCATTAGCACGACTTACGCCAGGTGCGATGGTGTGGTTCTATACCATACTTCTTGCATATATTTTGAAATTCTCTTCTTGTAAAATTCGTCCCTATATCACTAATAATTCTGGCTGGTGTTCCGAATAGTGTTATGAAGTTATTTAAATGAGTAACAGTTTCGGCTGCTTTGAGTGTCTTACAAGGCATCAATAGAACAAACTTTGTGAATGCGTCAATTATTATTAAAAGATATCGGTTTTCATCTTTCTTTCTTTCTTCTTCGAATGGTCCCATGCAGTCAGCACGGATGGTGTGGAAAGGGATTGGTATCTTCTCGATAGGATGAAGCTCACATTGCTTCCTTCCCGATGGTCTTTTTGCAACCAAACAAATTAGACAAGCCTCAACGAATTTTCTCACATTCCTAGACATTTTGGGCATCCAAAATTGTGTACGGAGTTTTGTCAGAGTTTTATCCCATCCTATGTGGCAGTTGTCTTCGTGAAAACGCCTCATAAGAGCCAGTCGTAATTTTTGTGGAACAAACAGTTTGTCTCCTTCTTTCGTTTTGCGATACAATAAATTGTTTTTAATTATGTAATTTATGATTGTCTGGTCATCTTTTTCGTTCAGTTTGTCGGTAATTTCTGTAACTTCAGGATCAAGTGATTGTCCAATTTCAAGCCAGTTTCCTGCGAGGCTATTGAGTTGAAAACAACCTTTAACGGGTGGGTTTCGGCTAAGATAGTCAGCATGTTTCATACAATTTCCTTTTCTATAAACAACCTGAAAGTTGAAGTCCTGCAGTTATATCCACCACCTTGCAATTCGCGGTAATAAATCCCTTTTGTCTTTTGTGGCTTTCAAAGCATTACAATCAGTGACAAGTGTGAAATGTATACCTAGTAAATACGTGCGAAAATGTTTTATAGCATTGACCACAGCAAGTGTCTCCAGTTCGTAGCTGTGATACTTAGACTCGTAGGGCTTGGTGGCTTGACTAAAATAGGCGACTACGTGAAGAGTACCATCTATCCGCTGAAATAGAATAGCACCATACCCAATCGAGCTGGCATCAGTATGCAGTTCAGTAGGCAGGTCCGGATTAAAAATTACCAGCAATGGTCTTCTTGTTAAGTGATTTATAATGTAGCGCCTAGCTTCTTCACATTCAGTGGTGCATTCGAATTTTGCATTTAGTTTAGTAAGGGCAGTGATGCATCTCGTTTTTGTTGAAAGTTCCGGTATAAACTTCCTAAAGTAATTCACCAAACCCATGAAATGTCGGACATCTTTTACGTTTGATGGGCTACAAGAATTTTGAAGAGAATCGATTTTAGCCCTTCCAGGTCGTATACCATCGGCAGAAATTTCCCGTCCCAGGTATTCCAAATGGGTTCGAAGGAATTTACATGTTTTGACGTTTAATGAGAACCCATTTGACGTTAGTGCTTTTAGGACCAAAGTCAGTCGTTCAATACCCTCAGTAACTGTTTTTGAAGGCACTAGTACGTCATCCAAGTAAACCAGCGCTACTGTATCTTTCAACCCTCCCAAAGCCTTGTTTATAGCGCGCTGGAAAACAGCTGGAGCATTAGCCAAACCAAATGGCATTCTAAGATACTCGTATTGTCCGTCAGGGGTGACAAAGGCTGTTTTTTCGATCGATCCGTCTGCCATTGGGATTTGATAAAATCCGGAAGCCATATCTAACGACGTGAAAAATCTGTTCCCTGACAACTGGTCGAGCTGGTCATCAATACGGGGAAGGGGGTATCGATCCTTAACCGTGATCCGGTTTAAAGCTCTAAAATCAACGCAGAGTCTATGCTGACCACAATTTTTCTTTACTAATATTATAGGGCTTGCAAACGGTGAACTACTATCGCGGATAATATGCTTTGACTTAAGCTCAGTAATCATTTCTTTCACAATGTTTCGTTCTGACAGAGCCATACGATAAGGTCGATAATTAACAATAGTGTCTTTTGTTAAACGGATTTCTAATGCACCAGTTTTAACCTCTTCCATTGGTATTCCACTTATGACGAATTTTGAAAAATTGCCAAGCAACGATTCCAGCTTATGCTGTTCTCCAGAGGATATTTCCTGCTCGGAAACGTCAGCAGTGTTTGCTAGAAGGCAATTGGTCATCTTTCTCTGTAGCTTCGTACCATTTTTATCCATAAAAATCTTCAATGAAGAATCTGCGAGAACGTCGCGTCCGATTAATATCTCCCACTGAAGGTATATGGGGTCAATAATATAGAGTGATACTTGGACATCAACTAATTCAAAATAAACCTTGGCATTGATTTTATATTCAAGCCGTAATGTGTCCCGTGCAATGCCCTTAACAGCTATAGTTTCTTTGATTTTTTTAAAGGGCAACGCATCAACAATATCTGCTCGAATTAGTGAGCAGTCTGATCCGGTGTCTAAGAGACCATGATAATTGTGACCCGCAATAGATACTCTTAAAGTGTTTACAGGTATTTCTCCATTGCCGAAAATCCCTACGTTTTTACGGTCTGTTATTTTCTTTTTTGCCCAACAAAATTCTTCCGTATGTCCCCTTTTATTACAAAATGAGCAGTTTTCCGTTGTTTTCTTTGTAACAGGTTCCTTCGGTTGTGGTGGAGATGGACCAGCTGCAGAAAACTTCGGGCAACTTGACTTCAGATGACCAGTCAAGCCACAATTATAACAGCGTCTATCATTATCGAGCCGTGGGCGTTTGTTAGGAATTGTACTCGGTTCCATTCGTCTAGTTAACTGGTGTTCTCTGAATTTTCTACGCGGACGCTCACGTATAGAAGAAAGGTGTTCCGTAAGGTCTTGTATTGTTTTTGGCATAACAAATGTCAAGGAGTTACGCAGGCTAATATCAGAAATAAAACCTATTACGATTCTTACAACTGTCTCCTCAGTCAAATCAAAATTTAACCTATTTATTTGGTCCACTTTTTCCATGACAAAGTCAGCATACGATGGGAACGTTTCACTTTCTACATTTGCTACGCTTCTCAGCAGCTCAATAACGTTTGATGCGCTCGAGAATGTGTTAACCAATGATGCAGATAAATCTGACCACGTATATATTTGATACCCATGCTTGTAATACCACACCCTAGCCCTACCCATCAAAGCTGACCTCACTCTGGGAATGATGTCAAAGTCGGACATTTTGTCGCGTGCCGCCCTTGTTTTGATGTCGGAACACCATTTATTAATATCTACTCTAGAGTGATCTGGGTCAAAGCAAGGAAAACCCACAGAATCGTCCCTTTCTTGACGCTGCGTTGCCTTCAAAATTTGATTAATTGCATCAACCGTTATAACCAATTGTTCCCCATGCTGCTCCTTGCCTCCATCCACATTGTCTTCATTTTCATTTGGCATTTTGAATAAAAATAATAAAAAAAAATACGGAACGAACTCACCAATTTGACATTCAGCAACCAGAATTCAAAAACAAAACAAAAATTGCAGTCAAACTCCTACTCACTAACACCCTCTGATAGCGGCGAATTTAATTTAGTTTTTCTGAATATTCAGTATTTATAAATATGAGCAGCGGATACACACACAGTAAAGGATGATAAATAAGAACTTTTCGTAGTGCAACTGCGCAGCGTAACAAAACAAAAATGAGACAAGAGAGACTTTATATATTATTTTTCCCTCTTTTGGTTTTCAGAGGATACATACACAGTTAAGGATGGTTGATGACAAATATTCGCAGCGTAACAAAACAAATGAGAAAACGAGACAAACTGTATATTTTTTCTTTTAATATTCACTGTTAACAAATCAAAGGAGCAAAGGGAACAAACACACTTAAGGATGGTAAATAGCAAAACTATAATACTACGCGCAGCAACACAAATTCTTCATGCTTGCTGTTACTGTTTGTTATTTATTTAAATTTTTTTTTTTTTTATATATGGGTGGCAAACAACGACTATCAGATGAAGCAACACAAATTTAGGATAGTATTCATTTAAGTAATTTATCCTCGTTCACTTCTTTAAATTCAGGAGGCTCACGATAAAATAGGTAATAAAAAAAAAACGGCACTACGGCGGGGCAACGCGGCAGCATTAATTAGCACTTTGTTTTTGTTTAAATTTATTTAAACTTCATGTAGGTATGGTTAATCCCACTTCTGATGATGGAAATTAATAACTTATTTCCTTTATCAATTTATAAACAACTTATTTTCTATATCAATTTCCGTTTTATCCTTCCTCTCAACAATCTACTGCCAACAATTCTGCGGCGCACGCGTCTGGCCTCAATCTCTCGACTCGCTCGACTGACTGAAAACACTCGCAGATCCGTTCATTGTATATTTGCCCTCAAAAACTCCTCATTTGAGTAGCAACAGGAATACAAAACAGAATACACTCAAACATCCCAACGGCTTACCCTCTTCCGTGTTCACACTCTAACATACATATGTAAAAAGACAATAAAGGAAATCTGAATTTCTCACCTGACTTTTAGGGTTACCCTTTCCCTTCCTTTTTGCTTTTTATTTTTTTGAAAAACACAACACACTCACACGGCTAATTCAATTGACAATGCTATATTAACTTTTACTTCACTTCAAGTTGATTTTTTTTTCACACAAAATTTATTTTTTTTATTAATTTCTCTTTTCACATTTACTTATACTGTATAATATTTTCCTTATCTGCTTTTACTGCAGCTTTCTTTTTTTAATATTTTTGTATCATTGATTCCACTTTTTTGCTAAGATATTTTTTGCATATTTCATTTCTGATTTTTTCTAATCTCAGTATTTCCTTTTTTTCGGAAAATTTTTATATATCTTAGTATTACTTTTTCGCAAGCGTTTATTCTTGCAAGCTACCTACTCGTGGCACGAACAACTTCACTTCCAAATCACCACATGCTCCCATGGTTATGCAGTTTTTGTTGCTGGAGGGACCCTATAAACCCTCCTATAAACTGTGTTCCCATGGTTACAGCTGTACCTCTCACTCTGTAGAGTGTATAAACCTCCTGTCCTGTATTAAAGGACATAACAATTCGCACGGTGAAATGATGCTGAATTTGAGCCAGTCCCTGCTCGGGCGCCAGTTAAACATCCTTTTCGGGGATGGTAAAAAAAAAACGCGAACGTCAGCCCAGAGGGCCGGCCCAACGGTTTGACTTACTGTTTAATTTAATTAAATTCAAATCAAAGACAAAGACAAAGACTTTTAAAAACGTTATAATTAATTTCGTAATAAACCGGTCGGTTCGACGGTCGGTATCAATTAATTAATTATGCTTAAACCTAGAGCCAGCTCTCCTGTCCACGCATCGCTTCCCATGGAATATTGCTGACAAGCAATATTCGCTCACCGCATTGGTTCCCATAATAAATAACTGACCTGTTATATTACTGTAATGGAGGATCGTATTGTAATATCTTTCCGTTAATAGAGTTTTTTATTAGACACCAAATAGCAATTGTAATATCTTTATTGAATCCTCTTTATTGACTGACTACAAAGCTTAACTCTTAAAACTATCTTACTTAAAACTATGCCGACTCCATATTCACACATTTGTGGAGTTAGCAAAAAGAATAATAAATAAAGAACAAGTGCCGAATAGCACTCGTCACTTGATATGGGTGCATTCCTCCACGACATGCAATGCACGTTGTTCATTGCATATCGTGGGAAGATTATGGTGTGCTGATGTGCACAATGTCGCTTCGCGACGTATCAAGTGACGAGTGGTATTCGTCACCTGACACGTGCATAAACTATGTGCACATAAACACACTACAGTATATCCAGCACATACAATAGTATAGGCCAATGCCCTGTGAACCGCAATAACTGTTAACTCAGCTGGAAACAGGTTTGCGTCTAAGGCGTTGTGCATTGGATGGTGATAACTTATGCTATCAAACGTTTTGTTGCTGAATATGTTATTATGGTGTCTGGTTTTGTTGCTGCTATTTTTGACAATACATTACACTCAGCGCCGGTATATAATTTAAGAATAAGTTTTTTATTTCCAACACTTACAGTTTCTGACCATTTTTGTTCGTCGTTTAACGCATTGACTTCCATTTTGATTGGACTTATGATATATTCAGAGCCATTGCTGTCATCTGTGTCTTCATCAGGTTCACTTGAGTTGTTTAATCGATTTATTTTCTTCGAAGAGGTGTTCCAGCTGTTCGATTTTTCTTTCTTCTTTTTTAGGTTTGCCATTTATAGATCTTGAACGACTTTGTTGAAAGCGAGGCAACTTTTAAGTCCACGAATTGTTCCACATCGTTTACAATCAAAGTATTCTTTCTTAACAACTTGTATTCTGGACGTTTGATGTCCTAAAGAATTAATTTCTTTTTTAGCCCTTTCAGCTAGCTACACATTTTGTTGGCATTTTCTAGTGTAAGTTATTCGGCAATCCAGACTTTTTGTTTAAGATCTTGATTTGAGACTTCCAAGGCAATTTGATCCAGAATGAATTCGTCAATTTGTTTCGAATCGTATGCGCATTTTTGAATTTGGGCTTGTACTCGGTGTTTGACTGTTAGGGGCAGAAGGGGATAAATAAAAGATTTAGTGGGTATTAGCGGAGAAGTTGATGGAGTTGTCCTTGGAGAGGATTTGTGGCTAGGTGTTTTAAATGTTTTTGAAGAAGGAGAGGCTATATAGCTGGGTGCAGCCTTAGAAGTTGAGAGATGCTGGGGAGGGGTTGAGAATGTGGGAGTGCTGAAAATTTGAATACTTGGGGGATGAACAATAGGAGAAGGAGGAACAGGAGTATGAACAGACGGAACAGGCTGGTCTAAGGAGAAATTCTTGAAGAGGGTTCTAGGTTAAACGATACTCGTCGTTCCGATTTTCACGACTGCTGCCTAAGATGGATATAGCAGTACTAATGACAATATTCTTAAGGCGTGTCCACTTCTCATTTACGCCCAGCATACTGGCTCCAGGACTTACTCTCCCTAAATCAAGTGATTCTAGGGCGAGTCCTAACGCATTGCCAAAGTTGTTACTGGTGTTTTCATTGCGCAGGGCAGCCGTGTTGATTTGAACCTGATCGGCGGATGCAGTGCGTCTTCGCAAGGCAATCCGCAAGGAGGAATAGCAGTATGAACAGACGGAACAGGCTGGTCTAAGGAGAAATTTTTGAAAAGGGTTCTAGGTTAAACGATACTCGTTTATGTCGGGTTAAAAGGGGGTACGTTTTGGTATTTGTTTTGAAACTAGACTTGGGAAAAGAAGGGTGGGAGAAATTCGAGAAAATATTAGTTTTAAAACTCCAATTATTTGGAATATTAGACTTATACTTAAAATTGGGGATCCTTTTTTTAAAGATAAGTTTATCTATTGTAAGAGGAGATCCATCCGGGTTAGTGAAAATCCAGGCATATTTCGATGGAATCGATAATTTTAATTTAATAGCCCTAGTTTTTAGAACTTTTGTGGAACTGATTGGGATTTTCATTTTATAAAAGAGTCTGTTCCACCAATCCAGGATGACGTCAGTGCGACCGGAATTGTGTGTTTCTATTTTTACTTGCGATATATAAATACTGCACTCTGCAACTCCGATTTTTATTACAATTTGTTGTGTTTTTTGCTTGTCTAAACTATTTTTATGCATACTTTAATGCAATAAACTAATTTTAACAGTATAATTTTATAATAATTTAATAAAATCATAAAATTGGTGACAAAGTTATATCTATATATGTATTTATAATGTATAGTAAAAAAGAACGCTTTTGCTGCTCTCCATTATTTGACTATTCGCTCCCGTTGAAGTTCTTTGTTTCTTCCCCGCCCCCGAGTGAGTGAAACTTTTGTATATGTTCTGGCTATGAAGCATTGTGAGACTGTATTGTATCCCAACAATTTTGCCTACCATTTCACGCCACTGCAATCTTACTAAGGGACTGAACTATATTGCTGCTAGCTACATACAACTCCTGCCCTCGTAGTTCATGGAAAGAGTGATTGCACTTGCTCCCGCTGAGGATTTTCTGCTTTCCTCTTTCTCAGGTGAGTGAAACTTTTGTATATGTTCGGCCTATGAAGCATTGTGAAACTGCATTGTATCCAAAGTCCATACATTTTGCTACCACTACCATTTTTTTTAACTATACTGTACTGGCTGCTACTAACATACGTTTCCACACTATTGACAATTGTTTTCATCTGCTAATGAAACAACAACTATTCGTAGTGCTGCATGTCATGATCCCTGACATCTGTCAACCATTCAGTCTTCTATACTTCTTCCAACAAAAATAGGCAGTACACGTCTTATGGGAGAGCTTTTTTCAAAATCAGTAGCGTGCCATATTTTTGCACCATACAAAATTGAAAGAACTCCTCCATAATAAAGTGTTTGCGTGTCAATTAATAATACAGTTTGTATTATTTGAATAAAAGATATTTTTCTTGGGATCTAAATCCTTTATTACTTTATTTATTGTTAAGTATTAATATTAAATTAAATATTCTAAGTATTAATATTAAAAAGGTTTACAATACCATACCCTTAAGTTTTGTTTATTATTCACTTAAGCTGATCAACAAGAAAACCATTCCCTCATTAACTCAAGATCATCAGCAAGAAAACAATGTACATCTTTTTTCAATTCTCTTTTGTAGCCTCCTGAATAAAGCACAAATTTAGTTCTAGAATTTAAATTTTTAATTGTTTCATTTCTTATCATAATTGGTAGCAGAACATGGTTACAATTGCTCGATTATAAAAATTAAATTTATTAAAATTTTTGAAAATCATATAAGATATTTCTCTTTGCTCAATCGATATCAGTATTTCGGAATTTTTTGTGCGAAGGTTTTTGCTGAAATTGGACTTTGGTGATTCATAACCTGTTTGAGGTTATCCTGTGTCCAGTCGGTAATCTGGTTTTTTCTTAGGAATCTCCTTTTCTTTTGAAGAGGTAAGGGAAAATAAAACCAATATTCGAATAAACACTGCCGCCAAATTTATTCTTTTCATGTTCCCTTGTACGTGTCGCTTGGAAATAACATCGATTTACGGATATTGCACTTGGCGCACATTTATTGGCTGTGTAATTTTTGGCATTTCCACTACACTATTTTAGGACGGAAATATGGAAGAATTAAAAAAGGCAAAGAAGGTTAGAGCTTCTATATTAGGTTTACTAACCAAGCAACGGAAGATCTTTATTGAAAAAAAAATCTAAAATGACATATTCTGCATTAAGTGTTATGCTGCAACTTATCGATGACTATCACCAGCGGCATAACACCATAACCCAACTTATTTTGGAACTCAGCACTGAACCATCTGAAGATGAGGATGCCTCCGATAAGGAGTCCACATTCACCAACGCGTTTATGGATTTAAAAACTGACGTGTTGGAGCTTATGGATGAAAGGAAATTTGATCCAAATAATTCCACAATGCACTCAATCATCAGTCCGTCACCTGCACCAGTACGATCTGTCCGCCTACCTAAATTAGAACTTCCTCGTTTTTCAGGCAAATATTATGATTGGCTTGATTTTAAAAAACGAGTTCGATTCCATGATCATAAAGGATTCAAACTTAAATGATGTGGATCGGTTTAGATTTCTTAAATCTGCATTGGCTGATGGACCTAAGCGCGTAATCTCGAACATGGAAGTAACCTCTAAAAATTTCCCAAAGGCGTGGGAGGCTCTCATGGAGCGATATGATCACGATGCCTTGATTTTTAGATCACACATCAATGAAATACTTTCTTTACAAGGAGTGTCGGGGTCCAATCCACAAGCATATAGGGATTTATTTGATAAGACGCAGTCACATTATCGCTCGCTTTTATCGTTGGGGTCTGTGGAGAAGGTCGCTGAAAATTTATTGATTTGCTTGATATTGAGGAAACTGGATGTCAACGCACAGGCTAAATGGGAAGAGTATACGGACGACGAAATCGCAACATGGGATAAATTTACGAAGTTTTTTGAAAAGTATACATACATCGACTCTCGAACGTGTGGATCAAACTAGACAAGAATCGAAGAAGAATACCACAACAAATCGATGGATTCAACCAGGTAAGAAGCCTCAAACTTCTCTTATAACAACTTCAAATGATGCTAAGTGTCCCAAATGTCAGTCTGCGCATTCAATGACCGATTGTCCATTATTTTTGGCCCTAAGCCCTAAGGTACGAGGTGATGAAGCTAAAAGACTTAGATTATGCATTGGGTGTTTGAAGTCGTCACATTCATACAGATTTTGCAAGGCTCGTTGTGAAAAGTGCTCAAGGAAGCATCACACCTTGCTTCATTCTGAAGATTTTCAAGTAAATTACCCACCAGCAAGTAGCATTCAACATCAGACTCTTCTAGCGTCTCAAAACTTTGATCAAGAGCAAGTGTTATTAGCATCGGTCATTGTACAAGTAAAGGATCAGGACGGTATTGCCGTTCCATGCCATGCGATTTTAGATTGCGGGTCGACAGACAATTATATTTCGGAAAGATTTGCAAAAATTATTAATGCAACTAGAATGAAGAATGAATCTTTAGTAGGAGGTATAGGAAATATTGGTGTTAAAACAAAAGGCATCTGCAAAATAACATTTGGATCTACTTTCGACAACTCCATAAATTTTGAAATGCATGCTTCAATTCTTCAAAAAATTACTGATTCATACCCTCCCGTACCATTCGATGTGGAGAATTGGAAAATTCCTTCTCATATTCAACTCGCAGACCCCGAATTCAACCAACCAAAACGTGTTGATCTTTTAATTGGTGGAGGATTGTTTTGGCAACTTTTGTTATGCGCGCGATATTCACTGGGCCCTGACCTCCCTTATTTGTGTAACACCAAGATAGGTCATATTGTAGTTGGACCCTGTCAATCATCTGAAACTTCTTTTCAAAGAACGCTTCACGCTAACCAACTTACATCGACAGATTTAAAATCACTGAATGAACTTGTACAACGATTCTGGGAGTTAGACTCATTTAAGGCTGGAAATTGTTTATCCAATTCTAATCCAAAAGATAAGTTCATAGAGGAGCATTATTCTACTAATACAAAACGTGACAACTGTGGAAGATATACAGTGCGTTTACCATTTTGTGATGATCCATCAAAATTAGGTGATTCCTTAGGCATTGCAACACGTCGTTTTCTCAATTTAGAGCGAAGGCTTGATAAACAACCCGAGTTAAAACGGATGTACAAGGAATTTATCGAAGAGTACGAATACTATGGTCATTTGGAGGTCGTTCATGATTTCAAAGGATCTGTTCCCCATTTATTTTTGCCACATCACTGCGTTTTGAAAATGTCTAGTTCGAGTACAAAACTTAGAGTAGTGTTCGATGGATCGAGTAAGACCTCGAGCGGATTATCTTTGAATGATATTCTTTATTCAGGGCCGAAGTTGCAAGACGATTTAATCATCATACTTCAGAGATTTCGTTTATTCAAATACGTTATCACCGCAGACATACAACAAATGTATCGGCAAGTACGCATTGATTCCAATGACGCTAATTTCCAATTGATTTTATGGCGAAGCGATAAGATGTCTTCACTTAAAGTTTTGAGGCTCCTTACAGTTACCTACGGAACTGCTCCGGGCTCATATTTGGCCATAAGGACTTTAAGCCAATTAGCTGATGATGAATCTTTGAATTTTCCCAATGGTTCTGGATTGCTGAGGCAAAATTTTTACGTTGATGATGCGATGTTTGGGGCGAATTGTATCGAGGAGCTGAAAATGTATCGGCAGGAGTTAGTTGACATTCTTGATAAGGGTGGTTTTAAACTATGCTAGTTTTGCTCCAATTCGCCGGATGTAATTAAGGACGTTCTTCCCGAGGCAAGAGAAAAATTCGTACAGATTGATGAGCATAATACAATTAAAGCATTGGGTTTGTTATGGCAGCCAGAGTTAGATATATTCCGTTTTTCTTTTCAAGATGAGGAGGGAGCATCCAGCATAACAAAGCGGGTTGTTTTATCAGAAGTTGCGAAGTTATTTGACCCTATTGGTTTTATCTGCCCTGTAGTTACGTTAGCTAAAATATTCTTCCAAAGTTTGTGGATACAAGAATTAAATTGGGATAGCCAATTGTCTGAGGATCTTTCTGATAAATGGATTAAGTTTCGAAAAGGTCTTACAGCGCTGAAAGACATCAATGTTCCTCGACATGTTTTTGGAGGCAGCAATATCAAATTAACTCAATTACATGGCTTCTGTGATGCCAGTGAAAAGGCGTATGGAGCTTGTATTTATATGTGGTGCCTTCAATCTAATAACGAAATAACAGTCACATTTGTTGAGGCCAAGTCAAGAGTTGCACCCAAGAAAACTATTACGATTGCCCGCCTTGAATTATGCGCAGCAAAGCTTCTTGTCGATATGGTTGATCGTTTGCAACACGCGGTGTTGAATGAAAGTATAATTGAAAGAACTACTTATTGGACTGATTCCACAATAGTTCTTAATTGGCTACATAATGATCCTTGTAGATGGAATACATTCGTTGCACATCGAGTTTCACACATCCAAAACTTTACTGATAGTAGTCAATGGAACCACATTCCTGGGGAGTTGAACCCTGCAGATTGTATAACTCGTGGAATGTTACCATCCGAAATTTCCAATTCGTTGATATGGTGGAACGGGCCCACATTTCTAAAGAAAAATAAATCAGATTAGCCAAAAGAATACAGCCTGTTCGCAAAGGCCTCTGAAATTGATGAGTATCGTCCAAATAAATGCGTATTGGTTACATTGAAAAAATCAGATATCACTGACTCGATGCGATACTCATGCAGTTTTAGGGGTATTCGTCGTGCCTTCGCATATGTATTGAGATTTGTTCATCAGTGCCGAACCTTAACAGAAGTTCATAAGATTCATCCCGATAAAAAAAGGGTCAAAGTAATTAAAAAATATTCTGACGTCAAATTACCTACTCTAGAGGAGGAAATTTCTGCTGAGGAAGTATTTATAAAATTAATTCAGCGTACTCATTTCTCGAAAGAATACGATCTACTCGACAAAAAATTATGCGTAACAAAAGATAGTTCGTTGAGCGTTTTAGCCCCGTTTATTGATGAAAAAGGTTTAATCAGAGTGGGTGGTCGAATTAAAAATGCTCATATTAGTTATGACGCCAAACATCAGATACTTTTGCCAAAAAAACATCCTTTCACGCAGGACCTCAGATGGTTTTATCAGCAGTACGTAATCGTTATTGGCCAATTGGAGGTCTTCAGCTAACAAGAAGTGTTACACAAAAATGTATTTGGTGCTTCAGATTACATCCAAGGCTTATGTCTCAGTTGATGGGCGATTTGCCAGAAGATCGCATAGTTCCAAAGCAATTCAAAGCGTTTGCAGTTACGGGTATTGATTATGCAGGACCTATCACTGTACGACATCACATTCGTTGCCGACAAAATAAAGAAGTTCACCTGGCACTTTTTGTTTGTTTTGTTACGAAGGCTGTTCATGTGGAGTTGGTTCCTGATCGAACTACAGAAGCTTTTATACGAGCATTAAAAAGATTTATTGCAGATCGTGGCTCTGTTTCTAAATTGTATTCAGACAACGCTACATATTTTGTGGTAGCTTCAAACTATTTTAGGGAGCTGAAAGAGAGCATGCAAAAGGATAACACTCAGATAAAAGAAGCATGTGACAGCGAGTTCATTGAGTGGTCGTTCATACCTCCTCGAACACCTCACCAAGGGGGTTTGTGGGAATCATCTATAAAAATGTTAAAACGTTTGATTCGTAACATTGTCGGAAAAATTGAGCTCACTGAGGACGAACTTCGGACAGTCGCAAAACAAGCTGGCGCTATAATGAACTCAAGGCCCATGTCGTCGGATAACAATGATTTGGAACCATTAACTCCCGCTCATTTTTTGTTTGGCGGCCCTCAAATAGCAGTTCCAGAATCTCCTACAATAGTCAAAAATCCAAATAGTGTGCAGTTGGCTCAAAGGATGAAGTATACTTCACAGCAGCTATGGAATCGTTTTTACGAAGAATACTTGCAAATCCTTCAACCTAGATCTAAATGGCGTTTTAAACAAAATAATGTCAAGGTAGGTGACATGGTATTAATGAAAGTTGATAACACTGATACATTGAAATGGCCACTTGGAAAAATTATACAGATTTCACCAGATTCGGAAGGTGTAGTAAGAGTTGTTGTAATCAAAACTAAGAACGGCGAATTCAAGCGTGGAATTACTCAATTAGCACTTTTACCTATTGAAGAAAACACATTTTGAGCTAATACGCTCAAAGGGGGGAGTATGTTAAGTATTAATATTAAATTAAATATTCTAAGTATTAATATTAAAAAGGTTTACAATACCATACCCTTAAGTTTTGTTTATTATTCACTTAAGCTGATCAACAAGAAAACCATTCCCTCATTAACTCAAGATCATCAGCAAGAAAACAATGTACATCTTTTTTCAATTCTCTTTTGTAGCCTCCTGAATAAAGCACAAGTTTAGTTCTAGAATTTAAATTTTTAATTGTTTCATTTCTTATCATAATTGATCCACCTCCATCACCATCATAATGAGGTTTTATAAAAGATGACAATTCTATTTCAGACAGTCTAGCAATATCACTGCTTTTATAAGAACATTTTTTGAGAAACAGAGTGTTGTAGACTAATGGCCCATTCAGGTAGTTATGTTCACCAGATTGACTCATTTTAGCAGATAATCTATTTGATAATAAGTAGAATAGAATAGAATAGAAAAAGATTTTTTATTTAAGTTCATATAAATTATTCTAACGATCGTATCAAAAAATCTTATTAATGTAATAACACATTATTATGACATAACATTTTATGTTGTCTGTCAGATTGGCATTACACATCTAATATAATTTTTTCAAATTTACATCGATAACTAGTTATTTACAATTATTTATTTACATAGTATTAAGACTATACATCGGTTTTAAAATATTATTAAAAATATTGTAAATTCATTTAAAATTACAATTGCAAATATGGCAAATAAAGAATTATGTAATATTATACTCGTACAACTTTTTTATGGTATATTTAGTTTTTACCTACTTTCTAAATTAAGTTAAATATCATAAAAATTATCACACATTTACATATTAGTTTAAGCAAATTCATTTATTAACATTTTTCTGTACTTAAGGCAATTTACTAAATAGTTGTAAAGGGAAGCGAAGTTGTTTCCGTTAAGTATGTTATGTAGATCATCAATAGACAGTGCATCTTTACCAAAACAAGCAATTCTCATACTATTATAGATTGGGCATCTACCAATAAGGTGATACGTATTTTCAGCTTCATCCAAATTACAGATTGTACAAATACCAAATGTATCTTTTTTGAATGCTCTTGCGTTTATATTTAAAAGACCACCTCTTGCTTTAAAAATTAAACTGACCAAGTGTGAGGAATTTCCATCAGTGAAATATGGCATTATATTATAGTTTAATTGAGGATAAGAATCATGAAATTGAGAACTTCTAGCATCTGAAGTATATTTATCATGTTCATTAGTTTCCAATGTTATCAACATATTTTTATGGAGATTCCTAAAAGAAGACACAGATAGGTCAATGTCCATATTAAGCAATTGGCCCAAATTTTCCCAATCAACGACCCAAAAAGTCTTAAGAGCGATAGTCTCTTGGGCTAATTTACGTGGTAATCTAGTGCTAGGATATTCCAATACTTTATTTATGTATTCGAAGTGAAGAGATAGAGTTCGAAGATATTGAGATTTAAATCCTGTTTCTAAATATAGCATATAATTTGGGGTATTACTCGGCAGATTTAACATTTTCTTCATAAAAAATCTGAAAAGTTTTTCAACTTGCTCATACTTTTTGGATCCCCAAATTTGTACACCATAAAGCATAATAGATCTCGCTGCGGTATCAAATATTTTTAGTTTGTTGGAGAAATTAATAAAAGGATGATTAATATATTTTGCCCATGTTGAGATTATTGCACCTTTAGACGTTGTTAGCTTTAAGTCCAAGTGTTTATTAAATGAAAGGTTATAATTGAGAGTTACCCCTAGATACCTGTATTCATTTACCACATCAATCTGAGCAGAACCATAGTTCCAGCTGAGGTTGTTAGAGATTCTTGTACCCGATCTGAAAACCAAAATTTTGGATTTATTAAGGTTTATTTTAAGACCCCATAATGTACAGTAGTTATGCAATGAGTCAATCATATTTTGAAGTTCGATCGGGTTGTCAGACAAAATAACGAGGTCATCGGCATAAAGAAGTACCTTCACAACCATATCGACAACTCTAATACCTCCCGGTAGATGTGAATGTAGGTCGTTCAAGTATAGGCTAAATAAGATAGGGCTTAGCAAACATCCTTGTTTAACACCAACTTTGACCTCAAAGAAGTCAGACAAGGAAGATCCATCCCAAACTTGACATGATGTATCTTTGTAGAGTAGTTTTAATATTTCTATTAACTTCGTTGACAGCCCCAAGGAAGAAAGTTTAAAGAAAAGCGAATTACGTGGAATCAGGTCGAAAGCACATGAAAAATCAACGAAAAATGCATAAGTATTTTTCTTTTTTCTTTTGTTTAAGTGGACCATACTGGTTAAGTTAAAAATATTGTCAATTGTGGAGTAACCAGCTCTATATCCAGATTGAAACTCGCAAAGAATGTCATGACGTTCTATCCAATCATAGATTCTATTCAAAATTAACCCAGTGAAAACCTTGTACAGCGTATCTAATAAAGAGAGGCCTCTGTAATTGACACAATTATTGGGATCCCCTTTCTTAAAAAGTGGCGTAATTATAGAAGTTCGAAACGAAACTGGAATCTCGCCAGATAAGAATATTTTGTTAAGCAAAATGAGAACTTCTTCTAAAAAACACGATGGAGCATATTTGTAGAATTCATAACTGATTCTATCTTTACCTGGAGCTTTTTTAAGCTTTGCTCTCTGAAGTACATGCAATAGTTCCCACATTTCAAAAGGTGAGTCAAGAAAAGAATCTGTTAATGCTGGTATAGCCCAAGAAATGGATTGCTCATCTTCTGTGGGTGACAGTAAAGCCTTAAAATACTCATAAAAATCTTCAATCAGGAGAGAGCTACGTTTCTTTGGAGATATCTGTTTTAAATTATTTGTCAGTCTCCACCAATCACTAGCATTTCTAACACTGTTAAGTTTTATAATATTATCGTGTTTATAAAGTAACTTTTTCCGTTTACAAATTTGTATGTACTGAGATCTAGATTGAATATATAGCTTTTTGTAACGACTCAGATTATGTACTCGAAAGAGACGAAGAAGTTTCAACATTTTTTTTCTTGCGCGTAGACATTGATAGTCAAACCACTTCTGTTTAGGTACAAATTGTATTCTTTTACCACTTCCACCTGCAGCTACCCTTATTTTATTAATCAATATAGTTACTTTTTCTTCAATTGAGATATCAGCTTGGATGTACTCATAATTAGCTAGACAAATTAATGTGTTGGTGTACCTAGAAGCCATATTGGTGTACCAATTTAATTTTTTACCAAGTGCTAAATGGTCTAGTTTTGCTGTTTTTGATAAAGGTGGAGAAAAACATAAGTTTAAAGGCATATGATCTGAATATGGCTTACTCTGAACCGAAAATTTGTTAATAAACCCAAGGAAATCATACGAGCATATACAGTAGTCAATAGTTGAGCTACCCATAGCCCCACAAAACGTTAGTTCTCCATCTTCATCACCAAGTACTCTTCCATTTAAAATAACACCACCTATATTTTCAAATAATTCTAGACATTTTTTACCTTTCGAATCTGATATTTTATCTTTTGAATTTCTCTCTTGTGATATAAAAGGTAAACCTCTGATTAAATTTCTATCAATAAATTGACCATTAGACGTCCGAGCATTCAAATCACCGAAGATGCAAAAGGATTCAAATCCCATGTCATATAAAAACTCTTCAAATTTTTTGAAATCACTCGACCACCTATTGCAATTTAAATAACGAGGAATAAAGCAAAAATGTATATCACCAAACTTAGCCGAGAGGGTAAAATTACCCGAAAAGTTATTGAATCTAAGATTATATTTATTTTGAATAGATTTTCTAAAACCAAACAAACAACCACCACTCGCGCTTCCAGCACTGTGAAACTTTTCAGCATCTTCCCAATACAACATATAACTATCAAAGAAATGTGCAAATTCAATTTTTTTATCCTTTAATACATTTGTTTCAAACAAGAAGAAAATATCAAACTTATTTATATAAGTAAAAAAATTACAAAAACTTAGCTTACTTTTTAAATTTGCCACATTATAAGCTACCAACTGACAGACATCTCGTTGCTAATGTTGACTTGTAATCCTGGACGTAGACGCAGCCTCCGTGTCTTTTAAAGTTGAAGTTGGATAATCCTTGACAATTACATTGCAAATGAAATTCGCTTTTTTGGCTAAACCTCGTAAAAACTCAGCATCTTTATTGTGTTTGGCTACGTAACTCCCATTACTCCAGAAGAAAGCCTTATCATTTATATAAATTGATGACTCGCCAAAGCGAACTTTGATTTTTTTATCCAATTTCGAAGCAATTTTACCTAATTGACGCAGATTAAATCTCTTCTCTCTCTCATCTGCAGTGTAGTCTTTTTGGACGAATATAGCTGACCCATCAAGTTTTTTCTTATTAGATAAAATATTGTTGACTTGTAGTGCAGATTCCATTGTGAATACAAAAGACGATCCATTATTTGTTTTTATCTGTCTAGATTCAACAACAAGACCATTTGTTTTGAGCACATTAGAACAGATCTCAGTGAATTCATTGACAGCAAGCTTTATGTTTGTACTTTGTAACCCACTTACAACAATTTTGGCACGCCGAGATGTTCTATCGATGATTTCAAGTCTTTTTCTCATAACATTTAGGTCATCCTTGAGAAGTGCATTCTCAGTTCGGAGTTGTTCGATTTCCAGACGAAGAGGTGTGAGGTCATCTTTTTTAGCGACGTCTTCTAGTTTCCTATCCAGTATATTACCCAGTTTCTGTTCAAACATATCCCAAGAGAAGATATCGGAAGCTACATCAACAGGAGCAGTAGCACCAGCAAGAGCAGTAGCACCAGCAGCAGCAGCAAGAGGAACAACAGGTAGAACAACGGGGGCAGCAGTATGAGCAGCAGCACGCGCAGCAACAAAGTGTGGTGGCAGTGATGCGTGTGAGCCAATGTTATTTTTATTTTTGCTCGACATTATTGATACCGATGTTTTTGGTTGTTTTTTGGCGTTATTTGGAACTTGTTCAGGCGAAGTTAAATTGTAAGTTCTCTTTTTTGTTGTGTCCATAAATCTGAAGGTTATGTTTTGCTCAGTTTATATGTATGCCAAGAATGCAGTCTTTATTTTGATAAATTAACACAATTTAAATTATGAATTGTATCTTTATGGATGAAGAAAAGTCTTTATTTTCAATAAAAGTAATTTTAATTTGAATTTAAAGCCGATAAATAACTTTTTAGAAAAAAATATTAAAATAATTTGGCGGACAAAAATTTAATTAGATGTTTGACGTATCGCACCAGAGTTGCCAATCATAATAAGTATTCATCATTCTGTCTCAGGATCAAAGAAGTGCCTTGATTCATCTCTTCCAATCTCAACAAATTGTTGGTGTTGCTAAGTAATTTTCTTCCTGATCTAAGATGTTCAGGTTCAGGTAAATAGCCAACGTCATCCTTCCTGTTTGTGCCCAATTCGTTTATTGTATTTCTGAGATTGTGATCAATCAAAAATAATTCCAGAACTTGGTTAAGAGTTTTTATAAGAAGGTACTTATTTGGTTCCAGATCACTGTTTAATACCTCATATGTGCATCTTATAATCATCTTTATAGAACTGATATCACACTGATAAGACAACTTACCAATGAATAATTGATTCAGTTCATGAATCCTTCTATCCAAAAGTACTGCATTTTTATCCAGATTAAATCTGTATTTGTCTATGTGACTCATGACTTATTCTACGTATGTGAAACAGTGACGGTCTTAAAGTTATTTATCTTGCCAGATACGAGTACTTATGTCCATAGGGTTTGGATATCTTAACTTAAGTGCCTAAAAATATGCTTACGTAGCAATACTTATACATTCCTTATCTTATGCAGGTAGAGTTTGTTTTCTTATTCATACTCATTTATGATAAAGAAATCATTGTATTGTGTTTACATAGGATATAGCTATGCGTTTACATTTGTGTATAATATACTAATTTATATAATTTAGATACATAATTAACAGGGTGTGTTAACACTCCCCCTCCTTAAATAAATACGTCCCGTATTTTTCAACATGCATATTTCATAATTTTAATTTTTGCTTTCCGAGTTCCAGCTCGTAAATTTTTTGAAAGCGTTTCTCTGTTTTGTCTTTCTATAGTTCGTACATAAATTTAATATTATTATTAGAGTATTTATGATTGTTTTTATAACAGACATAATAGGGTTTTACTCAAATGGAATTACAAATTTGTTTAATGAATCAATATTATCAAATGCATATAAAGTTTATGATTCTAATATCTGATTTATGAAAAAAGTTTCATTATGCCTTTGTAAAAATATTTGTTTTAATTGTTGTTTAATATTTTTAAATTGTGTATCATCAATTTTATTTGTTTCGTTAAATTCAATAAGGTTGATACCTTTAATTTTTTTTTTCATTGCATGATCTCCATCTAGCAAGATGATTCCTGCATCAATTTCTTTTAGTGGATAATTATATTCTTGGATAATACGAGTATTACAATTCCCTTATTGAAATATGGGAAAAGGATACCATATTTAAGTTTTGTATGTTAATTTGTTGTCCAACTGTCATTGTTGTTCCTGTCAGTAAAATGGTTAGTAGTTTTTTAAATAATCCTATGTCTTTGGTGATGGACATTTCGTCTTTTGATGGCCTGAAGTGCTTTCGCAATCTCTCCAGGCATTGACTCCAGTCCGTCGGGGGTTTGGTGTACAGAAGATTTTTTGCTGGACCTTGAATTTTAGTGTCGTATATCACCTCGAATATGGCTGCTCTCTCCTCTACTACATACATAACTTCTCAGTATTTTATTAACTGTACTCGCGAAGGAAGGGAGTGTCCCTTTTTCGCCCTTAAATATATTGAGGAATCTTATTTCTTTTTCTATGCATGCTAGCACGCTTGTTGGTCTGTTGTTTTGTGCTACTATTTCCGTTAATACGGCTAAGCACTGTTCTACACTTAGTTGGCTCTTTGTTGGTCAAATGTTCTATGCCTTTCCCTATTTTCCTATTCGAGTATTTCTTAATCGAAAGTTCGCACTGTATCCTTGTTCGGATTTTGTGTTTTCCTTGCACTTATTCGCGCACTGTTTTCTAATTTGGATTTTATGTTTTTGTTGCACTTTTTCGCGCACTGTATCCTTATTCGGATTTTGTGTTTTTTGCTGCACTTTTTCGCGCACTGTATCCTTATTTGGATTTTGTGTTTTTTTTCGAGTTCAAGTAATCGCAATACACCATTAACATATGCGCTGTTAATGTACTCGAAGAATACCGACTGCGCCAGTTACGTTTTGGGTCTCACGGTTTAAAATAAAAAAAAACTTAAACGTTTTTTTTCTTTTCTTTCTTTATTTATTTCTTTTCTTTATTTTATTTATTTAATTAACGGTATTTGTCTTTTTATTAACTTATTTGTTTAAATTAAATTCTGTCCAAAGCAAAATGCTGCACCTTTCAATTAGATTGTTGGATTGAGACTGAGTTTGACAAAACTAAACTCGTATTTTCTGTAGGTTTGAATTATTCTACAGGTGTTCTATAATGGCACAGTGCTTCCCGTGGGAATGGAATGCGTCAATTAAAAGTTATTCATATTTCTTTTATTTTAAATGAAATATGAGTGTTTATCTTAACTTACTGACGCGACCGTTTGTCATAGGGGCAAAGGGGGTGCATCCGTTTATGATTCGTTGTGCAAGGTATGCTATGCACAAAAGTGTGGGAAAACAGTAAATGTGGTGTTAGGCAAAAGGTGTGTGTTGAGAGGTGAAGGGAATTAAGCTATTGGCAAAGCGTGTGTGAAGGGGTAACGGGATTGCCGTTGCGGGTTACGTCTCGGACGCAACTGTTGCACTCCCTAGTAATATTAGGACTATCGATTGGTTCATCTGTAGAAAAAAAAATATGACTTAATATTATTTTTATGGACAGCTATACCCTTTAGTGGTTATTACTGTGTCTCCACAATCTTTTTCTACGACATAAAGTATACATATGTCTAGTATTAGATTTCTTTCTAAGTCCTAATATTCTTTCCATAATTTTTTCTCCTTTACCGTATTCTTTATGTGTAGTTCCTTTATTCAATCTCGCCAAAACTTTACTTGATGCACATTCAATTTTTTCAAATATTTCTTGATTATTATTATATTTAGACTGGTTAAAAAATATTTCACTAGGTCTAAGTCCCGTGACTGTTTCAATGGAATTATTAATTTGTTTTACTGAATAAAATATTTCATCAATAACATTGGTGCAGTTTTGAATCATTAATATTCTAATCAATTCGGGTACCTTGTTATGTGCACGTTCTACTTGTCCGTTTGGGATAGAGCTGTAGATTGGCGTTGTGATTTTTCAATTCCATACTTTTCACATATATGACAGGGTTAAATAAAAAACAGGAATAATGTTTCGAAATTATTATCTGTCGTGCATTGACCACCGCACGTCCGATCACTTCTATATCAATCCTTAGAATGCCCATCGCAGACACTTCCTCTTCCTACGTTATCCTTTTTCAATCCCACTCAGATACTTAAACATACTGTGGTAAATATGCTTTTTACCAATACAACACCATGCTCTCGACTGGAAATTATTCCAGCATTTGGCTATATCCAACTCTTAATATAGTGGCTATAACACTACAGTAGCTCCGCTCTAACATATATTCTTCATCACAGTTGTGTTGAAGCAATTCTCATTATCCGTAATGAGTCTTTTGCATTGTGGAAATATAAGTTAATAAATTATTCTTAGTTTTATTATAAAAAAATATTTTTTTATTGGAGGCGAACCTCTTTATTCATTCAACTTCAAAATACAACTGATCTTAAATTCTAACATAATTATATGACTTAACTAATGCTGTGGGAAAATGAAAGAACGTGAAGGAATGGGCAAGGTAAGGTGTTTGGTTTGGTTGGAAGGTGGTGTGGTTTGTTGTCTTGTTGGTTTGGTGTTGGGTGTACGAATCCAAGCGATGTGTAAAGTGTGGGAACCTATGTCAGCATTTTCCTGTGGGAATGATGTTGTTTGGAATTTCCTGATTATTTGTTAACTCTTCCCCCTTTAAATTCAAACTTCCTCGTTTGACTTTTAGAAAAGTGGAATTTTGCTGACTCTTGCTGTGGGTTGACTGACTCTTGCTGTGGGTTGATGTAGGTCAGTATTGTCTTTTGGAATGGGAATACTTGGAACTGTCTGTACTTTAAGAGCTATTTCCTCATGTACTTCTATTGGTTTTTTCTTGATGTAGAGAATGATGACTTTTAATATGAAGGTTATAATTATGACCAAAAAGATTGCTGACAATGTAAAAGTGATGAATGTGTTAACTCGATGTTTGGTCTCGATTACCTCGATTGTTTCTGTGTTCTTGAGATTGATTTCATGCAGCATTTCTAATGACAGTTGTTGTTTGAAGAAATTTTTATTGATCGAAGGATTAGCGGCTGCAGGTAAGAGTTCATGTGTAACAGCTTCAGTAAATTTGTAGGTTGAATTTCCTATTTCTATTGTTGAGTTTTGTGCGCGAATGAGGTAAGTTCCTTGCAGGTGATGGGTCGGTGTTGTTGACCCAGGCTGTACCCACCCTATACCACTGACTAAAAGTGTCAGGGCTCCTTGGTCGTCTAAAAGCCGGAATTTATTGACGACCCCTATCATGATTTCAAATTAACATTTTATTCTACACTTTGCCTTCGCTTACCTACATCGCCCATTAAGGGATAATTTAGAACGTCATAGTCTTTCTCTTATTATTCCAAAAAAAAACATTTCATTTTTTCCAAAATAAATCCAGATTTTATTTAAATTTTATTTAAAAGGTAGATTCAAGAACGTATTTGCTTTTAGAAAGAAATTAAGGAACATATTGAATTTCGCAATCAGTTGATGAGTTTACTCTGGTTTTATTAAATCTTAAATTTAGTATAACAATCTTTGTGAATTTCAAATTCAGTTAAGTCAAAGTTCAAACGAAATAAAAATACCAATGTGTGTATCAACAAAAAAAAGTCATTAAAATTGACGTTAATTTCGGTAGTTAAAATAAAGGAGGAGTGGATGAATTTCATTAAGATAATTCCTAGACCGAGAAATTTAAGGTAGGTATTTTTCTTTCCTGTTGAATCGTATTTTTAATTTTACTTTAATTTTCTTAAGAAGAAAAAAAAATAACCATCCTTTGTTATTGCTTCATTTTCTTTTCTTTCTTTTTTTTTCTCTTCTCATTTATTTATTTATATTTTTTTTTATTTTCGTTATTGATTTGTTTAAACGGAAAAGAAAACAAAATCACTTCAATATGTACTTTTATGAAAATATCAGCATATGTATAGTAATATATTTATAAAAAGTTACTTACAGTTTTCAGGTAGGTCCGTGCGCACGAAGAAACCTGCTGTTTATACTAAAATTTAGGATAAAGTTAAGCTGATGGCTGTTTCTCAATTAATACTATTTATTTATATTTTTTTTTAGGTAAGAGAAGACTTTTTTTTGGAATCCCCGGTAATTATGTGCACTTCCAGGTCACGAGCACCGCAATGTGCGACTTGGTGCACCAACTGTTGGGGGTTTTACAGCAAAAACGACCGGCTGGGCGCATCAAACACGCGCCGACCTTTGCTCCTTTTTTCTTGGTGATGGGCTCGTTGCAGTGCCTCGATTGAGGTGCTAACAAAGATGAGCATTTGGGGTGGATGGCAAGAATTAGTTGCCACATGTGCAACGCGGCTCGTATTTTCGTCTCCTTTTAGTTTCTTCTTTTTTTTCTCGGTTTTCGTTTTGTTAACACTGTAATTTTTAATTTTGCCACTTTTTTTTTTTTGCCGGTTTAGTTTTTCTGTTGGGTTTATTTAAGTCTTCAAGTTTTTTTTTCTTTCTTTATTATTAAGGACACGATCGGAGATGCGTGTTGCATTCTCCATGACGACCAAAAGTAAAAAGGGTTTAGCCAATATGGCGGTCTCGAAATTTCCAGAAGATTTCGTTCAGTTGACGAAGGAAATAATATTTTCGTTCAGTGAACGAAAAAAAAATGCTGCCCAATAACACCTTTTGGTGCGCGTTCGGTAAAATGCTCGTCTAAACCATTGCGAGACATTTAGGCCAGGCACGCACATGCAATCCTTAGCCACACAACTGTTTGGTTGCTTAAATAAAACAGAAGAACTATTTGGTTGAATGCCCGCGCAGGTGCATTTAATTATGTGTTACACCAAATAGCGAACTCATTTTAAGCAATCGTTTAGTTTGTGTCAGAACACTAACTTTTTAATTGCTCGAACCAGGCAGTTGCGCAGCCAAAAATCGAATGCGCGCAACTTGCCTTAGGCGACCGCTACAACCTCTTTATTCATTCAACTTCAAAATACAACTGATCTTAAATTCTAACATAATTATATGACTTAACTAATGCTGTGGGAAAATGAAGGAACGTGAAGGAATGTGCAAGGTAAGGTGTTTTGTTTTGTTGGAAGGTGGTGTGGTTTGTTGTCTTGTTGGTTTGGTGTTGGGTGTACGAATCCAAGCGATGTGTAAAGTGTGGGAACCTATGTCAGCATTTTCCTGTGGGAATGATGTTGTTTGGAATTTTCTGATTATTTGTTAACTTATATTTACCAATACTTCTTCAATTTTGTTATAGAGTTGAAGTCGGTTTTCTATATATCTGATCATCATATACTTACTGTAATAACCCGCGGTTTACATTACGGTACGCTAGTACAGTCAAAATAAAACTCAATATTTTAATGTACAAAAGAAAAGAAAGAAAAGAACACTTTATTTATTTAACCGCACGTGTTGTCACCTCCGTGGTACAGACTCGACTGCCTCCCCATATGTAGTGGGTGTGTATGTATACAGGTATACACGCACATGTCAAACCAACTAAACTCGCTCAGATCTCCACATCCCTCACGTGTTTTTAAACTTCAGCTTCAACTGTGGGGGGCCCATTGTGCACTGCGACAAATTCTGAAATTGTGAGGGCTTAGTATTCAGCTCGTTGATAACGGGTGCGCGAACTGTATTCTCATCTGATAGACTAGACGAACTAAGATTAGCACCGGACGTTGAACTCGATCCTGACTCAGGAAAATTCGGTATTCGTTTGAGATGACAGATGCTCCTTCGGAACTCTTTACCATGCCCGTCATCACGAACCACAACTTAATTTCCTTTCCGCTCAACAACTTCGAACTCTTGAGGTTGAAGGTCATTGTTAATTTGTTTGTAAAGATAACATTTCGGAGGAGAACCTTATCTCCCACTTCTATATCCGAAATCTTTGCATTTCTCTCAGAGTCCAAAACATTGTCGCTTATATCTCAGATTAAAGGTAATTTTGTCTCTGATAACGCGATTAAACAGTAGTTCTGAAGGAGCTTTTCCAGTTGTCCCATGTGGAGTCACGTTGTACAAATTATTTTTAAACGACTAGATTTTTATTAAAAAAAATAATTTTTATTTATTTGCCGAAAACGTCTTAACAGGTTTGAAGATAACTTAGAACTAAACTTTAACATAAAATAATTTATTTGCATAAAATGATAAAATGCAAGATTGCATTTCCCATGGTTTTGCTCGTTGCCTGCGCATGTGTATCGTGTGACTACTGTGAGAATTCATGAACCCGGAATGTTGCTGATGTGATGGAACAAATCGTGGGAAGTTGCGGGATATTGTAGATTTTCCAGTGCTGGAATTTGCTATTTGTAGCCGTTTTATTATAGAGCGATTCATGTTCTCTGCTTCTCCATTTGCTTGCGGTCAATATGGTGGTGACATAAAGTGCGTGTTCTAAATCGACTATCTTCGCAGTGTATAATGCACCTGTAGTGAATGTATCACTTATTCCATCCATGAATATTCTTAATGCGTCATCTCTTGCATTTGCATTAAGTCTCGAAGTTATTGTAGATAAGTCTCAACCCATTGCAATATTTGAAATATTCAAATTTAGTGATCGATTTATATATATTATTTATTTTATCGTGGTATTCACTTAAACTTTATACTAAAACGCTGTCAAGTTGCTGCAAGTTTAACATCTATTGAGCATACCTTCTTGACACGAAGTACTGGTTTGAACGTAACATTCGTAAAATGCGTAATGTTATCAAATATAGGCGACCAACCAGTATTAAGTAAATCCAAGTTCGCAATTTGTTGCGGCGTTAGTTCTTCAACTACATATGGAAAGAAGAATTTGCTCCTAGCGGATGACAAATCTTTCTTTACTCTATAAAGGAACGTCCCTCCTAAATAGGATAGTGATCCCGGACATATAAGCGGTGCCTCGGAAACAAAATTAATTGAGCCGATATCAACAGAATTATTAATATGAGATGCTATATCGGTCGGAGCTTCTATGGCAAACTGACCCTGAGAACCGGTCAGGTTAGTAGGAATCGGACTAGATTCCAGGCTTGGGATCTCAAGCAAGTACTTTTGTACTGCTCCCATAAGCCTAACATTCACCAGGAAGTTACTCACATCGCTCGGAAACTCTGTAGCAGCAATTCCAGTGCGCTGAACAACCATCAGTTGCATATGCTGCATACGCTCGGATACCTCATATCCGATACATCGATTGGTCCATTACTGTTCAACTTCATTTGGATTCCAATCATTAGGTCCATCCGGTGGACTTTCAGTATAGATAATGTCCTGCATTATCCTCTGGGCTGCAATACTAATATTGGGATAGTCAGCAGTAAGATAAAACTGCGTAGCCATGTTTTGAAAATATCCCAAGTTATCATAAGAGTAAGGCTTCGTGTTAAACTTACTCTCAGGACCGGACGGTATCATGAAATTACCAAATCCGGAAAGGTAGAGTCCAAAATTTTTGGGTAAGATATAATTCCCTTGTTGATAAATCATATCAACAAATTCAATCTCTTCTGTGGTCAAACGATACCTATTCATTCTTTTTACATATAGAACTCGCGCCCAAGCGAGAACAGTCAGGTAGTAATTGTAAGCTGATAAGCTTATTGACCTCTTGAAGTTTAAATTGTGGGCACAAAAGTTTTCGTAACTTTCCTTCACTAATGTGGAGAAACCACTAAACCCCGTGTAGTGATTCAACTCCTCAGCTACAGGCCGTAGCTCTTCCGACGGAGTCGGGAAAAACACTTCTAAATAAAGCGGATCATTCTTCAATTCCTAGTTTGTCTTTGACAAATGTTGTCCACTCGGTAATGAATCAACCGCAACGACGGGTTGTCGAACATTCTCTCTTGGCCTAGAGATGCCACCACGCCTTGGATTAAACGGTCTCCTTTGAACGAAACGTTCTGGAACTTGGACCGGTGGTTGATATTGTTGTTGTTGTTCCATCATTGGAGGCTGTCTCCAATTATCTTGATTATTATTATTATTGTTCCTTCGGGAACCATTGCTTCTGTTGAATCTGGACATTTTCGCTCCAGATCTTCAATTTTCTTTTCCGACACAGGAAAATTAACGAATACCTTCGTAAAAATTGGATTGCTTGTTATGCCACTCCGTGGACTTACTGTTATACACTAGTAGATGTGTGTAGTCGCGAATAAATCGCTAGATTGCTAATTGACCTTTAGTTAAAAAGGGGTTGGCCGTGGCACGATGGTTGTGTGCTTGCCTGTCAACCTCAGCATCACAGGTTCGATCCCTGCCGTCGTCTATGTCGTTTTAAATCCATTAAACCTTCTAAAATTGTCATCCATGGGTTGCTGGTTTACTCATTACATGTTGTTCAGGCATAACACTAACAACGTGTAATTGAGTTAAACTAGTATGCCCAACAAGGATGAACATGAATAAAAAAATAATGTGAATTATAAACGACATAGTAATAAGACACGGCATTTCTCCGCTTTAGCAAAGCCGCCATCCCTGGAGATAAAAATAGCTGAGACAACCACCAACAGTCTCAGAACATTGTACCACACATCTTTCCTATCTTTCTTTCTCTTCATTAACTTCACGCCCGCGCTGTGTTGAAACATTTAAAGGGTAATCATAATCCCTTGAGCGCGGGTAGATTATAAAATAATTAAATATTGTGTTATGATTGGTCAATATTTCCGCAGCACTTCTTTGGAGTATGAAAGTATGTCATTACGCCTGGCAGGATCGCCAATTAATGTATTATTTGAATAAAAGATACTTTTTTTTTGGATTTAAATCCTTTAATACTTTATTTATTATATCTTATTCTACGTATGTGAAACAGTGACGGTCTTAAAGTTATTTATCTTGCTGGATAATTATGTCCATAGGGTTTGGATATCTTAACTAAAGTGCCTATAAATATGATTACGTACCAATATATAAATTATTAAAACTTAATTTTCTTAAAAAAATTATTTTCGGAGGATCAACCTCTTTATTCTGAATTCAACTTAAAACTAATTACAAATTCTATGTCTTAAAATTATCTACCCTGCATGTCCATCGGTGCTGCTGATGTTCCCACAGGTGGTGTAAAGTTGCAGTCTCTGCTACGTGATGGAATGTGCAGTCTCTGCTAGTTGTAATTTTGTTGCCGGGCGCAGCGTCAGCGAAAATAGTGGGGGAATGATCATAAATCATTTGCACTCTGTTTGGAATTTATGTGGTGTTAATTTATATACTAATGTATACATATATATTAAATACATACTTAACAGGGTGTGTTAATTCGCCCGAAAATTTTCGATTGCATTTGACTTTACTTTGAATAAATTAAAATGAAAAGATTATGAAAATGTTGATGTTATAAATTCAGAATAATAAAACAATATTAATTTGCTTTGAAATTCACAACAAAACTTCACTTGCGATGTCAAAATCTAATATCAATTCTATTCAAAATAAATGAAAAAAACTCAAAAGACAATAAATGACGTCACTAATATTTTATCTGAATTTTACCACGCACAAATTGTTCATTTTTTAAATCACATAAATTATTTAAATTAAACTATTTTAAATTACTTTCGCTTAAAAAAATAGTTCTTTATTTAATGAAATCTTAATCTTAACTAAATTACAAATATTTTCTTAATAATAATCTAAGTTATTGTCGCAGGCAGAAGTTCGTTGTCGCAGACGCTTCGTCAGCACATCTGTTTGAGTTCGTTCGTTAGTAGAATGGATCGTATTCGTGTGCAACGTTATTTCCTAGTCAGCAGAATGTGTTGTTGACCCATTTCCTTTCTTACGGGAACTTTGAATTTGATTGTTTCGGTTGTCAGCGTAAATAGCGTTAAATTTTATAAGCACTCATTGCATATAAAAACTTAATTTACCGGTGCACTAAACACTAACATGTAATTTACGACGGTCGCGGCGTATGTACGCTCTCTTACATAAGAAAAACGGTACAGTCACGGCAAAGGGATATGCATATACACACATTATATACATACATACATATTATTTAAAATAAAACTTAACTTAACCGCCCGAAATAATTAATAAAATGTATAAATTTATTGAAAACATAAATTATTAAAATATTAATTAAAAAAAAACACCTGAATCACCAGCAACCTGCACCCAGCAACACAAGAAAAATAAAAACCCATAAACTCACTCACTCGCGAACATAATAATTAAATTATTTAAATATACAGTTACGTGCCGAGCGTAACGTTTTTTGAAAAAAATAAAATAAATGTTTTTAGCCCCAACCACTGGGCTTTTAATTAAAACACTTATTTCAATTCACAAACTTTATTTTATTCAATTCTTAAATTATTATTATTTACAAACACTTTCTTTGATAAATAAAATATTAGGTTGCCAACTCCTTACCACTGGTATGGGGAAGTGAGAAGTTGAACTGTCGTGATACACTCCGCTGAAATCTAATGTGGATCGGGTGTTTATACCCAATTATGGTGAAATAGTTATTGCAGTGACCTTGATTATGGTTTACAATATTCTAGTTATTATTTTGGCGGTTTTTTCTATTTGACAAAACAAAGCCTTGATATTGGTCATCCTTGATATGGTCATCCGTTTAAATTGCTGATAGTGTGGAGTGATGCACACTTAAATAAACATTAGGACTTAATTAAATCCTGACTTGATTTCTATGATCTTGCAACTTGTGAGTCACGCATTTGAATTGTATTAGAGATGCACACTTGTATAAACAAATGCTGACATTGACTATGAATCTTATCTCTTTTTATGACTCATGATGACTTACGATTACTGTAGCCATCAAGTATGTATGTTATGTGTATCTGTTGGAGTGTTGACGGATGTCGATGCCGTAACTATACATATTTAATAATTTTAAAAAAAGCACTATTTAAACATTAACAAATAATAGAATAAACAAACGAACTAAACCACGAACTAAAAGAAAATAATACAATAACACAAATGCGATGACACACGAGCACGAACAACCAACATCACAAGTTAGAGGAAACTAATCAATGGAACGATCACTTACCAATTCACGCATCATAGTACAATCACAACAAATAGCGGAACTTTTCCATTCATATGGAGAAATGAAAATTTTTGGAGGAGAAATTTCATTCAACTGGGATTAACTGTTTGTACTCTTGAATTGTTTATGTGCAATGATGTTATTGTTGTAGTCTGTTTTTTTTTTCTTCTGTTTCAATACTAATTTGTTTCACTTTGTTTATGTTTAAAATTTGATAGTGGCGTTTTGCGAAACTAATATTAAACTAAGGGAATAAATAGAGCACACTTTTCGTAGCTCGATATTTATTGTTGGAGTGTGTCAAATTCTGACACGCTGGGGCTTACACTCTCAATGAGACAATCGGTTTTGGATATCATGAAGAAAATCCAAAATGTCCTCAGTGGATTTTCCACATGAGAGGGGGCGGGGGAGGGGGTTTGGTTCTTCCCTTGGTTTGATATGGTTGGTTCACGTACAAGTTGAGAAGATGCCTCTTTTGAAGGCATGGCACGGAGGATATCCAGTGCGGTGGAGTAGGTTCTTTTAGTGCTATCATCTATGTATATGAATAGAGAGAGGAGAGAGCTTTTATAGATGCAACTGATCTATAACATTGGTTTAGCACTGAAAAGAGGGGGCCATGAGAGGGGGCGGGGGAGGGGGTTTGGTTCTTCCCTTGGTTTGATATGGTTGGTTCACGTACAAGTTGAGAAGATGCCTCTTTTGAAGGCATGGCACGGAGGATATCCAGTGCGGTGGAGTAGGTTCTTTTAGTGCTATCATCTATGTATATGAATAGAGAGAGGAGAGAGCTTTTATAGATGCAACTGATCTATAACATTGGTTTAGCACTGAAAAGAGGTTGTCAGCTGTCGGCGATTTTGTCGGGCCGTCAAATCTGTACTCCAGTGTGATGTAAGCTCGACCTTGGTCGTTTGGTCCAACTTGCATGGCGACGATAGTAATCTTTGCTTCATTATCGTCATCGCGCACAAACGGTTGCGCTGGGAGGCAGGCATTCTAAATCCTACCTTGGGGAGTAGTCCCGGCGAACCGGTACCTACTACATCCCCCAGCTGGTCTTCGCCTTTGTAGTCTGTGAACATTGGACAGTCCAGCATTGGCAGTTCAGCATTGGCAGTCTAGCTTTGGACAGTGTGGATTTTGAATTGTGGGACAAAGCATCCGTCTCCATCGTCCTTTTGGTTGAAACCTCGTTTGGTGGGGTCGAGCTGTCTTCTCAGTAAGGTTTTGAGAGACGACCGTTACAGTTAGAGTTCCCAAAATGGAATCAACTATCATAACTTTCTGCCAGGGTTGGAGAAAACTTTCCTCCAAAGACCTGCGAAACGGTAGCGTATTTTGGATCACGCTTGGTATTCCTTGAGTTCTTGCTCCTCTTGGGTTCTCGTCTGGTAGTATTGCCTACTGGTAGTAGTTATAGACATGACGAATATGAGGGTAAGAGATGACAGAAATGGTCAATTACAATATAATTATTATTATTGATGGTTGGGTAGATGTGATTCGTGTGGTTTCACAATCTACGGTCTTGCCTATGATAGTCTCTGATATAATACACAAATTATATAGAGTGTACCAATAAAACTTAACTCACTTAATAATAATCGGAACAAGTATCATTTTGTCCCCTTTTTCTTTCATCTGTTTTTAAAATTGTGTTGTCCGCTGCTTCACGCCCTAAAGTTGCAAGTGACCCCTGGTATTTCTAAACTGCGTGTTGCTTGCCAAGACCCAATGATGCTTGGTACTTGGTCTTCTCGAATTATGTTTTGTTTTCCGTCTTAGCCGTAAAATGTGTATGCACTCTATGAAGGTTCCTTTTCTTTTCACCGCAGAAAATTTATTTTTTTTTTTACTGCAAATATTTTCTTATATTTTCACCCCCCAGATATTTGTATTTAATATTTATCTGTATCTTTACCGGTCTTTAGCGCTGCCACCAGCTATGTTTTTTTTTATTGAAATAAAAGAAAAACTAAGTCAAATTTGTTTTATTCTTTAAGACGGGAGATTTCAAACTGACTGTAGCCATCCCAATCATCAACCAGCATAGTAGTCTATAAATCGGTAGTTTCTTCAGCATGAACTAACGTAGCAGTTTTTTTTTATAATATCCGACAATTCAGTGTGGTATACACATAAAATTGAGTCCAAAATATTGATCTGAATAGTTTCCGACGTACATTTGAAGACTGTAGACAATGTGAGATGCTCCTTAACGACTGTATCCAACTCTAATACAAAGTCTATTAATCCACGAAACACCGCAGCATTACTTGACTCAATTGTTTCATCTTGACCTCGAAAAGCTAACTTGTTCGTTATTCCTTTTAGATATTGCTTCTATACACAGAATCTAGCTGCCTAACACAGACAAACTCATTACATTTTGTAGGTGTACTTGCGAAGAATCATGTTTTTTTAATTTTTTCACTCAAATGCCTCAAATCCTTGATTCCAGTTGATTCCAAATTGATTCTCCGCCAAAAGTAATGCAAGGAAAACAAAAGAATGCATTAAGACGTTCACATCCTTACATCCTTTTTTGCACTCTTGTGCCAATTTTATATCCACTTTATTTTGAAAAGTTTTGTTATTCGCCCTTATTACGGTTGTCAAAGATCAATACGATATTTAATATTTATCAATCAAATTAATGAATCGGTATTATCGTTGTCAAAAATCAAAATTTTTGATAAACTGTGAACGCTCTTCAGAAATTAGATCTATTGTGAATGATTTAAATTGACAGTCTTGGTATTATGGTTGTCAAAATGTTTGTTGATTATCAAATTTTCAGTCAATCACAAATTCCTTGTTGATAAAATATTTTACGGATCGCGAAAGCCAAAAGCATGTCCACTATAGAACTATTTTTCGGTGAAAATGAAATTGAAGAAGAAGATACTTTGGAGCAAGCAAAGATTCGAAGAAAATTAAGCGATGCTTCTGTTGTGCTATATTTTTGTTTGCTGAGAAGCACGATTCTCAGTTGGGTTCTTACCTGTGTTTTCGTGTTGCGCTTTTTGTGTGTCCAAAGTGAATTAAAGAATAGTAGTTTATCTTCCTTTTTTTTGTTTTCTTTATTTATTTACACTAGTTCTTATTCTATTACACTATTCAGTTCTTATTACTAAAAGTTATTATTCGGATTTTGATATAAACATTCAGGACTTAGAATTTATTTAAGTTATATTTATTTCAAGATTTAGAATTTACGATGTATGTATGTCAAGATTTGGAAATTACGATATATGTATTTCAAGGTTTAGAATTTAAGATATATCTATTTCAAGATTTAGAATTTAAGTTTTATCTATGTCAAGATTTGGAATTTAAGATATATTTTTAACAACCCGTCCGACCGACTCGAATAACCGAAACAGAGTGATTCCTCGTCACCCGACACGACTGAAAAAAAACTGAGGAGAATCCAACAACATGCATAAGTGTGCCTGTTTGTAGTTGCCTTTTGGTGTTGGGGATCAATGCACCGTTTAATGGGTTGGAAAAGTTGGATTTCGAAATGAAATGATGATCTGGGAATTATGGGTTTTGTTTCAATGAAGCAGGCAATGAAATTTGAGAAGTTTAACGGATTGGGAAAGTGAATGGGTATGAATGAGTTTTTTTTTAAGTGGAGCGATCGTTGACTGTGTCGTTGGGGACTTTGGAGGTAGATGGAATTTGTAAGTAATTAAAAGAAATGATGATATGGGAATTTTAAGTGGGTCGGATATTGGTCAATCAAAAGGAAATGATGATATGGGAATTTGAAGTGGTTTGTAGTTGGGCAATTAAAGTAAATGATGATATGGGAATTTGAAGTGGTTTGTAGTTGGGCAATTAAAGTAAATGAAGAATATGGGAATATGGAATATTGGTCAATCAAAAGGAAATGATGACTGTGGGAATTTGAAGTTGCAATGGGTTGAAGTAAGTATGGGTTTAGTTGGATGTAATGATAAGGGGAAATGGTAAGAGAAGGTTGTAAAGTACGTACTTTACAACACTTCAAATACGATGGATTTGGCTGAGCATATGTATGTAGATAAAAGATCTTTTTTAATTACATTACAAAAACTAATTTGGCTCGCTTCTAGATTCATTCAAAACTTTAGACTTTCGAAAGAAGCCTTCCTTAATGTATTTTTAGATATCAACGACAAGTTAAAGCCAGCGAAAAGACAACAATCCATCCCAAACATACTAAAATTTGCAGCTGTCTTAGGATTCCTTACGCAAGGAAGCTACCAGTTGAGTGTTGGGAACGATTTTAATATTGGTATGGCGCAACCAACGGTTTCAGTTGTTTTGAAAGAAGTTTTAAATGTCTTGGAAACAAATATTTGTCCTAAATGGATAAAATTTAACTATTCACAAAAAGAAGAACGCCAGGTCAAGATATACTTTTTTCAAAAGAGCAGTATTCCAAATGTTATTGGTGCTATCGACGGGACTCATATCAAAATTATTGGTCCGAATAAAGATCTTAGACATGTATACTACAACAGGAAAGGATTCTATAGCATCAATACTATGCTTGTAAGCTTTTCTTCATTTCAGTAGTAGGTATATTCTACTAACTTCCAGTTCTGTTTTGAAGATGTGTGACCACTTAATGTGCATTAGGTATATTAATGCGAAAAATCCAGGATCGTCACACGATGCCAATATATGGAATATGTCCTCGTTGAAGGCAAAATTAGAGGACTACCGTAGTGGCCGTACTGACTTTCGGATTCTTGGTAAAAATTATGATTCATGTTAATTTGTAATTACATTGTATTTTTACGCACATGTTATAGGAGACGGAGGGTATCCTCTATCACCGTATTTAATGACACCGTACCGCAATGCCGAAGAAAGTTCAGTTCGAGCAAATTTCAACAGGAAGCATGCACAGGGTCGCAATATCATTGAGCGAACGATTGGCTTGTTAAAAAGCAGATTTAGATGCACCCTTCAAGCACGAGAACTGCACTACACGTCCAAAAAGGCAACACAAATCATAAATGTATGTGCAGCTCTGCACAATATTTGTATCAAGTATAGAGTGGAAAACCCTGAATTGGTAGCAGAAGAACCCGATAGTATTGTTGAAACCATTGATATTGCTATAGATTCTGCAGACACATCATTCAATGAAGGCAACCGAATAAGGGATTCGATTTTAAGATTCATGTAAAAGTAAAAGTAAATTAAAAAGTGGCTGGGTCCAACTCACTCTGGAAAGTTCTCATTAACGCCCTCGAAATTCAAGATTCCTGACCACATTATAAAGTGTTCAATATGTGTAATCTAGTGAAGACAAAAGATTTGTATGCTTGCGAGACAAAAATATATATATTTGAATAATTGTTTGTAGCTTTTTTCTTTAAAAACAACTTCTATGTGGCAGAATAAAATAAGCTTGGACTCGATATCATTATTTGTTCTCAAAATGTTCAAACCGAAAAACACTGTGTGTAAAATAAAATCAGCCCCGAATCAGACTCACCGTTTGCTCTCAAGATGTTTCAAGACAAAAAACATTTTCCCACAATTACAATAACTTCCAATTGGAAGCCAAAAAAAAATATTTTAGACATACTCTTATGAAGTTTTTTGTTCGTTTTAAACTAAACTTATGAAATATTTGTACTTCATGCTTACATTTAAAAATAAATTAAGAAACTTAAACAAATTCATAAAAACTCAAAGGTAAAAACTAACAACATAAACAAAACAATTCATACATATTTGTGTATATAGGTACCTATTTTGGTACATATTTAAAATTATTTTTCAGTTCCTGTTTCTTTTTTTCAATTTCAAGTATTTGTAATTTTAGCTTCAATTTCGTTTTTCTGTCATTTTCCTTGTTTTTGATATATTCTTTTTTAAATTCTAATTTTTCTTTGTGAAGATGCAGTTTTTCTTTTTTTAGTTTAAGTATCTCTTTTTTTTCTTTTTTTAAATCATAGTTTTTCTTAGTATAGTAGTCTATGTTGCTCAAACTCTTTAATTTCAGAAATATTTTGTTGCACACTGTTCATGATTTCCACCATAGAGCTATAAAATTTGTCCTGTGCAGTAGTTTGATGTTCCAAGAGCTTTAAGCAATCGATATCATTTTTTTTCTTTTAGGGTCCTACGTGTTGGAACTTTTTGTTGCGCTGGGGACACCTCGACATCTTGCTGCAAGTCTATTATTTCGATATCGTTATCATCTGCCCTGAAACTTGGCAATTCAAGGCCAAATTCTGTGCCCAGTGGATCGACACAGGAGTCGAAGTGCATTAATGCACTAACCGCTTCCTCTGTGTCTGTGAGTCGGTGAAGTTTGTTAGGGCCTCCACCAGTCGCCACAATTTCAATTTTATTTTGAGTCTTTTTTTTTTTTTTGGTTTTGCATTTTAGGTCAGCCCATACCTGCGTTAAGAAGAATTTTTAATTAATTTAGTTATATCCGAAACACAATACTAACCCTCTGCCACTTGGCTGAGTCTCGTTCTGGCGGTCCTAAGCTGTTTAATTCCACCGCAATCTCTCCCCACTTCTTACTCATGAGCGGCTTTGAATAAACACCCTTGGCGAAGTCTGGGTTCTCTTCCATCCGTTCTACCAATCTGGAGAGCTGATTTTTGTTGCTTACAATTTTACTCCTACGTAAAGAAAACATTTTAAAATTGAATAGCACCATTAATCCAAATCGACCAAAATAAAATTCGTGACAAGAAACAAAAGCAGTTCGTTATAAAATTATAAATGATTTTTGATTTTATTTTTAATATTTTTCGTCAAGAGTCGATCCCGCAAAACTTTTTTTTATTTCATAAATTTTTATCAAATGGATAACATTCTCGTTGCTCCACACTTTTCGCGACATTTTATATTTATATTAATAACCACTCACGCATTTTCTACCTATGTAAATGCTTGGGAAACAAATAAAGTTTCCCATTCGGAATGGGAAACAGAAAAACATTTCACAAACATTTCAGAAATGTTTCGCGAGCGTCCAGACCAAAGAAACATTTTTGAAACATTTCAGAAACTTTTAAGAAACATTTCAGAAATGTTTCTCTGTTTCTGAAATGTTTTTTTAAATGTTTCTAAAATGTTTCTTAAATGTTTCTGAAATGTTTCAAAAATGTTTCTTTGGTCTGGACACGGTGCCGTGAAATAAGGCCAAGTGAAATAAGGCCAACTTTCAAAAATTGGCCTTATTGCACTTTTATAAAGTGAAATTAGGCCAATTTTCAGCAGTTGGTCTTATTGCACTTTTACAAAGTGAAGTAAGGCCAAATTGGTCTTATTTCCCTTTCATGAACAAATTTGGCCTTATCTCACTTTACAAAAGCGACATAAGGCCAAATTTTAGGACTTGGCCCTATGTCGCTTTTGCAAAGTGACATAGGGCCAAATCTGTTTTTGACTTAAGGCCAAGCATAAAACGTTTCGTTAAAAATAAAAAAAAGTAGTTTTTGCCATTAGATTCGTATAATACATAATTGTTTATCGGGGCCGACGTTCTTGGTTTTCTTGGGCAAGAGTACCTAGGGTGGCCCGCTTCGCGGGTTTTCAGGATTTTAACTCCCTTTTCGGGGCTCAAACCCGCTCACGCAACTCCGTTGCTCCGCTTAGTGTATGTTCAGTCGCCAGGCAGGCGCCTGTAGCAACAGTTTGGTATTTTACATTAATTGGAGTAAACAACTAACAGTTATGTACTGTTGCCCAAGAAAAACTGTTGCTACAGGCGCCTGCCTGGCGACTGAACATACCCTAACCGGAGCAACGGAGTTGCGTGAGCGGGTGTGAGCCCCGAAAAGGGAGTTAAAATCCTGAAAACCCGCGAAGCGAGCCATCCAAGGTACTGTTGCCCAAGAAAACCAAGTGACATAAGGCCAAGTATTCAAATTTGGTCTTATGTCACTTGGCCTAATGTCACGGCACCACATTCAGTTGCTCTTATTACACTTTCGAAAAGTGAAATAAGACCAATTTGGTCTTATTTCTCGAAATCATTTGGCCTTATTTCACTTTGTCAAAGTGAAATAAGACCAACTACTGAAAATCGGCCTTATTTCACTTTATCAATGTGCAATAAGGCCAATTTTTGAAAGTTGGCCTTATTTCACTTGGCCTTATTTCACGGCACCTCTGGACACACCTTTAATAGTTTAGCAAAGCGCTTAAATTGTTTGTCATAATTGGAAATTTTATTTGTTATATGTTTGTGTATGTTTAAAAAGTAAATATTAATATGGTAATCTAAAAAATAAAGATGAAGTAATATTTTGTAATTTTTAAATCTTTTGAATTAGAGGTTCAGCGCCACTGATCATGTACTTGTTTGATATTTGCAATTTCTCTCTTCTTTTTTTTGTCTAGTGTAGAAACGAATCAATGTTCATTGCGGTCAAATCATATCACGTCCAGCACTCTGGCTGAAGAAATATACCTTCCAGAAGTTTCAGGGTTTTTATTTGAAACTGCATATTTTGTAAGGTACGTCTCTACGATTTGTTGAATATTTTTGGAAAAAAGAAAATTTGTTTAAAAAAAATCAAAGAAAGAAGAAAGATACAAAATAATTGATACACAAAAACAGTTTGCAATTTGAAGATTTTTCCAACAACCATATATTTTTGAAAAAAAGTAATTTTGAAAAAATCTATAGTAATTAATTAATATGAGGTACTTATTTATTGTAAATACATACCATACTATGATTTGAAACATATTTGATTTGGGATCAAAATTCGTTTTTTCGTAATTTTCTATACTCGTGAAAATTTCTTTTTGAAAAAGTTTTTTGATATTTTTTTCAAAAATAGTTTTTATGCAAACATTTATAAATTTCTAAAATTGATGCATATCTATAAATACATTTAAGAACTTTTCAAAAATGTTCTATATTTATTTTTATTTATGTGTATATTGCTACATATATACATATATTATACATGTATTTTCGATCAATAAATTATATTATTGAAGTAAATCAAATACAATGCCTAATATAACTGTGGGCAAAGAACAACGTTCTTATTTGCCGATCTTGACCGGCTTTTTCTTCATCTCCTTATTTGTTGGTTTTCCTCAGTTGCATTATGATCAGTGATTAGCAGAAACTTGACTATCTTTTCCTGGTGTTCCGTTGATCAAGCTTGTATTGGTATCCTTTCCTTTTCTTTTAAAATTTCATGTGTCCATGTATTATTTTTTTCAATAGTTTGTTTTTTTTTTTTCGAAAAATGTTACAAAATCATTTTTTGAAAAATACTGACTGTCAGTTTACCAAACTGAAGTTGTCGTCTTTGTATCGTAAGCTCTCAGTTCTATCAACAAAGTATGTTTCCCGACTTTTTTAACCTCGTCGATCATGAACTGAGAGCAAGTTTCACAATGCAACTTCTTTTTATGTTTACCTGCTGCAAACCCTGTGTTATATCCTGCAGCTGCTTCTTGTTGCTTCAAGAAAGCATCCTGATTACTCTGTAATATCGGATCCACGCTAACGCCATCGTCCTCCAAGTGTTCAATTGTAAAAACAATCAAATAAATTGTTCTCTATTCTTTCTTCAAACAGGAAGTCATTATTTGCTGGATCGTTTTCCGTTTCGGCTTCGTAGTCCACTCCATGCAGCAATGGTACTGCTCCAGCATCTTCATATCCCGAATGTTTTGCTGCAGTCAAATGCTGGAAAATGATTTGAAATTGAAATTTCTTATGAATCTCCATACCGATGAGTTCCTTTCATAAGATCCTCTATTTGACCGTACCATTGAAAACACGTTCTCGGCAACATCTGTATTCAGATGTGCAAGCAGAAAGTATGCCTGTTCATCACTCTTGTTGTGTTCCCACATCTGCAGCTTTAATCGTTTAAAGCATGGCGGGATTGTCATATTGCTGCTGGATTTCCACGTTGAGTTTAGTTTACCTGTATTAAGGGTATGAAATAGGTCACTCGTTCTTTTTATAAACCTAGCTATTGACTCAGCAACTTTATTAACTTCATTGGACTTAAAGAATCCAACACTCGTGCATACATTCTGAAAACCTGGATGGCTAACTTCACTGATATTTTTTTCCAATGGTGCTGGTCGGATATGGGCCGGAGTCAGCTTGAACATTGTTTGAAATTTCGCTTTAGAATCTTGTGCAGGTATCCTTTCTTCCGCCTTTATCCACCAGTCAACAACATCATTCTTAAAACAAATTTGATACTTCAGCAAAATATTCCTCACGTTCTTAAGTCATAGAGTAAGAAAACTCTATGACTTTCCAGTTCCAAATAAGGTTAGCTTTTCAATAATTTTGCGGGTTTAAGCTTACTATATACTGACATATTGCCGCTGCCTTGGTCGCAGCTTAACGTAACAATACGCATTCCACATCTTATTACTACAGTAATAAGAGTGATCAGCATCTGGGACAGCATAACAAAATCTGGTGATCCGATGTAGTAGGCAATGGACTGTTTCCAGTTCTTGTTCAAGCCTCTAAGTGTAAATACCATTACCTTAGAGGCTATCATTTTCTCCCTTCCGAAATCACCAAAATCTGTGTATCCGTATATTATGTCGTCCTTTATGATGTACTCAGTTATTTTTTGATGCATAATTTCATCGAAGAGTAGCACACATTTTTTATCCATCGCTGTCATTTTGTTAGCTTTGTGTCTAAGCACATCCTGCATCCTTCCACTCAATCCCATTGGTGGTCGGATTTCCGAGTGCCACAGGTAGATGGTGCTAACCAATGGCAGCTTAAATCCGGCGCTTAGCATAAAATTATAAAATACTGCGGATTTAAAGAAAAATTTCAAAGATAAGTCTCTTTCTTTAGGTCCCCAGGGTGTGTTCGGCTTGTGGAATAGTTGACTAAAGATGAATGTCCGCAGTTCTTCTGAAAAGCCTTCCATGTGAAATGTCGACATTTTCCTTCAACCCATAATCTGCATTGTGCTTAAGTTGGGGGTGGAAGTGCGAAATCCGAAATCTGGTCTTCAGAGGCCACCGTGGAGGTTGGTTGCTTCCGAGTCCTAAATGCCTTCATTAAACGAAGACATGCTAAATCAATAGGAAACTCTGTGCAATTCCAGACAGATTCGGAACCATTAGGCAACGCGTACTTGGAAAGACATTTCATTGTGGATCTGCTAGGTAAATTCTTGGTGTGTTAAATATTCCCATGCTTTAACCAAACCACCCATCTATGGTCATTTGGCAACAAAAAGAAAGATCACCTAATACCCTCACTGCTCACCACAGTTTCCGTGGGTGCATACAACCATATTAAATATAAAATAAATATAAATAAAGAAATAATAATATGTATAATGTATAAAATTACAATATAATATAATGTACAATATTAAAATACAATATAATATATATTAAAATATAATATAATAAAACGGTCACTTAAAACCGAGAAACAGTAAATATTCCTTGAAGTTAAAATTCTTTAAATATTGAAAAAAAAACTATACTGCAGTATTTAACTTCACTTTTGCAATGAGAAATCACTGGTTATTTTAAATAAGCATCAAATTCGAATTGTCATTGAAACTGAAGCTGAATAATAAAAAGCTTCTAAAGCTAATATTACTATACACCTGTCATCCCACTCATACCGCCTTATAACCGCCGTTACCAACCGTTTTATATACAGTATTCTTATTGTTTTTATGTTTTAAATTTAAAGGGGTATGTTGTGAGAAGTACACAACATACCCCTTTTACAATTTAGTTGTTTTTTCTGCCGCGTGTTTTTTTATTGTTAAAAACGCTATTTTAGGGTAAAACAAATGTGTTGCTATTACCGATGGTGAATTTGGTTTGCTCTGGGATCGAGATTGACTGGCTTCTGATGGTCCTAGGGAAGAATTTTGAAGGTCTTCTGATTTCCTCCTAGGATCCCTGCCAGGAGTGAAAATAGAAGGAAGTTTTACTTCCAAGTTGAATTGATTGAACTGCGCTTTCATTAAATCGGTCTCTAACGATATTATTTTTCGTTCCTTAAACATTAAATCTGTTCTTAGTCGGTCGTTTTCTTAGCGTAAGGTTTTTCTAAAATATATATTCAAAAAAAGCATTTTTGTAACTTTTAACTTGATATAGATAGTTCAATAGGTTTTTTGTTCCTATGATAAATAAAACAAATAATAAGATATTACCACTTTTTCTTTCGTCTTCACGTTGGTGTTCGATCAAATCTATATTTTACGGCTCGAGCTCAACGGGAACTCCCAATAAGCCATTCACCAATTCTTTTTTATTTTTCAAGTCCATTCTTTTTGACCGTTGTGTCGAATCAGGCTCATAGCCTACGGATTGATTCATTGGGTATACTGTAGGCAATGCATCTGGTTTCAAAATCTGATACGGTGTAAACCCTATTAATAGAAAATCATTTTTGATTCTTGTCCTGAACTTTTGTTTCGATACTCGTACTTACCCATTTCATACTTAATATTATTTTCAAAATCGTCTCGAAAAAAATGCAAACTACTAATTCTTGCAGTTTGTATATTTGCGTTTCGAGATTTAAATTTGCTTTTGGAAATTTAGGAAAGCTGGAATCCCTTGTTAATTTCTTCCTTGTGTTGTTGTTACAGTCGAAAACAGAACATACACCCATATTTATTTTTTATTGTATTAAAAATTTATTTTTATACAATACAAAAAGCAAACAAAACCACTTGAAATAACTTTTTTTTATTTTAAATTATGAAAATTCACTTCCTTTACAATTGACAACAGGAAATAGAGTGAAATTGTGCCAAAACATATACTTGCCTCAATTTAGTGAGTGTATGTGACGTCACGATATTTTGACAACCAACACCCGGCATGCGCAATGCCATATCTTTAGTTATTGTATCATGGCTCTGCGCTTAACTATGTATCCGCTTCCGTCATTGTTAAAAATGGATTTCGCTTTATGAATGCTTGTATCCCTAATCTTCCCGGTCGATCGTTTTTAAATTGTGTTATTCTTGTCACTTGCACGAATTCGTATTAGAAAACGCTTGCTCAATTTAAAACCGAAAAACCACTCTGTATTTGCTTTTGTGTAAATATCCATGTAAAGCTTCTAGCAAGGAAACCGTATGAGTGGCGGCTGGTTTGGCCTTGAAGGCTGCGTGAGTAAATCTTGAACCCCTGCTTAACTGCAGTTTTTCTTGCTGATGTGTACTTCATTGCTAAGAAAGATTATACAATTCTGCAATAAAAATAATAATAATGAAACATCAGCTTAAGGAATCAAATTTCTTGTTTCCTATTGTCATTGTATATAAACTCTTTTTAAAGGATGATGTCATCTTTCTTATTGAAATCATACCAGCTGTCGAGTTTTTCTTTTTTGTTTGTTTTGAAGAATTGAATCCATGTAAAGCTTCATCATTTAAATTTCCATCATTGTGCACAGCATCACGTAAATTAATATATTCTTCACAGCGCAATTGTCTCAGGTGATATCTGAGGTAATTTAAACGTTCCGTTTATATTTTCGCATACATATCGACTACAAATTGATGAAAAAGATTTCGTTTTTTAACAATATAATTTTCTTCATTTGGAGGAAGAACAAACGATATGAACAAAAATTCATGTCGCTAACTTTTTTATTTCCTTCTAAACCTAAGAAAAACAAAAAGTTCTAAGGACTATATTCAAAAATTTTATTCAGACGTAAATTTACCAGTAACACGATTAAGCATTTTATAATTAAAATGATATACATCTTCGCCATATGGGAATAATATCGAATATTGTAAAGCATCATATGAACGGTGCGTTTCTGATATACGTTGCAATCCTTCATTTCGGCGATGAAGAACAATGTCACGTGGTTGAAATTGATCACCAACTATGAGAATAGCCACATCATCCATTGTTGGAGCATTATATCTTCTGGCATGTTCGCCAGCAGTGCACCTTTGAAAAGTCGAATCAATTGTTGTAAAATGTTGGCGAACATTGTTCTTTATAGAATTCATTTTCGCAAACAAACTCTGCCCCTACGATATTTCATATTGGATTCTTGAAATTGTACTATTCCGACCTGGAAGCTAAAGAAGACACTAGCAGGGGCATTGGTTTTGTTAAACAGATGAGTACGTACCGAGGGACTAATCCGGGTAGGCAGTCGCACAAGAAATGGGATTTTCCTTTCCCGAAATGGCAGGGATTGTTGAAATAAAAAGGAAACTTCGAGACGGCACGCGAAAAATTTAATTTAAAGTTGTGAATAAAAGCAAATCGCGGCGACAATGTGAGAATCAAACTCAACAAAATAGAATAATTAATGACAGACTGACAGGTTCAGTAAGGTAGTAGAGAATCTGACAGTTAAGAAAGAGTAGACAGGGTGATCGTAAAAGGTGGTAACTAAGTTCTCGAACTATGTAGTTAAAGGTTTGGATCTAGGATTTCGGAAAAAGGCCTAGGAATAGACTATGGGTTTCCGATCTTGAAATAGGAATAGGATAGGGTTTAGATGGTAGTGGCGGTTACAAATGTAGCACGTCTAACCGCTTATCAGCCGTTTGGTTCTGTATTGGCAGGTAAAAGTCGTGAAGGTGTACTGTTGAAAATGGGGACCAACGATGTCAATGTAAAAATACAACAGTGCAAGAGATAGTGGTATGATCACCTGACCTGCCCTGGGTATTATAACAAAATAAATGTGCGGGAAAGTTAAAGTACATAGGTTCTATTGGCGGAGAGGACAAGGGGTGTTTCTGTTTGCAACGTAAGCAAAAATGGCGTGGGAAACAGTTATGAGTTATTGTGAGTGCGTTAGGCGAAGGGGCGTGTGGGGAATAACGGGTTAGTGATTTGAGGTGACGTCTGAGACGTAACTCCATTAATATTGTTGGAGCTTGGACTTGCTGTACCTGCAAATATTGCACGTAAGGAACATTTAGTCGTACAAAACTTGGGCAACATATTACATACTTAGCCTCTTCCCAGGATTCGGATAGTTTTTAAAAACTTCTTTCTGTCCCCCATCCTAAAAAAAAAGGTTGTATGTACTTCAAGCAAATCCTCTGTAAGATAACGTGTCGTTTTGACATGTCACTGACAGTTGCATATACAATTTTTTACCCCCAACGCAACGCTGGAAAAGAAGTTTTACTTCAAAAAAAAAAAAAAAAAAAAAAAAACAATTAGCGCCTAGTAGTTCTGATTTCACTTTTCTCCGGTTCTTCCACATTGTTTTGATTGTTGGTTTATACTCCTTTTGCAGTAACCAGACTTATCTGAAAGCTTAAAAATAAATTAATTAAAACAATTTTATAATCGACGATAAAAAAAAAATTAAAATTACCCGCTATAAAATCACTTGAATTACTGCTGTTGGTATCATTTCTTGTACGCTTTTTGGGAGGGGATTCAATAGAACTGACAACAGTTGATGAAAGTTCTTGAAGAAAGGATTGGTTAAATAAGTGTTTAGTTTTGATAAGAAGAATTTTGATAAATGATTTGTAAATTACCATTTTCGTCTTCGCTGAGCGAAGGAACATTGTCCAAATTGATTGTTTTCTTCTTTTCAGAAGTATAGGCGCGACGTTTTACCTCGTTTTTCATTTTTTCAAGATTTTTTGAATGCATTTTCATTGCCAGTGAAAGCGTATGCCTGTTTTTTTTGAGACTTTCAATCTACTGGCATTGTATGTTTCTGTGGAAATAATCTTTAAAACAATATCTATGTCTCCTGACTTTTCTTCCGAATCCTGTATGAACTTTATAATTTTGTATTCATAAAACTTGTAAAGTCTTATCTTTTCTGGATTAAATCCCTAAGCTATTTACGCGTAGCACGCTATATGAATGCTTGATAAAGCGCAGCTCGCTAATAGTGTATGGCAAAAATGCCGCTGTTTGAAGTGAATCTCGAAAAATTACACTCAGTTACGTTAGACAAAAGAAAAATGAATTTGAATTTGATGGTTTCGGGTATCAATGCAATTATTTAATGTGACGATAGGATGTAGCATGTGGCTTTGTTTACGTTTAGGAAAATGAATTTAATGAATAATGTTATTACGTTACAACTTATTTTTATGAATACAATTTTGATGCTTTCGTAAACAAAACATTGCTTGCATTCGATTAAATATGTAAAGATATTTTTTGAACGCAAGATGAAGAGGCTACAAAATAAATGCGTTCAGAAAAACAACAAAAAAATTATCATTCAATTTGTGATTTTTATTTAAAAGTAAAAAAAAACATTTTCTGTATATCATTCTTAGGAATAACAAACTTATATGTACTAAATAAAAATTTACTTTGACAAGGGTAATGCTTGTGCAAAGCGGTATTTTTCATTGCAATTGTTTGATCAAAACATTTTGACTTCTTTGTTCCCACTCGGGCTCGACGATGTCAAAAAAAATAGAAAGCCGCCGTGCTTTTTTCTTCAATATATAAAAAGTACTTATTTATTTCACAATTAAACTTCATATAAATGTCTAAATTAAATTCAATTTCTAAATGTGATTTAACTATATAATGGGGTGTCGTAGAACCACCTCCAGCCAAGAATCCCAGTAAAAAGAATTTCTTGCTACGGAAACACTAAGACGGTTGACTAGAAAATTCGAGCAGCCGGAAATAAAAAGAGATAGTTATTTCGTTTATTATTTCATCTTTCGTAACGCTCGCGTGGGCGTGTTCAGAATGTGATATGATAACCGAGTTTACATGGTACATTTGTGTTTTGATCAAGTTTGGTTAAATGTGCACTGTGCTAATTACTAATGCCGCTTCAACATCACCGCTTAAAATTAACATCAACACAATTTTGCAGTCAATATCTTGATCATAGAGTGCGATCCTAATATCCCTTCCTCCTTAGTCATTTTCGCAAGACTTAGTGGTGCCCTCTGAGATTGTTCAAATGCATTTTTATAAGCAGCAGCTTGAGCAGATGTTCCAGGGGCAGAGGAATCTTTCTTTGAACTGGAAGATGCTGAGGATGTCGTTTTTGAGACTTTTCTGCGAAATTGAAAAATTTTGATAACTGTTGTGTCGGTCAGATCGATAAAATCAATTATAACTAGGAACAATAAAATTATAACAATTATGACTTATGCCGTTCGATATTCGTGCAGTGCAAATGGCATTTATCATTTATTTAATTCTCCTCCGATGGATCGGCTTCCCCCTCAGTGGGTTGTGACCATTATTGTTAGGTGGGTTACTTCTACTGGGGTGTCTATTTTGACGTGTATCAGTATTTCTAGAAGAATAACCTCCATTGTTCCACATATTAAAATTATTTTGATTATTATTTTGTATATTTCTACTAGGATGGTTTCTATTTGTGTTAAAGCGTTGATTATTTTGTAGTGCGTGGTTTCTGTAAGGCGTTTGGGAAAACCCTTGATTATAATTATTATTATTATGTCTTGTAAAATTAGGAGAGTAGTTATTATGAAAATAATCTAGTCTGGGAAAATTTTTATTAGGATTGGTAGCGTTGAATTAATATTTTGACTCAAAGTTTGAGTTTTTAAAAAAAACTTTATTCGATATTACATAAAATATAAAAAATATAATAATAGAACAATCTGGCTTGGTTGCCTGACAAACTGAGAATGATGTCAATCGAAGCTCAACTCGTATATATTGTCCACCGATGATGTGATCGATAGCCAATGATATTGCCAACCCATTCTGAGATGATGGGATAATGCTTCGTAGGCAATTCCTTACTTTTGTTTAATATATTGAATCGTGGGATCGTGCTTTGTAGGCAGAATCCACGATTTGGTTTGTTTAATATAAATCATCCATAAGGGATGTTTTTGTTTATGTCTACTTTTAAGAAATTCAGATAATATCTGAAATGGCTTGCTTTGATGATTAATCGTCAAATGCGGGTGTTAACTCCCCCCTTACTTCGATAGTGATCGCCCCGATCTCTCTTCTATAGCGTTCTTGGTATCTTGTAAACATTTAATTGTTGCCATTTCAAATGCTATGTGATTTCTTCTTTGTTTACTTAGTTTACAAATTTTCAGTAATTTAATAATTATTACAATACTAAGAATTAATACAATATTGAAAGTAATTCCCCATAATATTGGGTGTTCTTTTACATCTTGAATATATGGCTTAACAAGATCTATATTAGTGAACTTTAATTGTTCATTATTTGATTCTAAATATTTTAAAATATTAATTTCTAGTGGTACATTTTGTTTAATATGTCTTACAATTTTTGTTCTTTTATTTTCATATTGTTTAAAATTTATAGTTACATTGTTTTGAAAATGAACTAGATATGTACTTTTATATACTTTCTTATTTATTGTGGTTTCTCCACTTACAAAAATTATTCCATCTTTAATTATTTTTACTTCCGGATTATTCTCTTTTATTTTGTGGCAGTTTGCTTTATTATTGTTCAATAAATCCGTTAGACAATTTGTTTCATTATTAACTCTACAATATGTATTATTTAATTCTTTCTTACAATTCGCCATTTTATATTTTTAATCGCATAATACGACTTGATTTGGTAATTGTAGTTTCCCATCACCTACATTAATACTTTCTACAATAAACTTATTGTTTATTTCTTTTACTAAAGGATATTCTATATAAATCATTATTAATTCTTTTTGTTGAATGATTTTAAAATCTGATGCATCTAAAACATCTGTTATTGAAATTGGCATTGTTTCTGTTCGTATAATTTTATCTAGGTCTTCCATATTTAAAATTACTGTATTCAAAATGTCATTTTTACTTAAATTAATAGTATTAATAATTTCCCTTAAATCTTCAATTATGAACCTTAAAATGAGTGCGTCCTCTTTGTCAATACTGTTGTCTTCACTAGTTAGTTTTTGTATTGCGTTAAATATTTGTGAGTTTGTTTGGTATTGTTTGTTGTTAGATTCTATAAGTTCTTGTAATTTTGTTTCTATTCTTATTTTATCGTCATGGTCTGGACTTCCTGATATCCATTTCCATAATGTTCCAATTTCATTGATTCCTCGTCTAAATCTATCTCTGATAATTAATTGGTTAAGCAGTCTATTTGCTGTTTCTATATTAGTTAAAGATTCCTTTGTCAATCTTAAACCTTTTCCTTTAATTCCTTCTAATATGTCTTTATAATATGTTAAATTTATAACATGATAAATCTCTCCTCTGTTGTCATATAGTGCAGCACGTCCGTCCTCTATAAGGATGTATTCCTCCGTGCTATAATTTGTTATTTGCACTTGAGCAAATGTTGTGGCTAGTAATGCCAAAAATATTAGTATGACACTTTTAGCCATCTGTAATTAGATATTTGTCATCTTTAAGTACTTTATTTTTTTAAATTGTCTTTATGAATAATTCTATCTTTACTGTCAATAATAATTCTACCCCTATCTTCTTTTACAATTCTTTTTTTATACAAAGGTTTTACTTTTCCCTGCCTACGTGTAGATTTTTCGTGAACTTTTTGTCCTGGCTTAAATTTAACTTCTGTTCTGTTTTTGTTGAAATATGAAAGAGTTTTGTCCTGTTTCTCTTTCAATACATTCGTTAAGGATATATATTTTTCGAAATTATGAAAAACATCTATGGGTTGTAAGTTTGTCACTGAATGAATGGATTCATTGTATTTCTTTACTACGAATGGCATTATCTCTTTAGTTTCAGCTTGAATTTCTGTTTTCGTTATACGTATAAGTTCTGTAATTGTACTATGGACTCTTTCAATCATTCCATTAGACTTACTATGGTGAGGTGCTACCTTTTCATGTTTTATACCTAGTCGCTGTAATACTAATTCTGTTGATGGTGTACAAAATGCTTTTTCGTTGTCAGTCACTACTACTTCTACTTTTCCGAATATTGGTATCGCTTCTATCAATTTTTCTCTTGCATCAATTTTACTTTCAACATGCCTTACTATAAGATATTTTGAAAACGAGTCTATCATAGTTAAAAATTGATCGTTATCTATATAATAAATGTCAGCGTGTATGCGCTCCCCCCCTTTCTTCGGAATTGGAGCCTCTCCAATCATATACTTAATTGGGTGTCTATCGTACTTATTTTCTTTACATACTGTACAATCTTTCGCGTAGTCGAGTAATTGTTTAAAGTATTCGGGCCAATAACACCTGGTTGAAATTTGTTTAAAATTTTCCCTTGATTCACGATGTGCTCTATTATGTTCTTCTTTCATAATGGTGACTTGCATGTCCTTATCCGTTATATCTCGTACTAAATTTGGAACGTATACAAATTGTGTTTCTGGGTATTCTTTAAGTAGTTGGTCTTTTATTTTAAATAGGGTTTCCTCTGTTGAATGTATTGCGTTTATTCCCTTTCTTATTATTGTCTTTAGTTCTGTAAAAATATCCTCATTTTGGTATGAAATAGTGTGCCGCCAGTATCCTTTATGAATTTGCTCACTAGTTATATTATTATTATCGCCGATTTGTATAATTAATTGATTCCTAAATCGATTTATGATTCCACCTAGTCTTTTGATTCCTTCTGTCGGGCTGCTCTGAGTACTATGTACCGTAGCTATATCTTCATTATTCTCCATTATATTGAGTTGTTGCCGACTTAGCGCATCTGCTACTATATTTTCCTTTCCTGGCTTATAATTTATACATTATTATTACAAATATTATTTAAATAGATCGAAAAAGCATGGCTGCATAGGCCGTCTGCCGTTTAACAAAATTACACTAACAGAGAGATAAATACATTATGTTTAAACAAATTTAATATATATCAAATAAGAGTAACAATTCTTGTATAATGAAAAATAAATAACTTTAATGTGCATATACAAAAAACAATGGTTGTACACAATATGGCTTTTAGTTTAGCGAAAACAAAATAAGTTTAATTAGAGATTATTATACATTATCGTAAATAAAGATGGCTTTTAGTTTAGCTAAAACAAAGAAGAAAAAGAAGAATATACACCTACTTTAATGGAAGGCACAAAATAATTGCATAATTAAGTCTTAAGAACTTGCTTTTAGTTTAGCTAAAACAAAAATTATAGGTACTACCATGAATCAGAAAAAATTCAAATAAGTATTGCGATAACATCTCGCATGCAGGATATAGCGTATAAGTGGTTTCCAGCCACGGTCTCCATTTAAAAAATGAACACAATCCTCTAAAGACAGAAAACTTGCACTTAGATGAAGCCTTCGGATTTCCTGTAGTATCGGGCATAACGCCAAAAAATGTAAGACGTCTTCGTTCTGATTAAGGTTGCACAGTGAACAAATAGGATTTATATCAGTTCTATGAGCCCTATAGTTTAGTTCAAACATTTCAGTTCGAATTTTAAAAAATTAACTCATTTCAAAAGATGAGAACTCCTCTCTAAAATAATTATTTGTACCCAAACCTAGATTGAGTTGCTTATACATAGTCCGAGAGGTTGATGATCTGGCCCTGTCGAGACAGGACTGATACAATTTATCATCAATTATAGCGATACAATCATAGAGGGTATTTTTTAAATCTTCCACATTTTCTACTGATAGAGACATTGCAAAGTTGTTAATAACTGCAAGATCATACCAGTTCTTGATTGGACTATATCCGCATTGAAATGAAACTAAAAGTATTCGTTTTTGTAGGTTTCGATCAGACCGTTTCATGACCCTGACTATGTAATCAGCGTTTGCCTTTAGATTTCTTAGAAATAGTGGAGGTAAGCCTGACTCAACATGAATAGCATAATTTGGAGTATTAATAGGCAACTTAAAAATGCGTTTGAAGAAGTATCTCTGTATTACCTCAATTTCGTCAAATTGTTGGTACCCATAAACTTCATTCCCATAGCAAAAGCAGCTATTAATCGTGGCATTGTATACTTTAAATTTCGAAACTGGACCTACATACTTATTTGTGAAAAACTCAGACCACATAGTGTTTATAGCTAATTTTGCTACTTTTGTTTTTTCTTTTAAATGAGGTCGGATATTTAGATTACTAGTAAGCACATAGCCTAGATACTTAAATTCTTTGACGACTTCGATTACTTCATTATCTAGGGTCCAGTTACGACTATAGTTAATAGAACGATTTTGGGATCTGAATACCATTATTTTGGATTTAGATGTGTTAATTTTGAGATCCCACATATCGCAAAATGTTTTCAACTTATTGATTTGGAGTTGTAAAGTAAGTGGATTCTCCGATAAAATTACCATATCGTCTGCATAGAGCAAAACCTTAATTATAAGATCCCCGAAAGTAATCCCACCTGGAATATGGTTTTCGACATCGTTAATAAATAACGCAAAGATCAACGGACTCAAAACGCAACCTTGCGGGACACCGGTTTCACATTTAAAAAATCTAGATATATTTTTACCATTCTGTACAGCTACGGTCATACTTCCTAGAAGTTTGTCGTAGATTTTGATAAATTTAGTCGAAATTCCGATCCCTGCAAGCTTATAAATTAAAGATTTTCGGTTAATGGTGTCGAAAGCTGCCTTCAGATCAACAAAAAAAGCATATAAACACTTCTTTTTGTCTATAAAGCGTCTTGCCACAGTATTGAGAACAAAAATTTGATCAACTGTTGAAAGATTGGCTCGAAAACCAGCCTGAAAACAACTTATTATATTGTTTTGCTCAACCCAGGTCACAAGTCTATTATAAAGAATTTGTGTGAACACTTTTCTAAGAGAGTTGAGTACAGCAATACCTCTGTAGTTTTCCGGCAAATTCCGATTACCCTTCTTAAAAATTGCAGAGATTCTAGAGGAGAGAAAATTTTCGGGAATTGTCTCTTCGTTGTATATCTTATCGAATAGAATTAATACAAACTCTAAAAATTCCGGGGGTGCATTTTTGTAGAATTCTACTGGGATACCATCAGAACCAGATGCTTTTCTGTTTTTCATTTTTTTCAAAGCAGATATTAGCTCCAGCATTGAGAAAGAACAGTCCAGATCTGGAATTGAGATGTTTGGAAGCGCAAAGCTCATAGTGTTTTGATTGGGATCAGGCAACAGCAGATTTTCAAAATAGTTTGCTAGCAAATTAACATCGATGCTTAACGAAAAGGTCTTACACTGACCACTTAACGTGCGAACATTATACCAGAAAGATTTTGAGTCCCTACATTCTACAAGCTTATAAGCTGATTTTTTTAGGTATAATTCCTTTTTACGTGCACAAATCCTTTTGTATGCTTTGTTTTGCTCAAGATACATTGTTTTAAAAGCCGGGTTGTTTGTTTTTCTGAAAAGTTTTAAAAAAGCGAAGGATCTTTGCCTACTTTGTTTACACTCATTATCATACCATTTCGACTGAAGTAAAGGTTTCTGCGAAGCTGTAGGGTGAAAAGCAGATTGTCTTATCGCGACAAACACAGAATTTGTTGCTTCTTCTACGGAGATTAACAATGGATTCGGCATACTTGCGGTTTGCCGACATAAATTACGTTTGTATGTATCAGTTTTTTTTTCTATCCATTTGAGTTTGCTCACGGGGGCGGTTTCTGTTGGACTACTTGAATGATAATAATTATCAAACTCGCAGGAAACAATTAAAGGCAAATGCGATGAAAAATTAGTTGGGTAAACTTCAAAATCCTTAACCATTTTAAGCCATTGACCTCTAATAAGACAATAATCTATAGCTGAACAGCCCTGATCAGAAACGAAAGTATAATTACCCTTAGAATCACTAAGAGAAACCCCGTTTAAAACAAAAAATCCAAAGTCTTCGATCATTTCTATCAGTGCGCTGCCATTCGTGTTTAGATGGTTATCTACAGATTTTCTTTCGGCTAAAAACTGATCATTATTCGGGGAAAACGAGTTTTGGAAACCGCTTATACGTCCATTAAGATCACCTATAACCATCAAATTGGTATGGTTTTGATTAATTAAAAAGTTATAAAGATCATTATATTTTGAGTTCCAATCGTTAAAGTTTAGATAGATAGGAAGTATGTGAAAATGTTTTGACTCAAAGGTAATATCAATAATAATGTAATTCCCACTTCTTTTAAATTTAATGTGGTTTTTTAAAGCCACATTTTTAACACCACAGATAATTCCACCGCTAGCTCTACCAAGTCTATTGTTTCTAATAGCTGGAATACATTCAATATTAAAATTTTCAAAATATTTCAAATACTGCAATTCTTTTCCTTCTTCCAAAAAAGTTTCTAATAGTATAAATATATCATGTTTTGAAACAAGTTTAAAAATAATTTATAATTGGTGCATATTCTTCGATAAAAGCTCTCCATCTTTTTAATTTCGCATTTGGATTTTTGTCTGATACGGCGAAGCTCAATGGTTGATGATCCGTATATATGCGGATTCCAGTTTGACCATATAGATAATTCCTTAAGTTCTTGAGACTCCATACTATTGCGAGTAATTCCTTTTCATTTGTTGCGTATGCTTCTTCTGTTTTAGATAATGTCCTGCTTATGAAGGTTATTGGCTTATTTTCTTGGCTAAGTACTGCGCCTATGGCTGAGTTACTTGCATCAGTTGTTAAATCAAATGGTTTATTAAAATCCGGTTGGTTTAGCACAACTTCTTCTATAAGTTTATCCTTTACCAGTTGAAATGCTCTTCTACCTTCTGTATCTAATTCTATATTTATCTTTTTGCTATTTATATTTTCATTCCCTCTTAAATATTTCGTTAAGCCCTTACTTATCATTGCATAGTTTCTAATAAATTTTCTGTAATAACCAGAGAGTCCTAAAAAGCTTCGTAATTGACGTAAAGTCTTCGGTTCGGGATATTCCCTGATAGTTTTAATTTTATCTGGATGAGTTTTAATATGATTGTAGGATACTACATACCCTAAAAAGTCTACTTCTTCCATAAAGTATTTACTTTTTTCACTACTAATTCTCATGTTAGCTTCTGATAAAGCTCTAATTATTATTTCTATATGATTTAAATGTTCTTCATGAGTTCCTGAAAAAACTATCACATCATCCAAATATACATGGCAGAATTTCCCGATATGTTCTCGGAGAATGTCATCCATTGCTCTCTGAAATATGGCTGGAGCATTTTTAAGCCCAAATGGCATACGATTGAATTCGTATTTTCCATTATTGACTGAAAATGCAGTCTTCGGTCTATCGTGTTCGTACACAAGGATTTGGTGAAATTCAGATTGTAAGTCTAGTGTAGAAAAAAACTTGGCCTTGCCCAAATTAGACAAAATTACAGAAATTTCTGCCATTGGGTATTTATCAGACTTTGTAAACGAATTAAGTTTTTTATAATCGATGACCATGCGCAATTTCTTTGAACCATCCTCATTACATCCTTTTTTATCTACTACCCAAACTGGGCTTTTATAAGAACTTCTACTTGCCCTTATAATGTCATTTTCTAGTAAAGTTTGAATTTCCTTATTGATGAATCCGGAAGCTGATTGAGGGTATGGATAAGCTCTTTGGCCAGACTGGTTCCTCATGGACCGTGTTTATATGTATGACATTTTACATTAGTGTTATAAGGCAAATAATTGGGTTTTTCAGTGAAAATACCTTGATAGTTCTTTAGAATTTGCCTTAGTCTTGTCTGATATTCGACTCTTATATGAGTGTTTATGAGAAGACTGTTTACTAACTTATCATCATATTTCAGAGGTACCTTACCTCCGTTGTATTCCAGAACATTTTTATTAATATTTATGTTGCATTTTGCTCGTCTTAAAGTATTTATCCCTATTATCGCATCATAATCTTCTAGTTCCCCTAATTCATAAAATATCTCCCAATTCCCGAAAATATTCATGTCCTGGTACGTATCTATGATACTGCTTCCATGAACACTTTTAACTCGACTTATATTTGTTAATTTCTTACTCTTTTTCGCATCTGGTTTGACATAATTATGTGTCGCCCCTGTGTCTATCAATATCTTATACACCTGACCTGTCGCATTATTTGTTCGAGTAATAATAGGCAGGTCGTGCCTTACTCTAAAAAAGAATCCCTCTCATTTAAATGGTTAATTCTGGGTGTTTTGTTCAAAGGCTGTTGATTACTATTTGGCCTATCCCTTTTGAATGGATTATTATTATTTCTTATCTCGTTGTTGAATCTTGGGTTCCTATATTGATTTAAAGGTATATCCCTTGGGATGTTGTGATTTTGTTGGTGATTTTGTCGCTGTTGCCTGCTGTCTGTCTCCATTCTTTGTTGTTGTCGGGGTGTAAAATTAAAATTCCTCTGCTGTGGCACTAAGATATTCCTGTAGTTTAGATTTCCGTTGTAATGTTGATTTCCGTTAAAGTTTCGATTTGAGTTAAAATGTTGATTCCCGTTGAAATTCCTTAAGAGTGGTTGTTCCCGAAATCTAGAATTTTGATTCACTTCAATTTCCTGTGCTCGTGCAAGAGCGTTCGGTAAATCACCTGGATTTAGTGAAAACACTAAATTACTAGTTGGTTGGTTAAGTCCCGTTATAAATACTCGGAGTGCGTTTTCCCTAGCTATTTGTGTCAAACATTCAGTTTCTGATGTACGTGGTCCGTAGCTCATAATGGTTTTATTAATTATGAGTGTAAGCAATTTACTTACTTCGTCATAATATTCTTGAAGCGTTCGTCGACCTTGTCGAATATTTGTAAGTTCTGTCTGCAGCATGTGTATGGGACGTTTATCATCGTATGTCAAGTCAAGTCGACCTAATATTGCTTCAATATTTAGAGGAGTGCCATGAGATGTCAGAACATCATTAGCTCTTCCTATAACCTTGTTTCTTATAATATTTACTGCTGTATAAAAATTACTACTTCCTACTTCCAGGTTATAAATTTTCATACAATTTGTTACAGAAGTCCGCCAACTTATATATTGATTACCATCAGATGGTACAATACTTTTGGCTAAATCTAAATTAGTTTTAGACTGTACAGTGGGATCTATTTGCACATCTTCGTATGGTGTTAAATTGTCTGTGGTCGTAAAACGTTCGAATGCTACAGTAACCTCTGTTAATTTACTGTATAAGTCCCTAGTATGTTCGCTAACTGTTCGTGCTATGATCTCACCGATCTGTTCATTTGTCAATGCCATTTTTCCTTTTTCTTATTTATTTACTATAAATTATATTTATTTATATGTATAAAATTTCTATACAGTTTCTTGTATTTTTGCTTAATATTTATTTAAATTTACGCAATAAAAAATTACTTAAACTTCTTACTTTTAATTTCTGATGAACACCTTCTTCTTGTTTGTTACTTTCCTCTTTCCGTATTTTCCGCTTTCACTTCTGATGGACACCTTCGTTTTGTATTATCTTTTATTTCTGCTACTGTCTTTTTTTTCAGTTTTAAGTTCACCTTTAAATTCTCTATTATTCACCCTTTTTTATTTTATTTATTATTATTTTTATCGCAGCAATTCTCGTTTATCGTTATTTTGATTTTATATTAAATTCTTTAATTCTGTATCCACTTTCACTCTTAATCTTTTAATTAATAAACTTTTCCACTTTTGTTTTCCTTTAAAAATGTTTATTTAATTATTTTCTTATGAAGCACTTTTACTCGCAACTTATTTTATTTCAAAATTTTTTATATTTCTTTCAGCAACTTATTTCTTCTAATTCCTTCACTTATATTCACCCTTTTTTTATTTTATTCTTTCCAAATCAATTTCAATTCAAAGTCAATAAAAATATTTGTTTTCCAATAATTAATATTTCTTTATAATATTTTTTTCTATATGACGTTCTGGCACTTATGTCCGTACTGGTTCTTTATTTTTCACTCCTCGATTTTTCTTTTAATCGAATACAATTTATTTTCCGTGTAAAAGATTTCCGGTTCTTATGTCCGTACTACTTCTTTTTTGCACATAACAAACAAATTTTTTTTTTTTTAACAAATTTTCCGATTCTTACGACCGTACTTCTTTTGATCAGTTTGGAACTTCGTTCCCGATGCCTTTCAGTGTTTTAAGTTGAATAGGACTTTATTGAGCCAACACAAAACCTGTCCCTGCTCGGGCGCCAATTAATATTTTGACTCAAAGTTTGAGTTTTTAAAAAAAACTTTATTCGATATTACATAAAATATAAAAAATATAATAATGTTCTATTATTATCTATCTATTATCTGGCTTGGTTGCCTGACAAGCTGAGAATGATTTCAATCGAAGCTCAACTCGTATATATTGTCCACCGATGATGTGATCGATAGCCAATGATATTGCCAACCCATTCTGAGATGATGGGATAATGCTTCGTAGGCAATTCCTTACTTTTGTTTAATATATTGAATCGTGGGATCGTGCTTTGTAGGCAGAATCCACGATTTGGTTTGTTTAATATAAATCATCCATAAGGGATGTTTTTGTTTATGTCTACTTTTAAGAAATTCAGATAATATCTGAAATGGCTTGCTTTGATGATTAATCGTCAAATGCGGGTGTTAACTCGTTGTTATAATTCGATCGGGAGGAATTATGCAAATATGCTTAGCCCTCTTTTTGGTTTTGTGTTTGGGGATAATTTAGGCTGTAAAGTTGTTTCTATATAATATTTTTATAAGATATGTACGTACTTTCTTTTACTGGAAGCTGGTGTGAGGAAGGCCGAGCACGTAGAGAACTCCCAATCTGCGTTGTCTACAGGAAGGAATTCTCCTGTGTCCCGGGAGAGTTCTTCTGCGGCACTACCGGACTTGGGGATTTTCCTGGGAGCGTTGTGATATCGGTGGCTATCCCGTAGGGATTTCCAATTTCCTTTGCAGTCATCAACTAGAAAGGATGTTGCGTGGCAAGAGGAGCGGAGGATTGGATAGAAAAATGAAAAAGGAAGAGGTCAGAAAAAGGATGGAATGTTAAATTTCAGGGGACGCGGCCTACTTGCGCATGAAGAAAATAAATTCCCTACCTTCTAAGAGCTCTGAGGAGGTACAACAAAAAACAAAATTTCTTTTTATCTCTTTCTTTAATTTGCTAGAATCACCTGTTACCCCAATGAGAGGGTATTCTGCCGGCGAAATATCCTCTGGTTCGCAATTGCTTGTACGTTTAACGGGATCCAAAATCGGACGAGATGTTCACGATAACGGGACGATAAAAAATGTATCCTGCTGGATATTAAACACCTGCACTAACAAAAAGAACGGAGCGGCCGAAAACACGGCTTAGCCAGCAGTCCTTATTGACAGGATCCATCACAAGACACGGTATATAGTATGTGTCGGGGATTTAGTCTTCCGTGCAAAGTTTCGAGGGGAGTCGGATGTTGCGAATCTGAAAGTCTCACTAGTTCCAAAATAGAAATGGGCACTCTGCCAACACAAGTTAATTTTCTGTGTACAATTTATTCAATTATTTAGAATCCACAAGTCTTAATGAACCAAAAATGATACTGCGAGAACGAGCCAAAGACCAAGTCTAGAAGTGATACCAAGTGATACTAAAAAATGATACTAAAACGAATGCCAAACTGTAACTGCCAAGACCAAGTCCAAGTAGTGGCCACGAAGCCACCAGCCAGTGTCCACGAAAATGCAGCGTCACCACAGCTCCCATAGGTGAAGGGAGTCCAGTAGCTGGTACCATGCCCACGCCTTCGATATCCAACGGCACACCAGAAAGAATGTGCCGACACCAGCAGCAATTGTCAAGATCCGTGGGATAGTCAACTGAGGGTGAGCCATTGTCGTCGCTTTGTATATTTGTTCTTCCAAGAACTATTATTGAGCCCCAGTGTCCGCAGTATTTATGCAAGATAAATATAGGGCAATAATATTCGGTTGGCGACAAGAAGTATCCAGTGACGATGAGTGGGCAAGCCGTCGTCGCGAGCCGCTTAGCCATACCCAAGGTATGCTATGTGTATCTGCTGTCCACTGGATGACGATACCTCATATGACGATATGCGGTATGTATGCCTGTGTACCCATTGTACAGAAAAGTATCTCGTATCGTCCCTGGCTTGTGGGTGACGATTTCGATGGTTGCTGTGTAGCCGATAGAAAAGTATCTATCGTCGCTGGCTTGCATGGTGATATCTATGGCTATAGATATACCCGAAGGTGGCATCAAAATGTGTCGCAATTCGATGTCCATCGAATGGAATGTGTGAAGTGATGATGCTAGGCTGGTGGTGGGTTGCGGGGTGAACTAAGTTCGTAGGGTTTGCGAAGTCAGCTGAACTGTGCTAATTTCTAGGTCAACGGGTTGTTGACCGAACAGTATGGACGTAAAAAATATTATCCAGCCTCAAAAATAGGCTCAGGGCACAAATAAGATGTGGTTACGACACCAACAAAAAAGCAGGATAGGATGACACAAGCAAAAAAAATATCTTCGTGCCTCAGAAATATGATTATGACATCATCAAAAAAAAATGAGTGGCGGCCCAGTACTCCGCTGGCCAACTGGAACCGCCAAAACGTGGAGATATGGGATTACCTGGATAATTTTATAGTGTTAGCACCAATTTCCTTAATAAAATCTATCCACTTTTATAACTCACCCAATAGATTTTTTTATTTTTTTTTTCTTAGTGCAGAATTAAAATTTATATTCAACCGGGGCATTAATTTAATTTAACGAGGTACACACTGTAAGTAAGTTTTTCAGAACTTAAACATAAAAAGGTAAAATTATTAATTATTAAAAAAACATATAAATCTCAGAAAACAAATTCGCGAAAGTGTATTTCCTCATTCTTACTTTTTTGTTTTAATTACTTGACGATAATAAAAAAAATACGATGTCGCCCGCGCTCAAGACTGTATGTTGTATGTGGTTAGCCCGTGGAGAAAATTTAAACACCTGACTTATACGTCAAACGGGGTTCTTATATTACTTGTTACGTGCCCAATCGCACAAACTCAAGCCAAACTGCACGACCGGTCGAGCACCCTCTTAAGCAAAATAAAAACACCACACTTTAATTTAGAATGTGTAATAAAAACAATAATAATACAAAAAGAGAAATACACAAAAAGATGGAAAAAAAACACAAAAACACATCTCGAAATCACAATTGTAGTGATTAAGGGTAGTTTCGTTGCACTTGGGGGTGTGTTGTATTCTGCTGCACAGCCGCAATAATCCAATCCTGTAGGTGCCTGAAAAGAAAAGAAAAAGATAAATAACATGAAAGAACACCCATACACATATATATGTACATGTGTATATACACAGCTACATATATATATGTTTATTAAGTTAAGGGTTTAGAAAGTAGGTTTAGGTTAGAAATATTTTTTTATTTTATCCCACTGAGAACACATCAGAAGCCTCATCTTTTCATCAATGCAGTGGCATAGGTAACTATGTTTGTACAATTCAGTTTCCATTAGTATTCCCTTAGCTTCCTATCCTATCCACTTTTCCTATCCTTATCCTTAGTACAGGCATGATTTTTTTGTTTGCTGTGTGGGATGAGTTCGAAAGAGGGCAAGATCCACCCCAATCCTTCGAGTTTAGCCGAGCAAGAGCAAGCATGCCACCGCCCTTTTTTCGACTCATGAAGTTACGCCCCTGTGGTACCCCAACACGCAACATACTTTTGCATTTGTTTTTGCAATTTCTCCTCTGTAACCGGTGGCATCATCCGATCTAATACACCCTCATCATTTGTACATATACATGACGTATTATATGTCATTGTATTAGTTAATTTCCAACAAATAATCTGACGTTGACATTTCACCAAGCTTCAGCTACTTCTTTCAATGACTGATCTCCTCTTACTCCTGTCAAAACATAGATGTCGCTGTTTCATTTTATTACCCCGATTACACTGGATTTACATGTCTACTTTTTTCCTTCTCCGATTTCACCATGTGAATGTCAATAAGGCAGCCTGGGCGTTCAGAACAAGGAACATAATTATTTGTATTTCAAAAAAATATGCATGTACATTATGTACTTACCACTTTTGTCCAGTTCTAAAGAAATTTGGCGCCAATCAGCGTTGATGGCACTCAAATTGCTATGTGATTTCTCTTCTAGACACCACAAGGAAGAATGTTCCTTTACCAGGAAGGCTAGTCTCTTCTTTTCAACTGTGGTAATTGCACTTTTATTTTTACCTCGCATTCTTTTTTTTTGTTGTGGAAAAACTGATAAAGCTTCTGTAACCAAATATTCTTCTAAAAATTCTTCCATTTTAATCAAATTTAGCTCTAGAATAAACGTACCAGACAATTATTTGATGCGCTAAATTTTGACAGATAAGTTATATACAGTTCAAAGAAAATTTTTGATTTTTTAGCTGAAGCAGCGTACCTCTCGGCTAAAATGCTTGACATAATTTTAGCTTGGCTTAATTTTGGAAAGAAATTTGTATGGAAGATGAAATTTAGCGCGATCTGCCTACTAGGCTTAAAGCTTTAATTACTTTTGAAAAATTCATTTGGAAATGTGATCAATAGTTTTTTTTTGTTTTTATATATTTTTATTACACTGAAATTTATTGCAATAAGGATAGATGCTATGTCTATTCCATATTCGAATCTATCAGCTCAATTATGTGCTTTTTCAGCTGCACCCTTTTTTCCGCTCGCGCCTTTAGGGCTTTAGTATTTTGTTTCAAATACTCCTCTATGGTCAGCGGCTTTGGAGATTTCTTCGATTTTTGGTGGCTCTGTTAGTAGAGCCTGGGCTTTCTTAATGAGGTTGGCTGCTAGTGCCATTTTTTCTTAGGCAGTTTCGTCTCCTGGCAAGATGGCGATGTAATGTTTGGTGACTCCTGGCAGGATCGCCATGTAATGTGTGGTCACTCCTGGCAAGATCGGCATGTAATGTTTGGTGGATCTCCTCTTTGGATCCTCTTGGCGGAGGTTCTATGTAGTTGGATTCTAGTAAAACAGACTTGGTCCGGCGAGTAGCCAAATGAGCCTTAACCCAAAAGCAATGCTGCTCTGTAGGGCGTCTGAATTACTGAATTAAAAACTTATCGAACCTCCAGCGAGCTGCTATTTAAAGGAAACGATCTAGTTCTGCTTCAGAATTTGAATTTGAACTGAGGTATTATCATTTTATTTTCTCTTTTTATACAAAATGACTTGCCTTCGTTGGTATCCAACTATACTTCGTGTTTTGAAACGAAAAAAAATTTATCAAAACCTAAAAGCGACTGTACACTAGGTAAACTCCAAATATATGTAGCAACAAGAAAAAAAATAAGCGAATGTTACCACGTTATAATAATTATTTATTGACGTTACCCTTAGTATGGTTTCGATCCAAGTGAACGAGTTTACAAAAAAATTTACATGATAAGCTTGAGAAAATTTAAGAGAGCATAGATTAACAGCTTAGTAAAATCATACAATACTTTTAAATTAACAGCTATGCCCTTCAATTTGAATTCAAATAATGTACATACATAAAAAAGTAGAAGAAAATTTTGTTGATAGAGTTAGGAGAATAGAGAAATTTATAGGGTAAATAAACAAAGTTTAGCAAATTCAAACAAATTTTATGTAGAATATAAACATTCGTAAAATAAATAGTTTTCGAATAAAATAAATTAATTTAATCTCAAACACTTCGATATAATCGATAACGTTCTACCGAATTTCCCACAAAATGCACAATCAGCATTTGACCATAGGTAGATAAGGTTAGGTTGTTGGGCTGACAATTGATGTCGTTATCGTCACACTTCTTCTACTTGAGACTAGGATTTACCTATTATTATTTTTTTTTAATTGAAAGTTGAAAAATAAAAATTTAATTTTTAAAAGTTGAAGATTGAAAAATAAAAATTTAATTTTTGTTTTGCGATTTGACTTGGCGACCTGTTGTTAAAATTGCTGAGAAAAGCTTATGGAATTCTTGCTCCCCGATTTTCGTTTGGCTGCTTTATTGGAGCGAATCGCTCCCTTCACTTGCTGTACCTAGTGCAAGTATTTTTGCCTCACGTCACTGGGTTGGCCGGGTATGTTTGCCAACTGGTACAACTCAACTATGTGTTTTTTGAGCTGCGCCCTCTTTCCTGCTCGTACCTTTAGAGTTGGGGGAACTGGAATTTTTTCTGCCGCTCAGATAGTATTTCGCTTCAAATAATCTGCTATGGTTAAAGGTTTAGGACCTACTCTGATCCGTTCGGTCTCTTTGGGTTCTGTTGGCTTTGTTGGTTCTGTTAATTGGTCCTGGGCTTGTTTAATTAAGTTGGCTGCTAGGGCCAGTTGTGTTTGCCGGGACATCTAATCTTTCCGGGTCTTAATGGGTGACCAATGAAAATTTCTTAGTGGGTCTTCTCTTGATTTCTTCTGGCTCCTCCTGGCAAGATGGCCATGTAATGTTTGCAATAAACTGCATTGGTCCATCGAGTAGCCAAGTATACCTTTACCCAAAAAACGATCACTTTAAGTAAACAAAAGTGGGCTCATTGCCCCTTTTTGCTGATAGTAAATTATGTTCTATGATAAATTCAAAAAGAGACTCACCCCTACTGTTAGTGTCGGTACTTTCCCATTGAGCATGATGTGAGTTAGCATCACATCCTAGGACCACGTCCCATCCTTTAATTGCTTCTCGCTCTACAAGCTGGGCTGTAAGATCTGCAGGTGGTCCCTTCTTCCCGTCATATGGCATATAGCAGGATTCCAGGATTAGTGGTGGGAGCCCGATCCGCTCTAGCTTCACGGCAGTCTGATCTAGATTACTATATGTAAATAAAAGAAAAAGATTAAACTGTTTCCTAGCTACAATGCAAGTTCTAAAATTACTGTTTGCTACCACTTGTGCAGTTTTCAACAGTGTAAATCCTTTCGAGTGCAAGCTCTTAATTTTGGCACCTGCGATCCAGGGTTCCTGAATAAGGGCGATGTCTATTTGTCTACTCTTCATGAGGTAGACAAGGTTGGCGCTCGCGGCTTTACTATGTTGGAGAATAATTTGTACTAATTTCATGTTCATATTTATTAAAGACCTCCCGCACTTACTTACTTGATTGTCCTTGTTGGCTATTAATCGCAGTTTGCAACAGTTTATCCCGTTACGAACCTTGAAGCCAATTTTCCTCAAAAGTGGTATAGACTGAGCTGCACAACCACTTCCGTGGTTGGAGATTAATTTGTACTAATTTCATGTTCATATTTATTAAAAACCTCCCGCCCTTACTTGATTGTCCTTGTTGGCTATTAATCGCAGTTTGCAACGGTTTATCCCGTTACGAACCTTGAAGCCAATTTTCCTCAAAAGTGATATAGACTTGTGACTGAGCTGAACAACCACTTCCGTGGTTGGAGATTAATTTGTACTAATTTCATGTTCATATTTATTAAAAACCTCTCGCCCTTACTTACTTGATTGTCCTTGTTGGCTATTAATCGCAGTTTGCAACGGTTTATCCCGATACGAACCTTGAAGCCAATTTTCCGTGGTTGGAGATTAATTTGTACTAATTTCATGTTCATATTTATTAAAAACCTCCCGCCCTTACTTGATTGTCCTTGTTGGCTATTAATCGCAGTTTGCAACGGTTTATCCCGTTACGAACCTTGAAGCCAATTTTCCTCAAAAGTGGTATAGACATGTGACTGAGCTGCACAACCACTTCCGTGCCGTCCTTCGTCTGCTCCCCCATCTCAAGCACTTTCCAGTTCTCACTCAACAGCTTGGTATTCGGTCCCACACGGCTCCTCCATATTCATCTCCAATGGTCCCATTTTCTCGCCTTCCAGACCCGATGGAGCATATGGCACTATACCAAGTCTGTCCAATGGGATCGGACTTTCCTTTGATTGGGTTGAGAAGGTCTTCTTCCTCCTGTGTAATTGTCATTGTCTTCTTGTCTTGTTGTTGTTTGTCACTGGCGACTTCTCCCCTCCTTCTATTGGAGAGGCAAAGCCCGCGCCGGCAGCCGTGACTACTGTCGACGTTTCAGCGTTTGTTGGTTTATTTGTTTGTTGTGTCTGGTCCATGGTTTTTATCGTTTTGGGTTTCTCTTACTTGGCATAAAACTTCAGCCGATCGGCTGAGGATTTATTAAACACAAATCTACAGCCGATCAGCTGAAGCTCCAAACGTAAGCCTCCCCACCGCCCCAAGGTGGAAGCCCGGCGGAAAGGAACTACGTTGTCTTCCTGCATCGTTAGGAATTGGGTTGGTTTTTAATAAAATATATGTATATAAACACTTTACTAAAACAATTGGTTGTTGCGAATCTTCGCTCCAGCAATCAAAATTTGACCATACCATGCACTTTAAATGTTTTTGGGCTAGCCTTGGAAATGTTTTCAATTTGTACACTAAAATACTCCTCGAGCACTAGAAGTGTCATATGAGTATTTTTGTAGATCTTGTTTTTTTGTTCTATAGTTCGTAAACTGAAGGTGTCGGTTGAACTATGAGTATCTATAGATATATCTTGTGACAGAGTGTACCAACGAAAGCGGAAACCGACGGCGAAGCAATTATTAAATTAAAAATAGAGAAAATACGAAGTCTTAATCTCAAATGGGGACTTAAAAAATTAGATTGAAATTGTACTTGTTTGAAAAACATTTTTTAATACAGAGTGAAAAACCAAAATGTTTTCGTTAAGATAGATCAAAGAATTAAAAATATATACATTATGTTGAATCTTCAATCATTTAAAAGATTTGTTTATATACGCAGCAATGCCAGAGCTATTTTTTCTTTCCTTGAGTTTTTTCTAATACTTGAGCAATCAAGCCCTCTGTCAAGTTTACCAAAAATGTTTTGAATTTCATTTTTTTTCGGTTTATTTCAGAGTGAATAACCTTCCACTTCATTGCTATGGCAGTTGCTCTGCACTAAAACCTCTTTTGTGTCTTGCCATTTTACGCATAAAAGACCCTTTGCAACTTTTTTCCAAATTTGGGAACGTTTTTTCGATTATAGCTCCAACTGATGGATATGCAATAGAGTCCAATAATTTCACAGATGTAAAAAAACGTTCGAAACATAGGTTAACATCTTGCTCTTTGATCTTTTACTACCTAATTTATTTACTACTCTTTCGCACAATGTTCCTTCGAGGGTGATCTGCATTCAAAATTCTAAATGGAAGAAAACCTTTATCTTCTTCGATATGAAGTACACCTTCCCGTACGCCCCCAGGCTTTCGATGATAGCAGCACTCTACGCAGTTTAATATGTACTCCTTAACGAAATTCCTCATGCGAGGGAACCAATAAGTTGTAGTGATTCGACTCAGTGTTTTCTCTAGAGCGAAATGCCCAGCATCGTCATAACAGGACATCACGATTCTCCAACGGGCTCCTTTAGGCACGACCCATAACTCTTCTGTTCTAATCACACGAAAAAGTCGGGAATCCTTAAACTTGAATTCCTTTTTTCGTTTTTGTTTTTGGTCGGACTGAACTCGCCCTTGGAGTACCTCGATGATATTTTTGAGCTTCTTGTCTTGTCGTTGCATAGCCCCAAGCCAATCTTCTGAAGAAATGTCGATGCGGAAAATCTTCTTGGCTACCGTGCTTCCCTCCTTTGCAGATTCAAAAGGCATCCTGCTAAACGCATCAACATGTGACATATTGGATTCAGCTCGATGAACAGATTCCTTCTTCAAAACTCGGATTAGGAATAATGATGCCATCAAGATACACTATAATTTCTCCTTGTTTCATTTCATTGGTGATTCGGTTCATTATACCTTCAAAAACGGCGAGGGCATTCACCAAACCAAACGGCATCACATTATATTCATAATGGCCGTCTCCGGTCATAAAAGCAGTCAGGTATTTACTTTGCTCGTCCAATTCAATTTGGTGATAATCGGAAAATAAATCAAGGAACGAAAAATAAGCGTTTCCGGCGAGTGAAGTAAGTTGTTATTCAACAATTGGCATTGGAAAAACTTCTTTTATGGTAATTGTGTTGAGCTCGCGGAAATCAACGCACATGCGATCTTCGCCATTCTTTTTTTTAACCAATACAATTGGCGAAGAAAAAGCGGAATTACTATGTCTAATAATATTGTATTGTAAAAGATCATCAACAATGGTACGTACATTTTCCCTTTTGGCAAACGGGATATTATAAGCTCGGCGATTTATTACCTTTTCGGAGTTTACCTTTATACTCATTTTTTTTCCGGAGTATCTCCCGATCTGCGCCGTTTGATTTGCAAAACAATCGTATAACTCCAAAAGTATTTGTTTTAAATTATTAGAATGTAACACTGAATTTTCTTTTCTTTCTACCGATTTTATTTGGCATACACCATTTTCGATTATTACTCTCGCTTTGGAATCGCAAAAAACATTATTTCTAATCAACACCGGTTGATGGAGTAACTCATCGTCAACAACTAACAACACCGCATCTAGATCCAACTCATCAATTTTTAAATACACATCTAACTGGCTTGAACAATTAAATTTTCCCCGAAAATCCCGGAAAGTTTTTTACCCGAATACCGTTCAAAATCGTGGAAATAAGCCGCACAACTTTTTTTTAATTAAAGACACGTCACTGTTGGAGTCTATCATTGCATTAAAATGTACATTATTTATCTGTACATCTTTTGTTATGTTTTTTTTTGCGTTGTGTTCACCGTGTTCACGCGATTAACTACACAATTTTCTGCAGTATGCCCCACTTTTTTCCACTTTTCGCAACGAACTAATTTTTGGGGTTTTGGATAATTACGCGACATGTTGTGTCCTTTTTCTGAACAATTGTAGCATTTTACGTCATTCGGTTTCGGTTTATCAGTGTCATTATTTTTCACACGATCAAGCCTTGATATATTTTGCGGTTTTTGTACACTTTTTAATAAATACCGACGAATCGCGGATAATAATTCATTGGGCGAAGTATAAAACCCACCTGCCAAAGATTGTTGAAGTGGATACATATTTAATCCGCGCAGTGTATATCGCACTATGGAGTCATCGCTCAAATTTCCTCTACGCGCGACGGCACATATACGAAAATAAAACTCTTCAGCTGATACATTATTCGCTCTATTCATTTTCATTAGTCTCATGTAAATATCAGCTTCCCCTTCAGCAACAGGAAAAGCTTCCAGGAAATCAAACACAAACTCACCCCATGCACCATGTACCACCTGCAGACCATCCATCCACAACTTTGCTGGCCCCTTTAGTTTCGCTTGACATTTAATTCGCCAAGTAGGAGAGACGCTTTGATTGAAAGTTTGATACATTGACAATATTTTGTAAATCAATTGGAAGAGTATTCCACTCTCTAATCAGTGAAACTGTAAATGAATTGGGACTGACTATTGGGTAAGATGTACAAAAAGAAAAAGTGTTGCCTAGAGCGAACACTTTTCTCACGCGGAGGTTTCGGCATGCTGGCATTAGGTGCAGCTAGAGCTCAGTCGATGGGGGGTTCTTTTCCGCTGTCTTCCGTCCTTATATATAAAAAAATCATGCCGATCCAAGTGAAAAGTGTCGGCTGAAGTGCTGCCGGAAGCATACTGAAAGCGCAAGTAAACAGCTGAGCTGTTAAAAAGAAGCAAAAAGGAAAGGAAAGGGTAACCACATACACACAATAAAAGTCGGGGTCGGTTGTTGATGACCCAGGGCTGTACCCCCCTATACCACTGACTCATCGGTCAGGGCTCCATGGCCGTCAAAAGCCCAAACGTATTTGTTGACAGCCCCAAACATGGCACAATCGCCTTAGTTACCTCACTTGACTTTTTCTTCACCTCTCTATATTGCCAATAGGAACATCGTTAACCCATTGTAAGCGTAATAACAACCAATTTCATGTTCCAAGAGAACAACTTTAATTTTTTTGAAAACATGTTTTATTACAATCCGACTCAAGAAAAACAATTTAACGTTATAAAATTTTAACTTGTTCAATTTTAATACAACAAAAGAAGTATAGGGAAATGAAGTGAAAATTGCATTCTAACAGATCGCGAGATATTGTATAAAGCAGTGATTCTATTAAGGTTCTTATGAAATTAGCAGTGAAGAAGTGAAATCCGATAGTGCAAAAAAAAAATAAAAAAAAGTGATCGTACAAAATGTATAAGATTAACGTGAGTTATATTCTTTTTGTTTATTTGTTGATTGTTTTGAGAAAAATGGATTTTTCTTCAAATACAGCAAACTGACTACAATCAACCCTGGATGAATTAATTAGGCTGACTGTAGATCCTGTGTCTATCAATGCCTTATATTTCTTACCCCCTAACGAAAAGTTGCAAAATATTTTGTTTCCGAGGCTTAGTTCCGAAAATCCGCAATTGGCTCTATATTATTATTCTCTTCCGAGCTAACTATTCCCGAACCACTAGACTCTCATTACTAGTCGTCAAATTATCCACACTCATTGGCCGTGGGTTTTGATTGCTATTTCTAGCCTGGCCTGATGGATTGAACATTTGTCTGACTTGTCCAGATCTGTTGTTCGTATATCTACTCGTAGTCTGACCTGATCTATTGTTTGAAGATAGGCTAACTTGTCTCGACCTGTCCTGTTGTCTATTATTGTCAACCTGACCTGAATTATTCTGCCAAACTCTATTGTTTTGATTTGGATTCGTACCTAACCTACTCTGGCTAGGGGCAAAATTAGTTCTACTATAATTTTTTTTTAGATTCCATTCGCTATCTGGAATGTAAGTTCTTAAAATGCTTAAAATATAATTTAGGTCGAAATTGTTTCTTATCTCTCTAGATAACTGACCTACAGTAAGCTCTTTTATTTTTGCCATTAATAGCTGTTTGCTAGTTATAATAATTTCGATTTTATTATTTTCATAGAGTGCATATTCGTGACACTCTTTCAAAATTAATTCTACTTTATTGCATAAATCTAATATATTATTTACCTTCAAATTATTTATTTTCATCCAAATGCTATTAACGTCGATTATTGGGCGGAAGTGTCCAACAAGCTCGTTTCTAGTTTCTTCCCACGATGTCAACGGATTTAAATATAAAAGGCTTTTGGCTTCACCTACTACCTTTATGTTATAGATCGCCTTGAATACCTCTTCTTTTCGAGCTGGCGGGGTGGCTGCCATATGAGCGTCAACACAGGTGAGGAATTGTGTGAGTTCGCTTCTCGCTCCACCAAACTCTTTTATATAAGCTATGCTCTTATAAAGTGATATGGCTGGTGTAGCTGCTGCTGCTGCTGGTGCTCCCTGCTGCTGCTGTTGAAGCTGCTGCTGCTGCTGGTGGGCAAGCTGCTGCTGTTGTTGTTGCACATTAGTTAAAATATTAAGTGCATCGACGACACTTTGTAAAAGTTGCTCCATTGCTAAATTGGCAAAATCAATACCGCGATTGGTATCGAATTGTTGATCTCGCTTTTTTCTATCAATTTTGATGCAAAATCAAAAAAAAAAATCACTAGTTTTTTTTTTTTTTTTTTTTTAATTGTAACTGATTTTTAGTTTTTATTTTATAACCGGGTGGAGATGGTTTTAAGTCACTACTGTATCAGGGTGGTGGAGGGGTCGTGGTTGGTAAAGAAACAAATATCCGAGTAAAAAATTGAAGCTGATTTTTAGTTATCTTCTTTTTACTTTTCCGACTGCGCCAGTTATATTCTTTTTGTTTATCAGTAGTACTAACAAAAACACTCTTTAATGTTTCCCGGGTCGATTGCGACTACCGGTCGATTTATTTTTCATAATTTATTTCAGCTTGTTTTTCATTAGGTCAATGCATCCACTTTCCGATGGCCTTCAAATACAGACATTTTCCCATCGTCACCGGAAAGTGGTTTTACATTACCTTATGGGTTGCGAAGCAACACAAATGTCCCGTCATCAAGTTTGGTGACTTGCATTTGTGTAACTCGTGCGAGAATACCAAGTCGACACGGTAAGTATATGTTTTCGGAATTCAGAGAAAGGTAAGGAGTAATATAGGATGAATAATTAAGGATTATTTTATAGTTTTTTTTTTATATGTATTTGTATTTGTATTTGTATTTCAAAGATTTTACATGATACAACAAGATTAATCTTTTAATAGTATCTAAATAACTTTACCAAGTGTTCCAAATTAACAGTACAATAAATAATAAAAGAAAAGAGAAATATGCTTTGAGCTTATAAAAATATAAAAATTAAATTGATTTTAAGTTTAACAAACAAAACTAAGGAAAGAAAAAAATAAATAAAAAAAAAAAAAGAAAAGTATTAATTTTCTGTTAAAAAGAACAAGAATAATTTCTTCCTAAAAATGGCTGGTGAGGTAGTTATCTGCAATTCTATAGGGAGGCTGTTCCACAGTCGAATAGCAGACACAAAAAAAGATCGTTCTGCAACGGTATATGTAAAACGTGGGATAATCAATCGCAAGCCTCTTTGTGACTGAGCGTATTAAAGTATTTCACCTAAATACTCAGGACACTTACTATGTATTATGCTGTGAAGATAAGTAATGTTACGAAACCTTAGGTACTTGTCCAAGCTCAGTCCCCAAAGCAAAGTATGTATATTGGAAACACTAACATATCTTGGAATACCGTGGATGAAGCGCAGGCAGTCGTTAAAGGCCACATTTAACTTACGTTTGCATTCAAAATCAAGAACAGGGTAGACAGAGCAGTTAAAAGTAAAAAAGGGCAAGATAAGACTCTTTATCAAGTGTTTCTTTATATCAGGATCTAAAAAATGTGACGAAGACCTTAGAGATCGAAGACCAAAATAAATTCGACGTATAGATTCAGAAACCGCGTCACAACAACTTAATCTATCATTAATTTGAAATCCTAAGTACTTAACTTTTTTGACATATTCAATTGTTTGCCCATTTAAAATAATTTTCGGAAAATTAGATATATTAACTTGACTTCTTGAACAAACCATACTTAGCGTTTTCGATGGATTAAGTTTAAGTTTATTAGAATCAGCCCATCTTTGTATGCTGAGTAAATCTTCGTTAATTCTAATAACGCAATCTTCCATGAGACCCAATTGACAGAAATTATATATTATAACATCATCTGCATACATGTGTATGAGACAACTGATAACGATCTCAGGAAGATCATTTATAAACAAAGAAAATAGTAGTGGTCCAAGAACAGATCCTTGAGGAACACCGCAGTTAACCACATATGGACTTGAAGTACCTAGATCAGTTGAAATCGTTTGAAGCCGATTTATAAGATAGCTTCGCAAAAGTTTAAGAGCTGTTCTTGAAAAATTGAATTGGTTACTTAGTTTGGAAATCAAAATCTGATGGTCAATACAATCAAAAGCTTTGGAAAAGTCTAAGAGAACCATAATACCCAACTGATTTCTGTCAAGAGCACTGCGGAAATCAGATGTGACTTTTACAACAGCAGATTCACAACTGTGTTTGTGGCGGAAACCAGACTGCCACATTGATAATTTGTTACTGGTTTGAATATAGGGGAGAATTTGATCCGCAATCAGTCTTTCAAAAACCTTACCGAAAAACGGCAGCAAACTTATTGGCCTAAAATCAGCTGGCTCCGAAGGATTATTTTTTTTTTGTATGGGAATAATTGTTGCAATTTTCCATTGTTCAGGGAATTCACTGCTATAAATACAAGTATTGAAAATGTGTTTCAATGGTGGGAGAACTATAGGTAAAATCAATCGTATAAATTTCGGCGAAATGCTATCGGATCCAGTCGCATTAGATTTAATTAACTTTATAGCATTAATTATATCGCTTTCCGCAACACAGTTGAATGAAAATAAACCGTCATCTTCAGGAACAGATATAGGCGGACTAGTACCAGATTGTGATAATGAAGAAGCGTAAAATGATTTCATTACTTGTGGGTTGAAAGGGCATTTTGACGTTTCTTTATTTCCGGTCACACCAATTGCTTTCAGATTTTTCCATAGCACTTTGGAACCTAAAGAAATGTCAAGTTTTTCAATAAAGTATCTTTTTTTACAAGAACGTATGAGAGCAGTTACTTGATTGCGAGCAAAAGTATATTGTCGTTTGTTGTATTCCGAAGGATTTCTTTTATATTTTCTAAAGAAACGCTCTCTCTCCCGAATTTGTGATTCAATATGATTGTTGTACCATGGACAAAACTTAGGATTTTTGATCTGCTTGGTGACAACTGGAACATAATCGTCGTAAAGTCTACCCAATAAGCTATTAAATAGTAAGACTTTGCTGTTAACATTAACCGTATACAAAATATCATTCCAGTAGTTATTTCCAACCGTATTCTGAATATTAGTACAATTTAAAGTACGAAAAGATCGGTAACTAATAGTTTTGGGAGCATTTGATTTATTTACATCAAACTGAAACGAACAAAATATAAAATCATGTATAAAATCAGAAGTTGGTCTGATCTGATCATTACACAACACTTTACGCATCGAACTGGTCAGAAAGATGTCAATTAGTGAAGGATTCACCACAGATTGGAAACATGTTGGCCAAAGTTTATTTACAACGGATAAACTCAGTTTATCACAAAAATAATGAAACAATCTTGTTGTGGAATTATTTTCAAGTTGGTTAACATTAAAATCTCCACCAATCAGAATATCTACATATTTTGAATTCAGACTTGATAAGGTATCTTCCAACTCTTGTAAGTTTTCCTCTTTGAATGAACAGGGTGGGCAGTACACGACCACTAAAAGGCATTTGTCATTAACATTAGATAGTTCAATGCATATAAATTCTAAAGCTGACTTTGTTGACGAATAAATACTTTTGGTTGATATGCTATCTCTTACATACATGCACACACCTCCACCTCTAGTGCAACGATCATTCCTATATAGTTTAAAACCAGGGAATGTAACTAGCTGTGATGAAATGGTTTCATTTAACCACGACTCTGACACCATTATAACATCCAGTTTCGAGCTACCTAACATTTGATACAGGACAGTGTACTTTGAGCGAATACTACCAGCATTAAGGTGACATATATTAAGACCATCACACGCACCACACAACACATTGAAAACCGATCTTATGTTATCAGGATTTGTACCGAACATGATTAGAAATTAGTACAATAAAGCTCACCCACCATTTTGAAGAAGAAATCCTTGTAAAATTACCACCTAATAAAAAAAGATATGAATACAGAAAATAAATAGGTAGTACAGATAAAAAGAAAATAATAATAAATAATTTAAATAATACGAGTATTAATAATAATGAAATATGAACAAAGTTTTCAAAAACAAAAAATTCTCGTTTAAGCATAGCTATTATTTTAAAAAGTTTGTTTCATCTTCATCCACATTAGATATAAATTTTAATTCAATATATATTTAACTGATACCTAACATAACACAACAACAAAGGCTAAATGAGATGACATGAATTTAAGTTTACATACTTGGTTATAGTTATCTTTAAAAATAAAAAAAAAAAATATCTAAATAACAATACTGCCTACAGCAACACTTTCATCAGCATCAACTGCTCAATCAGCAACAACAAGAGCAACACCATCATCAGCAACATCATTATCAGCAACAATTTTCCTACTGGCAGCATCAGCAGCAACAGCAGAAACATTTTTTCCAACGTTTGTATCGTTACCACCAGATTCCAAAGAGCAAATTGATTGTAATTGAAGCATATTCGTGACACTGATTGGCCGCTTATCAGCACTTTCTCTCACGTAAACTCTCCCAAACCTGGTAAACACAGAATGCAGTAGCTTTTTTTTTCGTAGATCATTTGCTTTTCGAAAGAGAGAATGGTTTTGTTTTGTCAAACTTTCATACACTCTCACGAATTGATTACTGTGTCCAAATCCAAGGTCATGCAAAGTAATTAATCGGGAATTAGTTTTGTAATATTCAATTACTTTCTTAAGCACAAAATTCTTTTCGTTTTCATGCGGAAGTCTAACGATGATCGCGCTAGTAGATGTATTGTGTTGCGGTGTCGTGCGTAGAATGTAATTTGGCCGGATCGGAAAAATATTAATTTTTGTGCAAAATTTGTTGAAAATGTCTTCAAGATTTTCATTTTTCACAATAGGAATTCCATGGAGAACAAGATCTGCCGCAATATTTTTCCTAGCTAGTGCGTCAATTTGTAATTTTAGTTGTGTGTTGTCATTTTCTACAGTTTGTGATTTAAGTGTAGAGTGTTCATCGTGCAACAAGTCGAATCCTTGGCAACGATTTTCAAGGCTTACTACCCTGCTTTCACAATTAAGAACCAAGTGATTAATTGAAGCAAATCTTTCGTTGAAATCCTGTTCGAGTGCTTTGAATTGTGTTTGAAAGTTATTTTCTATTTCATTCCAACGTTTATCAAAAGTGCGTTTAAATGCATCCAATTCATTTCTTACAGTAGATTGGATTAAATCAGTCAGAGTTTTTGTGAGTGCGTTCAAGCGAGTCTCTATTTTTTCCCAAAGTTTTGACGAAGAAGAAGCTACCAAAGGAGAGCTTATGGGAGATGCGGAAGAGGCAGACACATCAACTTGGTTAGAACGTAAGATTTTTCTACCACTTTTGAGGTTAGAATTAGACATTTTCACTTTTCAGAGACTTTATATTATAATAGCAATTTTAAATGAAATGAACTTAAATACAATTTTGTATTATATATACAAACAGGTAAAACAACTTTTAACAATTAATATTGATTTTAACCAGGAATTAAAAGAATTTAATGTGGAGCGAAAATCAACCACTACACTCCGATTGACATTTATTCGTTTTGTTTTTGATTTTCAGTTTTTTTTTTTGTAATGGCAAGGAATATAGTTTGAATATAGCAGCAATTAGCATAAATGTTTATTTAAATAATACAATAGAAAAAAATAACTAATAACTTTGTTCTCTTTTTTTTAGATGTAATTCCCTGCAAAATACTACATTAAATTCGCGATTCAAGATTCTAAATAGAATCTCTCGTGGGGTGATTATAGGGTTCACTTTTACTACGCCCCAAAAGGTTTCCAATTCGGGCTTCCGAAGCTTTGGCCACGTCGGGGTAAAAAATCTTGCCGCCTGCCAAGTGAGGCTTTCTTTTTTTTTTGAGATGACTTTCCGGGGAATTCCGCACTTGCGCCAATTGTGATTTTCTTTTTTGTGGGACGCAACGCGGCCTGGATAAATATTGTTGGCTTTCGGTGGCAGCTGTAAAAATTGTCTTTATAAGGATACCGAAACTACAAAGTTTGTGTATCTTCTTCTTACCTGTTTTAAATTTGTATGGGGTAATTAAAGTTGATTAGTCGAATTGACTAAGAAATAAGTCTAAATCCGATCGGGAATAATTAATACATATTTTCCTTTTGATTGGCGGACGGACTGAAGAACCTTCTGGGCGAGTGGTGTTGAGTGAAAAGAAGGTGCTTTTTAGTTTTTGGCGACGGATCGCTGAGTTTCGTTGAGTGAACGAAGGAAAAAATGGCGCGCCTTCGTTCAGTGGACGAAAGAAACACTGAGCATTGCCTGATATTTGTTTATAAGGGGTGTATGGAATTCCGTCGCTTTGTAGTTCGGTGACACGTAACAAAACATAGAAAGACCTCTCTGCAGTTGTGTATTGGAAACGCGGTGCAATGATCTTAATGCCTCTACAAGACTGTGCAAATTGCAGTGTATCTTTAAGATATTCTGGGCATCTGCCATGGATAATATTATGTAGTCTTAAAATATTTCTAAATTTATAATATCCATCAAAAGTAAGTCCCAAAATAGATCGGTTAAGATGAGATACACTGACATACCTAGGTTTATTATAAATAAAACGCAAGCATTTTTTCTATATCTGAGCTTAACATTTTAATATGGTGAAAGCCTGATTTTAAATCAGAGTTAAATAGTATTTTGCTTTTTCTAAACTTAAAAGTATATATAATATTAGTATCCGGGATAGGGTACCTATCAGAAATTGTACATTCGTTTATCTTTTTGTAGTCAATAACCATTCTATGTTTTGGACTAAAATCTTCATTAAATTTTTTTTGGTACTACCCATTGTCTGTTGTATGGCTATTTTGAGGGTCTGAATATGCCTTCTGTCGGGGAATTAAACTTCCGAACACAGGGGTCAGGGTACAAAAAAGGTTCCAAGTTTAAAAAGGCACTCTGCCAACACCAAGTTAATTTACTAAGTACAATTTGGTTTATTCAATTATTTACAATGGGTTTCTTTATTAACTACCAAAACGCGACCAAGTCGTTCGAACTCCACGAGTCTCAATGTCCAAAACGATAATAATGCCAATAATCAACTGACTAAGACCAAATCCAAAACGATAATGCCAAGACCAAGTCCAAGTAGTGGCCTCGAAGCCATCAGCCAGTGTCCAAGAAAATGCAGCGTCACCACAGCTCCCATAGGTGAAGGGAGTCCAGTAGCTGGTACCATGCCCACGCCTTCGATATCCAACGGCACACCAGAAAGAATGTGCCGACACCAGCAGCTATTGCCATGATCCGTGGGATAGTCATCTGAGGGTAAGCCATCAACGTTGAGTTGTTTATTTGTTCTTCCAAGAACTATACTCGAACCTCCAGTGTACTGCTATATTTATCCATGCAAAATATAGGGCAGCAACGATCAATTGGCGACAATAAGTATCTGGTATCCATAGTCCAGACTGTTAGCAACCCATGGTGCCATGCTATGCTATCCACTGTATACGATCCCTCATATGACGATACGGAGTGTGTGTGCATGTGTACCTTGTGCACAGAAAAGTATCTCTTATCGTCACTGGCCCGTGGGTGACGATTTCGTTGGGTGATGTGTAGCCGATAGAAACGTATCTATCGTCGCTGGCTTGCATGGTGATATCTATAGCAATAGATATACCCGAAGGTGGCATCAAAATGTGTCGCAATTCGATGGCCATCGAATGGAATTTATGAAATGATGATGCTCGGCTGGTGCTGGGTGCGGAGGGCACCAAGTATTTGGTAGACACAAATGATGTGTCAGCGATGACCCTGATGAAGGGTTTATTCTATCGGTCATCGGTTGATGACCAGACATCCTGCCCGGTCGAACCTCTGGTTCGAAACATGATGTCATCTGAGCCCTAGTTGGCCATGTTGAGGTAGGTATCGGAAGGATATGGCTACTACCTAGTTTCTCTGTGTTATACGTTGTAGTCGACCAAGCGACTTAGCTTCTGGACAGGTCGTCGGCACTCGCCGGCCTGTGTTTGAAGGGTAGCATTGCGGACCAGGCCATCACTGCCCGGGTGCACTGCAATAACTCGACCAAGTCTCCAATGGGTGGGAGGAAGATTCTCATGACGGACCAGAACGATGTCACCAACTTGAATCTCTGGCTCACGTTTTTCCCATTTACTCCGATTTCGCAGGGTAACAAAGTATTCCTCACTCCATCTCTCCCAAAACTCCTGATGCACCTTGCGCATCCATTGATAGTGCTTCAATCGGTTGATAGGTATATCGCCAATCTGAGGTTCAGGCACTGCGATGAGAGAACCACCTATCAGAAAATCAGCTGGGGTGAGTGCCATCTTGTCTTCAGGGTCGTCATGTAGCGGGACCAGGGGCCTCGAGTTGAGGCAGGCCTCTATCCTGGTTGCTAATGTATACAGCTGATGGTACCATAAGGATTGGGCCCCGACCAATCGCTTCAAATGATGTTTGGCAGACTTCACTGCGGCTTCCCAAAGACCGCCTTGATGGGGTGCGCCAGGGGTGATGAAATGCCATGTCGTACCGGCGTTGGCTAACGCTTGTTGATTGTAGTGGGATTGGAAGTGTGCCAAGTCTTCCTTCATGATCCGGTTGGCCCCCACAAAGGCCGTTCCATTATCACTGTACAAATGAGCGCAAGGACCACGTCTGCTCGTAAATCTGGTGAATGCATCGAGAAACGTCTGCGAAGCCAAGTCTTCGATTACTTCCAGATGCACTGCATTCGTTGCCATACAAACGAAGATGGCCAAGTAGCCCTTGACCGTTGTGCGGGAGCGCTTGTTCCCAACTCGAAAGGTGAAAGGTCCGCAATAGTCCACACCGGACGCTTGAAAGGGCCGTGCTGGATTCACTCTAGGGCTCGGTAACGGAGCCATCTGTTGTCTCAATAATACTCCTCGGTGGCGCCGGCATATGACGCATTTATGTAGGAATGATCGCACAGCTTGTCGACAATGCAGAATCCAATACTTCTGCCGCAAAAACTGTAACATAAGTTGCACTCCACCGTGCATAGTTGTGGTATGTGCGTGTTGGATGAGTAGCCAAACCAAAGACCCTGTTTTGGGTAGGACCATGGGGAACCGTTGGCCATGCGGTAGTGGAGCGTGTGTAAGTCGGCCTCCGACTCTTAATACTCCTCGGGTGTCCAAATATGGGTTCAAGGACAGTAATGGGCTGGAACTTGCAAGTGGAGATCGGCGACGGAGGTGCTCTATCTCTTGCGGGAAACTGTTGCTCTGCTCATTTCGAATAACTCTCTCTAGGGCGTGGTCGAGCTCGTCTGCTCCAACCACCGGGCTCTTCATCAAATGCCGATAAGGCTTTAACCATCTTAACATGTAGGCTACGGTCCGTAGCATCTTGTTCAGGGAACTGAACCGCTCCGCCAATGGGATGACCACGCCATTTCGTAGTCTTGTGGATACTCTGGAATCGGTGACGGTAATACCAGCAAAAACCGCCGTCTTGACCTCTTGGCCAACCTGGGTGATGTCATCAGGGTTGAGCTGCCCGGCTGGGAATAGCGGGAGTGGGCCTGCTACTAACCATGATGGACCTTGCCACCATAAAGTGTGTTGAAGAAGGCTCGTGGCTGAGAGACCTCTACTTGCACAGTCTGCTGGGTTCTGGGCAGACCGCACATGATGCCAGTGCTCTGGTGATGTGAGTTCCTGGATCTGTCGCACTCGATTAGCGACATATGGCTTGAGTACGGACGGCTCTTTCCGTAACCAGCATAGAACGATACGGGAATCGGACCAAAGGTAATAAGGTGACATCTTTAGACCCAAAGCGTTACGCACGTTCTCTAACGTGACTGCCGGAAGAGAGGCGGCACATAGTTCCAACCTTGGAATCGTGGCTCCCTTCAGAGGGGCAACCTTAGTTCGGGACGTCAGGAGCGAGACGTGAACTTGGTTGCACTCATCGATCGTGTGCAGGTAGATGACTGCAGCATAAGCTCTCGAGCTGGCATCACAGAACCCATGGATAGTCGTCAAACTTCTGTGATGCATACCTAACCATCTCGGGACTCGGATTTGATTCAAGTGGAGAAGTCCCTCTCGAAATGATTGTTGTGCTAACTCTGGAGGTAGAGGCGCATCCAATGTGAGGCCTGCTGACCAGAGGTTTTGGATAAAAACCTTTCCCACAATTACAACGGGAGCAAGTAGTCCAGTCGGGTCGAATAACTGAGCTCCTTCACTGAGGACTCGCCGTTTCGTGGCCGGGGAGCCGGCTGCTTTTAATTCCACCAGGAAGAAGAGCTCGTCAGCTGTGGGGTCCCAACGTAGACCAAGGACAGTGGCAGTTGGGCATTCTATAACGAGCTCTGTGGAAAGAGAAGAAGATACATTGTTAGATACCTTACCAATTACCTCTGCGCAATTCGAGTTCCATTTGCGCAACTTAAAGTGTCCCGCCAAGAGGACCGTATTGATGTCCGCTGCCAAGCGGATGGCTTCTGCTTTACTGCTACAGCTGGTGAGAAGGTCGTCCACGTAAAAGGCCTTCTCAATTGTTTCTCGGGCTGCCCGGGAGCGGGTTGGATCGCGCACCAAGTGCTGATTGTCCTGTGCACACTGCATCATGGACCTTACGGAGGTGTAAGGACTGGAAGCCATACCATAGGTGACCGTCTTCAGTCGGAAAACTGCGAGCTGGTCTGATGGGGATTCTCTCCAAAGAATCCGTTGGAAGTCTCGATGTTCGGGTGCCACCAGCACCTGGCGAAACATCTTGTTGTGTGTACCACCTAAAATCAAAACAAAACAATAACCAAATATAAACAATAACAATAATATATGAAATGTAAACATTCATGAACTCGACGCATATCGACCTACATTGGATTGTGTTGTCACCATCGTGCATTGAATTGATCATGTTACACATAGTCATAGTCGGTCGCTATGCACCGAGTGCAATTGAATATTGATTTTTGTTTATGACTGCAATTATATATGCATCACATTGACTGAGCATTCGGAATGCCTTTGAGGAAATATAACCGAAAGTATATTTTTGTCAAGTGGACATTTAATGCTTACGTCATGTAGGGTAATATATTGTAGGTCAGAACCATAAGTAAAATAAATAAATAAAGAACTAGGTTAAGAATATCTAGGTATGAAAATTATTTTTGTATAGAACTAGTTGTAAGTATAAATAGAAGAAAATTTTGAAAATAAAATCAGTCTAAGTTAAAACCTTGACGGCGACTCCTCTCTTTTAACATCGTGCATTTTTGATGCTCGGAAAAATTAAATATCGTGCATCCTGATGCTCGGAAAAATAAGCGGCTTTACATTAAAGCTAAGAAAATAATTTTGTTCCTTCGAGAACCAAGACTTCCTCGTCTAACTTAACAATCTTCTCGACGTCGGCTGTCAAAGCTATGTTGAAGCGACGGAATCCAAAAATCACGTTAACAAGGGACTCTTGTATGGTGGGACCGACCAATTGGATGTCATTAAGGGAGACACCCGTTGTGGTCCGTGCGGATGCATTGAATACCACTCGAAATTTATCCACCACAGCATGATGTGGAATGTAATAGCACTCTGGGTGATCGCCATGTTGATCAACCCTTTCCATGTGGCCAAAGTTCTCGTACTCTCTCATAAAGGCAATGTAGTTCTCTCGTAGCTCTGGATTGCTGACAAGGCGACGTTCTAGGCAGTAGAATTGTCGCAGTGCGGACCGGTAGGAGTCCCCCAAGGTGGGCGCATCGTGCCGAAACGGAATCTGGACCATGTATCTTCCATCGGGCGTGCGAGAGTGGGTTAGCAGGTAGTGTCGACTGCACTCGTCTTCTCTGGTCTCATCCAGGGAAACTTCTTCTAGTTTCCAAAAGTTCTTTACCAGCTCTTCCGCTGCACCTCGGTTCAAGAATGTTCGGGCGGGAACTTGTGTCTGCATCTGGGCGGTTGGACCAAAAACCACCCAACCAAATCGGGTCTTCTGTGCATGTGGCTCGTGCGGTAGTCCATGAATCACCGCATCTTCTACCAGGAGGCCCCAGACGTCGGACCCCAAGAGGACGTCAATTGGACCAGGAGTACCCAAGTGTTTGTCGGCCAGAGGGAGGCTAAATATATGCGACCAACGAGATACGTCCACTGGTGTATCAGGCAAGATTGAAGTGATCACAAGGATGACCAAGGCATTGATAGTCATCGTGAGTGAAGATCGCGTCGAACGGAGTGACAGCGTCACCTGGCCGTGAACGATAGAGGCTTTGGAGGCGCCAATGCCATGTACGGCTACCTCCACTCGGGACATACGGAGCTTGAGTCTGTGGGAGAGATCAAGTGTAACAAAACTTACCTGCGATCCAGGATCGCAGAGACATCGAACCATGTGCTTCTCAGATGAGCTACCAAATACGTAGACTAGGGCTGTAGCCAGCAAGATGGTAGCAGGTTGTGTAGGGAGTCACTCTCCTTCCTCATATAGCTCGACCGGACCCAGAATCCGGTTTTCCCAATCCGTCGGAGCAGCTGCTGGCTTCTTGGATGTGGCGCCTTTTCTCACAGGCGCCTGCGGGTTGTCATTCGAGTAGCATAGTAATGTATTGTGTCGCTTACCACACCTTTGGCATGACAAGTTGGACGGACACTGGGAGGCGCTGTGTCCTTGCTTCAAGCAGTTGAAGCAGCCGTTGGCATCACGGACGGCATTCAAGCGCTGTCGGGAATCCATGTCTCTAAACTTACTACACTGGGCCGATCGGTGCGGTTGCTTGCAGAACACACACTGCAGAGGATTGGCGGCCGTAACATGAGCTCTTCTCACCTGTGGCTGCTGGCGATTGCGTCTAGTTGATATACCCGGGACGGCTCTCTGTAGATCAGATGTGGACGGGGTAGTCCTCTCATCCTCTAAGCTGTGGGCACGAGAGCGGAGGAAGGACATGAATGTTGCCAAGGTTGCAATCTCCTTGGGCTTGCGGTGCATACGCCAAGCTCGTTTGGTTCTGGGTGGCAAGCAACGCGTTACCACCAGGACTATCCAGGCATCCCAATGATCCACCGGTAGGTCCATCACTCTCAACGCCCTCACAGTGTCCTGCACGGTATCCACTATACCTAGGATCACCTTGGCGGACTCCTCTGACTCAACCGGCAGGTCCAACAACCGGTTCATGTGTGCGTCGGAGAGGAGACTCGGGTCATCGAATCTCTCCGTCAACTCGTTCCAGAGTTCCTCATATCCTCCACTGTAGATGGCTCCCACCATCCCTACATCACTCGTGTGAACTGCGCTCCGCAGTTTCTGAAGCTTGTAGGCCTCGGGTAAGTCCGGTATTGCGTGTATTAGGCTCTCAAACGCGTCTTTAAAGGCCAGCCACTTGTGCCAACTTCCATCAAACTCTGGGATCTCGACTGGGGCCAACTTCATCTCAAGCTTGGCAGTCGGTGCTGGAGCGGGTGTGCTCGGTGTAGGTACCATGACCTGTCTGTCTCTAGTTTGCAGCTCTGCTATTCTGCGCTCCAAGACGGCAGTAGCATCACTGTGTTACGACTGAATCACATGCAGCAAGGCGTCATGTGCAGTGTAATCTGAGTCGGTGTCCTTCACTTCGGCCAGGCACGCATCGTGGGCCGCCGGGAACTTGTCAAACTGCTGGTCCAGTGCTCGCCGTTCAATGTCAGTACGGATGACATCCCAGGCGGATATATCACCTGTCGTAATGCTAGAGTGCAAGCGCTTAATGGCTGTGCATGCGGCAGATCGCTTCGCTAATTCACTCATATTGGTCGCAGGGGACACACAAATTTAACCAATATTTGTCGCAGGGGACACACAAATTTAACCAATATTTGTCGCAGGGGACACACAAATTTTACCAATGTTTGTCGCAGGGGACACACGTAAACCAGCAATTAATTGTCGCAAGGGACACACGAAAAACCACCAATTAATTGTCGCAAGGGACACACGAAAACCACCAATTAAATTGTCGCAGGGGACACCAAAATGTTCACTAATTGATTGACCTCACAGGGGGCACCAAAATGTCAGGGAATTAAACTTCCGAACACAGGGGTCAGGGTACAAAAAAGGTTCCAAGTTTAAAAAGGCACTCTGCCAACACCAAGTTAATTTACTAAGTACAATTTGGTTTATTCAATTATTTACAATGGGTTTCTTTATTAACTACCAAAACGCGACCAAGTCGTTCGAACTCCACGAGTCTCAATGTCCAAAACGATAATAATGCCAATAATCAACTGACTAAGACCAAATCCAAAACGATAATGCCAAGACCAAGTCCAAGTAGTGGCCTCGAAGCCATCAGCCAGTGTCCAAGAAAATGCAAAAAATGAAAATGAAAATTCGATGGCCATCAAATGGAATTTATGAAATGATGATGCTCGGCTGGTGCTGGGTGCGGAGGGCACCAAGTATTTGGTAGACACAAATGATGTGTCAGCGATGACCCTGATGAAGGGTTTATTCTCTCGGTCATCGGTTGATGACCAGACACCTTCCTTTAACATTTTTGTAACTTCTATATTTTGTTGCGAGGCAAGAGGATGTGAGGATTGTTGGTATTAGGGATAGGTAGGAAAAAGGAAAGGATCTGAAATTGGAAAAGGAAGATGTCAGAAAAAGAATGGAATGTTAAATTTCAAGGGGCGCGGCCTGCTTGCTATGCACGGCAGTTAGCTCGTTGTACGGGGGGGATCTTGCCCCTGAAATTCAACCTTACCTACAACAAAAAACACAAATCAGGCCAGAAAAAAACTATCAAACGACAGCGGACGGACTATCACCACACCAAGGCGCTGCTGGTGACGTTGCAGCGTGGCCTTAACCCACCCAACCATGGAAATACGTGACCACGTGAATACAAGTGTAAGTTTAATGAAACTTCTGATTTAAAATTCTACCGTATCACTTTAAGACGTAGCCAGAAAATTGAATATAGCACTTTATAAACTTAATTTTTATCGTGTATTTTAAATTTGGTTTTTCTTTCTTCTCTTTAATTGTTTTAGATCACCTGGGGCCTGTAACACAAAGCTACAAGTCTACAAGTCAACAGCTACTTGTAGGATTATATTAATCTTACAATTGTAGATTATTTCTGTAACACAAAAAAAACTTTACACTTGTAGAAAACAAAAATTTCCCTACACTTGTAGGCATTCTGCATCTTAATAAAAATAAAATGCATGACTGGATCGCACGAGCTTGCTCTTATATAAATGTACTTTGGAATTTAAAAATTATGCATGTGTAATTATAAAACATGGACTTAATGAGATAATAATGTTCAAATGCATGGAATTGCCGTCTGATTTCCGCAAAAGTATGCCTTGATGCAAACAAAGTTTAAAAATGTTTTATTATTAAAGTAATTTTTTTAAAACCCAAAATATATTTTTTTTCGAATATTAGTATATGGGCTTATCCCTGTAAATTTTAACTTCTTGAGTTTGAAAAAAACAAAAAAAAAATTAAGGCACGCATGTAAATTTCAGTTTTTCTTCAATTATCGACCACGAATAAATAAAAAACTTCAAAATAACTCATATGTATTGTTTGTTGAAAAGTGTAAAGGTATAAAGTATAGAAAAATGAATTTAAAATAATTTATTTTAAGCACCGAGTTAATTGATTTGGTTTTTATTTTTAATCTTCACAGCTTCTGTTTTCAAACTTATTTGTTTAACACTTTTACCATTTTTTTTTATAGTTTCTACAGTTTAAATTACGGTCATTGTAAGGGTATAATCAAACAATGCTTTGGTGTGCTAGTAAAAAATGTGCCTTTTTTGAAACAGTTACGTTTTTTACGTTCGTTTTGTTAGCTTTATAAAATTTGTACATAATGAAGCACGCATTGAAGCCAAAGTTTTTTTTACTCTAGATAGCTTAAATAATGATGCAGACCATAAAAAATGCCCCATGATCAATGTTAAAAAAATAGACACGAAAATTTGTGACAATTAAAGATTTACGAAAAATCACGCATGGCAGTTTTTTTCTAAAATTTATATCATATAGGATTATTTATGAGGAAGGCACGCACTCAAAATGAATGATTTCAATTAATTTTGACCTTCATTTATCTGAAAAAAAAAAACAAAAATTGTACTAAGTAATCTTATGTTAAACATTATTTTTGCAATAATACAAAACGTTAATTATCCACGCACGCAGCCAAAAGTCTCAATATTCGATGATTTTTTCGATTTCAAACACTTTCGCACTATCTCGATGGTTCATTTTATAAATTGAATAGTTAAAACTCAATGATATATATAATATTATAAGTTCCAAAACCTGAATATTTAATAATAATGTCTTTATATTTCGACGCATGGCAAAAGTTAAAATTTGCACTGATAAGCGCTGAAAATTTTTGGTTAAGATCGTTAGAGCCGTTAATGCGAAAGTCGAAAATCAAAAAGCCGTTCTATGACAGATACGCGTTAATAACATTTTGCCTCGAAATTTTGTTGACCAAAATGTAGTCCTTGTGTGCAATATCACACCTATTTTTTTTTTTTATTAAAATCGTTAGAGACGTTTTTGAGATAAATAAGATTTTGCACTACGCTTATATGATGGGGTGTACCGTTAGTTTTAGAGCTAACAAAAATTTCAATTTCCCCCCTAGAGAATCACTGAAGAACATTAAAAAAATAGCTCCAGTGGCCTAAGCTGTAGCTCGAGGTGCATACATACAGACAGACGGAATTGTCGGACCCACTTTATTTTCTTCGCTATCATCTTAATTCAACTTTGATCAAAATCTCGAGTTCCATTTTTTTCCAAATGCAGAACTTGCCCTATAGTACCCATATCGCAAGTAAAAAAGATAAAGAATCCGTTCGAAAATATGTAATTGCCGTCTTGGTAAAAATCCATGAAAAAAAAACATTCTTTTTGGTGCCTTTTTGGATTGGGACTGTATTTTTAATACAATTCAGCATGTTATGTTCCTGGATCATTTTACTTAAATTTCATATGTTTACCATTAGTACTAATTTTTTTTTTAAATACATATATCATTAAATAAAAATTCAATTATTTCTAAGTTAATCTAAGAAAAGTAATAGAATGCATTATTTTGTGTTATGTTTAATTTTTTAGTTTACTGAGATTTAAAAATGTTTAACTTTTCAAAACCCTTTAAAGTATAGGTATATTACGAGTAAATTACCTTTAACACTTTTCTCTAATTGTATAACAATTACCACCGAAATAATTTACTATTGAAAAAAGATCACAAATATACACTTTACACAAAAATATATTCACAATTTGATATTGTTTTTTGGTTAAAAATATCATAACTACGAAGAAAAAAATTATGGAAATGCTAATTAGTTGAAAATATTGTTTTTTTTCGTACATTTAAATACATCTTCTTCATCCTACAAGTTTTGAATCACTTGTAAGATTTAGCTGATTATTCTACAAGTAGGATTTAGTTTTTTTCTACACTTGTAGCTTTGTGTTACAGAAAGAGGGAAATCATATAATTTCCCACTTGTAATGTTCGCTCATTACACTTGTAGAAGAGCCAGCAAACTTGTAGCTTTGTGTTACAGAAATTTGTTACACTTGTATTTATTCACTTGTATTACAAGTACTTGTAGTTTTGTGTTACAGGCCCCTGGTGTACCCTAAGGCGTGGGTATTCTGGAAGAGAAATAATCCTCAAGTCTGAAATTTCGTGCACCTCGACTGGGAACAATACACGAATTCCCTCATCCGCAAAGTCATATGACGGCCAGTGGTTCTGGTTAACGGGAACAATCTTCGGACAAAAGTGCCTTATCTGGACTCAGAAATATCCTCCAGCCACCAGCTTAGGACACATAAATATGTTCAGGACACAATATTTTGATTAAGACACCAACGAAGAATATGTTCAGGACACAAGGATATTTCCATGTGGCACCAGCAATCAAAATTGGTTAAAACACCGACAAAAAATTGAGTGGCGGCCCAGTACTCCTCGGCTCACTGCGACCGCCAAAAATCCAGAACGTGGGGATATGTGATAACCTGTATAATTTTGTTGTGTTAGCCCCAATGTTCTCAATAAAGCTTCTATTTATCAACTCACCAAATAATCTTGTATTGCCAGATAAAAAAAAATATATTTAACAATTCTTATAAAGAGCACACCGTAAGTAAATTTTTCTTTCAAGTTATTAGTTACTTAACCACAAATAAAACACATTCAATTCAACAAAATTAAGTGGACGAAAGTGCAAGTCACAAAAGTTCACTTTTCTTACTTTTAACATTGACTCAAAAAAAATAATTAATAATTGTATTAACAAAAAAATACGATGTTCTCCGATCGCCCGTGGAGGAAATTTTTAATCATGACCTTACTGTCATACGGTGTTATGGTCTTACATGTCTTTTTGTTTTTGCACTTTCTCCTCTTTAACCGGTGGCATCATCCGATCTAATACACCCTCATCAGTTCTACGTACACATGACGTATTATACGTCATAGTATTAGTTAATTTCCAACAAATAATCTGACGTTGACATTTCACCAAGCCTCACCTGTCACTTTCAGTTTCTGATAGACCTTTATTATTGCCAACCCATAGATGGCGCTGTTCCATCTTACTACCCCGATTACACTTGGTTTACACGTCCACTTATTTTATTCTCATATTTTGTCGTGTAAATGACAATAAGGGAACCCGGGCGTTCACAACAATTTACGAATTAATTAGGAGATAGTTGATACGGATATTGCTTACAGGTTTATCGTGGACTGTGCGGATTTCCACTACTATATCTGTTCTAAAGGGCAGAGTAGTGTCAATGTTGCGGCTATGTTGGCCAAAACTGAAAACTCATTTGTTAATCAGCAAATTGAAAGAGGTTTGCTTATGTTACAATTCCTTTATTTCAAACAAAGCTATGTTGGAATTCAGATATATATGTATTGTAAGCAATATCTCTTTTGTCTATTTGTTATTATATTTTGTCTGATTATCGCGGAAAATAAAACAACACGTCTTTCCTTGTTCGGATTAACACATCAACTGAGCATTTTTATTTAACATTTCCCCTACCTAACCGGCAGTCTCTCACATTTTGTCTCCCTTCTTTTCCTTGGTATCCTTTGGAAGTGTTGCCACAGTATGTACTTTTTTTAAATTTACATACTTACTTAGTCTTCTTATGATTTTTATTTAACTCAAATTAGAACAAATTAATAATTTAAGTAATTAAATGCAAAGAATATAAAATGCTCAAAGATAAAGTAAGTGCCAAATAAAATGCGATAAATGAATATTTAATTTATAGGTGGCTCCAGCCAACAGTCGGTCTGAGAAGCTACTTTTATGGTGCTCGACTTACGTTTTTATTTCTTCTTCGAATGAAAAAAAAATATTTATTTTTATATTTTGACGAAAAAATATTGCAATGTGATTCCTTTTAAATTTAGATTTTATAATTTCCAATTTATGGGAATTGGATAGATGATATTTATTCTATTTCCGTATTTTAGAGTATTGTTCTCTAAATTGATTTCAGCATTAATTTAGCTGAGCAGGTTTGCTAATTTTAGTAATCGATAGGTACTCCAATTTCGGATAAAAGTTTCGCCATTTACCGTACAAGTGTGTTTAAACAGCACTTGAGTGTACAACGCCTTTAAGCTTTCCGACTTTAGTTTGCATTTAAATTCCTCATTTACAAGTTCAACATTTTTATGAGTTGCATAGATAATTTTTTCTTATAATTCGAAAAAATAAGTTAGCAATTTGGCTAATTGAATTGAAATTTAAGCTGAAATCATTGTTTGAGTTTTTTTTTTTTGAGTAAGTGAAGGAAAAATCTAGTCTTCTCACTTGTACTCATCGTAAAAATATATATTCTTACATTTTTCCCGGTGAGTGAAAATTATTAGTGGATGTTCTGCACTGAACCTAAATTGAATAATCTACACTGGTCTCATTTGGATGTCTTTTTTCATAATATATTGTGAAACTGTATCAACTGCTGTGTTCGAGTCTTTATGGAGCGCATCTTTAATTCTTGCATCCAACTTGTTCCAACATTGAGATTATACTAACTAAGTTTTTCAAACGCATCGTCTGTACAATTTACTTTTTCACTTCGGAACTAAGGTTCGATTTTAAATGTCTTTTGACTATAAAAAAAACCGACTGCGCCACTTAAGGTTTCTCAAACAGCTTGAGATATAAAAAAAAAAACATTTTTTTTATTTAAAACCTTTTTATTTGGATTGAATCTTAAGACTAACTTAACATTTCATTGCAATACATAATGACACCTTAGAATTTATTATTTTGCTAACAATGCAATTTTGATTTTATGTTGACTAATTCAGTTGAAACTTTTGGTTTTAAATTACAAATTCAGTCGTTTACAATTTTGGAATTTATTTTATTTGTTTTCTTTTTAACAATGCAATAATGCAATTTGATAGTAAAGCTATAATATAATAGCTAATAGGATCAACGTAATTCATGGGAGAATTTATGTTAGCTTTATGCTAACCAATATTGACTTTAAGTGATGTCGGCGGAAGCTTTGACATAACACGCGTGTGGCCTGGCTTACAGCAAATTTGGCAGGATATTGTTACTGCATTTGTAAGTCTTTGTTGAAATTGATTTCACTGGGTTTGAGAATTACCGTTTATTCGAGCTGCATGACTGCATGTTACGTTCGGTCACCGTGCTTTCGAATTGTCTTAGAGAAGAGTGAGGAACGGAGAGTCAGTCTCAAAATTAAAATAAAATATCCAAAAAATGTTTGTCTTTATAATTATAATCTTTATTTGTTTTATTATTATGCTAGACCTTCTCTCGTGGTGGACTTAACTTGACTCTTCAACCATTCTTGAAAAATCCATAATGATCATCCCCGCCACAAAATATATTTTTGCACTGCGGTGCAGGTCATTCGTATTTAACACACGCCGCTCTGGCTATAGGTTCCGTTTATAGAATTGCATGTTTCTCCTAGATGCTTACCTCCATTATCCGTAGATAATGGCTCCCTTTCCTCGACTAAATTGAATTTGACCTGTGGAACTATTAAAGATTTTTGTTTGTAATTTACTACGCACTTAAATTTTGATAGAAAGTCGTTTACTATTATACCGTCATAAGGTAGACTTATCTGATCGGCAAGTAGGTATGTGGAAAGGATGTTTCAAGATCATCGTGTGGTCTGCAGTCTTAAATTTCAAATTACCATAAATCATCCCCAGGGTTTGTAATGACTCCCCGACTATGGCTGATATTGTGTACAATTCATTATTGCTTTTTAAAGAACAAGTATTTTTTAAAAGAGATATGTCAATAAGTAACGTGTTATATTTTTTGTTTGTTGGACTAAACTGTAGACGTATCGTTGGCTCTCTGAATTCAGGACAGAACGATACGTGGAACTTAAAATTTAGTTCTTGTTCTGGTGTATATTGACTAAAGTAATTATTCGAGAGGGATTGCCGCTTGTCTCCTCCCAAACACATTCGTTTTCCGAATACTGTTGCTGAGGGTAAAAGTCCTCGCCCGAGTGCCAATTACTATATTCTGGTGTTATGTTGTAGTGTCGGACATTATTTTTAAACGGATTTCTTCTACTATCCCCTTCTTGATTATTGCTATACGAGGGTGTTTGATTTGCGTAGGCTCTACAATTGCTTATCGAGTAATTGGGTTTTTTACAATAATCACAGGCCAAAAAGTGCGTTTCCTTTTTCACAGATTTATCCTTAGAAAAACTGGGAAAACGCGTGTTTTTGTAACAGGTATCTTGTGTATGCCCTGTAATGATTTTGGTCCGATATTAATTAACTGCCTCACCTACTAATCTATGGGGGATATTAGTTATATAGGCTTCCCCAAGCCGAAATGTATGTTGGCTAAAGATCCCATCTGTTTGATTTTACTGAAAAAAGAAAAGAAGGCTAAAGATCCGATGTTCTACTTTTAACTCTCAAATCGAAATTGACTTTATTTAACAAAACTTAGGCTATTTATACAAAACATTTTACTTACATACTAAGAACTTAAGCCTACACTTATTCTCACCTAAACATACATACAATATTTATTCTATATTCCAAATATCGGGCAACATACTTACTATGTCATTAAATTAATAGCCAATATGCATGCCTCTTTCACAATGCACAAATACATTCAGTCATAAACACTGCAGTGCATTGAACCTAGTAAGTAGGAAGATACATTATTTTATTTATCCGGAATAAAAGTAATCTGAAACGTCAGTGGCATTGGAAATACTATTAGGTAGTTTGTGCAGCGCATGAGGTAGATTCTCATGGCCATGAATGAAATGCGAGTGTAGTGCATTTAAAAATAGACTGGTCATTGTGAAGTGCACCCTGAATAGGGATTCAATGACCAGTAATAAAAACAGAATATAATGTTGGAATTGTATATGCACTACAGCCCCTTCTTACCACAGATATTTCAAAACCTTGCCGTTTGGCTATTAACGGGATTCGTATAGTGAGAAAAGGAAGAGCTGTCGTTTATACGAGCGGCATGACCTTCAGCATGGGCTATGATTTTTTTTAGTTCTACCCCCATATGCTTAACCTGCTCGTTCTTCAAACCATCCTCAAAAACGTGGATTGCTAGCTTCCGATTTCCTGCTACAAGGAATGCTCTTACAGTGTCATCGCTGGTTGTGGCAAAAGTAGCGGAGTTAAGACAATTAAGGGCTGCTAGACCACGCTCCCCCATGGTAACAAGTTCATTGTGAGCCGATGACTAAGTTTTCACTTTTTTGAATTCAGCCTCTAATTTTTCTTTTAGGCCCTTCCAAGTAAGGATAGTGTGGTGTTGTGTCAACTCAAAGGCAGAACCATGTAGCCTAGTTTTCACAATTTCCAAAAATGTCGGTTGATCAGATTCTTTGATTGAACAGAAGAGGATATCATCTCCGCATGATAGGAACTTAGCCAATTCTTTTGGTTTTCCATCAAAAACAGGAATGATGTTTAAAACATCAGTTATCCCTATTTTTATGTCCATTTCTATATTCTTTTTTACAATCTATTCAGAAGCATGAAAAGGCAAATTTGTAAAGAGATCAGAAATAGTGTTGGCCTCTTTAGTTGCCTTTCTCGTAATTTGTAAACGAGGAATTTTCGTAACAAAATCGGAATTATAGGGGAAAAAAAAGTTAAGGAAAAGGAATGACGAAATATATAGGTACAGCAAGAAATAAGTTATGTCTATATAATATAAATATTACTAAAAGTATTTTTTTTTTTCCTTACAAGACAATTATGTGTTGCGATATTATTGATGCTGTTGTTTCGACTGTTGTTGTTGATAGAATTGCTCCAGGTGTTGTTGTTGTTACAATTAATGTTGTTGCAATTAATTTAAGAAACTAATTAATTTTTTTCCCAACGTTTCACCGGTTTCTTCAAGGGTTATATTTATTTAATCTTAAAAAAACAATTTGAAATAATGGCTTTGAATTAAATGCTTGTATTTGATATTGCACTTACTTAAAGTTTGGTTTTGGCTACATATGATATCGATTATTTTGCTAATAAAATATTAATATATAAAATAGTTAATTGTCATTAATACTTTATGGAAACTTTAACACTGGAAAATTTACACATAACAAATTAACAAGACTAAATTTAGACAAAACATAGATTTTTAACCTAATATCACAGATTGCTTATTACGGCTATGCCAACTCTATAACTGGCGCTTATATATCATCTGTGTCCTGATTGTGGTTCATTGTCTTTTTTATATTTTGTTGAATACGCAAAATGCTTTTTAATAAAAAAAATCGATTATTACAGCTATTTTCTTACAATTCTTGATCATACCAATGTGTTGTGTTCCGGGATTAAAAACACGACAAACAATTTATATGTTTTAAATATCTAATTTATTTATTCTTAATTAAATAATTATAACTAATTACGTAGAGAAAAGCAATCGACTTGGCTAGCGGAAGGTTATGTCCAGAAGACCTGTTTTGTAACTTCCTCAAGTCTTGTTCGTTTTAGTACAAGTTTAGTAGTCTGAATAAGGGTATTGCCAACATCCCCCCTGTTATGTTAGACGTAGTCTTGGGTGTAATTTTCGTGCCAACCAGGTGGACGTCGAACTCTTGTGGATTTGCCAGAAGAGGACCCTGTTGAAATGGGGTGCTGCTGACTTCTATCTGGTCTGACTAGTTGAGGAGAGCATATATTTCTTCCTTGAAGATCGTCATGTTCTTCCGTTGAGTCTTGAATCGGTTGAGGTGGAGATGAAGGTGGAACTGGATTGGGACTACATGGTGATGGTGACTTAACTCTCGGTTGTGATGCTGATGAAACTGTATTTTGATTACTTGCATCCGGTGTGACAGAATTGTACCTGTCAAAAAGATCAAAATATTCATTAAACGCATATGTGTTTTTGTTACCCATTCTGTTTTCAGCGTAACGAAAACGAAGTTGATTAGTGTGCATTCGCCTTAAGCATGTTCGACCATCTGACTGCAGGCTTACATCGTAGTTGACATTTCCTTTTTTGTTGACAACAACAGCTGGAATCCAAAAACTTTTGTTTCTTTTGAAAACGTTTGCGTAAACTGGATCTCCTTTACAGAAACTGCGATGTTTTGCTTTGTTGCTTCGGTTAAACTGCTCTTCCATCTGTGTGTTGCGGCTGGATAAATGTTCCTCGGGTTTCTTTAAAAGATCGATGTTGGTTCGCATCTTCCTTCCGATGAAACATTCAGCTGGTGACTTGGCATCTGGAGCATTTCGGTTCGGTGTTGATCGGTAGGCTAAAAGAAATTCCTGAAGATGTTCGCTATCCGTCCCTCCGTCTTTGTTTTTGGATAGTGCTCTCTTCAGCGTATCAACGAAACGCTCTGCTTGCCCGTTGGATTGAGGGTGATACGGAGCTGTACGAGTGTGTTTGATACCTCTGGATTTGCAGAAAAGTTCGAATGTAGCATTCACAAACTGAGTGCCATTGTCGGATACTATTTCATGTGGCTGACCAAAAAGCGAAAAAAATTGTGTTAGCTTTTCGATGACTGTAGCATAAGTGATGTTTTCTGTTTGGTAAATCTCTGGATATTTGGAGAAAGCATCTACGATCACCAAATAATATGTAGAGTTGATCGGGCCTGCGATGTCAATGTGTATACGTTGCATGGGTGACGTCGGTATTGGCCATGATGATAGCAGGGTTTTTACTGGAGTTCGAGCTGCTGTTGCACAACTGTGACACTGGCGAACCCAAGTTGTTATGTCCGCATCTATTGTGGGCCAATATACAAATGATCGCGCGATTTCTTTCATGCGAACTATCCCTTGATGCCCTTTGTGGAGTTGAGTTAGAACTCGCTTGTAGAAGATAGATGGAATGACGATGCGTTCGCCATATAACAGGCAATTGTCCACAATTGACATTGCATCTTTTCGGTTGAAAAATGCTGATAGGGTTTTGTCTTCAAGTTTGTGAGGCCACCCATTGCGGATATAGTGCTTGACCTGTTGCAAAATTTTATCTTTTTGTGTAGCTTGACTTACCATGTGAAAATTGATTGGTAGTGACTGAACATTGTCCTGTAGAACTGTCTGGACCTCTAATTCAAGTCTAGCGCTGGCCACAACAAAATCTTCTTCGGGTTTTCTCTGATTGCTGATAAGGCGAGAGAGAACGTCAACGTATCCGAAATCGTGTGTTGATGTGTACTGTATGTTGAAATCATAAGACATTAAAGTTAATGCCCAACGTTGAAGTCTGTTCGCCGTGTGCGTTGGTATCCCCTTTTTTGATCCGAAAATCGAAAGCAGTGGTTTGTGGTCGGTGCGAAGGATGAATGTTCTTCCGTATATCATTCGGTGGAACTTTGTGACTGCGAAAATTAAAGCCAGTGCTTCCTTTTCAGTTTGGCTGTAACCTTTTTCAGCTTCTGTGAGTGAGCGAGAAGCGTGGTAAATAGCCTTTTCTGTTCCATCCGTCATGGCGTGAGAAATACGGGCACCGATTCCAACAATTGATGCGTCTGCAGCTACGACTATCGGGAGTGCTGGATTGTAGTGGGTGACAACCAATTCTGATGATAGAAGAGATTTGAACTTCGCGAAACTTCGCTTGCATTCTTCTGTCCATAACCATTTTTTGTTATTTTTGAGAAGCTCGTCCAAGGGTGCTCGTAGAGAACGCATCTCATTGATGAATTTGCCGTAATAGTTTACGGCTCCTAGAAACGATCGAAGTTCACTGATATTTGTTGGTGGCGGTAATTGCTTGATGGCGGTAAGTTTCTGTGGATCGGGTCGAAGTCCTTCATGACTGATAATGTGTCCTAAATATTTGCACTCTTGAGAGAAGAATTTGCATTTGTCCCAATTGACTGTGAGACCGTATTCTGCAAATCTTCTAAGAACTTCTTCTACTGCCGTGATGTTTTCGCTTACCGTCTCTGTTGCTACCAAAATGTCGTCGATGTACGTTGATGCTTCTTGAATTCCGGCAAGAATGGTGTCCATTGCTTTTTGAAAAGCGCCGGGGGCTGCTTTGACTCCTGGTGCGAGCCTGTTAAACGTGAAAAGGCCGCGATGTGTGTGTATGGTAAGTATTTTCTTAGTCTCGTCGTCGACTTCCATTTGTAGATAGGCATCTGATAAATCTATGCGCGTAAAACATTTGCAATTTGACATTTTTGCAAAAATGTCTTGAGGCAGTGGCAGCGGATGACTGTGGGGTTCCACGCAGGCATTCAACCCTGTTGAATAATCTGCGCAGATGCGGATGGCCCCATTTGCTCGTTTAACAACGACTATAGGAGCTGCCCAAGATGAGTAGTTAATGGGTGTGATTATGCCAGCATCCTGAAGTCGGTTGAGCTCCTTGTCTATTGATGGCAAGGCGGAATAAGCTACCTGTCTTTTAGGAATAAAGACTGGTTTCACATTATCTTTGATTTGTATGTTTATTTTGAATTTTGTACAGTGACCGGGACCATCACGGAAAACTTCTGGGAATTTGTTCTTGATTGACTTTATGATAGAACCTCTCTGGGCGGTGTTTATTGTTTTGCAAAAAACACTAATTGGTTTCTCCCAAAGGTGAAGTTTTTCCATTAAATCTACTCCAAATATGTTGAGATTGCTGAGTTTGGAAACGTAGACTGTGCTGAGATGACGACTTTCTTCGAATGTGATTTGAGCTTCGAATTCACCGATGATTGGAATTTGATTCGATGAAGCGTCTCTGGCTGTGTGATGAGTGTTGATGATGACTGGGGACCCGATTGATGACCACGTTGATTTTGAGATGATCGTGATGTCTGAACCCGTGTCAATTTGAAGTCTCACACTGCTGCCATTTATGTTGATGTTGATATACTTCCGATTTTGTGCCAAAATGTGTTGATTGACAGCAAAAACACGATTGCTTTTTGTTGAAGGTACTCTTGAAAACCTGGTGTGCTGCTTCTTGGATATATTGGTTTTATTGATCTCTTGCTTTAGTTGCTTGCTAGAGCAAGGACAATAACCGTCTTTGTGGCCAATTTTGTTGCATTCTCGACACTTGTGCTGCAAGTAAGTGCAATCCCTCGAGAAATGCATGCTGCCACAATTCCAACATGGTGTTCTGGGTTTTGTGCTATTAACCTCGTGGCTGTTTTTTCTCTTGGCTCGGCTAGATGGACTATGGTTGCGTTGAGTCTGTTTAGCAGCGATGTGTTGAACTTTTGAGTTCCCAGACTCAATCATGTATGTGTCTTTTTGCAGGTTCTTGCAACGAAGAATTTCGGAAACTAGATTGTCGACTGTGATGTCTTTCTCCTTGTCCAAAAGAGGAAGAAGTTTGATGCGTATGTCAGCATCAGTTAGTGACTTGAGTCCCATCACATAAACTATACATTTGAGTTGATTCATAGTAAATTTATCTAGCTCGAAATTTTCACAACATCGATTAACCTTTGCTGCAAAAGTCACATAATCGTCAACATCGCTTTTTGCCATTTGAAGACATCTGAATCTAGCGGCGAAAACTGATTCGGTGCGACCAAACAATTTTGAGAGTTTGTTCACCGTTTCTGCAAAACTCAATTCTTTGGGTAGCTTTGGTAGAATGTAGTCTACATACTTGTCATGTGCTATAGGATGAATTTTGCGAAGTAACAATCTGACCTTGCTTGCATCGTCGAATTCTTTGGCGTCTTCTGCAAAAAGATCCTCGTAGCGCCTGTACCACACTGGAAATGTTTGTCCGTTCTCTGGATCATGGTGAAATTCATTGATGTTCTTTGCTAATGCATCCATTTTCAACTCTGTTGCTGTAGTTCCCATCGACATATTAATTATTTTCTCAAGCAGGGCACTGTTTTGAGAGATAATCTGAACCAGAATGGGGTCCATGGCTGTCGGCTGAATTGATTGGCTGGCTGGAGGTTGAACTGGCGGATTTGGTTGATCATTCGGCATGATGGAATGAGGTTAGTTTGCGGAGAACAAATGTGATCTTTAAAAATCTTTGCAATCTTTGCAAAATCCTCGTCGCCACTTTGTTGTGTTCCGGGATTAAAAACACGACAAACAATTTATATGTTTTAAATATCTAATTTATTTATTCTTAATTAAATAATTATAACTAATTACGTAGAGAAAAGCAATCGACTTGGCTAGCGGAAGGTTATGTCCAGAAGACCTGTTTTGTAACTTCCTCAAGTCTTGTTCGTTTTAGTACAAGTTTAGTAGTCTGAATAAGGGTATTGCCAACACAATGAATGAGACAGTCCGCTTTTGTTCGCCAGTTTTTCAATCGGATAAATACATACCTCATACATTCCTGGTTTCCCAAATACCATAGAGTTATCATGAGCTGCTATTCTATCGACGTGGACTCTCTTCCAGGTCCATAAATGTGTTCGTCCATACCGTGAATTTTACAACAACAAGGTTTCAAATAAATCAGAATTCATGGGAAAATGCTGTCTAAAAGTTTTGTCGGAAAAACGCCCTATGTGTTGGGTTTCTTCGCTATATGTATAATGTTTTATCTTTAAGTTTGTTATCCAGCATGTCGCACCTCTTACATGTATCTGAACGAGGTGGCCCAAAGATGTAATTAAGCTTCAAGTCCAGTCTCTAGTATGTGTTGCGATAAACCGGTAGATTCTCTTTTATTTCTAATGTTAGCTTTGTGCTCCGTTCATCTTGTCTGCAGTGATCTTTTTGTTATTCCAATATAGATAAAATTGCACGTTTCCCCTTCCTTATCACCGCATCCAATTTCATAAACTACATACGTCATGTTGTTGATTTTTCTCTATTTTTGTTTTTGTGTTGTTAAATAAATGTCTCATTGTGATGTTTGGTCTATGGGCAAATGATATTACCTGTTAAGTTGGGAATATAAGTACTAGACCCTTTTTAACGAATAGAAAATGAACGAGTATATTGAGATCTAACTTAAAACTAATTCGGAAATATAAAAACTTATTCAATCTTATTGCAATACCAAAAATAATGATATGTTTTCTAAGTACTCTACCAAAGAAACAAAAAAACTGAAGCACCCTTTTTAGTACTATGACTTTGATCGATAAAACTCGCGTATTTTCGTAATAATACAAGGATCTTACCTTCAAGGTACTCGATGGAGGTACATGCTCATCCACTAAGAAAAATTAAATGGGATAACGACCGTCCTGGGAAACTATATCATATCACGTACACAAAGTTTTAGAAATTTTGCCTATAAAAAGTTACTTATATAAAAAATTACATACACAAAAAATTCTTTTATTTTCGTTTTATACCACTCGGCTAAATTTGGATCTTTTTCCATTTTCGTTTCAATTATTTGCAATCGTTTCAAAGCCATGTTGTAACTCCAGGCTGAATCTGCACTTCATCACTTTTCTACAGAAATCCAGTTCGGTCGTACAAATAAGGCACGGCACCAGAGTTTTCCAAGAAATCTTTTAGATTTGAGACGGTAGTGCTAAAAGGTATGATTTCATTAATTCGGGAATCAGTTATAGTGGGGAATGATTTGGCCTTAGTTCTTCTCTTAACTTCTCACCAAAACGTCTGACCGTCCGAAGCTATTTTCTAATTCGAGCATAATAGCACTAACACTGCTCGAATGAATTAATAAACTCTCTACTTTAATTTTTGCAATACCTTTAAGTCTTTTGCAGGCGTGTTTTCAGGTGGCAATGGCACAGATTTATATGTATGGAATGGCAAGCAATTAGAAAATGGATACGTATCTTGGGGAATATTGCTGATGTCATGAAATGGCGGGTTGGTGTTGAATGAGGATGCTGTGGACGGCAGTGAATGATGATGTGATGGACGGGACGGCAGTGAATGATGATGTGGTGCACTTTGTGGCAAAAAATGATGAAGTTGGGAACGTGGCGGCAGAAAATTAAGGCGTGGTGGATGAGACGCCGGCGGCATTATGATCATATTGTTTTGATGTTGATTGCAGCTGCTGCTGAAGGGCAGCTTTTTCCGCTTCGGATTGACCGAGGGACAGCATTAGTTAGTCGACTTTGCTTTTCAATTTATCCAGTGAAAGCAGATCTTGCTGAAAGGTTTTTTCATGTTCTTCCACAGAAGTATCGAGGTCTTCCGATAGTGTCTCGGACGACACTTTCGGCTATCCGTTTCTGCCTTTTCGCGGCATTATTCCAAATTCTTGATTCGGCGTTGGCGACGAAGATATAAGAGATATAAAACTAAAAATGATTCGAATTATAAAATGAGCTCTTACTTTTTTAGGTTAGAATTTCCGCCAATAATTTGCTCATCGACCACGCACCACTATTGACAGATAGGAACTTTTAAGGTGGAAACATTTATTATTAAAGTTAATAAAAATAATTTATGCGTCTCAAGTGTGGTAATCCCACTTTTCGTGTAAAAAACTATTTTCGTATTCGTTTATATTATTTATTGCTTTTTTTTTTTTGGTTTTGATGAATTCTTCTTCATCTGTTTGGAAAATCTGTGGTTGTTGCTTAAGAGATTTAATAGAGTCTCGGAATCCTTATGGCGTTTTATATTTCCTATATTGGTTGTTATAAATTTGGCACAATACATACAAAATGGTTTGTCTTCGCCCTGTGGTTTTGTTTTTTTTTTCCCAGCCACGGATATACTTATCTGGAGCCATATCGTGCGGAACTTTTGTTTTCATTTATAACACCACGTTCGTGTGTCTGTGATGGTCAAGGGTGTGATGTAAAAAATAAACTTTTTGCTAATGCAAACCATTTTTTTATCACCCAGCGGAGGTTTTCGGCATGCTGGCAATTGTGCGGCTAGAGCTCATTCTAGGTGTGAGATTCTTTCCGCTTAAAGGGTATGAGGAAGAGGAAAGGCATATTTGATTTGATAGTAAGCACTATCGATTCTTCAAAAAAACAGCCAACCATATTATAAAGTTTGGTGGTAAGCGTACCTATGAGGACTAAATCAGCATAGGAGCTTACTACCGTCCGAGGGGACTTCTACAACTTAAGGCGATTGATGGTGACATTGCAGATGAAACTATGGTATGCGCTTACTGTGATGACGAAGTCGAAGGATGGTCGAAGACGCAGGTGAGTATTGTAGTCGCAGTGGGCTACTGGCTACCACCGACAAGCACTTCTTCACTAGAAATGCACACAAAGGGCGGGTGCATATAATGATCGCCAATATCAAAAAAAATTCTGTGCACTTCCAGAACACGAGCACCGCAATGTGCAACTGGGTGCACCAACTGTTGGGTTGGTACTGCAAAAACGACCGGCCGGGCGCGTCAAATAAGCGCCGATCTTTGCTCTTTTTTTTTGCGTTGAGTGAGCTCGTTGCAGTGCCTTAATTGAGGGGCTACCAAAAATGGTAATTTGGGTGGATTGCAAGAAATAGTTGCAACATGTGCCACCTCTCACAGGTGTAACGTGGCTCGTTGTTCTGTCTGCTTTTAGTTTTCTTTCTGTTTTAGTTTTGTTATCACTGTATTTTAATTTTGCCTTTTTTTCAGTATTAGTTTTTCTTTTGGTTTTATTTAAGTTTTTTTTTTCTTATAAAGGAAACGATGGGAGATTGATGCGTTCTCCACGATGACAAAAAGTAAAAAGGAGGCAATATGGCGGTCTGAGAAGTTTCCAGAAGATCTGGTTCGTTTAACGAAGAAAAAAATCTTTCGTTCAGTGAACGAAAGTAAAAAAAAAAAGAAATGCTGCCCAATAACATTTTTTGGTGTGCGTTCGGTAAATAATATATATCTATATATATATATTATATATATACATAAATAATATATAGACAATTGCGAAATATTTAGGCTACCGATACACATTTTTAAAGGATCTATTGGCCATACATGGTCTATTTTGCTTCGATTAGCCAATTTTGATGTTGATGGTCTTGTTGGTCCGGATGAAGAAGGAGAACGTACGTTTTTTGATCGCTTTGAAAAAGATCTAAGGACAATAAGAAACAATTAGAATCGAATGGCACAAATTCATTTTGTTAACCTACGCAGAAATCGATTCATCTGTCCAAAAACATTTTTCAGAATCAGAAACATCTTTATCCTCAACAACGTGCTGTGTATGTAACAAAACATTTGGGGAAACCGATAACTTATCAGTTTTTGCAGTTTTCATAAGGGACCTGTAATGGATTTTATTGTTATATATCTATTAAAATAAAAAAAACTCATGAATCTATATATACTTTTCCATTGATTTTTATTTTTGCTTGTCTAATGCAGATTTTGTATAAATAGCTGTATTAACACCAGAAAAGCAATAAACTTTAGATAACATAACACTGACACGTGAACCGAAATCTTTCTGCCAAATTGATTGGCGTATAAGCAGATGATCATGGTGAATAACATACTTTTGCACTAGTGTACGTGAAAAACTCATCTATGTCCAATAGTGTGCCATTCATGTTTGTGAAATTCAGATTGTGGAATGTGGAACTTGGAAGTGCACTTTCATGGAAAATATGCAAAGTGATGCCATCTCTACATTTTTTTTTTATATTTTTTGTATGAAGAACGAATTCGAAAAACCAATACAAATGGCAATACAAAAAGGAAAATGTATAAAAGTGTGCAGTACGGCAGTACCAAGCTAAAGCAATACCGATATGCTTTTTTTGCAGTACGCTCGACATTGGTCGGCATTGGGGTTGTACTCTTATTGTATGTGCGTTTTTGCCATTGTGGGGCAGCGTTGTTGCAGTGGTGATTACAACCATAATTATTGCTTTTCTTTCCCTACCTAAATGGATCTTGCTCGCTAAATTGTCCTTTACTTTAGGTCTGTTAGCTGAAGTAATTGTCTATAATCATTTTGTCTTTGTTGTGCAAAGTTGTTGCTGTTACCGTAAGGTTGTCTAAATCTTTTGGGTTGAGAGAAAACAATATTTTTAGGAGTTGCCCATTCAAGCCTGTAATAAATATGCGTAGTGCAATACGTCTATCTATGGAGTTCAGTTCTTTTGTGACTTCAGAATGGGGTCGTTTTATTGATAGCATTGTAAAAGACTAACAATGAAATATTCCCTTGTCGTAGAACATTCAATTCTTGTTCTATTACATGGATGGGACGTTTATCCGCTTATGCGAGGTAGGTAAACGTCTAATTATGAAGTACTTACCAACATTCTGTTGTCCTAGGCTTTATATTTTGTTTTCTGGCTATTGTCCTCTAAGGCCTGTAACACAAAACTACAAGTAAGCTGGCTCTTCTACAAGTGTAATGGGCGAACATTACTAGTGGCAAATTATATGATTTCCCTTTTTCTGTAACACAATGCTACAAGAATTAATAAAACAAGTTAAGTTTTATATTTTTTAAAAAGACTTGTGGACTATATCCTTTATTATATCTTCTTAAATGCCTACTTAAACTATCTAAATACTGATGTCTATAACACTAATTTAAGAGTGCCTTATTTCAAATAACAAAAACAAATTGTTTTTTTATTAATTCAAAACAAATGTGTACATAGAAGTCTTACACAACTGAAAATAATATCTTATGTTCAAAATACGAAAATAATCTTAATAAATATTTTTTTTTATAATGGTTTGCACTGTGATAAGAAAATTTTTGAGCAAAAGTTAACAGTGATGGAGGAAGGCCAAAAACCCCTTTCACAACTCTCAATAGTTCTTTTGATTGCATTATAGCATCAACTGTTGAAATATTTAAATTATTATTTCTCAGGTCATCTTTAGTTAAATTTAAATTTGAGAAACACCTTTCAGCTGTTGCACTGCTATGTGGTTGGCTACATAAAGGCTCGGTCAAACAGAACGCGTTTTTACGCCGCGTTTCACCGCCGCGTTCAAACTTAGCGTTGTATTACATTGCAATACATGTCCCATGTCACACTGAACGCGTTTTTGACGCCGCGTTGAATTCACCATGGCGTTGCAACGCGGCGGTGAAACGCGACGTTGTGTGAAATTACAGATTATTTCTAACGCTGCGGCAGTCAAAGGAATTTTAAATTTTTTCAAGATGGAAAAATTAATTGAATTGGTGAGAAATTACCCACGTCTATACGATATGGGTGATAAATCGTATAAGAACATTGTTTTACATACATATTTAATTATTATTATTGAAATACGAGACAAATTTGTCTCTCATCATAAATGCCGGATTGATAGGTCTTCTGTTTGTTGGCCTTCGAGATGTGCGACTCTTCTTTTTTTTTTAATTGGCATGTACCCAAATTCTTTTTCTTTTACGAAAATTTCGTAAAATTGGATGTAGAAGCAATAATTCCCCCTCCGAATCTGAGCTGCTTGAAATTAGTTTTGTTAAGGAATTATTGTTTCGTTTGTTGATTGCTATTGTTTAAGCTATCTGTTTGACGTCCTCTGACGCGGCGGTTGCAACGTCGCGTCAAAATAATCTTACCGTCGCGTTAAAAAATCTTAACGCGGCGTTGAAAACGCGTTCTGTTTGACCGAGCCTTAAAGTAAGTATGTAAATACATAAGTTTTCAAATGAAGGCTTTCCACTAAAATTTTTAGCTATCTTCAAATTTACCCAAAATTGCACGTATGTCCTCATCGAAATATTGATCTAATTATTTTTTTGAACCTACCATTAGCTTAAATTCATCATGTAGAAGTTTTAAGTGTTTAGTGAAAAAGGAAAATGCTTAAGCAAATGTACAATGCACGGAACATTTCTTTTGGCAATTTCATATGGATTTAATAATTTTAAGTATCCAATTTTGTTGTCAATTTTTAAATTAAATCTTTCAGAGAATTGCTCAAGCACTTTTACATAATATTGGCATAGTTGACGTTTGATTTTTTTCTAAAGAATTATTGTCAATGTTTGAGTTGGAACAAAATTCTTCAAATTTCAATCCAAAATACATTGAAGCATATGGAAAATGATTGTCTTCATTTTGGAAATCTAAGTTAATTGAAATCAATTCAGGTTTACAAAAATATTTGAGAACCTCCAAAACAAATTCTTTAATAGCCTTATCAATTGAATGTACCTTGGTACTTTCGCTTTGAAATATTTTATTTAAAATATTGAGTTTTTCTAAAATGAACGAAAGAATAAGAAGATGCAAACGATTTTCAACATTGCTCAAAAATTCTAAGATATTTGCAGCACTAGGCGATTTATTTTCAAAAGTAACTATTACCAAGGTCCAAATTGAACTGACTCAATTATAACTTAAAATCTAACATTATGAATTTGTTTCTCTCTCGTCGCCAATGTAAAATGCATCCTTCCTCGGCTATGACAATTTATTTCTTCTTTCTTACCTTCAGTTATGCCAGATACTCATCGTATCTATTAGATTTCATTTCTTACAAGCGAGTTTTTCGTATCCAAATAAAATATTTCTGTTTAAGTTTTCATATGCAATTTTTTTAAACTTCTTTATAAATAATTTCATTAAAATCCGTTAAGCCGATAATGAGAAAATCTAGAAAAATGGTTTTATGGTAGGTACAGTCAGAAATGTGTTGATTAAATTTTTTTTATTCAATTATAGTTCGTAGAAATAAAGCAAACAAAATGTTTCTTATCAAAATTCTGGGTTCCGTTTTCGAAAAAATACGATTTTCAGTATTTTTTTTTAAATAAAATATAAAAAGTTTCATCCATCCATCTCATAGTTAATGTTAAATAACTGTTAATTATATTCAAAAAAAAATAAATATTGGGTTTTCGAAAGTTTCAAGTTTCAATTTTTTTTTAATTAAAAAAAAAAGTTTTTAAAATTTCTCTTACACAAAAATTTGATCAAATCAGTTGTACCATTTGCGAGATAATCGGAAACAAAAAAAGATGGTTAGGATCTTACGAACTTTTTTTCAACCGTTAGCTAATTTTTCCTAAACATTTTTTTTTTAATTTGTGGATAATAAGTTTGCATGTACCGTTATTAGATCTTAAAAAAAAAAAAACTTTAAGTATATGATAAATAATGAAAAATTGTTACAAATATCCATACCTTTCATATTTGTTTGTTCATGAAAACGGTAAGCCCTTCAAAAGAAAGGTACGTAATTAAAAAAGCAATATTTCTTTATCTTTAACTAAAAAAATATAATTTTTTACTTATCGCTGTTTTGAACTGGACGTGCTTTTGATGTTTGATGTTTTTAGTACCTAAATACAAAAACAGAATATCAAAACAAGACTGTTTAGCGTATAATTGCTAACGTATTTTATTTTTTACCAATTTGAAGTCAACTTACCTATAAAAATATATAAAAAAATTTAAGAAATCAATTTTATTTACATAAATATAAACCAATTATTTTTTTTATATATACAAATTATCTAGCAATCGTGGCTAGAATAAAAGTATACTCTGTTCTATTTATGTCATGTTTACTATGTTTATATATAATTAAGATTAACATTAAGAACTATGCAAACTCGAAATAAGAAAATAAGAAATAATAAATCTTTTATAAAAAAAATTACTTATGTATTATTTTAATCAACAATAAAGATTCATGTTTTATCAAATAAAAGACAATTTACAACAATAACAACTTACTGATATTTTTTGATAATAATATATGTAAATCCATAATAATATCTATGAACAATATTGTAAGATATATAAAATTATAATGAAGTAGATCAAAAGAGAATTTTGTATGTATCCTTTTTTTAAGCGGGAGTCATTTAATCATTTTTTAGTTCTTAAATAAATATACAGGGTGATTGGCATAAGGTGTGACAAAAAGCTAGGGCGTGTAGGTTGGACTTAGACAAGAAAAAAATCGTATGGGAGGGGGGGGTCTATTTCCCCCCGCTTAGGCGGGAGGGGCAATTTAAGAAAAAAATCACTTAAAACAGAAAAAAAATTATTAAAAAATAACGGTGATACCTACAGAGTAATGCTATATCATTTTGAAAAGCCAGAAATACATTCTTTAATTTTGTTTTTAAATAAAGTTGTTCGAGTGAATAGTTTTTGAAAAATTAATTTTCAAAATCAAAATTTTGAAAAAAAAAATGAAATTTTTTTTTTTAAACAATTTTTTTTCAAAATTTTACGTAATTAAGTATTATTTTTTTATTCAATATTCAATACTCTTTTTACTTTTTGATCAAACACAAAAAACCGGATGTCAAAATGTTTTGTAGTTTTTGAGAAAATCAAAAATAACAAAAACTACTTTTGTTCTGAAAAGCCTTTTATTTTAGGTTTTACGTTTTTGGATTCTTATGTAGGTGAATTTACGATTGAAAGGATTAACTTTCTTTTTACTATTCTTTTAATTATCGTCTTATAAGCATACAATAATGTGACAAAGTACTGGATTAACCATATTTCACACATTTTTTCATTGAGAACACCTGCGTGAGAGCATTGGTTTAAAATTGACCTGCCACTTTTTTATTATGGTGGTGTCGGCTTGGCTTAGGTGCATTTACGAAAGAAAGGATTAACTTTAAATAAACAGTAATTATGTATTTTATCTAAATATGCATGTATTTATTATTTAAATTGATTTCAAGATTCAGGAACATTTTTGTTCTTATTTCGCAATTGCATTTTTCTGTCACTAGTTAGGGCGTGTAACGCTGCATTATTTAAAAAACATTCGCAGATCAATATTAATCCAATGCTCTCACGCAGGTGTTCTCAATGAAAAAATGTGTTATTGTATGCTTATAAGACTGGATAATAAAAAAATTTTACAAAAAAAGTTAATCCTTTCTTTCGTAAATGCACCTAAGCCAAGCCGACCCCACCATAATAAAAAAGTGGCAGGTCAATTTTAAACCAATGCTCTCATGCAGGTGTTCTCAATGAAAAAATGTGTGAAATATGGTTAATCCAGTACTTTGTCACATTATTGTATGCTTATAAGACGATAATTAAGAGAATAGTAAAAAGAAAGTTAATCCTTTCAATCGTAAATTCACCTACATAAGAATTCAAAAACGTAAAAACTAAAATAAAAGGCTTTTCTTAGAACAAAAGTAGTTTTTGTTATTTTTGATTTTCTCAAAAACTACAAAACATTTTGACATCCGGTTTTTTGTGTTTGATCAAAAATTAAAAAGAGCATTGAATATTGAATAAAAAAATAATACTTAATTACGTAAAATTTTGAAAAAAAATTGTTTAAAAAAAAAATTTCATTTTTTTTTTCAAAATTTTGATTTTGAAAATTAATTTTTCAAAAACTATTCACTCGAACAACTTTATTTAAAAACAAAATTAAAGAATGTATTTCTGGCTTTTCAAAATGATATAGCATTACTCTGTAGGTATCACCGTTATTTTTTAATAATTTTTTTTCTGTTTTAAGTGATTTTTTTCTTAAATTGCCCCTCCCGCCTAAGCGGGGGGAAATAGACCCCCCCCTCCCATACGATTTTTTTCTTGTCTAAGTCCAACCTACACGCCCTAGCTTTTTGTCACACCTTATGCCAATCACCCTGTATATAAAATATTAAAGAATATATATAATTGGCTCTTTTACTTGGTATACATAATTAATTTTTGCTTGCTGGTAAGTACTATTTCTTTACTGAAAAAGTTATTCTGTTAATATTAAAAGGTTTGTTCAAAACTTCACACCAAACAAAGATAATAAAGTAAAAATAATAAATGTTAAAAAATCAAAACCTATTGAAATGATATATGAAGCTCTGGATTTAGGCTGGTATTCACCGAGCGCTCATAACTTAAGAAGCTCATAAACCTATTCACCAAGCAATATTAGTGAAGATCTACGAGCGCTCTTAAAAGTTAGGAGTGGTCCCGACCACTATATAAAAGTAAGTCAAAATGAATTTTTTTTTACTTCAATGTTTTGTCAGTTCTGACGCAAAACATGAAATTATGACTTAAAATCAAAATTAGCGATGATAGCCCTCTTAAAATTGATATTAAGGGCTCAAACTTTTACGAAAATTTTTTTTTGTCATTCTGAATGATATTCTCGATATATCTTTCAAAAAAAAAAATAGTCAATTTTTTTGGCCCAGTCTAATGCCGGATATACATTGTTCAAATGCATGACAAGCATGTGCAAGTGTATTAGTGAAAAAGTCACACGTATAGATTGGATGTTGGATTGAAGCAAAATCAAAATCTTTTGATTTTCTTTCAATCTAGCGTCCTGCATTGAAGTAGTGTATATGCAAGATTGATGAATGATCATGCATTTATTGGTTCATTTGCGTATAGTACGTTGAAGAGATGAGAACACAGCACAACATAAGCACATATTTAAATATTAAAACAGTAAACAAAAATAGTATGATGAAATGGACAGACATAATAAAACAAATTACTCGCATAAAATTGAAAAAATTCAAAAGAAATCACAATTTTGCCGAAAAAAACTCACAAAGCGCAACGTCCTCTCACCACACCGTCGATGTAAAAATAAAAGATTGAAGACTCATGCTTGATATGTGTATATGCAATTTCAACCCCAAATTACCAATACACTTGCATATGCTTGTCATGCATTTGAACAATGTATACCCGGCATAATGTACATACATCGAAACACGGACATGCGAAAAATTACACAGCTGGTTACTCTTTTACTTGCTTTAACATATAGAACGACCAGACAAGTTTTTTTTTTTATTTGAAATTTGCACCAGAAAAATTATGGGAACCTGTTAACACATGCAAAAACATAGAAATGCAGATGGAAATGCTATAATATAATCTCCATTACTCGAGTTTCCTATAATAATCATTCATGAAGATCTCTGCCTTCTGGCCTTTTCTCTCTATTCAAAAAAATTAAATTTTGGATCTTACATCCCGTTTTTTGTGCAGAACTCGCATGAACTACCTATAGAAAGTCAAGTAAGATACAGGGTTTGTTACTTCCAAAACACCTGTTATTGCCAGAATAGTATCTTTGTATATAAAACCCATAGTACTATCAAGATGACGAAAGATTGTGGCGACATCTTAAGGCTAGGGACTGCAATTGCTAAATTTAATAATAAAATGTTCTCTTTGTTACTACTTGTTTTATATGTTATCCTACTCTCCTCCGTAAAAGCGTGCGCTAATTTCTTTGTCACCACCAGGCTAGCGTTCGCAATACAAAATCACGCTCCATGATAATACTATAGGTTAGTATTCCTTAAGCCAGATATACACTTTTCATGTGTGACATGCACATGCAAGTGTATTAGTAAATTCGATGTACATGCATGTACATCAAGCATGAGTCTTCAATCTTTTATTTTTACATCGACGACGGTGTGGTGGGAGCACCTTGCGCTTTGTTAGTTTTTTTGGGCAAAATTGTGTTTTTACAAATTTCTTTGAGATTTGAGTAATAGTGAAGGAATATCAAAAACATTTTGATATTCATACACCCAATCTATACGTGTGACTTTTGAGCATTTATACCTAAGCTAACAAAAAAAAAATGGACCAAAACCACTAATAACATCAAACTCAGATGCGTTTCTTACAGCTCCTGCAAAATACAAAGTCAAAAATACCAGTTTTGGTACTTGGAGACTACTTAATTTTTTCCTTTTAGACTACCCGGACCTCCTTTATAGAGCTCCTTGAAGGTAGCTCGGGAAATTGATCCCAGTCCAAATTCTGTCCAGCAGGAGATTAACAGCCCGATTCTCCCCAAAGTCAGTGATGCCTCACAAGTCACAAGAAGAGGTGAAAATGATTTTGTGACTTTTTCGAATTCTGCCGCTCAGTCACAACTTGTGAGAGTCACAAAAACAATCGAAACTGTGATCTCCTTCAGAGCAGGTCACAACTCTTAAATTTTTAAAGTTTCTTGGATTGAAATTCAGTAAGAAAATTTTCTAGATTTGTGAATAATTGTGAGTACACAAAAATGGAAGTGGACTTTGTTCTAGTGAATATTTTTGCTGATCTTTCCCACAAAAAAGAAAAGTAATATTATTCGGCTCTATTGAGGTAACCGTCGGAGCGGAACTTTCTCCGCAACGCATCCTTCGTCGGAGATTCAATTTCAGTTCGAAGTAGCTTTCATCGGAAGAAATTTTACAGAAATCCAGCGACGCATTGCGATGGATATAAATTTCAGACAGTGATGTGCTAATTAACCGATAAATTGAAAATGCGATATATTTTCGATAGTTTTTTATAAAATAAACACCATAAGCGTTTTAAATCATTAAAAACCGGTGATAGAGTGTAGTTTATTGTTTATAAAAAGTATTTTTTTAAATTATAATGCGCTAGCTTTTTTAAGAAATGTAATTAGATGCACCGATTTTTAAATCAAAACTATCGAATAAAGTCCCCTCCCTATTTCCAAACGTATGTTTTTTGTTTCCACTTGAAGTGTCAAAAAAAGAATAAATTGAAAAACAATATTTTATATTTTATTTGACTAATAGGTACTTTAATCACAATGGAAATATATCAATGCACAAAACAAAAGATCACGAAACTTTTTTTTCTATTCAAACATCCATTTGTCTTGGTCCCAATTAATTTAACTGATTGGGCCAGATCTTCACATACACAGCTACAATTCTGGTGTGCTTTTGGAGTTATCCGCTCATATTGTTGTGAATTTGTTTTTTCGTTCTGCCTAAGAAAAAAAGTCTATTATAAATAGGTAACACAAGTTAACGCAAAAATAAAGTTAATTTCTTTATTACTTACATTTTAATTAACTATTTCTCTAAAAAGAAAACACTTTCCGCAACAAGAACTTGTCGGACGATTTCGGAGAAAATTTTGTTTGGATGTGTTAGAAATAAGACCATTAGAAGTGCTTCATCGCACACAAATGGCATGCGTTGAATTTCGTCGGACAGAATTTCCGATCAGCTGATCGGAGAAATACCATGAAGCAAAATGTCTCCGATTCGTAGGAAATCGGAGAGAATTCCGCTCCGACGGTTACCTCAATAGGGCCGATTACATAAACAAAATTTTTTTTAAGAAACTAATCGTATCAAGAAGTTTACAGCGTCGACAGCTTTAAGAACATTGAGAGATACAAATGATCCATTCGCTCTCAAAAACAATACATTTATAAAGATTTTTCACGTTCCGAAAACTTTATGCAGTCGCCACGATTGTTTTCTTCTGAAAATGTTGTATTTATTATTTAATCATTTTATTGTTTAAAAATTATGTTACCTTGCATTTTGTAATTTCTTCATTTTGAATAATCAGCTGTTCAAATAATGACACTTAAAAATCTCACCATGCTGTGGTGAGTTTTGTTGTGAGTTTTCTTGTGACGATTAGGGGGAGAATACCAAAATGTTATCGAATCACAACAATCCTCACAAGGAATAGTCACAAGAGCTTGTGACTTGTGACTCCTCACAAGGGGGAGAATCGGGCTGTAAGTCTCCACGAAAAAAGGAAGGTGGCGACCCAGATCTACACTGGCAACCTGGCACCGATCGTACGGTAGCAATGAAACCTATATAGATATTTCCATATTTAGCACCAATATTTAATAAAACACTTTTTGTGAAAAACTCTAGGTAAATCCGACACGTAAGAAGGTTCTACTCAATCTTAAATAAACAAAATGTAAAATTAACGCAAAGGTAATTAACGTAAAGGTAGAAAATACTAGCCTTAAATATTTAAATAAACGTACTTAGGATTTATTCTTTTATTCACTTTTCAACAATAAACTTTAGTTTGTTCAGCCGTTTGGGTAAAGATCGGAATGAACAATTTTTTTTCCACCGTATTTGCCCACAAGTATACGTCACACGGCGGTAGCCGACTTGCAGCACTTTGTGTTCGATTAACACACCACTTATTTGTTCTTCATTTTAATTTAAATGATTTTTTCTATTAAATAACAGATGGCACTGATCCTGACACAGAATCTAGTACTTGTTTTCGCTACGAAGTATTCTAATATTAGCCGTGTTTTTTTGGAGAAGTTATCCGTAGTACAGTAGGATTTTATATGAATAACAAATACAACATCCGCAGTAGGATCACTGCCGATACTCGAATAAACGTCAAATCTCTATTCGCAGCAGGATTTCACTTCTCCTTTTATCGGCAGTGATCCTACTGCGAATGTTGTATTTGTTATTCATATAAAATCCTACTGTACTACGGACAACTTTTCCAAAAAAACACGGCTATTAGATAAACAAACGTCAACTTCCGCCACGCAAGAAATAGATTTGCGGATAAATAAGAGAGAGAGGTAAGTATAGTATCCCAAGTCCTAGGTATCCTAGTCCGAGGTTTCACCATATGAGGTGGGATTCAAGTTTTCACCATAATATCGTGATCAATGGTTTAAAGCGCGGAACAGATTGAACCAGCAACAGCACCGTCAACAGCAACAGCGGCCGCCATTAATTTAGAGCCAATGTATTTCAATTGTTCAACACACATTAGAACAGCAACAGCAACGCCAACAGCGTCGTCAGGCCAAAGTCCTAAATTTGCTGTTGCTGGTGCGGTGTTGTCAACTTTCCCACTGCAATATTCAGTGGCACCACAATGAAAAGCTTTTTTTTCCATATGAAATGTCAAGCAGATGAAATGACGTTGCTGGTGGCAATGTGTTTGAGAAATTTTTGATGGTCAGCGTGCTGTTTGCTGTTGACGATGCTGGTGCTGTTGCTGGTTTAATCTGTTTCGCGCATAACTCTTTTCATTAAACTTAACTCGTTATCTGCTGCGCTTACATGGGCCAAATGTTTGACATTTAGTCGACGAATTTATGACCGATGATTTCCTTGTTCTTTGGTCATTGTATATAATATATATCTTATAGTAATATCGAGAAGTCGAAAGATTGTGGCGGCATCTTCAGGCTACGGACCGCATTTGCTAAAATGTATCTCTGCTAAATTTTGGAGACTTCAAAATATGGGTGTAGAGATAATGGAAGAATGAGAAAAAATAAATTGTATTGAGAATGTGCGCAAAAAGAAAAAATAGGAATAGTAACAGAACGAGAAAATTATATTCATGGATGTGTATGTGACGTTTTGTGAGGATAGGGAAAATATATTTGTATGAAAAAATATAAATCTGTGACCATGGTTGCCACAAACAAATAAATATAAATATAGAATGTAATGATGACTGATAGAATTAAAGAAAGTTTTTTTATATTTTGGTTAACCTTATTTTACTAAGTACCTTAAATACTTATAAATAAAATTAAATATATATGAATATGTGTACAGTAAATTATTAGGATAACAACTCGATTTACGCAACTAATAGAAATTAAGGCAGATGCAATAACCGAGTCTGTTGCACTTACTGGGTTATATATTTTTTTAAATAAATAAAATGCACGACTGGGTCGCACGAACTTGCTCCTATGTAATAGAATATGAATTTTAAAAACGAATTTTATTAGAGAAAACTGTTCATAAGCATAAAATTATTTTCCTTTTAATTCTTTAAGTAGTAAGCGATAAAAAAAGATTGCTATGCAAATATGAAATAAGAAAAAAAATTAGTAGGCCAACTTAAAGCTTCTATTATTGTATGAATAAACGTTTTCGAGAATAATACGATTTTCGAAAACCATTTTTAGCATTTGTATGGTGGGTAGCGTTATTGTTTGGTTAAATACATTGAAAATAGTAGTTTTGCGCAAGTAAAGGAACACGTTTCATTTATCAAAATCTCAAAATTATATGGAATAAACGATTCGAAACATAATGCATTGAAAATAATCAATTTGGCAACCATGACTTTCTGTCTGATTTTTCCTCTGCAAATTTTAAAGGTTTTTTATGGATTTGTGAATACATGTATACAGTTCAACCTCGATATAACAAATCGGAAGGGAACAAGTAAATATTCGTTATATCAAGTAATTCGTTGAGCTGAGGTTTGTTATGTTGAGGTTAGATTGGTCTAAAATTAGTTATAACGAGGTATAAGAGGTAAAAGTGACGAGCAGCAGTATTTGCATTACTTTCCATCAAACAACAATGATTGTTTTACGAACAAAAGCGGGTCGAAACCGGTAGCAACATGAATCACATACTATGAGATTAAGGGTCATACATTGGTGGGAACTTTATATAAAGGTTTGGGTTGAGAAAATTCTTTAGTTAAAGGTGTTTATCCTTTTTCTTGATAGTTGAAAATTCGTTATAAAGAGGTTGTTCGCAATGTAAAGGTATATTTTACATTAACTCTTATGGACAATTTAAGGGGATTACGAAGAATTTGTTAAATCGAGTAAGTCGTTATATTTAGGTACCTTATATTAGGGTTGCACTGTATTTTTGTTTACTATTTAGACATATGCCATATCAAAATATTTTCTTGCAAATAATTTTCCCGCTTTTTTGAATCAGTTGCAGTGCCAGTTGAAATAAAAATTTCTTCTTTTCTTAATATAATCAAGATATGAGAAAAAAATTTATTTTACCTAAAAATAACGGTACCCTTCATACAAATGTCAAAAAATGGTTTTCGAAAACCGCATTTTCCTCTAAAAAGGTTCCGAGAAAATTGTTTTCTTTCAATTAATTCTTACGATCTATAATTTAATAAAAAAAAATAATTTGAAATCAAGATACCTACCTATTACTGAATGTACATACCGTCGAACGATTTTTTTGAATTTTGAATTTTTCGTTATCGGCATAACGGATTTCAATGAAATTTTGTATAGACAAGCTTCTAAAAAGTTAAAAAAAACATTGCATTTCAAAGCTTTAAAAAATATAGGTACATATATTTTTGAATTAAAAAAAATCATTTTTTTTTTTTTGGAAAATTCAATATTTCAAAAACGATTCAGTATTTTTTTTTTGGAAATTTAGTTTTTATTCGTACATTAATAAACACATTAAATTGGGCTTCCAAAATTGTTTCTTAAAAATGTTTTTGTATATAAGGGTCATTTTTTTAAAAATTGACATTTTTTTTGATCGTTTGAAAAATTTTTTTTTTCAGTTTTTCTTGGGTTTTAGTTTCTTAATCTATAGTAAACAAGTAGAAAAGGAGTTCTCCGAGTTGCGCAAAAATAATTTCAAATATTTTCCATTTTACGAGTATTTTTTGATAAAAATTTAAATTGAAAATTTCGAATGTACTAAAAATGTTCTTTTCTTGCATAAAATAACAATAATCCACAAAATAAATAGTAACAATAAATAGTTGAAATTTTGTGGAAAGCAACTAAATTTAATAAGATAATTAATAAAAAAGTTGTTTGTTTACGAAATGATTTTGTTTAAAAGCATGAAAGACAAAAAAAAATAATTTTAAATAACGGCACATAACTTTCTTGGAACTTTTACGGTACCAATATTGTAAGGAATGATGAAATTCAGTATATTTATCTAGAATATAAAAAAAATTAATAATGATATGAGCCATTATAAACTAAAAGAACATTTATTAAAAAACAAATACGAAAATGGCCACGGAGATTACAAAATCGACTATTTCTTAATTTTAATATAGTAAATGTAATTCAATGTCATCCAAATTATATTAGGTTCAAGTATGAGTAAATACCTTTCTTTTGGAGGTGGTTAGACTAACAAATATTTATACGGTACAAAGATAACAAGGCCCGGGAGATTACACTGAATTTTTACTCGGATGAAAAAATTATTTTGTATGCAAATTTAAAAGGAATTAACTGCAATAATTAAATTATAATAAAACATGAAATTAAAGGTTTTTTGACGTACTATAAGATAATGCATCGTAAAAAATTATTAAAAATTGTTTAGTTGTGTGAAAAAGCGAAAATGTTTAATTAGGTTTTTTTTTTCCAAATCTTGTCACACTCGTTCAACTAAGAATTCGAACAACATAAAATTGAAGTTTGAGAGAAAGCCTTTCAAACGACAAGGCCCAAAATTAAATAAAAAATCATTTTCATCATTAAAAATATTAATAAAACTGATTAATTATGAAAATCACATCCCAAAAAGGCCACGGAGATTACACATTATTAATTACCATGGCTATTCGTTACCATCAAACGATCTGCAAATTTTTTCTTATAATGCTGACATATAAACACAGTTCCATGCCAAATTTCAAGTCTTTAAATTGAAATTCAAAAAAAAAAAAATAGAAGCTATAACGCTAAAAATGTAATTTTTTTAAAACGACCATAAAAGCTTATTTTTAAGAAACCACTACAAGGAATTATAATTTTGTTCTTACATAAATTAGTCTTTGCTTAAAGCATATGGCATCCTGTTTTTAGCTCCAACTGCTAAAAAAATTGTTTTAGTCATTTAAAAAATAAATTTTATGCTTATGAACAGTTTTCTCTAATAACATTCGTTTTTAAAATTCCTAGTCTATTACATAGGAGCAAGTTCGTGCGACCTTGCCGTGCATTTTATTTTTGTTAATCTACAAAAAAACGATTACTTTGACGGCTTTTAAACGAAGCAATATTACCTTGCGATTTTTAAGCCCGTTGGAGAGAGACGTGTGTGGTGGCGGGGTTACATAAGGCGGAAGATGACTCCAAAAGAGAAACTAAGATTAAAAATCGCTTTCGTGTAAAAGCAGTATTTGATAATTGCTTGATAAAAAAGGTACAAATGATATGTGAAAAAGGTAAGTTTTGAGAGAAATTGTTATTATTTTGAATTGTAAAAACATGAAAAATCAACATTTTCGTATGATTCTTTTTAATTTGTTTGTTTTTTCTTTTTTGTGTAGATTATGAAAAAACATAAAATAAAAAATTAGAATATAATATAAAAACTTAATTCGATTGCTTGTAAAAAAGTTATCAACAATTATACGTGAAAAAGTGCGTTTACATGAACATTCGAAGCCCTGAAACTAGTATAAATTAACATTTTTTTCATCCTCGAAATTTTTTTCATCAATCCGCCGTAAATACGAAAGTAAAACAAAAACATTCTAGAGAAAAAATTTTTTTTCTAAAATTTGGAAAAAAAAATGTATGGCAGATATGTAGGTACTTCTTTAAAATTAAAACAGTTTAATTAGGTATCTACTAATTTCCATAAAATTTATCGCCAATATACCTACTTTTTATAAAGTTTGTCATTGCAATTATTATGTTTTCTAGAACACATTGTATCTTTGTAGCATTGGTTGAGAGTTCTCGCTTCAGATAGTAATTATTTGATTTTTCACCAGAATTGAAAATTTCAAATCAAATGATAGGCATATCTCTTTTTTTCAATACCAACAAAAACCATGCAAACAAGAAAATGTGTTCAGACAAACAAGTTCAAGCGAAAAATATATCTACCTCAATACATACTCACAAAAACATACAAACAAGAAAACAGAACAGGCAAACAGAAAAAGGTAAAAAAAGAAATTGTTTTTCATTTCCACCACTCGGAAATCTCCCTACTCCCTTACTCTATCTTTCGTTGAAAAATGAAAATAATAAAATTTCTCTTTCTTACTATTTGTTTCTATCTTTCTTATCCTACTCTCCACTGACAAATTTTGCTGATTTCATCGACACCACAGGCTAGGGACTCACACATAAAATCACGTCAATTGATAATACTATAAGATATCTATACAATGCTTTGGTCTGTGGTCCCTTATATCCATACTTAATGGGCCTTACCAACAATCAAATTAAGAGACGAATTTAATATTTGTGTGGGTATTGATCGCTCAATAATTGATTGTTGTTTTGACAATTCCTCTCTCTATACTTCTTTATTGATATGATAAAGACAGCTATAGTCGAAACAACAATCAATTGTTGAGTGATCTCTTAAGTCTTAAGCCTAGTACGCAGATCGAGCTAAATTTTATCTCCCACATTTTTCTCTAAACATCAGCTAAAATCCAAGCTAAATTTTGACATGAGAACTTTATGTAGAATATGTCACAGAAAGCAGCTGTTCTCTAAATGAATTTTTTTAAGAATTAAGAATGAGAACGAATGAATCTGAATGAAAATCTTATAAGATACGAGTAATCCGTCTCCAAATATTCTTCTAAATATTATTCGATTTCAAATTGAAATTTAGCTCGAGAAGGAATGTGCCAGACAATTATTTCGTGCGCTAAATTTTGACAAATGAGTTATGTACAATTCGAAGAGAAATTTTCATTTAAGCTGGAGCAGCGTACCTCTCGTTTAAAATGCTTGACATAATTTTAGCTTGGCTAAATTTTGGAGAGAATTTTGTACGGGAGATAAAATTTAGCGCGATCTGCGTACTAGGCTTTAGGACTTTAATTTCATCGAACAAAAAGAGTGAATTATATCATTTACATAACAAAGCTTGTTTTGAATAGACCGGGTAGATGTTGGAATAAAATAAAATAAGCTATGTGTGTCATAACTTTTCGTGGCTTTTCAATTTACTTTTTTCAATAAATATAAAATACTAAAACAATTTGTAACTCAAATTAACTTTTTATTCACTTTTATTAAGAACTTCGGTCGGTTGATTGGACCATCGGATAGTTGGTTAAAAATCTTGTCTTGGTGTCATCCCTTTAGTTCTCCTATTTTTTAAAACTAAAGTGCAAAAATCTTAATGATGCGCCTTTTAATTTACTTTCGTTGAAAGATAAATACAAAATGTATTCGTTGGGTTGGCAGCAGCCAGACCTATAGGGCGAACTTAAGGAATTTGCAGATTGGCTAAGGGTGTTGGACTATCTTTGACAGTAAGGTATTAACAAACATTTTTTTTACTTGAAAGGACCATATATGTATAGAATATGATATTGTTCAAATGCCCACCTCAGCTTCTAATTTTTAATAACTTCCGTATATATCTGCTTAAATTTGAACCTTAAGGCTAGCCGCGCACTAGCAATTTTTAGTTGCGAAACTGTTTGGTTACTTATAGAAAACAGATGAACTGTTTGGTTGAATGTCGGTGAATTTGCAGATAATTATATGTTCAATAAAATGGCGAACATATCTTAGGCAATCGTTTAGTTTGTGTCAAAACACAAACTTTTTAGTTGCTCGAACCAAGCAGTTTCGCAACTAAAAATTGCTAGTGCGCGGCTAGCCTAAGGGCATCGGTTTATTTGCATAGATTTGTGACTTCAGGACACCTTATAAGAAAAAGTCTTGCGGGATTAAATGGCATGACCTTGATTTTTCGGCCAAAATATGGGTCCTTTTCTCGCTAGCTCAAGCCAATAGTCAGTTGGATCTTGAACACGTGTTCTTAGAAATTAAGAACGATTCAAAACTCCTGGCTTAAGAAATATTAATCATCAAGCCGAGTTATGCTTACTGTAGGATATCACAACTCTTCAATTCGTACGACATTCGTGTGTGTTTGTTGTACGTTATCATTTTTAATTAAAAGCTTAAGTTACCTCAACTCCAAGGTGTGTTTTGCCCAGGTACGACAGTGGGCTTATTATCAGTTAGATGCTGCCGTACTGTCGTACCTGGGCGAAATGCACCTTAAAGTTGAGGTCACTTGAGCTTTCAATTGAATTTAATTCAATCACTCCACAGAGATAATTCTCATATCTCGCTATCATTTTTATTTATAAAGAAGCTTTGAAATTTCTTATACATATCCTTTGGACAACAATTGAAAACAAAGTAAATCTTTTAATACAAGTGATTTTTTTAATAAAATATATTCGACAAAACAACTGAGTCATTTTGTCCCTATCCACCACATCAATGAAAATCATCGGATTTGTTTCCGCTTTACAATTATTGTTCGGCTCTCTTAAGCGGTCCCTAGACTATCAATATTATTGAACAATATATTGCACAATATTATTGACTGGTACCCTACACTAAACAATATTTCGCACAATAAATTATTTGACAGTTCTTTATTTGTGCTTCAACATCGTGCTCGATGATATGGATTATTGTTGTGTGGCAATTGCTCTTGCTATTTCATTAAAAAAAAAAAAGAAAAAAACAAACGCAGATGGAAATTCTTTTTAGTTCTTTCCTGTAATTGGTTCGCAGAGTTCAGTTTTTGGATCAGCGTCGGGATATTTTTCGCGGTATTTTGCAAGCATTTTTTCGTTTTGATCACTTTTAACATTTCTGTTGGAATATTCTTTACACTTCACATTCCACAAAGCAGGCAAAGTTTCATACACTTCGATTAATTCCACTATGAATTTGCGTTCCTCTTTTTTATTGTTATTGTTTGCCATTGCGACATTTAATTCCGAGAGATGTTATCACTACGAAAATTCAAAACAAATGACAAAATATTGTGCAAACACATCCACAGACTATACAATAAATTTGGTTGCACAATAAATATCAAAAGGATTTTGATTTTGTACAATATATTGCACAACCCTTCAATATGAGCCCTAGACTCTCAATAATATTGTGCAATATCAAATATTGCACAATAATATTGATAGTCTAGGGGCCGCTTTATATGCAATTGCAACGTTTAAAAGAAGTAGTAAAAAATGTTCGCTCTAGTACAATTTTTTGTTGTCACATTTTCCTCATGTAGAGCACTAGTAATAACGGCAGTCCTTCTTCAGCAGATTTCCTATTTCAACTTTCTCGCTCATTTGTCATTCACTTGTTGATTGTTGTTCATTCAAGATTAAATTGCATTTATCTGTCACTGTCAGGAATTTGCATTTATTTTAACTTGCTTGCCGTGCGTTTTGTGTAAACAAAAAAGTACACATTTTGGAAACAAATAAATAAAATTGTATTATACTTTTGATTCAATAAAGTCGTAACCAAAAATACTGTAGCTGAAATTTATTCATTGTATTGCAAAAAAGAGTTGGAGGCTTGGAGTGTACTATTGTGGAATATAATATTTGATACCCTGTTGTGATTGCTCGTCCGTAAATCAAAATGTTTAATATCGAGTGTATTTAAATAAATTTATTAAAAAAAGACAGTCTTAATTATTGAAAAAATCTTGGTCTTAGTAGAATAAAATTCCACAACTAATTCAATTGATAATTTTGCAATATAAATTAAAGGCAAGTGTGGTCAATGTCCAGTGGAAAATTTTCGAACCTAAAATGCAACTCATCAAAAATCCACCAAGCTCACTCACAGGCAAAGGTATTGTTCAATGTGTGTGCCTTTCGGGTTCAGCAGTCGCCATGTATGCCAATGGACAGGATGGCATCGTGCTGAGTTGTCGAGCAATATTTGAAGCCTCGAATTGCCGGCTTAATGCATTTTGCGAGTCATGCAATTATTTGAATATTCGACGGTTGACAACGGCATCAGAATACCTATTAGGGTAAAGTGTATATAAAATATATTATGAAGTTCTCGAAAGATGACCACATCTAATGCAATTCCATATTATAACTCAGAGTGACAAAAGTTAAAAGTTAATCTAACAGAATTAAAGTTAAGTAACTTAAATTATTCGTGACAAAGTTGGTTTATTTTTCGTTTGCTCTGTGGTTTTCTTATTTCCTCTAAAATGAGAATACGTCGCGACCTAAAATTGGATGAATACAGGTAAGTTATTCATTTAAAAAAATAATCTATCTTAATAATAAAATGGGTAAAACATATTCGTATCATCAGTTTTGTAATGCTCTGCCTACAACGACCTCCTAAACTAAAACATTTTTGTTCACTTGAATAATTTATTAAAACCTTTTAAAAGTTTCTGAGTAAATTTTAATTTTCTTCGTTTTGAGTTTTAGCTATCATAGTTCATTTCTAGCAAAACATTTGTAAAAAATTCAGGGCATATGATATAAATTTTCACGATCTCCGAATTTGTTCTGAGACCAATTTTATTTTTGTAATTTTTAAGATAGTGTTAAAAACCGCCATCCGAATGTATAAGAGGCGGCGCACTATGAGACCAAATGATGAAATCCATCTCAAAAATGGTTTTCGTGAATTTCGTAATTTGAAAAATTTAATGGTGGAATTATACTAGAAATAGGGCTCTTCCAAACACAGTACATTTTTTTTATCTTACTTTTGTTCTAGGTACCTAAAATTACCGTTAAAAATGACATTTCGATATTTTTATTCTTAGAATTATTAGAAGTTGGAGTTTGAAGTCAATTTTTTCGTATTTTTCTGGACAGAATGTATAAGTATTATACCTTCTTGAAAAGCCCAAGCCCTCTTCTTTACAAAAGTGTTATACCTATTTTTTTTTAATTATTTATTTATTTATTTATTCAAATCTACGATATACAATCCACAGATTCTGCTTGAGGAAATTCTATTTATATAATCTTCTTCTTCCTTGTTTCGGCGCTGTTATGATCTCGATGTCGAGGGGATCATAACTCTCCCACGTATTTGCTTCACACTAGTGATCCGCCTGTGGGGTTCGCCGGGTTGACCTCAGAAATCGGCGGCAAGCCTCCCGGTTTTGTATTGTTCTATTTCTGAGTCCAACTGAATGCTGGTGTTTTTGCATTTGTTTGTACCAGGAGTGTTTAGGCCTACCTTTCTTTTTACTCCGAATTGGAACGTTGTATGATATTGCTCTTTTGACGGGGTTCTCAGGATCTCTCCTTTGAACATGGCAATACCAACTGAGTCGGTCGTGTTCAATTTTTTGGGAAATGGTATTCTTAACATGAAGGCTTCCTCGGATCTTCGTACTTCTACTTCTAATTATATAATAATTCTATTCTATTTATATAATTCTATTCTATAATTCTATTTATACAATAAAAATTTAATTTAAAAACAATTTATAATTTAATTTCATTATTTTAAATATTTTGAAGCAAATCTATAGCTATTGTTTTGAAACGATTTTTAGGCAAAAAAACATCCAAGTTTTCATAATAGATATTAAATAATTTACAGCAATGAGAAATTGGTTCCCGCTGTCCATAGTTGGCGGTATGGGGTATTTCGAAAATAAACTGTCTTATCCTAAGTGGTCGACTTGGAGCGTATATATTTATATATGACACTAAGTCATTAAAATCAATATCATTACAAAGAATATCACGTATAAATAAAACACTATACATTCTACGCCTCGATTCAAGAGTTTGCATCCCGAGCAAAAGACATCTGATGTGATAATTCGAATCGGTACTGCCAGACAAATAAAAAATTTTTAATGCAAATCTAAGAAAGTTTTTTTGAACCTTCTCAATTCTATCACATAACTTTTTCGAATCAGGGTTCCAAATAATACAATTATACTCTAGTAAAGGACGAACTATACAACAAAACAAAGCTTTTAGTGTATAGGGATCCTTAAAATCAATAGAATTTCTCTTAAGAAATCCAAGCATAGAATTGGCTTTGGAAACAATATGCGTGACATGAGACTCAAAACTTAGTTTGTTATCAAAAATAACTCCTAAATCTTTATATTTATTCACTCTACACAAATTTAAACCGTTAAGGCAATAATCAAACATTATTGAGTTAAGCTTACGAGAAAAAGTTAGAACAGAACACTTTGACAAATTAAGAAGCAGATCATTTTGCTTACACCAGCATTCAAACATATAAATGGTCTCGCTGAAACCCAAGACAATCATTTAAGGACTTAACGACTTTAAATAATTTAATATCGTCTGCAAACATTAGGCATTCCGATACAGATAAAACAGATGGAAAATCGTTTATAAACAAATCGAATAGGGGAGGGCCTAAATGACTGCCTTCAGGAACGCCCGAATGAACAATAATAGGAAAAGATTCGAAATCACCTATTTTAACGATTTGCTTCCTACCGCTAAGATAAGATGAAAACCATTTAAGTAAAGTTCCATCAAAACCATATGCTTTTAATTTTTTAATTAAAATTTGGTGATTAACCCTACTAAAAGCTTTGACAAAATCCGTGTAAACCACATCCATTTGACATTTTGTTTTTCTAATGTATCAAAACATTTTTTCGAAAAACAGGCCAAGTTTGTGGAAGTTGATCGGCCACTAAAAAATCCATGTTGAAAGTTTGAAATGTGATTTTTCATAATGTTATACATTTTTGTTTTCACAATTTTATCAAGAATCTTTGGAATAAAAGCTAGCTTACTTATAGGACGATAATTTATTATGTCATTTTTACTCCCCGATTTGTAGATCGGATTAACAAGAGAAATTTTCCAATCTTCCAAGAAATAACCACAACTTAAAGATTGGTTGAATATAAACTGAAGAGGTGTACTCAAGGATTCAGAGCAATGTTTTAAAACAATAGAAAAAATTCCATGACAATCTGGATAAGTCGATGGAACCAATTCACAAAGAGCTTTAATAACTTCATCTTTTTCCACATAAAAAGAACAACAATCAGTTATTGGCGATAAAATATTATTATCATAGTTGTTTCCGATGATTAAATCTGAATTATTAAAGTAAATTATTAAAAAAAATGAGTAAGGTGCATTATCTTTTTCATTTTTTTTGTTTTCAATTGAAGTTTTCTCTGTTAGCTCCGTCTGCCTCCGTTTAGTTAATGGCAGTTTAGTATTCTAAACATATTCTAAGTTTGAAGAAGAAAAAACGTATGATGAGAAAGAAAAATAAGTTTTTAGAATAAAAATTCGTATTCTTATAACTTTATTGTTAAGAGATGAAAAAAATTATTGATGCACATAAATGTGTATTCCAACAAGTTTTAGACCATTATTTAATTACTTTTAGCTCAAAATTAAAAAAAATTTTATATTTTGTCAAAAATTCAAAAAAAAAAAATAACTGTTAAAACATGTGCAACACATTTTCATAAACATCATATACAGTGATGGAAAAAATAATAGAAACAGGCTTCTTCTGTTCCGTTTATATAGTTTATAGTTTATTGCAAAGAAATTGAAAATTAAAAATACATACAATAAGTCTCTATAAAGTTTAAAATATACACAATATTATATTTATTAATAAAAAGAAAAAGTATTAATGAGAAAAATTAAAATTAATATTAACAGCCATTTTACCCTGAAAAAAATAATAGAAACAATATTATAATTGTGTTTTTCTTTTCGGTAAAGAGTAACTTAACAGTTAAATTGGTTCATATTCATTTAGTACTTGGTCGTAGCACCTTTATTTTTAATGACGGCTTCACATCTCCGCCCCATGGAATGAACCAACTTGGCGTGTGTTTCAGAAAGTATGTATTATAGACCACAGTTCTTCCTTATTCTTGGCTCTGAAGTCTCCAATCTTCCTCTTAAGTATGCCCCACAGGTGTTCTATGGGATTAAGATCCGGGGACTGCGATGGCCACTCCATATCATTAATTTTATATTTCTTAAAGTATTCCTTAGCCAATTTCGAGGAGTGCTTGGGTCGTTATCCTGCATGAATTCCCATTTAATTGGCATGTCCCCTTCGACAAATGACAGCATAACTTCATTTATGATTCGGACGTAGTCAATAGCACACATATTATCTTTAATCCAAAAAATTGGACCAACCCCAGATTGAGAAGCACCCCCAAATCATGATTTTTTCTCCACCATTGTTTAACTGTCTTTTTTGTGTTCTTAGGTCGTCTGACATACATATTGCCATCGGAACCAGATACATTTATCTTTGTTTCATCCAACCATAAAACGTTGTTCCAATTTGCTCGTTGGGCGTGTTTATTTGCAAAATTCATTCTCTGCAGAATATTTTTCTTGCTCAAGAATGGTACTTTTCTGGGACTCCTTCCAGGAAGCCTTGCGGTTTCTTATTGTACGACCTTAAACAGGCGCATTTAGTTCAATTTTCAAGTCGTTTGAAGAAGAAAAAGGCTTTTTTTTACAAAGTCGTAACAATATCTTATCAAACCGCGTTGAGGTCTTTCGTTTTCTGCCTCTTTATTCTGGATTTGGACTTGAATGGAGAGCTGTAAATATCTTCTTTTTTGAACAATTTAATGCTTGTGCTATTTCTTCCCAATTTTTCTGAAGTTTTTTATAAAATTTCGCTCAGTAATAGTACAATGCACTCCACGACCCATTTTTATAAAATTTTAAAATAACTGTTATATTTTTTTTATTAAAACGACTGAAACACGTGCAAAACTAATAAACAAATTTTAAAACGTCTATTTCAATAAAAATAAAAAACGAAATTTAAGTCAAAGTACCTCGTTTCTATTATTTTTTCCAGGCGAAATTATCACTTAGCTCATTGTTTTTACCGTTAAGTCCAAGCAAAGTGCTAATGACAACAAACGGCGGCACCATTTCAAAGTCATGTTACTTACTTTTATTCTCAATAAAGCGTTTGAAGGATTCGGATTAAATTAAAAAAAAAATCAAAATGAGAGAATTTATTTGCAAGGAAATGTTCAGAATCAGCTACCAACGAAGATGTTCTACACACTTTATTATAGACATATGATCCGTACATATCTAGTCTGCGAAAATCAAGAACAAAAAATGATACCAAAGAATTGTTTGACGAGGCTTAAGAACTTTTAGACATTAATTAATATACCTAGTAATAAGGTGTACTTTTGAATTCCTTTTTTTTTTGTCTTAAGGGCGAAAAACTTTCATATATCAAAAAGGGGCGTGGCAGTACACGGATTTTACTAAAAAAATAACAATTTTCATAAATTCACTTCTACATATAAAACTTAATTTAAGAAATGCCTGCTTTTAATGAACTTTAAGCTAAAAATACAAAAAAGGGGAGTGAAAGTAGGCGGGAAAGTGGGAAGAAAAAATATATACATGCGATGTCTTAAGTTTAAAAAACCTCAAATACAAATTTTCGGCTTCCTGTTCACTAAAAAAAAAAGAAAATAACAAAAATCAAAAAAATGGCCGTGGTAGTGGGCGGATTTTACAAAAACTACTTTCAAATGTTTTCACCGGTAAAAGAAAAAAACTGTACAAATTTCATCCAAATTGGTGCAATAATTCTTGCTCCAACAAATTTTGCCCAGATAAATTAAACGAAATCTAAAAATTTGTTATTTTATTTTATCAAAAAAAAAAAAATAATTTATTTCTACGAGTATTTAAAACGTTTTAATATTTTAAATTCTTGGTTATACAAGTATAAGTGTGCAAAATTTCAAATTTAAAAAGCAAAAAAAACCTTTAAACTTCAATGTTCTTTATTTTCAAAAATAATACTATTAAGTTAAGTTATAAGATTTATATAAATTGAATATACACTATACAGGCTACGTTTTCTGAATATCTTCCTTCCGACTCGGCTTCAAAATCAGCTCTGAGCGAGAACTCCCCGTTGAAGATTCGTTTTTCCCTTACCCAGAGTAGATCCGTCTCACTGTAACAGAAGGTGTTGTGAACCGAATGTACATCTGTCTCGCTCCTCACCAAAGTAGCAAGAATTTGAATGCCGCCACGCCTAAAACCGTCACTATCATTTCGTATTTCACTAGAAGCAGACAGCAAAATACTAAAATTAAACGCAATACGCAATACAACAACCCGCATCATACAACGCATAAAATAGTTGTCTTTACATTAATAAAACTTTATTTTCACGCCTTAAGCGCTTATTGTGCCTACCTATATTTATAATATAAGAAAATAAAGAAAAGTTAAAGTAAAGTGGTTTAATTTCTCGCTGTCTTTGTTACTGATGTCGCCTTCGTAACAAATTTTAATTTTAATTCCGCCGCTAGCCAAATTTTAATTTTAGTTCCGCCGCTAGCCAAATTTTAACTTTATAAAAATCATTGTCGCCGCTTGCCTAAGGAATAAAGTTTCATTTCAATCTTGCCGTTAGCCGAAAATATAAACTTTATTCCTTTAAAATACGAAATGATATATTTCCTTGCGTGAAATAAAATATTGACGCCGAAAGATACAATTTTGTGGATTCGCCATTGACAAGAAAGTTCGTCCGCCATTTTGTCAACGCCTTTGCAAATTTAATTGCACATCTGCAGAACAACTACTAGACTGGTGCCGTTAAGTTGTCTACAGTTTGGTAAGTTGTTTAACTCCTTCGTTGCTGAACAAATCGCTGCCTAATACTTCTTATGTCCAGGCGGAGCGAACGTGGAAACAAAGGAAAAATACCGAATTACCTTAAGGACTTCGTCGTGAACATGTCAGGTTCATCTACGCCAACAAAGAACACCGAGGTAGCCGACGACGTTGAGTCAGATGAGTCTAACGCTACCATTATCCAAAGCCAGCCCACTTCAGACGATTCTACAGATCTAATCAAAAAACTAATGGATCGTCTGAGAGTGCTTGAAGAGAATTGCCAGCTGACATCGCAACAGTTAGTCGCCAGCGAACAGAAAAGAGCTCAACTACAAGTGGAATTAACATCAAAAATCGCCACCTGCACTGCCGCCTCCGTCAACATCGCCACCTCCACAAATACCATCGCCTCAGCCACCGTCGTTGCTTCGGCAACACCTTCACATCCAACCGTCAACCAGCTAAATGCACCATTGGTGAGAGGAAACAACCAACAAATCGCCGAGCAGCCACAGATCACGTCATCGTTGTTTCCTAATGCACCAAATCATTTAAATGTTTCGGGACCGATGTCAACTCGCTGCGAATATCTACAGCCAGTGCCAATATCAACTCGTTACGATTTCCATCAGTCAGTACCAACGTACACGATCAGCGGGCCAGCAACGTATCCGTACCAACAGCAATACGTTTGTGGTCCATCCTTGTTCCCAAATCTTGCGCAACAACAAGTAAATTCGTCAACATCATTTGTAGGTGCATATGGACAAACAACTCCTTCATTGCCGTCGTATACAACTACGAGAAAGCTCCATGACTTACCTGAATTCTATGGTCGCCCCGAAGACTGGCCAATATTTATTACAACGTTCCATGAATCAACAGCAGTATATGGATATTCAATGATTGAGAACAACTACCGTCTTCGAAAATGTTTAAAAGGAGCAGCGTACGAAGAGATAGAGAGTCTACTGATAAATGCACAGAACGTACCTCGTGTATTAGAAGAGCTTGAAAACAAATATGGCCAGCCTGAGTTACTTATTAGAAGCCAGCTGTCTAAAGTAAAAGACATAATGCCGATTCCTGAAAATCATCTCGAAAGACTCGTGCCGTTCGCTACCAAAGTTAGGAATCTTGTTTTGTTTTTGTCCAACGCAAACTCGGTTCAGTACTTAGGGAGTCCAAGTCTGTTGGAAGAGTTGACTTCGAAGATGCCATTGTCCAAACGCATCGAGTGGACCTCATATGCAGCACTTATCAAGCCCTTTCCAACTTTAGAACATTTTGCTTCTTGGATAGCACCAATTGCAAAAGTTATCTCCAAAGCAACAACGAATGTGTCGTCGCCAGCGGTCTCGCTTCCAAAGCCGCATACTATTCAGCAGCGAACAAATACGAAACAAGTTTACGTCGTCAACGAAACGCCTCCTCTGACGAGACCAAATTCTAGAGTCATTTGCGAACACTGTGCTGATTCTCATTCATTAGCCGATTGTAGTGCTTATCTGCAGAAGTCAATAAATCAAAGATGGGTTTTCGTAAAAAACCGGAGATTGTGTTTCAGTTGTCTGGCCAAAGGACACAACACTTACAACTGCCGCCGGAAGAATCAATGCAAGGTGAATGGTTGCCGCAAGTACCACCATCTAACACTGCACGATAATCAGGAACCAGAGCAAAAAGAACATCTTAGAACTATGCAAGTGAAAACTATTAACCCCAAGTCTACAAAACTCCTCTTCAAAATGCTGCCAGTTGAGCTTCGAGGTGCCAATAACCAAATCATTAAGACATTTGCGTTTTTGGATGAAGGTTCATCCGCAACATTGATCAACGAAACCATTGCGAGCCAGTTAGGTTTCAAAGAAAGGAAGCAGCCGCTATCTATTCAATGGTTTGGTGGCAAAGAAGCGAAATTGATGTCGATGTCAATACAATTAGACATCAGAGGAGTGGGGAACAATAATTGGAATCACATAAATATGCGCTCTGTTCCAGATCTGAGCCTACCCTTGCAGACGGTTAACTTAAGCGAACTCCACACTAAATACCGCCAATTGAAAAATCTTCCAATTCATGAGTACTGCGAAGCCGAACCAACAATCCTCATTGGATTGGATAACTGCCATATAATTGCCAACATGAGGAGTGTCAAATGCGGACAACATTTAATTGCAGCCAGAACCCCATTGGGTTGGGTAGTCTATGGAAAGACAACAGCAAGTCAAATTACTTCAACATGTCAAGTCTCTATCGTATTGCACGCCAGAGAAAGAGAAGAAAATCTTGAGGACATAGTTGCAGAATATTTTACGACAGAGAATTTCGGAGTTTCTATGCCAAAGAAGCTTCCGGAAGCGAAAGACGTTGAGCGAAGTCGTAAGATTCAAGAGGAAAGTACAAGAAGAATTGGTCAACGATTCGAAACCGGCCTTCTTTGGAATTCGGATAATTGCTGCCGAATAGCAAGCAAATGGCTATCAACCGCTTTTATTCAGTTGAGAAAAAGATGGAAAGAAATCCTGAATTCAGAAAGGCCTACGTCGATGCGATGATGAACTTTATGTCCAAAGAATATGCCAGAAGGTTATCGCCAGCCGAAGCTAACATTCACTCACCAAAGACATGGTACCTGCCACATTTTGCAGTGTTTAATGCCAATAAACCTGGGAAAATACGCCTAGTCTTTGACGCCGCCGCCGAAGTGAATGGAACGTCACTGAATTTGATGCTTCTCAAGGGACCAGATGACTGCCAATCCTTAATTAAGATTTTGCTCAGATTTCGAGAAAAGCCCGTTGGACTCTGTGCAGATATCAAGGAAATGTTTCTACAAATTCGCATCCGAAAGCCAGACCAAGACAGCCAAAGATTCTTCTGGAGAGAAAATAAATATGCCGCCATAGAGACATGGGTTATGTGTTCCATGATTTTCGGGACAACCTGTTCGCCATCAAGTGCACAATACATAAAAAATCGAAATGCGAAAGAAGTTGCTGCTGACCATCCAGAAGTCATCAGAGCCATAATAGATGACCACTACGTAGACGATTTTGTGTGCAGCTTCCGAGATGAACATGAAGCAATTGAGATAGCCCGCGCCGTCAAGAGTGCACATCTAAAAGCAGGGTTTGAGCTTCGCGGATTCATCTCAAATGCAACAGATGTTCAAAATCAACTGAACAACGACGATATGCCAAGACCAGTCATAGTCAATATGAATGCTGTAGACTCTGTGGATAAAGTTCTAGGAATGTTTTGGGATAGCCAAGCCGACGAGTTTGTGTTTCAACTACGTTTACACAAAGTCGACCCCAAAATAATCTCTGGAACCAAATGCCCAACAAAAAGAGAAGTCCTAAGTTTGGTTATGTCAGTGTACGATCCTTTTGGTATGCTGGCTGACTTCCTTTTATATGGAAAGGTTTTGTTGCAAGAATTATGGCGAACAGGAGTACAGTGGGATGAAGAAATACCCCAGTCGATATTTACACACCTTTCACAATGGATTTTGAATATGAAGAACATTAAACAGTTCCGTGTGAGTAGGTGTTACTCATCACAATTATGCCAACCGGACGTCGACTTAGAGTTGCATGTTTTCGTAGACGCCAGTGAGACAACCTTCTCGGCGGTTTCGTATTGGAGAATAACATCAAACTCTAGGAGCAAAATAAGTTTTATTATGGGTAAGACAAAATGTGCACCATTAAAGTTACTTTCAGTTCCCAGACTCGAGCTCCAAGCAGCAGTACTAGGAACTCGATTGAGAAATACCATAATCGAATCTCATAGCGTTCGTCCATCAAGAACTATCTTCTGGAGCGACTCGAAAACTGTCATAGCTTGGTTAAAGTCAGACCACAGACAGTATAAGCCCTTCGTCGCTCACAGAATCGGAGAGATCTTGGAAACAACACATGAAAACGATTGGCGTTGGTTGCCAACTAAACTGAACGTAGCCGACAAAGCAACGAGAACGCCATATCCAATAAAATACCAGCCAAACAATGAATGGACGACAGGACCTGAATTCTTGCTTAATTCAGAAAAACATTGGCCATCATCTGATGAATTAGTTCAAACCGAAACAAATGAAGATAAACGTAGGTGCCTTATAATCATCTCAGCCCGTCACTTAATAGATATCAGCCGTTTTTCAAACTACCTACGATTGAAAAGATCCGTAGCATGGGTATTGAGATTCATCAATAATTTGGAGTTCAAGTCGAGAAAAAAGAGTCTAGCCTTTACAGGCGAGTTGATGGCCAACGAACTACAAAAAGCCGAAATAGTTTTATGTCGAATTGTGCAAAAAGAAACTTATGCCAATGAAGTCATTGAGTTACAAAAGAACTCAACTGTATCCAGAAGCAGTAGCATCTTTACACTCAATCCACATTTCAACAACCATGAAGTGATGTGCGTTGGCGGCCGACTCAATAATGCCTTCGTCTTACCCGAATCAGCCCGATGCCCGATAATATTGCCAAGTAAACATGAATTTACAGAAATTGTTGTGAAATGGTATCACGAAGTATTTTATCATCAGAACGATGAACTCGTCGTCAACGAAATTCGCCGAAAATTCTGGATACCACATTTGCGAGAAGTAGTTAAGCGAGCCAAAACTAGATGTCAGAGCTGTAAGAACGAACGATCCAGACCAAAGCCACCTATTATGGGACAACTTCCAAGCGATCGAGTGACACCATTCATAAGACCGTTCTCGTACACAGGATTGGACTATTTTGGCCCACTCCATGTTGCGATAGGAAGACGAAGGGAAAAAAGATGGGCAGCTTTGTTCACTTGTTTGACGATCCGCGCTGTTCACATAGAACTCGCCACCGATCTATCTACAGATAGCTGCATCCTCTGTATCCGAAATTTTGTGAATCGACGTGGGATCCCAATTAAGATTCGGTCAGATATGGGAACGAATTTTGTCGGGGCAGACAAAGAAATGCGTCAAGTCATAAAGTTATTCGACTCAGACTACATTCAAAACGAGTTGTCAGTCAAAGGTATAAAGTGGGAATTCAACGCTCCAGCGAACCCGAGCAGTGGTGGATGTTGGGAGAGATTGATTCAATGTACGAAAAAGGTGTTAGCCATCACATTAAAAGAAAAGGCGCCTCATGTTGAAACGTTACGCAGTCTTTTGATAGAAGCGGAAAACATCGTGAATAGTCGCCCACTAACTCATTTGCCAATATCACCTGACGACCCGGAACCACTAACACCGAATCATTTTCTCCTCGGAACCACTAATTCTACCCAAACGCCAGGGGACGAAGAACAACCTTGTTCACGAAAGCAATATAGAATAAGCCAACAGCTTAAAAATACCTTTTGGCGTCGATGGGTCAAGGAATATTTGCCAACTCTGACCAGACGCACCAAATGGTTCGAACATGCAAAACCAGTAGCAGAAGGGGATGTTGTTCTCATATGCGATGAAAGCCAGCCAAGAAGTCAATGGAGAAAGGGACAGGTCACCCAGACGATCAAGGCCAAAGATGGACAGATACGAATAGCCGACGTTCGGACAGCGAATGGGATACTTCGACGTCCAGTCTCCAAACTTGCCGTTCTAGACGTTTTGGGGTGAAGTCCTGGGACCTTCACGTGGGGGGGGATGTTGTGGAGGGTTGGCATCACAGAACTTGGCACGAAAGGAACGGATCTTGCAAATTGGAACCGAATGTACATCTGTCTCGCTCCTCACCAAAGTAGCAAGAATTTGAATGCCGCCACGCCTAAAACCGTCACTATCATTTCGTATTTCACTAGAAGCAGACAGCAAAATACTAAAATTAAACGCAATACGCAATACAACAACCCGCATCATACAACGCATAAAATAGTTGTCTTTACATTAATAAAACTTTATTTTCACGCCTTAAGCGCTTATTGTGCCTACCTATATTTATAATATAAGAAAATAAAGAAAAGTAAAGTGGTTTAATTTCTCGCTGTCTTTGTTACTGATGTCGCCTTCGTAACAGAAGGATTTAAACACAAATAAGCCAAGACGTTTTTGAAACATTTAGATTTTTTTTAAATGAAGTGATATTAATTTTTTAAATCAAAATTATGAAGGGATTTTCAATTAGAGATTATTATAAAATAAAACAATTAGATCAGGTTAGATAAAGTTTATTTAGCAAATTAGCTATTTTTTAATTTCTTATATTTTTTAATTATCTTATTTTTAAATTTCTAAAATTCAATAATTATTTTTTACAAAAAATGGTACCCTTATTTTAAATTTTATTAAGTTACTTTCAGTCTTCACATTAATAGGCAATTCATTGAAAATTCGTATTCCTTTGTAAAATAACATATTTTGAGTCCTTGAGTTTCTGAATGATTGCACATTTAAGTTATTTTTATTTCTTAAGTTATATGGTTGTACATTAGCTTTAGTTGTTAATCTTCTACTTAAGTAACTGGGCAACGTGTTGTTTTTAATTTTAAATGTAAAAATAAGTGTACCATACATACATGAAAAACCCAACAATAGTATTGTTGGACAATACTCAAAGTGGGGTCTTACTATTGTATCAAAATTTTGATTGCCATTGGAATACATAGCTTTCTTCTTATTTTACGAAAAAAAAAAACATTTTTTGCAATTTTTTTTAATACATATTCGAAATGTTTTTTTTAAATTACGTCTACTGTCCATTATAATTCCTAAATACTTTATTTCATTTATACATTCAAATTCTTCTATTTGATTTATCACATTATTTTCGGGTTACAACATTATTTTCTTTGTTTTCTACGTTTAACTTAAGTTTATTCATGTTTAAATAATTTTTTATATTTTTTATTTCATCAGTTAGTTTTCTTATACAATCACATACATAGTTCATATTCATCAATGTATAAAAGCCCATCATCAGCAAAAAAATTGATTTGGCTATATTTAATTACTTTTTTAATATCTGTTGCCAAACCTGGCAGCATTTTGTGTAAAATATTGAACTTCGAAGCCGACTAAAATAAGAGCCGGCTAAACGCTCAACTACCGACACTTAGATTAAACATGCGTAGCTTTTCCTTTGCTAGAACCAATCACGAGTTGCCACATTTAAGAAGAGAAGAAAAAAAAATGAAATTTTTAGTAACTTTGTTTGTAAATTAAAATTGAATTTATTAACTAAATTTTTTCGAAGTTGTTTCATTTGAATATCGCGGCAACAATATCATTAATGTAAAGCAAAAGTGGATCAAGGATAGATCCTTTAGGCACACCTAATTCAGTTTCAATTGAGTCCGATAAATTATTGTTAAATTTGGCAACTTGCCCGCGTCCAATCAGATACGATTTGAACCATTCATATTCAACTCCTCTTACCCCATACATATATAACTTAATTAATAAAATATTCCTATCTACGGTCTCGAAAGCCTCGAAAGTCAAGAACACAGATGCAATTTTTTTTATTGGCATGTAGCTTTTCTTTCCAGTCGGCTATCACGAAGTTTAGAGCGGATTCAGTTGGTATTATCCCAAATACGGCAATTTTGCTTGTTAAAGAATCAAAAATAAACTTTCAAAAGCTATATCACCCTATTCTAAGTCTTGTTCTTGAATTTTGGTTATTTTTTTGTTTTAGGTTAAATTTTTAGAAATTCTATGGTCATTATCATTGATCTTTTTTGAGTGTAGTGAAGTCTGCGAAAGGCCAAATTCTTGTGCACGATGAGGAATCGGCTGCCTCCGATTCTGCTGTACACTTTCATGGACCGCGGCGATGTTCTCCGCTGTTCACGCGCTCTTTTGTCTTGCTAATGTTGGCTGATTGATAACCGTTCTAGTTATTTAAGTGTAACGTAAAATATGCGAATCTTGTGCACAAACGTTTCTAACGAATACTTTTTTTTTACTAATAAAGTTTTATCATTTGATTTGGCATTAGTAACTTAATAATAAACAACCGCTTTAAAAAATGACACGAAAACAACATGCGCACCAAATGCGGCGGATCAAACCGCGCCAGTTGAAAAACCCTTATAAACTGATTTTTTCTAAAACCTGGTGCTGCTACTATCGCGTAAGACTAAAGGGATCGCTAAATTAATTGATTGTCGTTTTGACAATCGCTCTGTCTTTCTTTCTTTATTTATATGACAGTCAAAACGACAATCAATTAAAAGAGCAATTCCTTTAGTCTTACGCGATACGGGTCCTGTTTTAGAAAAGTAAGATTTTAAATAGAAAGTACCATTTTATTTGGTTGGTACTAAGTTTGAGAAAAATAGGCCTTTTCTTTGGCCTCGACCCAAACAGACATGCAAACATAATGTCCAGGTTTATATTTTAGGCAAAATCAAATGTCACTAACCTGACATGTCCCGAACCTGAATACATAAACTATTTTGCAAAAAACTCGACTTAAATCTCAAAAAAAAAAAAAATAAAATCATATTTTTATGGAATGAAGCTGATGTAATAGAATTATGGTTTATACCACATTTCCCCCCTCGTGACCGGGGGGAATTACACTCCCTCTTATATTCTATCATTTATAATCAATGGTTACTTTTTACGATTTCAATACAATTTTCAAATGTAATTCTCACAGAATGCAAACATGTTTTTTTTCAAGGGTGACAAATCCTCCAAGAGTATTTCTTGTCATGAAAAGTGCTTCTTAACCTCCCCGGTAGGACTACGCAGTAAATTGGAGGACCCTTCTGAATGTTTGAAAGTTGTAAGTCATTAAGTTGAAAATCCCTTTTATTTTTTACAAACATCATAAACAACATAAAATGAATGGCATATAAACTTTTCAGTTAATTTGTATAAATGAGAAGCAATCCCCTGAATCTGGGATGTATCAAAACATTTTTGTTTTCTGAGACCATACCAACGGGACCTATATTCCAAGAAAAAGTCATTGATATAAATGCATTGTGTCAGTTTTACTGAGTTCTTAAATCGTCAAATTACTTACAAATTTTTTTTTTTTAATTATTCCCTTTCAGATACAAAACACTCACAAATAGCCAATCGAAACGTGTTCTTAAAATGGAAATACCATTGGACCACCGAGGAGACATATGTACATACATACATACGTACTTTATGGGTAAGCTATAGTTTTTCATATTTATTGTCCTTGCAAATGGGTTTTTGTTTATTATTTTACTCATATGTTTGTATTGTTTTCTGCCATATGTGACCACTTCGGATATTTTTGATAATTAAACATCACAAGGAAAAATTTATATTCTTAGAGCAGAAATCGTCTTTCCATTTTTTAGTATGTTGAAACATTTGAAACCTTATAGACGCACGATTGTCCATTTGTTAAATTGTTGTAAAAAGTTCATAAATACTCGTACATTGTTCCGAATCGAAAAAAATGGGACGTGTTAATTTTTATTAAAAAAATGAAGATATATGAACTTTCAAAAACTCGTAAAGGAGGGCGGGTTATTTCGTGTTGTGATATTCGTTTTTCTGTTTTTGATGTTTTCATTAGCTATTGATATGCTTTATCTAAGTTATTTCTAATGTGTTTTTTGACTCTTCTTTGAAGCCAGAAACAAGAATGTTGATTTGAAATTGAAAGTGAGAACAATTCAAAGAATAATGCCAGTAGCAGGTTAATATGAATACAAAATAATTCGCAATCAACAAAATATTCCGTCATTACGAAAATATAGATGACTATCCGTGCTTGTTAGTACAAATCTTGAAATGAATAAACTTGACCATGAAGTACGAGGAAATGACTACAAAGAAAAGATACTTTTACATAATGCTAAGGATCCAAGAAACGAATCAAAGTTTTCAATATTTTTATCATAAGTGATTTCTGTAATTTGAAATGATTTAAAAATTTGATTTTGTTTAAAAGGTCAAATTGAAAATGAGAACAAAAAAAAATCGGTATTGAACTAAAAGCTCTTAAGAAAATAAATACCAAAAAGAGATGCATGTTTACTATCATAAAAATTTTGGTTTAAACAAAATTCGAAAGTAAAGTTTTGTGTTAATGTACAATTTTTGTTTTCAACGAAGCACAACAAGATGTTGTCAAAATAAACAATTAAATATCTTCGCAAATGAATAAATTAAAAAACTAAAACGGACGTGTTTGTATTATTGTTGCAGCCAAATCGAAAAGCTGACAAATGTCTTTAGACTAAATGATTATATAGTAACCTATTGTGGCATATAAACATTTGGTAAGTGTATTCTTTAATTTATTTATGTAAATTAATGTAAGCTAGTATTTTGCAAATTTGTCTAAAACTCTTTGAATATGCTTCACCGACCTTTATTTCTGTGTATCTTACAGACATTGAAATTATTTGAAAGCCTTTTAACCCTCTATAACAGGGTTGCAAACAAGCTCAGAAATGAGTTGCCGTCAACTCACAGTACAGCTCTTTTTTAGCTAGCTCAATCCTTCAGCTAAATCATATTTGAGGTAGCTGCATTAGTTCAAAGAAATGAGTTAGTTCAAATGTGAGATCAAAAGAGCTAATCGGAACTCATGAGCTGAGCTGAGTTAAGGTTTACTGTGTGCATTGATTATTATTGCTATCCATGCATGCGAATATTTTATTTTCGTAATGAATCCACAGCTAGAACTAGTGCATAATTTTGGGACTCAGAAGAAGAGGATGCAGACATGTCGTTAAATGTTGGAACTAAAATATTTAATGATTTCAACTCCAATAGAGAAAAAAAACTTAAATATTTTGTTGTATTTTGTTCTAGCATAAAATATTTATTCAAAACGATAATTTTTGGTATTTCTTGTCAAATGAATAAAAGTAGATGCGTTAACATGATCTAAAAAATAAAAATCTCTACTTTGTATCTTCAGTCAACATCAAATCAAACAACAGCTACGCTGAACTTACAGCTCATCAAAACAAAAAGCTCAGCTCAACTTACAGCTCGGTCAATGGGGGATATGCAGAAGTCATTTACTCAGACTCATGAGAATAAGCTCTGAGATTGAGTTCCAGATAGTGAGATTGAGCATTTGCAATGAGACAAATCTCAATTTGGTATGCAAAAAACTTGTCTCATTTCATGATCTCAGTCTCAAAAAAAAAGTGAATGTGACAGTGATAGACCCTGCAAAAAAAAAAACTGGGAATACCAATAGCTTTCTGAATTTTTTAGTATTCTCGATCATGCACTGAACCCCACCAAGATATTTCCACGCAAATAAAAAGTCCTGCTCCATTGAAATTTGCTTGGACATTTATTGAATAATAACCTGTAGATATTTTGAAATTACTTTGTGAGACAACAAAAGAAGATTATTTATTCATTCATCTCGCGTATTGGCTTTCTAATACGCACGTGAGTACACTCTATTGCTCCAATACATGCAGGAAAGGAATATTTTTTCTTGCATGTATTTGGAAATTTTATCCAATCCTCTTTTTTATTTACAATTTTATCTGCAACTTCTACGATTACTCTTGAAACGGAACTCTGGTTGATGCTGAAATCTTCGGCAATTCCACTTCGAAAACCAGGATCTCCAACAAATCGTAAGAAAACCATAATTCTTGTTTTATTACTTAATTGACTTGCCCAAAAGTCTTCAATAGTTTGAAAAAATAAATTGTTAATGCTTCAACATGGGATGGAGTAAACCTTTAAAGAGTTTTATAGTTCCTTGTGGATTCAAAGGGATCAAAAATATTAATGTATTCAGACATTGTACTTCCTGAGATAACTAGTTTACAGGCTCAACATTTTAGTAGCTTTATCTCATTAGAAATGAGATAGATCTCTTAAATGAGCTAGATCTCTTTTTTGACAGATTTGGCTCAGAATTATTTTGCATACGAAAGCTGGCAATTGCTCAAAAAACTGAGATTTGAGACTTTCTGCATACCACCCAATAGCTCACTTCACTCAACACAACTCATTTGAGCTAGCTCACAAGTGAGCTGAGTGGTGAGCTAAGCTGAGATTTAAGCTTTTGGCATCCCTGACTTAAAAGTACCAATGCTAAAATTCGATTGTTTGATGGATTAAAAAATTTATGTTTTAAATTGTTTAAATAATTAATCATTTAATAATAAGATTACAAAATCAGATATGTAGGTTGTATGCAACAATAAGTTATAACGATTTACGTGCTAAGCCAATAGTTGGGGTTCAATATATCGGCGTTTTGTCGAACAAGTTTATGTCCCCATCTTGCATAGAATTTCTGTAATTTCCAAGCGAAAATCTGCCTATGCCATGAAGGTTTTCTCAAGAAGGGTTATATCTCTTCAACATATATTGCAAATTTGTGAAGCACATTTGCTCATCTACACAAAACAGTGTTTCCGTGTCCTATTCATCCAGTTAAATGGTTCACTAAGACCGTTTGGCAATACGGGAAAGCAAACTGGGATGGTCTCATGTTTCTATGTTTCCACGATAGTGAAGTTGATGCCAGTGCTGACATGATCACAGACGTGATGTTTATTGATATGCGTACTTTTATTCCTAACATAATTAAGAGTATAAAACCTAGAAAAGTCTTGGTTTTACACAAGCTGTAAAGGAGCTATCAGGTTGAGAGAAGAAAGTTTCCGCTCTTACAAAGCCAACCCAACTGACGAAAATCTAAAAATAGTATAAAGAATATGAGATTTTAAGTTTATCTTTTCGCGGACATTATTCATGTTAAAAAGATAAAGTTTTTTTGGGAACTTATCGCATTCTCATTCAGTCTCATCCCGTGACCACGAATAATGAAACTTGTTCGAAACGTCCGGTTAAAAAAATTATAATTATTTCTTAAAAAAAGTAAACGCGGTAAGTTCCGAAAAAAAATTATCTGTTTAACAAGTATAAAGAAGTCTGAAACCATTGCAACGCTGTTATAAAAATATGCAATGTACCAAAGGCAGTCGAAATTACTGGTAATTTATCAAGATCGTACAAAATTCAACTTCATATCGAGTTCTAAAGCCCATCTAAAATGACAGGCCGACAACTAGCTCTTAAGACAGGTATATTTTCGCACTCGTGTAGCTGCAAGAGCCCTTCTAGATTTTGATATAAACAAATCCGCTGGTCCTGATGGTATACCCTCATTCTTCTGAAGAGATGTTCTTCATCGCTGATTTACATTATTTTTGAGAAAGTAAGATTATTGCGCTTGATATTTATAAGGCATAAATTAGAGTTTGGCACAGTCTCTCTTATCGAAAATTCGTGTGTTTTGTATCAACGAAACCCTGATTCTTTAAATTAGAAATTACCCTCTAAATCGTTCAATACATGTTGTATTGGACGTTTTAAGTCAATGCTGTCTATTGTCGTTGAAGAAAAAGTACCTCTTTTGCCATTGTCTTGAATGGCACTTGCATCGAAGAAACCGAAAGCTCTCAGTGTGTATCAACTACGATATTCGTTGGAATGACCACATTCTCGAGACCGCCAAAAATGCTGCTAAATGCTCTCTCGAAGTAGCCAGATGCATTCCTCTCCTCAATCCGTTCACCGTGGTACCTGTTCCGCTAGTAATCTTCATCAGTGCATCATCGAACTTAATTTTGGTCGTACCCACAAATATAGACAGTCGTTTTTTAGTCGCACAACATGTTTATGGAATAATTAACCCGGCAAAGTTTTCCCTTGCCATTTCAATTTTCAGTCATTCAAGACCAATGTTCATCGACACCTCCTTTCTAACATTATAAAGTTCATTCAATAATCCTTTGAGCGCGTGTAAATTATAACAAACAAACAAAAGTTAAATAGAATAAAATTTATTTCCTGTTTTGCTTTAACCACTTTTGTAAAAAGTGAAAAATGGTTAATTTAAAATTATTTTTGTTTATTAAATCAAAGATGGTGACTTAAGTCCCAGCACAATTTTCCCGAAAATCATCGCATATTCTCCTCGTATCACTTTCTAGAAAGAGTTATAAGTGACTGAGCTAAGCTTCTCTACGAGCCGCTGTTGGTCTCTAGCTTTTTTATTTTAATACGATTTTTATAAGAATCTTTTCTATATTCTTACTTTTTTTTTATTTCAGATAAACATCTACACAAATCCAGATCAAAGACAAAACAATATTTCCTGGAGAAGAAAAAAATTAAACAATATTTATGAACAACAATTTGTAAGTTATAATTCTAAGTTCAAAAGATACCCGATAGTATCAGTATAGTACTGTGTCAAGTAAAAAAAAAAATAGTAAATAGTTTAAATATACTTTTGTGAATCGATACGATATGATTTTTAAAAAAACTTATTGTCTTATATACACATAAAAAAAACTGTAAATAATTTAATTTAACAAAAAACATGGTAAAAACCGCTCAATGCCTAAGTAATGGCGCGTCAATTTTTGCATCATTGAAAAATGATGGCATCCGGAAATGAAAAGATAAAAAAATGATTGTTTAAAAATTAAGAGCATACAAATTCACATACGAGTACCTAGTTTTAAATATTTTTGTACGATCGATAGTAGTACTCACAGTAGGCTGCTCATTTTTCATAAGTTGCGATTCGTATTTTATTGTAATGTAATTTTATTGAGATTTTTTTTTTATTCATTTACATTTTGTATTTCACTAATTATAATTTACGAGTATACATTATATCGACTTAATAATAATACAAAATTGCCGATTTAGAAATTTGCCAGGCTAGACAGGGGGTTTTATATTTTGTTTTATTTGTTGAATTACTGACAAATCGAATTAAAATTAAAAGAAAACTTAGTTCTACAGTATTTTCAATATGTGTCCACTCAACAAGACCACGCAGTACAAAAGAGCTTAACCTAGAATTGAAACAGGATAGTATAGAGAAAGAAAGATAAACATAAATATGAACTTGAGATAGATGCGACATAGGTGTGTTTTTTTCGCAAAGCTATCCGTAGTGAAGTAAGATTTTATACGTATTACAAATACAAAGTCTTCACTGCCGATAAAAGTAGAAGTAGGATCCAACTGCGGATAGAATGTTGACGTTTGCTCGAGTCTCGAATACAAATGTTGGTACAATTGAAAACTCTTTTGTATCTCGAAGGCATGTTCGTAGAGTACGAAAAGTAGTTTGTTGTTTAGCATTTTCCATTGAGAGTTTACGTCTTTTTTTTAGAAAACCATTTTTATAAGAAAAACGCTGCATTTTGTATCGTGTTGGTGTCGAACTCTTATAGAAAGTTGTTTAATAACTAACGCGTTTTTGTAGGAGCGAAATGTCGTGGTCAGCTGTTATACTTTAGTTAATCAGCGACATTTAAGAGTTACTAACGCGACAAAGCCTTCTTATGAAAAAAGCTGTTGAGAAATCCAAAACTAACTAAAGTCTGCGAACAGATCCCTTGACTTTTGTGGTGATAATTGTCAACAAAAAAAAAAATCACAAACAAAACTTCTGCTTTATGAAGAATGGCTGGTGAACAGAAAAAGTAAATACAAAATGATTTAAATTGAAATTCATAAATAAAAACCTCCATATATATTTTCAGAAACATGAAAATTACTTGGCAAAAAGTTATTGGTTGTTTTTTTTTCAATTAAATATTTGACAACTAGTCAGTGGTACCATCTTTAAAGTAGAAAAATCGCACAACTGCGGATACGTTTTTTTGGGAAATCCTACTTCACTACGGATAATTTTCCCAAAAAAACACACCTATTGTCGAGGCTTTCTGAACACAATAATATGTGTGCAACGAGGACAGAAGGCTCGATTATAAAAAAGACATGATACAGGGTTGATTAAGTGTAGCACAATACATTCAAACTGATTTGTTGTTATTTTGTCTTTTTTAATTTTATTTTATTTAACGGTGTTTATTATATATGAGATGTATTTATGGAACTTAGGACTAAATTAATGGATAATTTTTGTAAGATTTAAAAGAAACTAATAATATAGTTCATAGTGATTGAACACAACAAGTGATATGATAAGAGTAATTAGACTAATGTCAAAAGTTATTAGGAAAAGAAAAAGTAATTTAGTTTATTATGTTGATAAAATTTAGGTGTTTAATTGAGTACGTGTATTTTACAAGCTAAGGTGATACGAGTATATTGTGTGTTTTTATTGAAAATGAATACAATATAAGTATATTAAGATTCAGAAATGTGACTTTATTAGCCTCTGAAGTTATTCATGGAGCTTTTTTTTTAGAAGGGTGAAATGAATGTGTTTGTGTCATTTTGTTTTTAAAAAACCTGACTGGAATCCTCGCTCAGGATGCTGATGGGGGATAAGTAATACTGATCAGCAATACGACAGCCAATATTCTCAGCAAATATGTCCCGGAGGATAGGGTTGTCGTGATGTTGTAAGTCAGAAATTCGTCTTTTAGACAAAGAAGTCAGGTAACTGAGTAGTGGAGTAATTCCTGATTCTTCGTATAATATTTTATTACTGAACCATTTTCCAGATGTTCTACGTCTTTTGGATATGCAGGTTCGGATGACTTTCCTTTCGAACCGTTGTAGTTCGAGGGCTATATTAGGTGTAATTTGGAACCATATGAGGAAACCGTACGCAATAAGGGGGCGGATGAGGTGGCACGTTTGCTCTTATTCAAGGCATTTCTTGCTTGGGATTCATTTTAAGTCTCTCATGGAAGGAAACTCCCAAATATTTAATAGATTGTTTTAGAGGAATTGGGTTTTCCTCTGTGCAGGTCTGACAATTGAGAGGGCGATTTTGATTGGATGCCGCAATGTGCAATGTGCTGCTGTGTGTCCAAGTTTGTTACAATTCGGGCAACGGGACCTTGTGCCAAAATTCCTATATTCACCTTGTTCATTCTCTATCCGAGAAGATTGAGCAATGCCATATTCAATGGCTGCTGTCAGGTACATTGCCTTAAACGCTTTTATTAGCAATCTCAGGTTAGTGTTTTTAATCCCGTCTTCAAAAGAACGTAAGGCTGTCTGCTTCTTTTCAGCAAGCTTGTTTCCAGGTAAACCCTTACCGCTTGGTCATTTGTGCTTTGGTATGTCACCCTGTCTAACTTATGTAATAATTTAGTTAGTCGATCGCCGAAGTCCTTTACATTTTCTTTTTGGTTTTGTCGAGCTGAAATAAGCTCTGTCTCTGCACTTGTGCGAGAAATACGTTCTCTAAATTGTCCCTCTAATTCGGCTATTAATTCAGGCCACGTATTTAATATTTTGTATTGGGTAAGCTCGAATGCTTGTTTTTACTATGTCTTAAAACAAGGAATGTTGTGTGTCGTCTTTTATATATGAAAATAGGATGTTGCCGCAAGCGACAAATTTATTTAATTCATCGGGATTCCCTCCGAACTCGGGGAAGATGTTGTTAACGTCATTTAATGAAATTTTAACTTCCATATTTGACGTTGGTTGTCGTTATGTCGTTTTTATTTGGACTGTCGTGGTATGGTAAAAGTTCAAAAAACTGTGTCAAGGATTTTTGTGATTTTTGATAAGTCAAGGAAAACGGATATTAATTAGTAAAATAAATTTTGTTCACTTTAAGGAAAATAAGGGGAAAAAATTCCTAAGCGTTGCTCGTAAATTTAAGATAATTTTTTTTTTCAAAAGTAGGAGAAGGTAGGTATATAAAATGTTTACAAATGAATAATTTAAATAAAAATAAAATTTACTTCTTTTTGTTGTTGCTGTGGTTGTTGTTGTTAAAAATTTTTTTTTCACTTGCCAGACAGGCTTCGCGCACTAAAGTTGAAAATTACAACCTAATTTTTGCCTCCGCGTCCGCTTGGGATTTCGCCAGGTCTTACAGTTATAGGATTTTTTTGTTGTTTTTACTTTTAGCACTTTTTCTGGTGTGTACTGTATAGCCCCAGAACGCATCAAGAGAGAGGTCTCTAGTTTTTTCGGTAGCGAGATTTTGAGAGAAAATCCCACCGCTCCCACCAAAATGTTGTAACGCCTAAGTCACCGTGCTTTCCACGAAGGGAGAAGAGCGACCTTAGCGGATAGAAAAGAAAAAATCAAGATTTTTATTTTACTTATTGGCCCGCTGTCTCAAGCTAGGCTGCGACCAAGTTAGCTGTTAATTCTATTCTATGATATTTCTGAAATATTCCTGCGCTTTTATACTGTTTTCAAAATACTTTCCTATTCCAATAAATACGCAAATCATCCAAGTACATATCCACCAACTGATATTTCATAATCGATTTTCCAATTGGTAATACTTCCTATATATTAGTCCAATTGGAATTACGAAGAATATTTATTAACCAAATTGTAACCTAGTTAATTGTTCTTTACGAATGTGCCGCCACATCATATTTCACGATACACTTCGCTCCAGAGTTATTTCAAAACGATGATGATACATCATCTGATGCATCAGTTAAGTCAACAACAGCAAAAACGGTGCACAACATTCTGGAAAAGAAAATAATAACCGTAGAGGAGGCAATCGAGAGTTTTAGGCAAGACTTAATTAAAAAATAATTCGAGATATCGGGAATCATTCAAAGTAAAGACGTTTTTTATAGACATTTCAAGCTTGAATTTGATGATGATAAGGCTTTAACAATTCGATGTTCGTATGATAGCAATTATAATTTGCGCACACTCAGTATCAAATGCTATGAATATCATGAATATGAAACCGAGAGAGTGTTAAGTAATGGAGAAGTTGAGGTCTTTGTTACGATTCGCTACCGTGCTTCCGTATATGAACGGGAAGAGTGAAATCGGAGAGTTAAAGATTTATTTATTTCTGTTTTTATTCTTTTTATTTTATTTTGGTTAAAGATTAAGTAAGGCCCGCTGTCTTGTTGCTAGGCTGCGACCTTGTTTGTTTGATTATGCTATTAACTCTGACTCCTCAACCATTCTTTAAAACACGAAGAGTCTTCACCCATAATGGTTCTCCCCGCCACAAAACACATATTTCTGCCCTGCGGTGCAGGTCATTCGTATTTTAACACACACTGCATTTCCCATGACAATTACTATTTCGTCACTTCCATACCTCGTAAGTCTGCCCTCAATATGGTGCAGTGTACCTCCGTCTTTCATTCATTCATTCATTCGGTTCGTGATATTTGACACTTCATTCTGTGTAGTGCTGTGCTGACCCATATTTGCGGTGTTTGCCCTTGGTAGTGGATATCAGATATCCACTGCCAAGAACACTTGAACTGCATAATGCATATTGTATGTTAGTCAGCTATCAGGCAGAATGAGTGTACCTACCGATGAAATGTTTATATGGAGATACACATACGATTCGTTGGTATTGTTGGTGGGCAAAATCTTATGAAATAAATAAGTGAGATACGATCGTCATTATGGGATGCAGATGTGGTTCATGTGAAGAGAGAGACCACCATGGATGAATATGAGGTAGGATGATCTGTAGTGCGGTCACTACATCCTTCCCCCCTTCGAAAAAGAAAATTCAAGGTGAATTTTCTGCAAATGAATGATATGGTTGGTTGAAAAGCCATTTATGTACATATACTAATAGTTAACATTTTAAATTTTATTTAAATTTTTCATACATAATTTTTTTTTTGTTTGGTAATTTAATATTTTTTTTTTGAAACGTAAAAATAATTTTTTTTTTTAACATAAATTTAAACATAAAATTTTGATTTGCAGTTCAATATTTCCATAAGTAGTTAATACATTTTTTTTTTATAAAAAAATTTTATATAACATATGTACATTGTTTTTTTTGTTTTTTTTTTTTTTTTTATAGTTTAGTTTTTTGAAGATTAAATGTAGCTTATTAAATGTAGCTTATTTTTGTTCTTAATTTTAACGTTGTGTTGGAAAAAGAAGAAATTTATTAAAAAAAAACTCTTAAATTTTATACAATTCTTTTTAAACACCAGTTGTTAACACTAATTTCGGTGCTGTAGACGGGAGGGGTTCGTTTTTTATAGGGACTTGTTGTACGGTTAGGGAAGGTTTGTTCGTTTCCTGGATTTCGTTACTATTCTTTACAGGTTTTTGTTTCCTTTTCATACATCGAACTAGGCAGTAAAAACAAAATGCTAAGATCAAGACTAAAATTGTATAGATCAATGTATATTGATGTATATCATGGGAGCTAATTGGCAAAAGTGGAGTATTTTCTTCGGACTTAAGATCTATTATTCGCTTTGATATAAGTTTAAGTTCATCCTGGCTTGAGAATTTTACGAGCGCTATCTCATTTTTATTTTTACTGATTTCTGGAAGAGTAATGTTGGTTAAAAACGTTGAAATGTTCATGGATGGTATATAAGAAGAGTGGGAAATTGTATCTATTTCACTGTACGAACGTATTATTAAATCCTTAGATTTTATATAGCAATTTCCCGTGATCTCAAGCTTAGCCGTTCCTTGAAGGGTGTAAGTTGTTAACTCATCCTTGCAAATTTCATCTATTTCATAACTGTGTGTGGTAGAGAATAACCATCTGTTATGGGTAGAAAGTTGTAACCATATGGTTGAAATATTTGCCTCTTTCACTTCGCATGAGGGTGGTAAAACTTCCGACTTTCGTAATAATTCTACCTCGCAGTTGAATAGTTTTGAATTTAAATTGAACAAAGGATGTAGCATTGGGCATAAGAATGTGTTCTTCTGGTTTTTACAATTCTCTAAGTCGTTGGCATTGATAGGACTGTAGTACTCTTTATTATAATCTATTATAAGATATTCTGTTGCAGGTTGTATGAATATAAAATGGTTTTTAAAATTTGTAGGTAGAGGGATAATTTTATAGAGGTGAAAATTTTCGGTATATGGGAGTGGAATCCTGAATTCATAAATTACTTTCTGTTGACGTATAGTTGCACTGATTGTACTAATTTGGTAAAGAGATAAGATGTTATTTGACACAATTGATGAAATTCTTGTACCACAAGGGATGTCTTGTTTGATTTTTAGTAGCGCTGTTCTTAGCTGATTTGGAGTAACTATGGTTGGATGTGGTTTGCCATGGTTAACATTACTAACCAGGTCAATAATTTCATCTACAGTGTTTTGGTAACGCATAATTATCAAAGTAATTAAAGTGGTTAGGGATTCAATTTCGGAAAATAATTGCTGTTCCTGATTTGCATTACTTATTTTGTTTGTTAATTCCCTAATTGTTTCAAATTTTGAATTTATTGCAAAAAGCTGGGACTCTATGGCTATTTCGGATTTATTGAAAACATTAGATGTAGTTTCCAGAAGTATAGTTTGGTTCTTTACTAGTGACAACAGATGTTTTTCGTTTGATTCTAGTTTTTCTATTTGCCTATCGTAGTACTCGGCGTCCTCCTCACTTAAGGTTCCAAATAAGGTTTTACTTACAATCCCTACTGCATTTAGTAGTGCTCGTTTTTCTCTGTTATTATTTACTGTTAGGAGACTATATTTCTGCGAAACATCGATGAGTAGATGGTTTAATTCGCTAGTCGCGCTATTATATATGATGTCGCAACTCACTTTGCCTTGTAATTGCACACATAAATTGTTTATTTCTGCAACATAGAGGTGGGCATGTTCTAAAACTTCGGTTAGTTTTTCTAAGTCGTAGTACACTATCAGCTTCCATTCGTTGGAATACAATTCCGTTTTTCCCCATTGCTCAAAGTATATGCCAGGGTTATTATTTATAGGAGAAATTTGTAAATTTCCGTTTGCACGTAGAAATATTCCTATCCACATGAACAAAATCCTTGGATCCATTTCTGTAAAACGAATTTTTTTTTTACTTAACTTGCTTTTGTGTGTGTGTGTGTTGTGTGTGTTTGAAGGGTGTTTGAAGGATTTATAGAATTTTGTATTATTCGTCAAAAAATTTTAAATTGTTATTGTGAATTACTTTTGTTTTTTTTCCTACTCGAATTATAGTGTTTTCTGTGGAGAGTATTTTGACAACTTCGTAAGGTCCGACCCACAAGGAGGTTAGTTTATTCTGCCTAGCGTTGTTTTTTAGGAGAACTTTGTCACCAATGTTAAAACTTTTAAAGTGTGATTTCTTGTCAAAATGTTTTTTTGATGATTCCTTTCTGTGTATAAGGATTTCCCTTGCAGCTTCATACCCATGTTGCAAGCGTACCCTTAACTCATTAGCATAGTTATCGTAGTTGTAGCACATTTTAGGTGATTGAGTTAGTGAACTAGGGATGTTAGGTGGAAATCCGTAAAGGAGTTCATAGGGTGTAAACCCTGTACTAGAGTGCGGGGTGGTGTTGTAAACGAAAGTTGCATAGGGCGTCCATGTGTCCCATGTAAGTGGATCTTTATTAACGTAATGCCGTAAATACTCGATCAATGTCTTTTGGCTTCGTTCTAGAGCTCCATTAGTTTGTGGGTGATATGGTGAGGTGTTTAATTTTTTTATTTTCAGTAGTGAACACATCTCTTTGAACATGACGCTGAGAAAGTTTGCGCCTTGATCTGTTAATAATGAGGACGGAATGCCGTGCTGGCATACAATTTTTTCAGTAAAGACTCTTGCTACTGTCTGAGCTTCTGCATTAGGAAGAGTGAATGCTTCCGAAAATTTTGTCAAGTCGTCTTGAAAGGTTAGTAAATACTTCTGGTCATTATGACTTACGGGAAGGGGGCCAACTATGTCTTAAGCAATTCTTTCAAATGGCCTTGAACTGGTCGTTGTGATCTTCATTGGTAAGGGAGGATTTTTCCTACTTTTATTAAGTTGACATGAAGCGCATTTGCGGATATAGTTCGTAATATCCTGTGTCATTGTAGGCCAGTAGTATTTGTATTTCATTCTTTTTAAAGTTCGTGACACACCTTGATGGCCTCCGAAAGCTGAATCATGATATTCAAAAATAGCTTTTCGTATAATTTCCGGATCGCTTAGAGTAATTCTTTTGTTAGTATATAAAAAGATCGTTAAGTGTTCTTTCTCGAAGACTTTTTCTATTAACATTTTGAAATTATTTTTGGTGTTGTTACCTAAGTTTGGCAACGAGAAACCTATTAGCTTAATATTTTTGTTTTCTATTGTATCTCTTAAGTATGTCAGGAATTTTTCTGCCACAACTTCATCCTGGGAACTTTTAATGGGTACTGGTAACGTGACTATATGACATGACTCGGTTTCAAGACTCTTACCTATGTCTGGTTTCACAAAGTTTGGTATCAAATCCCAGAGCACTTTCTCGTCTGGCGAATCTACTAAAGGCAATATTATTACTTTGAGAGGAAGCTTTTTGTCTTGATGGATTTCACCTTCCTTTTCTATTAAAGAAAAACTAGAAACTATCTGTATTTCTTCTTGAGATGGTTCGACTGATTTTGCATGTTTACTTGTTTTTTCCATTTCCACTTTATTCTTTTGGTTCCGTGTTATAACCATGACATTATCTTTTTGCTCGCTAGATATACGACTTAGTGCGTCTGCATTTGAATTCGTTTTACCCGGTTTGTATTGTATCGTGTATTCATATTCCGAAAGTAAAATTCTCCATCTAGCTAATCTAGACATTGGGTTTTTTAATTTCATAAGCCATTCTAAGGGCTTATGGTCTGTACATATTATGAATTCTTTACCATAAAGGTACGGTCGGAATTGATTAACAGCGAAGACAATGGCTAATAATTCTTTCTCAGTGGTAGTATATCGCGTCTCAGGATCGTTTAGTGTTCGACTGGCGAAACAGATTGGTTTGTCTTGTCCAATTTCACCCTGCGAAAGTACAGCGCCTATGCCTACGTCACTGGCATCTGTTGTGACTACAAACACTTTTTCGAAATCCGGATATATTAGAATCGGAGGATTAATAATTTGTTCCTTTAAGATCTTAAATGCTTCGTTGCAAAAGGCGTCCCATTTGAAAGTGATGTTCTTTTTGAGCAATTTTGTCAAGGGTTTGGCTATACTGGAAAAATTATTAATGAATCGTCTATAATAACCCACAAAACCCAAAAATGATTTAATTCCTTTTTGATTTTTCGGCGTAGGATAAGTTTTAACCACTTTGATTTTGTCTGGATCGGGTTTAATACCTTCTTTGGAAATAATGTGTCCTAAATAAATCAATTCCCTTTTAACAAAATTGCATTTATCAGGTTGTAGTTTTAGGTTGTGCTCACGTAGTCGGTCGAAAATTTTTTTTAACCTTGTATTGTGATCGTTTAGGTCATATCCATATACGACTATATCATCGACGCCGACGTAAACAAAACAATGTATTCCTTGCAATCCCATTAGTACGTTATTCATCGTTCTTTGAAAAGTAGCGGGTGCATTTTTCAGACCAAACGGCATACGATTGTATTCGTAATGTCCGTAGGGTGTACTAAAAGCAGTTTTTGACTTGTCTTCCTCGCTAACCAGAATTTGATGAAACCCCTTAGCGAGATCAAGTGTGCTAAAATACTTTGCTCTGCCTAGTTGGCCCAAAATGTCAGAAATATTTGGTATAGGATATGCGTCTCCGACTGTAAGTTCATTTAATTTTCGGAAATCTACTACAACTCTCCATCGTTTGGCACCCTGGCTATCAGGTTTCTTAGAGTGAGGAGTTCCAAGGGCTAAAACTTGGTCTAATAATATCATCTTCTAGCATTTCACTTCCTTGTTTTTGAATTTCCTGTTTTTGACTTTCAGGGAGTCTATATGGTCTAACAAATAGTGGTGGTTTACCTGCATCCGTTTTTATTTCGTGACGCATTATATCTGTATACGTGAGGTGGTCTCCCTCAAAGTGAAAAAGGTGATTGTATTCCCTACATAGTCCTAATATTGTAGTTTTCTCTTCCTCATTACAGTGTTCAAGTTGTATGGAGGAAGTTATTTTTTGTAGTCTATTTTTAACGGGATCTTTCTCTGGCCTAAGACTTACGACATTGAAATTTGAAATGTCATCCCATTCGTAATCAATATTGTTTACATTAATTTTTTCTGTGTTTTCTGACGTATTCAGAATCAAAACTTTGACCATTTTCTGTTCAGGTCTTACGACAGTTTCGGCAAGATATATATCTGGACTTATTTCTTTTTTATATATAATCGCATCTTTATTATGATTGAATGGAATTTTAATTATCTGCTCACAACGTGGTTTTAGAGTAATATAATTTTCGAACAGATTTTCCTTTTTTATTTTAGAATCTGGGTTGGTAGATCGTGATCCACATAGCGACTCGTCACGGCTCTGGCTATAGGCCCCGGACATAGAATTGCATGTTTCTCCTAGATGCTTACCTCCATTATCCGTAGATAATGGCTCCCTTTCCTCGACTAAATTGATTTTGACCTGTGGAACTATTAAAGATCGTTCTTTAAAATTTACTATGCACTTAAATTTTGATAGAAAGTCGTTTCCTATTATACCGTCATAGGGTAGATTTATATGATCGGTAAGTATGTGGAAATGATGTTTCAAGATCATCGTGTGATATGCAGTTTTAAATTCCAAGTTACCATATATCATCCTCAGGGTTTGTAATGACTCCCCGGCTATGGTTGATATTGTGTAGGATTCATTACTGCTTTCTAAAGAGCAAGTATTTTTTAAAAGGGATATATCTGCTCCCGTGTCAATAAGCAATGTGGTATATTTTTTTTTCGATGGACTAAATGGTAGACGTATCGTTGGCTCTCTGAATTCAGGACAGAACGATACGTGGAACTTACGATTTAGTTCTTGTTCTGGTGTACATCGGCTGAAGTAATTATTCGAGAGGGGTTGCCGCTTGTCTCCTCCCGAACACATTCGTTTCCCTGATTTTGTTGCTGAGGATAAAAGTCTTCGCCCGAGTGCCAATTACTATATCCTGGTGTTATGTTGTAGTGTCGGACATTATTTTTAAATGGGTTTTTTCTAATATTCCCTTCTTGATTATTGCTATACGAGGATGTTCGATTTGCGTAGGCTCTACAATTGCTTATCGAGTGATTGGGTTTTTTACAATAATCGCAGGTCAAAAAGTGTGTTTGCTTTTTCACAGGTTTATCCTTAGAGAAACTGGGAAACTGCGTGTTTTTGTAGCAGGTATCTTGTGTATGCCCCTGCTTTCCACAGATATTGCAAAACCTCGCCATTTGGTTATTAACGGGATTCGTATAATTAGAAAAGGAAGAGCTGTGGTTAATACGAGCGGCATGACCTTCGACGTGGGCTATGGTTTTTTTTAGATCGACCCCCCATAAGCTTTCGCTATAAGCTTAACCTGCTCGTTCTTCAAGCCATCCTCAAAAACTTGGATTGCTAGCTTCCGAATTTCTGCTACAAGGAATGCTCTTACAGTGTCATCGCTGGTTGTGGCAAAAGTAGCGGAGTTAAGACAATTAAGAGCTGCTAGAACACGCTCCCCAAATTCTTTAACAGTTTCTTTGAAACGTTGCTTTATGGTAACAAGTTCATTGTGAGCCGATGACCGAGTTTTCACTTCCTTGAATTCAGCCTCTAATTTTTCTTTTAGGCTTTTCCAAGTAAGGATAGTGTGGTGTTGTGTCAACTCAAAGGCAGAACCATGTAGCCTAGTTTTCACAATTTCCAAAAATGTCGGTTGGTCAGATTCTTTGATTGAACAGAAGAGGATATCTCCGCATGATAGGAACTTAGCCAATTCTTTTGGTTGTCCATCAAAAACAGGAACGATGTTGAAAACATCAGTTATCCCTATTTTAATGTCCATTTCTGTATTCTTTCTTACAATCTGTTCAGAAGAATGAAAAGGTAAATTTGTAAAGAGATCAGCAATAGTGTTGGCGTCTTTAATTGCCTTTCTCGTAATTTGTAAACGAGGAATTTTCGTAATAAACTCGGAATTATAGGAGAAAAAAAAAGGTTAAGGGAAAGGACTGACGAAATTTACAGGTACAGCAAGAAATGTGTATATAATATAGATATTACTAAAAGTACATATACTGTGAGTGTCAAAAGTGAGTAAACACCTAAATGATTTCTTGAGTTACATGGAATTGAAACCAAAAAATAAACAAAAATCGAATTCTAATAATACAAAATAAAAGTTTTATTTAATAGCAATAAATCAAAACCAAAATAAAAATTCAAAAAACGAACTATTGCTTTTTTACCCAGTAAAAACTAAATAAACCTCATATTTTACGCGTCAAAAGTAAGTAAACATCTGTTATATCTTCAAATTATTTATAAATATAGTATCTCAAGTAAAAAACTGGGTATTTCATTTGATCAACTTTAGACTTCATAACATCTCTTAGTCAGCGTGACATGAAAACAGCAATGTTATATCTAACATCGGAGGATATTTGGGACAATTCTTCAATTAAAGCCTTTTAAGGTCATCTTTGTTCTTGATGTCCCGTTTGTGAAATTTTCCGGTCCAAATGATCCCATAAATGTTGTATGGGGCTTAGGTGCGGCGATTGGGGAGGGTGGTGGAGGTTCTTTGAAGTCCTATAAAGTATTCATTTTTTAAGGAACTGCGAGGCATGCTTAAGATCATTGTCTTGCTAAGAGATCCAATTGCCAATTGATAAATATATATAAATTGCGTAAGGTCGGTTGAAGGTTATTGCTTAGGACGTTTAGATAGTCTTCATTATTCATTGTACTTTCAATGAAAACAAGATTTCCGATCGAATATGCGGCCATACGTCCCCACACCATAATGTTTTACTGTGCTTCTTATATTCTGTTTATGATGTTTTCTTACTTCTGATGCGTTAATATGGATAGTATGTTTAGTTTTTATTAGGAAAAATTGTAAGAAGCTATATTTTGAATTTTTATTTGTGTTTTGATTTATTTTTATTGATTTTTATTATAAGAATCCATTGTTTATTTGTTATTATAAAAAAATATTCATATTAACGCATCAGAAGTAAGAAAACATCATAAACAGAATATAAGGAGCACAGTAAAACATGATGGTGCGGGGATGTATGGTAGCATATTGGATCGGGAATCTTATTTTCATTGAAAGTACAATGAATAATCAAGACTATCTAAACATCCTAATCAATAACCTTCAACCGACCTTACGCAATTTAGGGATACTTAGCAATTGGATCTCTTAGCAAGACAATGATCTTAAGCATGCCTCGCAGTTCCTTAAAAAATGAATACTTTATAGGACTTCAAAGCACCTCCACCACCTTCCCCAATCGCCGCACCTAAGCCCCATACAACATTTATGGGATCATTTGGACCGGAAAATTTCACAAACGGGACATCAAGAACAAAGATGACCTTAAAAGGCTTTAATTGAAGAACTGTCAAAAATATCCTACGATGCTAGAAATAAAATTATTGTTTCCATGTCACGCCGACTAAGACATGTTATGAAGTCTAAATGTGGTCAAATAAAATACCCAGTTTTTTACTTAAGGTACTATATATATAAGATATAACAGATGTTTACTTACTTTTGACGCTTAAAATATGGAGTATTTTTAGTTTTTATTAGGAAAAAATGCATTACTTCATTTTTTGAAATTTTATTTTGGTTTTGATTTATTGCTATTAAATAAAACTTTTATTTTGTATTATTGGAATTCGATTTTTGTTTATTTTTTGGTTTCAATTCCATGTAACTCAAGAAATCATTTAGGTGTTTACTCACTTTTGACACTCACAGTATATATATTTTTTTTTTTTAGTTTACTTGTGTTGTTGTTGTGGTTGATGCCGCTGTTATTGTTATTATTGCTCCAGATGCTGTGGTAGTTGTTGTTGCAGTTGTTGTTCTTTGTTGCCAGGCAGGCTTCACGCCCTAAAGTTGAGGATTACGGCCTGGTCTTTTATCACTACCTACTGTCTGCCAAATGCTTAAACTCTAAAGCTAGCAAGGTCTTACGCTCGTAGGATTTCTAACACTTTAATCACAAAAACAAAAAAAAAAATTTTTTTCACTTCACTTTTTAACGCTTTTTCTGGTGTGTAGCCCCAGAACGCATCAAGAGAGAGGTCTCTTGTATTGGCAAGGCTAAATAACTATGGGGAGATCTTTATTTTGTAGAAATCCCACCGCTGCCACAAAATGTTACGATTCGCTACCGTGCTTCCGTATATGAACGGGAAGAGTGGAATCGGAGAGTTAAAGATTTATTTATTTCTGTTTTTATTCCTTTTATTTTATTTTGGTTAAAGATTAAGTAAGGCCCGCTGTCTTGTTGCTAGGCTGCGACCTTGTTTGTTTGATTATGCTATTAACTCTGACTCCTCAACCATTCTTTAAAACACGAAGAGTCTTCACCCATAATGGTTCTCCCCGCCACAAAACACATATTTCTGCCCTGCGGTGCAGGTCATTCGTATTTTAACACACACTGCATTTCCCATGAAAATTACTATTTCGTCACTTCCATACCTCGTAAGTCTGCCCTCAATATGGTGCAGTGTACCTCCGTCTTTCATTCATTCATTCATTCATTCATTCATTCATTCATTCATTCATTCATTCATTCATTCATTCATTCATTCATTCATTCATTCATTCATTCGGTTCGTGATATTTGACACTTCATTCTGTGTAGTGCTGTGCTGACCCATATTTGCGGTGTTTGCCCTTGGTAGTGGATATCAGATATCCACTGCCAAGAACACTTGAACTGCATAATGCATATTGTATGTTAGTCAGCTATCAGGCAGAATGAGTGTACCTACCGATGAAATGTTTATATGGAGATACACATACGATTCGTTGGTATTGTTGGTGGGCAAAATCTTATGAAATAAATAAGTGAGAAACGATCGTCATTATGGGATGCAGATGTGGTTCATGTGAAGAGAGAGACCACCATGGATGAATATGAGGTAGGATGATCTGTAATGCGGTCACTACATCTTAATGAAGGAGGATCTTGAATATAAAACTGATGTCGAATTACTGGATTTTAAATCAATGAAACAAACATACCAGATGAATATTTCTTAAGAAAAATTGTGTATACATTTATTTGTCAATAAATTTTTTTATTAAAAATATACAAAACAAGTATTATTATTTATTTTTGCCTTTAGGTATAGGTATCCAAGAGTTGTGATCTGATGAAAACCCCAGCCAATTTAGAAATATTTTATCTGTTTTCCTTTGAAGTACTTTTTCGATTAGATACGTATCAGATAACTTAGTTTTCTGTAGCTCCATAAAATCCACCTTTAATGGGGTGGCCTTGGTAGTCTTCCAATAAATAGTACGTTGCACTTTGATTATCTTAAAGATTTCCGTGGTCCAATTTGGTGTGTATCCTTTATCGAAAACATGTTTGTATTTGCTTATTCTAACACAGTCGCCCACTTTGAACTTTGGAGTAATATGGATTTTAATGCGATTATAAATATTGGAGTGTAATATTTTTTCGTTTGTAGCATTGACTTCAGAAGGCATCATCTTTATGGTCCGATGTTTGGAATTATTGTATATTTTTGTTAGTTTTTCTATAATATCAATCCATCGATATGAACCATTTAAACTGAATTCCTTCCACATAAGAGTTTTTAAAGTACGATTAAATCGTTCGACAATTGAGGCTTTGAGAACACTAAATGTAGAGTAATGATTTATTTCATACTGCTTCATTAGAATTTTAAAATTTGTATTAAAAAATTCTTTTCCAGCATCTGTTTGTAAATTTTTTTGGGTGACGACCTTTATTAAATATATCCTTCATGGCGGTGGTAACACTTTTTCCTGTTTTATTTTTAATAGGAACCGCCCAAGCGAATTTAGAAAACGTATCAATAACTGTAAGAAGATATCGATAATTTTCATTATCAGAAGAGTACACAACCATTTCGACTAAATCAGCTTGCCATGAATCATCTATCCCCTTGATAATAACACGCCTCCTTGTGAAATTCCTTCGAGCAGGCTTATGTAGTTCTTCGACAACGTTTCTTATACTCATCTTTGAATTGAATGATAAAAACAAAAGTATTTATTCTTTTTTGGTTGTTTATTTTACATATTTCATATAGTACATACAAATAATTACGTTACATTTTGCTCATATTATTTTAACGTTTTTTATACAGACACATCAATTTTTTTATTCTTAAAATTCTATTTTCAAGCATGTAACATGCACATGTATCCGGCCCGTCCTGACATAAGATGGAAGACCAAGGACAGTTGTAAAAATGACATCCATGTTTTGTGGTTATGGTAGATATATAAATAAACCTTTTCAAGAAGATTATACCATTCAAAATTTCCTCATGATGTTCTTCTAGTATAGCATGGTGATTTGATTTTAAAAACTGTAAAACTTCATCAAAAATCAATGAAGTATCTATGCCTGACATAATGATTGACTTGTGCATAGACTGAGATGGTAAACTGAAGACTAAAGTTAAAAAGTATTATTGTCCTTACTCTCACTTATAATTTCGTATCTGTTCTTCATATCTTCCATGTGTTATATAATAATATATAACCGCGGAACGTCCTTTGGGTGGAATTAAGTCCTAACGAGGAATTTAAAGGATGGGGATATGAAAGGGATTTTTCATCACTTTTAAGGCCTGATGATGGCCAGAAAGGGGTACTCGGCAGCGAGGCCGAAAGGGTTTTCTTTCTTATTAATTATACTTACTTGTCTTTTTGAATGTTTCCTCCTTCTTTTAATGGTCAAAGAAAAATACGATTTAAGATTTTTACTACTTTAATTTCGGTTTCTCCAGTTACAGATTACTTTTTCAATTCATGTCTTTTTCTGAACTTACTTTACTATTTATACTTATTCATATCTTAACTTCTAAACTTAAAACTAGGTTACTTAATATAACTTCCTATTTACATCTTGCATCTGGCATTTCATACTTCCGGATCATCAAAACAATTTACCTTACCCCAATATATGACACACATTTTATTTTTAATGTGACATACATATTTTCTCATTGTTTAAGTGTGTCACATAGTTTTTCTTTTTTATTATTTCTTAAATGTGACACACATATTTTTCTTTTTATTATTACTTACTTAAATTGCGTCAGCATTTAGTGCATTCGCAAAGTTCATTCGGGTTTATTGTTCGGCCGAAACTTTCTGTTACAAAATTCTGATGACGCTTCAGTTATGCATTAACTGAATCGTCACCCAGATAATTGTTATTTTTGTTTTGCATTGTGCACCAAGCAATCAAATGTTTGTTTATCATTTTGAATGCTATGGTGTTGACATTGGCCTTTAAACCTGAATGGGATTGAGGTGGGTCATGATTTGGTGTGAAATCATGAATAATGTTTCACACAACACATGCAGCCAGAGAGCAGTTTCTGAAATTTTTCAACAATTTCCAATTTAATATATTCTATAAGTCGATCATATGCGTCATCAACATATTGTTTAGTTGCAGCATCGTGCTCTTGTTTCGGTTTTTGAACATTTGTTAGTCGTTTAAAGGATATATTGTAATCATCGTTTTCTGTTTTTAAAAATCCCTCCCCTCTCGGTCCCCTGGGGGGGATTCTCATTCGATCTACGAGTTCATTGGGATTATCCCAAAATATATAGTCTTTTTTCATTTTCGATAATTGCATTAAACCGTTTCCTGGAGGAGAGTGCATTAGTGGCGATGGTGACATAGTAGTGGAAGTATTTGTTGTCAAGTCGAATAATTTACTTATAATTTTTGTATGCTTATAACCCCGATTGCCATGTACTTGTCTTTGTGCATCATGAGCAATTCTATGTGCATTGGTGTCAAATAGTATAGTCTTGTAGTTTTGTAAATCTTCGTTAGAGTACATATTTATATTGGGGTTTTTCTTAAATATAAGCTCATACAATCCATCTGTCCCTTCGAAGGTTTTATTTTTAATTTCTATATCTTTTCCAATGATTTTGAACTCAGCATTACCGATGTACCATTTCCCATCTCTTAAACGTACACCATATCGTCCCCTTTCTGCGTTAACCTCGTAACTACGTTTTTGACACAATTCTGTTTTTTATGTAACAACACTCCGTATGCCTCAGGTAATATAGGTAGACAAAAACTAATGTCGAATATTAACAAAAAACCATTTTACAGTTAGTTCTTTTTCCTCGTATCTACATTCATATTGTTCAGTTTTGACTCTTAACTGTTTTGGTCTCATCATCTTTCGCATTCGCACTCGTTAAATTAGACTAAGCTTAAAATATTATCGAGTAGCAGACTCACCTTTTTCTGCACATAGAATAATTCAGATCGAAAATAGCGCTAGTTTTATCTTATTGTGTAACAAATAAGTACTCGTACATAGGCAGGTATAGCTGAACAGTCTATATGTATACAATATTTAAGTGTACTTGATGTTTTTGATACCTTCTCCCCATTAAACATTCAAATGAGATTGGATTTAAGTTTTATTTTGAAATTATAAACAAAAAATGGATCGGTAAATATAATTATTTAAAAAAAAATTGTTATGTAACTGAACTGAAAGTGTGTCTTATTTATAAATTTAAAGTCACGTGGTCACCAATGTCAAGGAAATTTCGTTGGAAGAAGAAAACGATGCAGTTATGGTGCCAAGATCTCCTGAAATTAATATTTTATCTGAAAGTTTTATGGTACTGGACGAAGCAACAGTATTTAGAAAGTAATTCCCAAGAAAATTTGTACACAACAAATTATGAAGGTTTAATCCTAGATGATCAGACAGGATTATTTATTGAAAAAAATGACTATGAAAGTTCCGATTCATCCGGTTGTTACCAATTGTCATCAAAATTTAACTCTGAAAAATCTATTTATTCCGATACCCAAAACAATGTACTAGTTAGATAACGATTCAGGACTTATAATTAAAAAAAGGAGGAAGAAAGGTCATGGAAAACCAGATAAGTGGCAGAGAAATATAATTAAAAAAGCAAGGCCAGAGGGTAAATCGTATTACAGTGATAAAAAAGTTAAAGGTAAAAAAGTAGGCAAACAGAAAAGAGAAAAACGTATGCTTAAACCTAGTTGTAATTCAAAATATTGTCAAAACAGTAGGTATTTTAAATGTAATGAAGTTACAGAATCCCAAAGAAAAGAACTTTTCAATTCGTTTTGGAAAAACACGACATGGGAACAGCGTAAGGTGTTGATTTGCACTTTTGTAGAAAAGCGGCCCGTAGCTCGCCGCACAGGTAAGACTGATTCAAGACGAAGAGCATCATTAAAATACCATTTGAAAATTGAAAATGAAGTCAAACCAGTCTGTAAGAAAATGTTTGTGAATACGTTTAGTTTAGGAGAATAGACAATAAGAAATTGGGTAGAAGAAAGTAATGATTTTGGCATTCCTCTAAGAACCGAAAAGTCTAAAAATAAAGTCTCACCAATTAACGTAAAAAAACAAGAACATGTCAAGAATTTTTTGACAAACCTTCCTAAGCTTGAGTCTCATTATTGCAGACAAAAAACGGACAAATGTTATTTAGATTTAAATTATACATCGTATAAGGATGTTTATAAAATTTATGAACAGTTTGTGAAAGATACAAACATACCAAGTAAGGAAGTAGAATCCTACTTGTCTTTCTTAAAGATAACACATTCTTTGAACATTGGATTATGTCGGGGAATTAAACTTCCGAACACAGGGGTCGGGGTACAAAAAAGGTTCCAAGAACGAAAGGGCACTCTGCCAACACCAAGTTAATTTTACAAAATATATTTATTCAATTATTTACAAAAAATGAATGCCAAGAGTGAATTGCGGACTCCACGAGTCTTTAATGTGTCCGAAACTAATGCCAATAATCAACCGACCAAGACCAAATCCAAAACGATAATAATGCCAAACTGTAACTGCCAAGACCAAGTCCAAGTAGTGGCCTCGAAGCCACCAGCCAGTGTCCAAGAAAATGCAGCGTCACCACAGCTCCCATAGGTGAAGGGAGTCCAGTAGCTGGTACCATGCCCACGCCTTCGATATCCAACGGCACACCAGAAAGAATGTGCCGACACCAGCAGCAATTGTCAAGATCCGTGGGATAGTCAACTGAGGGTGAGCCATTGTCGTTGCTTTGTATACTTGTTCTTCCAAGAACTATTATTGAGCCCCAGTGTCCGCAGTATTTATCCAAGATAAATATAGGGCAATAATATTCGGTTGGCGACAAGAAGTATCCAGTGACGATGAGTGGGCCAGCCGTCGTCGCGAGCCGCTTAGCCATACCCAAGGTATGCTATGTGTATCTGCTGTCCACTGGATGACGATACCTCATATGACGATATGCGGTATGTATGCCTGTGTACCCATTGTACAGAAAAGTATCTCGTATCGTCCCTGGCTTGTGGGTGACGATTTCGATGGTTGCTGGGTAGCCGATAGAAAAGTATCTATCGTCGCTGGCTTGCATGGTGATATCTATGGCTATAGATATACCCGAAGGTGGCATCAAAATGTGTCGCAATTCGATGTCCATCGAATGGAATGTGTGCAGTGATGATGCTAGGCTGGTGGTGGGTTGCGGGGTGAACTAAGTTCGTAGTGTTTGCGGAGTCAGCTGAACTGTGCTAATTTCTAGGTCAACGGGTTGTTGACCGAACATCCTGCCCGGTCGAACCTTGGGTTCGAAATGTGATGTAATTCACGCCCTTGTTGGCCATGTTGAGGTAGGTATCGGAAGGACATAACTACTGTCCAGTGTCTCAAGAAGTTCGAGGGAGTCCTCGGTTGTTATCCTACAAAATGATCCATATGTAGTTGAATTGGTCTGGTACTTGAAGAAGACCAGAATTGATCCTTATACGCCCGCAGACCCCTACTGGGTTGGGCGAAGGAACGCTGAAGTGTAGTGTGTGGTGTAGGTGGCGCTCTCGTGGGCCAGGATGAGGTGGATATCGGATAGATATGACCTTTATTTAGTTTCTCAATCAGTGCGGGCAGCCAAGTGCGTTATGTAGTGTAGGGGCCGCTCTCGGGGGCCAGGATGAGGTGGATATCGGATAGATATGAGTTCTATTTAGTTTCTCAATCAGTGCGGGCAGCTAAGTGCAGTCGACCAAGCGACTTAGCTTCTGGACAGGTCGTCGGCACTCGCCGGCCTGTGTTTGAAGTGTAGCATTGCGGACCAGGCCATCCCTGCCCGGGTGAACTGCTATTACTCGACCAAGTCTCCAGTGAGTGGGAGGAAGATTGTCGTGCCGTACCAAGACGATGTCACTGACTTCAATCTCAAGCTCCCGTTTTTCCCATTTACCACGAGTCTCTAAGGTAACCAGGTATTCCTCACTCCATCGGTCCCAGAACTCTTGATGAATCTTACGCAGCCATTGATACTGCTTCAATCGGTTGAGTGGGACATCTCCAATTTGCGGTTCCGGAATGGCAATAAGTGGAGCTCCAATCAGGAAGTCGCCCGGGGTGAGCGCCATCTTGTCTTCGGGGTCGTCATGCAGGGGAACTAGTGGACGTGAATTGAGACACGCCTCGATGCGGACTGCCAGGGTGTGCAGTTGATGATACCAGAGGGACTGGGATCCTACCAAACGGAGCAAGTGGTGCTTCGCGGATTTCACTGCGGCCTCCCATAAACCACCTTGATGGGGAGCGCCCGGAGTGATAAAATGCCATTTTGTCCCTGCATGCGCCAAAGCTTGCTTGTTGTAATCGGACTCAAAATGAGCCAAGTCTTCCTTCATGAGCCGGTTGGCTCCCACGAAGGCGGTCCCATTATCGCTATATAGGTCGGGACAGGGTCCACGCCGGCCGGTGAAACGGGTGAAAGCATCTAAGAAAGCTTGGGATGAGAGGTCCTCGATGACCTCTAAATGCACGGCCTTGGTTGCCATGCACACGAATATCGCCAGATATCCCTTAGTAGTGGTGCGGGTTCGCTTGGTACCCACACGTAGGGTGAATGGACCGCAGTAGTCAACGCCAGACGCTAGGAATGGTCTCGCAGCATTAACTCTATGGCTCGGTAGTGGGGCCATTTGTTGCTTGATTAATGTACTAATGACACATTAATGTATTAATGACACATCGATGAATGAAAGTACGCACGGCTTGTCTGCCATGCACCATCCAATACTTGCGACGCAAGGTTTGTAGCATGATCTGCACTCCTCCGTGCATAGTGACCTCATGCGTATGTTGGATTAGTAGCCAAACCAAGTGCCCGGTTTTGGGCAAGATGATGGGGAATCTCTGCTCTTGCGGTAAGGACGCATGCGTGAGACGCCCTCCAACCCGGAGGGTACCCTTTGGGTCCAGGTACGGATTAAGTGACAGTAGTGGACTGGAGGAGGCCAATGAGGATCGATTCTTCAGCTGTTGAATCTCCTGGGGGAAGCTTAGCACTTGTTCGGCGCGAATCAAGCGCTCCAACGCGTTTTCGAGCTCGTCTGCTCCGATAACGGTAGTCTGTATTAGGTGACGATAAGACTTCAGCCATCTCAACATGTAGGCGACCAGGCGTAAGAGCTTGGAGATGCTGCTGTATCGTTCCACCAACGGAATAATTGTGCCGTCCAAGCATCTGGTAGTCAGCGGTAGTGAGGCTAGGGTCATCCCAGTGACGACCGATGGTTTCGACTCGGCTGCAACTTGGAGCACGTCTGTTTCGGATAACTGCCCGGCTGGGCCCAGAGGGAAAGAGCCCGATGTCAACCAGTTTGGGACTTTCCACCATAGCGGGTGTCTGATAAGGTCGGAGGCGCCAATGCCTCGACTAGCGCAGTCGGCTGGGTTATGAGCCGATCGTACATGATGCCATCGCTCGGGTAAGGTGAGCTGCTGGATCTGCCGCACTCGATTAGCGACGTAGGGTTTCAGTGTGGAGGGTTCCTTCTTCAGCCAGCAAAGGACAATGCTGGAGTCTGACCATAAGTAGTAGTTGGATGCCTGTAGTCCCAAGGCATTGCGGACACCGTCATAAGTGTTTGCCAGAAGTGAAGCTGCACAGAGCTCCAATCGAGGGATGGTAGCACCCTTCAGTGGGGCGACCTTGGTCCGAGACGTCAGTAAGGAAACGTGGACTCGGTTCTGCTCGTCAATCGTCCGTAAGTAGATTACGGCTGCATAGGCCTTGGAGCTTGCATCGCAGAAGCCATGAACGGTTGTGGTCCCATGTCGACCCATGCCCAACCATCGAGGCACTCGGACTCGGTTGAGATTGAGCAACCCATCGCGGAACACCTTCCACTCGTGCTGAAGTTCTGGTGGGAGAGGGGTATCCCAAGTGAGACCCGCGGACCAGAGCGTTTGGATGAATGTCTTTCCAACAATTACCACGGGAGCCAGTAAGCCCGTGGGATCAAAGAGTTGTGCCACTTCGCTGAGGACTCTACGTTTTGTAGGGATGGCCCCAGGTGCTTCTAATTCCACCAAGAAGAAGAGCTCGTCGGTTGCTGGGTCCCAACGGAGACCAAGTACTGTGGCGGTCGGGCACTCTATAACGAGCTCTGTGGAAAGAGAAGAGAAGAGAACATTGTTAGTTATCTTACCAATTACCTCTGCGCAATTCGAGTTCCATTTGCGCAACTTAAAGTGTCCAGCCAAGAGGACCGTATTGATGTCCGCTGCCAAGCGGATTGCTTCTGCTTTGCTGCTGCAGCTAGTGAGAAGGTCGTCCACGTAAAAAGCCTTCTCAATTGTCATTCGAGCTGCCCGGGATCGGATTGGATCACGCACCAAATGCTGATTGTCCCGAGCACACTGCATCATGGACCTTACGGAGGTGTAAGGACTGGAAGCCATACCATAGGTAACCGTCGTCAGACGATAGACTGCGAGCTGGTCAGATGGGGATTCTCTCCAAAGAATCCGTTGAAAGTCTCGATGTTCGGGTGCCACCAGCACTTGGCGGAACATCTTCTCGACGTCAGCCGTTAGGGCGATACTGAAGCGTCGAAAGCCAAAAATCACATTCACAAGTGACTCTTGTATGGTGGGACCGACCAATTGGATGTCGTTGAGGGAGACACCCGTTGTAGTACGAGCAGATGCGTTAAAGACCACACGGAACTTAGCGGTAACTGCATGGTGTGGAATGTAGTAGAAGCCAGGGTGATCGCCATGTTGACCAACCCTCTCCATATGACCAAGGGCGGCATATTCTCTCATGAATGCCACATATTTGTCCTTCAGCTCTGGATTGCTGACAAGACGTCTCTCCAAGCAATAGAATTGGCGTAGGGCTGATCGGTATGAATCACCCAGTTGCGGTGCGTCATGCCGGAATGGGATCTGGACCATGTACCTCCCATCGGCTGTACGGGAATGGGTCGACTGGTAGTGTCTCGTGCACTCGTCTTCCCTGGTGTCATCTGCGGCAGCTTCCTCTAGTTGCCAAAAGTTCTTGACTAGCTCTTCGAGCTGGTAGTCGCGGGCAGCGGCAGTCACTCTCTGACTGTGGAAGGCTTGAACTGGAGGCTGCGGTTGCATCGTGGTGGTTGGACCAAACACCACCCATCCTAAGCGTGTCTGTTGCGCATGTGGCTCATGCGGTTGACCATGACTGACCGAATCCTGTACGAGAAGGCCCCAGACATCGGCCCCCAACAGGATGTCAATGGGTCCAGGTGTGCCAAAATGTTTATCCGCCAAGGGGAGGCCGGATAAGTGTGACCAAAGAGACACGTCCACTGGTGTGTCTGGCAATGAGGATGTAATGGTAGGGATTACTAATGCTTTGATGGAGATCATAAGCGATGTTCGCGTCGAACGGAGTGACAGCGTCACCTGACCGTGAGCGGTTGAATTTCTCGAAGCGCCGATGCCATGCACAGCCACTTCAAAGCGGGTCATCTCGAGGTTGAGTCTAGTGGATAAGGAAAGAGTTACAAAACTTACCTGCGATCCAGGATCGCAGAGGGCTCGGGCAAGCTGCTTCTCCTTCGTGGGACCGTATGCGTAGACCAAGGCTGTCGCTAGCAATACGGTCGTGTTCGGCTGAGCGAGTCAATTCCATTCGTCCGAGTGTTCGAACAGGTCGGGTGGACCATGTTTCCGGTCTTGCCATGCAACCGGTGCAACCTTTGGCCCAGGGGGTGCTGAATTACGACGAGACCTGCGGGGTGCAGGCGTCCTGTTGCATAATAGGGTGTTATGCCGCTGACTACACTTCTGGCAGGAAATCTTGGATGGACAAGCATTAGCGGTGTGGCCTTGCTTTAGGCAGTTGAAGCAGGCATCCGCATCTCGGACGGCCTTCAACTTCTTCCCAGCATCGAAGTCACGGAACTTTCCGCACTGAAATGATCGATGTCCCTCGTTGCAGAACACACACTTCAGTTCATCCACGGTAGCGACGTGTGCTCTGGCCACTGGTACCTGATGTCGCTTACAGTTTACGTTTGAATTGGAGGTGGAGGGCTGTCCACCCGTTGGTCCAGGGATGCTTATCTCTGTTGCTAGACTATGTGCTCGCAGCTGTAGGTAGCTGAGGAGTGATGCCAAGGAGGGAATCTCCTTCGGCTTGCAATGCAGGCACCATGCCTGTCTTGTTCTGACGGGTAGTCGGGAGGTGATCAGGGGGACCACCAGAGCATCCCAGTGCTCGACCGGGAGCTTCATCACCTTCAACGCTCGCATTGTCTCCTGGACGCTGTCCACAATCCCAAGGATTGACTTGGCTGTCTCTTCTTTAGCCGCTTGTAAGTTCATCAGCCGAGCGACATGTGTCTCGGCTAAAAGCTTCGGGTTGTCGAAGCGCTCGGTAAGCTCCTGCCAGAGCTCCTCATACCCACCAGAGTATATGTTTCCCACCATCCCTACGTGGATTGGGAGGACCGCCGTTCGCAGCTTCTGTAGCTTGTACGCCACCGGCAATCCTGGGTTGGAATGTACCAGACTCTCGAAGGCCTCTCGGAAGGCCAGCCAGTTATGTAAACTTCCATCAAAGCTGGGGATCTGCACCGGATCCAGCTTCATCTCGACGTTGGCAGGATTCGCTACGGTCACCGGAGTGGCTTCCGTTACGGGTGCTGGCTCCCGCACCGCTGGGTTCAATTCTACTAGTCTGCGGTCCAATACCGCAGAAGCTTCACTGTACTGGTCCTGTACGGTGCGGAGGAGTGCGTCATGCATCTCCATACTCGATGCCTCACCTTTAAGTTCCAGCAGCGCCTCGTCATGGGCCAACTGGAAACGCTCGAGCTGTTGATCGAGAGCCCGCTGCTCGAGGTTGACGCGGACGGCGTCCCAATCCCGAACGTATTCAGGAGTGATGCTTGCATGCATCCTCTTGATAGTTGTGCAGGCCGCGGACCGCTTGGTTAAATGAGCTATTTTTTCCAAATCAAAGTTCGCACACTAGATTATATAAAAGGATCGCTGCCACTACCAACGGCACAAACCACGCACAAAAAACCAAGGATATTATTGCTAGGCAATATACGCACATAAAAATCCTTTAACCGTTGTGAATGGTCGGAGGAGACACGAATTCACAGTTTCCAATGTTTGTCACAGGGGACACACAAATTTTACCAATGTTTGTCGCAGGGGACACACGTGAACCACCAATTAATCGTCGCAAGGGACACACGAAAACCACCAATTAAATCGTCGCAGGGGACACCAAAACGAGATTAATTCACAATTCCTCACAGGAGGCACCAAAATGTCGGGGAATTAAACTTCCGAACACAGGGGTCGGGGTACAAAAAAGGTTCCAAGAACGAAAGGGCACTCTGCCAACACCAAGTTAATTTTACAAAATATATTTATTCAATTATTTACAAAAAATGAATGCCAAGAGTGAATTGCGGACTCCACGAGTCTTTAATGTGTGCGAAACTAATGCCAATAATCAACCGACCAAGACCAAATCCAAAACGATAATAATGCCAAACTGTAACTGCCAAGACCAAGTCCAAGTAGTGGCCTCGAAGCCACCAGCCAGTGTCCAAGAAAATGCAGCGTCACCACAGCTCCCATAGGTGAAGGGAGTCCAGTAGCTGGTACCATGCCCACGCCTTCGATATCCAACGGCACACCAGAAAGAATGTGCCGACACCAGCAGCAATTGTCAAGATCCGTGGGATAGTCAACTGAGGGTGAGCCATTGTCGTTGCTTTGTATACTTGTTCTTCCAAGAACTATTATTGAGCCCCAGTGTCCGCAGTATTTATCCAAGATAAATATAGGGCAATAATATTCGGTTGGCGACAAGAAGTATCCAGTGACGATGAGTGGGCCAGCCGTCGTCGCGAGCCGCTTAGCCATACCCAAGGTATGCTATGTGTATCTGCTGTCCACTGGATGACGATACCTCATATGACGATATGCGGTATGTATGCCTGTGTACCCATTGTACAGAAAAGTATCTCGTATCGTCCCTGGCTTGTGGGTGACGATTTCGATGGTTGCTGGGTAGCCGATAGAAAAGTATCTATCGTCGCTGGCTTGCATGGTGATATCTATGGCTATAGATATACCCGAAGGTGGCATCAAAATGTGTCGCAATTCGATGTCCATCGAATGGAATGTGTGCAGTGATGATGCTAGGCTGGTGGTGGGTTGCGGGGTGAACTAAGTTCGTAGTGTTTGCGGAGTCAGCTGAACTGTGCTAATTTCTAGGTCAACGGGTTGTTGACCGAACAGATTATATAAGCCAAAAAAAGATCAATGCGATATATGTTTTAGTTTTAAGAATGGGAATATTAAACAAGAAACTTTCGATGAACATATTAATAATAAAAATAAAGCCAGGTTGGAAAAAGCTTCAGACAAGGACAAAGCTTTAAAAAATGAATTAAATGCCTTTACATTAGATGTCCAGGCTGTTCAGTTGGTGCCTCAGCTGCATCAGCAGTTTACTTTAAGCAAAAGCTTGCTGTTCATCAATTTACTATTTTTAATTTGAAAACATCTGAAGTTTACTGCTATGTATGGCACGAAGGAGAAGGTGGTATGGACTCCAATGTGTTTGCATCCTTTATTTTTCATATTTTAGAACAGCACTGTGACTTGAGTATTCCAACAGTTTTATTTAGCGATGGTTGTACTGCACAGAATCGTAATGTAAATTTATCGAACCTCTTACAGTATATTGCGACAAAATATAAGACAACAATTTTTCAAAAATATTTGACTGTTGGACACACTCAGATGGAGTGTGATTCCGTCCACTCAACAATTGAAAGAAAGAAAAAGTCAAAGGAAATGTACGTTCCTTCCGATTTTGTGCGAATCATTGCAGAAGCAAGAAAACATCCAGAGCCGTACAAAGTGACCTACGTGGACCATACATTCTTCAAAAACTTCTCGAAAATTAATTTTTATAAATCTATCAGACCAGGCATCAAAACAGGGGACCCGCAAGTTACAGACATTAAGGGCATTAAGTATGATTCTACGGGCATGTACTACAAACTGGATTTTGACCATGATTGGATGCTATCACCACAGAGAAAAGCCAAAGTAAATACCTTTAAAATTAGTTTAATACCATTATATAAAAACCCGATAGCTTTAACATTCAAAAAATATAAAGACCTACAAAGTTTGAAAAAATTAGTTCCAAAAGACTATCATAGCTTCTATGACAACCTTAAATTTGATTCAAACAAAGAGTAAACTAAATCATTTTGAATTGCTTCTGTGAATTTAAATTTATTTCATTTTATTTCAGAACGTATTAGTTTTCAGATCATTTTTAATTTATAAATAAACAAATTTCAAATATATCTGTGTGTTTTTTTTAATTAACCAACCTATTAAGCCTTTAGAAAACAATTTCAGTGATGAATCATTCCATTCCAAATAAAAGCAAAAACCTCGTAACTGCGCTAATTGTGCATTTATTCGTATGAAATGGAAACTCATATGTACAAAAACAGCTCAAAAGTGTATGTATTTAAGTATAAACAAGAATATATTCCAGCATTGATTAATGACAAGGGAATATAAGTAGATTATAACATAAGGTTTTAACAATCTGTCCATTAAAGACAACTATCAGTTTTTTTCATTTTCTGAAAAATAGCTCTTTTGTAGATACGTGGTTAACGCAGAAAGGGGACGATATGTCTTATCAAGGGTGGCAGAATTGTTTATAAATAAATCTGTATATTTTTTGTGCCATGAAATTTTTCTCGTGGCATTCGTTTTGCAAAGCTACTATGACGCAACTTGATCTTTGTTCTTTTTGGGGTATCAGTATCAGCAGTTAAAATGGGCGAATCATCAATAGAAGTGTTTGACGTAATGAATTCATCGTGTGAATATTTTCTCTTATCATTTTCTTGTGGCTGATGTTGTTGTTCAAAGTCTAGTTTTATCTTTTTAAAAGGCCGTATAAGAAAGGTACTTTTATCCTGCTTGATACTTGATTTTTTTACTAATTCATTTAGTGTCTTCGTAAGTGGTTTAAAAGTTTCTTCAATCTGAGTTTCGTAAGCTTCCCTACCAGTCTTTAGAGCTTTGTATTTTTTGCGCAGAGCATTAGTAGTTTTGATTAGTTCTTTTGTTAGTTTAACATCTATATTCATGATGAATTAAATTTTCTTAGAGAAACAGGTGGTGAGTAAGTTTTGAAGTCGTTGAAAGAATCGTTCAAAAGGTTTTAAACTGAATCTAATGTTGAGGTTACTGGTCTTAACTGAAGAATACTGGGTCTCGAACTGGTTTGAACCGCTGTTTACTGCTACAATCTGCTCACTGAACTGTTCTGTACTGCTCTCATAGAACATCACTTTAGGTATGATATGAAATAAAATGTGACATCCTTTTTTTATAACATAAGGAAACAGTCGAAACCTTTTCTATAACGTCCTTCATTTATAGGACTTTCTTTGTCAATAACCACAAAGCCATAGTCCGCATTCAGCATTCTGCACATACCTTTTGAAACGCATTGAATGTCATATCTAAATTGATATGATCATTATAAATGTGTTTTAAATTCATATCGTCTTGTTTGAAGACGATAAGGAAATTTGCATTGTCTCGAATTAAGTGTTTGGGTATTTGTGTGTACGTTTGACACAAATAAAAGCTATCTAGACCATGGTGGCGGCCCATACTAAAGTATACTCGGATTGTGTCTTGTTTTTTACAAGCAATGTCATCAAAAATAAATATAGAATTTGGCTTGGTCTCTTCGACTGGAATAACATCTGTGTTATTGGAGAAAGTGAAAAAACCCATATTTTTGATTGGTTCTATGGCTTTTTGTAAAAACTCATACTTGGGTTGGTGTAAAGATTTAGAATATATATAGATATTTTCAAATTTCAATCCATTGGGGTGACATTTGTTTTTCCACAGTTTGAAGGACCTGTTATTAACCCTCTTATACTATTAGGAAATAGTTTTCCATGTTTTTTTCTTTCAATATTTTTAGACAGCTCCATATTTTGTACCGGTAATTGACACTGCTGTTTAACGAAGCGCATCGTGATAAAGACTAAATTTTCCTATTAATGTAAAGTTTATATTCAAAAATTTTCATTTAGTTTTCAATTGTTCTTAAGTAACGATGTTGATGATGATGATAATCTTATAAAATGTTTGATTATTCGAAAAGCCTTATCAGTCGGCGAAACGTCGTCGTGAAGGGAAGAGGATTATTGAATTCTGTAATAAATAAACTTCCGATAGAACTGCATTTACCTGGTTATCAATACTGTGGCCCAGGAACAAAACTCCAAAAACGCTTAGCTCGAGGTGATTCAGGAATTAATTTGCTCGTTCAAGCGTGCAAACAACACGATATATCTTATTCAAAATTTAGCAATACATCTGACAGGCATATTGCTGATAGAATTTTAACTGAAAAAGCTTGGGAACGAGCTACATAAATCAAAAGACGCTAGTATAGCTGAACGAGCAAATGCACTATTAGTTACTAATCTTTTGAAGGCTAAAACAAAATTCGGCATGGGTTACTCAAAAATTAACAATGAAATGCCTAAGGGGAGAGCGAAAAATAAAAATGTAGTTAAAGAGATCAACGTAAATAATAATAATAAGATAAGGCCACCTTCTTTTAGAAAAATAATGAAAGTTATTGGAAATAATCTCAAACGCAGAAAAGTACTTAATCTGGAAAAAGCAATCAAAATAGCAATATCAACTGCCAAGAAAACCGTTACAAAAAGCAGTAATAAAGTAAAAACACCTAGAGTTATTTCAGTACCGAAAATTGGTGGGGCCATTCCATTCCTTGTTCCACTGTTTGCTGGACTATCAGCTCTTGGAGCTTTAACGGGCGGGGCTGCAGGAGTAGCCAAAGCTGTTAACGATATAAGCTATGCTAAGAAGGAGCTGGAAGAGAAAAAGCGTCATAATGAAAAAATGGAATCCTCTGCAGTTGGACACGGCTTACACCTTAAACCTTATAGAAAGGGGCTTGGGCTTTATTTAAATCCATCAACAAAAAATTTTTAAGTTCGCTACCCAAGCGTGCATTAAATGAAATACATTTGAGAACTTTTGCAAATATATATATTTCGAATTTTCGAGGAGTTTTCATGCGAGATAATTTACCGAAAACTAAACCACTGAAAAACGAGTGTGGAATTATAAATCTCGATTCCTCATCTGGTCCAGGTACACATTGGGTAGCGTATAGCAAAAAAGGCAAACAAATTGAATATTTTGATAGCTTTGGAAATCTTCAATCACCTATGGAAATCATTAATTATTTGGGGGACAAAATTAATTATAATTATAAAAAACATCAGGATTATGACTCTTTCAATTGTTGGCATTTATGTTTAGGATTTTTGTATGACTGTAATTTCAATAAATAAAGAGTTTTAAATACATTTGATTTCATTGAGTTTTCTATCATCATGGCGATGACACTTACACTAAACGGGGCAACTTCTATTCTTTCAGCAGAGTATTTTCCAGTTCTGAATCTGGATCAAGGTATGAGATGTGCACTTCAAATTGTGTATCTCTTACGCAGATTCATTAGTGATGCTCAAAAATAGAAAATAATAGTTTAAAAATAAAAACAATACAAATTATTTAAAACATTGAATTTTTATTATATTAAATACGCATTTTGGTAGGGTTTTTTATATTTATTATTTACATAATGCATGAATGACTTTTTTTTCTAACTTGTAGGGCGTTTTCGTTGGAATCCATATGGAGTTGAATGGTGATCAGAGAAGAAATTCCGTTTTTCTGAAACTGGCTTGTAGGTTTTGAATTCTGTTTTGGTAACCACTCGATGATCTTTTGTTCGTTGTATTTTATCATAAACTATGAGGATTCCTTCATTTCCATCGTTACTAAGTATTTCCTCCTTCATAGAATCGAAGTTTACTTTTTTTGAGGAGGAATAATTCAAAGATATACCCTTCACCTAACAAACCACATTCTCGGTATTTGTTTCTGGATTGAGAATTTTAAAAGCATAGTTCTTTGGTCCTCCACTTACAAATTCCGTTATATAGCTACCTTTCCCGTAGGGTTCTAGCTCATCTGTCATATCCCCTATTAGGTCACCTGTGTCAGGCTCAAAATCTCCTTCACGACTTAAATAAATGACTGAGTCTGTGTCATAATATAAGACTCTTGTATCAAGTTTTTCCAAGTACTCGTACAATTTAAGCAGCGATGCCAACATTAACGGAGGGTAGGGATTCTGCTGCTTCTTCTTTTCTTACATAATTGACTACTACATTCTCATCATTTATAGGCAGAATGTTGCAAACTTCCAAGGCCGGATTTGTTAGAATTTCGTACAGTTCTGAGAGACTATTAACGATACTGGTTTTATTTTGGTTTTCTCTCTGGCCGAATTTTCCCCAAAATGAGTTAAGAATCAGTTTCGAAAATGATCGTTTTCCTTCATTCTTAGAGATGTTGGAATATTCTAGCTGAATATCTTCATGTTCCAAAAAATGTAATATATAGCGCTCTTTTTCTTCTTCAGTTTTGCAGTTTGTAGGCCAACCCGAAGCCTCTTGCTTTATTTTTAGAAATTTGTTCATCATGGAATTAAAAAGTCCCTTGGATTTTGTTTCCCTACTGTACTGAGCCACATCATATTCCCATATTTCATAAATACTCACAATTGTATATCCCTTTTCTATTGCCTTTGAAACTTCTTCGATTATCCAAGTTCCACATATCGAACGTTCATCATCTGAATGATAGCAAAATTTAGCTTTTGATTTCATGCTGCTACATGTAAAACATAATGTAAATATAAGTTTATTATTTTGTTTTATTGGGAGAACAGGATGAAACAAATCAGTCGTATTTTTTAACTCAATGCTGGAAGTTATAGAAGGCTCCGTATGCAACCGAGGGTGGCCTATAGGGAATTTTCCGTATTTACACACCCAGGGGTACAAAGAGCACACATCGATATACTTAATTTTTTCTCCTTTTTTACATCTGTAATACATTGCTGTATTACCTGTCCTTCCTCCATAAAAAGCATCTCGAGGAAAAAGTGGGGATTTTTCAATAAGAGGATGTGTTTGTAAGAACTTGGAATCTTCATTGTTCATCGATAAAAGTTTTTTTTTCAAACACAACTCCACATTTCAATGACTTCATTATTAAAAGAAATAAGCCGTTGCGTTTTCGACTGAGTTTTGTCAAACCCCAAATTCAAAGTGTCGAGTTTATCTCCTCCTAGAGGTTCATCCCTTCTATGGGTCAAACAATCTGGATGTCCGTGAAAAAAGCAACCATGAAATTCAAAAACTTGACCGGTTTCCTCACAGAACCCGTCCACCTTTACACCAGCAACAATAACTTCCTTTCCATTCGCCGCATGCTTTATAACAATATTCCGATTTTTTGCTTCCCAAATAAGCCATTTAATTGAAATTTTGGAATGTTTGTCATTGTTTCTATAACCGTTCTTAGGTATCAGGCCAATGGTATTTTCAATAAGAAAGTTGCGCCTATAGACAAGACTACAAGCCGATGCAATAGTTGTAGATTCTAAGAATGGCTCAACATTGCTCTGTGTTAAAAACAACTTTCTAAATTTTAAACATGCATCTGTAAGAATTTTGACATCACATACACAGTATTCAAATAGATCACGTTCCATATTGAAATTATCATTTTGGTGTTCCTCTTACCATTTGAGAAAAATGTTTCTATCTTCAACTTTCATAGTATCAGCACCGTAATACTTCACGTCAGGTAACTTTCCATCATATTTTTTGTTTTGAGTTAAGTTAAAGAAATGCGGAAAAAACCTTTCTTTAAGGTCGGCGATAAATCAAAAGCCTTTGGTAACTTTGATAATGCCATTGGAAAATAATTCACTGAATCCAAAAACTTTACATTCGCAATTTCCATTAGTAGAATTTTTGTTCCACGCATTATTAACGTAGGCTTCAAACTTGTTTCTACCAGAATGTAGTTTAATATGAACTGATGATCGTAAGCCTGTCCATTATGTGCTATTACTATAACTTTCTTAAAATCTTTTCGTACTTTAAGAAAGTGTTGGAGAAATGAAGGCACAATGTTTTCACTTATAACTTGCTGTCTGAATTTGCAAACATTACAAAAATATAAGTTTTCAACTTCGATGCATGCACTACAACGCTTTTGAAAAACACACAAGTTTGGTTGGTGTATTTTCAACCAGCTTTCACCGTGTTCACTGCGTTCAAGATTTTCCTGTCTGCTCTCGAAATCATAAAATATGTAGAGACATTTTTTTAGTGTTCGGTGTACCTGTATTTGGTAGCATAAAGCATTGATGGTTTTGAGGAACAAATTTTTCGCATTGCTTACAAAAGTATTCATTGCAAAAGTGTTCTCTGTTGCTTTTAATGGTTTTTAAGCAATCCTCACACCGTTTTATCGTTTCACAGATCGATTGATTATTCGTACTGGATGAGCTGTGATTGTCAAAACATAATTGTCCTCTGAACTTTCGATTACACACTCCACACGAAATTTCTAAAGGTGTCTTTTTACAGGCCGGTGCTTTTTGACATTGTGGACACGTTATCTGGCATCTGTGGCTGGATTTTAAGCTGAATGGTACATGGCATATTTCACAATAGTAAGAACAACAAAAAGCCGAAGTTAACGATGTTATTAAATTAAAATGCTTTTTGCTGTGTAGAAGATTAATTTTTTTCCCTGCTGTATTGTCCACAGGTAAGCCCTCGTATATTATAGACCGCCCTTTGGTTCTATATTCATATACAGTAATCTTGTATTCCCTTAAGTGAGTTTGGAAAAGCTGCAATTCTGAAATACCACAGCCTTCTAGAGGAATATTCACTTGAGCGTCACTAATAAGTTTTTGCGCCTCTATTGTTTGTTTTTTTCCTCGGTCCTCTCGAATGTTTTTGTATTCATCAGTCTTATCCGCAAATGCTTTTCCAACTACCAAAGCCCTTGGTAAACAAAGATTATCTTTGTTTTTTATCGAAACAATCCCGCGACGTTTTTTACACTCTTCCTCAAACGTATTATAAAATGTGGCACACGATCTTCCTTTTCCTGTGGGAAGTTTTACAGTGGTGACATTTAAACAAAAGGAATCGGTGCTTAAGCCCTCAGAATTGCTCTGGAAAATCTTGGATATCATCTTCCAAATATCTGCTGATCGAAACTCACTAGCACTCTTAAAATTTATCCATCCATTCCCTCTCTCCTCTGAAAACCCCCTACCACAAAAAGTCATTCCTACCTTATCCTCCGGTTCCAGTTCTTCAAAGCAATATTCCACAATATCGTCTATGGCTCCCTTAATCCAACTAGTTGGTTCTGCATTTTCCGGAACTGCCTTAATCCGAAAATTTATTCTTCTGCCGTTGATGTTGAAGCGTTTAACATTTGTTACCTCCTCCGTAATAATATCATAGCGCTAAATAAAATTTAACTAATAGGATTCAGGTTTCAAAAAAAATTAAAAAACAAAAACAAACCTTTTCAACAGCTAAATCATTAAGTTTTTTCAAAATATTTAATGAGTCCATCGTTCCTTATTCTGCAAAAGTCTAACTTTAAGTAACGATGTTATTAAATATAAATTCAGTTTGTAACCTTATATTATCTGTGAAAAAGGAAAATCAAAACGCCACAAACACAAAAAAAAACAACCAAAGCGTTATCAGTAGAAAAACCAGAAAAACAATAAAAAGTGAATGCTAAAAAAAAAAACCAATAACCATTTTTAAAATAAAAAGCATGTTATTCAATTTATTACTAACTATTTTTATTGAAATAATTTTTAATAATGTATAGCATTTTTTTTTTGTACATATGTATATGCATATTATATTAGCGCCGTACGTTATCATTTCTTGTCCTCTTCCTCTTCTTTAACTGAGTCTTCTTCGCATCTGTTGTTGCGTCTGGATTCTAAATATGCAAAAGCGGAAAACAAAAAAGTGAATGCAGAAAAATAACGGTTTAAAATAAAAAACAAAACAGCATATAATTTTAATTTTATTAAAGACATTTTTATTGTTTTAATAATATATTACATTTTATATTAATTTTTATATTTTATATTAAACAATTTAGCTAAATGCCAAACGTTTCTGTGAGTAGATGAATACATCATCTTCTTCCTCTTCCTCTTCTGCAACTATCTTTCTTTTTGGTGATTTACGGACTTCCTGAGGTGCCTCCTCAAACTCTATGGCTACTGTGCCATACTTTCCTAACGATTTCTCGCCAATTTTTATCCGGTATTCGCTAAGTTTTTCGATCTCCTCCTCGGTGAGTTGAGTGACAAACCGCTGTGGCAGGAAAACCTTGTTTTCCTTCAGTTCCAGAATAATTTTTTTCCCAAATTTAGTTGTGCATAATTTTGCCCTCAGAATTTTGTGGGGGCCCTGTCCTATGGTATCTATGGGTGCCAGAGGCTTCTCGTGATCTCCTAGGTTATTATTTTTTTCTAAAAAAATTTTGTGCTCCATTTTAAGTTGTTGATTGATTTTGAACTATAGTTTTAAGAACAAGTTGAGCTCATTTTATACAATTTTCTGTATTCGTATCATACATAATAACCATATCAAATAAAGTTTTTTGTTTTTATATTTTCCTTTATGTGATAATGATGAAGACAAATATAAATTTGAATACCGCAAATGTTTTGTTATCATATTCAATTTATACAGGACCATTTTTTTTTCTGATTATTAGAAATAAATTTCTATATCGCTTAGACTGTGATTGACCCACGACCTACTTTAAATTATTTCAATCACACATTACTTGATAGCAAAAATATTTGCACACGAATTTCTTTTAGATAGTGCGTCATCATCAGAAACTCAAACAGTATCTACACATTATATATTTTTTAATTCATAAGCAGCCGTAGAAACTAAAATTATTTTTTATTTTATCATCAGAAAGCAGAGATCCAAAATAACCGTTGACCTTTATTTTCAATCGGTTTCTCACTGAGATTTATTTAATTCGCCAATTTCATTTTGGTCTTGGTCTGTGATTTATTTTTTAAAATTAATGTTTTAGGTCTTTGGGTGAGATTTATCATTTATGTTCACAAATATCTCTTATCTGTTGACTTATTTAACTAAAAATAAATGGAAATGGTTAACCTTAAACCTTTTCCGTAGAAAATAAATCAAAAATGGTTAAAATGATAAATTATATTATTTTCTTTATTTGGCAAGTAAAAAACTTCAGTCACAAAAATAAAACCTTTAACACTTGATAGTAAACTTCTGTTATTTCCATTCTTGAAATTTGGTTTTGGCACTTTCACTAATCAGATAATTCTTAAGTATTAAGACTAACTAAAAGTAAACTCCCAAGAGTTTTTGAATTTAAATTGTATCTTCTTTCTCTAAGTATAAAACTTAGAGAAGAATTTATTTTTATTCTTTATTTATTTTTATTTTTTTATTTTTTTTTCTCAGCAATAAGTGGTCACCGGTTAACCAAAACCTAAAAAAAATCAAAATAAAAGTTTCTCTCTGAGAAACCGAAAAACAAAAAAATTAAGTAAACTGGTTATTAAGTGATCATTTTTGTAAATCTCAACAATTGAGAGTAATTTAAGAGACCTTTCAAAAGGTTGAGATTTACTTTTGATCTCTGTCAGAAAGACATTTGATTTTTTTTTTTTTTTGGACCCAGTCACGTCCCTTAATCGTGCCAATTGGCCACCTTATCATTTTGAAACAAGAGTTGCGAACTTAATTCTAAAACTAGTAATCATATTAAATAAAGTTTTATGTTTTTATATTTTCCTTTATGTGATAATGATGAAGACATCTAAATATAAAATTTGAATACCGCAAATGTATTGCTATCATATTCAATTTATACAGGACCATTTTTTTCTGGTTATAAGAAATAAATTTCTATATCACTTAGGTTGTGATTAACCTACGACCTACTTAAAATTATTTCAATCACACATTGTTTGATAGGAAAAATATTTTGCACATGAATTTCTTTTAGATAGTGTATCATCATCAGAAACTCAAACAGTATCTATATATATATTTTCTTAATTCATAAGCAACCACAGAAATTAAATTTTTTTTATTTAATGAACAGAAAGACATTTGATTTTCTTTTTTTTTTTGGACAATGGAGAAAGAATTAATCACTTTTATTAACCATCCTATAATTTTCATAGAACAAACGAATAATTCACCTTTATTAACCGCCCTCTAATTTTCATAGAACAAATAATATTTCTCTTGACTCTTTTATAAATAAAAAACGCTACCATGCACCATTCACCCACGCGCCGCACCGCAACCACTCACTCCTCATCAAACAAGACCCCGGCCGCCGCCTCTCGCCGTCCAATTCCCCCACGGCAGCCAGCAGCAGCACCAATTTTTAAAACAAAAAAATCTAGTCAGAATTTTTTCGCCCTCCCTACACACCGTCAGTCATTCACCCACGCGCCGCACCGCCGCGCGGCACCGCTGCACCGCCGCACCGCCAACACTCACTCCTCATCAAACAAGACCCTGGCCGGCGCCACGTGCCGTCCGTCGCACAGCCACCACTCACTCCTCATTAAACAAGACCCCCTCCAATTCCCACACGACAGCCAGCAGCAGCACCACCGGCACCAAACATTTAAGTTTTTTTTTTTTTAACTACAACACATTTCATACTCTACAAATTACTATCAATCATACAAATATTTCTCATATCACTTACTACAACATACATTTTTTATACTACTCATTTAGGAAACCACTAAGCGAATTTTTACAACTAAAAATCTAGTATCAAACAAGATAAAAAAAAGTACCTTTCTTGAACGCACTTTTAAACATTTTTACACACCCAAAACAATACCTACTTTTCAAACACACCCAAAACACTACACACTACCCACAAAAGGTTCCCACAGCCAAGTAGCTTTATACCTACTTGCATTGAATTTGTTTACCTACAATCCATTGGACATTGGGTATCCATTACTGGAAAAAAGAAAAGCCAAACTCCGGAACTAATTATCAAGAGAAAGAAAAAATAATAGAGCAACCGCACTGGTTCGTGGTATAAAGTATTCTGCTTTATTTAACCAAACGTATTTCTAAAATACAATATAACTTCTTAACCTAGCTTACGAATACATTTACATTTTCTTAACCTATCTTATCTCTAATTTCTTAGAATCCTAAACTAATATTAAGTTGCAAAGTGGATAACAATGATGCGCTGGCATCCTTTGTTTAACAAATAGTTCTAACAGATGTGAGTCATAAACTACAATCTGTGAGACCGTCCATTTCTACAAAATAAGTTCAGAAGTGTATTAAAACTTAAAAAAATATTTTTTTGGAGCTTAAGCTCTTTATTCTTTCACAACTTAATTAAAACTAATTTTACAAATTACCTTTTCTAACAAACTATCTTAACCTACGGGAGCAGCCAGCGTACGTGCAGGAATGCGCTTGGTGTCATCTTCTGGATGTTGGATGTTTTTGTCAGACGTATCGTCAGCATTTTATTAATTATTAATAACAATGAAAATATTCACATTCTGCACAATAAGGAATGAAATTTAAGTATTTATTGTGGATTGAATTGTGACCTACTTAAGGTAGGTAAGTAAGTGTGAAATTTGAAATTTGTATAGATTGTTCTGAAATGTGTATAGTGTTTATGAATTGTGATAGGTCAGTTGTGTAGGAAATTGTGCTAGGTATTAACATATGTCTTGTCTTTACCGGGAGGTGATCAGTGGGACCACCAGAACATCCCAGTGCTCGACCGGGAGCTTCATCAATTTAAGCGCCCGCATCGTCTTCTGGACGCTGTCCACAATCCTAAGGATTGACTTGGCTGTCGCTTCTTTAGCCGCTTGAAGCTTCATCAGCCGAGCGACATGTGTTTCGGCTAACAGCTTCGAGTTGTCGAAGCGCTCGGTTAGCTCCTGCCAGAGCTGATCGTACCCACTTGCTTGTACGCCACCGGTAATCCTGGATTCGAATGCACTAAACTTTCGAAAGCTTCTCGAAAGGCCAGCCAGTTGTGTAGGCTTCCATCGAAGCTAGGGATCTGCACAGGATCCAGCTTCATTTCCAGGTTGGCAGTGTTTAGAACGGTCGCCATTCGCAAACCTAAATGCCGAGCACTAAATTTCCGTATATGATAAACGCTATTGCCAAGAAAGGCACAAACCACGCACAAAAACTAAAGATGGTTTTGCCAAGCACTATATACACATAGAATCTGTCAATTTACAGTTAATTGTCGCAGGGGATTACCAGTCCAGGTGTCCAAAAATGAAGCGTCAGCACAACGCCTATAAGTTCAGCGAATCCAAGATTTGATACCAGGCCCATGCCTTGGATATCCATCGACACACCAGCAAAAATGTGCCGACGCCAGCGATAACGGCAACCATCCGTGGGAACGACATTAGCAAACCAATGATTATTTGCAGTATACCGATATGAATATGCCATACCCAAGTCTCCATACTGTATTTATTTGTTCTACCGTAGCCAAGAGGCGACCCATCGTCGCCACGAAGTATCCAATATCCATCCTATCTATCATCCACTTGATAGATACGAAGACAGCGGCGGTTATGCGATACCAAGTAGCAAGCCGCGCTGCTGCCTGTCTTGGGTGACTCGTGGGTATCCATAGGATGGCATAGAAATGAGTCGCAATTCGATTGCCCATTAATGTGATACGATTTGATGTCTATTTGGTGCACAATATTCGGTATGGAAATTTCGATATGCTGATGTTGTTCTGGTGGTGAGTTGCGGGGTGAACTAAGTTCGTTGAGTTTGCGGAGTCAGCTGAAATGAGTGATGATTTCCAGGTCAACGGGTTGTTGACCGAACAATATTTCACCATACACTTTGCTCATAATCGCCCATGCTAACATGCATTATCAGCATTTCGTTTTGGGATTCCCTTTAATGCCAATAATCAATGCATAGGATTTGTTCATGAAATAAGGTTAAGTTTGTTAGTTGTCATGGTTCCGAAAATGAACTTGCCAGCCAACTTTATTTACCAGAGAGAGGTTTTTAGTTCATTATTTCTTCCTTCAGGTCACTAGTAGTCTTATTAATGATTGTTTCCAACTTTGGCATATTTCCTCTAATTTTTGTTTCCATATTAACAGATACTGAGAAGTGTTTTTTCGCAAAAACTTACATGTTCCCAAACATTTTACCAGTTCGGGAGTTTAACTCTGGTAACAATGTTCCAATTTTGCTGATGGAGTATTGTTTTATAAGAATCTTTATGGTTCTTATTCTTCAAACGAGTTTAAAAAAAATCCCTTAGTGCGAAAGGGTTTTCCGCTATTACAGGTTCTATGTCGCCAATTAACCTCAGCCATGTTTCGAAGAATGTTGGGGGAGTAAAGTCTATTCTTTCGTATAATGTGCAATGATCCCCTCTGTAGATCTTGTTTCCCTTAGTGCGAAAGGGTTTTCCGCTATTACAGGTTCTATGTCGCCAATTAACCTCAGCCATGTTTCGAAGAATGTTGGGGGAGTAAAGTCTATTCTTTCGTATAATGTGCAATGATCCCCTCTGTAGATCTTGTTTAAGTTTGCTGCAAGGAATGCCTCGTACTCAAAACGTTGGCTATTACGCCGTCGTTTGCCTCTATAAGCGAGAACGCTATATCATAGAGCGAGTAGAGAATAGGAAGACTGTTCCAATCTAAGCGAGTAGCTCTTTAAAAGGGAACAATCTTGAGGTTAAAAGTATGCTTGAAGTCGAGCGAGTTGCTCTTAGAAATTAAACACACTGGTTGGCGATTGAGAATTGACAACATTTATTTAGAATTTTCATTTGTCTTTTATACAAAAATTAGTGTTCAATTTACATTCAACTATTCATTCAATTTCATAATTCCACGGCCTTTGACAATTGAACTCCAATCACTTCACACCTTGCTCTAGCATATCGCCATATCAGCATTATTGTCTTAACGCGCAAAGGTATGTATCTCATATTTTTGACAACGAGGGCCATGCCGTAGATATTAAAAATACGTTTGGTGGTAACATGAACCCTTAATATTTTCGTTTGTTGTTTGTCGCTTGCCTTCGGTCATTCGCTCCTTAGAAGTGTATGCACTTGAAATAGTATCTCATGCAGCGATGGCAATGCACTTGGAGTATATTTATGTGAATGCTTATCACATTGAATAGATGAGCAACGTATTTTTAATGGATATAAATAAAATGGTTTAAGTTGATATGGCGCTATGCGTACGTTGGGAGGTTTCAATTATCGAAGCTCGAGATAATAAATGATCACTGGTGCGATCCCTTCACACCACCCTCCTGGGGGAAAAAGATGAAATCTCGTAGCGCGAGGTTCCCTCTTTTTGTGTCATTGTACAATAAGGGATCAGAAATTTTTTTGGTTTTTCTTTTTGAATGAAGTTACATTGCTTGGGTTTTTATAATTACAATTATTTTCTCTGTTTTTTTTTTGTAGCGAGTTTGAAAATTTTAATGACATTACGATACATTGTTTTCTTTTTTTTGTTTTGGTATTATACATAGTTATATTCTTTCAAGTCCTACATTTTCTAATGTAGACACTTAACTTTGTTTTTTCTCTTAATCTATGCTATATTTTTTTTTCTCTTTTTTTTTTACTCTATTTAATTTGAAAATTTTTTTTCTCTTGTTTCTAGGTTAAAATTAAAATTTACTCAATATATACATAATTTTTTTTTATATAGTTAATAACAATTTTAAACTTTACTTTTTCTCAATTAGTTATATGTTACTTAATTAATTGTGTGTTTTTTTTTTTTTATATAAATATATATATATAATATAAAACTTAAGTATATAATATAAAACTTAAATATATAATATAATATAGTATAATAATCAATATCTATATGTGCACATGCGAGGGTCTCTCTCCCTCCCTTTTTTTCTTTTTAAAAAAAAAAAAAATTTAATTCAATGCAAATATGCATTGCTTTAGTATGTAAATATAGAATTTCTTTAAACGATTTTTGTGTACCTTAACTCTTTTTCCTTCGTACTTGATATCGCAATTTACACCATCTTCGGACAATACTTCGTATGGCCCTATGAAAATAGGATCCAATTTCCTTCTATTTTCATTTCTTAATAGGACTAAGCTTCCTATTTCAAAACTAGTTGATTTACTTTTTGCCTTTTTATCGTAATTAGCTTTTCTTGCATTCTTCTTTTCTAACAGCGCATCCCTTGTATCTCTATGAGCAATTTGTAGTTTTTCTCTTAGTTCAATTACATAATCTTCATAATTGTACTTGTCTTGTCAAATTTGAAGGTAATGTACATTGTCGTCCGAACACCAATTCAAATGGTGAATACCCAGTTTTCGTACGTACTGCGGTGTTATAAGAAAACACATAGTATGGTAACCATGTACACCAGTCTGTGTGTTTTTCGGAAACGTAACTTCTAAGGTATGCTCCTAGGACTTTATGAGAGTTTTTCAATGCTCCTATGCTTTCGTGATAGTATGCTGTAGATTGTATTTGTTTTATTTTTAGCAGTTTGCACATATCCTTAAAGTTCTGTTGACAAATTCTGTGCCCTGATCAGAGGCTATTATCTGTGGAACTCCATATTTAAGAATAAAGCATTCAACTAATCCTTTAGCTACTGTGCTAGCTTCTTTGTTCTCGATTGGGATTGCTTCAGTGAATTTCGTCAGTTCGTCTTGTAACGAAAGTATGTACCTGTATCCATTGACTGATTCGTCCAAGGGACCTACTAAGTCTAGATAAATTTTATCAAAGCTTGATTCAGCAGTTGACGTTATTTCCATAGGCTGTTTTTTAGGTGAAATATATTTGTTTTTCTGACAAACTGGGCAATGTTTTACATAGGTAACTATGTCATTCTGCATTCCAGTCCAGAAATATTTTTGTTTAATCGTTCTAACTCAGAAATCTTGTTCTGGTCAACTTCGTCAAAATGTTTAGAGAAAGCTTCAAAGAGACCACGAATTTGTTGAAGTTTTTCTTCCGCTTTGGTGGGAGTCCTAGTTCGATTGGGTGATTTCTTTAGGTTTACGTAAATTTGATTGAGTTGGCTCAAGACTAGTTTTAGTTTGGGTAAACTCATTGGATTTTTGGTCTATAGACAAAACAAATTTGGGGGAGAGAGCCGTTAGCAATAATGAAACATTTTTTTTTTTAGAATATAAATGATTAAAAGGAATTTTCTTTATACAACAAACATTTTTTTTTTTTTTGAGAAAATTTTTGTTTTTATATTTAAGATTTCTTTGACTATTTTAAGGATACATATATATATATATTTAATATAAAAATGTCTTCTGTGGCCCGGAAGGTGTTATACCTTGGCGATTCGGTTTTCGAGGTGGTTGATGACGTCTGCGATGACTTTTCTTCGGAAGTGCTGCAGTCCCAGATAGGCTAACCCTACTAGTATAGCGGTTACGAACATTAAACCTAGCACAATGGCGGTGTGGTCTAGTTGGTTTTGACCGAGGTTGGCTGCGTTGAGAACCTGGGGACCCGTATTTATTATCTCCTGCTTACTTTCCTTGCCTCCCATGCTGGGCTAACCGGTCGGCGATTCTATCGAAGATGTTGTGGAACTGTGCCTCTTCTTGTCGTCTAGTCGCCTTTTTTGATTTTCGGTCTTCCCTCAAAGACTTTCGGATTGCCCCGATTTCCGTGTGGTACTTACGAAGATTTTCTGAGTTGGTACCAGGAATATTCGCCAGGCGGTGCAGTTCCCGGATTTTGGCCTTTAGGGTGGCAGTTTTGCTTCCTCTTTTTGAGGGAGGTGCAGGGGGAGCTATAGCTGTTAAAACGGCTTCTTTGCGTTTTAATTGCCTTTTTTATACTCCTCAATAGTGAGAGCCCTAGGTCCTTGTGGGTCTTCTTGTGGATTAGGACTAGGCGTCGTTGCCGGTTTGATCCCTGAATTTTTAAGAATTCTTTCGGCCTCGGCGATGTAGCTGGCCGCTAGTTTTATAGCTTCCTGTTGGAGTCCTGTCACGGTCGCCATGCAATGATCCCCTCTGTAGATCTTGTTTAAGTTTGCCTCGTACTCAAAGCGTTGGCTATTACGCCGTCGTTTGCCTCTATAAGCGAGAACGCTATATCATAGAGCGAGTAGAGAATAGGAAGACTGTTCCAATCTAAGCGAGTAGCTCTTTAAAAGGGAACAATCTTGAGGTTAAAAGTATGCTTGAAGTCGAGCGAGTTGCTCTTAGAAATTAAACACACTGGTTGGCGATTGAGAATTGACAACATTTATTTAGAATTTTCATTTGTCTTTTATACAAAAATTAGTGTTCAATTTACATTCAACTATTCATTCAATTTCATAATTCCACGGCCTTCGACAATTGAACCCCAATCACTTCACACCTTGCTCTAGCATATCGCCATATCAGCATTATTGTCTTAACGCGCAAAGGTATGTATCTCATATATTTAACAACGAGGGCCATGCAGTAGATATTAAAAATACGTTTGGTGGTAACATGAACCCTTAATATTTTCGTTTGTTGTTTGTCGCTTGCTTTCGGTCATTCGCTCCTTAGAAGTGTATGCACTTGAAATAGTATCTCATGCAGCGATGGCAATGCACTTGGAGTATATTTATGTGAATGCTTATCACATTGAATAGATGAGCAACGTATTTGGATATAAATTAAATGGTTTAAGTTGATATGGCGCTATGCGTACGTTGGGAGATTTTTATTATCGAAGCTCGAGATAATAAATGATCACTGGTGCGATCCCTTCACATGTTGGTTGTACGCTTCTGTTCAGCACGGAAGGAATCGGTGCTTCGAAACCGAAAAGGACTTCGAATGGACTGTAGTTTGTGCTGGAATGTGGGGTTGTGTTGTAGCACAATATTGCATACTCCAGATAACTATCCCAATTTGATTGATCTTTACTAATCTTTACATAATTTCTAAGGTATTCACCTAATGTTCTATGTGACCTTTCAAGGGCATCATTTGACTGTGGATGGTACGGATTAGTTTGTATTTTATTGATTTTTAAGATTTAGCAAACATTTCTAAACAATTCAAAGGTAAAATGTGTCCCTTGATCTGTAAGAATTGTTTGAGGAATCCCGTAGGTACAAATTCGGCTACCGTTCTGGTTCTTAATTGGGTATGTCTATGACTTGTCCAAATTTGGTCAGATCGTCTTGGAACGTCAGTATGTACTTATTTTCGTTTTCTGAAATAGGAATTGGTAATTTGTTTCGCGTATACAACTTATTCTTCTGGCAAAGTTCACATGACGCAATGTATATCTTTATGTCTTCATACATGTTTTTCCATGTCTTCCGATTCTTCTTCGATGGAAATCGGTCGAGGGCCGCACTTCTCGCTAGTTCCCAATCGCTGGTTTAGGGTTTGTTGTTCCATACTATTGGCCACAAAAAAATAACGCGTTTAATATTGTTCATTATAGCGTTTGTTGATTCACCGAGGCACTTTATGGCTATTAAAACATGTGAGATCGATATTTCTTTGCACTCATCACAGTTTAAGGAGAAATGCTTCAAGTAGTCTTTAACATAGACACTCTTTTAATTAGTCCAATGCATTGGGGGTGATAAGATTTACCACACAGTCCCTTGCATTGAGTTAAAAAATTGTAAAAGGTATTTATTTAAAAAAATATATTTATTTCACAAATGTTAATGTCGGAGTGTGCGCGTCGAACCTAATCGAGGGTACAAGTCGTTCTGCCCATTCATCGCTATGATCTCCTCGGTTGATCATCGGATGCTGTGCTGTTACGTTCGAGAAGTCACGTACGCCTTTTTGATCAAGTGGCTTCTTCGTCTATGCTCCAATCTAATCTTTTATGCATGGTTATCTTTTGGTTTTAATAGTTTCCAGATAACGTGCAGGCATCTTGTATATTCTGCGTTGTATTATATCATGTTGGGTGGCTATTTTAGGGTTTCTATGTTTTCCAGATGTCATTGCCCGCTTTCTCTTCTTATCTGAGCGTGTGACATTTTCTATGGAAAATTCTCAAGTTGAATGGAATTAACTCATTGCACAAGCACTGCACTTTGTAGGTCGTTGTTGCAATCGGCATGGCACTTGTTAAGTTATTTTATGTAATCTTGTACCGGGTGTGTATTCTTAGCTCGAAAGCCGCTTATATTTCCGAGCAGGTTATCTGCACGATTTTAAGTATTATCTGAGCTCTTCAGCCGAAAATGAGAGTCGTTTTCTTGCACACTCTATGCATAGCGACCGACTGCGGTATATTGTGTAATATGATTAGGTCAACGTACGATGATGTCGATGGGTGATGTCTGACCATACTTAACATAACCAAATGTACATAGGGCCTCCAATAAAGGGTGGATTCTATGAACTAGAGTTACAAAAACCAAAATTTCCCGATACATATCTGATTGAAAAAGTGCTTCAAACGAAAAAGAATAAAATGTTTGTAAAATGGCTCGGTTTTCCATCCGATCATAACTCTTGGATACCTATTAAGAAGAAGAACCGTGCTGCATAAATTTTGTAATTTTCAATTCAGTTTTCTTTCTCAATTCGTTGTAAAACCATGTCTTACTTGAATATCAATTTAATCATTGACGAGCTTCTTTCATTTTTAAAAATAAACCAGCATATTGTGCATGAAGAACATTTTGCTGAAGCTGTCGAGAGTATTTCTTTAATAAAGAGATTTGAAAAAGACTTGCTAAAATTCCTACAAAAGTTTCCATTACCCGAGCTGTCTCACACACTGTTCTCCAAATCGGCTTGAAGAAGGACCTGATACCTGTGCATGTTATGAAATTAGAGTTAATCTAAGTAAAATTAAAAGAATAGTGCATTTTTATAAATCAATTTTAAATGAATAAACTATTAAAAAAGTAAAATACTGCAGCGTTTTAATCATTCATTGAACAACAAAAAAAAAAAGAAGAGTACAAGAGATGTTATCAATGAACCATACACGTACTCCTCGAAGAATTAAAAAAAATGGTGTGGCTCATTAGCCAGAGCTTGATAATTTATGGTAGTCTGATCTACCCAGCAAAAGAAAAGAAAAACACAAACGAAGATTAGAGAAAATTTGTGTGAAATAAAAAAAACAACTTGTTTTTTTTCAATTTTATTTTATTTATTTTATTTTTTTTTTTAGGTTTAACATTTTTTTTTTAATCTACAATCCTCATCCGTTTTCTCCCATATGGATGTTGTTCGGGGACTTCATCGACGTCTTCGTTCTCATTCCTTCCCCGCTTGGATGGCTCAGAAAATATTATTTTGTATGCCCCATAAGGCACGGGTGGTGGTTGTACGACCTTCATCCTGCATCCTTTCAGTTGGGCCATGTCTTCTTCCGTTAAATCTGAGAATTTATTTGGCAGCAAACATTTAAAGTCTTCTAATTCAACCAAAACTTTGTCTCCAAATTTGGTGGTATGTCTTGAAGCTTTAATTATTTCATACTGTTCCTCACTGAGTTTCCTCAGGTATACCAGTGGCTTCTCCTTGTTGATGGTGTTTAATTTTTTTTTAGAAAATCCATTGTTGTTCTCGTGTGTATAGTGTCTGGAATACTACTACTCTAAATTCAACAAACTTAGATGTCTTTTATATGAATAATTTTCTTCAAACATCGTGACAAAAAAAAAAACAAATTGTGATAACTGTATTTCTATTAAAACTGTTTTTTTTTTCTTTCACTCAACGTCATTAAAACGACAGATCTAATTAAATGTCGAAGTCCTACTTTCTCATTATATTTTTTTATCATGGCAATTAAAAAAAATCAATATTGTCTTAAGTTATTGCCACCATAAAAATATCCCATATACGTTCAACAAATGCTACCACAGGAATTTGATACGCATAACAATTTTTCTTAAAAAGAATTTTAGAAAAATCTGATTGTGTTGATTCATGACCATTTGAAACGAAAGCTAGACACTAGGCAGCGCAATGCTTTTATTACCCTGGGGCAGCGAGTGGTTAGGGATAGTGGGTTATCAAATTTTAAGTGTCCTTTGTTTATAGTTTATGCTAGACGATTAAAGCTCAATTTCAATTGAGAAAAAACAAATCCAATGCATCGGATCACTTCATCCTGAAAAATCGTTTGTCTTCAGATATCAAACTAACTTTAATAGCCATTTGGCCCATTCAAATTTATATCTTTTTGACATTTATTATTTTCATTATTTGATTTCCTACATTCTTATCCTATTCTCCGCAACGACATACAACAAAGACGACCACGACCATGACGACGCGACGGTAGCAACCACCACCAAACACACTACCAAATTAAACCACACGGTCATCACGATGCATCCACCGCACATTCGTTTTTCTTTGTATCCATAACAACCTTCACACATCTTATTTTTTTTTTTTTTTTTTTTTTTTTTTTTTTTTATAATTCACTCGCGCTCAAGGGTATGTTACGAGACCCTTATAATGTTTTAAACACAGCACGGGCGAGGAAGAAATTAGGAGGGGAGAGAAAGGAGGTGTCGATGAACATTGGTTTTGAATGTTTGCAAATTGAAATGGCAAGGGAAAACTGTGCCGGGTAAGTTATTCCATAATCGTGTTGTGCGACTAAAAAACGAATCTCTATATTTGACGGTACGACCAAAGTTAGGCTCAAGGGTGAACTGATGAGCATTCCTAGCGAAGCGGGTATCACGGGTGAATTGGTAAAGGGGAGGAATGCAACTGGCTACTTCGAGTGAGCATTGCTTGTGAAAGAAGCGATAAAACAGGGAAATACATGAAACATTCCGACGGTGTTCAAGAGATGGGAATGAATCCATGATAGCTCTGTTTCCAATCAGTTTTAACGCTCTGTTTTGAATTCTATCCAATAAATGGAGAGAAGATTGAGCAGCGCCTGCCCAAAGGTGTGAGTTATACTCGAGTTTTGGACGTATATACGCCTTATAAATGGTAGCCAGATCAGAAGGGGTAAAAAATTTCTTACATCGATATAGAAATCCTAAGCATTTAGCAGCATTCTTGGCGGTCTCGAGTATGTGATCATTCCAACGAAGATCGTCGTTAACACACATACCGAGTACTGAGAGCTTTTCGGTTTCTTCGATGCAAGTGCCATTTAAGGACAATGGCATAGGGGGTATATTTTGCTTCAGCGACAATAGACAGCATTGAGTTTTCGAAGCATTAAACTCCACACGGTTTTTTGTACCCCATTTAACAATGCTGTAAAGATCGGAGTTTAATGAACTTATCATACGGTACCGTTGCAAATTCACTTCCGAAGGAGATGGACGTGAATTTGGGAACGAATATGAAAAGCTTAGAGTGGAGTCGTCGGCAAAACAATGAAGTGGATTAGAAGTTTCAGACAAGAGATCATTTATAAAAATGAGGAAGAGAGTCGGAGACAAAACGGAGCCTTGGGGAACACCAGCATTTATTTTGTGAAGATCAGACTTAAAACCATCCAATACAACATGTATTGAACGATCTAGAAGGTAATTTCTAATCCAAAGAATAAGGGTTTCGTTGATGCCAAACGCACGCATTTTCGATAAGAGAGCCTGGTGCCAAACTCTATCAAATGCCTTAGAAATATCAAGCGCAATAATCTTACTTTCTCCAAAACAATGTAAAGATCTGTTCCACTCTTCGGTGAGATATGCCATCAGATCACCAGTGGAACGATTGCTGCGAAAGCCGTATTGCCGGTCATTAAGAAGCTTTCGATCTTCGAGATATTTCTTGAGCTGATGATTTATCAGCGATTCCATGACCTTGGAAAGAAGGGACGTAAGTGCGATTGGTCGATAGGACGAGGGGGAGGAAGGGTCACCTTTTTTAGGAACAGGCTGGACAAATGCTGTTTTCCATCTTCTAGGGAAGATTCCAGAACAGTAGGAGCGATGGAAAAGCTTACGCAATGGTTTTGCCAGCGATGAAGAACACCTCTTCAGAAGAATGGGGGGTATACCATCAGGACCAGCGGATTTGTTTATATCAAGATCTCGAAGGGCTCTTGCAACTGTACGAGTGCGGAAATATACCTGTCCCATTGAATGATTTACGTTCTCAAGTACAGGAGGGGCAATGTTGCTAACAGGCAACCTGGAGCTTGCAGCAAAATGAGCTGCAAGTACATTTGCCTTCTCTAAAGAGCTAGTTATCGGTTTGTCTTTGTAGATGAGCGTTGGAACCGAAGATGAAGTTGAATTTTTTATGTTCTTGACAAATGACCAGAAATTTCTACTGCCTTTGGGACATTGCAGGATTTTTTGCCTTAATTTCTGTTCATGTAAGAATTTGGTTCTCTTTATAACAGTGTTGCATTGGTTTCTGATTTGTTTAAACTTTTTCCGATTTTCCTCAGTTGGGTTGGCTTTATAAGAGCGGAAACTTACTTCTCTTAACCTGATAGCTTCTTTACAGCTTGTATCGAACCAAGACTTTTCTTTAGGCTTTATACTCTTAATTCTGTAAGGAATAAACGTACGCATCCCAAGAAAAATCACTTCTGTGATCATATCAGCACTGGCATCAACGTCACTATCGAGGAAACATAGTGACCAGTTAAAAATTCTAAAAAAGTTATTAAGACCGTCCCAGTTGGCTTTCTCGTATTGCCAAACGGTCCTAGTGGGATGCTTCTCTTTAACTGGATGAATGGGACTCGAGAAATTGGCTGATATTACACAATGGTCCGAAGTGCCGAATGGAGGTTTTACCGTTATGGTATACTTATCAGGGCTAGAAGTAAGAAACAAATCAAGAGTGTGAGCGTTTTGCCCAGCAACATCTGGTATACGGGTGGGCTCATCTACCAGCTGAGTAAGGTGGTGCATCTCAGCAAAGATCTCAACATATCTTCCTTCGGGTGTTGTCTGTCCTGAATGGCGGAGCCAATTTGAATTGTGTACATTGAAGTCGCCCGCAATAACGACTTCAGTGTGAGGGTACAGGGAAACAATTCGGGAAATGGAATCAGACAACGCATCAAACTCATTGAGAGTTGAATTGCTGTCCAGATTTGGACTCCTATAAATAAAACAATAATGGATGATGTGTTTGCGGACAGTAAATTTGAGCCACATGAAATTAAAGTTCGTATTAGAACAATGTCCGTATTGAGGAAGACTCTGGCAAGCAACATCATGTCTAATGTAGACTAAAATGCCGTGATGGCGAAAGAGTAAAGGCATTAGATTATAGCCAGGGAGGCGAAATTCTGAAAGATCAGTATTTGCACCAACCTGTGTTTCACCTAGTGCCAAAACAGCTGGTCTGTACTTAACAGAATGGGCGTACAAGTCAAAGAAATTCCTTCTTAGCCCACGAATATTGGTAAACACAACACAAAAATCACTTACCATGTTCAAAATCACAAACACCCAAAACACAACACTGACGATCTAAATTCAACCATGAAGTGTATGTCCAATGGATTCAAATCAAAATACAAACCGTTCTAGGTGTTATGCCCATAGAACGCTTTGTACCTGAAATCAATCAAGACATACAAACACAATCGAATTATACATCAGATGTCACTTAACTATCCATTACAAGAATCATGCGATAAGCATCACAAGAGACATGCAATGGGTAGCAAGCGACAGTTACTACGAGGCAAGTGGATAAGTGGGAGATGGTGATGGAGAGAAACGCGCCGTTAGCTGGTGTGATGTTGATGCCAATGATTAAGAAATTTTTTTTTGTTTGTTTTATTGTTGTTGTTTAGATTATTTGTTTTTTTTTCTGTTTGTAATATTCTTGGTTTTGTTGGGGCGCACTACTATAACTTATCGCACTCGCGTCGCGACCGCTTAGTATGAGCGGTGGATCAACACTCAACATTCAACACACATCTTCTTTAAACTCCCTCCATATCACTATAAATCCCTCACACTGCCCCCAAACCCCCAAAACAGGGATTTTCATTAATTTACACTATTACATCATCACCCCCGACACCCAAACTACTCTAACACACACGCGCTCTTCCTCGCTGCTATTCAAATCCAATAAAACATTTACGATCCTCAACATCCAAACTCCCTTTCATGATCATCACATTCACATCAAACACCATACCGCACCAATTAAAAACTATTCAAAACAATACCCATTAAAAAAGCCATACAAAAATTCCCATGCTCAGCAGCCGCACATTCTACTTGCCCATGGTATGCTACATATGTGTATCGGTTATACACTGGATGACGATACCTCATGTGGCTATATGGGGTATGTGTGCTTGTGTACCCATTGCACAGAAAAGTATCTCTGTTGGATGGCACTGAAATGAGTCGCAATTCGATGCACCATTAATGTGTTGCAATTTGATATCTATTTGATGGTGCCCAGTATTCGGTATGGAATGTGCAATATGCTGATGTGGTTCTGGTGGTGAGTTGTAGGGTGAACTAAGTTCGTTGAGTTTGCCGAGTCGGTTGAGGTGAGTGATGATTTGGATATTCAATGTGTTTTGAATTTTTGTTTAGTCTAACAGTTTTTTTGATGCACTCTCTAGTTTTTGAATTATATCACAGTTATTATTAAATTTATTTTTGTTGAAATATATTTCTGCTGGTCTGTAGCCAGATACATTATGAATAGTATTGTTGAGTTGTTTCACTGTGTTCAATATTTCTTCGTTTGCCATTTCTGCTTGTAATACGGGTCTACGACTATCGAAGATTTTTAATTTCTTCATACACTGAATTTATTTAGATTCGTAGACTTACACTTATTTTGTTCATTGAATTATTTTCTGATATTATGTATATATTGATTGTATAACACTATATGTCACTGGAATTCACTTTACTTATTCGTCTGCTATGCTAGATCTGTTGGTTTCCAAATGTTTCCTTTTGGTCCGCTCACTAGAGTAAAACAGTATGTTAAACTCGCCAATTGAATAAAACTAATCACGTTTTATTATAAAAAATATTTCCTTGGAACTATGCCCTTTATTAATAATATATTTTCTTATTTGACTTATACAGTGAATTCACTTAAATCTTATACTATGTAACTAGCAAATTCCCCGCCCGCTTCGCAGGGCGTAAAAAAAAATTAGGTTTTCTTATTTGTTTTATACGTGCTTTATTGAATACTTTTTATTCCAATGCTTTTTGATAAACAATATTTTTGGTTTTTCCATTGGTGGTCGTATAAACGAATAAGGCGGATGGTTTACCAACACGTGAACAACCATGGCCATGAGAAAAAACTGGATGTTCCATATGTATACCACAAATTTCAAGCGTTTGGCCTTGTTTAACTGTCACGCCAAAAGCAGTACGAATAGCAAACGCTTAAATTCAAATGGTAAATCATGTGTAATGTTGTATTTTAGAAATAGAATGAAACCAACTAAATAGAATGAAACCAACTTGTTCGATTTAGTCTTGGAAACAGAGTGACCGAACTTCTACTCATTATTTCTTACGCTACCTCTTCTATTGTAACAATACAATAGTGCAACATCAACATATGTCGCACTTTACATAGTTGCACTACGATGGGTCAGTATTGCAATATGATCCTTTATTCATTGTATTGTTTTTATTTAGTTGACATAGTTCGATTGCCGTTCCTATGATTGTATAACAATATACATGACACATGCGGAACACTTGGTCGTAATCGAACTATGTCATGTGTCTTGAATGCGATTCATAGGAATTGGGTAATTGTGGGAACTGTGTGTGGTCTCTGTGACTAAGGGCACAACACTCATCCCCCCTTAAAATACGAAAGGCGTACGAGGCAACGAGTGAGATATTTCGGCTTTAGGTGCGCAGATGATGACGAATAGATGATCATCACAATGCATTTTATTTTATTATGAATCTATAGGTGTATATTAATATATTTTTTTTTATAATCGTTATAAATTTTTTTTTTTTTTGTTACATTTTGGATTTGTACATTTTTTTTTATACCCGCGTTGTTTCATTAACACCAGGTGTTACATTTTCTTCAAGATCGTTCACATTTTTTGTTGACTTATTATTTATTGTATATATGTCATTACGATTATATCTTTTTTATAGGGTGAAGGCTTGAAGTTGATTTTTCTATGTCACCACGTTTTGTTTTAACAGCAACAGTCAACTCACTGTCTGAAGATCTGCGGGGACGCGCGACCTTTCTATTTCTTAAAGAAAATAATAAAAGGGAAGAAAAGCGACAGACAACCAAACAAAAAAAAGATTGGGCAAAGAATTTAAAAGGAAATGGGCAATGAGTTTGGGAGGAACAACTGGCTTAAGAAAAATGAATTTGTATGCCAAATGATAAACAGAATAATAACAAATAATAACTAATTTATATCTTACGATAACATGTTTGTTTTTAGCTCTTGTTGATGTTGTTGATATATTGATTGTTGAGAATAATGTTGATAATGGTGTTGATTATGATGTTGTTGATTGCCTCAGCGTGGCAATTTCTTCCTTCCTTCTTTCTTTCGACCACAGGAATTCACTTACCTCTGTGGGATATTGTTCACTAGATGCTTTTTTCAGCCACTTAGTTGTTTTTTTTTTCACTCTCACTCACTAAATTTTTTTTTTCTTAAAATTGTTACTATGTTCTTTTTTTTTTATTTGATTTCACCTGAAATTATTTGAATTAGAAATGTTTAGGGATTAAAACCAGATGCTTTAGTTTTAATATTCCACCGCTGCCACCAAATGTTGTATTTTAGAAATAGAATGAAACCAACCTAATAGAATGAAACCAACTTGTTCGTTTTAGTCTTGGAAACAGAGTGACCGAACTTCTACTCATCATTTCTTACGCTACCTCTTCTATTGCCTAGATCGTCACTTCCTCCAGGTCAACCACGCATTCTATTTCCATTCGCTTGACACAGTTTGTTTGTTTAATGAATAACAATACAATAGTGGAACATCAACATATGTCGTACTTGACCATCAATATCAAAAGGCAATTCTCCATTTCCAATTTTCAATAATTGCTTGGAAAATTCTGCTGCTGTTGAATCATTTTGCAACAACAGTCTTACATTTTCGGTGAGAGAAAGTGTTTTCACATACATATTTAAACAACGTTCAAGATTTCAAGCTAGCGTTTAAATCGTCAGCAACAGTAGATCGAGGAATAACCGGGAGTGTTTGCTGGGTGTCCCAAACCATCGAACTCAAACTTCATGTAAATGGGCTTGCATGTATTGGTGTGAAAGGCATCTCAAGGGCCCAACCCATAGAATCCGTTGCATCCGTTACATCGACGGATTTAACTGACAACTCGATAAAATACACACGCTCTTATGAGAACTGACCCATACATGACATACTCGACGAATGCGGTTTAAGAAAAAAATGAGAATACTGTAATAGGTCATATAGTTTTGTAATGGACTGTATACTTTTAGTGTCTTTATTTTAATCTGTTCTTCTTATTTATACATTTTCTTCATGCAACACCTGTTCGAACTGTAATGTGCAGACCTTGATAACAACTGTTGACAGTGGATTTATATCGTCTGTTCGATGTTTTTATATTCGATATTTGTATTATTAAACATATAAATTAAACTATTATTTAGTTTTTATTTAAAAAAAATATTTTTAAGGAGGTTAGGACCTCTTTATTCAATGTTCACTTAAAGACTAAAATACAATAATGTTCTTTAATTCTAACTAAACCTATCCCCAAGTGCATCCGTCGCTGATGTTGTGCGACGTTCCCACAGGTGGTATTATTTTACATCTTCGCTACGTGATGGAATGCGGTGTTTATTCGCTCCAGAACTAGCGTCAGCAAAAAGTGTGGGAATGATCATAAATCATCTTTTGTTTTCTAATCTTTCTGGTGTTAACTTTAAAATCGAATGCCCTCAATATAGCGGGTATTGTTGGTTTCAACTTCTTTAAGCATTTCTAGGGTAAGTAGTTCTTCGACTTGTGACTTCGCTGCTGACGTTTGCAATATAGCTGGCTTCTGTTTCCTTGAAAGTGTATGGCCCTGCCTTTATTGTCGCGTTGTGAAACTGGATGAGGTATGTTCCATTTAGGTGGATTTCATTGTCATCGACTTCTACCTTGCCGTTGAACTGGTTTAACAAGATGATTCCGGGAGCTAGTTCCTCTATATCGGGGATGTGTTGATTATTTACTTCGATGCACATATGGGGTTTGATTAGGAATAACAGCAGCTTCATCTCGGGTGGTGCAGCAAGCTTCCACAGCTTCCGGTTCGCCTTCCTTTTACTGAAGTTACTACGGGGCCCTCGGACAATTTTTAAGTCCTTTCACCACAACACGAGTTCACTTTCGCTGTTTGGACCACGGAGTTTTTCTTTTTGTTTGTTTAGAACGCGCACTCGCGATAAAGTCAATCGTAATCAGGGGTTTATTAAAACTGTTAACCGCAGCAAAAGTTTTTTTTTTTTTTAACGGACACTGTCAGCCCTTGACCGGATTTATTTAAACACTTTTCGCAATGATACACTCACAAACACTCCGTGGTCCCTGCTCGGGCGCCAATTAAACTATTATTTAGTTTTTATTAAAAAAAAATATTTTTAAGGAGGTTAGGACCTCTTTATTCAATGTTCACTTAAAGACTAAAATACAATAATGTTCTTTAATTCTAATTAAACCTATCCCCAAGTGCATCCGTCGCTGATGTTGTGCAACGTTCCCACAGGTGGTATTATTTTACATCTTCGCTACGTGATGGAATGCGGTGTTTATTCGCTCCAGAACTAGCGTCAGCAAAAAGTGTGGGAATGATCATAAATCATCTTTTGTTTTCTAATCTTCCTGGTGTTAACTTATACTAATGATGCTCTGAAGGGAGAATAACTAAAGTGATAATTAATGACTTAAAAGTAAATGGTGTTTTAAGCTTAGGCCCCAGATCGTGTTATGTCTCTCAATTCAATTATATCAATATCCAAATTAACTCTCTTTTGTTTTCTATGTTCTCGATGTAGTGTTAAGTTAGACGAGGAAGTCTTGGTTCTCGAAGGAACAAAATTATTTTCTTAGCTTTAATGTAAAGCCGCTTATTTTTCCGAGCATCAAAATGCACGATATTAAATTTTTCCGAGCATCAAGATGCACGATATTAAAAGAGAGGAGTCGCCGTTAAGGTTTTAACTTAGACTGATTTTATTTTCAAAATTTTCTTCTATTTATACTTACAACTAGTTCTATATAAAATTAATTTTCATACCTAGATATTCTTAACCTAGTTCTTTATTTATTTATTTTACTTATGGTTCTGACCTACAATATATTACCCCACATGAAGTAAGCATTAAATGTCCACTTGACAAAAATATACTTTCGGTTATATTTCCTCAAAGGCATTCCGAATGCTCAGTCAATGTGACGCATATATAATTGCAGTCATAAACAAAAATCAATATTCAATTGCATTCGGTGCATTGCGACCGACTATGACTATGTGTAACATGATCAGTTCAATGCACGATGGTATCGCTTGGTGACACTGGCTGGAAAGTGCAGTGTGATTCAGTTTGAACCTCATAATCGCATCCTCTTCCAATATTAACAACTTGGGATGCTCAGTTTGCCATAATATAATATAATCACAAAAGACTTCTTTACTCTTGGTTGTTAGGGCAAATTCTGACTGTTGTTTTTCAAATAGATACGTTATTATATCAGATGAAGATTTTGATTCAATAAGCTTTTTGTCAGGTTTTCTTGTATTTTATTTCAATTATATTTCTTTATTATATTTTTTGTTAACAGAGTAAGGCCCGCTGTCTATGGCAGGGCTGCGACCTTATCGTTTTGCTATCTGGATATCAACTCTAGTCTTCTCCTCATTCGGTTCCATATTTATAATTTTTGTCATCATTCATTTCCTACCATCATCCAAACTCACTTACCATCCCCAGAACCATGTCACTTCAGTCCAGTTCGCCAGAACCAGGCAACACACCAAGGTCATAATTCTTCGTATATTGTTATATCTAAACCTTTGTGCTGATCGTATGGTGACCCAATCAAGTACTCCAAGGTGTGTCATCATCGATCGCAGTTCGCAGGTGTCATATTGCATATTGTACTTGATATACTCTAATGTATTGCAGTTGTTTATTTACATTTCTGCATTCGCATCGCATTGCACTTGACATGCATTCGTTACATTAGAGTCCTACACATGGCTTGAGTCATTATGACGTGCAATAAGTAAGGCATTGTTCTATAATTAGAACGAAGTGAGAATTATGCCTGGTTGGTGTCTGATTTTGTGATTCATTGGTTGGGTGACTGTTGTACGGGAATTGGCTCTGAATAAATGATGTTAAGAATGAATGATTGGGCTTTGAGAATAGTTGTGGCTCTCGGATCACAACATCCTCCCCCTCTTGAAAAAGTTTAGGAATTTTCGCAAAAACGCGTAGAGTTCAACCAAGTGAGAATAAGTCGAGGTTTTACAAAATTTTTTTTTTATTTTTTTTTTTTTCACAAATGTATGTGTTTATTTTTATTGTTTATTACTATATAATTATATTATTCTTAAACAATTGTTCTTTTACTGTTTTATGATTATAAGTAATAAAAACAAAACAAAATTTTTCTAAAGAGATTTTTTTTTTAAATTAATATATTATATATTTATGTACATAAACGTTCATTTTTTTTTACATAATTTTATTGATTTTTAATATAGTGGTTTAATACTTAAAAAGTATTAAAATCTTTATTATAATAATTTATCGTTAATAATGGTATAATGACAATATATGTATATATATTTTTTTTATTCCTTAACACAAAAATTGGTGTTTCGTTTTCATTTTTGTTCATCTGGACAATATTACCCTTTCCTAAACTCTTTGTTTTCTCTTGTTTTAGCTTATACGTATTGTATCGTCTGTAGCAAAGTAGTAATGTAAGTCATGCTTGTCTATTGTTAAAAAGGGTGTTAGTTCTTTAGTTTTTTGAAATTGTATATTTTTTGATAGAAGTTTTAGTTCGTCTTGACTAGAATATTTAATGAATGTAACCTTGGGTTTTGCTTCGTGTTTCGGATAGTTATTCTTAATTTCGGAAATATTTAAAGCAGGGATGAAGGAATTATAAATGAAAGTAGATTTTTCGATTTTAGACCGTATAGTGATATCTTTTGATTTTAGGAAACAGTTTCCAGTGAGTTCTAAAATAGCTGTTCCTTTAAGAGTATGTGTTACAACAATATCCTGGCAAATTTCATCTATTATATACTTTCCTAAAGAAGAAAATAGCCATGTATTGTGTTGTGATACTTGTAATCAAACAGTTGAAACGTTTGACTCTTTAATCTCGCAAGAAGTCGGAAAAGAGTGAATTCTTTGTAAAAGTTGGATTTCACATTTGGGGTTATTGCTATTTGTACCTATTAAATAATACATGTGACATTTCGCATAAAAAATTGTTTTTTAAATTCTTACAATGACTCAGGTGTTCACTTTCTATGTTAAAGTAGTGTTCCTTTTTGTAATCAATGGTAAGATATTTTGAAGTTGGTTGTACAAATACAAGTTTGTTATTTAAACGGTTAAGGGAATTTTGAATTCATAAATTACTTTTTCTTTTCTAATGGTTGCACTCATACTGCTTATTTCGTAGAGTGGTAGAATATCATTCTCATTGCCCAAGTATGGTAACTGTAGGTCACCAGGAAGTTCCTGTTTTATTTTTAGCAAAACATTTTTAAGCTGATCCGGTGTAATGATAGTCGGATGCGGTGTACCGTTTTTTGCGTTTACTAGGACATCGAGGATGTCAGAAATAATATTTTTGTATCTTATGATGAGGAGTGTTAAAAGTGAGGTAAGAGATTCTATTTTAAATATTGTAGACTGATTTGAGGTTTGATTGACAAGTCCGCCAACTGCGTCTTTCACGTCTTCCATTTTTGAATTTATAGCTTTAAATTGAGATTCAATAATAATTTCTGATTTGTTAAACATATTGGTTGTTGTTTCTTTTATAAGCGTTTGGTTCTTCACGAGTTCTAGAAGGTAATTTTCATTGTATTTTAGTTTTTCTATCTGTTTGTCGTAAAACTTAACATCATCTTCATCTGTTGTTCCGAATAAAGACCGAAATAAAGTGCCCGGGTTTTGTTCTATTTGGCTTATCTTCAGAGTGGCCTTGGTTAATACTGGCAGGAGAATGAACATAAGTAAGAATCCCATGACCTATAATGTCAAAGAGAATGGATGGTGTTTTATTTGATGGCTCGAATTGAATTCGTATTACCGGTTCATAAAACTCTGGGCAAAGCGCAACAGTCAGACTTTTCGTGTTTATTGTTGCGGGTCGGCATTCGGATCTAATCGGGATGGAAGACCCGTCGCTTCCTCCCGAGCATAGTCGTTTCCCGATTCTTGAGGAAAGAAGTCTTCACCAGATCTCCAATTCCTATATCTTGGTCTAGCATTGTATTGCCGGACGTTAGTAGGATTTTGGCTTGTATTATTATTACTTCTAAATGGGTTTTGGTTATTTTGGCCCAGTTGGGACCGTTTTAACCTACAGTCTAGTTCCCGATGGTTGAGTTTTTTGCAATACCCACAAGTGAGATGTTGTACCTCCTTTTTTATGTGGGCAGATTGGTTAGGAGTATTATTGGTCCTGTTTGGATTGCTGTAGCAAATAGAACTTGTGTGACCAACTTTATTACAAAATTGGCACGTTGGACGAGTCAAAGGTGGGAAGTTCTGCGTATGCGATGGATTTTTTCAAATCTGTTTCGCCGTGAGCTGAACCTGACGTTCTGGTTCCGAATTCCGTCCTCGAAAGTTTGAGTAGCCAGTTTGTCGTTTTCTTTGAAAAGAAAACTCCTCACTGCCTCTTCTGTGGAGCTGGCATATCTTACGGAAGAATATTCCTTTTTTAGTAAAATGCTAAGATCTTCCCATTTTTTAACCGTTTTGAAATGAATCAGTTCGAAAGCTGGTCCTTCAAGCCTAGTTTTGACAATACTTAAGAAAAGCTTGTGGTCGTTTGCTTTTACAGATTTAAACAGAAAATCCCCGCAAGCTAGAAAATTTGTTAATTCTTCCGACTTTCCACCAAAAGTCGGGACTATATTGATGACGTCTTTTAAGTTCATCTTGTACTCCGCCATTTCAGTGTACTCGATATGAAAGGGCAAGTGTTCAAAAAGACTAACTTTACTTTTTTGATTGCGGGTAGTAATCTTGAACACTTTTTCGCATTTAAATAAATCGGAGAGAAGAGAAGAGAAAAAAAAATTAGGTGAAACAATAAGCAACCGGCGACAGGTGACAACGAATAACAAATTTTATATATTATATATATGCATATTTTTATAAAGTAAGTATATATATGTATAAATATTTTGCTTACTAAAAAAACTGCGGCTTCCAATCGGTGATGTTTTGTTGTTGATTGTTGTAATTGTTGTTGCTGCTGTTTAGTCTCGTCACAACAGTGGTCTGGAATTCCATTTCTGTTTTACTCATTTCTTTTTTGCTGACTTGTTTTTCTATTTGTTTTGCAAACGACCACATTCGAACTTGTGCTCGCTTCATGTTTACCGAATGTGTGTCGTTATGACATAGTTTTATTTTTTCTGGATTTTGGGTTCGGATTTCTTCATTCTCGAGCCGTTTTTTACTGTCAAGTTCAGTGCCAGATTTTTTTTCTTCGTTGCTGGATTTCCACAATGCAACTGCATATGCAATTAATTTTTCGTTAATTGCTTCCATGGTGCGTTCCATATTATTTTTTTATGAAATATTCATGATTAGGTGAATCTAATTTCATGATCTCCCCATGATTGGATGTGAACTGCTGCCAGTATGTTGACTTCTGATTCCCTCTTTTTGAGGTACTCTGATGTTCTTGATGTTGGTTCCTTTTTTATTGTCTCCAATAGTTTCACCAAGCTGTTGCCTAGTATCTCTTGTTGCGTGGTTAACGTATCCATGGTTTATGATATCTTCGGATGGCTTATGTCGCCTTCTAATGTTAAGCTCGGGCGGCTTATGTTGTCGTCTAAGGTTAAGCTCGGATGGCTTATGTTGTCTTCTAAAGCTTAGCTCGGGCGGCTTCAGACGTCTTTTAAGGAATTGTATTACAAAAATGCTGGTTCCAATCGGATGGCTCCAAGGACCAAATGTAATAGCCCATATGATTTTGTAATGGACTGTATACATACTTTAAGTGTCTTTATTTTCATCTGGTCTTCTTATTTATAAATATTTCTTAACTCTAATGAACAGCCACACCTGTTCGTTATTGTGTTGTGCAGACCTTGCAATTATCTAAGTTTGCAAGTTCCGCATTACAATTGCTTACTCTACTTAACATTAACAATTATATTACAATTTGTTTATTCTACTTAATATTAAACATAATATACACATGTTTGTCTAAACAAATTCAATATTAAATTTGTTTCATTCACAGGAAATATTGAACAGGCGTTCACGGAGGGACTTGTTATTAATTCATACAATTCAGCAAGATTATTTATAATGGATGTTTGGGGTTGGTTTTCTCTTTGACCAAATTTACCCCAAAATAAATTAAGAATAAGTTTAGGCAAAGATCTTTTGCCTTCATTTTTCATTATTTCGGAATAATCGGTATTTTCGATTTTGAGGAAATTTGAATATAGTTAACCCCATCTTCTTCCGTTATACAAGCTTTAGGCCACCTTGACGCTTCTTGTTTAATTTTCAAAAAATTATCCATCAAAGCGTCAAATAAACCTCTTGAATTTTATCGCACTGTAGATAGATAGATAGATAGATAGATAGATAGATAGATAGATAGATAGATTTTTATTTATTCAATTCAATTCAATTTACAATTTATAAACATAATAAATAAAATATGGACTTGGTTTAAAACCGTCTGCCAGTTATTGCACTGTATGACATCATATTCCCATATTTCGAAAATTGTAAGAATTGTATAACCTGTCTTAATGGCTTTAACAACTTCTTTAATTACCCATGTTCCACATAAAGCTCTTTCACTATCAGAATGAGAACAAATATCATCACTGTATGACACTTTATGGCACAAGGTAAACATCAGTTTGTTATTTTGTTTAATAGGAAGAACAGGAAGAAATAGTTGATACGGAGGTAATATTTTGCACTTGATTAAACCACTGATGTTTTCAATTTTTAAACTTGAAAATTCGTCAGAATCTGTGTGTACTTTTGGGTGTCCAATGGGAAATTTTCCATATTTACACACCCATGGATAAAACGAACAAACATCAATATATTTTATTTTTTCTCCTTCCGTGCATTGATAGTAGCTAGATGTGTTACCAGTTCGTCCACCATAAAAAGCTTCACGAGGATCCAGCGGAAATTTTTCAACGAGATGATGCGTTTTTAAAAATCCAAGGTCCGTGTCTTTAAACAGAGATAACTTATCTTTAAAATGGCATTAACATTCTTCGATGACATTATACTTGAATGACTTTAAACGAGCTGTTTTTGCTAACATCCTTTCAAACCTTCTATCTAAAGTATCAAATTTATCAACAGTGAGAGGTTCATTCCTGTTATACTTTTGACATTCAGGATGCCCATGATAATAACACCCATGAAATTCAAATATTTGTTCAGTTTCCTCGCAAAATCCATCAACTTTGATTCCGGCTACAACTGATTCTCGACCATTGGATGAATGTTTAATGTTAATACCTCTTTGTTATGTCTCTCAAATTAAGCATTGAATTACTTCGTTCGATTGGTTGTCGACGTTTCTGTAACCGTTTTTCGGTATAATTCCAATTGTATTTTCAACGAGGAAGTTTCGCTGGAACACTAGATTACATGCAGATTGTTTTGTTCCACGAGAGCACAAAAAAAAAACAACTTCTTTGGTTTAGGTTCAAAATAAGAGTGATTTCAATTCTATTCTTTATTTCCTACGCTGCCTATGCTATTGCCTAGATCATCACCACTTTCAGGTCAGCCACGCATTCTATTTCCATTCGCTATCCAATAATGCAACAACGATGGGTCAGTAATCGGTATTGCTTTTGTTTGCAATATGATACTGTATCGTTGTCGGGGAATTAAACTTCCGAACACAGGGGTCGGGGTACAAAAAAGGTTCCAAGTTTAAAAAGGCACTCTGCCAACACCAATTTAATTTACTAAAATACGAGTATGTTTATTGAATTATTTACAAATGAATTTTCTCTCTTATTTAACCAAAAACGCGACCAAGACCAAGTCCAAAATTGATACTGCGAGTGACCAGAAACGGATGCCAATAGACTCCTGCGAAGAAACGAAACCAAAACTATACGAATGCCAATAAACAACTGCGAAGACCAAGTCCAAGTCATGGCCTCGAAGCCACCAGCCAGAGTCCAAAAAATGCAGCGTCACCACAGCTCCCATAGGTGAAGGGAGTCCAGACTGTCAGCAACCCATGGTGCCATGCTATGCTATCCACTGTATACGATCCCTCATATGACTATACGGGGTGTGTGTGCCTGTGTACCTTGTGCACAGAAAAGTATCTCTTATCGTCACGGTGACGATTTCGTTGGGTGATGTGTAGCTGATAGAAAAGTATCTATCGTCGCTGGCTTGCATGGTGATATCTATAGCTATACATATACCCGAAGGTGGCATCAAAATGTGTCGCAATTCGATGGCCATCGAATGGAATTTATGAAATGATGATGCTCGGCTGGTGGTGGGTGCGGAGGGCACCAAGTATTTGGTAGACACAAATGATGTGTCAGCGAAGACCCTGATGAAGGGTTTATTTTCTCGGTCATCGGTTGATGACCAGACAATCGTATTACTGTATTGGATTGTTTTGGTTGACATAGTTCGATTGCCGTTCCTATTGTATACCATTGAATAATAATGCATGACACGTGCCTTTTTCCCACCGCTGCCACCAATGTTGTGTTGTGTGTCTTCGCTCGGCAGCAGTGACAGTATTTGTTTTCACCATTGACAGTGGTAAGAAGTTTTTCGTCTTCCATTGCAATGTCCAGAGCTTCGTCTAAATCACTACACCTGGCGCTTTTCACCAAAGTTTTTAACTGGGGTATCAGCCCATTGCAAAAACTGTTTAGAATCGTCTTGGTGTTAAGACTTATGATGGCTGTATTAGGAGCATCGTCTCTTGTACTAGCATTTGCGTTGTTGAGCTCATCAAAAAGGGCATAAGCTCTTTCTGTTTAAGAACTCACAGGTTCCTTATAACCCTGTTTGAACTGAAAAACTTCAGTCTGTATAACTTGTACAGACCTAGTTTTTCGGAAGTTCTTTATAAGAGCTTCTTTAACTTCTTCCCAGGCATTATAATTGTTTTATTTGATGATAACGGCTTGTTAATTTTGATTTAACAATATCAAAAAGTTCAGCCTTATCCGTTGACTCGGGTGCAGAGAAGTTTTTGTTTGATTGTAGGTCTACTAATTGAATAAACCTATCCAAATCCTTCGCACTTCCATCAAACTCAGGTATGAGTCTTGTGGCTTGAGGATCTTTGATAGTCATTACTTTTCTGTTCGGTGAGCAAAAGAGGGAATCGGACTTAATCTCAATCGGAGTGAGAGGCGGTACGCGTTTTTTTGTTTTACGAACAGGAAGATCACTTTCTGATGGTCTGCGGGAACGCGGGATTTTTCGGGTTCTAAGTGAAATGTTTAAATTCAACTCAGACATATATGTTTGAACGAATTTAAGAAATTGTGTCAAACTTGTATTGGGACCAACAATAAGGATGGCAGTGTATGAATTATTAACCAAAAAAAAAACTGGTTACAAAAAAAATATATAAATATATATGTAGGTATGTCAAAAAATTTGAGAATATTAATATTGTATAACTTATATGTATTATTTCTTACAATGACATTGTTGATGCTGATAATGATGTTGAGATTGTTGATTATGATGTTGAGAATAATGTTGATAATGGTGTTGATTATGACGTTGATGATGGTGTTGATTGCCTCAGCGTGACAATTTCTTCCTTCTTTCTTTCTTTCGTCCACAGAAATTCGCTTACCTCTGTGGGATATTGTTCACTAGATGCTTTTTTCAGCCACTTAATTGTTTTTTTTTCACTCTCACTCTCACAAAATTTTTTTTTTCTTAAAATTGTTACTGTCTTCTTTTTTTTAATTTGATTTCACTTGAAATTATTTGAATTAGAAATGTTTAGGGATGCTTTAGTTTAAATATCCCACCGCTGCCACCAATGTTGTGTTCCACGAGAACACCAGAAAACAACTTCTTTGGTTTAGGTTCAAAATAAGAGTGACTTCAATTCTATTCTTTATTTCCTACGCTGCCTATGCTATTGCCTAGATCGTCACCAATGATATATGGATAATGGAAACGGAAATGTTAACATGATCGTGTTTGACATGGAATAACAAATTGTTTTTCTTTATTAAATCTTTTATATTAATACTATAATTGTCTAAGTCCAGTTTTTCTATATGGGTGGTATGGGGTGAAATTTGGGATAAATTGTTTGGGATTATTATGTCTTCGGGTATGGTTGATTCTTCTAAAAAGTATGAAATAGGAGTTTTATTGTATATGGTGTTTCTTCTTTCTTCTTTTGTTATTGCTTTACAGAATGGGTCTGTCGGGGATTTAGTCTTCCGTGCAAGTTTCGAGGGGAGTCGGATGTTGCGAATCTGAAAGTCTTCACAGTTTATCGAAATAGGCACTCTGCCAACACAAGTTAATTTACTAAAACCTATTTATTTAATTATTTACAACTGTATTAAACGATAGCGGACTCCACGAGTCTTAATGAACCAAAATGTAGCGATGCTAATCCAAAAAATGATACTGCGAGAACGATTCGAGAGTGACTGCCAAGACCAAGTCTAGAAGAGATACAAGTGATACGAATGCCAATAATCAACTCCCAAGACCAAGTCCAAGTCATGGCCTCGAAGCCACCAGCCAGTGTCCAAGAAAATGCAGCGTCACCACAGCTCCCATAGGTGAAGGGAGTCCAGTAGCTGGTACCATGCCCACGCCTTCGATATCCAACGGCACACCAGAAAGAATGTGCCGACACCAGCAGCAATTGTCAAGATCCGTGGGATAGTCAGCTGAGGGTGAGCCATTGTCGTTGCTTTGTATATTTGTTCTTCCAAGAACTATTATTGAGCCCCAGTGTCCGCAGTATTTATCCAAGATAAATATAGGGCAATAATATTCGGTTGGCGACAAGAAGTATCCAGTGACGATGAGTGGGCAAGCCGTCGTCGCGAGCCGCTTAGCCATACCCAAGGTATGCTATGTGTATCTGCTATCCACTGGATGACGATACCTCATATGACGATATGCGGTATGTATGCCTGTGTACCCATTGTACAGAAAAGTATCTCGTATCGTCCCTGGCTTGTGGGTGACGATTTCGGTGGTTGCTGTGTAGCCGATAGAAAAGTATCTATCGTCGCTGGCTTGCATGGTAATATCTATGGCTATAGATATACCCGAAGGTGGCATCAAAATGTGTCGCAATTCGATGTCCATCGAATGGAATGTGTGAGGTGATGATGCTCGGCTGGTGGTGGGTTGCGGGGTGAACTAAGTTCGTAGTGTTGCGGAGTCAGCTAAGCTGAGTGATAATCTCTAGGTCAACGGGTTGTTGACCGAACATCCTGCCCGGTCGAACCTTGGGTTCGAAATGTGATGTAATTAGCGCTCTTGTTGGCCATGTTGATGTAGGTATCGGAAGGATATAACTACTACCCAGTTTCTCAATAAGTTCGAGGGAGTCCTCGATTGTTATCCTACAAAAGGACCCATATGTATTTGAATTGGTCTGGTGCTTGAAGAAGACCAGAATTGATCCTTATACGACCGCAGACCCCTCCTGGGTTGGGCGAAGGAACGGTGAAGTGTAGTGTGTGCTGTAGGTGGCGCTCTAGTGGGCCAGGATGAGGTTGATATCGGATAGATATGATTTCTACTCAGTTTCTCAATCAGTGCGGGCAGCTAAGTGTATTATGTAGTGTAGTCGACCAAGCGACTTAGCTTCTGGACAGGTCGTCGGCACTCGCCGGCCTGTGTTTGAAGTGTAGCATTGCGGACCAGGCCATCCCTGCCCGGGTGAACTGCTATTACTCGACCAAGTCTCCAGTGAGTGGGAGGAAGATTGTCGTGCCGTACCAAGACGATGTCACCGACTTCAATCTCAAGCTCCCGTTTTTCCCATTTACCACGAGTCTCTAAGGTAACCAGGTATTCCTCACTCCATCGGTCCCAGAACTCTTGATGAATCTTACGCAGCCATTGATACTGCTTCAATCGGTTGAGTGGGACATCTCCAACTTGCGGTTCCGGAATGGCAATAAGTGGAGCTCCAATCAAGAAGTCGCCCGGGGTGAGCGCCATCTTGTCTTCGGGGTCGTCATGCAGGGGAACTAGCGGACGTGAATTGAGACACGCCTCGATGCGGACTGCCAGGGTGTGCAGTTGATGATACAGAGGGACTGGGATCCTACCAAACGGAGCAAGTGGTGCTTCGCGGATTTCACTGCGGCCTCCCATAAACCACCTTGATGGGGAGCGCCCGGAGTGATAAAATGCCATTTTGTCTCTGCATGCGCCAAAGCTTGCTTGTTGTAGTCGGACTCAAAATGAGCCAAGTCTTCCTTCATGAGCCGGTTGGCTCCCACGAAGGCGGTCCCATTATCGCTATATAGGTCGGGGCAGGGTCCACGCCTGCCGGTGAAGCGGGTGAAAGCATCTAAGAAAGCTTGGGATGAGAGGTCCTCGATGACCTCTAAATGCACGGCCTTGGTTGCCATGCACACGAATATCGCCAGATATCCCTTAGTAGTGGTGCGGGATCGCTTGGTACCCACACGTAGGGTGAATGGACCGCAGTAGTCAACGCCAGACGCTAGGAATGGTCTCGCAGCATTAACTCTATGGCTGGGTAGTGGGGCCATTTGTTGCTTGAGTAATGTACCCCGATGTCGTCGGCAAATGACACATCTATGAATGAAAGTACGCACGGCTTGTCTGCCATGCACCATCCAATACTTGCGACGCAAGGTTTGTAGCATGATCTGCACTCCTCCGTGCATAGTGACCTCATGCGTATGTTGGATTAGTAGCCAAACCAAGTGCCCGGTCTTGGGCAAAATGATGGGGAATCTCTGCTCCTGCGGTAAGGACGCATCCGTGAGACGCCCTCCAACCCGGAGGGTACCTTCTGGGTCCAGGTACGGATTCAGCGACAGTAGTGGACTGGAGGGGGCCAAAGAGGATCGATTCTTCAGCTGTTGAATCTCCTGGGGGAAGCTTAGCACTTGTTCGGTGCGAATCAAGCGCTCCAACGCGATTTCGAGCTCGTCTGCTCCGATAACGGTAGTCTGCATTAGGTGATGGCAGGGCTTCAGCCATCTCAACATGTAGGCGACCAGGCGTAAGAGCTTGGAGATGCTGCTGTATCGTTCGACCAACGGAATAATTGTGCCGTCCAAGCATCTGGTAGTCAGCGGTAGTGAGGCGAGGGTCATCCCAGTGATGACCGATGGTTTCGACTCGGCTGCAACTTGGAGCACGTCTGTTTCGGATAACTGCCCGGCTGGGCCCAGAGGGAAAGAGTCCGATGTCAACCAGTTTTCCACCATAGCGGGTGTCTGATAAGGTCGGAGGCGCCAATGCCTCGACTAGCGCAGTCGGCTGGGTTATGAGCCGAACGTACATGATGCCATCGCTCGGGTAAGGTGAGCTGCTGAATCTGTCGCACTCGATTAGCGACGTAGGGTTTCAGTGTGGAGGGTTCCTTTTTCAGCCAGCAAAGGACAATGCTGAAGTCTGACCATAAGTAGTAGTTGGATGCCTGTAGTCCCAAGGCATTGCGGATACTATCATAAGTGTTCGCCAGAAGTGAAGCTTCACAGAGCTCTAATCGGGGGATGGTAGCACCCTTCAGTGGGGCGACCTTGGTCCGAGACGTCAGTAAGGAGACGTGGACTCGGTTCTGCTCATCAATCGTCCGTAAGTAGATTACGGCTGCATAGGCTTTGGAGCTTGCATCGCAGAAGCCATGAACGGTTGTGGTCCCCTGTCGACCCATGCCCAACCATCGAGGCACTCGGACTCGGTTGAGATTGAGCAACCCATCGCGGAACACCTTCCACTCGTGCTGAAGTTCTGGTGGGAGAGGGGTATCCCAAGTGAGACCCGCTGACCAGAGCGTTTGGATGAATGTCTTTCCAACAATTACCACGGGAGCCAGTAAGCCCGTGGGATCAAAGAGTTGTGCCACTTCGCTGAGGACTCTACGCTTTGTAGGGATGGCCCCAGGTACTTCTAATTCCACCAAGAAGAAGAGCTCGTCGGTTGCTGGGTCCCAACGGAGACCAAGTACTGTGGCGGTCGGGCACTCTATAACGAGCTCTGTGGAAAGAGAAGAGGAGAGAACATTGTTAGTTATCTTACCAATTACCTCTGCGCAATTCGAGTTCCATTTGCACAACTTAAAGTGTCCAGCCAAGAGGACCGTATCGATGTCCGCTGCCAAGCGGATCGCTTCTGCTTTACTGCTGCAGCTAGTGAGAAGGTCGTCCACGTAAAAAGCCTTCTCAATTGTCATTCGAGCTGCCGGGGAGCGGATTGGATCACGCACCAAGTGCTGATTGTCCCGAGCACACTGCATCATGGACCTTACGGAGGTGTAAGGACTGGAAGCCATACCATAGGTAACCGTCGTCAGACGATAGACTGCGAGCTGGTCAGATGGGGATTCTCTCCAAAGAATCCGTTGAAAGTCTCGATGTTCGGGTGCCACCAGCACCTGGCGAAACATCTTCTCGACGTCAGCCGTTAGGGCAATACTGAAGCGTCGAAAGCCAAAAATCACATTCACAAGTGACTCTTGTATGGTGGGACCGACCAATTGGATGTCGTTGAGGGAGACACCCGTTGTAGTATGAGCGGATACGTTAAAGACCACACGGAACTTAGCGGTAACTGCATGGTTTGGAATGTAGTAGAAGCCAGGGTGATCGCCATGTTAACCAACCCTCTCCATATGACCAAGGGCGGCATATTCTCTCATGAATGCCACGTATTTGTCCTTCAGCTCTGGGTTGCTGACAAGACGTCTCTCCAAGCAGTAGAACTGGCGTAGGGCGGATCGGTATGAATCACCCAGTTGCGGTGCGTCATGCCGGAATGGGATCTGAACCATGTACCTCCCATCGGCTTCCTCTAGTTGCCAAAAGTTCCTGACTAGCTCTTCAAGCGGGTAGTCACGGGCAGCGGCAGTCACTCTCTGACTGAGGAAGGCTTGAACTGGAGGCTGCGGTTGCATCGTGGTGGTTGGACCAAACACCACCCATCCTAAGCGCGTCTGTTGCGCATGTGGCTCATGCGGTTGACCATGACTGACCGAATCCTGTACGAGAAGGCCCCAGACATCGGCCCCCAGCAGGATGTCAATGGGTCCAGGTGTGCCAAAATGTTTATCCGCCAAGGGTAGGCCGGATAAGTGTGACCAAAGAGACACGTCCACTGGTGTGTCTGGCAATGAGGATGTAATGGTAGGGATTACCAATGCTTTGATGGAGATCATAAGCGATGTTCGCGTCTAACGGAGGGACAGCGTCGCCTGACCGTGAGCGGTTGAATTTCTCGAAGCGCCGATGCCATGCACAGCCACTTCAAAGCGGGTCATCTTAAGGTTGAGTCTAGTGGATAAGGAAAGAGTTACAAAACTTACCTGCGATCCAGGATCGCAGAGGGCTCTGGCAAGCTGCTTCTCCTTCGTGGGACCGTATGCGTAGACCAAGGCTGTCGCTAGCAATACGGTCGTATTCGGCTGAGCGAGTCAATTCCATTCGTCCGAGTGTTCGAACAGATCGGGTGGACCATGTTTCCGGTCTTTCCATGCAACTGGTGTAACCTTTGGCCCAGGGGGTGCTGAATTACGCCGAGGCCTGCGGGGTGCAGGCGTCCTGTTTCATAACAGGGTGTTATGCCGCTGACTACACTTCTGGCAGGAAATTTTGGATGGGCAAGCATTAGCGGTTTGGCCTTGCTTTAGACAGTTGAAGCAGGCATCCGCATCTCGGACGGCCTTCAACTTCTTCCCAGCATCGAAGTCACGGAACTTTCCGCACTGAAATGATCGATGTCCCTCGTTGCAGAACACACACTTCAGTTCATCCACGGCAGCGACGTGTGCTCTGGTCACCGGTACCTGATGTCGCTTACGATTTGCGTTAGAGGTGGACGGCTGTCCACCCGTTGGTCCAGGGATGCTTATCTCGGTTGCTAAACTATGTGCCCGCAGCTGTAGGTAGCTGAGGAGTGATGCCAAGGAGGGAATCTCCTTCGGCTTACAATGCAGGCACCATGCCTGTCTTGTCTTTACGGGTAGCCGGGAGGTGATCAGGGGGACCACCAGAGCATCCCAGTGCTCGACCGGGAGCTTCATCACCTTCAACGCTCGCATTGTCTCCTGGACGCTGTCCACAATCCCAAGGATTGACTTGGCTGTCTCTTTCTTAGCCGCTTGTAGGTTCATCAGCCGAGCGACATGTGTCTCGGCTAAAAGCTTCGGGTTGTCAAAGCGCTCGGTAAGCTCCTGCCAGAGCTCCTCATACCCACCAGAGTATATATTTCCCACCATCCCTACGTGGATTGGGAGGACTGCCGTTCGCAGCTTCTGGAGCTTGTACGCCACCGGCAATCCTGGGTTTGAGTGTACCAAACTCTCAAAGGCCTCTCGAAAGGCCAGCCAGTTATGTAAGCTTCCATCAAAGCTGGGGATCTGCACCGGATCCAGCTTCATCTCGACGTTGGCAGGATTTGCTACGGTCACCGGGGTGGCTTCCGTTACGGGTGCTGGCTCCCGCACCCCTGGGTTCAATTCTACTAGTCTACGGTCCAATACCGCAGAAGCTTCACTGTACTGGTCCTGTTCAGTACGTAGGAGTGCGTCATGCATCTCCATACTCGATGTCTCACCTTTGAGTTCAAGCAGCGCCTCGTCATGGGCCAACTGGAAACGCTCAGTTTTGTTTACGGTTCGTTTCGTTAACAAAAAATATATATATTGTATTCTCTTGTGAGAATACCACCATCAAATAAAACACTAGTGATTTTTTAATAATATAAATTTATTATGAGCTTCAGATCCCTTACCACTGGTGGGGGGAAATCTTCAGCTATACGTTGGAATACTAATTAGAACTAAACTTCTAAGTGATCGAAGAAACCCTTTTATACTTCATATTTGTTTACTCAGCAATATGATTGAAGATCATAATGCTGCTCTTTGTTTAATAAAAATGCTGACACAAGAATTCTATTGGAATTATTAAAGATGCTTTGTGTACACAAGTTACTGAAGGCAAAATGTGCTGATATGCAGTTTTATGTTTATAATATCGGATATCGTCATTCGCTATGAGATGAAATTATGAATCATTGTGTGAGCATTACATTTGGTATATGGAAAGATACTTTGTATCTGTCTTCATTATCATAGGGTGTTTAATATTATTACAAAATTATGTGAGGGTGTTCTGATAATGTAACCGCTCGAGCTGTTGATCGAGAGCCCGCTGCTCTAGGTTGACGCGGACGGCGTCCCAATCCCGAACGTATTCAGGAGTGATGCTTGCATGCATCCTCTTGATAGTCGTGCAGGCCGCGGACCGTTTAGTTAAATGAGCCATTTTTTTTCTCAAATCAAAGTACCAACGGCACAAACCACGCACAAAAAACCACGGATATTATTGCTAGGCAATATACGCACATAAAAATCCTTTAACCGTTATGAATGGTCGGAGGAGACACGAATTCACAGTTTATTGTCGCAGGGGACACGAATTAAAGTTACCACATTTACTGTCGCACGGGACACGAACGAGTACCACAAATTCACTGTCGTAAGGGACACACGACGTGATATCCAATTACTAGTTACTTGTCGCAAGGGACACAAAACCGAGTTTAATTCACAACAAGTCGGATGTTGCGAATCTGAAAGTCTTCACAGTTTATCGAAATAGGCACTCTGCCAACACAAGTTAATTTACTAAAATCTATTTATTTAATTATTTACAAATGTATTAAACGATAGCGGACTCCACGAGTCTTAATGAACCAAAATGTAGCGATGCTAATCCAAAAAATGATACTGCGAGAACGATTCGAGAGTGACTGCCAAGACCAAGTCTAGAAGAGATACAAGTGATACGAATGCCAATAATCAACTCCCAAGACCAAGTCCAAGTCATGGCCTCGAAGCCACCAGCCAGTGTCCAAGAAAATGCAGCGTCACCACAGCTCCCATAGGTGAAGGGAGTCCAGTAGCTGGTACCATGCCCACGCCTTCGATATCCAACGGCACACCAGAAAGAATGTGCCGACACCAGCAGCAATTGTCAAGATCCGTGGGATAGTCAGCTGAGGGTGAGCCATTGTCGTTGCTTTGTATATTTGTTCTTCCAAGAACTATTATTGAGCCCCAGTGTCCGCAGTATTTATCCAAGATAAATATAGGGCAATAATATTCGGTTGGCGACAAGAAGTATCCAGTGACGATGAGTGGGCAAGCCGTCGTCGCGAGCCGCTTAGCCATACCCAAGATATGCTATGTGTATCTGCTATCCACTGGATGACGATACCTCATATGACGATATGCGGTATGTATGCCTGTGTACCCATTGTACAGAAAAGTATCTCGTATCGTCCCTGGCTTGTGGGTGACGATTTCGGTAGTTGCTGTGTAGCCGATAGAAAAGTATCTATCGTCGCTGGCTTGCATGGTAATATCTATGGCTATAGATATACCCGAAGGTGGCATCAAAATGTGTCGCAATTCGATGTCCATCGAATGGAATGTGTGAGGTGATGATGCTCGGCTGGTGGTGGGTTGCGGGGTGAACTAAATTCGTAGTGTTGCGGAGTCAGCTAAGCTGAGTGATAATCTCTAGGTCAACGGGTTGTTGTACGAACAGGGTCTATACTTAAAATTCCACTGTCAGATATTGTGATCGTTTTTGGTACGTCTCCGCACGAAATCCTAACGCTTGTTGGATTGGGCATGACAAACAGCCATGAATTCTTACTCATAAGATTGAACCAAACTTCTTGCTGAAGCGCAAATATTTTTGTTTCGCAAGTAGCATAATTTTGAATTCCTGATATTATCTGTATTATACAGTTGTCAGTGTTATGGTTGTGTACCACGAAATTTTTTTCGCATATAAAATGATTCGAGTCTGTTTTGGTGCATTTATTTAGATCTTCTCTATTCAAAAATATGTATCGCCTATAGTTTTCATTTATTGCGACACTATATACTGAGACGTAGCTCTTTTTGTATTTAGCTGGTAGTGGTGTAAGTTTTACTAATTTAAATTCTTCATCTACCAGTGGAATAGTAACTTCTATCATAAGGTTCTGATTTACGAAAATTGGAGCCGTTGTTGTGATTTTATTTATAATAGGAAGGTTCATTCTGGATATTTTTACTGGAAATCTTATATTGCGTGGAAGTTCTAATTAGATTTGTTTTAATGTAGTAATAAAAACTTCTGAATTGAGGAGTCTACTATCTAGCTTATTTGTTATGTTTTGTTTGAAATAAAAAAATGCGACCGTCCGTGTTAGGTTTCTGAATTCGACTCCCCGAGTTCCCAGAGACCTACCTGGAACTTACCAACGGTTACTTCCAAAATGCATTACTCAGCTTTGACCTACTAAGATGCATTCTGGAAGTAAGGCTTTTATTGTGTCACGTTGCGTCACATTAAGTGTAACGCGAAACTGCTGTCGTCGATGAATACCTATTTCATTATTTGAGGTAATTCGACAGCATTTGTGACACAGTTGGTCATGCATTTGCAATATGGCATGCAATTGTGCACAACATATTTACCTTTGCACCTTGTAAAATGTCTAGTATTTGTGATTGCTTTGAAAGGATTTGTGTAGCACACATAGATGCTAAATTGGATATTTCATCAAAATTATGTAATATCTTTTCGAAATTAGTCAGATTATTGAGTTTCAGTGTGTTCTGCCTAATTTCTTCGGTAACTGCTTTAAAATTATTATTTATGTTTTCAGCTGTTTTGTTGAAGGCGTCTAACACGTTGGTAATTATTGTCATTTGGTTTTCTGTTATGTGGTGTAAGTTAATCTGGCTTTCCTGAATTAACTGTAGTGCATCATCTATTCTCGCCGCATCTTCTGAATATATTGTTCCAAATAGGAATTTCTCTGCTATCCCTATTCCATTGAATAGTCCACCGTTTACTATGCTTCGTTTAGAAAGTTTGTTTTTAAACAATATACTGTCAAGGACTTCGTTGTTATAATGTATTTCTTTGAGGGAACTTTGTAAAATTTTTAGGGTGATTTTGCAACGATCTAACGGATACTCCTTTATACTAAGGATACACAGTTCGGAAAGAAAGTCGAGGGTTTTTTCTAAAGATTTTGTGTTATCTTTAATCTTAGTATTATTGATATTAAAGAGAAATGTCCATCTTGTGAGAGACTTCTCTAGCACTCCGATGGGTTCCTGGTATACTCCGGTTCTATTCAGGGGTTGTATCATTATTTCTGCTTCGCCTGAGTTTATAAATGTTGCTAATCCGATAGTTATGATGACTTTACTAAAAATGAAAACAACACCGATATTATATGATTATTTGGGTATTGTACTTATGTATGTGTTGTTTTTTTGTTTTTAGAGAGTTTGGGTGTGTTTAAACTGTTGTTGGTGTTGTTGATATATTGATTGCCTCGGTGCTTCGCGCGTGGCAATTTCTTCCTTCCTTCTTGATTGCCTCTGCGTGGCAATTTCTTCCTTCCTTCAATTTGTCTCGACTACAGGAATCAGATTTCCTCTGTGGGATATATTATATAATATTTTTTTTTTTTCACTTTCACTTTTGATCACTTTTGATCTGGTCTTTGATAGGGCTTTTTTTTACTCTTTTTAATTTTGTTATATTTTTTTTTTTCACTCACTCACTGGTTTTTTTTTATTGAAAGCTTTTTGATAGGATTTATTTTCTTTTCTTTTTTTTTTTTTGAACTAGTAATATATGATAATTTTTTTTTTAAATATTCGGAAGTAAAGTCAGATGCTTTAACTTTACAATCCCACCGCTGCCACCAAATGTTGTATTTTTCGAAATAGTAAATGAAAACAACTTCTTCGTTTAAGTCTTCGAAACAGAGTGACTGAACTTCTACTCATCATTTCATTCGCTACATCTTCTATTGCCTAGATCGTCACTTCCTCCAGGTCAACCACGCATTCTATTTCCATTCGCTTGACACAGTTTGTTTGTTTAATAAATAACAATACAATAGTGCAACATCAACATATGTCACACATTGCACTACGATGGGTCAGTATTGCAATATGATCCCGTATTGTATTGTTTTTATTTAGTTGACATAGTTCGATTGCCGTTCCTATGATTGTATAACAATATACATGACACATGCGGAACACTTGGTCGTAATCGAACTATGTCATGTGTCTTGAATGCGATTCATAGGAATTGGGTAATTGTGGGAACTGTGTGTGGTCTCTGTGACTAAGGGCACAACACTGTATTGGATTGTTTTGTTGACATAGTTCGATTACCGTTCATATTGTATACCATTGTATAATAATGCATGACACATGCGGAACACTTGATCGTAATCGAACTATGTCAAAGCGATTCATGGGAATTGGGTGAGTTCTGTGTGGTCTCTAAGTTTTAGGGCACAAGAAGATGCAATCGTAATAGCCTCCAAGAATGGTTCAACATTACATTGAAGAAGAAACAAATTTCTGAATTTTAGACAAGTATCAGTTAAAATTTTTACATCACACAGTAGTCCACTTGATCACGTTCCATTATAAAGTTATCATCTTTATGTTCTTCATACCATTTAAGGAAAACTTTACATTCAGCTGTTTTCATCGAGTCAGGGCCATAATATTTGTAATGAGGTAATTTTCCCTGGTATGTAGCATTTTCTGTTGTGTTGAAAAAGTGAGGGAAATAACCTTTCTTTAAAGTTGACGGTAAATCAAAAGCTTTTGATAATTTCGATAATGCCATTGGAAAATAATTGAGGAAATCTATAAATTTTATATTTCTAACTTGCATGAGAATTATTTTTGTTCCGCGCATGATCAACTGCGATTTTAGGCGTGTCTTTTCCAAAATGTAATTCAATATGAATTGGTGGTCATACGCCTGCCCGTTGTGAGCAATTACAATCACTGTTTTGAACACCTGCCGAATCTTTAAAATATAGTTAAGAAAGTTAAGCACCACGTCTCTGGTTTCAACATGATTTCTATAACTGCACTGCTGGCAGAAATGCAGATTATCTATGTCAATACATAAGTTGCATCTTTTCTGGAAAACACTTAAATTAGGCCTATGTATTTTGAATGAAGAGCCATCTGATTCTTTTTCTTGATGGCTCTCAAAGTCATAAAAAATGTAAAGACATTTGTGGAAATTTGGTTTTCTCCTATTTGGCAAAATATAGCATTGGTGATTTTGCGGAACGAATATCTTACACGTATGACAAAAGTATTCACCGCACACATGATCAATTTTCCCTGTAGTTTTCAAGCAATTTAGACATCTTTTGACTTCATCACACATAGATGGTAGTGTTAAGTTAGACGAGGAAGTCTTGATTCTCGAAGGAACAAAATTATCTTCTTAGGTTTAATGTAAAGCCGCTTATTTTTCCGAGCATCAAGATGCACGATATTAAATTTTTCCGAGCATCAAGATGCACGATATTAAAAGAGAGGAGTCGCCGTTAAGGTTTTAACTTAGACTGCTTTTATTTTCAAAAATATTCTTCTATTTATACTTACAACTAGTTCTATACAAAATTAATTTTCATACCTATGTAGATATTCTTAGCCTAGTTCTTTATTTATTTATTTTACTTATGGTTTTGACCTACAATATATTACCCCACATGACGTAAACATTAAATGTCCACTTGACAAAAATATACTTTCGGTTATATTTCCTCAAAGGCATTCCGAATGCTCAGTCAATGTGATGCATATATAATTGCAGTCATAAACAAACTTCAATATTCAATTGCACTCGGTGCATAGCGACCGACTATGACTATGTGTAACATGATCAGTTCAATGCACGATGGTGACAACACAATCCAATGTAGGTCGATATGCGTCGAGTTCATGAATGTTTACATTTCATATATTATTGTTATTGTTTATATTTGGTTATTGTTTTGTTTTGGTTTTAGGTGGTACACACAACACCCTCACCCTTTAAAAAAAATGATTTTTTTTTTTTATATCTTTAAATGAGAAAAAAAATTATTTTGACAGTATGTTTTTAAATGATTTTTGGTAAAGAAAAGAATTTATAATTAAATACATATGTAGTTTCTTTTTATTTATTTCTGGCTCTTATTAAATTATTGTTATGTACTTCTTTATTTCCTTTTTCAGTTTTTATAATGCTATTTGGACCTTTTTGTTCAATTACTTTATAAGGACCTTTGAATGGTTTATCTAGTTTCTTTTTATTTTCTACTTTTATATAAACATAATCTCCTATTTCAAAGTTTGATTTATTTACATTAGATTGATTATTACATACTTCATTCTTAATTCGTTCTAAGTTGTCTTTAGCTTTATTATGTGCATATTGTAATTTTAATTTAAATTCATTTACATAATTATCAATGTTATAAATACTTTCTTTATTTTTAATGATCTCACAAGGTAAAGCACATTATTTCCCGTATACTAATTCAAATGGTGTGTAATTGGTAGTACTGTGTGGTGTAGTATTGTATGTGTAGGTGTAGTAAGGTAGTAATTCTTCCCAGTTGTCTTTTCCGTCTGTTGTCATTAAGTAGTCGTTTAGAACTCTATGATTTCTTTCTATTGAGCCTAAGGTTTCATGGTGATATGGTGTTGAGGTGGCTTTTTCTATTTTGAGTAGCTTACAGATATTTACTAATAGTTCATTTGTGAATTCTGTACCTTTATCTGTTTTCAATTTCCTAAAACAACCATATTTCAAAATAAATTTCTCTACAATAGTTTTTGCTACTGAAATAGCATCTTTCGTGACTAATGGAAACGCTTCAACAAATTTCGTTAATTCACATTGAATTGTAAGAATATACCTATACCCATTTGATGGTCTCAATGGTCCTACTGTATCTACAGTTATCACCTCAAATGATGTGCTTGGTGTTTCTGTTCTTGTGAATCGTTCTTTAGTGTATTTACTTATTTTAACTTCATTACAAGTATTACAATTATTTATATATTTCCTAACCATCTTATTCATATTTTTCCATACATATTTCTGCTTAAGCTTCGCTATACATCTTCTAATACCTATATGTCCTCCTAACTTGTCATCATGATATTCTTTTATTAAATCGTTCATCTCACTCGCATGCTCTATTCTTCTTGGTGGATTATATAATATAATGTCTAGACAATTTTCTTTCTTATTCTTTTGCAGTTCTGTAAATGTTTTTTTAAATTTGTGCACTGATATTGTTTTAAATATTTCGTTATTCATTGCTAACGCTAGCTTTTCTATTTTCACACGCTTTGTATAGGATAACAATTTCTTCAAAATCAATTTTAACTCTGATTGAGAATTATCACTGTATCCAACATGTATTGTATCTTTAACTGCATATATTGTTTCTTTTGGTGGCCCCATTAAATTCTTTATATTTTCAAATTGCAATTTCTTAATATTTCTTGTGTCTGAGATAGATATGCATTCCCATATGTGGAGGTGTACAGTCTCCACTGGAGGCATAATTTCCGGATTTTCTTCTCTTTCACTAATATTTTCCTTATCTTTCAACTCCATTGCTCTGGTTAGGACATTTATATTGTTTACTGTTATCATTTCTTTTAATTCTTCTGAACTTAACTTTATTCTAGACAATGCATCAGCATTTGTATTCATCTTTCCTTGCTTAAAAATTATATCAAAATCATAATCCATTAAATCTACCCTAATTCTAGTTAATTTTGATGAAGGGTTCTTATGTGTAAATAAACTAACTAAAGGTCTATTTCTAATGCTATTTGTACAGCCTCTGCAAGTTTCATCGGTCTTGCAGCTGTTACTGGCGATTTGTATGGTTCTGATAAACCATTTTTAAAAGCCGTCATTCCTATTTGATCATTTAATTTTACTATAACTTCTCTGTGCTCAAGCCCTTGCTCAGAGATCTGTAATTCGTTCAAAGAAGCTAGCAATGATTCTATACGTGATGCAAAGATTGAGATTGTTTGATTACCTTGATAACATTTTGCAATGTCGCTATGCAACCTTGACGCAGTTTTGTTGGATTTAAATACGGATTTTAAAATATTTTTAAAATCGTCCAATCCTCTTGGAATTTTCTCAGTTTGGATTTTCTTTTTAACATTTTCTGAGAATTTGGTGGCTAGAATAAATTTTATTAAAATTTCTCTTTGTGTGTCATCTTATAGAGTACTATGATAAAATTCTATTAAACCTAAATAATTGTTTAAATCTTTATGATCACCTTGAAATTCAGGGATGACTTTAGTCGCAGTTACTAAGTCAAAATTCGCCATTTCGTTGTTGATTTCTTGTCCTTCTTCTTTAGTTTTTAGAAATGTTTGTATTTGTTCTACTAAATTGTCAAATCTGTCTTTTAAGTTTTGTATGTCTTTCAGTTCTGCTATTTTTGTTATTTGTAGCCATAGTTCGTCTATTTGTCTGTTTGTCTTTTGTATATAGTCTGTCGAATATCTTCTATTTGGTGCTTTTTTTAATTTCTCTAGTATTTCTCTTAATTTTACAAATTCCATATACTCGTATTTAAAATGTTTTTATTTTTATTCTAACATAAATTTTAATTTAAAAGAAATTTATACATTTAATGTTTTGAGGGCATGTTTCCTTAAATAATTTTTGTAATAGGCATTTAATTTGCATAGAATTATGATTACTAAAAGAAAGAAATTTATGTATACTATTTTGTCGCCTAGAGTTATTGTTTTTGTTGATGATGTCGATGCTGCAGATGCTGCTGCTACGTTATTTATGATTTCCTCTTTTGACGTTTTGCCACCCATTTTTTCTCAGATCTTTCAGCTTACCAATGAGTGTTCGTTTCTGTTCTCCAGTGCTTATGTTGATTATCCTCTGAAGGTTTGCACACTCCCTCTGGAACTGTCTTTTGCGGCCTCCTCGTTTCTTCTTTTGTTTATTTTCTTGTTTACCTTCTTCTTTCTTTTTTTTGACGTTTTCTATACTCCTCTATAGATAGTGGTTTCGGTCCAGCGGTTTTAGGAGTAGGGGTATACCTTGGGTACTCTATGGGTTCTACGGTCGTTGGACGGTATTCAGTGAGTTCTTCCCACTTTCTAAAGATCTCGTTTATGTCGTCTAGCGTGGTCATTTATCTGACTTTTTTTTTTTTTTTTTTTAGGATAGCAAAAAAATATATATAAATCGTGGTTCAGACTTGCAGGATCGCCATGTTAAGTTAGACGAGGAAGTCTTGGTTCTCGAAGGAACAAAATTATCTTCTTAGCTTTAATGTAAAGCCGCTTATTTTTCCGAGCATCAAGATGCACGATATTAAATTTTTCCGAGCATCAAGATGCACGATATTAAAAGAGAGGAGTCGCCGTTAAGGTTTTAACTTAGACTGATTTTATTTTCAAAATTTTCTTCTATTTATACTTACAACTAGTTCTATACAAAATTAATTTTCATACCTAGATATTCTTAACCTAGTTCTTTATTTATTTATTTTACTTATGGTTCTGACCTACAATATATTACCCCACATGACGTAAGCATTAAATGTCCACTTGACAAAAATATACTTTCGGTTATATTTCCTCAAAGGCATTCCGAATGCTCAGTCAATGTGATGCATATATAATTGCAGTCATAAACAAAAATCAATATTCAATTGCACTCGGTGCATAGCGACCGACTATGACTATGTGTAACATGATCAGTTCAATGCACGATGGTGACAACACAATCCAATGTAGGTCGATATGCGTCGAGTTCATGAATGTTTACATTTCATATATTATTGTTATTGTTTATATTTGGTTATTGTTTTGTTTTGGTTTTAGGTGGTACACACAACAGTGTCAAGTACCGAAGTATGGCTTGATATAAAACAATTAATTAAGTGGTCGCTGGTGTGCTCCCTTCACATCGTTCATTTTTCTTATCACTTCTTTCTCTTCATTTGTGGCATTGCTTCCTAACTCTTTTATCTGTAGGTTATTTAGCTGGGCTATAGTGTTGAGTAATTTATAACTAAATAATGTAACTGAAAGATTACTAGGAAATTACTAGGCTCTGTATTGCCTAATGCTGTTTTGACATTGATTCCTAATTTAACGTGGAAAACAAAGTCTATCAGTTGTTGTGTGCAAGTGGTTTTTAATCCTTTGTTTATAATTTCAACTTTTTTTTAAGAAACTGTCTAGTTCTTTATAATTACCTGAAAATACTGGTATGGCTTTCATAGCCATTCCTAAATCAAAGTCTGACATATTTGGTTGTTCTATTTTATCTTTTTCTCCTAAAGTTAGTAATTGTTGTTCTAGTAATGTTTTAGTTTTTGTATATAATTGTTTAAACTCTACTTTTTGTGATGGATTGGTTTTGTTTTCTTCTTGACTGTCTATTAAAATTTCAAATTCGTTTTTTAATTTTTCGATTTTATCTAGCTTTGTTGGTATGGTTTCTCGCTTATAGAGTTTTTTCTGAGCTCTTTTTTAGGTTTGTTAATATTGTTTCTACTTCTTCTATTATTTCTTCCATCTATTTACTTATATATTATGGATTTAATAAGAGAAAGTATGATTTTTTTTTATACATTTGCAATAATATTATTTTGCTTATGTTTGTGTACATATTTCTTAAAATATTTAATAATTTTGTAAGCGGTGTAAGAAATGGTGATGATGACCGCGGCTGTGGCCACTGATTCTGGAATTATCGGCAAGTTGATTTCTTCTTGGACGTTGTTGTTATTAACTATTGTTTCAGGTTTGCTCTGGCTGTTTCCCATAATGCTGTTTCTTAAGTGTTTTCACCTTGTTGATTAGTAAAGTTTTTTGTTTTTTGTCTGTGGTGATGGTGATAATACGATGGAGATCAGCAATTTCTCTTCGTGCCCTTACTTGTTTTCCTCCACGGATTCGGTTTCGTTTTGATTTTAGTTTTTCAGTCTGTTGTTCTTCCCTTATTTTCATCAGAGCTTGTTTTTGGTTTTGTTGCCTCTCTTGATATTGAAGGATGGTAATGGGTTTTGGTCCAGCAGTCTTTAGTGTCGGTGTATATTTAACTGGCGGTGTTGACCCTTCGGGAATGTATTCTTCGACCTTGATCTTCAATTCTTCTAGGTATTTTTCCCATTTCTTTACTATACTGTCTATTTCTAACTGCGACATTTGAAATTTGGCAGGATCGCCATGTTGTGGGTTAAATGAATTGTCCTATTGTTAGTGTAAGCGCACCACGCTAAAATGTTAAAGCGAGTCAGCTCGCCGTAAGGTTGAAAGTAAAAGATATAATCAATATGAATATTCTTATGACTGTTTCATTTTTCCAAAAATCAATTCCTTAAATACTATTGTCTTAAACTGTTATACTTATTTTCTATCTTACTTCTACATATAATATTATATATTCAGAATTATTCTATTTTCTTATTGGCTACAATATCTAAACTAGGATCTTATTACTATTGAGTGACAATCAATGCAATCGAGTGGAATGGTGCTGTTGTGCTATGGCTAACATACTCGATTGCACCTTACATGTTTTGTAACTCATTTGTTGAATGGGCAGTGGCGGCGCATATGTGGATACACTACAGTCAGTTCACATTGCATCGTTAAGATATATCTTTTTTCATTTGTTATTCGTAATGGTCCGACTGTGTCAATTGACACTACTTCAAAACTGTTGCTTGGAGTATCTGTTATCGTTTGTGGTTCTATTGTGTGTTTTGTTTGTTTATTTCTTGCACATGAATCACAGTTTGATATGAATTGTTTTACCATTCGACTCATCTTTCGCCATATGTATCTTTGTTTTAATTTTATTAGTGTTTTCCGAATACCTAAATGTCCTCCGTGTGCAGATTTATGAAATTCATCGATGAGTTATTTAGTTTTATCATTAAGTATTGGTATGGGGCCGTTATATATTATTATTGTTAGCTTAGGATTCTGGCCATTTATTTTTATATTTGCATATGCTTCTTTCAAATTTTCTTTCTCAAAGTGTTTAAATATTTCATCATTGTTCATTTAGACTAGCTCGTTTATATTTTCTTTATTCATTCTGGATGCTAATTTCTTCAGTGTCGACTCTAGTGTCGCTGAATTATCGTTAGATCCTGTATACGTATACTTATTATTATTTTTAATATCTTCATCAAGCTTCATCAAGTTTGAATCTGGATTCGCTGATTTATCGCTAAATCGCACGTGCACAAAATTTTCATCAATATTTATTTTTGAATTCCTAACATTTTTATCAATATTAAATTTTAATTTCTTTATATTTTTGACGTCATTAATGGATATGCATATGCTTCTCTTGAGAGTTGCATTTCTCCTTGTTGTTGTCCATTTTAGTTTTGTTGGACATGCCCCTTGTGATACGAGTAACTTATGTTTTTTTTACGGTTTCATCGATTTCTGTTGGTATCATTTGTTTTAGTATGTCCGAGTCGATTTTTATTCTAGAAAGGGCATCTGCGTTTGTATTCATTTTTCCCTTTTTGTATACGAGTACTATGTCAAAATCATAATCACTTAGGTCTACCCGTATTCTAGTCATTTTTGACGATGGATTTTTGTGTGAAAATAGGGATACTTAAGGTCTATGGTCGGTGACGATAGAAATTTTCGTCCGTATAGATATGATCTGAAAAATTGTATACCCCAGTGGATTGCGAGTAGTTATTTTTCTATAACAGGTTTGTTAAGGTCATGTTTTTGCAATGATTTGCTTGCGTAAGATGTGAGAAGATCGAGGGGAGTCAAATTGTGATCTGAAAGTCTCAAAGGAAAATAGGCACTCTGCCAACACAAATTAATTTTCTAAAGAATCTTTATTTAATAATCAACCAAGTCGATGTCAAATCCAAAGAACGCCGAAGTCAACAGAAGAGAACAGAAGTTAAGACTGAACAAAAAACGGACCAGCTCCGTCCCGAGAAACCACCCAACCACTACCAGTCCAGTGTCCAAACCTGCAGCGTCACCAAAACTCCTACAAGTGTAGGGAGTCAAGTAGCTGGTACGTTCTCCATGCCTTCAATATACAACGGCACACCAGCAGGAATGTGCCGACACCAGCAGCAATTGTCAAGATCCGTGGGAGCGACATAGGAGGGTTAGCCATCGTTATCAAACGCTATAAGTTCCCCAAGAACTACATTTATGATAGCGTTGCACTTCAATATTTATCCAAGATAAATATAGGGCAGCGACGATTGACTGGCGACAGGAGGTATCCAGTGTCGATGAGTGGGCAAGCCGTCGTCGCGTCGCGAGCCGCTTAGCGATACCCATGGTATGCTATGTGTATCTGCTATACACTGGATGACGATACCTCGTATGGCTATATGGGGTATGTGTGCTTGTGTACAGAAAAGTATCTCTGGTCACTGTCGTCGAGTGGGTGACGATTGATAAGGTATGTATGGGTGCCTGTGCCATAAGTAGGTATCTCGGTTGGATAGCACAGAAATGAGTCGCAATTCCAAGGCAAATTAATGCGACACGTTTTGATGTCCATTTGACAATAATGATCGGTTGGCGTCAAGAGGTATCCAGTGACGATGAGTGGGCAAGCCGTGTCGTCGCGAGCCGCTTAGCCATACCCATGGTATGCTATGTGTATCTGCTATCCACTGGATGACGATACCTAATATGACGATATGCGGTATGTATGCCTGTGTACCCATTGCACAGAAAAGTATCTCGTATCGTCCCTGGCTTGTGGGTGATGATTTCGATGGTTGCTGGGTAGCTGATAGAAAGGTATCTATCGTCGCTGGCTTGCATGGTGATATCTATGGCTATAGATATACCCGAAGGTGGCATCAAAATGTGTCGCAATTCGATGTCCATCGAATGGAATGTGTGAAATGATGATGCTCGGCTGGTGGTGGGTTGCGGGGTGAACTAAGTTCGTAGCGATTGTGGAGTCAGCTGAGATGAGTGATAATTTCTAGGTCAACAGGTTGGTGACTGAACATCCTACCCGGTCGAACCTTGGGTTCGAAATGTGATATAGTTAGAGCCCTCGTTGGCCATGTTGAGGTAGGTATCGGAAGGATATGACTACTATCTAGTTTCTCAATCAGTTCGATGGAGTCCTCTATTGCTCTCCTACAAAAGGACCCATATGTATTTCAATTGGTCTGGTGCTTGAAGGAGACCAGAATTGAATCTAAAATGACCACAGACCCCTCCTGGGGTGGGCGAAGAAACAGTGAAGTGTATTATGTGAGAAAAATTCTCGTTTCGCGGGATTTTTTTTTTTTCCAAAAAAATAAAAGATATATTTTTGTTTTTTTCTATTTTATCCCGTTTATTGATATAAGAATTTTTTACTTCAGAAGGTACGGCCGCTGTCTCGATGCGGGGCTGCACCGTATTACTTCCTCGAGTTAATTTTTAAAACTAAACTATCTAGTTGTCGGAGGAGGCAGAAATTATCAGAAGAATATCGATATCGAATATTCATATGAATCGATATTCTTTTGTTTACTTTATTATTTTTTTTTATATTCTTAACCGAACCAATGCATTCGCCTCCTAGAAAGAACATATAGCAACCCAAGCAATAATGATTGTGAGAAACTATGACCCACAATTAATATTGCTTGTGTTTACTTTTTCAAGTGGTTTGCTTTTAGTTTCCCAACAGGTCAATTGAATGCATTGGTTTTCTTTTGGTTTGCCGCAATCGTAAATTCTAGGTCATTTATTGTGAAGCAATAAAATGCATAATTTACGATGGCAGCAATTTGAAAATAAGTATGGTTTAGGACCAATACTTAACTCGCGTAGGGTGAATGGACCGCAGTAGTCAACGCCAGACGCTAGGAATGGTCTCGCAGCATTAACTCTATGGCTAGGGAGTGGGGCCATTTGTTGCTTGAGTAATGTACCCCGATGTCGTCGGCAAACGACACATCTGTGAATGAAAGTACGCACGGCTTGCCGGCCATGCACCATCCAATACTTGCGACGCAAGGTTTGTAGCATGATCTGCACTCCTCCGTGCATAGTGACCTCATGCGTATGTTGGATTAGGAGCCAAACCAAGTGCCCGGTCTTGGGCAAAATAATGGGGAATCTCTGCTCTTGCGGTTAGGACGCATGCGTGAGACGCCCTCCAACCCGGAGGGTACCTTTTGGGTCCAGGTACGGATTAAGTGACAGTAGTGGACTGGAGGAGGCCAATGAGGATCGATTTTTCAGCTGTTGAATCTCCTGGGGGAAGCTTAGCACTTGTTCGGCACGAATCAAGCGCTCCAACGCGTCTTCGAGCTCGTCTGCTCCGATAACGGTAGTCTGCATTAGGTGACGATAGAACTTCAGCCATCTCAACATGTAGGCGACCAGGCGTAAGAGCTTGTAGATGCTGCTGTATCGTTCCACCAACGGAATAATTGTGCCATCCAAGCATCTGGTGGTCAGCGGTAGTGAGGCGAGGGTCATCCCAGTGATGACCGATGGTTTCGTCTCGGCTGCAACTTGGAGCACGTCTGTTTCGGATAACTGCCCGGCTGGGCCCAGAGGGAAAGAGCCCGATGTCAACCATTTTGGGCCTTTCCACCATAGCGGGTGTCTGATAAGGTCGGAGGCGCCAATGCCTCGACTAGCGCAGTCGGCTGGGTTATGAGCCGATCGTACATGATGCCATCGCTCGGGTAAGGTGAGCTGCTGGATCTGTCGCACTCGATTAGCGACGTAGGGTTTCAGTGTGGAGGGTTCCTTCTTCAGCCAGCAAAGGACAATGCTGGAGTCTGACCATAAGTAGTAGTTAGATGCCTGTAGTCCCAAGGCATCGCGGATACTGTCAAAAGTGATCGCCAGAAGTGAAGCTCCACAGAGCTCCAATAGGTAGCACCCTTCAGTGGGGCGACCTTAGTACGAGACGTCAGTAAGGAGACGTGGACTCGGTTCTGCTTATCAATCGTCCGAAAGTAGATTACAGCTGCATAGGCTTTGGAGCTTGCATCGTAGAAGCCGTGAACGGTTGTGGTCCCATGTCGACCCATGCCCAACCATCGAGGCACTCGGACTCGGTTGAGATTGAGCAACCCATCGCGGAACACCTTCCACTCGTGCTGAAGTTCTGGTGGGAGAGGGGTATCCCAAGTGAGACCCGCCGCACAGTGGAACGAAAACATGAAAAAGTGGTCATCGGGCTGTAACTTTTGAAATAATGGATGGATTTTAAAACGGTTTTCACTATTTTGTACTTGAAAAATTATAGTTTGATACTATATTTCAAAAACTTTGAAACAAACTAAAAAAATTTAACATAACCCCTGAAACTTTTTAAACCTTAGCTTTAGGCAAATAAAATTAATTTTATGGAGGAAGAACAATTATTAATAATGTACTGCTCTTAATTTATATTATAAGTTTGATGGCATTTTTGCACTTTTTTTTTAAATATGTATTTTGAGACATCGTTCACATTTTAATTTGAATGTTATTTATATTGAATATTGTTCTAGTTAATATATGTTTATACAAAATTTCTTTTGCCTTTTCACGGTATTTTATTAAAAAATCTATTACTTTTGAAGCATTAAGCTTAACTTCACCTTTCGCTTCATTTTTTCGGCTAAAAGAAGCGTAGTGTTGCATGTACTTTGACGTAAAGCTTGGATTTTACGCATGTTTTTGTCGCTCACTGAAGTTATCAAACTGTTCATTAATGTTGTTAGCGGTTGATGGCGGTGGTTTTATAAAGGTTAATTTGTTAAATTCTGCTTCCAGCCACGTTTTAAACCGTTTTTTTTTTTGCATTTTATTGTTACTGCATTCTACAAATCCATTTTCCAACTTCAAACAAAACTTGCGAAAAAATTTAAACAAGTCCAATTTGTTTCCCGAGATTTTACTTTCGCTGTTTGGATAACAATATTTATAGTCAGTTAAGTCAAGCCCGTTAGCCTTTGAAACGTTCACAAAATCTTCGTAAGTAAACACAACCATTTTAACTTAGTAGAAGGCTTCAAAATTATTTGTGTTCTAGGCGATCGCTTTGTTAAAAATGGCATTCATTATTATAAAATCACATGATTACATTTATTTAAATTAAGAGAGAAAAAATAACCGTTAGCATGAGAGCCATACTTTGTTTTGCCATTAAGTCTATAACAAATAATGATAACCTAAAGACAAAATCTCTTTAAGAAGAGCAAATAAGATTTAATTGATAAAAGGGGAATCCCCCACCCCCTCCGTCTTGCTTTCATGCCAATGTATGCACTGTTTCATCGTTTTAGATTTCTTAATGTTAGGTAGTTATTATTATTTATAATGCAAAGATGCCCCTACCACCTTCTTCAGTTAAGAAACTTATTTTATTTAAGAGTTCTAAGCTCTAAGGGAGATTTTTAAAAACCCTCCAGGAAGCGGGGTCGGATGCGGTCGGATCCAATTTTTTGAAAATATAACTCCAAATAAGTGCACAATTCATTTAAGACTACCCAAAAACCGAGCATTTTTGAGCATTTTTTTAAAATCATCTTCAAAGATGAAATTAGATTTTTTTAAAAATTCTCACAAAAACAGTTTTTTTTAAGGCTAAAACAATCTTGTTTCAAGGATTTTTTTAATTGTTAAGCTTAAATGAATCAATTGCATGCCTAAAAAATGTATTTTGAAAAGAAAACATAAAAAGGGTCTGAGAAAAACAAATTACAAAAAAGGGTTAAAATTCCAATTTTTTTTGGTTTTAAAAATACTGCATCTTTGAGTGCCTATTATTTGAAAATTAAGGAGTGTACATAAAAAAACTGTTTTATATGTAAAAAAGGCGACAATTTTCTATGCATATCAAACAAAAAATATTTCGAATATTGAAAACAAAAATTCAACCAATGTCCGGAATTTTGTACTAGACGTTCCACTGTGCGCCGTCCAGAGCGTTTGGATGAATGTCTTCCAAATAATTACCACGGGAGCCAGTAAGCCCGTGGGATCAAAGAGTTGTGCCACTTCGCTGAGGACTCCACACTTTGTAGGGATGGCCCCAGGTACTTCTAATTCCACCAAGAAGAAGAACTCGTCGGTTGCTGGTTCCCAACGGAGACCAAGTACTGTGGCGGTCGGGCACTCTATAACGAGCTCTGTGGAAAGAGAAGAGGAGAGAACATTGTTAGTTATCTTACCAATTACCTCTGCGCAATTCGAGTTCCATTTGCGCAACTTAAAAAAGTGTCCAGCCAAGAGGACTGTATCGATGTCCGCTGCCAAGCGGATCGCTTCTGCTTTACTGCTGCAGCTAGTGAGAAGGTCGTCCACGTAAAAGGCCTTCTCAATTGTCATTCGAGCTGCCCGGGAGCGGATTGGATCACGCACCAAGTGCTGATTGTCCCGAGCACACTGCATCATGGACCTTACGGAGGTGTATGGACTGGAAGCCATGCCATAGGTAACCGTCGTCAGACGATAGACTGCGAGCTGGTCAGATGGGGATTCTCTCCAAAGAATCCGTTGAAAGTCTCGATGTTCGGGTGCCACCAGCCACATCGTTAGGGCGATACTGAAGCGTCGAAAGCCAAAAATCACATTCACAAGTGACTCTTGTATGGTGGGACCGACCAATTGGATGTCGTTGAGGGAGACACCCGTTGTAGTACGAGCGGATGCGTTAAAGACCACACGGAACTTAGCGGTAACTGCATGGTGTGGAATGTAGTAGAAGCCAGGGTGATCGCCATGTTAACCAACCCTCTCCATATGACCAAGGGCGGCATATTATCTCATGAATGCCACGTATTTGTCCTTCAGCTCTGGGTTGCTGACAAGACGTCTCTCCAAGCAATAGAATCGGCGTAGGGCTGATCGGTATGAATCACCCAGTTGCGGTGCGTCATGCCGGAATGGGATCTGAACTATGTACCTCCCATCGGCTGTACGGGAATGGGTCGACTGGTAGTGTCTCGTGCACTCGTCTTCCCTGGTGTCATCTGCGGCAACTTCCTCTAGTTGCCAAAAGTTCTTGACTAGCTCTTCAAGCGGGTAGTCACGGGCAGCGACAGTCACACTCTGACTGTGGAAGGCTTGACTTGGACGCTGCGGTTGCATCGTGGTGGTTGGACCAAACACCACCCATCCTAAGCGTGTCTGTTGCGCATGTGGCTCGTGCGGTTGACCATGACTGACCGAATCCTGTACAAGAAGGCCCCAGACATCGGCCCCCAACAGGATGTCAATGGGTCCAGGTGTGCCAAAATGTTTATCCGCCAAGGGGAGGCCGGATAAGTGTGACCAACGAGACACGTCCACTGGTGTGTCTGGCAATGAGTATGTAATGGTAGGGATTACCAATGCCTTGATGGAGATCATAAGCGAGGTTCGCGTCGAACGGAGTGACAGCGTCACCTGACCGTGAGCGGTTGAATTTCTCGAAGCGCCGATGCCATGCACAGCCACTTCAAATCGGGTCATCTCAAGGTTTAGTCTAGTGGATAAGGAGAGAGTTACAAAACTTACCTGCGATCCAGGATCGCAGAGGGCTCGGGCAAGCTGTTTCTCCTTCGTGGGACCGTATGCGTAGACCAAGGCTGTCGCTAGCAATACGGTCGTGTTCGGCTGAGCGAGTCAATTCCATTCGTCCGAGTGTTCAAACAGATCGGGTGGACCATGTTTCCGGTCTTGCAATGCAACCGGTGCCACCTTTGGCCCAAGGGGTGCTGAATTACGCCGAGGCCTGCGGGATGCAGGCGTCCTATTGCATAACAGGGTGTTATGCCGCTGACTACACTTCTGGCAGGAAATCTTGGATGGGCCAGCATTGGCGGTGTGGCCTTGCTTTAGACAGTTGAAGCAGGCATCCGCATCTCGGACGGCCTTCAACTTCTTCCCAGCATCGAAGTCACGAAACTTTCCGCACTGAAATGATCGATGTCCCTCGTTGCAGAACATACACTTCAGGCTCTGGCCACTGGTAACTGATGTCGCTTACGGTTTGCGTTTGAATTAGAGGTGGAGGGCTGTCCACCCGTTGGTCCAGGGATGCTTATCTCGGTTGCTAAGCTATGAGCCCGCAGCTGTAGGTAGCTGAGGAGTAATGCCAAGGAGGGAATCTCCTTCGGCTTACAATGCAGGCACCATGCCTGTCTTGTCTTTAAGGGTAGCCGGGAGGTGATCAGGGGGACCACCAGAGCATCCCAGTGCTCGACCGGGAGCTTCATCGCCTTCAATGCTCGCATTGTCTCCTGGACGCTGTCCACAATCCCAAGGATTGACTTGGCTGTCTCTTCCTTAGCCGCTTAGAGGTTTATCAGCCGAGCGACATGTGTCTCGGCTAACAGCTTCGGGTTGTCGAAGCGCTCGGTAAGCTCCTGCCAGAGCTCCTCATACCCACCAGAGTAGATATTTCCCACCATCCCTACGTGGATTGGGAGGACCGCCGTTCGCAGCTTCTGTAGCTTGTACGCCACCGGCAATCCTGGGTTTGAGTGTACCAAACTCTCGAAGGCCTCTCGAAAGGCCAGCCAGTTATGTAGGCTTCCATCAAAGCTGGGGATCTGCACCGGATCCAGCTTCACTTCTACATTGGCAGGGTTTACTACGGTCGCTGGGGTGGCTTCCGTTACGGGTGCTGGCTCCCGCACCGCTGGGTTCAATTCCACTAGCCTACGGTCCAAGACCGCAGAAGCTTCACTGTACTGGTCCTGTACAGTACGTAGGAGTGCGTCATGCATCTCCATACTCGATGGCTCACCTTTAAGTTCAAGCAGCGCCTCGTCATGGGCCAACTGGAAACGCTCGAGCTGTTGATCGAGAGCCCGCTGCTCTAGGTTGACGCGGACGGCGTCCCAATCCCGAACGTATTCAGGAGTGATGCTTGCATGCATCCTCTTGATAGTTGTGCAGGCCGCGGACCGCTTGGATAAATGAGCCATTTTTTTTTCCAAAATCAAAGTTCGAACACTAGATTATATAAGAGAATCGTTATTACTACCAAAGGCACAAACCACGCACAAAAAACCACGGATAGTATTGCTAGGCAATATATGCACATAAAAATCCTTTAACCGTTGTTGTCGCAGGGGACACGAATTAAAGTTACCAAATTATCCGTCGCAAGGGACACAAAAAATGAGTTTAATTCACAACAATTCCTCACAGGAGGCACCAAAATGTCGGGGATTTATTCTTCCGTGCAAGTTTCTAGGGGAGTCTGGGGTTGTGAATCTGAAAGTTTCCAAAAGTTTACAAGAGGGCACTTTGCCGAACACCAAGTTAATTTACTACAAAGGGTATTTATTAGTTTATTTACAAAGGGTTTATTTCTTAACTAACAAAACGCGACCAAGTCGATATTTAACTCTAGCGAACGAACTCCACGAGTCTTAAAGTCCAAAACGATAATCCATGAGTGACCAGAATAAATGCCAAGAAACGATTATAAGAGAGAACTTCACAAGTCTCAATGTCCAAGATGATAACCAGAAAACGACTGCCCAGACCAAGCCCAAGTAGTGGCCTCGAAGCCCTCAGCCAGTGTCCAAGAAAAGCAGCGTCACCACAGCTCCCATAGGTGAAGGTAAAGTCCAGTAGATGGTACCATGCCCACGCCTTCGATAATCAGCGGCACACCAGAAAGAATGTGCCGACACCAGCAGCAATTGTCAAGATCCGTGGGATAGTCAACTGAGGGTAAGCCATCGTCGTTGCCTTTGTATATTTGTTCTTCCAAGAACTATTATTGAGCCCCAGTGTCCGCAGTATTTATCCAAGATAAATATAGGGCAATAATGATCGGTTGGCGACAAGAGGTATCCAGTGACGATGAGTGGGCAAGCCGTCGTCGCGAGATAGAAAAGTATCTATCGTCGCTGGCTTGCATGGTAATATCTAAGGCTATAGATATACCCGAAGGTGGCATCAAAATGTGTCGCAATTCGTTGTCCATCGAATGGAATGTGTGAAATGATGATGCTCGGCTGGTGGTGGGTTGCGGGGTGAACTAAGTTCGGAGTGTTGCGGAGTCAGCTGAGCTGAGTGATAATTTCTAGGTCAACTGGTTGTTGACCGAACAATCGTTGTTGCTACCAATTTTAGTTTTCCCTTTTTGCAATGGAATTTCCACATCGGATACTATATTGTACAAAGACCAATATGAAGTAGGTGTATAATGTATTGATTCCATCTAGAGGTGAGCGAAAAGGAAAAAAAAAGTGAAAAATGTTTTTTTTTTTTTCTTGACGCTTTATTATTTAGAGTAAGATTGGATAGGGGGAAAGAAAAGAATGGAAATAACATTTTTTTTTTTTTTTTTGTACTGTTGGCCTTCGGTAATTGATCTGTAAGCACTAAGAAATTTGCCGAAACTGAAGATTCGTCTTGACGAATTTGCCTCAACTTCTAGCGGATGAAAATAACTATACAGCCGGTAAGGTTCTACAGAATCGTCTGTATCTCCTTCTGGCTCTTCTAGTTGGCCAAGATTGATTAAGAGCAATGCTAGGGAGTCAATTGTATGGACTAAATTACCCAGAGTTGTATTTTTGAGAACGTAAGATGGGCACATATTCAGATCGAAATCTTCTTCATAGCTGATCCCAAAGCTTATAGAATCGCCAAATTATATTTTTCTTTTTTCGGGCCCGATTAGTTCACCATTCACATAAGTGCCTCTGGATCCCGGAGCGTTTTTTATGTAGACCCTTTGGTCGCAGGGTTTAATCAGGATGGCGGCATGTTTGAATGATATCAACAAGCTAGTGATTATTAGATCATTGCTTGAGCTAGTCCCTATGTTTACTTGCCCAATTCTCAGTTTGACGTTTGACCTTATTTTGGTTGACGATGTTAACCAGCATCCAGGCAGAATTAGATTCGTAGTTGATTATTTCCATTCTAGGAGAAGAAAGTTTGCCTTAGTACCATTTATAAAGCTAAATTGGGCTGGGGTCGTTCTGCTTAGTCCGTAAAAGGTTTAAGGTCGTTGTTGTGAATTACTTTCGTCCGGTTATGTATTTTTATTTCAGTTGTCTCGTCGGAAATTATTCTATGGACCTCGTGGGGACCTTCCCAAAGTGAGGATAGTTTGATCTTTCGAGTGTGGTTATTTAAAAGGACTTTATCACCTATGTTGAACGCTTTTTGCTTTGTATTTTTATCGTAGTATTTTTTAGATTTTTCTTTGCTATTTAATAATGTCTCCTTAGCAATGTGGAATCCATGCTGCAATCGGGATTTTAGCTCAGTCGCATAATTTTCATAATTGTAGGTTATGTTATATAATTAAATATAACAGCGGAAAGTTCTTTGGGTGGATTTGAATCCTAACGAGGAATTTATAGGATGGGGGTAGAGAAGGGATGTTTCATCACATTTAAGGCCTGATGATGGCCGGAGAGGGTACTCGGCAGCGAGGCCGAAAAGGTTTTCTTTCTTCTTAATAATTATACTTACTTGTATTTGTTAACTTTTCCCTCCTTCACGTTAAAGAAAAAAAAGCGATTTTAGATATTTTACTGTTTAATTTTAGCTTTTCTGGTTGAAGATTACTTTTACAATTATTGTCTTTTGCTAAACTTGCTTTACTATTTATACTTATTCATATCTTACCTTCTAAACTTAAAATTAGGTCACTTAATATTACTTCCTATATCTATTTACATCTTACATTTCCTACTTCCCAAACATCAAAACAATTTACCTTACCCTAATATATGACACACATTATTTTTAATGTGACACACATATTTTCTTATTGTTTAAGTGTGTCACATATTTTTTCTTTTTTATTATTTCTTAAATGTGACACACATATTTTTCTTTTTATTATTACTTAAATTGCGTCAGCATTTAGTGCATTCGCAAAGTTCATTCGGGTTTATTGTTTGGCCGCAAACTTTCTGTTACAAAATTCTGATGACGCTTCAGTTATGCATTAACTGAATCGTCACCCAGATAATTGTTCTATTTGTTTTGTATTGTGCACCAGACAATCAAATGTTTGTTTATCATTTTGAATGCTTTGGTGTTGACATTGGCCTTTAAACCTGAATGGGATTGAGGTGGGTCATAATTCGGTGTGAAATCATGAATAATGTTTCACACAACAGTTACTTGAGGATTTCTTTCGAGAATAGTTGGAATCCTAGCCGGGTAACCGTATAATAATTCGTGAGGCGTGTAGCCAGTGCTGCTATGTGGAGTTGTGTTAAATACAAAAATAGCGTATGGTATCCATGTGTTCCATGAAAGGGGATCACGATTAACATAATGCCTAAGGTATTCGGCTAAAGTTCGATGGCTACGTTCAAGTGATCCATTAGTTTGAGGGTGGTACGGAGTTGTTTGGATTTTTTTGATTTTGAGAAGCTTGCAAACTTCTTTGAATAATTGACTGAGGAAGTTTGTGCCCTGATCCGTAAGGATTGCCTCAGGAAATCCGAAGCGACACAAAATCTTTTCGACAAATTCCCTAGCTACGGTAGAAGCTTCTGCATTTTGTAGAGGCATAGCCTCGGTAAATTTGGTGAGGTCATCTTGGAATGTAAGGAGATACTTATGGTTCTCATAACTAATAGGTAGTGGACCAACAATATCCAAGGCTATTCTCTCGAACGGAGTTGAACTTGTCGTAGTGATTTTCATGGGAATTCGGGGATTTCGTATAAGCTTGTTTGTTTGACAGGATTTACATTGGAGTATGTATGTAGTTTTTTATGTCTGAGTTCATGGTTGGCCAAAAATATTTTTCTTTTATTTTTTTTCGTAGTTCTTGTTATACCTTGATGACCTCCGAGTGGGGAGTCGTGAAAATCAAATAATACCGTTTTAATAGACTCGATATCATCCAAAAATATCTTTTCATTGGTAAAAATGTGAATGATTTTATTTTGTTTTTGAAAAATGCCTGTAAGAAGTGTTTTAATTTTAATTTTTGATTCATTATCCATGCAGGGCAATGTGAATGCAATCGACTGTTCATTAATATTTAAATCGCTAACCGAAGTGAGACATTTTTTTATTAGTTCCATATCTTTGTATGTTCTAATTGGGATAGGTAAAGTGGTTATAAAAAATGTTTCTTTATTATGTTTGAATGTTGTGAGTTCTCCTATATCAGGTTTAATATAGTTTTTACATTTATTTTGTAGGTATTCCTCATCTGTTGATTCAATAATTGGAACTATTAATACTTTTATTTTAACTATTTTGTTTTCGAAGATTGATCCCTTGTCTTCCAAAAGAGTGAATGTTGATAGGTGTTCTATACTATCTTCTCCGTTATCTTGCACAGTTTTGTGGTTATTCTGGTTTCTTGCTTGATTACGAGTTGTCACCAGGACTTTACTTTCATTGTCAAGCTTTCCTCTACTGAGGGCGTCTGCAATGAAATTGCATTTGCCTTGCTTGTGGATAATATTGAAGTCGTATTCTTTCATCAATATACGCCAACGTAATAATCTAGATGTGGGGTTCTTTTGACCAATTAACCAAAGTAGGTTGTTATGATCTGTGTATATAGTGAACTTTCGTCCATAGATATAAGGTCTAAATTGTTTAAGCGCATACACAATTGCCAAAGCTACATCGCTAGCGTCAGTAGTGACAATGAATTCTGCTGTGAAATCAGGGTAAGAGAGTATTGGAGGTTCTATAATTTTTTGTTTAAGATTTCTAAAAGATTCATCACAAAATGCATCCCATTTGAAAATAACATCTTTCCTTAAAAGTTTTGTCAATGTCTTGGCTAGATGAGCAAAGTTAGGAATAAATTTCCGATAATATACTACGAAACCTAGAAATGACTTAACATCTTTTGGCTTCTTAGGAATGGGAAAGGTTCTTACTGCCTTGATTTTTTCGGGATTGGGTTTGATTCCTTCTTCCGAAATAATATTATGTCCTAAGTAAATTAATTTCTTTTTTATAAAGTTGCATTTATCTGGCTGGAGTTTTAGGTTATGTTCCCGTAGACGTTTTAATACAGTGATGAGTTTTCCATTGTGATTGTCAAGATCATACCCGTAGATAACTATGTCATCTACATAAACAAAACATTCAATACCTTGTAGGCCCATTAGAACGTTATTCATGAGTCGTTGGAACGTAGCAGGGGCGTTTTTCAACCCAAAAGGCATATGATTATACTCGTAGTGGCCAAATGGTGTACTAAAAGCAGTTTTTTCTTTGTCGGAGTCTGCCACCAATATTTGGTGAAACCCTTTAGCTAAATCTAATGGTAAGTGGTGTTAAAATATGTGTTCATTCCTCATCCTCTGACATGTCTACTTCTACAAGACTATTGTCTTCATTCCTCTTGGTCTGTTGCAGGGATTCTAGATATCTGTTCATTCTATTTACCACTCTCTTTGCCTCGTCTGTCTTTGCATCCTTCTCAGTCGCTACATGAATGTCCCGAATGATTTCTCGGCCCCATTGGTAAGCAAAGTCTTTGAGCACTCCTTTCATTTTGCCATGAAATTGAGGAATGTCCCATAGTGGGTCATCTTTAGGAGCACCAGTAGCAACCTCCATAAAAATAGCCGCAAAAGTTACATCTTTTAGGGTAGAGAGTTCTGCAAAAGCTCCGTCGGTAAAGAGACGAAACCACTGCCAAGATTTTTCTTGTAAATTTCCTCCTGTAGTGTGGATAAAGGTCAAGATGGATCTGACCATTTGTGCATGTCTTTCCACCGCAACATAATTAAGCAGAACATCTATTTCAACATTTGTTGCTTCATGAGCTCTGTAAAGCCATCCCAAACAGCCTAATCCTACGGAGGATAAAGATAGTAGACCGACTGCTCTAAATATGGATTGGACAAGATCTTTTCCCTCACCAGAAATAGAGATATGAGAGTAAACAATCATGGTAAGACATCTTACACTTGCCAATTTGAATCTGTCAAAATTGATTTTGAACTCTTCTAACATATCATCATGTAGTGGCATGACATCTGTGAGCCCCAAATCAACTCCAAAGAATTTTGCGTACCTCTCTTTAGTATAGGTCATTATATGCATAGCAACTGCACATTTGTCTTTAACACAAACTCTTAATAGCTGCATTGCAATAAATCCGAGGTAGTAGATGGCATTGTGAAAGGTAGCAGGATATTCATTACTTTTGTTTTGTTGAGCGGAGAGAAGATCCCATAATATTTTGTACCATGAGTTAGCATCAGTAATGGTGATGGCTTTAACACTGGCATCCCCGGATCTAGTTAAGCCTGTCAAGTTAGCGCCTGCTGTAGATCTTGGAGCTGCGGATCCTTGACATGTGCTCTTCCATTGTTTGTCAGTTATTTCAATGATGGTTCCAGGTGAGGTCAGAGTACTAACGGAAGTTTCATCAAACAAGTCATTGGAGATCAAGTATTCTTTCTCTGCATATTTAACACTTGATATTAATCCGACCATGGTATCTTGAATAGCAGAAGGGGTCAAATTGTATACATACCAGTTTAAGAAACTTTTTGCATAGATCGCTGCCTCTGATGGAATAGGTCTGACCGTATACTTAGCTTTACTCACAAACTCTTTTAAGAAGTACTCATCATCCCAATTCACAGGAGTGGCCTTGTTGGTATCCATTTTCAGGTTTCTGGCTGTAGGAGTTTTTGTCCATACCCCGTCACCTTTGAGCTCTTCCATGAATTCATCCTTGCGTTTTTGTTTTTCTTGTTCAGTAGGCATTTTAAGCAGATTAGGTTGACTGACTTTTACGTTATATTGTCTCCCTTTTATCTTATATTCCTCTTAGATATGCTATAATAGATATAGAACTAGCAAATTGACTAATGAGAATTCTGAACTTGAAAATAGGTTTTTTGATATATCAATATCATCCAAGGTACTAAAATATTTTGCTTTACCTAATTGGTCAAAAATGTCTGTGATATTCGGCAGTGGATATGCATCTCCGATTGTTTGTTCGTTAAGTTTTCTAAAGTCTACAACAACTCTCCATTTCTTTTCACCAGAAATGCCAGGCTTTTTCGGAACTAAAAGAAGAGGTGAATTCCAAGGACTAAAACTAGGTCTGATTATTGAATCATCCAACATTTCTTTCACTTGCTTGTGAATTTCATATTTCTGACTCTCAGGGAGTCTATAAGGTTTTAGAAATAATGGGGGATTAGTGTTATTTGTTATTTTTTTGTGTTGTATTGTATTCGGGTAGGTGAGGTGGTCGCCCTCTAAAAAGAACAGATCATTGAATTCTCTACAGATTTTTAGTATGGACTTTTGTTCTTCTCGATTGCAATGGTCCAGTTTTATTATACTTTCTAAGTCTGATAGTCTTTTCTGCAAGCGATCTTGGTGACTTTCAGATGAAATGATATTATATTTATCAAGTGTAACCCACTCTAAGTTTAACTCATTAGAATTCAAGCTCCTCTCTTTCTCCAAAGTGTTCATTAATAATATTTTTATCTTATTATTTTCAGGTTTGGCTATAGTTTCACCTAAGTATACCCCTGGGATTATCTCCTTTTTCTTTATAACTATGTCCTGTTGTTTATGGTAATTAAATGGGATTTCTACCATTTGCTGACTACGTTGCTCAAGAGTAATGTTTATAATTTTTTAATTTTTTTCTTGCCCAGTCTTATTTTTTGCTGAGATGTCTGTTATCTCAGTCTTACTTTCTGCTGGTTTAAATGTATTTTCTGCTATGGTTTCTTTTACCATAGGCTTATTGTAAATTATTTTGCCTTTGACCTTCTTCGAATGAGGTTTTTTGCTAGCAACTTTATCGAAGCCTTTTTATGGCGAATCTCCTGACCCGACCCGAAGGCAAGCGGTATCATTCAACGATTCCCATACCTTTTCTGTACTTCCTGCATTGATGTCTGTAAGACACTGAGGGGAGTCAGAGTCAGTATTTTTAGACCCTTCCGTCGTGCAATCTTCTTGAAGGTTTGTTTTGGCTTTATTTTTGTATTTTTTCTTGAGCATAGTAGTTTGAGCTAAAATTTCAGATTTAGGTACCAAATAGATTTCTTGATTTGCTTCTGACACATAAGTGATCAGGAATAATACTCAGTACTTTCCCAAAACTATGCACCATAGCAGTAGAGTGGTCATCAATAAAAGGGAAGATCTTTATAAAATTTTCATCGTAGTTAACTACACATGAATATTTTTTCAAAAAATCGTTACCGATGATGCCGTCAAAATCCATGTCAGTGCTTATATCTAGAATATGAAAGGTGTGAGTAATTTTTATTATATCTTCATCAGAACCGATCAATAGACTCTCATTGGCAACTCCAGTACTCATTACCTTATGGCCGCCCATGGTTGAAATTGTCATATTTGTTTTTTCGTTTTTCATGGGTTGGGTGGTAGGTTTTTTTATGATACTGATTTCTGCGCCAGTGTCGATAACGAGATTTCTATTTTGACCGTCTGTGAAGGGAATTCGGATGATAGTTAGGTCGTTATAGGGAAGCAGTTCGATGACTACGCTTGCCACTATTCTTGTATTTGGTGGATTTCGGCTTGAATGTGTTGTCGGGATGGATAGCCGGTCTGATCGTCCCGACAGTTTTCGTTTCCCGTACCGTTGATCTTGAATAGCTAAAGAAGATGCTTCGGCTAAGGTTGACGGCCTTTGACTATTTACAAAGGTACTAATTTCCTCTCTTAGTCCGTTAATAAAAGCGTTGAGAATATCTTTCTCAATCATGAATAATTGTCCTTCAAACAACTTATCACTTAAATAATTCATACATGTATCCTGAATTCTGCGCCTTTGCAGAGTTTCAACCCTTTGGATATATTGCAAAACTGTTTCTGTTTTGCCTTGTTGTAATCGCGTCACCTCCATATGTAATTGCATAGGAGAATAGGTTTGTTTAAACATTCTTTTAAGTTCTATTTTTAATTCAGCCCAATTTTCTATTCTCTTATTCATAAGAAGAGTTTCAGCATTGCCGGTTATCTTGCTTTTTATCAAAGGAAATAAATAGCGCTGCTGTTCCGTACTAGTTAGTGACATAGCACTGTCGACATTGCTTAGGAAATTATGGATCTTATGGGGATCACTATCGAAGGATGTTATAAGTTTTGTAAGCAACTCTAAACTCATTCGATTAGGTACGGGATCGGTATAAGTTAATGGGAGGTTATTATTTCTACTATGACTTTCCAAAATATCGACATTTATTCTTGAACTATTTTCTTGTATTGGCCTGTTGATTCTTTTTTCGGGGCTTTTCTTAGGTATTGCTCCTGTACTAATTTGTCAATCCCTAATTTTTTAAATAAAAACTATTGTTCTTGAACGACGTGAAATCGGATTAATAAATAATAAAAATAAGTCGTACACTTTAAATGATTTCACAAATTTCTTTTTTACTTAAAAAAACACACAATTTACGTAACGAACACGAATTAAAGGGTTTTAAAAAGGAGTACCTTGAATGCATTTCGGAATGATTCATTCCATCTTCAGCATCACGACTAAATCAAAAAGTGCAGTGCGTGCTTTGATGTGTATTTTTTGTATAGCGTCTTCCACAGAAGGCGACGTTTCATACTCAGTGAATTTACCTTCCTCTTCTATTATTTTCAAAAATAATTTTCTACTAAAATCTTTATCTTCATAGAATATCAAATATTCCTCTTCAATGCCATCTTGACTCACCTTCGCATTATCCAATATTTGCCATAAAGTTAAACAATTCCTGCCTCGACTTTCTTTTGAAATGCAAGTAAATGTCCTGCCTAAAAATTCTTCGTTAAATTCAAATTCGCTTTGTGATTGTGCAATTTGTATTTATATTTCAAAACCATTTTCTTTCACAATTTTTTGTTTTATTCTTTTTTTTTTTTAATAAAATTCTACTCTTTTTTATTGAAAATAGCGTTGTACGCTTCGTCTTGTGCTTGTTGAAGAATTTGTTTAATTTTCTTAGCCTTATTGACCAATTGTTTTTGGTCTTTAGTTAGAGGAACGTTTTCAGTTTTAGTTGAATTCATAATTTAAAAAAAATTGTATTTATATTTTTTTTTCTTTTAAACTAAAATAAAAAAAAAATAAACTCACATTCCAATAGTTTTGTTGCGTTCGGTCACCGTGCTTTCGAATTGTCTTTCGAGAAGAGTCAGGAACGGAGAGTCAGTCTCAAAATTAAAATAAAATAACCAAAAATGTTTTATAATTCTAACCTTTATTTGTGTTATTATATTGTTCTACCTTCTCTTGTGGTCGACTTAATTCTGACTCTTCAACCATTCTTGAAAATGCGAAGAGTCTTCACCCATAATGATCATACCCGCCACAAAATATATATTTCCTGCACTGCGGTGCAGGTCATTCGTATTTAACACACACTGCATTTCCAATAACAATAACTATTTCGTCACTTCCATATTTCGTAAGTCTGCCCTCAATATAGTGCAGTGTACCTCCGTCATTCATTCATTCAATTGTAGTACTGTGTTGACCCATATTTGCGGTGTTTGCCCTTGGTAGTGGATATTAGATATCTATTGCCAAGAACACTTGAAATACGTATGCATATTGTATATTAGTCAGCTATCAAGCAGAATGAGTGGACCTACTAATGACATGTTTATATGGAGATTGTCGGGGATTTATTCTTCCGTACAAATTCCGAGGGGAGTCCCTAGTTGTGACCTGAAAGTCTTACTAGTTCCAAAAATAGAAATAGGCACTCTGCCAACACAAATTAATTCACTATTTACAATTTGGTTTATTTATTAGTTCACAAAATGCGACCAAGTCGAATTAATTCCAGCGAAGACCAAGTCCAAAAAGATACCGCGAGTGACCAACGAATACTGTACTAATCCAAAAATGATACTGCCAAGACCAAGTCCCAGTAGTGGCCTCGAAGCCATCAGCCAGTGTCCAAGAAAATGCAGCGTCACCACAGCTCCCATAGGTGAAGGAAGTCCAGTAGCTGGTACCATGCCCACGCCTTCGAGATCCAACGGCACACCAGGAAGAATGTGCCGACACCAGCAGCAATTGTCAAGATCCGTGGGATAGTCAACTGAGGGTGAGCCATTGTCGTTGCTTTGTATATTTGTTCTTCCAAGAACTATTATTGAGCCCCAGTGTCCGCAGTATTTATCCAAGATAAATATAGGGCAATAATAATCGGTTGGCGACAAGAAGTATCCAGTGACGATGAGTGGGCCATCCGTCGTCGCGAGCCGCTTAGCCATACCCAAGGTATGCTATGTGTATCTGCTATCCACTGGATGACGATACCTCATATGACGATATGCGGTATGTATGCCTGTGTACCCATTGTACAGGAAAGTATCTCGTATCGTCCCTGGCTTGTGGGTGACGATTTCGATGGTTGCTGTGTAGCCGATAGAAAAGTATCTATCGTCGCTGGCTTGCATGGTAATATCTAAGTTCGTAGTGTTGCGGAGTCAGCTAAGCTGAGTGATAATTTCTAGGTCAACGGGTTGTTGACCGAACATCCTGCCCGCTCGAACCTTGGATTCGAAATGTGATGTAATTAGCGCTCTTGTTGGCCATGTTGAGGTAGGTATCGGAAGGATAAAACTACTACCCAGTTTCTCAATAAGTTCGAGGGAGTCCTCGATTGTTATCCTACAAAAGGACCCATATGTATTTGAATTGGTCTGGTGCTTGAAGAAGACCAGAATTGATCCTTATACGACCGCAGACCCCTCCTGGGTTGGGCGAAGGAACGGTGAAGTGTAGTGTGTGCTGTAGGTGGGTGTTATAACGCCTAGGTCACCGTGCTTTCCACAAAGGGAGAAGAGTGACTTGTGCGGATAGAAAAGATGGAAAAGACAGATTTTATTTTATTTACTTATTGGCCCGCTGTCTTAAGCTAGGCTGCGACCAATAGTTTTTTATTCTTTATTTTATTCTTTTGCTAAATGGCCCGCTGTCTTAAGCTAGGCTGCAACCAAATTAGCTGTTAATTCTATTCTATCGTATGCTATTCTATATTATTTCTGAAATATTCCTGCCCTTTTATACTATTTTCGAAATACTTTCCTATTCCAATAGTTACGCAAATCATCCAAGTACATATATCCACCAACTGATATTTCATAATCGATATTCCAATCGGTAATACTTCCTATATACATATTAGTCCAATTGGAATTACGAAGAATATTTACAAACCAAATTGTAACCCAGTTAATTGTTTTTCACAAATGTGCCGCCGCATCATATTTCACGATACACTTCTCTCATAGCGACACTCGCCCATGCTAAGATGCATTATCAGCATTTTGTTCTGGGATTCCCTCAATGCCAGCAATTATTGCATTGGATTTGTTTACGTACAATCCGTTGGACATTGGGTATCCATTACTCATAGCAGTTTATGGGTCTTGGTTTGTGTCGTACTTATGACGAGTGATCGTTTTATGATTACGTAGTGCGGATTCATTTGTGGGTCAATATTTTATGGTTTTATATTGGTGGCGATAAATTGGTTTGAATTATCAGTGGTTGGAGTGTGTTTGGAAGATGCGTGGGAAAAAGGAATCAATTGTGTTAGGAGGGTATCAGGTAGTGGGATCACTACATCCTCCTCCCCTTCGAAAAAGAAAATTGACCTTGAAGAGGTTAATTTTCTGTTATGTGTGCGATCAAATAAAGAAAAACCAAACAATCACGTTCGCGGTTACAATCAGACTCACCTCTGGTTCTGGCGACCTACCTGGAACTTCTTGGTTTAACTTCCAAAATGCATTACTCAGCTTTGACCTACTGAGTTGCATTCTGGAAGTTGACTTGTCCCACTAAGCCATTGCGTCACAATAAGTGTGAAACCAAAATTGTCACTATGCATAATAGTTAATTGTTATGCATTCTGACTCAGTGGGTTAGGAGGTGAGACATTTAAAGTTAGTAAATATACGTATGTATAACATCCCTCCCCCCTTAGGGAGTTCAAGCCAGGTCTCCAGAAATAGGTTCGTCTTTCTTTATTAAATAAATACTAGATGTTAATACTAAATTTTACATAGGTACATATATTTGAATTAATTAAATTTGTATCATATTTTCATAAGTTTAATATTTTTTTTTTTTTATAATACTTTTTAACATTTTTTACAGTTACAATATTTAATTTACAAATATTTTTATTTCAAGATTTTTTTTTTTTTTTTTTTTATGTCGCTTACATTTGATTTATTTATTTATTTTTTTTTTTCTAACATTTTTTTTTGTAATAAATTTGAAATAGATAAAAAATTTTATAATTGTATATAATTTATTTTATTTATTTAGTTTTTGGCAAAGTTTTAATAAAATAAATTATATACAATTATAAAATTTTTTATCTATTTCAAATTTATTACTAATAAACACACAACATGGAGACTACTGAACCAAATAATATTTTTTTTTGTGTTTTATTTATTTGACTTTAATTCATTTCTTTTAACTACAACTTTATTCTCAATAATATTACATATCTACATAATAATATTAAAATAAATTTGCTATTTCAAGTTTAAAGTTTCCCTATTTTCTTTTTTTTTTATTATTATATAAATGTCAATTTATTAATTTACAATATACTTGTTTACACCCGGGCAGATGTGACGCTGAAACTCGCTATGTCTGCTTTAGGCTGTGGCGTTGATGGTGCACGTTTCCTTGGCGTTCGGTTGACTGTCAGCTCACGGAGGGGTAGAATAGTTGATGGTGCTTTGGCTCGGATGGAACGAATGGTTTGTGCTCTGGATCGGAGATATCGGACTAGACAAATGACAATAACCGCTACCGCTGCTAAGGTGACTAAGGTCAACATGGAGTAGCGATGTAGAGACAACTCCCATTCATGATCTGTCACTTTTCGCTCTGCGTTCAGAAGGTTCCATCCTTGTTCAAGCTCTTCCATACTCTTTTTTCCAACATTAAGTTCGTTGGCAAAATGCTTGTGGTTGCCAATAAGTATGGGAAGAAGTTTTGGTGTGGGTGCTTGTTTAACTGGAATGGAATTGGCTTGAAATGCTTTCACAAGTTCTGAATGGTCCACCATTGGTTGTTTGTACTCAGTAGAAACTTCAGAGTGAAATTCGTACAGTAGCTTAAATCCTTTGGCACTGGCTTCGCAGGGCTGCTCCATCTTAAGGATTCCTGAATCGTTGAGGGTGGCTGTATATTGTTGGTCAGCACACTTCAAGTTCAAAATGAAGGAATCCTTTACTTTGAAAAGCCACTCGTTCGGTGCCGTCATCTTCAGGAATATTCCTTTGCTTGCTGGAACCGCAGTGTATTTACACGAATCTTTTGATGAAGCTGCGTGTTGTAAGAGTTCTACTAAGCATTCATTTGATCCAGATGTGAATACCGGGGTCTCGTATCGGCATACCGCAATGTCTTTTTTAGCATCTCTTATTGCAATATGTGAGCATCGGGAATACTGTTCCTCATTCAGCATTACGAAAAGGTCGTGGTTATCAGATTCTGCGATGTATTCATACTTTATATCAATAACCAGATCCCATCGTTCCTCTAAGACTGTTGGTAAGGCGTATACTTTATGGATGTCAAAATGCAAGGAGTCTGGAAGTGGAAGCGTTACCTTAACAAACAGGTTTCCCTCATTTGCAAAGACTGCTGTTCTGGCCGCTGAATTAATGATGCCAAGGTTCTCGAATGAGAATCCTCCTTTGACCGATTTCTTAAGCAGGTCAGTAATGTTTCCTACGTCCAGGATGAAAGGGTGGAGTTTATTTTGGTTAAGGTCATCAAGTATGGAAAGCTCCAGGGATTGCCGGTTTTGGACCTCCATTATTTTTGCGGTGATCACTGATATCATTGCACTCGCTTCGCTCCTCATCTTAAGTATCGAAACTTCCTTGTTTGTGAATTGGCTGTAATTTAGGAAAGATTCACTTAGATTTCCCACACCTGCAGTCACGTTTTCCATTTCCTCCGCTAGTTGTGAAATTGGCTTAGTCAATGTATCGAAATTTGATTTCATGACAGATAGTTGTCGGTGCATTAATTGGAACGAATCCTCATCCCGTTTATGGAGGAATTCCAACTGATGGTAGACCTTTCTAGCATCTTCGCTGTCCATCGTTCCGAAGGCCCATTTGGAAAATCCTCCGATAAACTCTAGTGCACGCTTTTGACGCTTTGAGTGTATCAATTGTCTCATACGATTTGCTGTTTGTCGTAAGTTTACGATGTTTGTCTCTGTCTCCTGGGCGACCAAATGGCAATGGCGTTGAAAGTCATCGTCCGCAATGCTTCTGCACATGGTTTCTAGCCTATTGTCACATTTTTGCACCATCTGAATTACCATTTCGTAGTCCATTGGTGTGAACTTCGTCAAAATTGTCCACGTATCACTGTAGAATACGGCTTGTTCTACCGTTTCGAACACTACTGGTGATGTTTTATGTAATGACTGGATCTTGTATGGTTTCTCATTCTGTGTCTGCCCGGGAAAGAAGTTAATAACTATTTGTACAGTTAATGCAAAACACCGTAGGTTGAACATTTTCTTTTCAACTCGATAATTAACTATTTATGTGTTTAAGAAGTATTTTTAAGCAAAAAAAATTAAATAGAAAAATGACTTATAGTCAAAGACTGTGTGTATTCTTAAAAATTTTATATAATAATAGATTGATTATATATATTATGTAAATAATATGAATGTAATGTGCCAAATTATGGAAATAATATTAATGTAATATGTGTAGGCAATTAATGACCTTTCCTTTTGACCTCACTTTGTTTTTCCTTTGTAAATACTGAAAAGAGAAAAAAAATTAGTTAGGTGAACTAAATTAAGCATATTAGAACTTTTCCGTTTCCTTTTAAATTTCCTATATTTAAAGCAGTGGGTAAAGTTTAAGTAGTTTTAATTAATTGATATAAAAAAAAATTTCCGGTCCTATCTATACCTGTTAGCGTTGAAGGTTAGTGAGTGTAATTATTAGTGGTGAAAAAGTTTTAGTTTAGGATATTAATCAAAGTATGTGTTTAAATTTAACTATCATTAACTTGATTGTGATAAGCCTTAAGTTGGTTGTTGTGTACTCGTTTTGTTTTTCCACCTACTCGGATATTAGTATTTACAGAATCATTCACGGACACCACCTCATAGGGTCCCAACCAAATAGGTGAAAACTTATTCTTTCTAGTAGGATTTTTAAGCAAGACTTTTTCCCCAACCGCAAACGAGGCAGGATTGGTATGATGGTCGTATTGTTATTTTGATTTTTGTTTTGCCAGTTCCAAATTTTTCCTCGCTAGTTCGTGCGTCTTCTGTAGTTGATGCTGAAGGATTTTTGGATAATCTTCCGCATTATACAGAGGTGTAGCTGTTCTTTATAAATTTGTTGGCATTTCGAATTCAAAACCATACAAACTCTTCGTTGGTGTCAGTTTAGTAGCTGTATGCACGGTGTTATTGTGGACATGCATCGCCTGTCTCAACCATTGGTCCCAGCACCGATCGTCATTGTCAACGAAACTCCTTAGGTATTCCGCTAAGGGTCTGTGACTGCGTTCGAGTGAACCATTAGCTTGTGGATGATATGCGGTAATGTGAACTTTTTTAACTCCTAGAAACTTACAAGTTTCTGAAAAAAGTTTCGAAGTAAAATTAGTTCCATTATCTGTGACGAGTGTCTTAGGTATGCAGAACCTTGTAACAATCTCCTCGTAAAAGGCTCTTGCTACCGTAGATGCTTCAGCATCTGGAATGGCCACACAAGTCATATACTTTGTCAGGTCGTCCTGGAATGTTAAAATATACCTGTTACCGGAATAAGTCAGGGGAAGAACACCGACCATGTCCATGTATACCTTTTCGAATGGGAGGCATGGGGTGTCTGTTAAAACCATTGGCATTTTGGTTAGTTTTCCTGACTTATTCGTTTGACATTTTTCACAGTTCCTGATATAATTTGCAATATCCTTTTGCATATTTTTCCATCTAAACTGACGACGAATTCGTGCATAGGTCTTCGCCATTCCCTGATGTCCTCCAAGTACGGATTTGTATAAATCGCGAAGAACTGTTTGTATGTCTTCTGGATTTTTTAGAACCTGAACGTCATCTCTACTTGCTTGCTTGTTGTTGCCTTGTTTACTATTTTGTTGTATGATGTCCTTTTTAGCTAGTTTAGTCCTACTTCTTGTCTGTACAATTTTTATATCATTATTTTCTTTCTGAATCCTGCTTAACGCATCTGCATTGCAGTTGGTTTTACCAGGCTTATATATAATTTTATAATCGTATTCAGACAACTTGTGATGGAATCTAATAAGTCTAGTGGTTGGGTCCTTAACATTGAATACTCCTATGAGAGGACGGTGGTCTGTGAAAACTGTAAATGGTCGACCTAGAAGGTATGTTCGAAAGTGCTTGCACGCCCAAACAATGGCAAGCAATTCCTTTTCTATAGTCGAATAGTTTTTCTCCGATTTGTTAAGCGAGCGGCTAGCATAAGCAATAGGCTTATCTTCACCCATATTACCTTGGGACAAAACGGCTCCCAGAGCTTCATTGCTTGCATCGGTTGTCACGATAAATGGTTGCGTGAAATCTGGATAGATAAGAACAGGTGGTGTGGAAATCGCTTCCTTAAGGAACTTAAACGATTTCTCACAATCTGGGGACCATTCGAAACTATTTTCTTTCCTCAATAGCTTTGTTATTGGGGCAGCTATTTTAGAAAATTGTGGTATAAATTTTCTATAATAATTCGTAAGTCCCAAAAATGATTGCACCTGTTTTATTGTTGTGGGTCTGGGAAAATCTGAAACACATTGGGTTTTGGCTGGGTCAGGCGAAGCTCCGGCTTCAGAGCATATATGTCCCAAATATGATACTTCACGGCATAGAAAATTACATTTCTCGGTATTTAATTTGAGATTATGCTGCCTAAGTTTAGCCAAAACCTTTGAAAGCTTTTCGTTGTGTTGCTCTAGATTTTTACCATAGATAACAATATCATCCAAATATACAAAACAATCAATGCCATGCAACCCAGTCAGGATGTGATTCATTATCCTTTGAAACGTCGCTGGAGCACCGGTTAGACCAAAGGGCATTCTATTGAATTCGTAATGTCCTGTGCTGGTACTAAACGCAGTTTTCGCTCTATCAGCTGGATCGATCAACACCTGATGGTAGCCACTTGCTAAATCCAAGGTGGTGAAAAATTGGCAGTGTCCCAACTGATCAAGAATCTCTTCGATTCTTGGTAGGGGGAATGCGTCTTTAATTGTTACTTCATTCAGCTTTCTAAAATCTACAACCACCCTCCACCGTTTTTTACCTTCAACCGATTTTTTGGGTACAATAAGCAAAGGCGAATTCCAAGGAGATTTGCTTTCCGAAATTATGTTTTGATCAAGCATCTCTTTCACTTGCTTCTCAATTTCTTTTTTATGGATCTCTGGCGTTCTATATTGTTTTGTGTTGATCGGTGCTTGGTCAGATTTGGTGGGAATTTTGTGGGACAAAACGGGTGTATAACTTAAATTATCACCTTCTAATAGAAAGACATCAGAAAACTGAATGCATAATTCCTCTACCGATTTTTTTTCCTCCTTGGTTAGGTTTTCATCTATTTTAATGGAGCTTAGAAGGCTATTTATCCGTTCATTACTGGATTCCTTTTTAAAATTTGTTAATATTTTACCTCCGTATCCATTGTTTTCAATAATTTTGTAGTTTTTGAAATTTGAATAGGTAGGCATGAAATTTGTGTCCATGACATAGTCCTCTGTTGTGCAGTTTAAAACAGGGACATGGACGTAATCGTTATTTGCCTTAACAATTGTGTTTCCCAAATAAATTCCATTATCAATTTCCTGCGAATGTATAAGCAGTTCATTTGATTTTGAATTTGGGATTTGGATCTTCACAATTGTCCGTGTCCGAGCCGCAATTTTGCACTGCACAACATTTTCGTTCAGTGAAGACATGGTAGCTAGACTCGAAGGCAAACATTTGAGAGGTAAATCAATTAAGACTTCCCTTTTCCCATCTAAAAACGTTATTCGTTTGGAAACTGCGTCGATGATCGTGCGATTCCATAGGATGTCACGACCTAATATACCATCCGCAGGTATATCATCGTCATCGACTATGTTCCATTTAGTCGAAAATTTTTTTGGGAAAAATAAATTAGTCTTAATTGTACCCAGTGTTGTGCTTACACCACCAAAAATACCACCCAGTTGCTTTGTTTCTCGGGTGTTTATATTGCTAGCATTTTCTAGAGAACTTCGTTTAAGTAAGCTCGAGTCTGCCCCTGTATCAACAAGAAGAAGTACTTTTCCGTACTTAGCTAATGATGTGGGCAGCTCGACGAACACATCGTGCTTACGAATGTTCTTAAATGTATACAATATTTTCTTCTGTTTAGTTTTTTTTTTCGTCATAGCGAACTGGTTCAAATACTTACAACAAAAACTAAAAATAAAGTTCTTAAGCGTATTCGCCAAAAAGACAAAAAATTTATTAAACATTACGCGACACTTACTCACAACCAAGCAAATATTCGCAATCAATAACCATAAATTTACTTGACCTAGGACAACTTTTGCCCCAGATACAGGTTCTATAGGTTTTTGCTTCGTTTTGCTTACCGACTGAAAAGTAAGGAAATTTAACTCTTTTGAGTAAGTCTTCCGATTTACTTTTATTTTTTGTTGTTTTTTGTGCTGTAATGACTTTTTTTTTTCTTTTATTTTTAAAGTGTCTTCAAATTGCCTTTTTGATGTCATAGGAGGTGTTTGGCTGCCTAGCTCTGATGACATCATTGTTTTATTTGAAGAGGGATTTTTTGGCGGTGTTTTGTTTGTGGAGAGTAAATTTGGTGGGGCACAGTTTATTGAATTAAACTGGCCCCCGGGCCGTTTCCCGATTGTTCCTTCTGATAATTCCTTTTGGAGAAACAATCCTCCTCCACATGCCCTATCCTAGAACACCACTTGCATTTTGTTCTGGGCTTTTTTGATGTTACTCGTGTAACACGTATTTGTGAACGTGGGCAACTGTTTTGATTATGCCCATAATCTTCGCAAGAATCACAGTATGGTGTTCTTTTCCGTATTTGACACTCGGCGTAAGTGTGATTTTGTTTTCCACAAAATCCACATTTTATCACAGGATTTGCCGTTCTATTCAAGTGTCTAGTACTTGGATGGGGGGAGTCTAGATTTACCTGGTTATTTGATTGATGTAATTGATTGTTGGATGGTTGGAAGTGATTATGATATTGTGGTGTGTATGAGTTTTGAAGACTATGTATATTTGTATGTGGGTATGTTAGCTGCGGTGGAAGTTGTTGAGGCCAGGTGGGCGGGTACGCACATGGTGAGATAGCACTGAACACATTTGATTGAACTCCCCAGTTGTTTTGAGTTCCCATTAAAAGGGATGTTCTCTGCGCCAAATCAGCCAACTTTGATAAGTCAGTTTCAGCGGTTGTCAGCATAAACTGACGCAAAGCAGGATCATACAATCCCATTTTGAAAACCTTAACTAAACTATTATTAAGTTCAGCCACCAACGCTATTGATTGAGCTTCACTGTAACGTGAATCAATAATCTCTTTCGCTTTCATTTTCAGCGTGAGTAAGCGTCGAGCGAATGACTGGAAATCTTCATTCATCATTTGGTGTGATTGATTAATTTCAAGTATCACACTGTCAAGAGTTGTAATTGCCAGATACGCTGTTTTTATAACTGACTCCAGTTCTGCTAAGGTTTTGGGAGGATTAGATCTAATTAGTTCAAATGCATCCCCTGTTAGCCTTGTGGAAATGCAGGCCACATACAAGTCTTCGGCTTCACCTGCCTCTAGGCATTTCAACCCTAAATGGCAAGCGTTTATAAACTCGTATACTTTACTAGACAAGTCCGGTGTCCTTTGCCCTGAAAATAGGGGTATGACACGGGAAACAATCTTTGTCACCTTTTCGTATGACATGTTGTATATTTGACTGCTAATTGGTTGTACCTCCACCAATTCTTGTCTTAAATTAAAATAAAATTAAAAACAAAAAGTTTCTTTAAAGAAGAGGAGAGGAGGGTTTGTGTTTTAAAGTCAATTATATGAAAAGAATGTAAATTATGTGTAAAAATTTTGTAAATTATATTAAATTTAATTATATTTAAAAAAAAACATCAACACAATATAAACATTAAAATTCTTACCAGACCTTCTATTAGTTTTTATTTTACCTCACTTGATCAACTACACTGTTTCATTTATGTATACTTGTAGTATGAACATATATGTTATCTATACTTGTTTCCCTTTTTTTTTGTTCACTTTGTGATACAATTAATTTATTTCACTTTCAAACTTTTATTTTTATTTTTATTGATTCACTTTACTCGTATCTATATGTATATATATTTTTTTTTCACAATTAACTTTTTTATATTTTATTTAATTTAAATTAGGTTCGCGAATCGGCTGCGCCAATGTTATGTGTGCGATCAAATAAACAAAAACCAAACAATCACGTTCGCGGTTACAATCAGACTCACCTCTGGTTCTGGCGACCTACCTGGAACTTCTTGGTTTAACTTCCAAAATGCATTACTCAGCTTTGACCTACTGAGTTGCATTCTGGAAGTTGACTTGTCCCACTAAGCCATTGCGTCACAATAAGTGTGAAACCAAAATTGTCACTATGCATAATAGTTAATTGTTATGCATTCTGACTCAGTGGGTTAGGAGGTGAGACATTTAAAGTTAGTAAATATACGTATGTATAACAAACGGTTTAAAAGTGCAGGAAATTGTACAATTATTAAATTCAGATTTTTTCTACTATTTTAACTTTTGAAACTATTGAAATGAATTTTCCTTACAATAATTATAAAATTTCATTTTTTAATAATAATGGTGATTTAAAGTTGTCCTTGAAGAGGTTAAAATTTTTTTTTTATTTTATTAACAATATGTATTTTAATATTTATATATATATTTATATATTTATATTTATTTATATTTAAAATTCTTTTTTCAATTTTTGATTTATCTTAAAATATTTATTTATTTATTTATTTATTTATTCATCAATGGATTAATCTGCTGATTACATTTAAAACAATAAGTTAGCTTACAAAATAAACAATTATATTACACAACAATAGTGAATTAAACATTTTAATTACAATAAATTTACAAACATAAAGTTAAAAACTCTAAGACTTTTCGTTTAAATTGATCCCTACTCATTACGATGTCGACTTCATTGCAGACGGAATTGAAAAATGTCAAAGATCGTGAGATAGGCTCATTTAAACCATAGTTAGTTCTGTGACTAGATACATAAAATAGAACACGTCTGTTCCGAAGTAATCTTTCCGGGACATAAAACGTAATAAAACTCAATAAATCAATAGAATCAATGCGATTGGAGAGAATGTCTTTAATAAATATGATACTATGTGCTTTTCTTCTAATTTCAAGCGTTTTCAAATTAATAAGTGCACATCTTGAAGTATAATCTGGCATTTCACCAGCCCAGTTAAGATTTCGAAGTGCAAATCTGGTGAATCTTTTCTGAATTCGCTCGATTCTTTGAATCCCATTAGCATAAAATGGACACCAAATTATAGAACAGTATTCCAGATAGGGAAGAACTAACGAATTAAATAAGGTTTTAAGTGTATAAACATCTTTGAATTCATTTGAGTTTCGTTTTAGAAAACCTAGCATTGAATTGCCTTTAGAAACTATAAAATCGATATGTGCCCTGAAATTTAATTTTGAATCTACAAACACACCAAGATCCTTTACCAGATCAACTCTTAAAAATGCGTCATGATTGAATTTATATAAATAGCTTAAAACGTTGAGCGATCTTGTTGCACTAAAAATCTTACATTTAGAGAAATTTAATTCTAAGTGATTATATACGCACCAATCTAGGAAAAGATCTATTTCCATCTGAAAATTAGAACAGTCTTCTATAGAGCGAATGGAATATAAAATTTTAACGTCGTCAGCATACATTAGACAAATAGATTTGTGAAATGTCGAAGGTAAATCATTAATGAAAAGCAGAAACAGCAAGGGACCAAGATGACTTCCCTGAGGAAGACCTGAATCAACATTAATAGGATTTGAGTAATATCCATTGATATCAACTATTTGTGTTCTATCAGAAAGATATGACTCTAACCACATAACAAAATGATTATTACATCCTAACATCTTTAGTTTATGTAATAGTAAACCGTGATGGACTCGGTCAAATGCCTTAATAAAATCCGTATAGAGTACATCAACTTGGAATCCCTTTTCAATTTCATTCAAACAAAAATTTGTGAATAGACAGAGATTAGTGGCCGATGAGCGACCTTTCATGAAACCGTGTTGACCTGACGATAAAAGCTGTTTAACAGATGAATAGAACTTATCAGTAATAATCTTTTCCAAAAGCTTTGGTATAGCTGAAAGCTTTGAAATTGGCCTATAATTTTTAATTAATTGCTTGGGACCACTTTTATAGATAGGGTTTATGTATGATATTTTCCACTCATCCACAAACTTCCCTGAAGAAAGGGATTTATTATAGAGGAGTGTGAGAGGAAAACAAATAGAAGGGGAGCATTTTGCTAATAAAAGGGGTGGAATTTTATCATAGCCTGCTTTTTTGGACACATCCAATTCGCATAAAGCTTCTATTACTTCAATTACAGATAGTTGTGGAAGCATAAAATTAATGCTAGGATTAAAATTTGAATACATAGAATCTATATCATTGACCGAGTCAGTGTTGTAAGAAGATTTAAAAAATTTAGCAAAAAGATTGGATGAGGATTGTAAATCGTTAGATTTTTCATCTTCATATTCCATAGACTGCGGAAATTGAGACACATTTTTGCGCTTAGAGTTTATGAAAATCCAGAATGATTTACTATTTGTCTTTATGTATCTTAGTAATAATGTCGTTGCCTTTTTTTTTTTTTTTATGTCCATATTAACTTACGTTTAAATATATATTTTTTTTTCTTTTTTTTTTCTATACTCGTATAAGAGTTTGTTATATTTATGCTAGTGGTATTTACAAATGTTTTTTACATATTTTTTTCTTTTTTTTTTTTAAATATTATTCTTTGGGATGCGAACAACGTGAAGGATATTTTCTAGAACTTAGCCTTCTAGTGAAATCTAGTGCAAATTGTATGCTTCTTTTGTCTTTGTTTTTGTTATTGTTAGTCAGTTCAGTTGTATCAGTTAAAGTATGACTTAAGATTTTTTGCTTTAGTGGAGGAGGTACTATTTGTTGAGGCATAATCGTTTGTTTTAATGAATTAAATACGGTTGTTTGTTTAGGTACGTGGGGTGCACTTTCTTGTTTGAAAGAAGTTGAGGGACCTTTAGTGATAGTATTTGGTAAAGCACTAGGTAGTGAAGGTGGAGGAGGTGGCGATATGTTCATCGTTTTTTGTACGGGCTTAGATTTTTCAGGTAAAGTATTTTTTGGTTCTGCCGTACATATTTTGATTGATGTAACTGGCGCATCATTAGGACTCTGTTTGTTTTTTCTGAATTTTATAAATATTATCATTAACAGAATTATAAGTAGTATTAATGCTCCTGAGTTTGTATAGGATATCAATTCAGGGGAAAACATAGTATATAGATTATTTATAGAGATACTGTCCTCCAATTGTCGTAAATTTTCATTGATTTTTATCCAGTTATTTTTAAATGAGGTTTGGGAGAGGTGAATGTTTGGAAAATTTTCTAACGTAGTGGTATTAAAGTAGGTTATATTATTATTGGTTGTGTGTACTAGTGAGATGTTTTTAATAAAATCGGGGATAGTAAAATCGGCATTTGATTCTGTTGGTAGCTTCCAATGTGCAACCGAATAGGTGCAATTTTTAAATAGGTGAGGAGGGGCATTTCTAGACCATGTGGGGTACAGGATTAAAGGTGTTTTTATAAAAGAAGATTGCAAAAATTTTGTTCGTTCTTGTCATCGTTTTAACAGTCGGAGATTGTTGTTATGTACTAGTTTGGATTTTCTTCCAATTCTTATTATTGTGTTTACTTCAGATACAATTTTAGTAACTTCGTAAGGTCCGTCCCATAAGCTTGATAGTTTATTTTGTCTCGTGTGGTTTTTCATTAAAACCATATCACCAACTTTGAATTCTTTTTCCTTAACATTCTTGTCATAATAAACTTTGTTTTTCTTTTTTTTCTCGTGAATAGTGTCTCTCGCAATTTGGTAACCATGTTGGAGTCTGCTTTTTAGTTCGTTGGCGTAATTGTCGTAACTATAGAAAGTTTGTGGTTCCCTACTTATTGAATTTGGAATCCGTGCAGGATAACCATACAACAATTCAAATGGAGTATAATTTGTGCTACTATGTGGAGTAGTGTTATATACAAACATAGCGTATGGAAGCCATGTGTCCCAAGAGAAAGGATCTTTGTCAATGTAATGACGTAAGTATTCCGCAAGTGTCCTGTGACTACGCTCTAATGCGCCGTTGGTTTGGGGGTGGTATGGGGCTGTTTGCAATTTTCTTGTTTTGAGGACTTTGCATACTTCTTTAAACACATTGCTGAGAAAATTTGTTCCTTGATCCGTTAGGATCGAGTCGGGTATCCCAAATCGACAAACCAGCCGTTCAACTAACATTCGTGCTATAGTTGAAGCCTCGGCGTTCTGTACAGGTATTGCTTCGGAGAACTTGGTTAAGTCATCCTGAAATGTCAGAATATATTTGTTATTTTCATAACTGACGGGTAGTGGACCTACTATGTCTAGGGCTATACGCTCGAATGGGGATTTACAGGTGGTGGTAACTTTCATGGGTATTTTGTTGTTACGAGATAATTTATTTTTTTGACATGACTCGCATTTACGTATATGATTTTTGACGTCTTTCGATATAGTTGGCCAGTAGTAATACTGCTTAATTCGTTTAGAGGTTCTTGTTACTCCTTGGTGCCCACCAAATGGTGACTCGTGGTTTTCATGTAGAATTTTTGATATATCTCCTTGTTTTTCTATTAGTATCCTTGTATCAATATGGAGATATGTGTTGAATTTTGCTTGTTTGAAAGCTTCAAGTATTAATGTTTTTAAGTCGTGGCTTGAATTTCCTTTAAATGGGTTTGAATTGTGGGAAGTAGGGAAGTTTCTAGGTGGTCTAGATAGATTTTTAGAATGTTCTAAACGTAACCGACAATCATTCTCGGTATGAAACATTTTATGGCAATAGTTGCACTTAGGGGCTGGTTCGTTCTTAATTTGGGGTCTAAAGTTGGGATAATTCGTGTTTCGGTAACACGTGGAAGAAGTATGACCTGTTTTGTTGCAGGTTTGACAAATAAGAGGGCGATTTTGATTGGATGCCCCAAAGCACGATGCCGCTGTGTGTCCAAGTTTGTTACAATTCTGGCAACGGGATCTTGTGCCAAAATTTCTATATTCACCTTGTTCATTCTCTATCCGAGAAGATTGAGCAATGCCATATTCAATGGCTGCTTTCAGGTCCATTGCGTTAAACGCTTTTATTAGTAATCTCAGGTTTGGGTTTTTAATCCCGTCTTCAAAAGAGCGTAAGGCTGTCTGCTTATTTTCAGCAATAAGGTAAGCCCTTACTGTTTGGTCGTTTGTACTTTGGTGCGTCGCCCTGTCTAATTTATGTAGTAGTTTTGTTAGTCGATCGCCGAAGTCCCTTAGATTTTCCTTTTGGTTTTGTCGAGCTGAAATAAGCTCTGTCTGTGCGCTTGTGCGTGAAATACGTTCTCTGAATTGTCCCTCTAATTCGGCTATTAATTCAGGCCACGTATTTAAAGTTTTGTATTGGGTAAGCTCGAATGCTACCCCTTGTAATCTTGTTTTCACTATGTCTAAAAACAAGGAATGTTGTGTGTCGTCTTTTATGTAAGAAAATAGGATGTTGCCGCAAGCGACAAACTTATTTAATTCATCGGGATTCCCTCCGAACTCGGGGACGATGTTGTTCACGTCATTTAAAGAAATTTTTACTTCCATTTTTGACAGATCAACACTTATGTCGTTTTTGTTAGGACTGTAGTGGTATGGTAAAAGTTCGAATAACTCTACCAAGGACTTTTGTTTACGTGTACGCGGAATGTTGTTGAAAGTCGAAGGAAACGGATATTAATTATTAAAAAAAATTTGTTTCACTTTAAGGAGAAGAAAAAAGTTCCTAAGCGTTGTTCGTAAATAAAAATTCGTTTTCAAAAGTAGGAGTATGTAGGTATATAAAATGTTTAAAAATGATTAAAAAATAAAAAATATAATTTACTTCTTGCTGTTGTTGATACTACTGTTGTTTAAAATTTTTTCACTTGCCAGGCAGGCTTCGCGCCCTAAAGTTGAAAATTACAACCTGGTCTTTTACACTACCTAATGTTTGCCTCCGCGTCCGCTTGGGATTTCGCCAGGTCTTACAGTTATAGGATTTTTATTTTTTTTTTCTTCAATTTTAACACTTTTTCTGGTGTATAGCCCCAGAACGCATCAAGAGAGAGGTCTCTTGTTCTTTCGGTAGCGAGATTTTGAGAGAAAATCCCACCGCTACCACCAAAATGTTATAACGCCTAGGTCACCGTGCTTTCCACAAAGGGAGAAGAGTGACTTGTGCGGATAGAAAAGATGGAAAAGACAGATTTTATTTTATTTACTTATTGGAATCATTGTGGTATTTTGGTCTCCAAGTTGCGTGTATATTATATATATGAAAAGATAAAATAAACAAATTTAGTTTTAAATTATTTTATACTTTATTAAACTAATATCACAACTTAAATTATTATTTATAATCGCTACGCGTTTCGGAAACTATGTTTCCATCTTCAGGCGGATTTTTTATTTGATTTTTACTTGTCATTTATGTTTACATATTTAATTATTATATATTATATAATTTGTGTTTGTCTCTTTTCATCTTGTGTTGAATGTAAGTGCTGTGTCATATAGTGCGTTTGGTTTTAAAGTTAATTTGTCATTTAGTAATTTGTCATGTTCTATTTTTGTTGATTTATAGATTTCGTACTCTTCTAACGTGTCAAGTATTTTCCCTTTTTTGCAAAAATGCATTGGGCTTAAATTGTTGTTGAAGCTCGTGTAATTGTGTTTGTTGTCGATTAAGTGTAAAGCATAGTTTGATTTTGAGTTGGGCCTTGGTAAATGTTCTTTGAATCGTTCGTTAAAAGCTCTTCCTGTCTGTCCTATGTAGTATTTTTCGCAATCATCGCATTTTATTTTGTAAACTCCGGTGGAAGTTTTTATGTCGTTTTCTCTTTTAGGTTGTGTCAATTTTTGAATGTTGTTACTCGTTTTAAATGATACGTTTATGTTATGTTTTTTCAATTCGTTTTGTATATAGTGTGGTAGTATGTTTGTGTATTCCATTGAGATGAATTTAAAATCTTTATTGTTGTTATTTTTCTCGTTGTAGTTGTTGTTGTTGTTTTTGTTTTTTATTTTCTTTTTTCTTTTATTTAAAAGTTTTTCAATGGTATCGTTTTTATATCCGTTTGCTATTGCGATTTGTTTTATTATGTTGAGTTCGTTTATAAAATCTTGTTTGTCCATGGGTATTGTTAATAATCTATTGATGGCAGCATATATTGCATTCATCAATAGATTATTAACAATACCCATGGACAAACAAGATTTTATAAACGAACTCAACATAATAAAACAAATCGCAATAGCAAACGGATATAAAAACGATACCATTGAAAAACTTTTAAATAAAAGAAAAAAGAAAATAAAAAACAAAAACAACAACAACAACTACAACGAGAAAAATAACAACAATAAAGATTTTAAATTCATCTCAATGGAATACACAAACATACTACCACACTATATACAAAACGAATTGAAAAAACATAACATAAACGTATCATTTAAAACGAGTAACAACATTCAAAAATTGACACAACCTAAAAGAGAAAACGACATAAAAACTTCCACCGGAGTTTACAAAATAAAATGCGATGATTGCGAAAAATACTACATAGGACAGACAGGAAGAGCTTTTAACGAACGATTCAAAGAACATTTACCAAGGCCCAACTCAAAATCAAACTATGCTTTACACTTAATCGACAACAAACACAATTACACGAGCTTCAACAACAATTTAAGCCCAATGCATTTTTGCAAAAAAGGGAAAATACTTGACACGTTAGAAGAGTACGAAATCTATAAATCAACAAAAATAGAACATGACAAATTACTAAATGACAAATTAACTTTAAAACCAAACGCACTATATGACACAGCACTTACATTCAACACAAGATGAAAAGAGACAAACACAAATTATATAATATATAATAATTAAATATGTAAACATAAATGACAAGTAAAAATCAAATAAAAAATCCGCCTGAAGATGGAAACATAGTTTCCGAAACGCGTAGCGATTATAAATAATAATTTAAGTTGTGATATTAGTTTAATAAAGTATAAAATAATTTAAAACTAAATTTGTTTATTTTATCTTTTCATATATATTACTTATTGGCCCGCTGTCTTAAGCTAGGCTGCGACCAATAGTTTTTTATTCTTTATTTTATTCTTTTGCTAAATGGCCCGCTGTCTTAAGCTAGGCTGCAACCAAATTAGCTGTTAATTCTATTCTATCGTATGCTATTCTATATTATTTCTGAAATATTCCTGCCCTTTTATACTATTTTCGAAATACTTTCCTATTCCAATAGTTACGCAAATCATCCAAGTACATATATCCACCAACTGATATTTCATAATCGATATTCCAATCGGTAATACTTCCTATATACATATTAGTCCAATTGGAATTACGAAGAATATTTACAAACCAAATTGTAACCCAGTTAATTGTTTTTCACAAATGTGCCGCCGCATCATATTTCACGATACACTTCTCTCATAGCGACACTCGCCCATGCTAAGATGCATTATCAGCATTTTGTTTTGGGATTCCCTCAATGCCAGCAATTAATGCATTGGATTTGTTTACGTAAAATAAAACTACTTCTTCTTATTTTTTAAAAAAAAATATTTTTTCGGAGGTAAGAACCTCTTTATTGAATGTCTTGATAAAAACTGAAAACTATATTACAAAATTATCTTAAAGCTAAGCTAGCCCCAGTGCATAGATCGCTGCTTGTTGTTGCGATGTTCCCACAGGTGGTTTCATTTTGCACCCGCTGGTACGTGATGGAATGCGGGTTTCATCTGGTTGCTGTTGATGACCAGAGATAGCGTCAGCGAAAGATGACTACAAGTGTGGGAATTGTCATAAATGATTCTCCACACATAATTTCGCGTTAACTCCTCCACCCTTTAAAATTGAACGTCCTCGTTCGATCGTATTGGTTTCAGGTGTTGATTAAGGTCTTCTACCCCTAATGTTCGAAGTGTTGGGATAGGGTTACCCGCGCTACTATTTGATGTCTTTGGTCCCATGTTTTCTTCATCTAAGGATACTTTCTCGATGGTGATTTTTTTCTTCCAGGTGGTACATGGTATTATTTTTTTCCTCCAAAGAATAAATAGAAAGACTGTTAGAATTATTGCAAGCAGTAGCAGCATTACCATAGATTTCCTTTCGTTGGCTGTTTTAAGTTCATGGATGTATTTTGTGTTTTTAGCTTCGATCTCCTTAAACATTTCTAGAGAGAGCAATTCTTCGACTTGTGGTTTAACAGCTGATGGTTGTAACACGGCAGGAAGTGGGTTGTGTTCTGTGACCTCTGTTTCTTGAAATGTATATTGTTGGGCTTTAACCGTGACGTTGTGGAACTGGATCAAATATGTTCCATTGAGGAGGACTTCGTTTTCGTCAATGTAAATTTTATCATAATATTGATTCAGTAAAACCAATCCTGGGGTAAGTTCTTCTACGGTGGGAATATGTTGATTGTTGATTTCAATGCACGTATGGGGCTTACTAGATAAAAGATTATTAATACATTTGTCTTGACTTATTTCTATTACATCATTTTGCTTACATATTGCAAATGAATTAAGAGTTTTACATTTTGTTTTTATTCCATATAAATTTGTTTTACATTTTAATATTTCATTAAAATCTGTTTTTACAATTGTTTTTCCCCTTTTAACGGGCTTTATGAGTATTTTATTACATATTTCCTTTTCTGTAGTTAACAAACTTAAAATATATAGTATTGATTTGTTATTTGAGGCTATTTTGACCTCTGAAAATTCTATTGCTTCAATGATATTATTGTAAGGCATATTCTCTTTACTAAATATTTCTTTTATTAAACTTATTTCTAGATTGGATAAAATGTAAGTGTTGGTTATGCCGGCTTTTGCCCATTGCATAGCGTACTCGATATTGGTTAATTCTTCTTTTAATGCTTCTAATTTAAATTTTAATTCTATCGTGTATTCTAGCTTCAATTTCTCATTAGATTTAATTGCTTGTATTACATTGTTAGTTACGTTACTTAATTCGCTTATTCTTGTATTAATTAAATTGTTTATAATTCTTTGCTTATTATTATTAACAAGGACATTGTTAACTTTATCTTTCATGATTTTAAAATCATGACGGTCTGGAGTTCCCGCGATCCATTTCCAGGCAGAGCCCAGAAAATCTAGTGATTTTTTCCTTCTGATCTTGGGAACGAGTCTGTCCAGGTACAGCTGGATCTGTTTAAGGTCGCTGGATAGGATAGGAAGTATGGAATCAGGATGAGGTTTGATTTGTGAGACTAAAATGCCTAATTTGTTAAGCACTTGTTGGTACTCCTCGATATCGATTACATGCACCAATTTGAATGTGCCAGCTTGTAATTTGGCAGTTCCGGTATCGATTGCTATTAACTGAGCATTTGAATAATCGAGCATCTTAACATCGGCGAAGATTGGCGTGATGCAAAGCCTAAAATGGATTTTAATTTTTAATTAGAGATTTGTGGACCACCTTGCCAGATACTGTAGTAATAGTTGAAGTTCTATTTTCGGAAACTACCTCTTTCTTGTATTTCGGGGACAATTTATTACCTATTCGTTTATTTATTTTTACATAGATAACATCTCCTACGGAATAGTTTTTTGGAGGGGTTCTGTTCTTGTTATGGTAGTTTAGGTCTGCGACTTGTTTACTTTTAATTTTTTCAGCATTTTCTCTTCTAAGCATTTCAAGCTGTTCTGGGTTGTTTAATGATTCTTTACCAAAGAAAACGTCTATTGGTTTCTTTTTAATTGTTGAGTGTATGGACCTATTGTATTCATACACTGTCATATCTAACAGTTCAGCAAATGTGCTGTGAAGTTTTTTTGACTTAAGGCAGCGCATTAGCTCGGATAGTGTGGAATGAAATCTTTCCACTTGTCCGTTAGCTGAGCTAGTATAAGGGGAAACCTTGAAAACTTTAATTTTGAAAAGGCTTTCTAGCATGAATGACACAGAGCTAGAGCTTAAAGATTTTTCATTGTCTACTACAATGATTTCCGGGACACCAAATGCGAGTATGAGTTCCCTTAGAGGCTTCTTTACGTCCTCGCTAGCTCTAGACTTTAAAATTTTTGTTAGGGCATATTTTGAAAATTTATCTATTGCTGTTAAAATTATTTTACCATCGGTGAAGTAGAAATCTATATGTAAAATTTGACCTGGAAACTTGGGTATAGGAGTTGGTTGAATTTCGGGCTTACAGGGATGACGGTCGTATTTATTTTCTATGCAAACAGTACATTTTTTTGTGATTCTTCTGATTTTCCCGATCATTCCTGGAAAATAATATTTCTTTAGAATTTGGAATCTGTTTTCTTTTGCGTCTCTATGCGCTCGTTGGTGTGTTTCGATTATGATATTTTCCTGATCTGACTCATTGGTAATATCATCAACTTGTATTTGTGTGAATCTAATTTTGTAGTTGCTAAAATGTGAGGCGTATATAATTTGTATCATACCCATTATAGGTTCTGAAGTTTTAATACAATTTATTATTGAAGGGTTAAGTATTTTTTTGAGGATCTGTTTTAGGTTTTCTTCAGTGAATTCAGGTTCCGTTATGGTATTCCTATGATACGTCGGAAAAATTATTTGGAAGGTCTTAGAAGAAGTTTGACCTAATTGCAGGAAGATTTGGTTCTTGAAAACATTTATTGGTATTTCCACGCTCGGAATAAGGTTATGTGATGAACTTTCGTCGCTATGTACCGTTGTTGTGAGGGAGTTCATTTGGGGAGAACGTGACAATGCATCTGCCACGATGTTCGTTTTTCCTGGCTTGTAATGTAATTCGTGGCTATACTCCTCGAGGATTGCCTTCCATCGCTTCATCTTACTATTGTTATTTTTACTGCTGAGAGCATACGTAAGGGGTTGATGGTCGGTAAAAATTTTTATGTGTGCAGTTCCGTATAGGTAGTTACGCAGGGAATTCAGAGCCCATATAATAGCTAACATTTCCTTTTCATTAGCTGCGTATCCCTCTTCTGTTTGACCGAGTGTACGTGAGATAAATGTGATCGGTCTGCCTTCTTGGGACAGAACGGCACCAAGGGCAAAGTTAGAAGCGTCTGTAGTAAGCTCGAAGGGCTTACTAAAATTTGGATAAGAAAGAACTATGTCTTCGGAAGTGAGGATTTTTTTTATTTTTTCAAATGCGTCAATGGCGACAGGGTCAAGAGAAATTTGTTTTTTTGCTGACTGTGTTTTGGACATACGTCCTTCCTCCCCTCTTAGAAGGGCGGTTAGGGGTTTCGCAAGCTTGGCATAATCCTTGACGAAGCGGCGATAATAGCCTGACAGCCCAAGGAATGATCGAAGGTATTTTAGAGTCTGTGGAAGTGGGAAGTTATTTACTGCTTCCACTTTTGCGGGATTGGTTTTTATACCTTCACATGAGACGATAAATCCCAAAAATTCGACTTGCGGTTTGTAAAATTGGCATTTATCTAATTGCACCTTCATATTAGCTTCATAGAGTGTTCTAAAAATGTCTGTTATGTCTTTAGCATGTTTACTTTCTGTTTTACTAAATATTACTATATCGTCGATATAGACATAGCAAATTTTACCTATGTATTCTCGCAAAATGTCGTCGAGAGCCCTTTGAAAGATGGACGGCGCATTCTTCAATCCGAATGGGAGTCTTGTAAATTCGAATTTGCCGTTATTTATTGAAAAGGCGGTCTTTTCTACGTCAGATTCTTTCAAGAGAATCTGGTGAAAGCCGCTTTTGAGGTCTAGGACGCTAAAGAATTTATTTTCACCTAGTTGTGAAAGGACTTCATTTATATTAGGAATGGGATAGCGATCGGATATAGTAACACTGTTGAGTTTTCTATAATCACCATTCTGTATTGTTTTTTCCTTGTAGAATCCGGTTTCTTCGGTACGATCCATACCGGAGAATTGTATGGGGACCTTGAGCGTCTGATAATTCCATCTTCCAAGAGTTGTTGAATCTGTTTTTCAACTTCAGATTTGAGAGACATGGGAAAGGGATAGTGTTTACTGTAAATGGGTGAGTCAGTTGATGTGCGGATTTCTCCTACAACCTTTGTAGTGTAGGTTAATTTCTCATCAGGCTCACAAAATAGGTTTGAATAATTTTGAACGGCTGAATTCAAAAGTTTCTGTTGTGTTTCCGTCATGTGAGCGGTTTTAATGCCTATATTATTTACTATTGGGGAACTTAATTGCTTAATTTTAACCTTAACGGAGTTTAAAATTGTCATGAAGTTATTTTTTGTATCAATAATGGCGGATAGTTCCTTAAGACTATCGTTTCCAAGAATGCCATGAAATGTTTGTAAAGTGGGTAAAAGGAAGAATTTAAGGCTTATGTTTTGGATATTAAACAAATTAATCAATGTATATTGAGTTATTTCAACATTTCCTGCTATTGACTTGGCAAAAAAAGGATTTTCGTTCTGCATGGGTTTCTGAACAAGAGATGATTGTATGTAATTCTTCGATGATCCAGTATCTATCAAAAATTTGTATATATCGCCACTCTTCAACTTGCACTCGAAATAAGGCAAGGAAGAGTCACTTAGCCTAAAAAATTAATGTCAACATGTTCTAGTTCTTTGGGTTCCACATGTTCTAGTTCTTCGGGTTCCCTTAATTTTTGGGTAATATTTTCAACATAATCGTCGAAGGTCTGTTCCGCTTGATCGTCGCTTAATCTTAAATTTTGGTAGTATTGGTTGAGCTCATCCTCAGATGGATCAATATGGTAATTAGGTTGGTACATTGGCGTTTGGATATTTTGAGTTGTGGGAGCATTTGCTCTCCAAGAAGGTCCGTTAAACCTTTGTCGGTTTTGGTTATGAACATCTCTAGCGTACGCGCTGGTTCTTTGAGTCATAGGCTCCCTTTTAATAGGTGGACTTGATTGGGAAGGTTTAGCATGATTTTGCTGGTAGTTACCTAAGGGACGGTTAGATTGGAATTCTCGATAAGGTTGAGGTGAACGATATGATTGTTGTACCTGCTGAACAGGTGGAGTGAAGTAAGTGCGATGATTCTGATATACTTGTTTAGGAGCGTACCTGCTATAATCTTTTAGCGGAAGCGAATTCTGTGGCCGCGTATGTGTGGCTTGTGGAGTGAAATTTGTTCTTATTGCTCCATGGTTATTTTGAACATATTGAGACCTAAAGTGTTGGTTTTCATATTTCTGACACAAATATAGAGCCGTCGGCAAGTCTGCGGGTTCCTTCATACCTAGGAGATCTGACAAATTGCCCTTTAATCCCCTAATAAACGTATCCAAAGCTTTGTCACGATAGGTTTTAGTCAATAACCTCATTGACTCCGGACAAATGTCCATACATGAAATATTATTAGTTATCAGAATTAAATGTGACGTTACCGTCTGATAGAATTGCTGAATTGATAAATTCCCTTGGACTAGGCCCGACATTTGGTACTCTAGTGTCGAGATATCTCGTTTATCAGCATAGCTCATAGCTAGGCAATTAACAATGCTTTTCCAGTCAAGAGGTGTATTGTTGACCTCTAAGGCTGCATCTGCCTGACTGGTAATCTTATTACGAATAACGTTCAGTATTCCATAATATTTGGTAGTTCCTTTAATGTGTTCATAGAGTTTTAAGACTCTTTCTACACTCTTTTTCCAGGAAGAGAACTCGCAAGCCTCCCCTGAAAAGTTTCGAAGACATCTGACGATGTCAGGAATTTTTTCGAGATCATCTGTATCGTTTTGGTATTGAGGAAGAATTATTTGATCAACTGCAGAGAATCGTGGCGCATTAGGATTTAATACGCTTTCTAATATTTGCTTTCCTTGTTGCTCAAGTACTCGGCTTACCAACGAAGATACGAGAGCATCTAATTCGGGAGTAGATCTTGCTTCTGTCACTGGCGGAGGATCAGTATTAGATGCACTTGAATGAAAAGAGAAATTGTGGTCTTGACCACTAATGGAGGGAGCATGGGTCGTGTGAATGTTGCTCTGAGTTGAGCTAGAAGCCCTATTTGCTCCCGCGTATGCGAGAGAATTCAGTGAAGGAAGCGTTAATTGAGAAGAAGTAGGATTAACAGGAACTGGAAGAACTTGGGATTGCCCCTGAACTTGATTAGGATCCTGTGGATCACCAGCACCTGCTCTTGTTACAACCATTTTAGTGAATAGTTAAGAGTTTAGATGCGATTATTATAATTTTGCTTTAAAAACCGTAAAGCGTAGTTACTCTAGTTTTTACTTTCTTTCTTTTTTCGAAAAAAAAAAAATTTAACTGTAGTTATAATATGTAATTATAATTTATATTTATTTTTCCCCTTTTAATAAGGTTATTTAATTTTTAATAAAGGATTTTCAATAGATTCACATGTAATTATCATTGATTTCTTAATTTTCACAACTTAATTTTTAATTTTCTCTTAATTTTTTTCTTATTATATTTTTCCTTTTAATATTCCAAAAAAAAAATAACTTAAATATTAACTTACATAAAACACCAAACTAACGCGCTGGCCAATGGGATGTATTCCCTTTTACCCATCACGGGTTACTAATGGATCCCTCGTTGACTCCTTGCTTATTAGCTGCACTGTTGACTCCGTGTTTTATTATTTTCACGCTTTTCGCTTTCCTTTTTATATTTTTATTTTCACTGTATTTTGATTGTCTTCTATGTTTATTAGTTACACGCTTTCCTTTTATATTTTTATTTTCACTGTATTTTGATTGTCTACTAGTTACAAGCTTTTCTTTTTTATAGTTTAATTATTTTTACCCGGAACACCGAACTGTTCGATTTTTATTAATATGAGCACGGGGGCTACTTAAGATCACTGGCTCGTTTATAATTTAAAATACGCACGGAAACGGGTCCCTGCTGCTCGGGCGCCAAATAAAACTACTTCTTCTTATTTTTTAAGAAAAATATTTTTTCGGAGGTAAGAACCTCTTTATTGAATGTCTTGATAAAAACTGAAAACTATATTACAAAATTATCTTAAATCTAAGCTAGCCCCAGTGCATAGATCGCTGCTTGTTGTTGCGATGTTCCCACAGGTGGTTTCATTTTGCACCCGCTGGTACGTGATGGAATGCGGGTTTCATCTGGTTGCTGTTGATGACCAGAGATAGCGTCAGCGAAAGATGACTACAAGTGTGGGAATTGTCATAAATGATTCTCCACACATAATTTCACGTTAACTCGTACAATCCGTTGGGCATTGGGTATCCATTACTCATAGCAGTTTATGGGTCTCGGTTTGTGTCGTACTTATGACGAGTGATCGTTTTATGATTACGTAGTGAGGATTCATTTGTGTGTCAATATTTTATGGTTTTATATTGTTGGCGATAAATTGGTTCGAATTATCAGTGGTTGGAGTGTCTTTGGAAGATGCGTGGGAAAAGAATCAGTTGTGTTAGGAGGGTACCAGGTAGTGGGATCACTACAGATATTGAAAAAAAAGAATTAGTAAAGAAATGGTATTATTAATTGCAACAAAAATAAAGAATTAGTTTAATATCCGATGCGACGATCCGAAACAGAGTGTCGTATCGATCGCTCCTCACCCAACTCGAAGATCCAAAAAAAAATTTAACTTGAGCACAAGTGTGCCTGGTTGCGACCGAAGTTTGTTTATTAGGTTGTAAAAGTGTGTTAGGAAAAGAAAAGATGAAATCCGATATTCATAAAATATGGATTGGAAAAAGAGTGCATTGGTCATTGGATTTGGGATTTGAAGTAATTAAGAATGAAATGATGACCTGGGAATTTTAAGTGTGTTGGATTTGGGCAATTACACAATTAAAGGAAATGATGAATATGGGAATTTGAAGTGGTTGAGTTGGGTTTTTGGGATCAATGAACGTTTAGTAGGTTGGAAAAGTAAGGGAGTGCATTGATCGTTGGATATAGAAAATGAAAATGATTAGTATGGGAATTAAAAGTGGTTGTGTTATTGAACTTAAATAGAATGATGGACGGATAGAATAATGAGGGGATAGGGTAATGGACAAAGAAGGTTGTAAAGTGCGTACTTTAAAACAATTGGATCGGTCAAAAGATAATTATTCAATTTTGTATATTATATTTAAATAATCTATCAGACTGCGCACTGGTACGAGATGGAAGAACAATGGATTCTACGTTTTCTTCACTTGACTTAATTCTTACCTTTACTTTGTGATTCGATTCTTCAATTATTCTTCCACATAAACCGTGAATCCTCGCTTTTTTTTTGACAGTATGATCGTCTAACATCTGCACAGCTTATTTTGATATTGAAGTTATTTGCGAACCTTGATCGATGAGTGCTCTTATTAGGACGTACTCTCCATTGCTAGAGTAACTGTTGCTTGTGCTTTGGTAGTCAAAGATGTCTTTTCTGCCTTTAATTCGGCTAGATGCAGCAGTTCATGATGACCATTTATGCATTCTTTGCATTTGACAGCTTGGTTTTGATAAAATTCTCCCCATTTATGGTTCAGACATTTGTTGCAAATCTGATGGTCCCTCGCAAAGCTTCTTCGATTTTCAGCACTGATTTCCATGAATTTTCAGTAATTAGCAGTTGTGTGATTATTAAACTTGCAATAGTTGCACACTTGCTTGTTTTTCACTTTATCGCTTGTCGTTGCTGTATGATGAACCTTTATATTGTAAGGGAAAACGACCGAGTTTAAGCGCACTCGAAAAACAAGATACAACGACAAGGTCCAAGTAAAAAAAGGGAAAAATAATAAATAATTTGTATGTATAGTGTAAATTATATAAATTTTTGTATAAATGAATATATAATAAATATCTAATGGTGTGATGTTTTTGACGATAGATTTTTATAAAAAGTGTTGTGGTTGGTTGTCCCTGTGTGATGTCGTTGATGAAAGGTTTTGATGAAAAGTGTTGTGGTTGACTGTCTTTGCCAGGCAACCTCCACGCCCTATAGTTGCATCTAAGCCTGGTCTTTTTTCAATGCCTACTGTCTGCTCAGTACTTACGCTCTGGAGCTAGCAAGGACTGACAATTGTAGAGATTCTAAACACCTTTTTTTCACTTTTAACAACATTTTTTTTGACGGCAACACTTTTACACTTTTTTTCACTTATCAGCAAAACACTTTTTACCTTTAAATTTTTATTTTCACTTTTCTGATGTTTAGTAGTGTATTTTTTCTTTCTTCTAAATTGATCTTTATGCGGTATTTATGTAGGAAATGTACGAAATAAAAGACTAATTACGCTTTTTCGGTGCAATGCAACATTTACAAGGTTTTTATTTAATTCAAAAAAAAAAACAAGGAGGAAAACATTTACTGTACGATTAAGTACGTGTCGACCAAAGTGGTACCACCTTGACGACGTGAGGTGCTTCTAGTGCATGAACCAGAAGGTCTCCTTTTTGACGCGTTTGGGATTTTTGATTGGTTCTTTTTGTTTTCCCTACGTTCAGGATTTATAGATTCCATTGATTGGAATCTTTTTTCAATAAACTGTAGTAATTCGTATAATCGTTGCGATTCCTTATCTAATTTTTGGAGAATGATATAGGCCACCAATGTTCCCCAACCTTGTGTATCAATACCCAAGTTTTGTATTCCTGATATGCACTACTGTGTTGTGTCTAGAATCTTCTTCAATGAATTAGCTGATTCTGTTGAGCTTGCTGGTTGATTCATTAATTTTTGAATGTATGTTGTAAAGATAAATCTCTTGTTGTCGTATCGCTGTTCTATTAACTTCCAGGCTGTTGTATAATTATCTGCTGTGACTTGTAGATGTTTAATTATGTTACCTGGTTCTTCAGTTAAGTGCGTCTTCAGATATTGCATTTTTTGGATTGAGTTTAATGATTTGTTGTTATGTACCAGAGTCTTGAAGAGATCATGAAACGATGGCCAAGCATCATAACGTCCATTGTAGGTTGGAATGTTGATTCTTTCAAGTTTCACTTCGTTGTGGCTGCTTCCTTGTGGGTCCATTTTATTTGTCTTTTCTTTAGTCTCGATTGCGATTTCTTGGTACATATTTTCTATTTCAGCATATTCGTCCTGCTTGAGGTAATCTGATTCGTCTGGAGAGATAGCGTTTGCTATGATGTCATCGTGAGTTTGCATGATGTCCTTCCAGTACTGTTCCAACGTTTTTAAATATTGCTCGCATGCCAGATTTGACAGTGATTGAGCTAAAACTTCCTTCAGTTTATTGTATAAACGTACAAATAAAGCTATTTTATTTTTCTGCCGTTTATAGCGTTGCTGTTGTGAAGTCAGGTCTTGATTCGTATGTGCAGCCGGGTCTTGGTTATTGATTGCTTGGTAAGCATCTTCAATGAGGTTGAGCATTTCTTCATATCGGTTGTTTATCTCCTCAAAGTAACCTCCTTCTTTGTATTCATGGTTCTCATCTTGGTAGGTTTCGTGTATCATTGTGTCGTTCATAACGAATTTATCCCATTGTTCCTTCAAGGCTTGACGTTGCCTTGCTAGATACTCTGGGGTAATTCGCAATTTCGGTGATTTTTTGAAATTCTTTAAAAGATTTTTAATCACCTCTCCAGTTTCCTTCTGTTTTTGGATTAGTTTTTCCATTTTTTCTGTTTCAATAGATTTATTAAGCTGCTTGAGAATATAGTTTTCTTCTTGCCTTCTTGGCTTATTTGATGATTGGTTGCTGCTACTTGAGGATATAGTTTTCTTCAGATTCGCTTGCCTTCTCGGCTGCTTGATGATATAGTTGGATTAGCTCTGATGACGAGCTTGAAATTCCTCAGATGAACAAAAGAAATCCCAACCAAACTAATTCACAGATCACGTCGGGGTCACCAAAATGTACGATTAAGTACGTGTCGACCAAAGTGGTATCACCTAGACGACGTGAGACACTTCTAGTGCATGAACCAGAAGATCTCCTTTTTGACGCGTTTGGGATTGTTGATTGGTTCTTTTTGATGAGAAATGTTTTATTGACTTTCGACTAATGCAACCCCTTACCTCTGGTGGGGGGAAGTTGCAATAATTTAAGAAACACTCAATATTTGGTGGTTAAACAGAAAGTAATTTTATTCCTTCACATAATCGTCTTAAATACTAAAAAATAGCTTATTAACAAAAATCAATAGAAGTTCAATAATCAACAAATAACTTATTCTACAATTTAACAAAAGTCACTATAATTTTATTGCCTAATTCTATAATATGCAGCGTGTGCACAATGTGTCATTGACTTGATCAAAAAATAAAAACATTATGTGCACACACCGCACAATGTGTAAACAAAAAATTATTAACAAAGAAATATGCACATTCTGCACAATTTATAAGAAATGAATTTTAGGTTTTTATTGTGACTTGAATTGTGACCTACTTAAGGTAGGTAAGTAAGTGTGAAATGTGTATAGATTGTTTTGAAATGTGTATAGTGTTTATGAATTGTGATAGGTCAGTTGTGTAGGAAATTGTGCTGGGTATTAGATTGTTTTGAAATGTGTATAGTTGTGTAGGAAATTGTGCTGGGTATTAACATTTACTTTACATTTACTTCGAGAAACTCCTTTTCAAACCGCAAAAATATAAAATAAAACGATAAGTTTTAAAAAAAAGATTTTAAGAGCATAATGCTCGCTTTATTAATACTTCTTAAGAACTGAATTAACAATATTTAAATATTCCTATTTATAGTGATGATAATGTACGTAGTACATTCTTATCTTATTCTTATCATTCTTCCGGCCTTACCAACAATCAAATTAAGAGACGACTTTAATATTTGAGCGAAATGAAGCATTATTTAATGGACTCTATATAACTGACCATATATGCTGCATTTTATTTTTTAGGTTCCATACAATAAATGGTTCATAATTTAAAGTTCACAGAAATATTAACTTCATAACATGTATGGTTAACTTTATAGAGCTCTTTAAATAATGGTCCATTTCGCTCAAATATTAAAGTCGTCTCTTAATTTGATTGTTGGTACGGACCTTTGTGTCGAATGACTGACTCACTCCTTTTTGCACAGGAATAGAATCCTTATCGAATGTTGATTAGTGTTCGGGAATGTCTTCCGTAAATTCAAGGGGAGTCGAATTGTGATCTGAAAAAAGTCCGGAGAAAATTGGGCACTCTGCCAACACAATTTTAGTTTCTTAAAATATATTTATTTTATTTTCTTAAATCGCGACCGTGGGTTCGCTGTGACCGCCAAGGAAAGACTTCAAAAACCAACTCACTCCTAGCAAACAAGTTGCCTCACCAGCAAGCCACCGATCCATCCAAAAAAGCAGCGTCACCAAAACTCCCACTAGTCCAGGGAGTCAAGTAGCTGGTACCATCTCCCTGTCTTCAAACACACCAGCAAGAATGTGCTGACACCAGCAGCAATAGTCGGGGTCCGTGGGAGCCAAGAACTATATTCCTGATATCGCAGCACTTCAATATTTATCCAAGCTAAATATAGGGCAGCGACGATTGACTGGCGACAGGAGGTATCCAGTGTCGATGAGTAGGTAAGCCGTCGCGTCGTCGCGAGCCGCTTAGCCATACCCATGGTATGCTATGTGTATCTGCTATACACTCGATGACGATACCTCATATGGCTATATGGGGTATGTGTGCTTGTGCACAGAACAGTATCTCTCGTTGCTGTCGTCGACTGGGTGACGATCCATAAGGTATGTGTAAGTGCCTGTGTCATAGAAATGTATCTGTTGGATGGCACAGAAATGAGTCGCAATTCCATGGCAAATTAATGCGACACGTTTTGATGTCCATTTGACTGCGCATAGAGCTAGGCAGTATGGAATGTGCTGTTTGAAGATCGGCGGGTGGTGGATTGAGGGATGTACAAAGTACTGGGGTACATACTGTTGTGTCAGGAATGACCGCGAATGGGTTCTAGGTCATCGGTTGATGACCGAACAATTAGAATATGTTGTTTACATGTTTATGACTAATAACTGCAGATTCTGTGAATATAAGCGGTATATATGTTTATATAAATGATTCATAATATTTACAGATTTTTTAAAAAACTCATAAATAACATTAGTTTTAAAAAAAATCACAAGTATTAAAAATAACAAAAAATATAATTTACATGTTGCTGCTTATGAAAAGCAACTGCCATAATACGACTTTTGATAATATGCGTTCACAAGGAACAGATGTCGCAACCAAATTGAGTCTTTTTAACATATATTTGTACAAAATCGGATAGACGAATTTTCTCTCATTCCAATAAGTTATAAGGTTTTGAATATCTCTGCTAATAAGAGGCTCTTTGATATAGCAATCGAGCTCAACTATACCGACAGCTACTGTGTTTTGTGGAACTGTGCCACTTCGACGCCAATGTCATCTCAAATAGATGGTGGTTTAGCATTGGAAACTGCTGCTGTTAAAACTTTTAAAACTCTTTAACATCCTAATCTTCAGGCTTTAGAGATAGATCGTTCTTTACTATTGCTAGTGTAGCAATAACTGCATTTTTTCATTTATTTTTTTGTAGAATTCCACCTTTTTGGGACATCTTGCTTCAGCTTTAAGACGGCAAATCCATTTGCTTCTGCATTTCAGTAAGCTTATGTAAACCTTGTCAACTTATTTTTAAAAAATTCAACTACGCACTTTATTTCTTAAACTTTTGCTGAAATTTCTTCTAATTCAAGTCCTGCTCGAACAGTTAAATTAGAAAATGTGCGAAGCACCCAATGAATTACCAAACCCCTAGCTCAACCGCCAAAGAATATTTGGAGCATTTTCGCTAACAACAGTTCGCTAAGGAAAGAGCATAATTTTGCAGTAATGTGGAACATATTTTTGCCTCTTTTATGTAAATGTAATGAGCTGTTATAGCTATAAAATTTTGGTCCATGCATTTTTTGTTTTGCTGGCTCAGGTTTTATACACGGCGCCTGAAGCAAGTCTTAGCTGAGCAATAGACTCAGCTTCGATCATCGTCCCCTGTTCCAAGCCCCATGTTCCATGCTTCCTCTAGCATTTCCAAACGGACTTGAAGTTCTTCAATGTCCGCATGCTCTCTGGGTACTGCAATGTGCGGAACGGGTATTTGCGAATAAGTTTTCATGTTCTAAGCGAGGAGACTGGTTGATAGCATATGCAATCGCAGCTTTTAAATCTTGGGCATTGTGTGCCTTCACCAATAACCTGAGGTGAGGGTTTCTCAACCAGTCCTCGAAGGCACGCAATGTCATGGATTTATTCTCTGCAATTAAATAATCTCTTACGGGTTTTTCAGAAACTGAGTTATAAGTAACGGGATCAAAGGCTAGATGTAGGTTAGATAAGCGATCACCGAAATCTTTGACAGACTCCGTGTGAGATTGTTTTGCTGTTGTAAGTTTGTTTTGGGCTAAAGGTCTAGATTTGACTTCTTTGAATTGGGATTCTAGTTCAGTTATAAGATCAGTCCATTTAGGGAAGGTCTTATACTGAATATATTCAAAAGCCGCATCTTGTAATCTTGTTTTAACCACCGACAAGAACAATGAATGTTGCGCTTCATCTGTGATGAAGGAGAAAAGAGTATTCCCACATGAAATAAATCGATCACATTCGTCCGGTTTACCATCGAACATCGGTGTTATTAATGTCGTTAAGACTTATTTTCATTGCCATGATAGGTGAAGAAGGTCTTAGTTCTCCGCTAAAATCGTAATAAAAAAAAGGGTAGGGCTTTGAAAAGCTCTACCATTGGAAGTTGTCGTCTAGTGAGAATTTTGTAGGCACCAAGAATTTACTTTTGAATTTTACCCGTGAAATTTTATTGATGCTATTGATAAGTTTCTTTGATTATAATGAAAATTTTTTTTTTTTTAAATGTGAAAAAATTTTTATGTATATACGTATATGTGTATATATTTTTTTTTTATATGTTTTTTTATATTTGTACCTTAATTATAGATATAGTTTCTATTTCTGCTTCACGCCCTATAGTTGTTTGGTACCCTGGTTCTTTTTTCACTGTCTGCCGTTGGCCAAATTCTTTCGCTCTATAGCTAGCAATGTCTTACAGTTGCAGGTCTTTTAACACACAAAATAGTTTTTTTTTTTTTATTTTATAAGGGATTTTTGAGTGTATCCCACTTTTTTTTCCACTTTCACTTTCTCTGGTGTTTAGCCCCAGAACGCCCCAAGAGTCTGCTGGCTCTTGCAAATAGTAGGGAGATTTTTATTTTGTAAATCCCACCGCTGCCACCACAATGTTACGACCTGCTCACCGTGCTTTCGCCTTCTTCAGCTAGAAGAGTGAGAGACGGACAGAAGGAATTTAAAACAAAGCGATGTATTTTTTGAAGGCCCGCTGTCTTTAGCTTGGCTGCGACCTTTTTAATTTATTATTTTATTTTATTCAGAAGGCCCGCTGTCTTTTGCTTGGCTGTGACCTTTCTGTTTAATTATTCTATTCTATCTGTGACTCTTCAATCCCTTCAACACTCTTTTTATTCTAAAATGTCATTCCAATCCTCATCCCCACCACGCATACACAATTTCTTGCGTAAACTATTAAATTCTATAAAAGAATTCCCATCATCATTTACGTGTCTCGATTGACCAATATTCGCTGAATCGCCCCCAATATAGTGCAATGTGCCTCTGCCCTTATGAATTTGTCATCACGTCAATGATTACGACATAAATCATAAATTGTTTTGCTTGCTTTGGTTGCTATCATACTCATGCACTTCACTGACCCACTTAAGAGGCAGTGGTGTTTGCCCTTGATCGTGGTTTTTGTGTATCGATCGTCGTATTGCATTATACGAGTACGATGCGATAAACGTATCGGGGTAAAGTGAATGTATGGTATTTATTGTAAGGAAAACAATATGACTCGGACATAAACACTGATATTCATGTGACGTCTCGTATACGAAGGCATGGCGTCTGCATTATTGAAATATCAGAAGAACAGAACACGAAAAGAATGACTGGTGTCTTTTATGAATCATGATGTTGTGGATGGAAAAAAGATTATTCTATCAAGCTTAGGCTTTGGAGATCCAGCGACACATAATGAAAAATGTGCCGACGCCAGCCGTTATGATAATCCAACGTGGGAGCGCCATTATGTAGTTTTCTTGTTTTTTTTTGTTCTTCAACTGACTATTTTTATATACCCCCTAACGGCTGTATTTATCTAGCCACTTCGGGCAGATTTGCTGACCGAATCTGTTTTATGACATGTATCACCATCATGTATCATTATCACCAGAAGGTGCCGATCGTCGCTCAGCCAAGTATCTCCTCATGATAGGAGGAATGTGAGACGTTGAATTGTAGGCGAGTCGAATGAACTCGCTCATGATTGTTAGATGGCTTTATGAGTCGTCACCTTCGAGGTTTCGATTGTCCGACGAAAATGTGTCGTTATGTCGATGAAGTTGGCTGGCTTATAAGTCATCACCTTCGAGGTTTCGAATGTCCGACGAAAATGTGTCGGTAAGTCGATGGCCGAACTGAAATTATGACCAAGATGATGCATGTTGCGTCGCAACATGGCCTTATTAGGTTTTAGAACAGAATCGTTCTCCTCAGCCTTTTCATCACCTTTCGATTCCAAATCGTAGCCCGTAGGCACTACCTCGTGAGGGGTACCTTTTTTGATACTTTTTTCAGCTACAGAGTCATCACTCAAACTCATCTCGTTAATTTCTGACATCCCCTTTTTATAGTTCTCCTTACATTTGTGCTTACTGAGGAAGTCGTTTCCCAGTATGCCATATCGTAGGTTAAACTAATTCTTTCCGTTAAAACCTGGAAAGGGTGTTTTAACGAAAAACTCATTTCATTTACTATAATTGAACCTGTTATTTCACCTAGGGTGAAGACTAAACTACCTGAGATCGTGGATAACGAGCAGGATTTTGCTTGTTTCGCGTTTGCTCCCGGTCTGTATTTATACAGGCTGACTTCCGCTCCAGTGTGAAGTATTTTTTGTCGGAAGGCCGGAATTGAATTCGTACAACAGGTTCGTAGAATTCAGGACAAAGCGAAATTGTTAAACATTTTACTTTTAGTGTTGTGGGTCGGTTGTCAACCGACCATCCATCGGGATGAATGACCCATCTCTTTCTCCCGAGCATAATCGTTTTCCGAATTTTGAGGATACAAATCCTCACCAGAACTCCAATTCTTATACCCTTTTCTAGAGGCTGAAGACCGAGACTTTACTGAGGAATATTCCTTCTTTAAAAGTAAATGAAGATCTTCCCACTTCTCTACGGTTTTGAATTGGATGAATTCGAATGCTGGTCCTTCAAGCCTAGTGTAAAGATGGTTGAATAATAACCTGGAATCTGGCAAGATCGCCATGTAAAGATGTGAAGGGTCGGGGTGTCCTACCGAAATACTTTAGAGATCTAGAATCAAATCGCTTAGCAACGAATGCTTCAGCTCGAACCTCTGGCAAAACTGCACTCGAGGTTTTGACCTACAAATCAAAGTATTCAAAGTATTTTCCCTTTTTCCTTTCAGCTCGCAAGCTCCTCAAGAATAAAAAAGAAAAGACCTTCTGTTTTGATGTCTAAGGCGAAGACAAATTTATTTTGAAATGCTGTTCCTATTTATACTTACAAATTGGTTATCGGAATCGATCCATACTTCGATTTTTGACCTCACAAATAATCGATATTAAAATCATCACAATTCGTACGTATGGGCTAAGGGTGAACGACCAGCTATCTTAAGTGGCACAAATCGTTCGGCTACAATGCTTAGTTGACATATTTTGTCAACCTAAACAAATGACCGTTGATCGCACACCATCAACCCATTCACATAATACCATGCACTTTGTATATTTATGCCGTTCGTGCCATTAGGGAAATATGATACTGTTTTTTTCTTGGTTGGTCATCGACAACGAGTCGGATATGTTTATTTCATGTATATCTTTTATTACCCTGGCGTAGAAGGCAAATTAATACATTGCATTGGATTTTGATCGTTATGTTTGGCTTAAGGCAATGCATTTCATATTGTGGGAATTGAGTGTCAAATATCGAAGTATGGTTCTGTATGGAAAAGATAATTAAGTGGTCGCTAGTGCGATCCCTTCACACCACCCTTCCTGGGGAAAAAGGAGAAATCATGACACTTCTTGATTTTTTCTTTTACGCGCCACTTGTACAATGGGGATTTTATTTCATTTGTTCTTATGTATATATGATACTTTATTTCTGTTTTTTTTTTTGTTACATTAAACTGTGAATATATATTTTCTTGAAATTAGTTATCAACATGGAATATGAAAATAGCTATAGCTATGAAAATAGCTACGTCAATTTAAATTGTTTCAAATAGTTACATTTTAAAGATATACTCGTAGCACAGTGTGTACATATATATTTTCATATTAAATAGCTTATCAATAATTTTTAAAGATAATGAATATTTTTATTTTTTTTTTGTTATTTTAAATTGCTTCTCAACATTTACGTTTAGCTTTATACATTCGGGATATTTTGTTTTTATTTTAAATTTAAAAAATGTATATAGTTACGTTTAGCTATATACATTTATACATATATTTAGTTTTTATTTTAAAATGCTTATCAATAGTTTTTAGCTTTATACATTCAGAATATTTAGTTTTTATTTAAATTTCTTATCAATAGTTATGTAAATCGTAAGTCTATGCGCGCCTAATTTTATTTTTTAATTTAAACCTATAACAACAAAACTACAATTGTTGTTATGATTGCATATTTATATATACATGTACTAGTACTACTAAACGCCTCTTTCTTTCCCCTCTTTTTTTTTTGAGATAAATTCTATACAATATTGTTTACAAGTTATGTGTTTTATTTATTTACAGAGTTCATTAAATCAGTGTTAAATATATATAAAACGGTTTTAATCTATTTTTATGAACCGTTATTTTCTTGTTTTCATATTTTATATCGCAGTTCACACCTTTTTGAGACAAAACTTCATATGGACCTATGTAGATTGGATCAAGTTTCTTTCTATTTTCATTTCTAAGTAAAACTAGACTTCCTATTTCAAAATTTGAGCTTTTTGTTCGTTCTTCTAGATCAAATCTGTTCTTCCTTGCTATCTTTTTGCCTATCAGATTTTCTCGAGCATCTTTATGAGCGATTTGTAATTTATGTTTTAAATCAATCACATAATCGTCATAGTTGTACACAGGTTCTACCTGTTTAACTAAATTTGATGGTAGGTTACACTGTTTTCCGAATATTAGCTCGAAAGGTGTATATCCGGTTTCTGAGTGTACTGATGTATTATAACAGAAAACGTAGTAAGGTAGCCATGTGCTCCAATCGGTATGTTTTTCTGAAACGTAACTTCTTAGATATGCTCCTAAAACTTTGTGAGAATTTTCTAAAGCTCCTATACTCTCATGATGGTAGGCTGTAGATTGTAGTTGTTCTATTCTCAATAGCTTACAAATACCCTTGAAAACCTGGTTTATAAATTCAGTTCCCTGATCAGATGCTATTGTATGTGGTGTTCCGTATCTTAGAATAAAACCCTCTACTAAAGCTTTAGCTACGGTGCTTGACTCTTTATTAGGGAGTGGTATAGCTTCGATAAATTTGGTCAACTCATCTTGAATGGTGAGAATATATTTAGATCCGTCTTCCGATTCTTCTAAAGGTCCTACTAGGTCTAAAAAGAGTTTGTCGAAACCTGATTCTGCTGTCGATGTAATAGTCATTGGTTGCTTCTTTGGTTGAATATATTTGTTTCGTTGACAAATTGGACAATGCTTTACAAATGTCGTCACATCGTTTTGCATACCTGTCCAAAAGTATTTTTTCTTTATATTTTGTAACATGCGGTTTATTCCTGCATGTCCGCTGGTTGGAAGTATGTGATAATCATTAAGTATTAGTTTCTTCTTACAAGGATCAGTTATTTCAATATTTTTATCTATAATGTGCACTTTAATATTACTTTCTTTAAATATTTCTCCTAATTTCATTTTTAATTCATTAATATTGCTCTGTTTGCGGCCGCATGCGAGCTTCTTTATTTCATTTTTAGTAATATATACTTTTTTAATACAATTTGATCCGCAGAGTTTCTGCACATCCCTCGACAATATTTTGCCAAATATTGTCGATTGGGTTATAGTGCTGTCCTTGGACTTTTTTAATTTCAATTTTAGTAATATATTTATTTTTTTTTAATACCATTTGATCCGCAGAGTTTCTGCACATCCCTCGACAATATTTTGCCAAATATTGTCGATTGGGTTGTAGTGCTGTCCTTGGACTTTTTTAGGAGTAAACAATTCCCTTCTGGGATATAATCCAAAACCTTGTTTGGACCAATAATTATGCCTGTATCCTTGAAATAAACTAAATATTCCTCGAAGTTGTCAACAATCTTCAACTCTATTACTTTGAGTCCATTTTCATGGCGTTTTAGCAGTTCAGTTATGCGTTGTTCGTCGGTTTTCGCGTTATAAGTGCGTGCTTTTATTTTCTTTACTTTTTTTTTTTTTGTATTTAAATAAATACAATTTAATTTAAGAAAAAGAATTAAGGAATATTAACAATGATAATTACACTGCAAGTTTGTTTTCAAAAATTATTAATACGTTTATATTCGGTCCTTGGTTCTTGTTTTCGTTCTTTTAATTAAGAACATAGACTTTAATTCATGAATACATCAACCCATTCACATAATACCATGCACTTTGTATATTTATGCCGTTCGTGCCATTAGTGAAATATGATACTGTTTTTTCTTGGTTGGTCATCGACAACGAGTCGGATATGTTTATTTCATGTATATCTTTTATTACCCTGGCGTAGAAGGCAAATTAATACATTGCATTGGATTTTGATCGTTATGTTTGGCTTAAGGCAATGCATTTCATATTGTGGGAATTGAGTGTCAAATATCGAAGTATGGTTCTGTATGGAAAAGATAATTAAGTGGTCGCTAGTGCGATCCCTTCACACTAGTTTTCACTATGCTCAGGAACAGTTTCTGCTCATCGGCCTTTACCGATTTAAAGAGTATATCCCCACATGTAAGATATTTCGCGAGATTCTCTGATTTTCAACCGAAAATCGGGACGATATCTATTATGTCTTTTAGATTCATTTTATATTCTGTCATTTTGGTTGTATTAATAAGCGTATGAAGGGTAAATTCTTAAAAAGACTAGCTTTAAATTTTTGATTATGGGTCGTAATTTTGGAAATTTTTTTGGAAAAAACTATTGGTCCAGGTAGAAAAAAATGAAAGTTGTACAAATGAATAAATAAAAAAATATTTTTATGTGTATGTATAATGTATATAAAAAAAAAATTAGCAAGGATCTTATATTACCTCAAAAGTTCGTTTGTGTATATATAGTATATTATATAACTTTTAATTTTGTTGTTGTTGTTATTGTTAGAAATTTATTTTTGTCCACTTGCCAGGCAGGCTTCGCGCCCTACAGTTGATTATTACGTCCTGGTCTTTTGTCACTGCCTAATTTTTGCCTCCAGCGTCCGCTTGGGAGTTCGCTAGGTCTTACGGTTATAGGACTTTTTTTTCACTGCCTAAATTTTTTAGGACTTTTCACTTAATTACACAAAAACTTTCCTTGTGTTTAGCCCCAGGTAACGCCTTAAGAGAAAAAAAAACTCTTGTGTTTGGTAGGGAGTATCCTGAAAATCCCACCGCTGCAACCAATGTTGCAATTCCAACCGTGCTTTCATATTAACGGGAAGAGTGGAATCGGAGAGTTAAGGAAAAATGAAAGATCTGTTTGGGTTTATATTTATTTATTTTTAGACTTTTAACTTGATTTTGTTAAAGATTAAGGCCCGCTGTCTTATTGCTAGACTGCAACCTTATCTTTTGACTATTCTATTAACTCTGCTCTTCTTATTCGGTTTATAAGTTTCTCGTTATCATTCATTTTCTACCACCATCAAAACCAGGCCAACCACCAAGGTCATAATTCTTCGTATATCGTTATACCTAAACCTTTACGCTGGACGTATGGTGACCCACTCAAGTAGTGCTGGGTGTGTCATCATCGATCGCAGTTCGCAGGTTTCGTATTGCATATTGCACTTGACATAATGTATACATGCATTTGTTACATTAGAGTCGTACATATGGCTTGAGTCATTATGACGTACAATAAGCAAGGATGTGTTCTATATGTAACGTTTTCAGCCGTGCTTAAGTATGGATACGGGAAGAGCAGAAACGGAGAGTTGACTCGGGAAATAATAGTCTTGTATTTTGTTTCAATTATATTTCTTTATTATATTTTTTGTTAACAGAGTAAGGCCCGCTGTCTTTGGCAGGGCTCCGACCTTATCGTTTTGCTATCTGGATATCAACTCTAGTCTTCTCCTCATTCGGTTCCATATTTATAATTTTTGTCATCATTCATTTCCTACCATCATCCAAACTCATGAAATGACCCAAATATCCGTGCTTCCTGACGTTTTCAGGGAAGAGTATATACGGGGAGGATTTAGTTATAAAATGAAAGAAAATATTTTAATTTTGGAAATATGTTGAACTTCAATTATTATACTTGGGACTATTCTTGTGTTTGGTGTTGGTGAATGTCGGCTTGAACGTGTTGTCGAGAATGATAGCCGACAATCCTGGTTCCCCGAATCATTCAAGGGCAAATAACCCTCGGGCATTATATGATGAAGATTTACTTGCCTTTGATCAGTATTTTTACCCATGTTAGAATGATAAGTATTTTGAGCAGTGTTTTGTTTGAAAGGATTTTGTGGATTTAATTGAACTGTTTGTAAGTGTGACTTTTTAAGTCTACTCGTACACTCATTTTCAGTATGGTAATTCTTTTAATTTTTTATTTCCTCCCGTTTTGGGATTAATGTTGGGAAGGAGTTTTTCTTATAACAGTTTTGAGCAGTATGACCCGGAATTTGGCATATCTGACAGATAGGTCGGGGAGACAAGCTAGATGGAAAATTTGGTTTATGTCTCTCTATTCGTGCAGCATGATTTTCTGCGAAGTTAATTGAATTTTTTAAATTTGCTTCACCACGAGCTTGCACTATTAACCGCAGATTTTCATTCGAGAGACCATCTTCAAAAGTTTGGAGGGCCAATTTCTCAATTTCTGTGATTATATATTCCCTGACAGATGTGTCATCTGTGCTCGCAAAAGTTGCTGAGCTAAGAGAGGTCAGTAGTTGGCAAATCTTATCGCCGAATTCTTTTACATTTTCCCTGGTTCCTTGTTGTCGTGACAGTAACTCGTTTTGAGCCACTGTACGATTTTTTGTATCTTTGTACTCGTTTTCGAGTTTTTGAACCAGGTCACTCCACGTTTTAAACGAATTGTACTGAATAAGTTCAAAGGCTGGACCTTGTAGTCTCGTTTTAACTATTTCGAGAAACGTGGAGTGTTCCTCCTTTTTGCATGACGAGAACAATATGTTCCCACATGCTATAAATTTATTTAATTCAACTGGGTTACCATTAAAAGTAGGTACGATATTAAATATGTCGTTGATACTGACTTGAAATGACATGATTGTCTCGGATTCTAATTCAGAGAAGGGTAAATTTCTAAAGAGATGGAGTCTCTGTATGTCTCTTCGTGTCTTAACAATTTTGGAGGGAAAAGTTTAAAGAGGGGAGGAAAAATGGGGTTTACCAAAATATATATGTAAATATAGTTTTTTTTTTTTTAATTTCTTACTTTACTTTCTGGTGCTGCTGTTGATATTGTTAGCGTTGATGTTGACTTTAATTTTGTTGTTTTTGTTTTTGTTATAGGACTTTTTTTTTTAAATTCACTTTTTTTCACTTTCTCTGGTGTATAGCCTCAGAACGCCTCAAGAGTCAGCTAGCTCTTGCAAATGGTAGGGAGATTTTTATTTCGTAAATCCCACCGCTGCCACCATGAAATGACCCAAATATCCGTGCTTCCTGACGTTTTCAGGGAAGAGTATATACGGGGAGAATTTAGTTATAAAATGAAAGAAAATATTTTAATTTTGGAAATATGTTGAACAAGTAATGTTCGTATTTGTATTTATTTGTTTTTGTTAATTCTATATCGAAAGGTCCGCTGTCTCAATGCGTTGGCTGCAACCTTCGAGTTTTAATGTCTAGCTAAATTCTGGTTTTTCCTAATCATCCTTTCAACCACTTGATAATGAAATTCGGCATTTCCATATGAAAATGCATTCTTACGCAATCTCATATGAAAAGAGCGTTTTCATCATAATTCCCAACATCCGTTGCCAACACGCATTGACACCAAAATCAATTGCATTATTATTATTGCTTAAGAGTTCAATGGATCATATTTCATTTATACTGGCACAATACAAAACATATCCAATAGATACACTTATCCATTGTAGTGCCAGATACACACAGTCAATATAGTGACCTAGTGTATTGAAGTGCCATATGATGTCCATAGAATCCAAAAACAATGCATGTGCATAATTGTCATTCTTACTTTGCCTTACTTGGAACCTTCGTACCGGCTCATGTGTTACTCATAGCTATAGTCGTAGCTATAGTTATGACACAGAACTGGCGACAATTAATTAATTGCCGTGGTGTTAGGTTTCACCAAGTGGGCTCTCGAAGATGACACATTAATGTGCCGCAGTGTTGTGGATCGGTTGCGCGAATTACAAAGAAAGATGATACCGTACAAGATCGTGTGTGGTATCTGGGAAATGGAACTATAAGGCTGTCAGAGTGGTCGCATGTAGTGGATCACTACACTCACTTACCATCCCTAGAACCATGTCACTTCAGTTCGCCAGAACCAGGCCACACACCAAGGTCATAATTCTTATATATATATATAGATATAGGTTATATCTAAACCTTTGTGCTGATCGTATGGTGACCCACTCAAGTACTTCTAGGTGTGTCATCATCGATCGCAGTTCGCAGGTTTCATATTGCATATTGTACTTGACATACTCGAATGTATTGCAGTTGTTTATTTACATTTCTGCATTTGCATCGCATTGCACTTGACATGCATTCGTTACATTAGAGTAGTACACATGGCTTGAGTCATTATGACGTGCAATAAGCAAGGCATTGTTCTATAATTAGAACGAAGCAAGAATTATGCCTGGTTGGTGTCTGATTTCGTTATTCATTGGTTGGGTGACTGTTTTACGGGAATTGGCTCTGAATAATTGATGTTAAGAATGAATGATGTTAAGAGAATTGGGGTTTGAGAATAGTTGTGGCTCTCGGGTCACAACACTGCATATAATTTTAAAGTCATTGATTCTTCTAGATGCATCTTGTCAAATGTTGTGCTTTTTTTTACTTTATACTTGAGATGCACGGATCTCAAGGGGGGCTTAATCTTTTGTCAGTGTTTTTTTTTTTTTGGTTAAAGTGAAACTCTTTATTTTTTGTTTCTATGTTTAATCATTTTTTATTCATTAATTTTCTTAAATAGTAAAATATACATAGAATTATGTAAGATTTAGAAAAAAAAAACAAATTTTAAGTTTATAAAATGCAAGACATTGAAAGGAACTAGTACAAGAAATAGGAATAATTAATTTTCTCAAATTCAGTAACAATTCAATTTGATTTCCAGTTTAGTAACCAAAACCATAAAAGACGGATCACAATTTATGTTGGCTCGTGGCTAACGTTTTATTTCAAGTAAGAATACATAGATGTACAAAGAGAAAGGATACAAAAAGAATAGAGAGACAATATTCATTAGGTCTGTTCGTATAATATTTAATAGACATGTTCCATTTGCATTCAATAGGCATGTTCAACAGTTTTAAAACACATCATCAAAACAATAGAAAATTAATAAAAGACTGTTTGGCATTGAGCGTTATAACTGCTTACGTATTACCTTTTTTACCAATTTAAATTCACATTCATCTAAAAATATAATTAAAAAAAATGTATACAGAAGTCAAAACCAATCAATTTTGGCTTGTTATTGCAAATCAAAATATTAATATATTCTGATCTATAGATTTCATGTTAATTATGTTTGTATTGTATATATGTATGTAATATAATAAAATTACGATCTATGATAACACGCAATAAGATATAATAATAATAATAAATATGTTAAAACAATTAAAAAAATAAATAAATAACTTAACTGATATTTTGTAATGAATATACAAAAAGAAAAATTATAATATGATAAACAGGTGTGTTTTCACATTATTAAATATAATATTTTTTTTATAAACTTATATCAAAAGAGAATTACATCAATCTTTTAAATTAATGAAATAAATCAACGAATATTTTATTTAATATGTATTTTTAAATGGGTTTCTTAAAGTCATTTTTTAGTTCTTAAATAAAGATAAACAAAATATTAAAGAAATATATATAACCGGTTCTTTTATTTGGTGAACATAATTTAAAGTTATTTTTATGCAGGTGAGTACTATTTATACTTTTACAGAAAATATTTATAATTTTTTTAGGAGAGGATATAGACCACAATAACTTTTTTTAGAAATAAAATAAAAATGACTCTATGTAGAGCATACCTTTCCCAAGGGATGACGTTTCTTAGTTTTTAAAAAAATATTATATTAAACTTTTTTATCTACGAAATTAAAAAAAAAATATTAAAAATTTGTACCCTTATAACTTTGAATCAACGAATCGTAGGTAGAAAAACAGTACATGAGCAAATTAGAATTTTCAAACTCTAGAGGCGATGTTTTTTCATTTTTTTAATTTCATGTTCTTAAGTCATTTGTTGCTTATTTACAATAGTAGTGTAGAAATTACTATTACCTTAATTAAACTCCAAGGCAATTTCTCTTTGTCTATACCCAGGAAGTCTATGATACCTACCACTAAAATTAGTTATGTAATGTCTGCTCGGTTGGAACCCAATGGTTATATAATATCACCATGAAAAATGAAAAATTAATGTGAGACAAGTTCATCCATTTTAAGTCGAATAATTTTTTCGGAAGATTTGTGAATTAATGGAAGGCTGAGAACGAGGTACTTCTTCCCTGCAACGTAAATGGCAATCACTGGGTCTTAGTCTACGTAAATCAGCAAGAATAGTTGATTTGCTTGTTCGAATGAGGGTCAAAGAAGATTCAACGAAAAGAGAACAAAAGGAGTAAGGTCATTACGAACAGATTTTACAGGTGGGTAAGTCATCTAAGACATGCTTGAAACTAACATAATAAATCTGTGGCAACAAGGAAAAACGACTTAATATCGATCTATTATCTACATTTTTTTAAGGAATAAAGAACATTATACTCTATATTCTTCAAGGTGGACAGGACAGAAAGTTAAAATATTGCAATAACAGATATACAAATATTACAAATAACCAAGATCTAAACTATTTTTGAAAAATAATGTTTATCGTTAACTTTTAAAAGATTTTTAAAGAAATACGGATACCAAAAATAAACCAACAAATGAAAGATATTTTTATTTGTTAAAGTTGTCTGATGAAGGGAGTAATCACATAATTTCTGTCCAACATTTTGGTGTTCAAAATGTTCCTATATCTTTGATACTTATCGAGATATCCTATCCTAAATTAAAACATTAATTTGGATGCAGCGATCTTCAGCTTCATTTACAGCCCTATTATAGCTATGTATCAGCTATCAACTAGATACTTGATACATATCAACAAATTGAATGAGTTGGTATTATGACTATTAACTATCAACATTTTTTATCGACTGTGAATTTTATTAGATTGTATCATTACTGTGAATGATTTTTTTGAATGACATGGTATTACGGATATCAACAAAATAGATACACATCAATTTTCTTATCAACCATAAATTCTTGATTGAAACGTAAACATACAAATTTATTCGGGATTTTTAAAAGCAAATAAAGTTAAAAAGAATGTTGACTTCGATAGAATTATTTTTTGAAGAGTTATGATGAATATTTTATAAGAACAACTTACATTTTCGCACAAAGAATTTACCTTTTCCTGGATGACAAAAAACAAATAAATATTTCAAACGCGAAGCGTAAAACAAAAAAATAAACAAAGCTCACTCACAATGAACTTTTTGATAAGAAGATATTCAAAATCAGTCTAAAATTATTAGTTGATACCCATATTACCAAATTATGAAATAATTGATAGAAATTATCGATTATCAAATTGATACTCATAAAAGGGCTGTTAGTAATGAAAGTACAGAAAAATATTGAATAGTTAACAAGTAACCTTTTATATCTATCGTACTCAAACAAAATTACAACAACAAAACTTTCACCGAAAGAAAAAATTAAATTAAAAAAGGTTTAAAAAGAAATAAGTTTAGAAAAGTATATTATACCCTAACCTTGTTTTAAAATTTCTAAATACCGAAAACCTAAAGCATACCAATACTAAAATACTTTTACACCCTCCAAAAGTTTGATTGATGTTAGTGATGAAGGTATGGTGACCCACCAAATTATTATTTATTTATTTTCTTTGTTAGAGAGTAGAGAGAGAACGTACAAATGTTAACATACTGTTACCATTACGTCACATGACTTAGTAGTTACGGAGCACTTACTTCGGAGTTCGGACTTAGGCCACGTTGAAAAAAATTCTTATTTATAAAATATTTTCTTAGCCGTTTTAGCTACGCCTTCGTTATGTCAAATATATTATCAAAAAAATAACCAATCTAAAGCTCTGGTTATTATAAGCTTATTTCCATTATTATTCAATACCGTATAGCTGTCATCACTTCCAAAATCATTTGTGATTTGATCTCCTCTCTTTATCATGGCTAAAGCCTAGTACGCAGATCGAGACAAGATAAATTTTATCTCTACAATTTTAATCTCTACAAAACATTTCCAAATCTCGCGCAAAAGTTTGAATTTGAAGAGATAAAATTATATTTAATCAGCCTTATTTACTAACTTGTTTTAACGACGGAGTAAAGTTACTTCGACTTTACAACGGCTCTAAACCTGAAAACCTTATTTATAATGAAAATGCACGAGGAATAGCGGTGGAATAAGCTAAAACTGGTTCATAGGAGGTTTAAGGCCGTTTTAGAATCTAAATGTCATTTTGAGATGACATCTTGTGAAATTTACAAAAAGGAGTGTAAGCAATTTTTTTTTCGTTTCTAACTAAGACAAAAAGGATAGATATTTTGCATAAATTATTTATATTTTCCAAACGCTCTAACAGTTGTACGGTATTGGGAATGCAATGTGGTTTGGTTGATTATTCATTTATTGGATTTGAACTTTATACAATCCAATTTCCAATATGCATACAATGATAATAAAATGAATAATAATGGAAATCAGCTGGCGTTTGATTTTGGTGTATAATAACCAGAGTTTTAGATTTGTCATTTTTTTCCCAGTATATTCCCTGTATATTTGACATAAAAAAGCCGTAGCTAATACGGCTAAGAAAATATATATTAAATAAGGATTTGTTTGACGTGGCGTAAACTCGAAGTAAGTGCTTCGGCTCGGTTTAACTACTCCGAGGTTGAACCCAGTATTAGTGAAAAATAATAAATAAGGCTGAATGTGTTTTGTAGTATTTCTCTGGAACGGGTAGTCTTACAAAAGTCATTCATACCTTTTTGGAATCTCCTCTTGGTGCTTTCAAGAGAAGAATCAGCACATTTTACATAAAACCAGTTTTGACAAAAATCACTTTCGGAAATACGGTGGCTGTCAAAATTTGTCCCGCAAAATAATGCTTGTATCATTCTTTTGTATCATACAGCAATGCACAAAGTATGAATTTTACGGGCGAACTGCGTACTGGTTGGAAAAAAAATCCAAGATAAAATTTGTCCCAGGACAAATATTGTATGGGAGACAAAATTTTTCCCGATCTGCGTACTAGGCTTTAATGTCGAGATTCTCGCCACAAAAACTGCATTGAACGAGTTCATCAGCAATTAACTTGGTGCACTTAGAACGATTTGAAGACATTAGTTTTGTTCAGTAACGCTGTTCCGAACAGTTTGGAACAGAAAAGTACAACTTTTTGTTGTTCAATGAGAAATTTTCTGTTCTAAACTGTTCTGATTTGCTGTTCAATGAGTCTGTCTGGAACAGTTTGGAACAGCTTAGAACAAGATTTCTTGCCCTCGCTTTTTAGTTAGAGAAAGATAAAACTACGACTGACGGTTCTAACTTGTCTGACATTTCTCATGGAAAGTGTTCTATTCTGTTATACTCTGAACTTTTATTCAGTGAAAAAAACTATTATAAATAAGCAAATAAGCCCTCGCTTTTTAGTTAGAGAAAGATAAAACTACGACTGACGGTTCTAACTTGTCTGTCATTTCTCATGGAAACTGTTCTGTTCTGTTCTACTCTGAACTTTTATTCAGTGAAAAAAACTATTATAAATAAGCAAATTGGCGACAGGTAACAAAAGGCAACCGTCACAATCAAGATAGTGGACGACACTGAATATCTTTTCGAAAATGCGTGGGTTTGGTATTAACGAAACCCTTATTCTTTGGATTAGAAATAACCTTATATTATACCTGTTGTAAGAGTAAAGTGATCACTAAATTAATTGATTGTCGTTTTGATAATCGCTCTCTCTATATTTCTTTATTGATATGATGGAGACAGCTATAGTCAAAATGACAATCAAAAATTGATAATCAACTTAGACGATTCCACCCCTGGTGTTCCCCAGGGCTTCGATTTGTCTCCGACTGTCTTCCTCATTTCTATAAATGATCTCTTGTCTGAAACTTCTAATCCACTTCATTGTTTTGCCTACGACTCAACTCTCAGCTTCTCATACTCGTTCTGAAATCCATATCCTTCTGAAGTGAAATCGCAACACTAAGGTTGCGCGTACAGTAGTGCGACAAAGCGATGCGATACGAGAAGCGATGCGACAAGCGATCCGAGATGCGAGATAGTGCGCACTGTAGAAGCGATATTTTCTGCATTTATGTTGTCAACCCTGTATAATTATTTCCACCAAAATTGTAAAAAGTTGCAACACACAACACACAAGCACTGAAATAACAAAATTTTACTCTTGATTTTTTTTTTGAAACCTCAAAACAAACAATATGAGCCTTCTCGCACGAACTCGCTTGAAAAAGTGGTCAGAACAGTTTATGTGCGATAGGCATGCGATAAACTCGCAACACTCGCATCAAATATCGCTCCACTGTGCGCACGTGTATAAGAATCAATGTAAATATTTTTCTCGCATCGCATCGCTTTGTCGCACTACTGTACGCGCAACCTAACGTATGATAAGCTCAAAAAGCGGCTAAATTCTTAGGATTTCTCTATTGGTGTAGGAAATTTGTGTCCCCCTCTGATCTGACTACAATTAATAAGAAGTTTATACGTCCAAACTTCTCTTCATTTATTAGATAGAATCCAGAACAGAGCGTTAATACTGATAGGCAAATGAACTAATATGGAAGAATTACTATCCCTTTAAGACCTTCTGAATGTTTCATGTCTTTCCTTGTTATAACAATTCGTTCACAAGAACTGCATTCGTTCCCTCAATCAATTCACTCGTGATACCCGTTTCGCTAAATATGCACCCTCGAGCCTAATTTTTGTCGTACCGTCAATAATAGATTCGTTTCTTAGTCGCAGGGTTTTCCCTTGCCATTTCAATTTGCAATCATTCAAGACCAATGTTCATCGACACCTTTTTTCTATCTTCCCCTAATTTTCCCAACGCTAAAATTGTCTCAATAATCCTAATAATCCAAAAATTAGTTTTAACTCTGGAGGATAGAGAGTAATTTGGTTTTTCGAATTGTCTGAGAGATTGTAAATTACAGAAAGAATTTCAAATTAACAACCAGAGTAATACACTGGCTCACACACTAACACAAAACTGAAAAGAAGCACTCACTCACACGCTAACACAAATTTGAAAAGAAGCGAGAACGAAGAACTTGGAACCTACAACCAGATTAATGCCGACGAGAGTAGAAGCAAAAAATAAAGTTGTTGCCGATCAATTTACCTAAGTTGTATTTTTTTAATAAATTGTCAACAAATTGAATTAAGCGTAGGTGTTTTAATTATGTCAATGAACAGATTTAAGACTATTCGTTTTGGCAACTTAGTAGAATGAAATTACCTACAAAATGGTGTTATAAGTGTATAACATAGGAAATACATGAAAAAGATAGATACGGGGTATAACACTGCTACCACTCTGATTCGTATCGTTTTATTTTCATTTGATGATCCTTTTCGATCACTGAGTTTAATAATTTACGGTTAACATCGGAAAAGGTAAATTAATCAGAGTATTGCAAAGTTAAGCCTAGTACGCAGATCGGGAAAAATTTTGTCTCCCATACATTTTTTTCCTGGGACAAATTTTCTCTCGGATATTTTTCCGAGCAGTACGCAATTCGCGCGCAAAATTCATACTATTGTGAATTGCTCTACAAAATGTCTCCACTAAATTTTGCGAGGAAAAAGAATGATACAAGCATTATTTTGCGGGACAAATTTTGACAGCCAAAAATGATTTTTGCCAAAACTGGTTTTATGTAAAAAGTGCTGATGCTTCTCTTGAAAGCATCGAGAGGAGATTCCAAAATGGTATGAACGATTTTTGTAAGACAACCCGTTTCAGAGATAAACAACAAAACACATTAAATTATTTTTTAATTCTCCAACTTCAAACTTTTGCGCGAGATTTGGAAAAGTTTTGTAGAGATTAAAATTGTAGAGATAAAATTTGTCTTGTCTCGATCTGCGTACTAGGCTTAAGCCTAGTACGCAGATCGGGAAAAATTTTGTCTCCCATACATTTTTTTTCCTGGGACAAAGTTTGTCTCGGATATTTTTCCGAGCAGTACGCAGTTCGCGCGCAAAATTCATACTATTGTGAATTGCTCTACAAAATGTCTCCACTAAATTTTGCCAGGAAAAAGAATGATACGAGCATTATTTCGCGAGACAAATTTTGACAGCCAAAAGTGATTTTTGCCAAAACTGGTTTTATTTATATGAAGGTTTTTATAATACAAACTCTATATACTACTGAAATACATCAGCCAAGTAGAAGACTTAGCACTATTATTGGATGAACTGAACTTAACAAAAATTGCGTATTGACAAGGTCCTCACAAGTCAACTGATGAGTCCATGTGAGATCACCCGGACGAAACGCCAATTTTTGTGGACTAAAGGCCAAAAAAGCTAATTTGAATCAATAATTCAACAAGTCCAATAATAGTGCTAAGTCTTCTACTTGGCTGATGTATTTCAGTAGTATATAGAGTTTGTATTATAAAAACCTTCATATAAATATTCAATGCCAGGCCACGGGCAAAAAAAAAAAAAAAATTCCAACATTAATGATTACAATCCTAATCTTTGTTGGATATAGTTCACATTGGATTTTTGTCAAAAAATTCATGTAAGATGAACTGAACTTAACAAAAATTGCGTATTGACAAGGTCCTCACAAGTCAACTGATGAGTCCATGTGAGATCACCCGGACGAAACGCCAATTTTTGTGGACTAAAGGCCAAAAAAGCTAATTTGAATCAATAATTCAACAAGTCCAATAATAGTGCTAAGTCTTCTACTTGGCTGATGTATTTCAGTAGTATATAGAGTTTGTATTATAAAAACCTTCATATAAATATTCAATGCCAGGCCACGGGCAAAAAAAAAAAAAAATTCCAACATTAATGATTACAATCCTAATCTTTGTTGGATATAGTTCACATTGGATTTTTGTCAAAAAATTCATGTAAGATGAACTGAACTTAACAAAAATTGCGTATTGACGAGGTCCTCACAAGTCAACTGATGAGTCCATGTGAGATCACCCGGACGAAACGCCAATTTTTGTGGACTAAAGGCCAAAAAAGCTAATTTGAATCAATAATTCAACAAGTCCAATAATAGTGCTAAGTCTTCTACTTGGCTGATGTATTTCAGTAGTATATAGAGTTTGTATTATAAAAACCTTCATATAAATATTCAATGCCAGGCCACGGGCAAAAAAAAAAAATTCCAACATTAATGATTACAATCCTAATCTTTGTTGGATATAGTTCACATTGGATTTTTGTCAAAAAATTCATGTAAGATGAACTGAACTTAACAAAAATTGCGTATTGACAAGGTCCTCACAAGTCAACTGATGAGTCCATGTGAGATCACCCGGACGAAACGCCAATTTTTGTGGACTAAAGGCCAAAAAAGCTAATTTGAATCAATAATTCAACAAGTCCAATAATAGTGCTAAGTCTTCTACTTGGCTGATGTATTTCAGTAGTATATAGAGTTTGTATTATAAAAACCTTCATATAAATATTCAATGCCAGGCCACGGGCAAAAAAAAAAAAAAATTCCAACATTAATGATTACAATCCTAATCTTTGTTGGATATAGTTCACATTGGATTTTTGTCAAAAAATTCATGTAAGATGAACTGAACTTAACAAAAATTGCGTATTGACAAGGTCCTCACAAGTCAACTGATGAGTCCATGTGAGATCACCCGGACGAAACGCCAATTTTTGTGGACTAAAGGCCAAAAAAGCTAATTTAAAACTGGTTTTATGTAAAAAGTGCTGATGCTTCTCTTTGTAGAGATTAAAATTGTAGAGATAAAATTTGTCTTGTCTCGATCTGCGTACTAGGCTTTAATAAGGAGATTAACTTTGACAGCATCTATCAAAATGCTAATGTTGTTTCAATTTTTCTTATAAAGTAGAAGCGAGAGAAAGAAAGTTAGGTCAGTTTAGGTCAGTTCGAAGTTCGACCGATCGATCCTATGAAGATTTAGTAGAGATTTATTTCTAATCTACTAGATTTACGAAATAAATTTGTATGGTAAATCTTCGAGATTTGAAGAAGATTTATAGTAAATTCACTTAAATCCCGGATTTACTCTTGGTGAAAACGTAGTATAAGACAACCCGTTCCAGAGATACACTAAAAAACACATTAAATTCGATTTCATCTCTCCAACTTCAAATTTTTGCGCGAGATTTGGAAAGGTTTTGTAGAGATTAAAATTGTAGAGATAAAATTTGTCTTGTCTCGATCTGCGTACTAGGCTTTAACAAAGAATAACCACAAAATCAGCTGTTTTTTGACATATTACCTTTTGAACTCCTGTCAAAGGAAATAGTTGAAAGTAACTTTCCTACACTTCAAATTTGAGTTAAGGAACAAACTTATGAGATGAGCTTCAACATTCAACAAGCACAAGTTGTTATAAAAGGAAGGAAGGCAGATGATTTAGAGTATTTGCTAAAGCCAGGAACGCAGTTCAAGATAAAATAAGTTTTAGCTCTACAATTCTTATCTAATTTTTTAAGTTGGAGAAATAAATTGAAATTTAAATCTGAGTGATAACAGCTAATTTATTCATTTAATTTCCGCCATCGTTATTGTTGATAAATTTTCCATACAAATTCTGAAAATGGAATGTGCGCAAATTAATTCGAAGAATTAATAATTGTGTGTGCTTCTTCTTCTCAAACAATCTTTGTTCGATGTATTCAACTATGCAATCCGGTTTAAAATTTGCAAACAAAAAAAAAAAAACAGAAAAACTTATTAATTCGCTTCACAGATTCCCAAATGTCAAAGTTTATCTGTGAGTGAAAGAATGTGCTCAACATTATATCCACGCGCTAAAGTAAGTGGAGACTTTTTGATAAGGTAGTAGATTACAATTTGAGTTTTGCGCGTGAAATCCGTTCTGTTCAGCTAAAAATCCTTGCTAAAATTAGTCTCGGGCTGATATTTGTATGGAAGATAAATCGTGCCAAATTTTTTTCTCCCGCATTTTTCTCCAAACATCAGCTAAAATCTTTCACCCATATTAATAAAAAACACTTATTCCTTCTATAGTCCACTGTCTTACTAAACCATAGAATAGGAGTTTAGTCCTGGCTTAAATATTTATATTAATAAAAACAAAATGTTCCCGGAATAGTAAAATGACGTTTACCAAAAATCCTTTTAAGAAAATCTTCTACAAAAGTAAGCAATCTCTTTTTTTATATTCTGTGGCTACCTAAATTGATTGTCAATCGCTTGTGTCTGACTGTGGACATTTCTATTTCTTATTCCTTCGCTAAACCACCTACTTCGGTGGTTTAACTTAATCATAATTAGTAAACGTCACTTAACAGAAAATTTGTTTTATTAATGAAATTTCGCACTTAGTCCAGGACTTAACGATAAACCTCCACTAAACCATCTTTATTAATATGGGTGTTTGAGTATATATAATATGGAGGGCTCGTTTCTATTCCAAATGCGTGACTATCATAGGGGGCGCTACTCAAATTTGTGTAAGACAAAGTTATTGCCGATTGCTTCATATCACATGTGACGGAGAACTATATGTGAGGAGAAGGTAAGCACAAATCGGAGGATACGGCTGTATCCTTAACTTACAGGAAGTGAGACAGCGACCCCTATCACAACTTCAAGTACTACAATGCATTAGGGATAGGAACGAGCCCTCCATATTATATATACTCAAAGGCTAAAATTCAAGCTAAATTTTGACATAAGAACCTTTTGGAGAATATGTCACAGAAAATAGCTGTTCTCTTAATGATTTTTTTTTCAAAGATCTAAGAGAATTTGTTGATTTCGATTTTGTAACATTTATGAGTGGGAATGAATGAGAATTATGAGTGATTTTTGCTGTTCTAAGACTCTCTTAAGACTTCCCTTAGCAAAAATTCTTCTAAATATTATTCCATTTCAAAATGAAATTGAAATTTAGCTCGAGAATAAATGTTCCAAAATATGTACAGTTCGAGGAAGGAGGTTTTGAGTGCTTTTAAAATGTTTGAAAACAGTTCGAGCCTTTAGGAAAGCTGAAGAGTAGATACCTATGCTAATTGGTTTTGAAAGTCTGAATTCCTTAATAGAAACGAAATATTCAGTTTCGGACAAAAGATCACTCATGAATATGAGAGAGAATGTTAGAGACAAAATGAAGTAGTTTCCAACCCAACGAAGACGAGATTCCATCATATCAATAATTTATATCAATAATTTATCAGCGTTTCCATGATTTTTGCAAGAAGGGGCGTAAGTTAAATTGAACAATAGTTAAAAGAGAAAGAAATGTTCGCTTTTTTAGGCACGAGCTGGACAGAGTAGGGCAGATGGAAAAGCTAACGTAATGGTTTTCACAGTGTTAAAGAACACCTCTTCACAACAATGAGATGAATATTAGCCGGGCCAGCGGATTTGTGTATATCCAGATCTTTCAATACTCTTGCGACTGTATGAGTCCGAAAGAACATTTTTTGTCAAATAAAATCGGGTGATTTCTCAATTGCAGGATGAGTCATGACACTTGACTGGTAGCGTCGATCTAACAGCATATTGCGTACAAGCTAATTCGGTTTTTCTAGTGAGCTGACGTAATGAGTGTCATTGAAGACGACTGTCGAATAATAAAACAATTTTACGAACGTGGTTAGTAACAAAATGAATTAAGTATTTTCTATCTGCCTATTAAAGTGCATTATTTTATGTTGTATTATCCCGATATACACAAAATAGGGGTATTCACGAGCTAATGCAACAGGTCTAGTATCATTGTAAAAATGCAGAAGTGTAAAATCTTACAACACTACACAACAAAATACTCGTACCCGAAACCTATTGCAACAGTAAAATACAACGTTGTAAAATTTGCAGTCGCGATTTTGATAGCTCAGCAAGAGCCACTAGCTTTTAAAATGTAAAAGTCTTTGGAAGCCGAAAGAAATATCTTATTGTTCTTTTAATTTTTATTAAATTAAATGGACCTAAAAGAGAAAAAAAGCGCCGTCGCACCGGAGGGAAAACCCATTTTCTGAAAATAAGATAAACATGCATCTATGTATGTAGCTTTTTTATGATTTTCGGCCTGAATTTCATTAGATACCTTCGATCCACATAATTTTATCTGCAGCATCTTCTATTAAAAATTCTGTAAAATATCACATTTCTGTTTTTTTTTTTTGCATCTTTAGGCTAGTCGCGCACTAGCAACTGTGATCGAAATCAAATAGTTTAATCACCAGTTGAAAGAGAACCGCGCACTGGCAACTACTCACGGTCGCACTCTTTTCTCTCTTGCACTTATAAAAAACAGCTCAACTGTTGCGAGGCAATCGTTTAGTTTGTGTCAAAACACAAACTTTTTAGTTTCGAGAATCGAGTTGCTCTAAGTGCGCGGTGTCCCATATAAGCCCATATGTTTCATTTTAGCAACCAAACAGTTGCGAAACTAAAAATTGAATGTGCGCGCCTGGCCTTAACAAACTTGAACAAACTTCAATTCTTATAAAAATTAAATTTTCAAAACAAAAAACAATGAATGAATGAATGAAAATTTTTTTGAGTCTTTAGGTGTCTTGTTTCATCTTATTCTATCTTTAACAAAAATACAAAAGTGGCTGTAACGTATGGCCTTCTTTAACAATCTTACTAATTTAGAGTTAAGCCTCGTGGCATGTCAATTTTTATATAATAATATAGTTTTGTTCTGCTCGTGCTCATGGGCGAGCGTTATACATTTGCGTGAAATGAAAGTTTCGTTGACTATATACATATTTACAATTTTATAAAATAATACTAACTTAAAAACTAAAGAACTAAAAACTAAAAAAAAAACAGCGCAGTGCGCTACTATATCTTTTCTATTTTTACATAAAATGTAGATATTTCTTGTCTTTTTTGAAAATGAGAGCGAGAACGCTCTTTCTTTGAATATACAATTAGTTCACTAGAGGAGTGATAGGGTGAAAAAGATAGTCAGATATGAGCGATAGCTCTATACTGCTTACATGTATAAATTTAGAATGAGTGAAAAGATTATACGATTACACTAATATCACATGACAGAGATAATAAGTTGAGAACGATGGCTCTTTACTTATAGATATATAATATAAACATACGATTAGGACGTAAGAAAGGAAATATATAAAATATTAGGAGTGGTTTTAACACTGAAATTAATTCCGTTACTTGCTGCATTTGGTGGTAATTTTGTAAGCCCCAGTTGTTGGCTAGCGCAGTGAGAATCTTCAGTTCCAGACCCAGGATTGAGATTTGGTTGTTGTTCGGCGGACTATTGCCCGCAGAACTGCAGTTGCGGATTTTTATTTTTGTGCAGGTTCGCTTCCTGCTGGGAGTGAGCCATGTGTCGGCGTCGTCGATTTTTGTGTTGTGTATTACACTGTTGCTTAATGCAGGGAGTTAGTGGGCTGCATCAAGCCTCCTTTTTCTGTTGTCCACTTGTTAGGCTTATGCCTCATTTTGAGGTTCTACTTTTTGTTATCTCGCTGGGGAGAACTTATGGGCACTTTGGGTTAAAAAGTGATCCCGTTCTTTCGTTGTAATCACAGCACCATCCGGCGTTGAGTTTAATTTAGGATGTTTAGGAAGTTCGCTTTTAGTATTCGCGAATAAAATTTAGTCAAAAAAGACATTAAAAACGGAAAAAAATTAATTTAAACCGTAACACGTTTTTACTTGGTTATGTTAATTTTATTTTTTAAAGAGAGCAGACGCAGAAACACGTATGCACTCTCGGAGACTCCAACCCAACCCGCCAAAAAAAAACAAATGCCAAACTCATTTTGACATTTACTTTAGTATTGCAAATAGGTGAGAAAAAGTGCGTTCACGGTCTACTAAAAAATAATGAAATTTCGCATTTTTACTAGGCTCGTTGCACCAAATCGGGAATACCCCTAATGCTTTTTTTACCAGTTAAAAGACAAGCAACTTCGGAAGTAAGTAGTCCGACAGACAGCTGCATTTTTGTAAAAGTAAAATCAATTATTGAAATTTTTTATTTGTGGGTCGCTCACGTTTATAAAATTTGTTTTTTTTTTTTGCCGTGGGGTGTGCGCTTAAGCGAAATTGAAAAAAAAAACATAAACGAAATGTAATATTTCAAAACTTTCAAGCAAGTGTTCGTCAAATTACTAAACTGCTTACTTGCTCGTGTAGCCGCAGGGTGAAATGTTTTACTACGTTTATATGAGCTTGAAGCTCGCTTCGACCCTTTGTAAACGGGTATTGAGTTGAAATGAGCTTCGTTCGACTCGATCTCACTCGCTCAGCGGTGTCGAGTCGAAATATGAGACGAAAAACCTGAGTCGAGGAGTTGGCTTAACAAAATGTTTCAGAATCGCTCAACACCATTTCAACTCAACTCCAAATCGAGCTTTCAACTCAAATGACGAAAAACCTGGGTCGAAAATCCGACCCTAATCCAACTCGATCTTTCGATACTGCATATAAACGTAGTAAATGTTTTCGCAACATTTTAAATATTACCTCTAGTACAATTTAATTAATTTTGCATCACAATTTTTCTCATGTAGAGTGTTCGTAATAATGCCGGCTTTTTTCGGCAGATTGATCATCTGTTATCTCGTACTCGCACTCGTGCTTTGTTTTTGTTCTGCTTTCAAGAATGTTGAATTGAATTTTGATTTCTGCAATTTTGTAAATGAATAAAACATATTTTTAGGAATAAATAAACTAATTTGTGTGCAGTTTCAAACTATTCATATATTTAGTTTTAATAAACTCAATAAAAAAGTAGTAGCCGAGATAAATTGTGGACATTAAAAAGAGTTCGAGTTGGCGTGTACTCCTGTAGAATATGAATGTATTCTATTTCAAACAAATATGAATCCCCTGTCGATTAAAATCCTTAACATCGAGTGAATTTTATTTATTTATTTATTTAAAAAAACTCGTCTGAAATAAAATTTCAGAACTAATTCAACTTTAAAACCTAAAATACCTTAAGGCAAGGGTGTTCAGTTTCCAGTGGGAAAATTTTGAATTTAATGCAACTCTTCAACAAAATCGGTGAATGTATTGTTTGTGTTCCGTGGCTATGAATTGCCGGTTCATCAGTCGGTCTCGCCATTTATGTCGCTGGACAGGATGGCACCGGCATCGGACATGTGTTGTCGAGCAATATTTGAAGAGTTACGAAGCGCTGGCTTATGCTTTTCGACATGCCTAGACAAAATGTGACGACAACAGAATATTAGGCTAAAGTGATATATGAAATATCGTGAAGAAGATCATCTATTGAAACTCAATATAATACCCCAGAGTTAATAAAGTTAAAATGCTGTCCGTTTTAATTTTATTAAACGTTTAATAACGTAAATTATCAGTGACAAAAAGAATTCGTCTGAGATCGATGATCGGATCAATGCAGGTAAGTTATTGATTTTTAAAAATAAACTATTAATAATAAATATGGTAATTTTTAATGCTCTGCCGACAACGTCCCTAGACAGGGGCCTAACTTTGTAATTCGATTCTAAAGTTAAATCGTTCGAATTTGGAAAATATGTACTGTGTTATTCGAAAATCGGAAATTGAAATCCGAGTTTCATTTATCTAGATACATTTGCTCGAAATTCGGAAATTTCGTACTTGACAACTCTATTTTCGTTGCTAAATACGTTCGAATATCTGAAATTTCATTCGATATCTATTAACCATCCGGAAAAGTTTTGATAAAGCCAAAATGTAAAATTATAAATTAATTGAAGAAAACATATTAAATATTAATATGATGATATTTTTGATGATTTTTTTCTTATTTCAAAGGGAAACCACGAACAAAAATATGAATACTCGTACAAACAAAATCAATTTAAAATTCTCGTTGATTTTATGTGATAGTTTTTTTTCGGGATTCGTAAGAAGTTTCCAATTACGATAAAATTCGTGATAGGAATTTTTTGAGCCCCATTTTTCTATGCGGCAATTTTGTTTGTTAACGTAGCCGCCGAGATCAAAATGCACTTCGTCAGAAAAAATGTTTTTTTGGCCCAAAATCGTTGTCCAATTCAAGATGCTCTAATGGCCAAACTGCGAAGCAATAACGAAACGGATGGTCGTGTGCCTTCAATTTATGACACTATTGGAATTTGTAAGCAAATAATCGGAGATCTTTGTGCAGAATTCTCCTCATACATAAATGCATCTTTTGAAAAGCGAAAATTTTCTATAAAAATAGAAAAAATATTTAGTACAGATAAATTATTTCGTCATTAAATTTTGTTTTATATCACATTACCTTTTACTTGATAAACCCATTATATTAGATTTGTCTCTTATTCTTTCTTTGAATTCTTTCTTTAGCACAAATTTCTTCAGCAAACCACAATGTAACCGAATCCATATTCATACTTAACTTCAATTATCAACGAATAAATTAAATTAATCAAAAACCAATTACATATGTATTTGACTTTTTTTTATTTTTAAATATCATTTCGACAAAAAACAGCTCCAGTCCGGAACATTTGTTCGAAAGTTGCAAAGTTTTCTTTGGATTCGAAAGTTATACGGAGTAACTTTTGAAATTAGAATCGGAAAGAACTTTCGAACAATTTTTACTTTCGTATCGAATTACAGAGTTAAGCCCCAGGACTGTTGAAGGAAAGACAAACGTTCAACATATATTACTCATGAAACACTTAACGATCACTCACTATAGTTTATTAAAATTAGAAAACATAATAATTTGTTTATCTAGTTTCATTCTCTATAATATTTTCACTGAATAAAGACTTATTAAATTATACAGCTTTTTTTTTAATTTGGATAATGCAATATTATAAAAAGTTTTGGCAGCTTTCTTCTAGTAGAACGATTGCTATTCTGATTAATTGTTCAGGAACGATCTGAGGATGCTGCCGGTCATTAAGTTTAGCTTTGGTCTGTGTAGTACCCCTTGGCGTAATGGTTAGTGCGTTGATCAGTAATGCAGAAGGTCTTGACTCTTGAGTTCGATTCTCAGCCGCTGAAAAAATTTTTTGAGAGGTAGTGTACTGACTTTTGTGAGGAGTACCTATCGTTGGTCTTAAATTTATTTTATAATTGGTACTTTTCAAGTTTTGGCTCAACTTTCCTTACAATTTTGAATTGAGGAAACATAAATAACTATTTTTAATTAATTTTTGAAGTTCCTCAGTTTGCATACAAAATGCAGTGGACTACTCAGGGCAAAAAAGTGTCCATTGAGAAAATTTCTTCACTGACTTAATAATAGCGTTCATTGAGTTGAACTATTGAACTCTTGTTCTGAATATTATGCACTACCTTTTGAGCTTGTGCAGGTAGGTGAAAACTGTCAATTACTACGTTTATATGAAGTCATTGTATACCTGCATTGAGTTGAAATAAGCTTCGTTCGACTCGATCCCACTCGCTCAGCGGTGTCGAGTCGAAATGTGAGACGAAAAACCTGGGTCGAGGAGTTAGCTTAAAGCCACTTTACACGATATTATAAGTCATATGCTTTCTCATATGACCTGTCAAAAAAAACAAATCAAATCGTTTGAACGCACCCATTAAACGCATATCACTTCTCAAACGAAAAAGCATATGACTTTTTTGACATTAGGACTGTAGCTAATTCCATTTGAGAAGTCATACGAGATTTGTTGTTTTCGTGGGAAACATTGAATGGAGTGTTGACATTTGAATACAAATGGTAAATGGTAAAATTCTGAAAAGGTAACTATGTATGCGGTTTTTTTAAATATTTCAGATCTCATTAACATATATACTGTAAAATTTTGAATTAATACAGCTATCATTGTTGATAAAACCACTGCCATTGCTTTCTTTTTGTGATCCATCATGGAATAACGACACAAATTTATTTCAGTTTATATTTTATATTTATTTTCGATTTTGGTACTCTGAAAATCAAAGGGGAAGTCATAGACGTGTAAAGCATAGATAAACCAAAACGGTATGACTTGACTCGAAATTTTAATTTAATTTAATTTAATTTTGGTGGGGGCAATACCCCCATTTATTTAGCTTAATACAAGCTTCATAACTTAATCTAACTTAAAACTATGAAACTTACAGTTAGGGTTAGGCTAACTTAAAACTATAATTGTATTGTATTTCGGAGAAGGTTTTTTAGGCAGGGAGTGCTGAGGTTAAAGTCGAAATCGTTTTCATTCGAATTAACCCTCCGCAGCATACGCGTAATAGGTTCGTTGGAGCCATAGGAGGTACGGTGGGTGGGGAGATAGAAGAGGCGAGGATTTCTAAGGTTGCGAGGGTTTGTGCTGAAAAAGATAGAGTTGTAAAGAGTTTGACAGTCAACGGAGCCTGAGAGAAGCCGATGAATGAAGAGAATCTCTGCTATATCTCTCCGTTCTTGCAGTGTATTTAAGTTAATTAGTTGAAGGCGGTTTTGGTAGGGGGGCAGGATCAAGGGATTATTCCAAGACAGGCCGCCAAGGGCAAATCTTAGGAAGCGACGTTGAATGCTCTCGATTCTAGAGATGTGGATTTGTTGATATGGGGACCAAACTTGACTGGCGTACTCAAGTTGAGGACGAACAAACGTTATGTAAAGGGATCGGGTGACGTAGGGGTCGGAGAATTCTTTGGACCACCGTTTAACGAAACCAAGTGATGAGTTGGCTTTTAAAATAATATTATCGATATGTGCCAAGAAGTTGAGCTCTCGGTCGCATAATATTCCTAGGTCGCGGATCGATTCAACAGTTGATATGGGTTGGTTATGTAGAAGGTAGAGACGTGGAGGAGATTTTATGTGTTTACGTGAAAAAGTGATTGATTGGCATTTGGCAATATTTAGCTCTAAGCAGTTTTTAAGGCACCAGACTGAGAAACTGTCGAGATCTTGTTGGACAAGGGAAGAGTCGTGTTTTGAAGAAATTGTTTTGAAGATCTTAGTATCGTCAGCGTAGAGTGAGATATGGGAATGTTTGATAACGTTTTCAATATCGTTAATGGTAAGAATGAAAAGGAGAGGACCTAAGTGGCTGCCTTGTGGGACTCCGGAGGTAGCTAAGAAAGGACTAGAGAGGGCAGATCTGAAACGAACACAGTAATAACGGTTTTCTAGATAAGAAGAAATCCATTTCAAGAAATTAGGTCCAAAGCCAAGGGCGGATAATTTGAAAAGTATTAGCTTATGCGAAATTTTGTCAAAAGCCTTGCTAAAGTCAGTTTATAGCGTCAACTTCCTTTCCGTTCTCTAAGGCAGATAGGGAATACGATACAAATTCGACAAGGTTAGTGGTTGTAGACCTACATTTAAGAAAGCCGTGTTGTCTTGGAGAGATCAGAGACTTACAGCGGAAACTTAAAATTTCGTACAAGATACTTTCAAATATTTTAGGGATATGTGAAAGTTTGGCAATAGGACGATAGTTTTTAACATCGCTCTTAGGACCCTTTTTGTGTATTGGGGTTATGAAAGAGGTTTTCCATACCTGAGGAAATTCTCCTTGAGATAGCGATAAGCTGAAAATTTTAGAGAGGGGAAAAGAGAGGGCTGAAGAGCATTTTTTCAGGAATATTGCAGGGAGGCCATCAGGACCAGGAAGAAATTCGTCATTAAGTTGATTTAGCTTATTTTCGATTAGACAAGGGTCAACGGTAAGCGGAAGAGATGGGCCTAGGGAGAAATTTGGCAAATAATCGAAATAATCAGAATCAGGTACAAAGGAGTCGTCAGTGAAAGATTTCTTGAAAAAGGTGGCAAAAAAGTTGGCAATACCATGCGAATTATTTGAAGTTTCGGTATTGAATGAAAGAGAGGTAGGGTAACCATCGGATTTTCTTTTGAAATTGACGAACTGAAAGAACGACTTAGGATCATTTATAAGGTTGGTTTGTGTTTCAATTAAGTAGCGTTGGTAAAGGGAGTTGTATAGCTCGGTAAAGTGAAGATAGGAACCAAGGTAGTTAGAATAGTCGGTGGGAGAGTTAGTGCGAAGGAAAATTGCCCACAACTTGTTTCTCTTATTACGCAAAGAGCGAAGCTTGCGGTTATAAAAAGGTGGTGAAGCGAACGATGATTTATGGCGACAAAAGGGTACATGGACATGACAGGTCATTTGATAAATCATACAGAAAATGTGATGACAGGTCATATGACTTCTATTATCGTGTAAAGTGGCTTTTAACAAATTGTTTCAGCTTAGCTCAAATGAGGAAAAACCCGGATCGAAAATCCGACCCTAATCCAACTCGATCTTTCGATACTGCATATAAACGAAGTAATAAACGTAGTAAAAATCATTTGGTGTCATTAGATTCGTTCGGTCAACTTAACCCAGGGTTGACCCAGGTTTTCTTGACAACCCTCAGAGTTGTCAAAAAATCTGTGGTTAACGAATAAAGTTGAGTTTTTTCCGCGCTTTGTGTTTTTGATTTAAATTTTTAAATAATGTATAGATTAGAGCTAACTTCTAATCAAGGGCAATCTCTGGTGATTCAGTGTTCTCCCAACACCAAATTAAATTTGGAGCAAAGTACGTAGAAAATTAAAAAAGAAATATTAATCCAATAACTTCTTAATTAAATCTATATATATTTAGACGAAGAACGCAAGTGTGAAGAGGAAGAAGAGATTTTGTGCCAAACATGCCAACAACGTTGTCGCAGGCACTGGGAATAGATTTCGTCCCTTGCCATCGACTTCAGCGCAGGCATTAGGCATTTTTCTTGCGCCGAATTTAATTTGTTTTCTTCTTTTTAACATCTGACGTATGACGTTTTTGCCTTAATTTGCTCTGACAGTTTTCATGAACCTGTACTGCACTACACTACTCTACACTGGCATTTTTCTGGTTGAATAAAACTATGGCTACATTCCACTGAACTCGTTTTTTTCTGGTTTATTTTGAGATTTCTCTTAGTGTAAGTATTGCCAGAGTCGGGCTATTTTCGACATTATTGGGAATTTTTGCTGTGTTTACTTATTTTGTAAGCAAATTATTTGTTTTTTATATGCATTTTTCTTTTTTAGTCCATCGAAAATGTTTGTGTTAAACATTTAACTCTGCTCAGTTATTTTATTCTGAGGTCTAAGCTCATAGATCGCACTCTGAGCACGCTCAGAACGAAAAAAAGAAACACATATTCGAAGCTCTGAACTTTCCAAACTAAAAAAGAAAAACGCTTTGTATGGAAGCTTCTGAACCCACAGTATTGTAAAGTTAAAAAACAGTTGACATAGGCGCCCGCCTGACGACCTTAAACAATGGCAACTTTCAGTACTCTTGGACAAGAAATTGGTTATCCGATGGAAGAAATCATCTTCACGATGATGATGTGCAGCTTCTGATAAGTCGACCGTTTGGTGAAAAGAATGATTCCGTTGCATTAATGAACGGGGACCTTCTTTTAATTTCCCGTTGGTCTAAGAAAAACCATCTGTGCCTTAACCATGTCATATCAACAGCCATTCCCATCAATCACAAAATCTTTGATTTATCAGTATTAAGTCCATTGGATCTTGAAAACGAAACAATTGAATATGTTAGAAGTTCTAGAAACATTGGAATGGTTTTTAATCGTTCCCTTACATGAACGACCACCTAATTAAAGTAATTGGTAAAGTTTATGGTAGTCTCCGTGCTCTCCAAGTCACTCGAAGTTACATCCCAACAAAAAGCAAACTTCTTGCCAAAACGCTTTTACTACCCATTATGTTATATGGATGTGACATTTTTTGCAACTTGCACTCAGTCACTAACCGTAAATTAAATGTTGCATATAACAACATTGTCTTTTGCTCTTTTACTATATCGATACAATTTTCTCATTACTGAGGGTCAATTTTTCGTTCATGTTAATCGCCTTTGGAACGTAATGCCCATAAGTATGAGAAGTGTAAGATGCACAAGAAGATTTAAATGTTTACTTTTCAACTATTTGGCAAATCATTGATAGTATCTACATATCTATTAATTTTTTACTTGCGATATACATAGGTACTATAGGGCAAGTTCTGCATTTGGAAAAAAAATCGAACTCGAGATTTTGATCAAAGTTGACATTACGATTATAGCGAAGACGAATAAAGTCGGTCCGACATTTCCGTCTGTCTGTCTGCATGTCTGTATGTCTGTACCTCGGACTACAGCCTAATGTCGATTTCCTTTACACACTAGGGATTTTAGGGATTTCGATCCCTTGTCAAATTTTGTCTTTTAGTGTGCGTATTTCGTATACATGGAAATCCCCCTCAAAATACGGATTCGAAGGATTTGATCTCTGTCAAAAAAAAAAATCGATTTTTTTGGTGTGAAGGAACGTAAAATCCGTCGTAAAAGTCAAAATTTGTCAGGGGATCGAAATCCCTAAAATCCCTAGTGTGTAAAGGAAATCGACATAAACTACTGGAGGTATTTTCTTCAAACTTGATAATTAAGGGTCTTCGGTGATTCCCTAGAGGGGAAATTGAAATTTTTTTTTAGCTTCAAAACTAACGGTACAACCCATACACCCGTAATGCAAAATCTTATTTATCTCGAAAACGGCTCTAACGATTTTGATAAAAAAAAAAATATGTGTGATATTAGGAACACGGACTACATATTTGTAAAAAAAAACTGTGGGGCAAAATGTTATTAATGGTACCTGTCATAGAACCGTTTTTTTTTTTATTTTCGACTTTCTCATTAACGGCTCTAACGATTTTAACCAAAAATTTTCACCATGAGCCCCCTTAAGTTTAAAATAATATTGTATATACAAATATTCGAAAAAATCTATATTACTAAGCACTTACAATTGGCATCCCAAATTTTGTTCTAGAAAAATTTGAAAGAAATTTGTTATATAAAAAATTACTTTAATAAAATTATTTTTAAATTTTCTTTGCGTAAATTCATACTTTTCCGGAAATCAGACGGCAATTCCATGCATTGTATTTATAAAATGTATTTTAAACCCCAAAGTACTTTTACATAAGAGCAAGTTCGTGCGATCCAGTCGTGCATTTTATTATTATTGCTTTTCTCTTTTTTTTAAATTTTGTTTTATTTTTAATAAATAAATATGTAAATATACTTAATAAATTAATTAAATTCAAATTCTTAATTTAATTTAAAGGCTTTCAACAATTTATAAGACTTGTCCCATTTTGTAAGCGATTTTGAAATAAATAAATACTAAAAAAATTTCAATTCTAAATGCACCGCAATAATTGTACAAATGTGACCAGTACAGAGCTCTGATCGTAAACCCCATAGAAAAATTGTTGGCTATCATAAAAAATAAGATGGCAAAGTACGAGAGGGTACCAAGCAATATGGAAGAGCTGTGGGTCAGAGTACAGAGTGAATGGGCAAATATTTTTTAATTTAAAAATGGACCATTAGCAAAACGTTCAAAAGTGGATACCTTAAGTTTTCACACTTTTTTTAGATAGCTTAGGAATTTTTTTAAATATTAATTCTTGGTTTTTCAAACAAAATTGTAGAGTTAAAGAAGCCACAGTGGCACTTTTCTCATGCCGAAAATCTTGGCAATAAATGGGTTTCAACCCTGCCTTACTCACTGGCTATACATCTCGGTAATGAGACCGATTCCAACTGTAAGTTTATCTGTGAACGGGAGTAGTACTACTCGCGACTCACACCGATGCACTGGACATTCTGTTCCTTCGAAAAATGTTAAAACGAAACAAATTGGTGATACAAAAGCAAGTATAGTAAACTAAAGCGTAATACCAAATCTCTACGTCGTTTTTATTTTCTTGCAACAAATTTGGTCATTATTCGAAAGATTGTTCTAAAGGAAAACAAAAACTCCGTTCTGAACACATCGTTTGCTGCAAAGGGCTTTGATCGCAATGAATGGTGCATCGATTCTGGAGCTTCAACACAAATGACTTAGAATGGAAAAGATCTTAAAAATTTAAAACCTCCACCAAGAAAGCAAGTCCTAACTATCACATTTATTATAACAGTTATTTTGAAGGCACACAAATGGGAAATTTGCAAATGACCTTAGTTGTTGGAAAGGAGGAGATTCATTACTTTTTTTATAATTCACACGCGTTCAAGGGTTTCTTGTGAGACACTCAAATTATTCAACATAAATAAAGTAGGAGCGATGGGGAAATGAGGGGGGTTGGAGAAAGGATATGTCAATGAACATTGGTCTTGAATGTTTGCAAATTGAAATGGCAAGGGTAAATTATTCCATAATCGTAATTTGCTACTAAAAAACGAATTTCTGTATTTGACGGTACCTGAAAGATTACACTCGAGTGAACTAATGAAAATTCCTAGAGAAAAGTGTATTCAGGGGAGGAATGCACTGGCTACTTCGGTAAACATTGCTTGTGAAAGAGGCAAGACATGAAACATTCCGACGGAGCTTAAGAGATGGGAATGATTCCATGAATGACCCAGTTTTTTCGAGCTTAACAAATGAATTTATAAAAGTGTTCTGTGACTATACACTATATCTGTTGAATTATTTGAAATAGTAAATTGTTACTTACATATAAATAAATTAAATACGAATTTGTTTGAAATATTTTGTGATTATTTCATTTTGTTTCATTTCAGATTCAGATGAAGATCTACACAAATCGAGTTGGGAAGCAAAAGAATATTCTGTGGAGCAGAAACAAAAGAAAGACAAAATAAAATTTATGAACTATAACTTGTAAGTTATAATTTTAAGTTTAAAATAATAAGAAGAAAAATAGTTAATAGTTAAAAACACTTTTGTGATACGATACAATGTAATTTCTAAAAAAGACTGTAATTGAAAAATGTACATAATATGTACAAAAAACTAGATAATTTAAGTTCACAAAAATCAAGTCAAAAACCGCTCAGTAATGATGCATTTGTGTGCTAATATACTTCATTATCGCATTTGGAATTGAAAAGAAATAATTGATTTAAATTATTAATTAATACAAATTAAGAGCATACAAAATTCATAGTTTTAAATATTTTTGTAGGATAATATTCTCCCATTACACTGCAAAGTTTTGCTTGTTAATGATATGATTCATACAATATTTTATAAGTTAAAACAAATCTTATAATTGTTGGTAATTATTAAAAAAAATATTGTTTGTGAACTTATTTCTGTTTCACTTCACCGCTTAACTTCAATTCATATTCTGATACAAACAAGAATTTTTATGAAAACGAATTTAAATATTAAGAATTTTTGTGTTTATTCAAATTTAAAGGGTAGATAGTTTAATTTTAAATATAATACTACAAGATTGAAAATGTTAAATTTGAATGAATCCTTAATCAATTTTCCTTACCATCTGAATTCCTTACAAAATATAAATTACATGCAGTTCTTGTTGGTATGTTTGTATAAAATTCAGGATATAGTCCCTTTGATAATAATCAAGGATATTTCTTATTTCTTACTAATTATTTTTTATACCGATTTCGCAATCGCGAAATGTAGAACAAAACCTTTGGTCGCTGGTCAAGGATATTTCTTATTTCTTACTAATTATTTTTTATACCGATTTCGCAATCGCGAAATGTAGAACAAAACCTTTGGTCGCTGGTCTGGTATGCTTATTAAATCAAGAGAGTTATTAATTTTCAGAAAGATAGATGGTATAATTTTAATTTGATCCCAAAACATTGTTGAATTGGTTTTATAAATTATGTTGTTTTTTATTATCTTACATTCTCGGGAATTAATTAAGAGTATAAACACTTCTTCTGGTTCTGCACTTGTATAACTTATTACTTTATTTCCCAACTTCATTTTAATATCCATAAAAGTTAATGCCAAAAGGTGTAGATTGCAATAAGAACTCATCCCAAAGAATAAATGTAACACCTTCAACTTACCAATGCATTTCATCGTACACTCTCATATTAAAAAGAGTGCAATTTACTATATTATAACTTTAAGAACAGATTTTATTTAATTTTCTTTTAAGCTGATCCTTCTTCTTCCAAACATTGTTTATTATGTTTTTATTTTGAACTCTGATTCTAAAATACATTTTACAGCGAAAAAAAGTTTTTATCATTTCAGGGTCCAAAGAGCAGTCGGCTGCTAAAGAAAATAAATTTTGTATGTAGTTGTTAGATGGACTATAGTTTTCCTGCATTAGGGCAGTGATTTTAGAATTTTGGGAAACTTGTTCGTCCTCAAGCGTAATTATTTTCTGTTGAAGTTCTGGAATGGTATTCATGGTATTCTTTGATTCAAAAGCAGCAGCAACTTCAGGCCTAATGATTTGAAAATGGAATTTAATACAAACAAATTTTATGCTCTTGATTTTATGCTTACATGCTGGGTTCAAGGTGCTCTTCTTCAGGGGAAATGAAACAGAGTTGGAGTTTTTCAACAGCAGCCACTTTTCAACAGAGCATCTATGTCTAAATGTCACTGTCGTTTTTCCAAGCGATCCATACGTTTGTTGTTTTGGTCTATATTCTCTTTATTTGTAGAACTGGCGAAGAGACGAGAAGTGAACATATTTAATCTACTAAGAAAATACTAGGTATTCATTTTGACTACTTTTGGGCATTTTAGGAATATTTTTAATTTCTCAATGAAAAAAAGCTCAAATAATATCAATATTTAACATAGACCTTCCTTCCTAATTTCCATCCAAAGAAAAAACCTTAGGTGTACAGTACCAAAAATATTCTACATTTGAAAATGAAAAGTAGTCATTTTGACTCCATCGGACATTCTAGTGTTAATCCATTTCCATTGATTTAAAATTAACATCGATTTGGAGAGTCTAACAGTAGAAGATGAAATTGGAACAGGGTCTGAGTTGAAGAAAAATAATTGTAGGTATTTATCAAACAATCCATAATAGCTTAAGCTCACCTAATAATACCTAGTCGGTGGTTTTTTCGTCCTTTTCCAGATCTTCGTGGAATTTTTGTTCTTTCGGGAGCGTTTTGGTTTGTGGAACTTTATAGTATTAGATATTTATTAATATAAATAAAAGAAAGTTCTTAAGTTCGTATATTCACTTTTATTAAAATTCAATCAAGATAGCCGAGGACTTCTTCTTACAATGATCTCTTAGTGAATGATCTTTTGTTTTGTCGTATCGTCCTTGTGTTTCGTTCGTTTTTCTATGTATTCGTATGTATCTGTTACTTAGTTCTTTAAGTGTAGTTCTGTTTGACGGCTCTATATTTATTGCTTTCAATAGTGTCTTTACTGAGAACTTCTAGGTTTTTCTTCGATTATTTTGATTGAAATATGTATGTTACTTATAATACTGTTGGTGTTATTAGGTAGATGACTTGGTCGAACTTTGGATCTCCCTCCTAGTATATCGAGATTGGGTTCATCGTTAACTGGGACAAATCCGTTTTTGACGAAATTTCATTTATTTTGATTAACAAAGTGTATTTAAAATTTACAAAAATAACACAAAACAAAGACAATTTAAAGCACAATTTAATTTATCTGAAGGAATGTCGCTTTTAGGCAAAAGACTGGCAATCACAATAATTTTTAAATTTATTCCTTGACTTTTGAACACTCTTATTTTCTTTCTTATTCTTTATTACTTTCTTAACACTATTTTATAATTTTAGTTTATTTAAATTGATAAATAACACGATAATGGCAAACAAAATAACCAAGTAGCAAAATATAAATATTTTTTTACGTTCTGTAAATTTAGCAACGTGGTCGCCTTCATAATATAACAATAAGCCGAACAGGTATTTTTTGTCATAAAAAATGGCGGAGACCAAGATACAAAAGGATAAAGTAAAATTTGGATCCCTACCTAGTTTTAATGTCGGTGACAGTCAGACAGAGCTATTGGGTTTGTTTCGGTACTTGAAAGATTTGTTGAGAGGATTTTCCTCAATCTGGATGCTTCAGAAATATCTTCTATTTTATTACAGAAGTTTCTCCATGAAGATCTTTTGCTTGTCCTCAATTGTTTCTTATAAATCTTTAAGGATTCTTTATATAAGTCCCAATCTGAGGATTCTTTTGTGTATTTAGCTCGATTGAAGAGTTTTCTGCAACTTTTCCTGAGCGGTTCTAATCCTGAATTCCACCAATAAGGTTTCTTTTTTTCCTTTAACTTGCAGAATAGGACAAGAAATATTCATTGCATTGTTCAGGGTTAGTGTCAGATCCTTGACTTTGTTATCTAGATCTGAGGTGTTGGAGGGGATATCTAGAGATTCGGTTGTAAGCGATCTTTTCAGAATATCTTTATACGTTTGCCAGTATAGATCTTTGCACCAGTAGTGCAGTCATCCATATAAAAGTTTTCCAAAATTGCCTTTGCTGCATTTGGAAATTCCTGCTCTGCGTCCTTCGCACATTGTACTAACGTTCGTACGACATTATATGCTGACGAGGTCATGCCATAGGTGACTACCGTCAACCAATATTCCTTTAAACTTTCATGAGGACTTTCCCTCCAAAATATTCTCTGCAAGTCCCATTGTGCCTTTGCAACCTTCACCATACGGAACATCATTTTAATGTCCGCACTTATGGCAATTCTATGCCTACGGAAACGCATTAAAATTTCATGCAAGTCATTCTGCAACTTTTCTCCCAACATCTGCGCATCGTTAAGTGAAACGCCCTTCACCGTCTTGCAACTAGCATCCAAAATGACTCTGAACTTCTTTGTGACACAATGATGTGGAATGTGATACACAATGTTCCCTTGAGGATTGCCAATCATAGGTGTCATATGTCCTTTCTCTTCATACTCCCTCATGAACTCAATATACTTTTGTTTTAGTTCAGCATCTCCCATCAACCTTCGCTCTAAAGAAAAGAACCTGCGCCTCGCTGCAAGCTCTGAGCTTCCTATATCCGTTTCTGGTTCCTTTAATGGGATCGTTATTATAAATCTTCCATTCTCGTCACGTTTATACGTGTTGACGAAATTCTGCTCTGCCATCTCTTCTTCTCTTGACCTATGAGATAACGACTTAATCTCATCTAATTGCCATAAGCGTCTCAGCAACTCATGCAATTGATCGTTGGTCAAACATACAACATAGGATGCCGTCTCATTAACCATCTCCTCCATCTTATATTCATACTACCCGAGTATTATCTTTCCTAAGGTAGTTTCCATGCATACGGCCCCATATGGCTGACGCCCTAGCACGGCAATAAATGTTCCTGCTATAAACTTACTCCCCAACAATAGGTCAACACAACCCGCCTTCCAGTATTCAGGATCAGCTAATGGCCGACCTGAAATATCCATCCTTGACGGAGCAATTGTGTGTAGGCACAATTGGTCGCCAATTACCTTCTTTTGGCAATATCCAGAACTCTTGTTCAATGGAATCTTGCGAATTAAACCATGGACTCACTTTGAGTGTAGTTTTATACCTTATTTGAAAAGGCTTACCTTCCACACCAATAACCTTCCTTGTTACCTGCACCTTGGGTAAGGCTAATCTTTGTTGCAACTGATGACTCACTAAGTTCGGTTGAGCACCAGTGTCTAGCAACGCCCTTATTGGCCCAAATTTCTTTCCGTCCATCTCAATTTTTACCTGTGCTGTAGGCATCAAAGTAAAACTTCCAACTCCATTCGAATAAGAAGACGATAAATAAATTTTATTTTGATCTTTATTATTAAAAAGAGTACCCTTCCTTCTTTTAAAATCCTCCCATGACGCCCTGCTATCATTCTCTCCCATCTCTTCGTCATCAAGGACACCTTCTCTGCCTTCCAGTTTTGGCCGCTTCACGGGTGGCTCGGCCAGTCAGTCCCTCTTGCACTTACTGTCGTTGCGGCTGTGCTTGCCCCTGCACTTCTTCGGCTTCTCCTGCACAGTGTAAGCCGTCGCTTCAACTCTCCGTAACTCCTTCATCGGACACAACATACTGTTATGCTTTGGTTTCCCAGGGCATCGAATGCATGATCCCTGGAAGCAATCCTTCACAACGTGGTCCGTCTTCAAGCAGTTTGGACATAGACTACGTTCTCTAACTGCTTCCTGCCTTGCTTTTAGTCCGAGTGCGGAAAACTTTGGACAGGACCAAATCGGATGCTCTATGGATTTGCACATATGGCATGGCATTTTCCTTTTGCTTTCATCCTTCTCAACTGCACGCGGTTGATTGCGGCTGGCAGCTGAGTTGCCGTCGCTCCTTCCAGTGTTCATCATTGCATGGGATGATGTCGTGGGCAGAAGAAGTGCCTAAGTAACTCCCGGCATGTGGTGTAGGTCCGCTCGTAGACCTCATTTAACCTCTTCCACGCCTCACAGTAGTTGCTATGAGTGAGCTGCCACTCTCCTAGCGTGCGGGCGGCCTTCCCAGTTAATGAATTCTTTAAATAAGCGAACTTATATGCCGGCGAAATCCTGTCATTTTGATGGATTGCCGCGACAAATCTGTCACGGAACCCCTGCCATCTCGTGATGCTCCCGCCAAAGTCTCCCCAGATGTTCTGTACATCATGCTGCTGGAACGGCATGTTAACCTGCACAGAAATCGGTGGGCCATCCTTCTCTTGTGCTGCTGGTGTAAGGTGCAACATTCTCCTTCGCAGTGCGGCATGCGCTGAGAAATAGCATTCTTCAGCTTCCGCTTTCCTTCGCTGTATCTCTACCTGCGCCTGGTCGTCGATACAGACCATATCCTTCTCCTTCACCAAGGCCCATGCCTCCTTCAAAGCTTCTAGCCTGACCTCCAAGTCCTCCATCTCAGCCGCCTCAAATGCCTCAGCCTCAGTATAAATCATAATCCGATTGATCGATTGTATGGCTGAGCCGAACATATACTGAGCCTTCTCCATCTCTTGTTATTAAATTCTCTGAAAAGATGTAAAATTTATTGATATTAACCTTGCCGAGAAATATCCTGTAAATATTCAAAATACCCCTAAAGAAAAAAAGTAATATAATAAAGTTATCCTACCTACTCGCTGTTGTTGTTGGCAGCATTTAAATAAATATAATATAATAGAATTACCACCATGGATTATAATTTAAAAAAAAGAAAAACGAATACCAAGAATTTATATTATTTTGATTATCCAAATGCATCATTTGTGCCAATCCTTCCGATTGCAAGCATTCCTTCTGTAGGCTACTTGTACATTTGTACGTAAAGTACCTCACAATCTCAATAAGTGTGGCAACTCCCACATTTGTGTTCGAGTTCCACCATCACTCCATCGAATGGTTACTCGCACTTCTGTGCCTTGAGTACCTCCATCTTCCTCCTCCATGACATATTCGCTTTTGAGTGTCTCTATCACCCTTCCAAATCCCAATTCACAAATAATCAATTCATAATTTCTTTCTCAACCCTCACAAATGCGCAAACGAAAAATTTAAATCATTTAGAAATTCGGTCACTTGCATATCTATGCTTTGTGCCTCCTTCCCCTTCACTTGAGCATCCACTTTTGTGGTTATATGCCTCCTTCCCAAAAATACACTCATTCACAGTTCACTTAAACACTGACGATTTATTGTATTGAAAAAAAAAGAAATATCTGTGCCGCAACAACCAACAACAGCGAATATAAATAATATAATAATTTTACACTTCCTTGCACGCTTTAGTGGACTGTATAGAAATTAAAATAAATATTATTTACCTGGAATAATAATGAAATATTTATTTAATGGACAAATAAAGAAAAAGATTTAAAGATATTATTATTGTTTTCTGAAAGAAATGAACTGTATAGAAATTAAAATAAATATTATTTACCTGGAATAATAATGAAATATTTATTTAATGGACAAATTAAGAAAAAGATTTAAAGATATTATTATTGTTTTCTGACAGAAATGTACTTTAAAATGAAATTAGCAAAACACACAAACTTTCCCGGTCGCGGTCAAACTTGAAATGAAATCTTTTATTTCAACAAGGGCAGCTGTGCCGTCGTCGTCTGCCTTTTTATTTACTCTTCGTGTGTATAGGTATGCTTGTGTGCTGTTGCCCTTCTTTTTCCATCACGGCGGGGAAATATTTTCTTGTTGCCATCTACTGTGTTGTTGCTTCATACTGCGTAGCAGTAAGTGAAGGCAACAACTCGTTCGGTTGTTATTATTTATTTTCCTTCCTGCAGCTGCGCTGGCGATTTATTTTGCGATATGGCAAAGGAATATTGAGGGGTTTGCTTATTTAAATGCCTTCGCTTGTATGCGTGTGGCAAGTAAGGAAAAAAGGGTTATTTATGTATAAAATAGACGCTTAACATTCCCGTTACATTTTTATTTTTACCTCTCTCGTCTCCTTCTCGTCATCCCGTATATAGTCTACGTGATTTGCGTAGCACATTTTCCTTCGCTGGGCACATTCCTTCGATGTGCTTGGATATTTTGCTTTGCTTCTTTTTTGCATGCATGTTTAAACATGTTATGGCACTGAGTCCGTCGGGCACTTCCCGGTATATTTATATGTAATATAGCTGTGTATGTTTGTTGCACAGCATATTCCATCACACCATTCACAAATATTTCGCCCGTTAAAAATGAACAAAACACGCACTTTCAAGGAAAAATCTCGCGTCGCTGTTCACATCGGCTCGAATGATCAATGTTTCGTAGCGCAGTTATCTACTTACGAGAACCAGTGGACTAATTCCATAGAGAGGAAAGGGCTGCCTTGGCCATCTCTAAGGGCTTAAAACTCCGTCACCAAACCAAGAAATAAAACGACAATTTTAAAGTGGAAAAGTTATAAAAAACCACTATTTATTTCCGTCACGACCCTCACTCGGTCCTGTCTCGATAGCAACTAACTAACCTTAGTTATACAAATTCTTTCTCTACTTATCCTTCGTTAAGTTTCTATAAATCATTTACTAATACATCGACTGCAGTGTTTCAATACTAATGCAGTTCGATACACTTTTATTAGTCTTAAATTTGTATTTTTATTTGGTAGTTCTACAGATTTCTCAATATTCTTAATATTTTCTTCATAAGCTGTTAAACTGACGATAGGGATAGTTTTAATATGTGATTACATTATTAGCATCGCACATAATTTTATAGGAGGCCTTGGTCTCAATGGAATTAATTGCCTTCTAACTCATTCCTAGTACTTCCTATTTGGAGCTTGGACAGGAATAGTAGGCACTTCTTTAAGTATTTAAATTCGTACAAAACTTGATCATCCAGGTTCTAATATATAATTTTATAATTGTTTTCATAGTAATACCTATGATTATTGAAGGATTTGGGAATTCATTAGTTCATTTAATATTAGGAGATAGTTAATATCAGTAAGAATAAAGTTAAACTTGAAAGTTCAGAAGAAAATATGTAGGTAAGAGCTTGTGAGTTGTGATACATTTGACTTGGATGAGCCAATGAATGAGTATACTGAATTTAATGTTTTGATTTTTTAAAAGAAATTTCCAACTCAATAAACCGACGCGTTCAACTACATACATATTTATGTATTAGATAAGATGATTTTCCTTAATTTTATAGAGATATTCAATTGATTACTTAAAGTAAAAGTGATAATTTTTATTTATTAAATCAAGATTATGGAAAAGTATTTTAAATACATATTTGTATTGAGTAATTTGGCAATACACTTTACTAGTGCATACTTGTATATCTATTTGGAAACTTTAATATTCTGCCAGATTCGCTCAGAAACAGTTTGGGGTCTGCTGGAGCTTAAATTCTCATCTTGCATTTCGTTCCTCATCTTAAGTATCGAAACTTCCTTGTTTTGTGAATTGGCTGTAATTTAGGAAAGATTCACTTAGATTTCCCACACCTGCAGTCACGTTTTCCATTTCCTCCGCTAGTTGTGAAATTGGCTTAGTCAATGTATCGAAATTTGATTTCATGACAGATAGTTGTCGGTGCATTAATTGGAACGAATCCTCATCCTGTTTATGGAGGAATTCCAACTGATGGTAGACCTTTCTAGCATCTTCGCTGTCCATCGTTCCGAAGGCCCATTTGGAAAATCCTCCGATAAACTCTAGTGCACGCTTTTGACGCTTTGAGTGTATCAATTGCCTCATACGATTTGCTGTTTGTCGTAAGTTTACGATGTTTGTCTCTGTCTCCTGGGCGACCAAATGGCAATGGCGTTGAAAGTCATCGTCCGCAATGCTTCTGCACATGGTTTCTAACCTATTGTCACATTTTTGCACCATCTGAATTACCATTTCATAGTCCATTGGCGTGAACTTCGTCAAAATTGTCCACGTATCACTGTAGAATACGGCTTGTTCTACCGTTTCGAACACTACTGGTGATGTTTTTTGTAATGACTGGATCTTGTATGGTTTCTCATTCTGTGTCTGCCCGGGAAAGAAGTTAATAACTATTTGTACAGTTAATGCAAAACACCGTAGGTTGAACATTTTCTTTTCAACCCAATAATTAACTATGTATGTGTTTAAGAAGTATTTTTAAGCAAAAAAAAAAATTAAATAAAAAATTACTTATAGTCAAAGACTGTATGTATTCTTAAAAATTTTATATAATACTAGATTGATTATATATATTATGTAAATAATATGATAATACAATATAATATAATAATATTCCTTTTGACCTCACTTGATCAACTGCACTTTTTCATTTATGTATACGAGTACTTGTAGTATGAACATATACATATGTTATGTTTTGTTAATTTTCCTTTTTTTTTTGTTCACTTTGTGATAAAATTAATTTATTTCACTTTCAAACTTTTATTTTTATTTTTATTGATTCACTTTACTCGTATCTATGTATGTATATTCTTTTTTTTTCACAATTAACTTTTTTTTATTTTATTTAATTTAAATTTGGTTCGCGAATCGGCTGCGCCAATGTTAAGTGTGCGATCAAATAAACAAAAACCAAACAATCACGTTCGCGGTTACAATCAGACTCACTTCTGGTTCTGTCGACCTACCTGGAACTTCTTGGTTTAACTTCCAAAATGCATTACTCAGCTTTGACCTACTGAGTTGCATTCTGGAAGTTGACTTGTCCCACTAAGCCATTGCGTCACAATAAGTGTGAAACCAAAACTGTCACTATGCATAATAGTTAATTGTTATGCATTCTGACTCAGTGGGTTAGGAGGTGAGACATTTAAAGCTAGTAAATATACGTATGTATAACACTGGTGTTGGCCCGTGTACTTTATGCGTTACTCTTTTCTGCTGCATTTGTTGCTGACGATGATGGTGCTATTGTCTCTGTTGTCAGTTTAACTTCGGCTGAATAACTTTGCGATTTGCTGGAATTAAATGAAAAGAATTACGTCAGAAAGTACCTTCGTGTGTTTTGATGATGTAAGATCTTGCGGTGCAAGTGAGTTTTTCAACTCTCCCCCATTCGCTGATGTCACGAATCCAAACCACATCACCTATTTGGGATATAGTTGGTTTTTAAGGATGGGTAAGGTCGTACTTATTTTTCTTCACATCAAAAGTTCTGCTGATGAAAAACTATTTGCTAGCGGTGTTTCTCGATACTCCAGCAATTCAAGGTATGGAACGGTATTTTTCTTTAGAATTGACCTTATTGTTTTAACGCAACTCTCGATAAATCCGTTTGATTTAGGATAGCTCGGTGATAAGGTCTCGTGGTGGAAACAACAGTCTCTAGCAAATTTGGCGTATCTTGAAAAATTAAGTGTTATGGAGAGCACAGCACACATTAATGACCCGGCTTAACGTTTCTGGGTCGAACCGAAGCTTCCGCTCACTTGACAGGTACCTCCACCGCCCTTTTTATATACCAATAGTTCTTTCAATTTGGCTTTTGGCTACGGAACGTATATTGTTAAACCGTATTTCTGCACTCCCTTCTGCTGCATTTCGGTATGGTGTTAAAAGCCATGATTGTAAAGGGTACCCACTGTCACCTTAAATATGAAAATTAACTTAACTTCAAAATTTAAGAGTTTCAATAAAAAAAACAAATTTACCTAGAATACGAATGCTTACTTCACCTGCTTGGAACTGTTGTTTCAAAACTCTAACTCATTCCTGCTATTCCAAACAGTCGAATCATGTGCAGCCCCACAATGTTAACTATTGATGGCTATTATTTCTTGAAGATGATTGCAAATCTAGTGAAAATGAAATGTTAATTTTGGTATCTATTAGTATTATTGTTAATAATATTACCACCAAATGCATTCAAGCTGTGAAACCTTATCCGCTTGAAATAAATGTGTTCATTTACTGTTGGTCTTAAAATCGGGATATGAGTACCATCTACCATCAACACAGCCCACTATTTCTGGCAACTTGAACTTCCTGTAGTAATATTTCTTGCTGGCTTAGAATTTGCGGGGCTCAAAGTTTATCCATTTTGGACAAAATCTTGTTCCAAAAGGACCAATGTACGCCGAAAGAACTTCGAAATCGTTGTCTGTGCCATGCGTAGTAGCACATTTGCACCGACATTAACTTCATAACTCCCACTCGCTAGGAGACTTAACGTTGCACAAAGCTGTAACACTGTTGGAACTGATGTGCTCCTTGTTAAACCTACTTATTGATTTGGATTAATATTCTTTTTCAATTGGCAATCAGCCGCCCGATGGCCATTACAAAAACAATTAAAACACCGAAAACCTTTTGAAAACTTCTAATTTTTTGCTTTGGAGGAAAGTGCACCATGCACATCTGTTTTTTCTTCAAATTCTGTAAAAGCTTTGTCTTTATTGAATCGCAGGAGATTTTTGTTTCGGAACTCTTTATGTCCATAATCATAGGAGCATATTAATCGGGCAAGCAGTAGCGTACCTATCCCTACTTGGCATATCGATTTCTTTCAGCTTATGCCCAGTCGAAACAATTTTGCTCACATAATCTTCAACATTTAGAATTTATTCGAGACGTGTTATGATCAGCTGTCTGAGAAGTCCAACTCAACGAGTCAGATTATAATCTTGAACGGCTGCTTTCAATTTGTTCCAGACTTCTTTGGCTGATTCAGTGTCCTCAACGTGAACAAAGTTAAGTTTGTCGATTCGCAAAATAATTTTCGATTTTGCTTTTAGGTCGTCTTTCACGTTAATTCTTTCTACAGGATATATTCCTTGAACTGTATCCCAAAGTTCATCATGCTGAAGGTAATTTCTGATTGCGAACGCCCATGTGTTATAGTTTTCACGGCCGAGCAATTTCTCGATATTGAAATTCGACGAATACGAAATTTTTAATTTAATAATTTAAAAACCGATTGACTTTTAAAATTCGCGATTATTATTATACTTTTTCAATTAATCTGGGCTCATAACCTGTTGGGATGCCAGTAAAAAAGCGAGATAAATTGGATAATAAATTAAAATTTATTGTAACACAAGCGATAGCTGTTTCGAACTCAGGAGTAAAAACATAACTGATATTAACAATAATAAATGAAACAAACAATCTTAAAGTGGAAAAGGCTTAATGCCAAAAAAACCACTATCTATCACAACTTTATTCGACTAATCTCTTCACCAGCTAAATTTCAACTGACTTACTCAAAGGTGAGTTTCCCTTTTTTACAGAAGGGAAATTCCCAAAACATGTCTCAAACATCGAACCAAAGCTCATTCAGCTTTTAGCTCGATACATGAGCTTCAGTTCGATACAATAGCCAAAAAAGGGAAGAAGAAGGAAGTTACAAAGTGATGAAGCATCTAGTTACTATAGTTGATTCAAAACGAATGGAAGCGTTCAGGTGGTTGGTACATATTAATTAAGGGCCTGGTTTTATTTTAATAAAATCCAAAAACTTTAGAATAGAACAGAAAAAACTGTCAAACAAAAATCTTAAAATGGTATCTATTATTACGTGGCTTTTTTAGAATGTATTTAAAAATACTTACATATCTCAACTTTACTAATCCCATTTATATATATATATATATTTTTAAGTTTTTATTTATAAACTTATTCAAAAAAAAAAATGAAACTTTATTCACTTGTGTCCAATCAAATCAAATGCAATGACTAATTTATTTTTCTTCATCACCTGAACAATTAATATAGAAGCATACATATTTTTGTCCAACTTCAAACAATAGTTCACTAGGAGTTACACCAATACTCCCATGAATCGTGTTATTCAATGCAAACTCTATTTGTGGTAAAATTCTTTTTAATGAAAAAGCCCTACCAGCGATGCAGCGCTTGTCATTTTGGCTATCGTGGTCATTCGCTTGCGGAGATCCAGTAGCAATTTTTATATGATGTATCTACATTATTTTCTACCAAGAACGCTTCGAAATCATTTGAGGTGAAAGCACTTCCGCGGTCAGATATCAACGTCTTGGGGCGACTATATTTCTTCCCTTAAATTGTATGCACTTTTGATGTTTACCAACTGTGCCTCCCAGTGTGAGAAGCAATCTCCTTTTTTATTTTCTCTTTCTTAAAGTTCATTTTCTTTTTTTTGTAGATTTATTTCCCTCTATAAAATGTTTACCTCTTTCTGTAATAATTCGCACTCTTTTGCACTCCTTATGTCTTTGTCGCCGTTGTTGTTTTTCTTCGTTTCATTTTCATTTCGCCGCTCGTTTTGTTTACCACTCGTTTTCCGTAGTGATTCTCGCTCATTGTGCATGTTCCCCTAGTTGTTGTCATCTTCTTCGTTATCATCATCACCATACTCATTTCCGTTGTCATCATCATTACACTCATTTTCATTGCCTTCGTTGTCACGGTTATCACACTCATTTTCGTTGTTTTAATTTTAATCGAACTCATTTTGAGCATTGGTGCCTTCATGTTTTTCATCCTCGTACGATGACAAAGATAGGTTCGGACATCTTCCTCGCTCTTTCTCAGGTATGGTCAGTAAATGCAATTGCCAGATGTTTTCTTCTTTAACTGTCCTAGCCATACTTTTAGTTGCGACGCTTTATGTTTATTTAATTTGTCGATGTCGGCGTCAGCCATGTCGTTCAATGTTTTTGTTAGACTGCGCAATACAACACGAGAAAGACACTCAGGCGCACTAGAATGGGCTTTCTTATCCCACTTCTGAGATTTTAACTGCATTATACGTTATAGACCTAATTCCCTTTATTTGTAATAAAATATATAAGAGTCCAATTCTAGCTTAAACTTCTTTAATCCCTTAATAATATTAAAATCAACCCCATATAAATCCATTTTCTGGATGTATTCATTAGTGCTGCCAGATAATGCATATTTAACAGTCCCCCTCCACATATTTTTTCTTTCCACTTCACCTTGCCAATCTATTCTAAATCGATTTCATAATTTTGAGTCTCTCCCATTTTTGTTTTAAGCCTTCATGAATAGATTTAAATAAAAATCTGCTCTCTGCGCCGGCTCCACGTTTGAAGCTTCTTCTTTTATTTTAAGCTTTTCTTCAAAGTATTTGACTTTTGCTGTTTTTGGCTTGGGAGCTTTAGAAGTATTTATACTTTGGTATAAAGTGTTTGTTGACGATGTCGACGGTAAAGGTCATTGAAGTTATACGGCTCATTTGATTGTATTCCTCATTAAGGGCTTCGATAATCAATAAAGTCAATAAATTCTTTTGAGCGATAGTTGGGGAGATAGTTGATGGTTGTTCTCTGTTGATTTTTTTTTCGCCACAAATGGATTCGTTGTGGTAAGACACGATTATTGTCGCTTTTGTATTATTTTCATTTTGGATTGTAATTTTACTGCTGTTGTTGAAGAGTTTTATTATAGATTAAAAATTTGAAGCAAACCTATTTATTTATCATAATGTAAATAAATAATGCTTACTGTAATGCCTTGGTATATCATATCCTCCAAGACATTTTCGTATGCCCTTTTAAAACTTAACCCTTTGTTTACGGAGTTGCCAATTTTTTCAAATATTTGTATAATGAATAATAGATTTAATAAAAAAAAATGATAATTTTTTTGAAATCTTTTAATCTTTTTTTTTTAAAGCGGTATTTATGTTATTATTTTTTGGTTACAATTTGTATTTTAAACGTTATTATATGAGGCAAACGAAATTTGTTTGTCGTGCCCCCATGAGCCATGATTGTGCATGTGGTCAAATTTGTCAAATCTTTTTTCATATGGCAATTTAGTCTTGAAATGACTTACGGAAGAACTTGGGCATGAGTTTCTTCTTGCGGTTTTTACTGTCTTGTTTAGATAATAATCTAAACATTTTTAGCGATAACGTTGTCGAATAAGCTTTTTCATTGAACAATATGTATGAATTCAAAAGACACATCCAGCAAATACTACATAATCCGATGCAACCATTTCTTCGATTTGCGATCTATTTCATAAATGGATTTGAGCATGTCCACCCTATCAACATAGCCCATGTGTTTGTTGCAATCGCTAACAAGTTGTGGACTAGAAACCTTCTACGGCCATCTTTTTGGAAACGCAAAATGGATCATGGAAGTTACTCAGGAGATGCACTGATTTCCTGTCCTTCCATTTTAAAAAATGTTAGTCCGTCCTTACTTATTCGCCAGTCAGATTGTCTCTGCTGCAAGTTTTTGTCGACTATTAGATCAGTGGGTGCATTTTTTCTTCCTCTCCGAAAAGTTTCACAGGAGTACCTAAATCATTATCAGCTTGCAAGTCATTTTGAAGTTGGATCGTATTGGAAAAATTGTCTTGATTGGCTGTTCTAAATCGTATGTTTCAATCGTCTCAGTAGACATTAGAACGAAAATGACAAGGGTCAGTCAAAATATTGCAGAACGGCAATTGAAGAGGAGATAGATTTCGGCAGCAAAAAAAAAAATAAATAAAAAAGGATAGAAAACTTTAAACTTCTAGGGAAACCTGGGGACAGTTGATCCCAAAGATACACTTTTAGCGATTTTTCTAAAATTAAAAATAAAACAATTTTTTTCATTTAATGTTTTTTTTTTATTGTAAGCAGTCAACCTTTGCTATGTAAAGTAATAACACTGTAAGCCATCAACATTTGCTTTAGAAATAAAAATACTTCGCTACACAAATAAAACAACATCTTTCTACATTCACAGATCTACAACACTGATCATGTCTTTATTTTGTCAGTATATTCTTCCTAACCGGCAGTCTCTTTCTTCTCAATACAGTAATTGTATCTTTCTTGTATTTGGACATTCCTTCTGTTTTCTTTATTCTCTCTTTTGAAAGTGCTGCCACAATTCAGTCTTCCTGACAAATAATCGTCTCGTTTATACCAAACATCCAATACGGACCACCATCGTATTCAGGTAATAAGTCCTTGAAGGTACTAAAAGGTATTGTTCATCAGTTCCGGACCCTGTCATTTGCCTCGTATTTTTGATGTCCACTTGTTTGATTTTCACTCATCTGTTGTTTGTTATCGGGTAGAAAATACAATTAACTCATCTGTCACAGCGTTTAATTCTCTCGTTCTATTAGTTCTTTTTCTTTCTTTAGTATTTCCACCTCTCGTTTTAGTAAATTTAGCTCTCGTTCGTTCGTCGCTTCATTATTGTTGTCGCCAACGACGCCGTTTTTTATGCTTTCGGCAACGGATGTGGTGTGTTGTTTTATTTTCTTTGTTTTGGGTAGTATTTTTTATGATGCTAATTTCAGCACCAGTGGCAATAACAGGTTTCCTATATTTTCCGTCTGTAAAGGATTGCGGTCAAGTCGTTATGGGGAAGCAATTCAATTATTATACTTGGGACTATTCTTGTGTTTGGTGTTGGTGAATATCGGCTTGAACGTGTTGTCGGGAATGATAGCCGATCTGATCGTCCCGACAATCGTTTCCCGAATCATTCAAGGGCAAATAACCCTCGGGCGTTATAAGGGGTGGTATGCAGAAAGCGTTATCTCAGTCTCAAATCTCACTTTTTTGAGCAATTGCTAGCTTTCGTATGAAGAATAATTCTTGTCTCAGAATAATTCTTATCTCAGTCTCAAATCTCACTTTTTTGAGCAATTGCTAGCTTTCGTATGAAGAATAATTCTTGTCTGCATACCACCCATGATGAAGGTTTACTGCCTTTGATCAGTATTTTTACCCATGTTAAAATGATAAGAATTTTGAGCAACGTTTTGTTTGAAAGGATTTCGCGGATTCACTTGAACTGTTTGTAAGTGTGACTTTTTAAGTCTACACTCATTTGCAATAGTTGCATCTTTTTATTTCTTCTCGTTTTGGGATTATTGTTGGGAAGTAGTTTTTCTTATAACATTTTTGGGCAGTATGACCCGAAATTTCGCATATCTGACAGATAGGTCGGGGAGACAAGCTAGAGGGAAAATTTAGTTTATGTTTCTCTATTCGTGCAGCATGATTTTCTGCGAAGTTAATTGAATTTTTTAAATTTGCTTCACCACGAGCTTGCTCTATTAACCGCAGATTTTGATTCGAGAGACCATCTTCAAAAGTTTCGAGGCCAATTTCTCATTTTCTTTGATTAAATATTCCCTGACAGATGTGTCATCTGTGCTTGTAAAAGTTGCTGAGCTAAGAGAGGTCAGTAGTTGGCAAATCTTATCGCCGAATTCTTTTACATTTTCTCTGGTTCCTTGTGGTCGTGACAATAACTCGTTTTGAGCCACTGTACGATTTTTAGTGTCTTTGTACTCGTTTTCGAGTTTTTGAACCAGGTCGCTCCACGTTTTAAATGAATTGAACTGAATAAGTTCGAAGGTTGGACATTGTAGCCTCGTTTTCACTATTTCGAGAAACGTGGAGTGTTCCTCTTTTTTACATGACGAGAATAATATGTTCCCGCATGCTATAAATTTATTTAATTCGATTGGGTTACCATTAAAGGTAGGTACGATATTAAATATGTCGTTGATACTGACTTGAAATGACATGACAATTAAATAGGTAACAGAAACAAACACACCACTTATGGCCGTCGAGTCAGTTATATACATGTTTGCTTGAAATATTGTCAGGACAATCCTAGTACCTGAATTTCGAATTCTGAATTCTCTTTTACAATGCATTCATACTTTCAAATAATCTTTCAGTGTGCATGCTAGGATTTATCCAAAGAACCCATTTAATTCCATTTTTTCCTTTGGTAAAAAATAATTTTGTTATGAATCCACTCAGCTCAAACAGTGCAACCGCAACACCAGCCTCGCCCAATAGTTTCACAAAAACATAAAAGGAACTGTGTATTTTTATTAATAAAGTTAAAGTTTACATGTTTTTACAAGTTTTATGTTTGTATTTATAAAGAAATTTTAAAAAATGAACAAACTAAACCACCTTAAAGTGGCAGAAAAGTGTCTTTAATTTTTTTTTATAAATACATACATACGTACATATAATATTTTTACTTTTACACAAAGTCAGAAAGCACCAGGCTTAAGATTTGGTTTTTTAGTTCGTCCTGCCGCCCTTCGGTTAGCTTGAGTAAGTACTCATCCAGAACCGCCAAGAAAACCGCATTGCGGCTCTTTTGAGACTTCTCTGCTTTCACTTTGAGCATGTCCTGCACTGCGCCTACCAATGCCTAAGAAAAAAAAGAAAAAAAAATTGAAAACAGTTTAAAAATTAAACTTCACTCTCATACTTACATCAAACATATGCCAGCTTCTTGGACCTTTGCCCTCCTCGGTCGCAAATTTGTCGAAGTACTGGGGGTGTCGAAGGACGGGTCGCTGTCAGCAACAAACTCTTCAAAAATGCTGTTTTGTGAAGCCTCGTCTGTTACGTCTGATTGAAATAACTCTTCCTCGGAGTTCCAATTGTTTGAAAATGTTCTGCAATGAAATATAGCAATATAAATAAATAAACATGTTATTTGAACATACGTAGGTCCTCACTATGAACAGTGAATCAAGTAGATTAGAATCTAGTCGATTCGCTATTCATAATGAGGCCCTAAAGGCTTTACCTGCGCGGGGCCACTCTTAAATTTGTTGACTCGAGCTCTTTTGCCTTGGCTAATGCTGAGGGTAAGTCGTCAGGGGATAGGTTAGGTTAGGTTAGGTTAGAGTGGCTGCTGACCGGAAAAGGTCAGCACACTTCACTTAGACCAATATTTGGTCCGTTGTGATACTACAAGGATTTCAAAAATCCCCCTTACTCGTTAAATCAGGGGATAAGGAGAATAAGATGTTTGAGAGAGGTGGATTTAAACCTGTAATAAATATTCGTAATGCGTTTCGCCTATTAGCTTGGTTTAATTGTCTAGTTATGTCAGTATCGGTGCCATGGGTCATGATCGCCTTATTAACTAGTAATGTCAATTTTTGACTCACTAAATTAAAGTATTCAACAAGATTCGTGTGACCTTGTCATAGTACGCTAAGTTCTTGTTCAATTATATGTATTGGTCTCTTATCGGCATATGCGAAATCGAGACGTGATATTATTGCGTCAAAGTTAAGCACTGTACCGTGGTTGGTTAAAATGTCGTTAGCACTGTTTATCACTTTATTTCTCATTATTGTAAGTGCTGCAAAGTATTTGCGGCTACCCTTTTTATATAGCGAGATTGAATTATAGGCGGCTTCACGCCAACTAACGTATGATGAGTTACCATTAAATTCGGGTAAAGACTTTATAACGTCTAATGTCTCATTACATGTGACGTTCTCGTCTATGCTCTGTGTTTCGTATTCTGTTACAACAGAATTCTTTGTAACAAGCTCTAAAGCTCATCTTAGGGAGATTATCTCTGTTTGGAGAGATGCCGTATTGGCTGCAATGAGCCTGGTTACTGTATATTCGGTAATAGGCATTGTTATCTTGAGGGTTTTAAATTGTTCTAAAATGTCCTCCAGTCTTGTTTACATACAAATTTAAATAAAATTCACAAAAAATCGCTCATTTACACTTATGCTCTTATTTCTATTTAACTTTTATTAAGCTTGTTTTGGCACAACATCACTGTAGGCACCAAAATCTACACCTGAAAATGCATTTAGAACAATAAAATAAAACAACCGATTTAAAGTGGAAAAAATCTTAGCCCAAAAAACCACTATCACAATTTATTCTTTCCGATTATATCTTTCCGCTTCTAGAGTCTGTCGGCGACTAACTTAATATAAATTATATCTCTCCAAAAGGAAGGAGAGAACTTCTCTCAAAACCATCGACTGAGAGTTCATAAACTCTCCATTCGGTAAAAACCATCGAATTAGAGTTGATAAACTCTCCGTTCGATACAGTCTCGGCGAAAACCTACGGTTTTCCACCCTTTCGCATTTTATTAATAATCTCTCTCTCTTCCCTTTGTTACAATAAATACAATATTCAATTCTCTATTGGAATAATACATATTTTCTGAACCGGCCTTGTTAGCTGGTTGGTTGCAGTCTGTATCACCACGTTCCGGACCAACTCATCTCTCCCTGGGGGTCAATTCTCTATCTGTGAAACTGTGAAGTGATAAAAAAATTATCATTTCAGTTATCATAGAGATTTTTCATTTTATCACTTCATGAACGGGCCTAAGGCGATTCTCGAACTCATTATGAAAAACATCTGTCAAACAGTGTACTAAAAAGTACTAAATGATAAATAATGTCAGTTTTCTGTCAGTATTGTGTTTGCTTCTTTGTGTAAAAGCAAATATATTTTATTTCTGTTTTCTTTTTTGCGAAAAATGTCCGGAATATTAATTCAAATAATTGTTAATAATAGACGCCGTACTGAAGAAAGGTATTTACTTTTATTTAATTGTTGCTTGGTTTGGAAGAAAAATTATAATCATTCTTTTCTAGGAACAAATTGAAAATACTGCGGCGTACCCTTCGAGAAAGGCAGAATCCATTCGAAGTTACAACTGAGGAGCACTTCATTCAGCTTTACAGATTCCCAAAACAACTATGCATGGACTTAATAGAGGAACTAAAACCATTCCTGAATTTAAATCAACGAATGAATGGGCTTCCAAGCCATGTGAAAGTGTTGAGTGCTTTGAGGTTTTTCGCCACTGGTAGTTTTCAACGTGCTGTTGGTCAAGATTCCTTGTCTTCATTGTCCCAGACTTCAGTAAGTCGCTGTGTTGCGGAAATATCCATGGCATTGAACAGAATAGCCCACAGATATGTGAAGTTTCCTAGTAGAGATGAATTTCCTGGTATAAAGGCGAAATTTTACGAAAAATATGGTTTCCCCGGTGTGGTGGGATTAGTTGATGGGACGCACATAAAAGTCTCAGCTCCTAGAAGAGAAATCGAACACGTTTTCTACTGCAGGAAAGGCGGGCATTCGATGAATGTTCAAATCGTATGTGGAGCGGATTTTGTTATTTTTAGTGCTAACGCACAATATGGAGGAACAGCCCACGATGCATACGTTTGGCGACGCTCAAGAGTTAAATCAACGCTTGAAGATCTATATAATGGAGGAGAAAGAAACTTTTGGCTATTAGGAGACAGTGGCTACCCATTGCAGCCGTGGCTTATGACTCCTATTCTTACGGCTACCTCCGAGGCGGAGGACAGATACAACGCAACTCATAAGCAGACAAGAGCACTTGTGGAGCGATGTATTGGTGTACTTAAAAGCCGATTTCGCTGTCTGTCTAAAGAAAGGGTATTATTTTATTGCCCAGCTAAAGCAGGAATCATAATCAACGCTTGCATTGTGCTCCACAATGCATTGATTAAAGCCCGAATTCCATTTTTGCAGGATGTAGAAATGGAAAATGATTAAGGTGATTTAAATGTCGACGATGATGAAAACTCCATCTCAACACAAGTTTTACCAGAGGGAAGACGTACTCGAAGCAGAATTGTTGGCCAAGCATTTGCTCGTTGAAAAAATAAAGAAGAGATTATAAAATTAAAAAAAAAAATAAATAATGCAGAAAATAGTTTGGTTTAAATAATTTTTTATTTTTGTAATTCTTGTAGGAGTTGATCCAACTTGATTTTTATCTCCAATTGTGTTCGGTTGCTTTCTTCCATCAACTCGACCTTTCTTTCCTCCAACTTCAATTTCTTTAATTCTATTTCTTTAATTCTATTTCTTTAAAGAATTTGAAGCAGTCGTCTGTTGTGCTAGACAAAGTTTTTTTTCTTTTTTGTTGCCTTCTTGATGTAGAAGGTACAGCCTCTTCGATTGGCTCAGAATGTCCTTGGGGTGCAGCTTGGTGAGATCCTGTTGCTGGTTCAACGTTCAAGGGACATTCGTCTACCGGTTGTGCCACTATTATGGGTTCAAAGCCTATTTCACTGACGAAGCTTGAAACACCCTCCACGGCTTATGTTGTTATAATTCCAATTATTCTTCGTTCCATTTCGGAGAGCTCTCGTTTTGGAATGACACCATTTATGCCGCTTTTACGACGCTGCTCTTTTATAGCACTATCTCGGCTCCGCACACTTATTCTGTTAAAAAAAATTGCTTAGATATAATAACTTAAAAATTATTTTTTAACTCACGTCAAATCTTTCCAATATTTTCTCCACTTGAACCCATCCTTCAATGCACCTCCTAAGCCATTCAATTTTTCACTAAGAACCTTCCATTCATTATCACGGAAATGGGCACCGTCGGCTGTTGTGAATCTGTAAATTATTTGTATTTGTCGTTTCAGTAATCTTTTTTTACAATAAAACAAGAAAAATATATATGTAAATATAAATTTATATAAATATGTACATAAATTATATAAAAATATATTATTACTTACTTGTCATTTGCCAAATCCGGTCTTTCTTCCAAAAACTCCACTGAAAATATTTTTTGGGTCTCTGAGGCTTTCGCTCCTCGTTTATTTTTTGCTTCCATCGCTTTTCACAGTTCTTCACAGAATGATTTGACTGTGATAAAAAAATCATCATATGAAAAAATTTTTACATTTGTCATCACTTTTTCACACATCGAGAATCGCATTCAGTGTGAACGCGTGATAACATTTTTCACTTCACAGCTTCACAGAACGAGAATCGACCCCCTGGTATTACCTTCACAATCCTGCCCATCGCCCATGCCGATGCCGATGGTGGGAAATTATCGCTCTTAATTATGCATAACTGACCTTCTTTCACATTGTGTTTCTCTCTGCCATTTCTTACGCTCTAATAGAGTTACCAGATACTCCTCTTTCCATCTCGCCCAGAAGTGGGCAAGCATTCGTTCTTTCCATAATCTCAAACCATGAGTATTTGGCAGCTCCCCAGTAATAAATGGTAGTGGGAGCACCAGTGGCTCACCTACCAGAAAATGTCCCGGCGTTAACGCCTGTAGATCATTCGGATCATCGCTGAGTGCCTGCAGCGGTCTTGAATTCAGGATTGCCTCTATCCCAGTGAGCAATGTTAACAGTTGTTCGTATGTCAACACCTTGGCTCTTATTACTCTCGTCAAGTGAAATTTCATTGACTTCACAGCAGCCTCGTAAATGCCACCTTGATGAGGTGTCCCCTTTGCACCTAGGAAGTCTAATGTTTCTTTTCCTTTGCAGCTGCAACGAATGCTGTGCCATTGTCGCTGTAAATTCTTTCGCATCTTCCTCTACGTGCAATAAATCTCTCGTAACAAGCGATGAATGCTGTCGATGTTAGGTTGGACACCAGGTCGATATGTATCGCTCTAGTCTTAAGACAGACGAAAACAGCTACCCAACACTTTTGTCTTATGATCTGCTCACCAGCTCTGTCAATCATTTTTCTTTCAAACGGTCCCGCGTAATCTACACCTGAGTGTAAGAACGCCTTTCCCGGAGTTACTCTTTCCTTTGGCAAATCTGCCATCAGCTGAGCTTCGTATCGATGATTATATCGAACGCAAACTAAGCACTTGTGCAGAAACATTCTCAATTCGTTCCTTAATCTCGAAATCCAAAATCTTTCCCGAATGTGTTGCATCATGACTTGAACAGCCCCATGCCTTGTTGCTCTGTGCGCACTGTCCATTATCAGCCATGCTAATCTACTACCTGTAGGCACAACTGCTGGATGCCTCCTTTCGTACTCTATCTCCGCTCTTTCCAATCGTCCACCGACCCTTAGATCTTTTTACCATCCAATATTGGCTTTAACGAATCTATACTACTCTTCTCCGGCATACTGCCGTTCTTTCCAATGACCTCTATTTCTTTCCCAAAGTATTGTATTGTCCTTCTTTCTATTCTTTCGATGCGACGTGATGAACGTCTTCGCTTCTTTCCCTTTCTTTCATTTTTACTTTAGTTGTGTCGATAAAGCGGAAAACGTAACTAATAACATTGATTGCCTTATCTAGCGTGCTGGTACATTCGTGTATCGGAATGCTCACTCCAGTATCTTTTGTCTTTGTAAGCAGGATGTCGTGAGGCCTAATAGTAAGCAGCACACTCATCTCATCCCTCCCCCCATCTGAAACATTTGGCACAAAATTTTCAGATCTCCATTTGGAACGGGGTTGTGACAGCCATTTTGGTCCTTGTACCCATAACTTGCTATCGACCAGTGATGATGGCTTCATTCCCCTGCTTAGCAAATCTGCAGGATTTTCTTTCGTTCCTACGTGCCATCATCTCTGAATTTCGGTATTTGTCTGAATAGATGAAACTCTATTTCCAATGAATGTCTTTAAATCACGTGGAGATTTATTTATCCAGTGAAGTGTGACAAGCGAATCTGTCCAAAGATTATATTCTGTCCCATTCCATTCCATGGTGTTTATAAAACTGACGATCAACCTTCCCAGCAACTCTGCTGCTGCTAGTTCAAGACGTGGTATTGTCACTGTTTTAAGCGGCGCTACTCGTGTTTTCGCTATGAGCATTGAAGACCTAATCTTTCCATTTGGGTATTCTGTCCTAACATAGATATCCGCACCATATGCTTTTTCAGACGCATCTGAGAAGCCGTGCAATTCTTGCCTTACATCAAAAGATGTACCTATCCATCTTTCGATTCTGATTCTTTCCAAATGAGCTCGTACCATGGGCCGTTGTCTTTCCTGGATTATTACTGGGTGCTGTCTTCCCAGTCTTTCCTGTCTTGCACGTACCTTGAGAGATGTGGTTGGTAGTTCTTCCCTCTTACGGCAGTCCTGTGCACTTTCCAAAATAATGGCCCGTCTTTCCAGAAATTCGCATACCTCTTTCACGGTGGGCTGCTCGGACTTGCGGTTTTACCTCCCATTTACATGCTGTTTCAGTATCCAATTTGTCATGGAGTACGTGTACCACGATGAAGTCACATCCAGTAGTGGGAACACCCTGCGCCTTCAACTGCCTCAATGCCTCGTCAGTAACGTTCGACATCCTTTCCAAATCGCTTGCCTTCGCCGGTCCCTGGAGAGTGGGAAAATTGAAAAAGCGCCGGAGAAGTTCGCGGCAAGTAGCATATTGGCGGCTGAAGACGTCGTTCATTCGCTGCCATGCCTCGACGTAGTTGGCTTCAGTCAGCTGCCACTCCTCAAGGGTACGCGCTGCCTTTTCAGTTAGTGATTTTTTCAAATAGGCAAACTTGTATGCCGGAGCGATGCGGTCATTCTCATGCACGGCTGCCATGAAGCGGTCACGAAAACCCTGCCATTTGGTTATGGTGCCATCAAATTCCCCCCATGTGTTACTAACATCGTGTTGGGAGAAAGGCATGGACACCTGGACGGCGGTCTGTGGCGATCCGTTTCCTTTAGCTTAAGGATGGCAGAAGCAGTGAAGTAAGCTTCTTCGGCCTCCGCCATTTGCTTTTCGACCTCGGCCCTCTTGAGTAGATCTTTGGTCATGGCCAGGTTTCTTTCGGCTGCTTTGGCCTGCGCCCAGGCTCAGCCAAAGCCTCGAGCCTTACCTCGATTCCTTCCAGTGGCGTCTCCTTTAGCTTTGGGCTGTTCGTAAAGGCAACCATCCTCTGGATCGCATGAACGGCCGCTCGAAATGAGTATTTTAAATTGGGATCCATCTTTCCAGTTTTTCTTTCCGTTTACTGAAAAAAATATGCTGAAAAAATAAAATATAATTTGCTTTAATTCAGGCGAAAAACAAATGTTACCTAAAAAAAAAACAAAAAAAAAACATCCAGGAGAACTGAGCAATAATAAATAAAATAAATGTAAAAAGAGTAAAGGAAATAGGACGACGATAATAATAAAAAGTCAGATATGGCTTTGTGCTGTTGTTGCTGCTGGCGTCTCTTTCTCTTTCCCGAAATACAATCCACCGAATTCTCTAATTCTCTTTCCACTTGCAAGCATTCTGTCCAGCTATGGTAACTACGCAAATATATGCTTTGAGTTCCTGTTTTTATCTTCCCCTTTCCACATTCCGAAACACATGTTCGTTCTCTTTCGAACTTAGTGAGTTTTTAATCAGACATACTGAGTCAAAACAAAACACATATTTCTTTCCAACAATAACAATTCTTTTTCACATTTAATGGCAATAGTCTGCCGAACTATGCATTTTTCTTTCCCAGTAGATTGTTTACTCACAAATTAAATTTTTATCTATGTGAGTAATCTTTCACTATACCATAGAGAAAACAAAAAAAACACATCGCAAATCGCAACAAACTCTTTCCAAACACAGTAAATCTTTCCTTGTTTTCTCTCGCGCCGCAACAACACCTGCACAATTTTATATATATATTTTAAAAGGAATATACTGTATTTTGTGTTACCTTCGACTGAAAATAGTTTTAATTAAAATTTATCTTATTTATGTGAATAGTTTGAATAATTGGTCAAATTATTACAATTAACCCAATTTATATTTTATTTTTTCTTACTACGCGACTGGTTTACTTGACACTTTAAATGTACTTTACTTTACATTTTAAATGTAAATTTATTTTAATAAAATTTTAAAATTATTCAAAGTTCAAAATTAAGAATTTATGGCTATAACATGACTTAAAATATATTGTGTAACATTTAAAATTCATTTTTTTTTCTAAAACTAACTAACTAACAAAAGTGTTTGAAAGAAGGGATTATATGTTTTCCAGGAGGTGCATAGCTTCTTCGCAAAGCTCTTTGGACACAGATGATTGTTTTTTGCGTAAGCTTGAAATAAGTGGATCTGATGTTAATAATAAACGGTGAAAAACATCTTCATTTGTTGCTGCCCTCGAACACTTTCTCGAATGGGTCAATCTAATTTTTTTGTAATCCTTATTTCGCGCCTCCTGTGCTTCTTCTGATAACTGACCTATAGGTAGTACCATGAAATGTTTTATAATCGCTTCCCCGTGTATAAGTGTTTTATGCACCGAAGATGGCATGTAATACCATTTATATTTGTCCACATAAAGCTGAGCTGTATTTAAGCCATACTCGCCAAACTTCTGAGCATCTACAGACACTCCTGATGAAAGAGTTTGCAGAATAACGTAAAACCTTTTTATTAGTTCTTCATCTACTCCTGTGATATTGGCAGAACATTTGTAGTTTTGGAAAAATCTCCGTGCAGTGTTACCATCATTACTATTACCCGTACCTTGTCGAGGTTTATCTACATGTAGACCCAGTTCAGCTCGAAAACGGTTTTGAACATATGTACTTCTTCTTATCTTCTTTACTTTTTTTGTTTTCGGAAGTATTTGCAGACCACATCTCAAAGGAAAAGTTGTAGGATAAATGTAAAATTAGTTCTATACATCGAATCCAAGCATGTAGAGTAGAAAGACCATACTGGTATGCACTTTCGTTTTTTGGCTTTGATTTTACTTTCATTAGGTCATTCATCTCCTTTGGTTTTGCTCCACACACTGTACACACGGCACTCGAACTTGTTTCAGTTAGGACCTGACCAACTTTCCCATCAATCATCGTCAAAAAAAGCTCATGTTGAATTTGTATTACTTCGTCATTTTTATTTAATTGAGTCACTTGTAATTGATTGATCTGGTTTTGTAAAGCATTAACAACTTCTTTTGTCTTATCAGGGGTTTATTTTGAAAACTCCATTAATATTGGACGACAGTAACGCACTGAAGAAAAAGTTTCATTTTGCCATAACACCATGTTAGTATCCGTGTTAATAAGTTTGATCGGAACGAGTGAGGCTATAAATAAGTTGGCATCAGATATAACATCATTTTCACCTAATAGTATTTGTTTGTATTCACTTTGTCCCGAAGAGCCATCACAACCCCATTTAGTAAAAAGTTTCAAATTTGTAGATCCAGAAGTATAGACAGAATCGATTTGCAAGATACGTCTAGCAGTATGGTCTAACAAATCTTGTACCTGAACTTTAGCTCCTATATCAGTTACAGTAATGCTTGACTCTGGTGGGTAGCACAGTTCCTTCGCTTGGGCTAACATTTGATAAGATGGAAATATTGAACATTTTTTTTCAACCAAGCAAGACCTCAAATATTTGTATTGGTATTTAGATAGATCTAAATCGATAAAGATACCCATAGCTTCGTCAGTTGAATAAGGAATATTAAGGGCTGAATCATGTGAAATTTCCTTCAAAAGTTTTTTTTTTTCGTCCTTACTTAAATTACGTATTATAGTTACAATTGCAGCTTCTTCTGATTCTCCTAAAGACCTTAGTCCTTGAGTATATGCGTTATGTAGGTGTTCCAATCCATACTCTTGAAATAATTCCATATTTTTACGTTTTTTTGTTTTTTCTGATGACTCACCATATATTTTACAAGGTCTTCCTAGTTGTCCAGATGAATATGGTTGCTCTTTATCAAAAATTACTTTGAACTCACTATCCAACCACTGTTTATTATTTTTTACAAAACGGTCTCTTGTTCTAACGGGTGATTTTTTTGAGGTTAGGATTTTCATGCATTAGTATTTGACAGATCACGCGGGATTTCAGACATGGTGTCAAAGAGAAAGATGCTCAGTATGCTTTGACATTTCATCATGAATAGACTTACTAACGAGCAACGCTTGCAAATCATTGAATTTTATTACCAAAATCAGTGTTCGGTTCGAAATGTGTTTCGCGCTTTACGTCCGATTTATGGTCTACATAATCGACCAAGTGAGCAAACAATTAATGCGATTGTGACCAAGTTTCGCACTCAGTTTACTTTATTGGACATTAAACCAACCACACGAATGCGTACAGTGCGTACAGAAGAGAATATTGCGTCTGTTTCTGAGAGTGTTGCTGAAGACCGTGAAATGTCGATTCGTCGCCGTTCGCAGCAATTGGGTTTGTGTTATTCGACCACATGGAAGATTTTACGCAAAGATCTTGGTGTAAAACTGTATAAAATACAGCTCGTGCAAGAACTGAAGCTGAACGATCTGCCACAACGTCGAATTTTCAGTGAATGGGCCCTAGAAAAGTTGGCAGAAAATCCGCTTTTTTATCGACAAATTTTGTTCAGCGATGAGGCTCATTTCTGGTTGAATGGCTACGTAAATAAGCAAAATTGCCGCATTTGGAGTGAAGAGCAACCAGAAGCCGTTCAAGAACTGCCCATGCATCCCGAAAAATGCACTGTTTGGTGTGGTTTGTACGCTGGTGGAATCATTGGACCGTATTTTTTCAAAGATGCTGTTGGACGCAACGTTACGGTGAATGGCGATCGCTATCGTTCAATGCTAACAAACTTTTTGTTGCCAAAAATGGAAGAACTGAACTTGGTTGACATGTGGTTTCAACAAGATGGCGCTACATGCCACACAGCTCGCGATTCTATGGCCATTTTGAGGGAAAACTTCGGAGAACAATTCATCTCAAGGAATGGACCGGTAAGTTGGCCACCAAGATCATGCGATTTGACGCCTTTAGACTATTTTTTGTGGGGCTACGTCAAGTCTAAAGTCTACACAAATAAGCCAGCAACTATTCCAGCTTTGGAAGACAACATTTCCGAAGAAATTCGGGCTATTCCGGCCGAAATGCTCGAAAAAGTTACCCAAAATTGGACTTTCCGAATGGACCACCTAAGACGCAGCCGCGGTCAACATTTAAATGAAACTATCTTCAAAAAGTAAATGTCATGGACCAATCTAACGTTTCAAATAAAGAATCGATGAGATTTTGCAAATTTTATGCGTTTTTTTTTTTAAAAAAGTTCTCAAGCTCTTAAAAAATCACCCGTTAGATGCTTTCATCCACCGGTCATTGAATTTTGAAATAAAGTTTTTACTGATACTTGATACAGCATTTTCAAGTTTCGTACCTGATAATTCAAATTTAGAATTGAGGTAATTCGTAAGGCCTATTGAATTGCATCCATTGTTTATAAAGTAGTTGCTCAATTCGTTTACAGAAAACACTAAATAACTCATTTTTTAACTTTTTTTTTCGCACGTATTTTCCTTTTTAAATTCAACATAAACATTAAGAAGGTATAAAATCATTAGAAATAACGGAAGGTTGTGTAGAAATATAAACGGCTCAATTAAAACAATATAAGAAATAATAGTACATTATTCGAGAACAGAATATTGATGAATGAAAATAATTAGATTACATTATTTAGAATGAATTTTGATTGTGTACTATTGTAAGTACAATTTGTAAAGTGTTTCAAAAACACAGTGAATAGCAAGTGTAAGACGTGGTGTAAATGTATCTCCAACAGTTTGCAACCGTTATAAAACAAAAGAAAGCCCAACAAATAACAAAAAAAATCAATATAACCTTAAAAAAAAAAACATACAAAAAAGCTAATCTTAGATTTTTTATTTTGTAGCTACCTTATTATAAGCTTATCGCTCTTGATCAAAGGGGGGCAGATTGGGGCAAACATTTTTTCTTTTGCCAGCGGAACCATTTAAAACCTTAGCCAAAGATAAAAACAAAGGAAAAAAACACAAATTTACAAAAATTATTAAATTTATTAAACTATTATTTTTTTTTGTAATATCAATTGATTTGAAAAGCTAAAACTACAAGCTTTCTAACGATATATAACACTTGTGTGATCACATTATAAAACAAATGAAGAAAATTGTACTAAAGGCGTTTTTCATTTCGCCATGCATATAGGGTTGTGTCGGGCGACCACTTAAGGTAGCCATATTATTGAGCCATGCAAGTTAATTCATAAAATTTTAATTGCAGTACAAAATTTGAACTTTTCTTGATACATTTGCATAAAAAGTCAAGCTTTCGTAATAATTTTGAAAAAAACATTTTTGAGACGCAAAATGGCATTTGGGCCCACTGTGCGTCGGCAGTGCTTGCTTCATTTCGTTCCATGTACTATACAATTTTATATATTTTAAAAGGAATGGACTGTATTTTGTCTTACCTTCGACTGAAAATAGTTTTAATTAAAATTTATCTTATTTATGTGAATAGTTTAAATAATAATTGGTCAAATTATTACAATTAACCCAATTTATATTTTATTTTTTCTTACTACGCGACTGGTTTACTTGACTACGCACAACAGAATGAATTGTGAATTGAAAATATTCCATCCACCACTGCGCCGTCAACTCAGTCGTTTCTCCTTTCGCACACAACTTCTTGTGAGTGTGTATGTCATGATTCGTCATAACGATGAGTGTGTATCTCGCAGCTGCGCACAAATTCTTGTATCGTAGGGAAAATATATAAAAAAAGGGAGAAAAAAAAAAGAAAACTAAAACGATAATTGTGTGCGCTGCTCTTTCGTCGCGCCATAGCCATGTCGTATGGCTGGTTATTGATTCTTTCGTTGCCATAGCCATGTTGTATGGCTGGTTATTTATTCTTTCGTTGCCATAGCCATGTTGTATGGCTGGTTATTTATTCTTTCGTTAGTGTGCGTGTTGTTGTTCTTTCCATCTATGAAGGCTGGGTACGCCGCCGCTGTGTCGTCGGCAGTGCTTGCTTCATTTCGTTCCATGTACTATACAATTTTATTTATTCGTAACTTACCCCGTTTGGCGTACGTGATTTCTTCACGTAGCTCTTTCCTGGTTCTTCATTTAAGTGCGTCTTCAGATATTGCATTTTTTGGATTGAGTTTAATGATTTGTTGTTATGTACCAGAGTCTTGAAGAGATCATGAAACGATGGCCAAGCATCATAACGTCCATTGTAAGTTGGAATGTTGATTCTTTCAAGTTTCACTTCGTTGTGGCTGCTTCCCTGTGGGTCCATTTTATTTGTCTTTTCTTTAGTCTCGATTGCGATTTCTTGGTACATATTTTCTATTTCAGCATATTCGTCCTGCTTGAGGTAGTCTGATTCGTCTGGAGAGACAGCGTTTGCTATGATGTCATCGTGAGTTTGTATGATGTCCTTCCAGTACTTTTCCAACGTTTTTAAATATTGCTCGCATGCCAGATTTGACAGTGATTGAGCTAAAACTTCCTTCAGTTTATTGTATAAACATACAAATAAAGCTATTTTATTTTTCTGCCGTTTATAGCGTTGCTGTTGTGAAGTCAGGTCTTGATTCGTATGTGCAGCCGGGTCTTGGTTATTGATTGCTTGGTAAGCATCTTCAATGAGGTTGAGCATTTCTTCATATCGGTTGTTTATCTCCTCAAAGTAACCTCCTTCTTTGTATTCATGTTTCTCATCTTGGTAGGTTTCGTGTATCATTGTGTCGTTCATAACGAATTTATCCCATTGTTCCTTCAAGGCTTGACGTTGCCTTGCTAGATACTCTGGGGTAATTCGCAATTTCGGTGATTTTTTGAAATTCTTTAAAAGATTTTTAATCACCTTTCCAGTTTCCTTCTGTTTTTGGATTAGTTTTTCCATTTTTTCTGTTTCAATAGATTTATTAAGCTGCTTGAGAATATGGTTTTCTTCTTGCCTTCTTGGCTTATTTGATGATTGGTTGCTGCTACTTGAGGATATTTGATGATTGCTTGTTGCTGCTTGAGGGTATAGTTTTCTTCAGATTCGCTTGCCTTCTTGCTTGCTACTTGTATAAAATAAGTTCACAAGTGTGAATTAAACTTAAAAAAATATTTTCTTGAGCTAGAGCTCTTTATTCTTTCGATACTATTTATTAACTGCACTACAAATTAAATTTTCTTACAAAACTAACATAAACTATCTTAACCTATGGGAGCCGCCAGCGTACGTGCAGGAATGCGCTTGGTGTCATATTCTGGATGTTGGATGTTGTTTGCCAGACGTATAGTCAGCATTTTCAGGCACTGCGCGTGCATCATTCGTGGGATCGTGGGAATGATGATGTTTAAATATTTGTTGCATTAACTCCTCCCCCTTTAATTTCAAACGTCCTCGTTTGACCTTCAGAAAAAAGGGATTTGGCTAATCCTTGTTGGCTTGGTTGTTACCAGCTGTTTTGGTAAGCTCGCAGTATTTTCCGTTTGATTTCCAGGTACTTCCTTCTCTTCTGATTGACTTTCAGGTATCGATATTTTTGGAATCGGGTCCAGATTAGTGGTGATATTTATCTGTCCATTTCTCCGAAGGATGAGCATTCTAGTGACAATAACTATGATTACTATTATTATGATTGTAATCAGGCTGGAGTTGGTTATCAGATGTAGGTTGTCCTCTTCTTTTATCTGCTCGATGTATTCCGTGTTTTTAAGATGTAGCTCTTTCATCATTTCTAATGTCAAAATCTCTTCGTACTTCTCCGCTTTTGAGTCAGGCTGTACGATTGCCGGTAGTGGTTTCGACCCAGGGATTTCGCTGGAAATGTAATTTTGTTTATCAATGGTTATGGATGCGTTATGGAATTGAATGATAAAGGATCCTGTTAGATCCATGACTTCGCCATTTACGAGAACTGATCCGTTGTATTTGTTTAAAAGGAGGGTTCCAGGGAGTATTTCTTCGACGCTGGGAATATGTTGGTTATTTACTTCTGTGCAATTTGATGGGCGGCTCCTTAATAAGTTCGGTATGCATTTACTTGTACTTATGTCTAAAATTTGATTTTGCTTACAAATTGCTAAATTATTATATGTTTTACAATTTTCTTTTATACCAAATATTTGGTTGTTACATTTTAAAATATTGTTGAATGGTATTTTAGTTATAATGTTTTTCCTTTTAATTGGTTTTATCATTAGGTTTTCGCAAGATTTTATATTTGTTACAGGTATACTTATAATATAAAGTATGGTTGAGTCATTTGTTGCGATTTTCACGTCTGCAAATTCAAATGCTTCTTCTAAATTTAAGTATGGAATTTTATATTTTTCAAATATTTCTTTTGCTAAATTTATTTCAAAGTTCGATAAAATGAACGAGTTTATGATACCCGCTTTTGCCCAGTGTATGGCATAATTTACATTTGTTAATTCTTCTTTTATTATATCTAATTTATATTTTATATTTGCAAAATATTCATCTTTAAGATTTGAATTTTTCTTTATTGAATTAATAATATTGTTTGTAATATTTGTGATATTATTTATTCTTTCATTGGTCAATTTATTAATAACTATTTGCTTATTATTATTTCTCAAAACATTATTCATTTTTGACTTTATAATTTGAAAATCGGCATGGTCTGGATTGCCAGCTATCCACTTCCATGCACTGCCAATAAAATTTAACGACCTTTGTTTTCTTGGTTTAGGTTTGAGTCGCATGAGGAGGTTCTGAAGGTTGGAAATTTCGTGTGATAGTAAGGGATGTAATGGGTCTTGGTTGGAAACATAGCTTTGGATTTTTAATTTGATGTCATCGATTACTTTTGCGTATAACTCTAAGTTTATATCGTGTATGATGTTGAACGTACCTGTCTGTACTTTTGAGAGCCCTAGGCTTAGGGTCGCCACTTTTGAATTTGTGTAATCCAGGATTTGAATATCCGCATAGAACATGGGTAAGAACAATCTGTTGGGGAAATTAATGTTTTATGAGACTTTTGTGAATTGTTTTTCCTGATTTTGTTATAACTGTAGTGTTTCTATTTTCACCTACAATTTCTTTCCTGTATCTAGGGGAAAGTTTATTCCCTATTCTTTTGTTTATTTTCACGTAAATAATGTCTCCTACAGAATAATTTCTCGGAGGTAATCTTTTTTTATTGTGGTAATCTAAGTCTGCAGTCTGTTTAGTTTTAATATTTTTGATAATTTCTTTTTTCTCTAATTCAAGCTGTTCGGGGTGATTCAGTTTATTTTTTCCAAAAAAAACATCTATCGGTTTACTTTTTGTCGTAGAGTGAATACTGAATAGACCTATTATATTCATAAACAGACATATCCAGTAATTCAGAAAAAGTGTTGTGGATTTTTTTTGTTTTAAGACAACGCATGAGTTCGGAGAGCGTAGAATGAAATCTCTCTACCTGTCCGTTAGCTGAGCTTGTGTAAGGTGGGGTTTTATGAACTTTAATTTTGAACAGACTTTCCAACATAAATGAAATTGAACTTGAACTTAAGGATTTTTCATTATCCACTACAATTGTTTCTGGAACGCCGAAAGACAAAACAATTTCTCGTAGTGGTTGTTTTATATCTTCAGTAGCTCTGGACTTTAGAATTTTCGTTAGGGCGTACTTTGAAAACTTGTCCACAGCGGTTAGGATTATCTTACCATCAGTAAAATAAATATCTAGATGCACGATTTGACCGGGGAATTCGGGAATGGGGGTTGGCTGAAATTGGGGTTTATCGGGTTGACGATCATACTTGTTCTCTAAACAGACACTGCATTTCCTTGTAATTTTTCTAACTTTCCCAATCATGCCTGGAAAATAATGTGTTTTTAGAATTTGGGCTTTATTTTCTCTCTCGTTTCTATGGGCACGTTGATGGGTATCGATCACGATTTTTTCTTGTTCTGATTCTGAAGTTACATCTTCTACCTGTACCTGAGTGAACCTAATTTTATAACTACTAAAATGTAAGGGGTAGATTTGTTGTATCATCCCCATTATGGCTTCTTCGGTTTTTATGCCATTGATAACTGAAGGGTTTAGATGTTTTTTCAGAATTTTTATGAGGCTATCATGGGTGAATTGTGGTTCTATAATTTGATGACGGTGGTAAGTTGGGAATATGATTTTAAAGTTTACGGAGGAGTTTGGACCGATTTCAATAAAAATTTGGTTTTTATAGGCATTAATAGGAATTTCAACGTTAGGAATTAAGTTTTCGGGTGAACTTTCACCACTGTGTTGCGTTGAAGTGAGTGCGTTTATATTAGATGGATTTACTATTCGTGAAAGGGCATCGGCTACAACATTAGTCTTGCCCGGTTTGTATTGCAACTCGTAATCGAACTCTTCTAAGAATGCTTTCCACCTCTTTAATTTGTTATTATGATTCTTGTTGCTTAGCGCAAATGTTAACGGCTGATGATCCGTAATAATCTTCACTTTTGCTGACCCATAGAGATAACTTCTTAGAGCACTCAATGACCAAAATATGGCCAGCATTTCCTTTTCATTGGTGGCATACATTTCTTCTGCCTTATTGAGTGTCCTGGAGATAAAAGTAATAGGTCTGTCGTCTTGCGACAAAACAGCTCCTATTGCGAATTGAGAGGCGTCTGTTGTAAGTTGGAAAGGTTTTCCAAAGTCGGGGTACATCAGTACTACATCTGTTGAGGTTAGTGAAGTTTTTAATTTTTGAAACGCTTCTAGTGCTTCTTCGTCGAGATAAATACTCTGTTTGCTCGATTGAGCCTTGGACGTACGTCCACCTTCCCCTCTTAAAAGAGCGGTTAGCGGTTTTGCCACTTTGGCATAGTCCTTCACAAAACGACGATAATAGCCAGAAAGGCCAAGGAAGGAACGCAAGTCCTTCAAAGTTTGTGGTACAGGAAAATTCGTTATCGCCTCAACCTTAGTTGGGTTTGTACGAATCCCGTCAGGAGACACCACGAAGCCTAGAAACTCGACTTGCTTCTCGAAAAATCGGCATTTGTCCAATTGGACTTTCATTCTAGCTTTATAGAGCGTGTGAAAAATTTCACGAATGTGTTGAATATGCTGATCTTCAGTTTGGCTAAAAATTATGATGTCATCTATATAGACATAGCATATTTTGCCAATAAATTCGCGCAAAATATCGTCGAGGGCCCGCTGAAAAATGGATGGTGCATTTTTAAGGCCAAACGGAAGTCTTACGAATTCGTACTTTCCGTTATTAATCGAGAAGGCTGTTTTTTCCACATCCGATTCCTTTAAAGGGATCTGATGAAAACCACTTTTTAAGTCGAGGACCGTGAAGAATTTATTCTTTCCCAGTTGAGAGAGAACCTCATTTATTTCTGGGATAGGATAGCGGTCTGCGATCGTAACCGTGTTTAGCTTCCGGTAGTCGATCACTACCCTATATTGCTTATTGCCTTTGGAATCGGCTTTTTTAGGTACAACCCAGACAGGTGAGTTGTACGGAGATCTGGACGGCCTAATTATGTCGTCATCGAGTAGTTGACGGATTTGACTCTCAACTTCTTCTTTGAGAGGCATGGGATACGGATAGAATTTGGTGTAAACAGGAGAATCTGTGGTGGTGCGAATCTCACCCACAACTGTTGTTGTGTAAGTTAATTTTTCGTCCGGCTTGGAAAATAACGAAGCGCATTCTTCTACAAGTGAGTTGATAGCATTCTTCTGGGAATCGGACATATGGTCCATTTTTATATCTAAATTGTTAATAGCTTGAGAGATTTTTTGTTTCATTCTTATTTTTAAACCATTTTTAATTTCTATGTAGTTTTGTTCAGTGAAAATTGTGGCTGAAAGTTCTTTGAGGCTATCATTGCCGAGTATGGCATCGAAAGATTTGAGAGATGGTAACAGGAAGAATTTAATTTTAGTGTCTTTAAGACCAAACAGATTTGTTTCAACATGATGGCTTATTTTAGTGCTACCGCCAATTGAATTAGCGTAAAAACATTCTTTATTGGGAATGGGGTTAGAGACCAGAGAGGGCTGGATATAGTTGCGGTTTGACCCTGTATCTATAAGAATTTCTAAAAATTTCCCACTCTTCGTTTTAACCTCGATGTAAGGCAACGAAGAGTTCGTTAACCTAAAAAATAGATGTCGGAAAAATCTTCGACATTATTAGAGTTTGGAATTGTATATTCTGTTGGCTCCTCTGGTATAAAATTTTCTAAAGGTTCTTCATATTTGCTGTTTTCGTACTCTAGGTTTTTGTTATATTCCGCAAGCTCGTCTTCTACTGTATTAATATGGAAATTTTGTTGGGGTCTTGGGGGATAGGATTTTTGGTTAGAAACCCCAGGTTGTGCCCTCGTTTGGGAACTTTGAGGTTCATACTTTAACTGCGGCCTTGCTCCGTAAGGAGTTTGCGGTCTTGTTGGAGGATTTGATCTTATGTTAGGTTGGTTAGATTGTGGAATGGGAGTTTGATTTGGAACGGGTGCACGATATTGATTATTAAAGTGTGCGTAATTATGGACGGGTGGACGGTTCGAAAAATCATTGTTCATTCTAGGATAGTTGTTATTTTGATTCAAATAGCGAGGTTGTTGCATGTTATGTGAAGGGAAAGGTCTTGAAGGAGTTTGGTACTGATACTGGATGTTCGGTGTATGCCTTGGTGGATTCTGTGGAGGAGGGTGTGAATACTTTTTCACTGCTCCCTGGCTATTAAACGCATGGTTTGACCTGTAATTCTGATTTTCCAGCTTTAGGCAAAGATTTAATGCATGAGGTAAATCGAGTGGTTCTCGTATTCCGAGCAACCGAGGAAGGTCACCTTTAAGACCTCGAATAAACGTATCGAGAGCCTTATCTCGATATGTTTGGGTGAGCAAACTCAAGGATTCTGAGCTCACTTCCAAACATGATAGTTTATTAAGTATCAAAGAGAGATGTGAATACACCCTTTGATAAAATTCTTGGATCGAGGCATTTCCTTGCACTAAGGATAGCATTTGGTATTCTAAAGTACCTAAGTCGCGCTTGTCGGCGTAGTGCATAGCTAGACAGCGGGAGATGCTTTCCCAATTTAAGGGAATATTATAGGCCTCAAGAGCCGTGTCTGCATTACCCGTTATCTTGTTTCTTATGGTGCTCAATATCCCAAAATATTTTGGGGTGCCTTTAAAAGGCTCATATAATTGTAGTACCCGATCTATACTTTTTTTCCAGGAGCTAAATTCTCCTGGATCACCCGAGAAATTCCTAAGGCACCTAACAACGTCAGGTATCTTGTCCATATCGGACAAACTGTTCCGGTGTATAGGATCAATAGCTTGTTCCACACCGGGAAATGGATTAGTATTTGGATTTAAAACTTTTTGGACTAAGTTGTGTCCATGTTCTTCGAATACGCGTTGGACAATAGATGAAATTAGTGCATTAAGTGCAGGGGTTGATTGGGGCTCTGAGGGTAAGTCGTTACGAGAATTCGTAGACTGAAAAGAGGAATTTGGGTTTTCGTGATGCAACTCTGATGGGGGATTTATTTGAGGAATTGTGTTATTAATTTGGGGCGTTATATTAGGATGTCCACCACTGCTAGTGGTTGTACCTGATCTTAGGTCTGGCATGGCAAAAAATTTTTTTTTATTGGATTTTTTATAAAATGAAAATTAAATAACCTTTACTTAATTTATAGTTACTTCCAGTTTCGTAATTAATTATTGTTGCTTTCAGTTTTTTTCTTGGCAACAAATTTTTTATAATATTTTGTATAAAATGGAAATTATTCAAAAATAAAAAGAATTATTATATTTTTTGCTTAATTTTAAGTTACTTCTGATATCTTAGTTAATCGAATTAATCGTTGCTTTTAATTTCTTAATTTATTACTTTCACTTTTTATTTAAATGAACTAGGCACTTATTAATATTATTTTTAATGGTTAAAATATCTTAAAAACTATTCTTACATTAACAACAGGAACTTCATCGTTATGTTGAAAGGTACGATGATGATGATGGAGCGGCTAGTTTTCAAACTTCCTTTTCCTCCGATTATTTAACGGCTACTCAGGGGCCTCGTTTCTCCACACTTCCTGCTGGATACACTTGAACTGTTTCTGTCTATTTTTAATGTTCGCGTAATTTACATACACGTAGACCACTGGCCGATATTGTACCACTTAGGGACTTAATATATCGGTTGTTTTTTAAAGCAAAAAGATAACACTTCTTGAGGGTTTTTTTTCCCGAACGATCGCGACGTTAATTTTTTCAATATAAACACTACTTGAGGGTTTTGTTAAATTAACGACCGTTGGCACTTTTTACTTTATCCAGTGGTCCCTGCTCGGGCGCCAAATAAGTTCACAAGTGTGAATTAAACTTAAAAAAATATTTTCTTGAGCTAGAGCTCTTTATTCTTTCGATACTATTTATTAACTGCACTACAAATTAAATTTTCTTACAAAACTAACATAAACTATCTTAACCTATGGGAGCCGCCAGCGTACGTGCAGGAATGCGCTTGGTGTCATATTCTGGATGTTGGATGTTGTTTGCCAGACGTATAGTCAGCATTTTCAGGCACTGCGCGTGCATCATTCGTGGGATCGTGGGAATGATGATGTTTAAATATTTGTTGCATTAACTTATACTCTTGCCTTCTTGGCTGCTTGATGATATAGTTGGATTAGCTCTGATGACGAGCTTGAAATTCCTCAAATGAACAAAAGAAATCCCAACCAAAATAATTCCCAGATCACGTCGGGGTCACCAAAATGTACGATTAAGTACGTGTCGACCAAAGTGGTATCACCTTGACGACGTGAGACGCTTTTAGTGCATGAACCAGAAGATCTCTTTTTTGACGCGTTTGGGATCGTTGATTGGTTCTTTTGTTGATGAGAACTGTTTTATTGACTTTCGACTAATGCAACCCCTTACCTCTGGTGGGGGGCAGTTGCAATAATTTAAGAAACACTCAATATTTGGTGGTTAAACAGAAAGTAATTTTATTCCTTCACATAATCGTCTTAAATACTAAAAAATAGCTTATTAACAAAAATAAGTTCAATAATCAACAAATAGCTTATTCTACAATTTAACAAAAGTCAATATAAGGTTCAATAAATCAATTTTATTGCCTAATTCTATAATATGCAGCGTGAGCACAATGTGTCATTGACTTGATCAAAAATAAAAACATTATGTGCACACACCGCACAATGTGTAAACAAAAAATTATTAACAAAGAAATATGCACATTCTGCACAATGTATAAGAAATGAATTTTAGGTTTTTATTGTGACTTGAATTGTGACCTACTTAAGGTAGGTAAGTAAGTGTGAAATGTGTATAGATTGTTTTGAAATGTGTATTAGTTGTTTAGGAAATTGTGCTGGGTACGTGCGAATGTTTTGCAACAAACCTCTTTCCATGTATATATGTATTCGTTCTTGTACCGTAATTTTCCTATAAACACATGCCACTTATATTTAGACACTTTCCACGGCGCTAGCACAAATATGTGGCTCGAATGACCAATGTTTTGGCACAACATCACTGTAGGCACCAAAATCTACACCTGAAAATGCATTTAGAACAATAAAATAAAACAACCGATTTAAAGTGCAAAAAGACTTAGCCCAAAAAACCACTACCACAATTTATTCTTTCCGATTATATCTTTCCGCTTCTAGAGTCTGTCGGCGACTAACTTAATATAAATTATATCTCTCCAAAAGGAAGGAGAGAACTTCTCTCAAAACCATCGACTGAGTTTGTTTAGAGTCGAGACCTCTTTTGATTCCGACTTATAACTTGAATAGTTGAATATTACTCCTTACCTCGGGTGGGGGGTAGTAATAACAAATGAAACAAAGTATTCTGACTTCTAAATTAAAATTGATTTTATTTTTAATTTGTAAGACTATTTATACTAAAATAAATGCAATTCGACAATAATAATTTTGTGGGAACATAAATGTATTAGGATAGGAAGCACCTGTAAAGAGTGTGCATAATTCTATGGGAAGAAAAATGTAATGGGATAGGCGAGCAGGCACCTGTAGAGAGTGCTGATCTTGCAGTATGGATTTGTGGGAAAATAAATTGTGTGAATATAAAGTGTGCTGATATTGCAGTATAGATTTGTGGGAGAATAAATTGTGTGAATATAAAGTGTGATAGGGTGTTCGAAATTTGGATAGGGTGTTTTTCATATGCAGGTACATGGTACATAGTAATTAATTTAATTTAAAGTTGATAGTTTAAGCATTCTCCCCGGCGTTGAGATCTTTGAGCTCAAATTCTATGTTGTTTGGAGCTCGAGTTGTTTTCATTTTCTTTCGGTTGAGTAGTAATAGGATGCCTAGTACCAAACCAATCCCAAGTGAAAGATACCCAATAGAATATTGATGGATATCGTTATGAGAAACTTTGGAGGTAATGCCTGTTGTGTTTTCGTCGTCTTCCCCTCGAAAGATGATTTCCTTCTTCTTATGAATTTCATTTTGGAGTGGTTCAATGTGAAACATATCGATGAATAGACTTAAGTTCAGTGTAGGTAAGAATGGTGCTGTTGACTTTGATGTGTAGATATTATGAGCATTAATAGTCATGGTTGGTTGTTTAATACACAGTCAGTTGCCAATTTCATAAGTCCTACGCCTTGGAGTTTTGTAGTTAAAATATCTGATCCGCACACTACAGACAATACTTCATCGTGATGAAAGGCAAAAATCCAGTGATTAGGATTATGAAGTTGAATCCACATTTTGTCAACAGTGGTAGATTTTAGTTCGCAATATGATGAAAGTTTCTTATTATGATATAACATGTGAATTTCGCATTGGTTTTCAACTGAGTGTGTATTGAAGATAGGATGTCGCTGTTTACATAGATATTTTTTGTCATCAATATGTATACAGCACTGGTATTCAGTTTGTGATAGCGCGAAATGCTGATCCCTGAAAGGAGTTATTGCTAAGAATGCTGTTGATGGTTGTATGAAGACGAAGGATGTGTTATGTTGAACTGATAATGGCACTAGTTTGAATATCTGCAACATTTGCGTATATAGTAAATGCAATTTTACAAGGAATACAATTGCTGATGATGTAACTCGTCCCTTGACTCGAAGGAGCTCGTATAGTTTTGGAAGATTATGTTCGTCATATCCAGGAAGGGTCAATGAGCTTCCTATTGTCAAGAAAAGGTGCGAGCGAGTTAAGATGGCTTGTTTGAGATACACAACCATACTTCATAAATGCCTTTAAATCTTCTGGAAATGCCGATGATTGAATACGCTTTACGATAGTGTACGTTGCTGATTTCAGTTCTTGTGGAGAAAGAACGGTGTCCACCAGTCTGTAATTTTTGGCTCGTTTTAGGTTACTAATGAAACGTATGCCGTATGCTGTAACCCTTTGTAGAATTTTGAACGAGTTTTTGTGGTTAATTCTTTCAAAAAAAGGTAGTTGGTTTTTGGTGTTGCTAATAGAACAGTTTTCATAACATTCATCTCTCTCTCCTTCTTCTTTCGTTAATGGTTGTTGGGGCCATTCTGACTTAGGCTTCTTCAAGAATGTTGGACCTGGGAACCAAACAGTTGACTTCAAAAGTTGTTCAGGCAATAGCCCTCGAGATAGAAGATCAGCTAGATTTAGTTCCGAGTTTATAAACTTCCATTGAGATTTAATGGTTTTATCCTGGATTATAGCTATACGATAGCTACAAAGGTCTTCAGTGGTGATGTTGTGTTTATCCAAGACAGAACAATTTGTGAATCAGTCCAGTATGTTGTTTGTTTAAATTGTATTGGAAGGCTTTCCTTTACGAACCTAACTAGCTGAACCAATAGTTTAGCGGCACAGAGTTCTAGGCGAGGAATGGTTTGTTGTTTGAGTGGTGCTACTCGAGTTTTGGCACACACCAATTGTACATGGACTTCTCCTTTGAGGTTTGTGGATTTGATATAGACCACAGCCCCATAAGCTGGTTGGGAGGCATCTGTGAACGCATGAAGTTCAACCCAAGTAGGGTTGTCCACTATGATGTGTCGTGGAATTTTAAGGTCTTTTCTAAATGTTTTCCATTTAGTATTCATCTCCATCGGTAAGGCGGCATCCCAGTCGAGTTTTAAGGTCCAAATTTCCTGCATGTAGATTTTTGCCAGTACAACCACTGGACTCACTATTCCTAGTGGATCGAAAATATGAGCAGTCTCGGATAATATAGATCGTTTGGTAACCTTTGTTATTTCGTTCCAATTTGTTATGATGAGAAATTGGTCTGATGCTGGTAGCCAGGTTAGTCTCAAAGTTTTTATAGAACCTTCCTCTTGGTCGTGAAGGATCGTATCAGTTTCGCAATCTTCTGGTGGGATTTCTTTCAAGAGTGAAGGTGTGTTAGAGCACCATTTTCGGAGATGGAACTCTCCTTGAGCCAGAAGTTGTATTAGTTCTGACTGCTTTTGTGTAACGGTTTTTAGATTGTCGCTTCCAGTTAATATGTCATCCATGTATATATCTTGTCGGATAATATTTGCGCCTAGCAAATGCTGGTGGTCTGCTCCTTCTGTCAAATCGTGAAGGCATCTTATAGCGAGATAGGGGGCAGATTTAGTACCATAAGTGACAGTGTTTAGTTGATACGTCTTCAGAGGTTGATTAGTTGATTTCCGCCAAACTATACGCTGAAATCGTTTGCTGTAGTCGTTTACTAGTATTTGGCGATACATCTTGGAGATATCTGCAGTAAACACATACTTGTGAATCCGGAATCGCAAGAGAATTGAAAAGAGATCATTTTGTAACGCTGGTCCAGTATGCAGGATCTGATTGAGTGATGTGTTTGTGGATGTCTTTGATGATCCATCAAACACCACTCGCAATTTAGTTGAACTGCTTTCAGGGCGTAAAACGCAATGATGTGGAAGGAAATATTGTGGCATTTCACGAGAGATTTCATTGGTTTCAATCTCTTCCATATGCCTCAATGCAATATAGTCTCTCATGAACTCGATATATTGCTGCTGAATTTCTGGGTTCTTTTGAAACCTTTTTTCCAGGCTAAAGAATCGTCGAACAGCTATTTCTCTTGAGCCACCGAGACCTTCTGGGTTATTTGCAAAGGGGTGATTTACGATGTAACGTCCAGATTCTGACCTGCTAGTAGTTTTCAGGAAAATTTCCTCACATTGACGTTCTTCTTTGGTAAGTCGTTTTTGAATAGTTTGTGAGGGAGTAGTTAGATTTTCTTCTAGGTTCCAGAAACGCTCAACCAGACTGTCCAGGTTAGGAGATGTAGTGTCTACTCCTATGCCGCAAAATAGTGTTGACGGACTGTTAGTGACTATCTTTCCCATAACTATCCATCCCAGTAAGGTGTTTTGTAGAGTTCCGGGTAGAGGTTCCGATGAGAATATCAATGTCAAGTGGTTTATTGAAGTTTGCTTTGCTGTATGTAGCTGACAGGCTGGTTCTGTTGTCTATAGTCGGAGCTTAATGTCTTTGGTCCTCTGTTGTCACGTGAAGCAAGGTGTGGTGGTATTGATCTACATGTTGGAGCTTGGTGTACCAAGCGTAAGCAATTTGTGCAGCGATTAAGTGATTTAACATTTCTTAGTCTCTCTTGTGGTGAGAGCTGGAGAAACTTTGGGCATAGATATATGGCATGTTTTTGCTGTCCACAAACTAGGCATCTATTGGTTTTGGTTGTTGAAGCAAGAGCTACTTTTGTCCTTTTGTTCAGGTCTTCTAAGCCCGTTTTTGCTACTTTTGGTCCAAGGGCTTCCAATGATTGTAACCTTAACTCTAGAAATGACATGAATTCGTTTAGAACTGGCAGTGCTTTCGGTTGCTTCAGCGACTGCTCCCAAAGCGTGAGCGTGTTTCTGCCTAGCTTCTTGATTAAAATGCACATCAGTAAAGGGTCCCAATTGTGAGTGTCTATGCTTAAACCCTTTAAACTGAGCATGCATTCTTGTGTGGTGTCATGCAAGACCTTTATTGCCTTCGAGCCTTCACTCTGGATGGCAGGTTGCATCAGCAATCTCTGAACATGTGCTGTTACCAGTAGTCTAGGATTGTCATATCGATATTTGACGACTTGCCATGCTGCACTGTAGTTGTCATGTTACCTTGGGTAATTTTAGGGATTGCTTGGGTGTGTTTGCTGTGAAAAGATTCATAGCTCCATTGGATTGTAATGAGTTCTGTGTGGTGAACTGCTCCAATTTGTCGGTCAGAGAAATCTGGAATTCTTGGACATCGTTTTCCAACTTGTAGAATTCATCTACGTTATATCTATCTCGTTTTGGATCTTATGAGAGCTCGTGAATAAAACGATGAGTTTCTTTCAGTTCCATCCAGTATTTCTGCAGCGCGCTTAGTTTTACGCTACAAAAGGTTGAACTCCAAGCGTCTTTCGCAGTGGCTCTGATACTAGCTAACAATCGCTGTAAAGATTGTGTGGTTGTGCCTTGTCTTCTCACAACTCTTGTTAATTCAGATGTTGGGGCTACTACAGGCGTTAACTTTTGCTTCTCATCTGTGGTTTTGTTGCTTGATATGCCATCAGCACCAGCTGACTTCATGGATGGGTCGATGTCGGCATCTACAGGCACAATTGACTCTAAGATATGCTTAAGTTCAATATAAGCCTTTTTCACCTTCTCGTATGTGTTAGCTTGAACATACGGAGTGTCCGTCTTGACATGAGCCTTTATCTGGTCATGATTACTAGAGAACTCCAACCAGAGAGTTTCTAATGACCTTAATTTCTTGGTCTTATAGTCGACCGTTTTTCGGTCGGGAACGTCTTTGCCAACATTAGTCTTGAGTAGTACCAAGTCGTCCGTTATGGCCTTCTGCCTGGCCACGATGGTAAACACCTTCATTTCCTCCATCTGGATTAGTTATGTCTATGAACTTGCTGGTAGAAACAGGACACAGGAACACCGCGATCGCTGGAACTCTTTTGATCCCGACTTATAACTTGAATAGTTGAATATTACTCCTTTCCTCGGGTGGGGGGTAGTAATAACAAATAAAACAAAGTATTCTGACTTATAAATTGAAATTGATTTTATTCTTAATTTGTAAGACTATTTATACTAAAATAAATGCAATTCGACAATAATAATTTTGTGGGAACATAAATGTATTAGGATAGGAAGCACCTGTAAAGAGTGTGCATAATTCTATGGGAAGAAAAATGTAATTGTATAGGCGAGCAGGCACCTGTAGAGAGTGCTGATCTTGCAGTATGGATTTGTGGGAAAATAAATTGTGTGAATATAAAGTGTGCTGATATTGCAGTATGGATTTGTGGGAGAATAAATTGTGTGAATATAAAGTGATAGGGTGTTCGAAATTTGGATAGGGTGTTTTTCATATTCAGGTACATGGTACATAGTAATTAATTTAATTTAAAGTTGATAGTTTAAGCAGAGTTCATAAACTCTCCATTCGGTAAAAACCATTGAATTAGAGTTGATAAACTCTCCGTTCGATACAAAGCTTATATGTTTTTATTTGAAAATATTTCTTTATTTAATAATTATCAATGCTTCTTATATAATATATTCTAACTTAATTTTAAGATGCTCAAATTCTGGATATTGCTGTCAGGTGTCCTCTTTGTCGATTTGTTGTCCTTGTTGTAAATTTGTTTCGCAGGAATGTCTTTGTTCTCAGTTCACTTTTATAATTGTTCTTTTTATTTTTATTCACTTTAAGTTTTTTTTATTATTTGTTATTCACTTTCAATTCTTATAAACAATTATTTATTATATGTTTGTTATTAACTTTTGATTTATTACAAGTTATTATTAGCAATGTCTTCTTGTGCTTCTTTAAAACCTTTTTTTATTTTTTCGACTCTTTCTTTATTTTCTTCACTAATTTCCTTTGGTGGATTACAATTTGGCATTGTAATTTAAATCAATTAGGTATTATTTTATTTTTGCACTTTTTCCTTTTAAGGATATTTGGCTTATTTATTTTTTCTCCTTTCTTTGGATACTTTTCACTATTCTTTCTCCTTTCTTTGAAGGATACTTATTTTTTTATTTTTCGCGTAAATTATTTTTCGAAGACCTTTCAAATTAAAGAGCATACTTTGTTTTTTCTGCCTATACTTTAACTTTAAGGTCCTGTCACGGTCGCCAATTAAAAGAATCCGTTAGGATTTTATTTTTTTAAAAATAATATTTATTAAGAAACCAACTTAAGACTATCGATGCAAACTTAAGACTACTCTCTGGAATATATTTTTGTTAATCATTCTGTCATTACAAATGGGTTTAACAAAGAACTTCTGTTTTCGGGATGTATGAATCACTTATTAGGAAAGCAACATGCTCCTACGTGATTATACTGAAATGTAATCTGATATTTTATAATCGAGACGATCGTGCCATACTACTAATTGGTGCACTTTGGTGCATATTCTATTATTACATTTAAATGTTAGAGGCGTGTGTTAACTTGCATGCTAGGATTTATCCAATGAACCCATTTAGCTAACCCAAAACGTTGTCTTTTTCATACTTCATAAAAAAATATTCCATTTTATAAACAATTTTTTCTTTTGGTAAAAAATAATTTTGTTATGAATCCATTCAGCTCAAACAGTGCAACCGCAACACCAGCCTCGCCCAATAGTTTCAAAAAAACAAAAACATAAAAGGAACTGTGTATTTTTATTAATAAAGTTAAAGTTTACATGTTTTTACAAGTTTTATGTTTGTATTTATAAAGAAATTTTAAAAAATGAACAAACTAAACCACCTTAAAGTGGCAGAAAAGTGTCTTTAATTTTTTTTTATAAATACATACGTACATATAATATTTTTACTTTTACACAAAGTCAGAAAGCACCTGGCTTAAGATTTGGTTTTTTAGTTCGTCCTGCCGCCCTTCGATTGGCTTGAGTAAGTACTCATCCAGAACCACCAAGAAAACCGCATTGCGGCTCTTTTGAGACTTCTCTGCTTTCGCTTTGAGCATGTCCTGCACTGCGCCTACCAATGTCTAAGAAATAAAAGAAAAAAAAAGTTGAAAACAGTTTCAAAATTAAACTTCACTTTCATACATACATCAAACATACACCAGCTCTTGGACCTTTGCCCTCCTCGGTCGCAAATTTGTCGAAGTACTGGGGGTGTCGAAGGACGGCTCGCTGTCAGCAACAAACTCTTCAAAAATGCTGTTTTGTGAAGCCTCGTCTGTTACGTCTGATTGACATAATTCTTCCTCGGAGTTCCAATTGTTTGAAAATGTTCTGCAATGAAATATAACAATATAAATAAATAAACATGTTATTTGAACATACGTAGGTCCTCACTATGAGCAGTGAATCAAGTAAATTTGCTATTGATATGTAATAGTAATGTTAGCAAAGTTCGCTAAAACATTAGTTGTGGGCAGGATTTGACGATTTGTTTGAGGGCTTCTACTGGTACCCCATCAAGTCCAGGAGCCTTTTTATTTTGCAAAGCCTTTGTGGTTGTCATCAACTCTTCTTCACTGAAGGCTTGTATTTCTTATCGTGGTAGTCCAGATCCACACGATCAGGCGGTCTAATGGGGTGAGTCGGGAATAGTGTATCCACAATATGCCCCATCTTTTCGCCATTTAGGTGTGTTGTGTTCCTCTGGGCCCCAAGCCTTTTCATAGCGACTTTGTAGCCGAGTCCCCAAGGATCGTTGTTGATGTCTTGTCGAAGTTCTTCCCATTTCCGTTTTTTGCTCAGTTTAATGGCTCTTCTGAGCTCATGGCGTTTGGTCTTGAACTCATCAAGTTCGTTCTCGAGATGCTCGTCATGTCTTCTTCTGCATCTGGTGACTTTTCACCTCAGGTGTAAGCAACTTCTGCGGAGTTCGGCAATTTCATCCGTCCACCAGTAGATCGGCTTTTTTCTTTCGTCGGAGAAGCTCTTTCGGTGCATTGAGGCATCACATGTTTGTCGAACAATTTGCATTGTGGCTTCAACTTTTTCTTCGGCAGTCCCTTCCATTTGGAGTACAGGGCTCTTCCCTTCTTCGATCATTCTGTTCATTGTTTCCACGTGAAGTCTATTGGCATTCCATCTTACCGTTTGGCTTTGGTTTCGATTTGTGATCCGGTGGTTTTTCTCAATACTGTGATAAAGGTTCTAACTGGAAAAATGCCCTGCCTCACCTACGAAGCTATGAGGGATATTGTAAAGGCTTCCCTAAGCCGAAATGAATGATGGCTAAAGTGCCGATCTGTTTATTCCAATAGAAATGAAAAAGAAGGCTAAAGAGCCGATGTTTATCTTTTTATTTCAAAATTGAAAGTGAATTTATTTGATCAAACTTAAGCTATTTATACAAAATATTTTACTTACATACTAAGAACTTAAGCCTATACATATTATTACTTAAACATACATACAATATTATATGCTCCAAATTCGGGCAGCATACTTGCTATGTCATCAAATTAATAGCCAATATGCATGCCCCTTTCAAAATGTACAAATGTATCCAAATACATTATGACATAAACACTACGCAGAGCATTAAACCTAGGAAGTAGGAAGATACATCTGTCCAGAATAAAAGTAATCTGAAACGTCTATGGCATTGGAAATATTAATAGGTATTATATGTAGGGCATGAGGTTGATACTCATGGCCATAAATGAAATGCGAGTATAGTGCATCTAAAAATAGACTGGTCATTGTGAAGTGTACCCTGAATCTGCCGTCAATGACCAGTAATAAAAGTTAATGTGATATTGGAGTTGTATGTGCACTACAATACAAACAGGATGTATTGATGATCACTGCCTGTATAATCTTCAATGACTCTCCAATTTCTGATCTTAGACATTATGCCTTCTGTAGCGCGAGTTATATCGGGTATAGTGCCTTTGTTTACTGCTCTTCTAAAGTTGGGGGTGTTTCCTACGTTTACAACGTTTAGGCCACTTCTCGCTGCCATTTCAAGGATTTGTCTTCCTCGGGAGTCTGTTGTTGGGCATACCCCACTCTTGACCTCTCGCATTAAAGTCACCCGCAACAATGATTTCTCCTTCGGTCTCGCATACGAAATCTTCTGGTTCATCTAGTTTTTGTCGGAACTCGTTAATGCGGTCATTTGGGCTTAGGTATGTGCTGATTACTGTGCATTTTTCATCCATGCAAAACCTCTTTTCGATCCTTTTCTTTTAACGGGGATCTTTCTGTTCAGGATCCATAAGGCGGCGGCGGTTTCTAGTGTGTCTGAGATCCAGTTTTGTTCGTTTCTATTAACGCATTGCTCACTCAGAATGATGGCGTCAGCTTGTAGTTCGTCTATAAGCTTGAACAGGAGTTTGTCCGCCGTTCGACTCCTGTTGACGTTCGCTTGGAGTATTTAAATCATTTTGAGGAGGCCGTAACTTTGAGTAGAAATATTTCACTGATTAGCGGTTTACGTGCGCACTTAAAGACATTAGTTATTATTTCAAAAGTTTGTACTTCATTTGCGTTGAAGATTTTGAGAATAAATTCACTAATTATTTTATTTGTTCTTTACGGATGATATCAAGTTAATACCATCCTACCGACTGCGCCAATTTTAATTACAAAAATTAAACTATGAATTTTTAAAAAAGAGATTCTTAGAGCACAATGCTCGTTTTATTAAATCTTCTTAAGAACTGCTAACAATATTGAATTACTCCTATTTATAGAAATGATAGTACATTCTTATCTTATATATTTCTTTGTGTCGAATGACTTCGACTCATTCCTTTGTGTACAGAATAGGATAGTAATGATAATGTACGTATTACATTCTTATCTTATATATTTACAGGAATAGATTAGAATATGTTATTTACAAGTTTAAGGGTAATTGGAGGTTCTGTGGATGTAACTTATATATGTATATAATCAATTTTGTGTACCCTTTCATTAACCACGGATCAATTTTAATACTTTATCGTTAATGCCAATGGAATGTAACATCTCTAAGGTTTGTAATAGTTATCAAATAAAATACAAAAAAAAGAACGATCTAAAAAGAAATAGATCGCGTATCAATCAAAAAGTAATTATTATGCATTTCTAAGTAACCGGTGTATAGCTCTTGTCGGATAGGGGTGGGTTTTAATTACTTTGAGCTGATATTGATACAGTGTGATAAAACCAATTAATACAATTAATATTGAATGCATCAGAATTATTTGAAATTTACATTGGACTTACTTGACTTGGCAACCCTTAATCAACCCACGAATGTCAAACTAGGAATGATTTGATGGAATTCACCCCTTTTCATAACCCTTCCCAACCTTTGCTGACAAACAATTGTAATGTGGCCCACTTATATTTACCCTTATTTTTTTCATCCCCTCTATCACAATTCTCCATGGCTATTTACTACTTTTTTACTCCTTCATTTTTTTTTATAAATCTTATATAAATAAAAAAAATTTAATATTAAGTTTTCCTTAAATTCAAAATTTAAAGTTTTATTTCATTTAAAAACAAAATGTTTCTTCCTTGTTTTTTATAATTATTCGGATATCTAAACTTAATAAAAAATTAAGAGAATAAGATAATAAACGAATAATAGAATACGAGAATAAGAGGCCTCTAAATTAAAATATTTTGTTTTTGACATGAATACTTAATTCTAAATTATAATTTCTTACATGATTATTTTTGATTTTTATAATAATTATTCCTTTCTTTTTTGTATAGCACGTAGGTTTTAATTTTATTATATTTTCTTCATTCCATGGAAAATTACTTTGTATTTCAACATCTGGTGGGCACCTTCTTAATTTCACAGGCAGGTCGGTATATCTTTTTATTTCACTGGCAGGTAGTATTTAGTTTCACATGCAGGTAATGTATATTTTTTTTTTATTTCACTGCAGATAGGTTTCGTATTCAATATTAGGGTAAGTCTAAGTATTTTTATTTGATTTTAGTCATGTAAGTAACACTATTTATTTAATAGGCAGGTTGGTATGTATTTTTTTTTTATTTTCACAGGCAGGTAGGTTTTAGTTTTACAAGCAAGTAAGTATATTTTCTATGACTAATTTAAATTTGTATTTATTGAATTACTAATAACTATAAAAAAAATGTATGTTTGCAATTCAATTGCAAAGTAACAAAAAAAAAATAATACAGGGTGGCGCACCAATTGTGCTACAATAAAAAATTCAAATAACTTTTTTTTTAATCGATGTATTTCATTTTTTTTTTTTTTATTGGTTAGAAAATTAAATTTTATTTTAAATAGTTAGTTGTTTTTAAAGATTATTGACCGCAAATGACCTCCACGCTGTCCCACGCATATGCGGCACCTGGTCAAAAAATTATTCATTGCGGCCTGAAGAGTTGAAGTTGGGATCGCCTCAATTATTGTCGTTATGGACTGCTTTAGTTTAGTTAAATTCCTGGGCTTCGTTTTATACACCTCTTGCTTGACATAACCCCATAAAAAGAAGTCTGGTGCAGTCAGGTCAGGTGACCTTGGGGGCCAGCGAAGAGTGGAGTTCCTAGAAATTAATTTGTTTGCGAATTTTTTGTTTAGCTCCGCCATAACTGGTCTGGCTATATGTGCAGTTGCTCCATCTTGCTGAAACCAAACGCTGTTGAATGATATACGTCTTCGGCGCAGTTCTGGGTAAAAAAACTCCTTCAACATCTTTAAATAACGGTCCCCATTGACAGTAACGGTTACACCGTTTTCTTCAAAGAAGTACGGGCCGACAATACACCTTGATGAAACTGCGCACCACGCAGTGACTCGTTCTGGGTGCAGTTCCGTCTCATATAGCATTTCTGGATTAGACTCATTCCATATACGGCAATTTTGCTTGTTTACATTGCCGTTAAGATCAAAATGGGCCTCATCAGACATGAACAAACAATTGATCAATGTGTTGTCTTCTTCGGCCATTGATATCATTTTTTGGCAAAATTCCAAGCGAACAGGCAAATCCTGAGGGTTTAACTTGCTAGTAATTTGGACTTTGTACGGAAACAAGTTTAAATCGTCATGAAGTATCCGTTGTAATGACCGTCTACTAATTCCAATTTGCCCCGATAAGTTTCGGGTCCAAACGCTCGGATTGGCCTGTATTGCAGATGCTACTGCTGCGATTGTATCCTGAACCCGAACATTGGCATCTCGATGGTACGGCCTTCGTGCGATGCTTCCAGATTCGGCAAACATGTTTACAAACCTCATAATGGTCCATCTACTCGGGGGATTACCGCCAAACTCCCGCCTAAATTCCCTTTGGACGGAAATGACGGACTGCAAAGCATGGTACCGTTGCACTATCCAAATTCTTTTCTCCGTATCCCAAGCATCCATTTTTATAAATCTAAATAGTAACCTACAAAATAAAAAAAAAAAAATAAGCCGATTACTCACACAGAAAAAAAGTTATTACGTTTTATTTTTGTAGCACAATTGGTGCGCCACCCTGTATAAAAAAATTCTTGAGTCGCGACCCGAGCCTACAGGACTTGCGTCCTATCCAGTCAACGACTCACTAGATTTTAAATTTTTCGTCTTACATACGCAACTTCAACAAACTTCGTCTCTTATGAAAAAGCGTATATTTAATGAGTTGTTGTTACTCTCGTTGTCGTTCGTTGTCTGTTGCTTTTATCTGAGACGAAACTGCCACGTTCTTTTTCTGGAACTGCCATCAACCGTAACAATAGTTCTTCAGTTCAGTTCAGTTTTTGCCGCCAAGACTTCAGCTGTGTGGCTGACAATCGTTCGTATTCCATGTTGGCACTCGTTGTAAGGAAATTAACCTGAGGAGGAGAAAACCAAATGACAACAACAAAAAATACCCTTACGCATACGCAATGGAATGCTTGTCTATGTATATATTTTCATTTAATATTGTTCACTCATTTTACTTTAGAGTGTTGCGTCAAATATTTGTTCTTATCATTATTTACGCGAGGGGAGGCATTCAATCTCACTTCTGAGGTTCTAAGCAATCAACCTTTGCTTTAGAAATAAAAATACTTCACTACACGAATAAAACAACGTCTTTCTACTTTCACAGATCTACAACATCCGAGAATGTCTTTATTTTGTCAGATTTTTGTAAGCCAACCGTTTATTTTTGAGTTTCAATTAAAACTAATTTTACAAAGAAGTGCTATGACAATCTCGACCCTAGCAATCCACACATAAAGTGTCTTAGATATATGCGATCCATATTGGATGCTATAAATGAGATAAGGTGGCTGAAGTGGCATGCATAAACATTTTCTAATGAATCGAAAAGAATTTAATGATGAGACGTTTTGGTCTCTACTATAGATAAACAAATCGTAAACAATATTTTAAGAGTATTGAGTTACGAAAACAATCAAACCGATGCTAGGCTTGGACAAAGGCATTTCAGATTGAAATTAAATATAAACACACAAAGAATGTGCAGACGAATCAAAAACTAGAATTATGATTATGGTTATGCATAACGTGACCATTTATTTTTTGACTCAAAACGGGACATTGGTGTATTTAGGTCAAATCATAGGTCAATGAAAAAAATAACGCTTTTTTATAGTTATTTATTCAGAAAAAGATAGTTGGCTTAGAAGTTATGAATCACAAAATATAGGTACCTACCCAAAATGTTTAGTTATATTTATATTTATCGCTGTGGGTAGCGCGGAGGTTCTTACCTCCTCCCACTTGTCTCTCCATCTAATTTCTCATGCAGCGTGTGCACAGCAGTCATATCCCAATGTTCTGTTGGTATGCCTTGGGCTGCCAGCTGTCTCATAGTCTCGTGAGTCGTGTTCGACATTCGCTGCAAATCACTTGCTCTCAGCGTTCCACTTAACACTGGGAGTCTGAAGAAGGTGCGAAGGAGCTCTCTGCACGTCGCATACTGCTCGTTGTATATATGATCTAGACGTGCCCACGCTTCGGCGTAATTCTGTCCTGTGAGCTGCCATTCACTGAGCGTACGAGCCGCCCTGCTTGTTAACGAAGCTCTCAAGTAGGCGAACTTGTATGCCGGCGCAATCTTTCCATTCTCGTGAACCACCGCAATAAATCTGTCCTTGAACCCCTGCCATTTGGTAAATGAACCATCAAAGTTCCTCCAGGTGTTCTTAACGTCGTGCTCTGCAAAGGGCAGATTTACTTGCACGGCAATGGCCGGTGCCTCTTTCTCTACTGGCTTTGTAGTCAGCTCTCTCTGTCGCTTCTTAAGTGCGGCATAGGACGCAAAATAGCTGTGTTCCGCTGCCACCAACTTGGTCTCTATCTCTGTATTATCGATGTCACCCATCGCTGTCAGTGTGACCTCGTACTCGTTCACCTGTGCCCAGGCCTGCACTAGTGCCTGCAAGCGCACTTCTATCTCGTCGATGCCTATCTCTATGAAACTTTCCGAGCGGATGAAGAACGTCGTGCTCTGTAAAGGGCAGATTTACTTGCACGGCAATGGCCGGTGCCTCTTTCTCTACTGGCTTTGGAGCCATCTCTCTCTCTCTCTCTCTCTCGCTTTTTAAGTGCGGCATAGGACGAAAAATAGCTTTGTTCCGCTGCCACCAACTTGTTCTCTATCTCTGTATTATCGATGTCAGTCGATCGCTGTTAGTGTGACCTCGTACTCTTTCACCTATGCCCAGGCCTGCACTAGTGCCTGCAAGCGCACTTCTATCTCGTCGATGCCTATCTCTAGGAAACTTTCCGAGCTGATGAAGAACGTCGTGCTCTGCAAAGGGCAGATTTACTTGCACGGCAATGGCCAGTTCCTCTTTCTCTACTGGCTTTGGAGCCATCTCTCTCTCTCTCTCTCTCGCTTTTTAAGTGCGGCATAGGACGAAAAATAGCTTTGTTCCGCTGCCACCAACTTGGTCTCTATCTCTGTATTATCGATGTCACCCATCGCTGTCAGTGTGATCTCGTACTCTTTCACCTATGGCCAGGCCTGCATTAGTGCCTGCAAGCGCACCTCTATCTCGTCGTTGGATATCTCTAGGAAATTTTCCGAGCTGATAAAGAACGTCGTGCTCTGCAAAGGGCAGATTTACTTGCACGGCAATGGCCGGTTCCTCTTTCTCTACTGGCTTTGGAGCCATCTCTCTCTCTCGCTTTTTAAGTGCGGCATAGGACGAAAAATAGCTTTGTTCCGCTGCCACCAACTTATTCTCTATCTCTGTATTATCGATGTCACCCATCGCTGTCAGTGTGATCTCGTACTCTTTCACCGATGGCCAGGCCTGCACTAGTGCCTGCAAGCGCACTTCTATCTCGTCGATGTCTATCTCTATGAAACTTTCCGAGCTGATGAAGAACGTCGTGCTCTGCAAAGGGCAGATTTACTTGCACGGCAATGGCCGGTGCCTCTTTCTCTACTGGCTTTGGAGCCAGCTCTCTCTCTCTCTCTCTCTCGCTTTTTAAGTGCGGCATAGGACGAAAAATAGCTTTGTTCCGCTGCCACCAACTTGTTCTCTATCTCTGTATTATCGATGTCACCCATCGCTGTCAGTGTGATCTCGTACTCTTTCACCTGTGCCCAGGCCTGCACTAGTGCCTGCAAGCGCACCTCTATCTCGTCGATGCCTATCTCTAGGAAACTTTCCGAGCTGATGAAGGACCTCATCCTTTCGATGGCATGAATTGCAGCCTCATATAGCTACGAAGTGTTGGCTGCCATGTTCTGTCTCTGTATCTATTTCAATATCTGTGAAAAAAGAATAATGAGTGGAAACAAGTCAATGTTGCGCCCGTGGCAATTGAAAACGGATGATCTTGTGCCAACAATTCGGCGATCGAGTTTTGACTTTCTTTCGCAAGAATTTTGCCTATTTTTTGGCATTTTGTGCGACCGCAAGTAAACTGGCCTAAGAAAATAAACTATCAGATAAACTTATTTATAACATATTCTGTTATTTGGTGTTATTTACCAGCAATTTCCGAGTCCGTGAATAAAATAGAAAACAAGGAGCTCGTGCAAGTGGCAGAATTTTAACTATGGCTATGAATTATTGTGTGGTAGGAGAAAGTTGCTTCTGCTGCAATTTTTTTTCATTTCATTCTCGGATAGGGCAGAACTTGATTGTCCAAATCTATTCAAAAAGCTGGAGATCTTTTCTTCCTGAATTTGACTTGTTCTTGTCTGATGTTTTGTTTGTTTTTCGTATTTTCTTAAGTCGTATTTGCTTCTGTTAGATATCTTAAAAACGGATTTGCACATAACACATTTTGCACACTCATGGCCCTCTGCACTTTTTATTTATTTGTTTTTTTTTTCTGCTTCTTTTCGTCGTCAGTATTATAAGAAGTATCCGACATTTTAACTTTTATCTGTGTGTCCCCCTTTCTCATTTTTTGTTTTGGGGGACAAAAAATATCTGGAGATAAGAAAGAGGGACAGTCCCTCTAAAAGGGGGACGAATGGTAACCCTAACTGTATTTGATCTTACCAATAAACTTTAGCTTTGTATTCTTTCCTCGCTGCTCCAGTTAAATCTTGTTGAAATCTTTCTCAATTTGCTTAACCGATTAAATTTATAAATTTGTAAACTTTAAATATGAATTTTTCACAGAAGAACCGAGTCTCAAGAATATTCGCTTCAAAGTGAAGAAAAGACAAACGCAACAGCAACTATATAGTTATTCTGTATCCGCTTCTCGTTCGTGCTCTGTCCGTGAATAAGTATGGTGGGGTGTAATTTCTCATACTATGCCATGTACGGTTGTAAGTCAAGAATGCTGTCTTTCGCTGTTTGATTGTGTATATCCCGTGTAGGGACATATTGTATATATAATCTTGTTGTTTTTGTGTGTTCATTTCTCCGTGAAGGAGAAACAAAATTTGTTCTGTTTCGCTGCTCATGTATACTCGTGTCGCGACAAGTTTGGTATTGCAAATTCTAGAAAGGGGTTATTTATAAAATTATATACAAACCACTTGGGTACCTTTCGCTCTATCTCGTAGCATATCTATCACGATGTGCTTGCATGGATTTTTCAGGAGGCTTCTATCACTTACCCAGACGGCGTTATATACTCACTGCTCATGCCTACGTGACTTTTGCGTGGCGTCTTTCACATTTTGCGCAGCACTTTTTAAGTGTGCTTAAAAGTTTTTTGTGCAAATATTTGATATGCAGCACATCAACGCTTCACTTTTTATTTCTTATGCATATAATTAAATTATGATGCAATCTTTCACTCTTATCACTTCGCGAAATTTATCTTAATAAAGGCAATATTTTAAGAAAACCGCACTTTTTCTATTAATCTATCCGGTCGCTTTTCAAATTTGGCTCAATTGACCAAATGTATCGATAGCTCGGTAATCTTTCTGTAAAAAGGCAAATCTTATGAATAAATAAAACACACGGATTTAGAGTGGAAAATTAAACAAAAACCACTAATCTTTCACTTTATTCTTTCCAGGTACGACCGTCTTGGTCGAACTCTGATTTTTATTATACATGTCTCTTGGCTCTCAATTCTCTTGCTAATACTTAGAATAATCTATAAAACATCGACTGCAGAGTTGCCAGGCTAATGCAGTTCGATACACCGTGTGCTCTTATCGGAAGATGGGTATTGTGGCTACAAGCATACACGTTCCCATTTACAAGCCAGGAAAAATGAATATCGCCGACCCTCTTTCCGGTTTGTGCATTTACTCTAGTTCAGTGCCAATCGAAGAAGATTATCATGTGCACCAAATAGTTGAGCATTAGCGACCACTAGCGATTTCGTTAAATAAGATAAGTGTTGTGTGTGGCACCCAAAAACCAAAACAATTAATAAATGTAAACAATAAAATTAAAAATCAAAACTATAAAAATGTAAACATTCATGAACTCGACGCATATCGAGCTATGTACATGTGATTGTGTTTAAAATCATCAGCCCTCACCAAGCGATACCATCGTGCATTGAACTGATCATATTAGACACTAAGCATGTTCGGTCACTATGCGCCTAATGCATAGATCGATTTTTGCTTATGACTGCCATCATATGTGACACATTGACTGAGCATTCGGAATGCCTATGAGGAAATACAACCGAGGGTTTATTTTGTTAAGTGGACATTTAATTCTTACGTCATGTGGGATAGTGTAGTGTAGGTCATAGGCAAAATAAATCAATAAAGAAGTAGGATAAGAATATGTATGAAAATGATATTTTGTAAAACTAGTTGTAAGTATAAATAAAAAAAAAATTTAGAAAATAAAGTTAGTCTAGTTAAAACCTTAACCACGACTCTATCTACTTTTTAATATCGTGCATTTAGATGCTCGGAAATACAAGCTGCCTTTTTTAAAGGCTAAGAAATAAATTTTCGTTCGCAAGAACTAGAGAGTTCATGTAAAATTGGAAAACATTCAACATTGTTCTTTTCTACACAGGTAAGCCAGAAATCAATTTTTCTTTTCAAAGATACCATTTTGTCTCTCGCAAGAAATACTGTTATGGATTTTCCCTGCAAAGCTGTAGCAATTTCGTTGATCTTTTCAAAAATGTCTGCAAGATAAGCTAATTTTGTAATCCATTGCTCATCATGCAATACGTCAAAAGGGTTTGCAGATGAAGACATATTTTTGTCCAATTGGAAAACTTTCAACTCATCACGAAGTTGAAATAACGTAAATAAAGTTTTTCCTCTGGAAAGCCATCGAATTTCAGTATGAAGAAGAAGCTGCTAAATAAGTCATGATCGCTCGTGTTCCAAAAATTTTTTTACTCACCGAACAATTAACAACATTCTCTTCAATGTTTCCAGAAAAAATTGGTGTTCCTACATCAACAGCCATTGTTTTTGATATTAAGGCTTGTTGCGAAAGGCGTCCTGTCCTAAGCCATTTATCCATAATAATTTAAGTTCAACAAAATGACAAAACGAAAACGGAATCTTGCTGAAACCACACATCCCCTAGGTCCAGTTGTTCAATGTTTGGGAGAAAAAATTCCTCAATCATACGGCTGTAGAAGTAAGGTACGATTTATCGTTCCGCTCGAAATTGCACACCACACAGTCACACGTTCACAGTGAAGTGGCTGTTGATGAATTTCCCGTGGATTGGTCTCACTCCAATAGCGCATGTTTTGCTTGTTGACACAACCCGAAAGGTGGAAGTGAGCTTCATTGCTGAAAAACACGAGCGCGAATTAAAACATTTGTTTTGTACTTTAAAAATTAAAAGAATATTTTTCGGAACTATGTCCTTTATTTTCTAATATTTTACATTAATCTTAAAAGGAGCTTAAGATTACTATATAGCTACTATAAAACTCACGATCCACTCATCATACAGTCGTATTTATATCCTTCCTTATCTTTCTACAAGGAGACCAAAGCATACAATCATCTTGATTGATAATGAAGAAGAGATAATATTATCTATGCAACATTGTATATAAACAATATTATCTCTGTTACATAAATGGTGTAGCGTTGTGCGCAAGACTGTACTAGAGACTAAAGATATCATTGAATACAAATAATGTTTTCTCTTTTCTCAATATATAATGCTACGGATGCTTAACTCGCGCCGTGAGGCAGGTTGCGAATGAGCGTTTCACATGTTTGTTGACGAGCAAAAAAATCCCGTTTAGACAGCTCTTGCACCACAGCCATTTTGCAGAGAAGAAGTTTCGTTCAGAATTCGTCTCAAAGATCGGGCCGACATCCCCAAAGCAGCAGCGTGTTTGCGCGCTGAACGTCTTGGAGAAAAAATGTTCTCCATTTCTTGGAGATATGGCGCAAAACATGGAGAGGCTTCTGTTTTGTTGGCATTGTCCCTTGATTCCCTGTAGGATCTCAAAAGAGTTTGCATTTTTACTTCTAATTGGCTCACGGTTATATTTGGGTCCTGAATTAATGAATTTGTTAATTAAAAATTAGCACGAATCCAACGGAAACCATGTCCTCCACAATGTTCACGTACGCCTGTCTCTTCCGGAAATTCCTTTTTTCTGCACATATAAAAATTGAGGAATCCTTTTGTTTCCTCTCTCGTCCATATTTTTGGTGTTTTATATCTGCTAATATAAAAAAATTTAATAAATATATTTAGTTACAAAATGTATAAGTAAATTTGGTTTTACCTTCTCGGCGGCATCCTCGACTTCTAAATACTAAAAACAAATGCAAACAAAAACAGTAAAAAACAACCGTATTACTTTAAGCTGCGTTCTTATTTAATTCAAAGCCGAGTTCTTATTCTTTTTATAGTTTTAGCCGATTTCTTACGCTCTTGTAGGAATATTTACGTCACTGTTTCATTAGTCGAATATATTATGATTTCCGATTTGAATTAAAACAGGTAATGCTCTTTATATTTTACTTTATTTCATCGGATTTCTTCGGGAGTCGGTTACCAACTGAACTCAAAATATCACTGCATTCAACATTGTGCAGCGTAAATACTAATACATGTATATTTTTTACTTAAACCTATACCCTTCCACCGACAGCTCTTACAGAAATTGGGTGTCTATTTATTTTTTGTATACATTATATGGCTACAATTCGGCCATCCTGGCATGCAATCGTCCCGATTGACGTTTTTACTAAAGTTTATATATGGTTTCAAATTTGCTACTTCCCATATTCCTTTATAGGGTACCCGACTCAATTGAAATCCCTCTACATCTTTTAATAAATACCTATCGTTTGGTAATACTTGTCCTACTTCATAGGGCCCTTTGAACTTGGGAATTATCTTTTTGCATATACCGGGTCGACTTACAAAGTTCTTTGCCATAACATAATGCCCTACTTTATACTCTTTACAAACTCTATTCTTATCCTTAACTTGTTTATTGTAATTTTGTTGTTTCCCAATTCTTTAAGATGCCTTTCTTCTTATTTCTATTAAATCTCTACAGTTTCCACTCTCATTAGTCTCTTCCAATTTTTCCCTCAACTGATCTATCACCTCTCCTCTTTGTCTCACTCCAAAAAGTAATTCCCTAGCACATGTGCCGATACTTTTGTGTAAAGTATTATTCATAGCAAATTCAATCTTGTTTAAGATTTTGTCTAATGTAAATTCCGTACCACCATTAGTGAACTTAGCATGCATTGGAGCCAGACTCCTGTTCACGCGCTCAACCTGCCCGTTAGCCTGAGGCGAAGCTGTGGCAATTTTAACGTGTTTCACGTTATTCACTCAAAAAAATATCCTGGTTCTATTTATCAGATTTCTTGTTAGAATCTATCTAAAACTGATAACGAGATTCTCCCAGGTCGTCTGATAGAATATATCAGTCTCTCCTGGTAGCCCGTAACAGGAAAAATAATTTCCCCTCCGACAGAATATTATCAGAATTCCTGATAACATGTACCAGTTGCCTGATACAATCTAACAGGAAAACATAATCATTTCCTGGTACCTGCTACCAGCATACTGGTAGTATTTACCAGAAATATTATTTTTTTCCTGGTAGAATGTACCTGTATTCTGGTACAATTTACCAGGACATCGGGTACTTTTCCTGGTACCTGCTACCAGGATACTGGTAGTATTTACTAGGAATATTATTATTTTCCTGGTAAAATGTACCTGTTTTCAGGTAAAATTTACCAATATATCGGGTAGTTTTCCTGGTACCTGTTATTGAATGAATGTTATTTATTTTTACTTACCATTTGCTGGAAACTCAACAAATATCTGAAACAAAAAACTACAAAAGGCCATACAAACTTGATAAGAAGACACCACAGAAATTGATCTTATAATAAATAAAAGATTATTAATTTCTTTGAAAATATGAGTTTTTATTGAAAATGCTGAAAGGTAAAAATTTACAATCAGTTACAATTTATTTCTTATTGTTTCTTTCGCTTTCAGCTAATTTTAATGATTTTAAAAGAGTTCGTGCCTTGGAATTTGTTGCTGATTCGTCGATTTTGTAAAAATAGTTATCAACAAATTCCCAAAATTGTTGACATGATTTTGGATACGCTATATTTAGCGTAAAAAATATTTTGATGCAAATGTCGAATGCCCTGTCGAAGGTAAATACCCTATAGTGCGTGTTGTCGAAATCTACATGTATTTCTTCTATTACTTCCAATGAACCGATTAACGTAATTAAGGGTGGTTGCGACTGTGAATGTTTTGCAGCCAGTGCATTTTGATGTTCTTTATAGTCTTGCTGCTGAGCGAACAACCTAATTGATGCATCCTGGCTGTCAAAAACTGTGAAGCGTTTGTTACCTTCACGTCCACTTGGCTGCAGGAGATAGTGCAAGTGTGTGAATACCATTGCAGCTCTAGTGTCTAATAATGAAAAGAAATTTCTTTTAATATTACTCAAAGGCTGAGGTAGCGTCAGCTTGTCCAGGATCAATCCGAAGAAAGCACAAAACTCGGTTTAAAAGTTCAGAACTCCAAATAATGTCCGATTTTATTCAGTTAACGCTGAACTAACTAACAAATTATTTCATATACTTGTGTCAAATTCTTAAATAACTAACACGGTATTTCATATAGTTCACAATTTTTCATATACCTAAATACTTAACACGTTATTTCATATACGAGTGTGAGACGGTGGGATTAGATCCCTAGCCTTGACTGAAGGCAACGCAATGGGATTAGATCCCTAGCCTAAGGCAGCGACAAGGCACGGTCAGACGGTAGGATTAAATCCTTAGCTTTGATTGAATTGCCTGGCAAAATCGGTAGTGAGATTAATCTCTAGCCTCGGCTCAAATCGCAGCGGGGTATAAACGGAGCAGGATTAATTCCTTAGCCTCGAATAAACGTTCGTGGCAAAACAAGGGGCGGCGGTGACAGTAGGTGCGATAACTTCCCTAGCCTTGATTGAAGCTATAGGCAAAACGCAGTGGGATTAGATCCCTAGCCTAAGGCAGCGACAAGACACGGTCAAACGGTAGGATTAAATCCTTAGCTTTGATTGAATTGCCTGGCAAAATCGGTAGTGAGATTAATCTCTAGCCTCGGCTCAAATCGCAGCAGGGTACAAACGGAGTAGGATTAAATCCTTAGCCTCGAACGAAGTTCAAGACAAAATAAAGGGGAGGTACCGAGAAGGCAAAACAACAACACACAATTTACGGCCAGAGCCAAAAAGTTTCAAAACGTCTGGACAGTACACTACGTACTCTATCAGCGTGTTTCAGGGATAATCTGCAACCTTAGTACTCGATATTGGTACATTAACGACAATAGGCGAGAGAGAATCCGATTTTGTCTCGATTTTCCACCTCCCTATATCATATCCATGGCCATCAGCAAATGTGAATACATAAAATTAAACAAAATGTACTCCTCATATTTTGTTGTTGTTCCACCGACGACTAAGACAATGTATGTTGTATGTACATCTCCGTGGGCACCTAAATGTATGCAATGGTTTTGGTATGTTAGGTGGTTCGGCAGGAAAGGCTGGTTTAGGTGAGTAGCTGAGTAGTTGCGTCGGCGTGCCGTGGTGGGTGAAGTAAGTGACTTCGTTACAAACGCAAACGAAAAAGTATGAAAACTGTTAATAAAAAGCAATTCTATATACGAGTATGTTACTGTAAAATGTTTATATTATGAAATATGCATTAAAATTATTATTACAAACTTTTTGAAACAATGTTCGAGTTGGGATCGGATAAACACTTCAAGTTGAATTCGTGTAGTTTCAATCGGATTTCTGTATTTAATATTTTTTTTCGGAAAAATGAATTGCAGTATTAAATTAATGAAGTCAGTATTTTTTGGGCCCGCCATAACAAAGAAAAAATTATTTGAAAGTTAGGTATCTCTTTTTTATAATTTCATGAATTTCGTTAATAGTGTTTAAATACATGAACGTGATACATTATTTAAAGTTTCAATTGTAAAAATATCGTTAAGGGAAAAAAGAGAAAAGAAACAACAAGCTAACGTTGAATAAAAAAGTATTTTTTTCGTACGTATTCATATCCGTTGGGAAAGTTGATAAAGTGCCATTTCTCGTAAAAGTCACTCCATGAGATTATTTTTGAATTCGCCTTTTTTAGATCTAATTGTCGAACATTGAATGTACTATTCCATTCTTTTATTCTTTCTTGTGCATTCATTGCAAGGAAATCGTGTTTCATTTGCATGCAAGTTAATTTTGTTTGAGTAGTGATTTTATTACGCCCAGTGTCTCATTACATGTGACATTGTCCTCGATTTTTTGTGTTTCATACTCAGTCACAACTGAGCTATTTGTAACAATCTCTAACGCACTTTTTAGAGATTTAATCTCTGCTTGGAGAGATATCGTATTGGCTGCTATGAGCCTAGTCACTGTCTCTTCTGTAATATTCATTGTTAAATTTAAATTTTTTATTCCCTCTACTATGTCCTCCAGTCTGTCAGAAATTTATATGTTTTTCGTCTTTCGTAAAATGTTGTTTACAAATATATATTTTCTTTGATATAATAATTTACAGTATTAGTTTTAAAATAATGCTTACTATATAATTTTATCTGCAGTGTGGATGATCTCTTTCCTCGTTCTTAGGTATGTTGAATTCTCTCCTCGTTCCTCGGGATGTTCGAATCTTTTCCTCGTTCTTCGATTTTCAATTAGTATTATAATTCGGTCACTTTTTTATATTTTTTTTGTAAGACAATAACATGCATTTTTTATCTTCATCACCGGAATTTTCTTCCGTCAACACATCATCGAGTTTTAGTTTTTTTTTTTTAGACTCCGGCATGCATAATCGATTTATGCTTCGAAATTTTCCTCGCATATTATGAAATTTGTTTGCTAGAATTCCTTTGGGATTTTTTACACCTTTCTTGTGGTCATAATAATCAAGCTATATGAAAAGACAGCAAATAAAAACAAAGATTCAATAATATTTTAAAAAAATTCTTACAGGATCTTCATTAAAAGCGACACGGATTTCTTCGGCGAGTTGCATTAAGTCCTTTGACGAAAAATAGACATTATTTGCACTCGAATAGTTTACAATTGTATTCAAAAGCAGACTTCCTACAGATTTATTGTCAATATTGTTGTTAATTTGAAAATAGCTTTTAATCGTTCCCCTTCGCTGTAGTCCAAAATATACATTATTTTTTTGCTGGCTGATGTTTTGTAAGGAAGAGGCGAAGAACAACTAGTCGTCGGTGTTGAAGAATTTTGTATTACTGAACACGATAAGTCATCTAGAGAACGGTTGAAGGGATTTAAACCAATCTCAGTTTTCCATTGCTGCCATTTATCGAAGAACACAATTCTACTGGCAGTGGTTATATTTAATCTGGCAAAAATCTTTCAATGAAAAATGGCTCAGCCACTTTCAATACAAAAAGGCTCTCATCTGTTACATAGTTTTTAGATTAATCTATACCTAAATGAAATAATTATTGAACTTAATTTTTATTTACCCACAAAATATTGGTGACATCAGAGATCCAAAATAACCGTTGACCTTTATTTCCAATCGGTTTCTCACTGAGATTTATTTAATTCGCCAATTTCATTTTGATCTTGGTCTGTGATTTATTTTTAAAAATAAATTTTTTAGGTCTTTGGGTGAGATTTATCATTTATGTTCACAAATATCTCTTATCTGTTGACTTATTTAACTAAAAATAAATGGAAATGGTTAACCTTAAACCTTTTCCGTAGAAAATAAATCAAAAATGGTTAAAATGATAAATTATATTATTTTCTTTATGTTGCAAGTAAAACACAAAATAAAACCTTTAACACTTGATAGTAAACTTGTGTTATTTCCATTCTTGAAATTTTGTTTCGGCACTTTCACTAATCAGTTAATTCTTAAGTATTAAGCCTAACTAAAAGTAAACTCCCAAAAGTTTTTGAATTTAAATTGTATCTTCTTTCACTAAGTATAAAACTTAGAGAAGAATTTATTTTTATTCTTTATTTATTTATTTATTTTTATTTTTTTCTCTCAGCAATAAGTGATCACCGGTTAATAAAAACCTAAAAAAAATCAAAATAAAAGTTTCTCTCTGAGAAACCGAAAAAAATAAAATTTAAGTCAACTGGTTATTAAGTGATCATTTTCGTAAATCTCAACAAGTGAGAGTAAGTTAAGAGACCTTTCAAAAGGTTGCGATTTACTTTTGATCTCTGGGTGACATTGAAGCGGAATTTTCCATGAAATCAATAGATTTTTAAGATCTTCTGTTTCATTTTGTTTTTCGCTTTCACAGTAGGACTTGATACGAGTAAGTTCTGTAAATGAAAAGTTTTCTGCAACTTTGTTGGATTTTGGGGAATCTACTTCAGACGAATTTTTCAAAGATTGAATGTCATGCGTTGTATTAGATGAATCAGTTCCTTCCACCAATGTATAATTTATAAGTGATGGTAATATTTCATTACATGGAACAGTGATGATAGTTTCTTCTGTGGATAATATGGATTTCTCCCCCATTACCGATGGTAAAATGTTCTTCGCTTAAGCAATATTTTCATGCATTTCAATAAACTCTTCTAAAGCCTTCATTTTTGTTGATGATATTTTTATACTAATACAAATGACAAAGATATTAATAAATTATTTTCGGTCTAACCATCAGCGTGCCACGTGATATTTTATGAGAATTCATTGGAGCACTTCTGCAATGGTCAATCCGTTGCAAATGATAATTTACATTGCCTATTTCCATTGCAGCATAATGTTTTCGGAATGAAATAATTTGTACTCGTTGGCACAACAAATACGGAAACTGCTCCTCTGAAAACTTGACTACCTCTTTGATTTGAAATAACATCGCAGTCTCTGGTGTACTATCTAATGATTGCGTAATGAAATAACCTACTTTAAAACGCTTTCCATAATAAATGCATTGAGAAAAAATTTTGAAATCGGAACATATTCCTTGTCGAACCTTGTAATTATTTATAAAATTTAAATAGCAAGTATTTTGCATGTGGCAATGGGCAAATGACACTATTTCCCGACTTGTTTCATTTAATAAAAAGTGAGCAAATTTTAACTGAAATTTGAAAGACAATGTAATTGGGATGTTTCGTCTACTGTTTATGACTCTTGCATATTTTTTAAACTGCTTATGTTTAGCTTCAAACTGAAAGCACCAAAAATTACGAGGCACTCCACTATTCCGAATAACCAATGGATAATGAACCATTAAGTGATGCTTTGGCTTTAAAGTATCATTAAACAATCTCACGTAATCAAGATGATGCTGCCGAATAAGTTCTACAAGGTGCTCAATCACATCATTTGATATGTTGAAGTAAACAAGAATTTCAACGATTTCTAGGAAATTCAAAAAGAAAATCCAAACCTCGTCTTTTTCAGGTATTCTATCGCCCTCCATTAAAGGAAAATAAAAAATAAAAGCCATCATTTTACGAGCTGTTTTCTTTAAATGTATAAGGGGTAGTTTCTTTTTAAGACTTGATAAATAATACTCAATTTTTGTTTAATTTATAACTTCTTTATTAAGATCCGATCCGACTCGGGCGGGCAATCAATTCGAACTGAACTCATTTTGTTCATCGTGTTTGACGATGGACAAGATTGAATACATGTACAATACTCTAATACAATACCTACACCGACAGCTCTCTTTTGATTTAAGTGTACAATTTTATTTTCTCTTTATTGCTACAATTCGGATATCCTGGGGCCTATTTCACCAACTACAAATTACAAGTACAAATTAGTGATTAAAAAAAATTACATATAAAAAAAACTCGATTTTTACAAATTTGTTAAAAAAATGCTTGTAATCACAATTTTGTAAGATGGTGAAATAGGCCCCTGATTTTTGCAATCGTCCCGATTGATACCTACAGGTTCACTGACCTTAATATATGGTTTTAAATTTGCCACCTCCCATACCCCTGTATATGGTACTTGACTCAGTTGGAATCCTCTTTAACACTCTGAGGCAGGGGAAAATTCTTCACTGACTCTACTCCTTTTTCATTTGGCCTTATCACTTCTTTTGATATTACGTACCCTAAGTACTGAATCTCGGACTTCAAAAATCGGCATTTATCTAGTCGTAACTCTAACTTATTAAAAATAATTTTTTCAAAAACCAACTCTAATATTGCAAAATGATCTTCTATTGTTTCCGTAGCTATCATAATATCGTCTAGATAAACAGCTATTTTCCCATCCCTAATAAGATCTTCAAACACTTCATTTATAAAACGTTGGAATGTCGAGGGCGCATTTCTAAGACCAAACGGCATCCTTAGAAATTCGTATTGCCCAAGAGGAGTCAAAAACGAGGTGTATTTGACTGACTCTTCTTCCATTTGTATATGATAAAATGCACTCCTCAGATCCAAAAGTGAAAATATTCTTTTATTGGCTAACCTATCAAGCAAATCGTCAATTAACGGCAATGGGTAGTTATCTTTAATGCCCGATTTCACGAAGGACTTTTAAACATTTAACAGGCTTCTAAACCTTAAAATGAGATGTTTTGGTTTCGCCAAGCGCTTTTAAATTAAACAAGCTTTTAAACACCCTTATAAACTAAATGCCCATTTTTGGCTCATTAAATTTTAAAAGTGTCATTGAAATGTCATCAGATGTAGATAACAACAATTGGTTATAGGTATAGCAGCTAAAATTATCGTTCTGTAAGGATTTAGTGTTCAATTTTTGAAAATACAAAATAAATAAATTAATACTAAATATTTAAATGATTTGTTTCTTTATTTCGAAAAAAATATTGATCGACTTCATCCAATAATAAAGTGCAACACAAAGTTATTCGTTGAGCAAGAATATTCCCGGTTCAAAAAAATACATTATATGACTTCAAAATGTGGTTCCGACTTTCCAACGCATCTGTGGATGAGTTTGTTGAATATGTTTGGTCTTTATTTGGAACCAAAACAAACCCAACAATGCAACAAAAATAAATTAAGTGGTTATTACTTAGCGATTTTATGCCACAGAATGTCAGGATCAGAATCTTTCCAAATATTTTGTGTGCATTTCTTTTTTTTTTCATTTCTTGGCATTTGTTTGAACACATAACGCTTTCTCATTTCTTCGCTTGTTAGAAAGAAAAAAGGAATTTATTTTTCCCAGGGATGTGAAGAGAACTCAATTTTAACAAAAATTTCCCCAAAATGTCCCTTTTATAGATTGGTGAAACTAAAAATTTTTAAGAGCCTGATAAAATTTAAGAGGATTTTTGATAAAAGTGCTTTTAGTGTTTGTTTATGAAATCGGCCATAAGGCTCATTTTATTTAAGGTTCGGTAATCGACACACAATCGAATATCACCGGTATTTTTTCTTACCAACACTATTGGCGATGCATACTCAGACTTGCTCCTTCTAATTACCCCTTTCTGTTTCTGGTATAGACAACAACCGTAAAATTAATTCGGCTTTAGTGCCTGTTGTTTTACGTTTGTTCTTTTCCAGCCAAAGGCGCAGCTGTGCAGCAGTGTACTTTTTGTATTTTTCGACGTTGGATTCCTCCATTGGTGTTGCCTTATGTATGTGTGAAGAAAATGGGTATAGATATTTTGTTTGCGATTTATTTATTTTTTCGCGATGGGATACTTTATCGCACTCTCGTTTGTTAGATATATATATCTCCTTTGTTTTATATATGCGGTAATATATTTTTTTTTCCGCGATGGGAACTTTATCCCACTTCTGATTTAGAAGGGGTAGTTTCTTTTTAAGACTTGATAAATAATACTCAGTTTTTGTTCAATTTATAACTTCTTTATTAAGATCCGATCCGACCCGGGCGGGCAATCAATTCGAACTGAACTCATTTTGTTCATGGTGTTTGACGATGAACAAGATTGAATACATGTACAATACTCTAATACAATACCTACACCGACAGCTCTTTTTTGATTTAAGTGTACAATTTTATTTTCTCTTTATTGCTACAAATGCATATTTTTTAAATAATCATTTGTAATTGGTGACAATGAAATATTTTCGATCTCAATTTCGGCATAGTTAAACGAATTTATTCGATCATTAAAAGCTTGAAGATCGGAGAAAAACTTCATATCAAGAATATATCGTATGATGTGACAGATGTTATAATGGCAAATACCTTCAAATATGACGGGCATCACATCAACTGCATAATTATAAGTGACATGGAATGATGAAATAGAATTGAAAACTGAATCTTCATGTATACCTACCTGTTTTTTTTTGTAATCATTAGTGGCAACATCTTCCGAATAATTTTGCCTATTACGTAACATATGTTCAACCTCGCATGACATTACACAAGTTTCTTTCTTTGACAGTTTACAAAATCGACAAAAATAATTACTTGAGCATGAAGAAAAGCCTAGCATGGCATTCAAGCTTAAATTATCTCAAATCAATAGACCCAAAACAAAGTACACCTTTTTAATTCCCCGAGATGTACTAATTTCAATACAATTTTATTCTAAAAAAAATCATTTTATTTACGAGTGAGCGAAGACACTTTTTATTTCCAAATATTTTATAGTCACGAGATTTGAATAGTGCAGCTAATAAAATATCAGACTGATCCGGAGTAACGGGAAATGAATAATAAATAAAAGAAATCGGATCAGCGTGGGGTCCTAATGGATTATTTATTTCTGCATCGTCCATGTTAACGAAATACGGTATAATGATTTCATTTGTAGGAAACAAATTACGTTTGTGTTGCCAAGCCTTTCTCTTAATGTAGTGAGAAGTGTTTGACTCATCGCTTAAAATTCTGTTTATATTGTATATGGTCTTAATTAATAAGTCATTTTTTTCGAAAAATTTTTGGAACTGACATTCAAGAGGAAGGAGCACCCCTGTTGTTGTTTGCTCGTCATGGCAATTAATTATATTACGATAAACATTTTTTAGCTCTTCATGAATCGTGAACTCAGTGGTACCGCAGAAATATTCATTTGCTGTAACCCATTGTATAAGCTGATGGCCAGTACTGCAGTATTCAAACTGCTTTTCTAACGGTAAAATCAAAGCTGAAAAGTGCAATCGATCTTCGACTGGTCGATTTGGTTTTGTACAAAATATGTTTAATGAATTTAAAATGGGCTCATGAATGGTTTCTTTAAACATTCCTATAATTCTAACAGCATCTTTACGTGACAAGTTTTCCATGCTGAACAATTTCATAGCGAAATCAATTCAAAACTTATTAAAATCAATATCATTTTTTGTAAGAGAATAATCATTTTCAACACAGTAATGTGGACTATCAGAAAAACCCGAGGGCAATTTCGGAACATAAGTTACGGTTGAAGGAGAAAAACGTCGTGAACAAGAGGCCGAAAAAGAACTATTGAGGTTCGTGTTTGTCGAAAATAATGATAATCCTCCTTTTATATGTGTTTTACAGTGACGCGAAAAATTTGTGAAGGTTGATGTGAATGAAGTACAATCTTTAAAAGTACACCGGTAAACCCCTGTTCCATCTAATTTCTGTACCACTTTGAAATGGGTGGATATATCATTTATGTTACATAATCTTTTTTGACATATCGTCAGTTAAAGTGCAGGACCTCGTAAGCATTTTTAGCCTGTTTTGCAGAAATCACAAAAAACTTCTTAAAAAAATTATTTAAAAAAAAAATAATAACAAAGTAATTGATTGGTGCTATTTATTAGTTAATTGATTATATTAATAAAAATGAATGTCTTAGTAATGCATTATTCTCATTTAACGGGCACTTACGAGGTATTGCATTATAATATTCAATTTTGTTTTCAATACGTACGAGGTAATGCAGCTTTTTCGATTCCTGTCAATTTAAAATTGTATGGTTTAAAAATAGAAATCAAAATGATTAAAACTCCTTTTTATTAGTGAAACATTTAATATATAATTATATAAAATCAAATATTTACGATATTTCATAAATTAAATGTTAAAGTGCAATTAATGCACAACAAATAAAAAAATAAATTTATGTAATAAAAAGAAAGGTTATGTTATTAAAAAATAATTAATAAACTAAAATTGCACTTCAATGACAAACAAAAATGCTTTGCAAATTATTGAGCCGATCATTTCACAGTAGTAAGGAACAAATAATGTAGATAAATCACAAAAAAACTATAGAAAGAAAATAAATAATAATGAACAAGTAGATAATTTGCAGCGAATTACAAATAATTTTTTTTAAATTACTCAATTGTCTTTAAACTGCAATGAATCGTAAAAGGGCCAATAGTCTCTCGGTATAACTGCTTTTATTTCCTGCAGATGGCAAAACTTTTTTTTTGGAATTTTCAATGCTGATGAATGCAGTTGTTCGAAACTAGCTTCCAACAAATTTACTTTTCTGGACCTTGTAGGTAAGTTTTCGTACTGGTGATCGAAATCTAATTTGTATGAAATGGTTCCTTTGAAATATCGGTAAGATTTTACATTTGTAACACACGGGTCATTCGTTTTTTTTCCTGGTCTGATCGAACTATATTTCAAAACTTCTTTAGCTCCATAGTTTTTAAAAAAATCAAAACTAGGGACTTCAGTTTGGTAAAACGGTTTGTTTACTTTCGCTTCTTTTGTCAACCTGACATAATCATTAGGGATGTAGATTTCTTAATTTTTTAACTTGTTTTCAATTGTGCTGTGGACACTATCACATTCCATTTGAGTATATCCTTTTGTTAAATATTTCTGAATAATTTCAACTTGATATTTTTCTGATATAAACAAAAGTGCATTGCTCATAATACTGTTACGATTCTGTGCCGTACAACCATCTGAAAAAATAATTATAGGGATCTTGCTACCTGATTCCAAAAATTTCTTTTCTAAATAATGTAAAAGAAAAGATGCGAATGTCGATGCTTGGCCATCTGAAACTGTTTCGTCGAACCAATAACAAGTAGCAATTTTTGTAACCAAAAACCGTAAAATTATGACAGCAAAATTTCGTTCTATAGTATAGTGCACTCGCATTTATCGATGGACATACTTTGACAGCCTGAACGTCTATTGTCAGGACATGGCACAAACTATTTTCGGCATTAGTTTTATCTCTTTCTTTTTCTTCCCTAGAACGGTTTTTGTCCTTCAAATGTTGTTCATACTCATTTTCAAGTAGCTCTCCACTCTTGAATTTAAAACAGATGTCGCACCAATCTTTTTTCGGCCTATACAGTCCAATATTTGACTCCTTTATAAGTTTTCTCATAACGATGTGAGAGAGGATCTCATGACATTTCTTGATGTAAGCCCTATAAACTTCCATAACACTCTGAAAATTTTGTTCGAGGTATAATTTCGCAGTATTCTTTCTGCAGTAGTGGGAAGGCAACTTATTAAGGTTCTGCAGAAATTCTTGCATGAAGCATAATCGAGAATCTTTGGGTTCAAGAGGTCTCTCTTTAATAGAAGTTTTGTCTTTTATTCCCAGTTTGCTTCTTTTTAACCAATTTAAAACTGACCATTCTCTTATCCCTGCAGTAGATATGTACATTTTTTTACATACCCGTATTAAACTTCCGTTTGAAATTTTTAAAAAATATTGTAATGTATTTTTTCTTCGTTGTCTTTCCGTTTCATTTATGAGTGTAACTGTTGTATACACGAAAGCTTTCCTTTCTTCCCAATTTAAATTTTCCCAAATACGGTCAAAAATTATTTTCCTTTCATCATTAGATACTTTGTGGCATTGGGTTTTAATACCCATATGTTTTACCTTACATTTGCAGCGCTCTCCCATTACACGGGCTTCCCTGATTTTATTTTGGATTGTTTTTTTTTTTGTGGTTTGGATTTCGAAAATCCCAAAAATGCCTTTCCTCTCATTCTGAGCTCTGCGTTTTCTTTTCTAGTATTTTTCTTGGGATTCCTAGACGGTCCCGGTTCATTAATATCTTATATAGGAATAAACAAATAAGTAATCGAATTAAATTACTTTATATAAATTGTCACCTTCCGTATTTTCCAGACTTGAAATAAGATCTTCGTCTTCATTCATTTCGAGCATTGTAACTTCGCTGGAACATTCTTCGTAGAAGGTAGTAAAGTTCTGATTCTCATTGGCCGGCTCTTCGTATGAGATATTCAAATTTTCACTCTGATTCTCGTTTAAAATACATTCGAAAGAGGCAATTAAATTTTGATTGTGTTTCTCTTCAGCACTGGGAAAATATTGAGATTCCATCACGTCATCAACTTAAAAAGTTAAAAAAAAAAACACTTAATAATCACTGTCTTTTTCAAAAATGATTCCCAAACGTTGTGGCTTGTAGTTACCGTTGTTCAATAAATCATCCAACGAGTTTTGCACAGCCTCATCCATAAATTGACTGCTTGAGCTCGAAACTTCACCCTTTTTCAAGGCTAAGCTAAGCATTTATCTTGCACGAGAAGTCATTTTTCATATGCAGCACCTCGTACGAATGTAAAATATTTTAAGCTTATCAAAAGCAGGACCTCGTATTTATTTGGTAAATTGAAATCTGCAATAATTATGGAAATGCAGGGAGATATTTCATTAATTTTTATCTAAAAATTTATGTAAACACTTAATCTCACCAGTTTTAACTTCGTCTTTAAAATAAACGGTCTTTAATTAAATGAAACACATAAAAACTTTACACCGATATGAACATCAATCAATTAACTCTGATAGTGGGAGACTTACGAGGTACTGCTTTACTTTTGGCGCGGAGTTTTATACGAGGTTTAGATTTTCTTTTTTTCTACAAAATGTTCAGAACAACATTAGTACACTAAAAATGCCAAAAGGTGGCTCTTATTTTTCTGATTTTTTTGATATAAAAATATTTTTGTAGATTTTTTTGACTTACGAGGTCCTGCACTTTAACTGACGATATGAAACACTCCATTCTATTTGATCGTTTTAAAAGCTGATAAAAAATATAAAACCAAAATAGGTATTCCTAAAAAAAATAAAAAAGTTGAATTCTAAAAACAAACATCATGTCAAAATAATTGACAATTTATTTTATAAAAGTATGATGTATTAAGTAAAATAACAACGGCAAAACCTACAATGTCTCAGCTGGTATATTTGATTCGTCCAGTTTCGAAGTACACTAGATCAAAAAAAAAATGGAGTTAGATTTTTTAGATATATGCAAATAATATTAAAGTAACTAAAAGCTGTACAGAAATATAAAGGACAAAAGGAAACATTTTAAGTTAACTTGTAAGGCTTCGTTATTTGAAAATTGATTTTAAATATATCAGACATGGCATTACACAAGGAACCCGTTGAAACTGATAATGATAAGTAAATATCGGTGGCATTTGGCATAAATATGATAATTCAAAAAAATTGACTTTTTCTGCTTAGACTACCAATATATTTCTTTTTGGCTACATTTTCAATCTATATGTACGACAGCTGTATCATAACTACAAATAAATATAATTATTTGGTCTAAAGATAATAAGTACAATTTTTGTAATTTAAATTTGATCTAAATATGATAAGTCCAATAAGGTGAGAAAAAAAAAATAAAACAGTAGACAATATTATGTTGTGTTTAGCTGAAACAAATAATAATTGCCAAAAAAGTGAAATCAAATTATACCTTTAGCCCGATGGGCTTTGAAGTTACGTAGTTTTATGAAAAAAAAAAACTTTTTATTAGGCTTGTGGTTTCCCTTTGTTGACGAAAGCTAATGTTATATTCTGGAGTAAAATAAACATTTTATTTAACAAAAGGGCTTTTCCATCATTTTATATTTGAGCTCCCAGAATTTAAAAAGATTTTTTTTAATAAAAAAATAATGTGCATTTGATGTGCTGATGTATGCATGCATAAACATATAAAAAATTATTCCATTATTTTCAAAAACATTTTTACAAAGCTTTAATACTCGTAAACATTCAAATGCATTTTATGCAAAATTCATTTTTTTTCCAATCGCCACAGGATATATTCTCAATTTAAATTTTCAGAAAAACCAGTTATTATTTTCTTGAGAATGGTAGAACCGTAATAAATTGTTTCTAGTTTAGTTTGAATACAGAAACGAACATTAATAGAACTTGAAATGTTGAGTTTCAATAAAAAATCCAATCCTCTAAAACCAAGGAAAACAATAGGGTTGAAATATTAAATCCGACAATGACTATTTTTAATTTGATATAACTGTGCCAATAAGTTAAAACAGCTTAAGTAAATTTTTATCATTTTTCAGTATAAGCATTTAAAGTTTTCCGAATTGGTTTTTGAAAACTTTTTTGGTGATTATTAAGAAAGTTTTGGTGCTAGACTATTGAATTTTTGAATTTTTTTTTAAGACACATCTTTATGATACCCTTTAATTGCATGTTTTATTTTTGTTAAAAAATAACTGCATTAATTAAAAAATGTTTTTTTGAACTTAAGCTTTTTTAGAACTGGGTTTGGTTTAAAATATTTTGTTTTAAAACACCTTATGTTGATATAAGCAGAAAAATGATTCGATATTGTGTAATTTTGAAATAACTTATGTCAACGTAAGCTATCATTTCATCTGGTTTCCACAAGGAATGCTTGTCACGACTTAAGCCATTACAAAAAAAAAATATTTTTGTTTTTGTTTTGATCAATTTCGGCTCTAAATAGAGATAAGCTGTTTTGCAAATTTTTTGTCCAAATGAACATAAGCTCTTTTGACTTTTTTTAAATTTAGCGCCTAATTTTTGTCGTAGAACATTGGGACCCAGACTCAAATAAAGGTAAACTTAAAATACTGATTTTCGCTTATGTCGACTTAAGCTCTTTTAACTTATTAACACAGTATATGTACTGCACATACGAATTTGAGGTACCTACAAATGTCGGATTTAGCCTTTTATTGAAGTAAATTAACTATAAAAACTTTTGCTTAACTTGTAATAGTTATTGCAAGCACATGTTACAACTTTCGCTTTAAATAATTTTGTTTGTACCAATGTAAATGAAATTTTCGTGACGCACAAAAGTTTTTAAACACAATTTTCTTTATATTTAGTTAACTTCTAAATCGATAAACGTTTTTCTATTCTCGTACCAGTATTAAATACCAGTTATAATTTTTAAAATCTATGAGACACTTTATTACAAAGAAATAATTTTATTATTTGTCTAGTTTATCAGACTTGCATCTGACATTTTCGAGTTCTATGAAAATTTTCAAGAAAACTGTTTATCTAGTTTAAAATTTCAACGATGTTTTAGCTAGCATTTTACTAAAGTAAATTAACTATAAAAACTTATGTATGTTAAACTTGTTATAGTTATTGCAAGCACATGTTTAACTTTCGTTTTAAATAATTTTGTTTTGTACCTAAGAAAATGCTGTAGTAAGTAGGGATGCAACATCGTTAAAAAAACATCGATGTTTGAAAACATCGATGGTTCCACGACAAACATCGATGTTAAAAAAACATCGGTTATAACAACGATACATCGATGTTTTTCCGATGTTTTTCCGATGTTTTTCCGATCATACAAGTCTGTGGGCTATACTTATGACGTACTGTACACTAGCAACAAAATATACAAGTCTTACCAGTTTCAACGCAAAAATTTTATAATATTTCCAGTCAACTACACTCTACACCACAAAATAATAAAGTTCAACTTTGAAACAAAACATATTTTCTTAATAGGATTTATTTATTTAAATGTTATTTTGAAATTAAATAAGAGACAAAATAATTATTTTATGTTTGAAAGTAACTGCGAAATTGAGTTCAAGAAAAGAAGCTTGGACAATCTGGTCCCCAGAAGTCTGTTTCTGTCCTGAGTGATGGTTGCCCCAGCCTCCGAAAACAAACGCTCGCTTGGAACAGAAGTGGCGACGATATATCATTGCAATCTCTGCAAGTTTTGGGAAAAGAGATTTCATATCATCCCAGATCTCAATAGCGTCTCTTTTTATTGGTGTAACAGGAGACGACAGGTACATTTGAACTTCTGTTTCACTAATGGTCGCTGTTGAAGTTGACGATGACTTATTTCTCATATTCTTATGTGTTAGTTGCTTGTGGTATTTCCATATATCAAACTCTGAATCATCTTTTTCAGACTCATCAGATGTGTCCATGGTGGCTGAAGGCGAGCTGTTGTATTCCCGTAAATATTTATTTAGGTAACTAACTACTTTGCCTTTAGCCAGGTCATTTTTGAAGTGCATCAACTTAAATCGAGGAAAGAGAGCACTTGAGATGGCGAGAATTGCGGAATATTCTATATTATCAAATCTTCTAGCCAGTTGCTTTTTTATTTCTTCTTTAAATTCTAAAATGATTTCGTTTTTAAGGTTTAATATTTTCTACTACTTCCCGAACGCAGCTTACTAGTGGAATAACTTTGCTCACCGTTACGTAATTATCTCCAGAAATTTCCCTTGTTAGTTTTTCAAATGGGCATAGTAGTTCAACCATTTCCTTAATACAATTTATTTCACTGCTTGAGATCATTGGGGGAGCTTCCGGTCGAGTCAAAAGTATTGCTCCTATAAGTGATACTAATTCCATAAACCGCTGTAGCATGTAAAAGCACGAGTTCCATCTTGTGCGTACATCAAGAATAATTTTTTTTATTTGGCCTTCTTTCAATCCCATTTCTTTTTGTCTTTTCCTTAACTCGTCACTTGCATTAACGCTTTTTTTTATAAATTTTACTAGATCTCTAACCTTTCCTATTAATTCTCTACATTTTTTTGTATCGTCAATGGATTTAGTTACAACTAAATTGATCGTATGAGCAAAACAAGGAATAATTTTTTTGTCCCCAAACATGTCACGATTGACTTTAATTACAGAGCTATCATTATCTGTGATCACAGCTGTAATTTTGTCAATTGAAATATTCCAGTCTGCAAAAATTTCGTGAAGCTTTTCAGTTATATACGCCGATGTATGACTTTCTGTCAACTCAACAACACCTAAGGTTCCACTGAGGAGCCTACAGTTATCTAAGAAGTGTATTGTAACGCCAACGAATGATTTATTTTGCATTGTTTCTGTCCAAATGTCATAGGTGATGCAATAATGCTCAGAATTTTGTATGTATGTTTTAAAAATATTACTCATAGCGTCATATTTATCATCAATCCTGGATTTTATTGTCTCTCGACTTGGAACCTTGTACAGTGGACAAACTTCCTTCATTAGCTGTAAAAAGCCTTTGCCCTCTACTGTGGAAAACGGTCGATTGTCAATGACTATAAAATTAGCTACAGCTTCGGTTATTTTTCGTGATTTCGCTCCATCCGGCGTCGTTATGCTTTTTATGTTGTTTATGAAGTCATCAACATTTGGCTGGGAAGATTTCTTGGAACCACGATCACGAACAACCACGCTTGATGTTGATGGTGAACAAGCAACTACATTTTCTGACGAAACTATGTCTTTGTCTTTATTAATGCTACCTGAACTAGTTGAAGGACCAGCATTTTCGTCATTGTTTTTAGATTTTGAAGAAATATCGATATTATTTGAATCACTTGGGCTTTCGGCATCAATTTCTATATAATCAGTAATTTGAATGCCTCTTCTTACCTTCTTGCTTGATATTTCAGAATCTTCGCATTGCTGTGAATGTACTTTTTCTAAATGACAACGAAGGTTTGTCGTATTGCCTGAAGTTTTCAGATTCTTATTGCATATATCTTGCACACATCTTCTTTTGCACCAACTTTTACTATTTATTTATATTAACACGTATCGTCCGTCGGTCAGCAAAGCAAAGCACGATCACGAATGATAGTGACAGAAGAGAATGAAATGAGTGATTTGATTTCGATGTGATGTATGATGTTGATGTATATGTTTTGTACATAATGCCATCACATTTGTGAAACGGTCCGCAACACTGAAAATATTGTTTGGGTGTGAGAGGGACAATCTTAAAACGAATATATGGTTTTCCGTATAATGCTAATACAAACACATTTTATGTTTAACACAATTTTGTCAATGTCTATGTTCAACAAAATGAATGAACGATGTCGATGTTTTACAATTTTTCAGTCGATGTATCGGCAACCAAAACATCGATGTTAACATCGATGTTTTGGAAACATCGATGTATCGTTTGCAGTAGTAAGAGTTAAGAAAATTTAAAGTAGAAAAAATATTTTGTTTGGAGAATATCTTGAGATTTTTGAGATGCACAAAAGTTTTTAAGTAAAAATTTGTGCATAAAGTAAATAAATGTTTTCTATTCTTGTACCAGTATTAATTAACATTCATAATTTGTATGATAAAATCTATGAGAAAGGCTGAATATTTCACATGATAACTGCAGATTTTCGAGTTCTATGAAAATTGTTAAGAAAACTATTTTATCTAGTTTCACATTTCAACGATTTTTTAGCTATCATTGAATTTGATAAGTAATTATTTTGAATTTTAGTTTCCAGCAAAACCAGTGAACAAAAATTATAATTACGTAAATTTTATTTAAAAATGTATGTTACTTACCAATGAATGATGCTAAAATTTTTAGTGTTGCAAGGTTGAATTATTCCAATTTAAATGGTCCATATGAATTTGAGGTACCTAAAAATGTCGGAAATAGCCTTTTAGTAATTTAAATTAACTATAAAAACTTATGTAACTTAACTTGTTATAGATAGTTATTGCAAGCACATGTTGCAATTTTCGCTTTAAATATTTTTTTTCTTGCACCAAAGTAGGAAATTATCGCGACGCACAAGTTTTAAAACACAATTTTCTTTATATTTAGTTAACTTCTAAATCGATAATAAACGTTTATAAAAAATTATTTTAATATTTTCTAGTTTTACAAAGACACACCAGGACGACCATTCACGTTGAATTTTAAATTACTTCTGACTGTGTGACTGAGATTAGATATGAGAATTGAGAAAGCAAAAGAAAAAATTCCAAACGATGGCGCCAATAGAGCCAGAGAGAGAGACACATAGGATACGAACGCGAATATCGGAAAGACGAGTTCAGGGCTGTTATAAGGAGTAGAGTAATTTTAAATTTTTAGTTGAGCTGGGATACTTATTGCAATAAATGATCTGATGAAGATTTTTATACTTGTTTTTATGAAGTGTTAAACAATTTAAACACATTCAGATTCAATTCATATTTATAAATAAATAAAGTTACTGACTTGTTTGAAATCTCATTAAAATTTAGCTTTAGTCTTGATAATTGATAATTATACTTTTTTTCAATATTTTCATTTTTTATTCAATACTAAACTCTGAAAGACAAAATGTAAATTGGGTTTATATTTGTTTTGAATTTGATTCTTACTTTATAATAATTGTGATCATTTTCATTTTTTATTCAATACCAATTTTAATTTTTGATGTTGCCAAGACCTACTTTACAAGAAAAACTTATAACATTGATCAGGAAAATGGTACTATTTACCAGGATTTGTGTTCTTATATTTTGTATCAGAAACTTCTGATAATATTTATCAGAAAGTCAGATAGACGAGTTTGTAGCCGGGCCCCGATACCGGTTATCACGATACAGATAAAATATACTTTACCAGAAAAACCGATAACATGTATCAGAAAAGTGGTATTATCTACCATGATTTCTCCTTATTTCTCCTGGTAATAGTTTTATCAGGAAATCTGGTAAAAAATGTGCCTTCCTGGTTCTGGTCTCGGATCCATATAAATAAAGGTTTACCATGAAAAACGATTATATTTATCAGGAAAACGATAGTATTTACCAGTTTTTTTCCTGGGATATTTTATAAGAATACCAGAAGCAGGAATATTTTTTGAGTCAGTCAGTCATCTACATCTACCATCATGGTAAAACTTCCTTTTGTGTCCGCCTGGGTTTGTCCATCATCATCATCATGGTTTGTATTCCATCATCAGTAACGAATCGTATCTGAGAAGAAATAAATTTATTGGTTTAAAGACCCGATAGGAACCAGTTGTGAAGCAAATTCTTGCCCTTGAAACAGAAGCCGTGTTTTCTTTGACAGTCGCAATCTGAATATTATTTTTCTCTGTCTTAACGTTCGGTTGTGATCCTGACCTACATTCGAATGCTCTATGGCCTTGTTGTCCGCATTTGAAACACTTGAATGTGCCTGCTTGGCACTCCCTAGCCGTATGCGACCCTTTGCCACATTTAAAACATTTCTTTTCCGGTTTAGCTAGGCTTCCAGAACTTGCTGAGGATTGTGGATTTCCTCGAAAGTATGATGACTTTTGTGGAGGTCCACTCACCTTCTCATACAACCTGATTTGGTCTTTCAACTGCGTAACCGTTTTTGCCTGGTAGAAACATATTCTATTTTGCCTGGAGTCTGGAATGCCTTCAGCAAAATATTCGACTAAACTCTCTTCGTCTAAAGCTATTGATTTAGCAATTTCCATCAGTGAGTATAAATACTCTTGCAAGGACTCCGTTGGTTTCTTACGACGCGCCTTTAACATTCTGTGTGCCTCAGCGGATGACAGCTTCTTTGAGAACTCGTTTCGCAGCGCATTTTTCAATGCTATCCAATTATTTACCCCAGACAGACTCTTTACAAACTGACTAGCTACACCCTTGATCAATTGCTTGGCATAAATACATTTTTGCGCCTCGTTCCACCTGACAATGTCTGCATTCTCTTCGAAGTCCAGGATCCAATGATTGATGTCAGGGTAACCTGAACCATCGAAGACTAAAAGTGAGCCCTCTTTATCCCGAAGAGTAAATGAGCCTACTATCGAATGTCTAACGCCTGCCTCTGCATCAACAAAATGTTCACCAGCGTTGTCTTCATTAGGTGCGTCTGTTCGTGATAGCTCATAATGTTCTAGCAGTCTGTCCTGTAAAATTGTTTTAAGTCCTGTCGTCGGTAAATTTAATTGTCCTAGTTTTTCTCTCAACAGTTCCACTGTCATACCTAAGATTGCGCCTCTCTCCATATTTACATTAACTTATGAATTTTACCCCTCACAATTTAATTAAGTTCTTAAAGGAACAAAGTTACAAAACAAAAGATAAATAAATGGCACGGCACGGTCGTCGCACATAGGAGTATTTCGATAAAAAACCTGGACAAAATTATTTTTTGAAGTAAAACATTTTATTTTTGTTAGAAATGATTATTTATGCAATGTAAGACAAATTTCAGATATATTTCATACGGTATATAAATAAATTGAAAAAATAATGAAATTAATTAAATGCTTTTTTCCGACTCTTCATCTTCATTGTCTTCACTGTGCTCTGGGAAGAAGCATTTCTATAGTTTCCTTTGATAATTTTTCTTTCGGCTTTGAAGACGATTTTCTGAGGCAACTTTAAAGTGGATTAGAACTCAAAAAGAAACCTATTGAGTATATCGAGGTTGCAGTCTCTCCTTGAGAACTTCCTTGCATAGTTTAGCCGGTAGAGTCTGTATTTCAAAGTTTGTAATATATTTAGTAAAAATCACAACATTTTAAGATTGAAAAAGAAAAGGTGAATATACACAAACCTAAAATGTTTATTTCTAGCTTCTGCTGCTTCTTCAGATAGCTGCCCAATTGGAAGCAGAGCGTTTTCAATTATGACACTTGCATGAACTAATATTTTATGCAATGTAGGAGTCATTGGATACCATGAGTACAACTCCACATAAAGTCTTGCAGTATCCATTGCAAACGACTCAAACTTCAATACATTAAATTTTGTATCCACTTGAAAAACTTTCCAAAATTATTTAAAAACGAAATATTAAATTCAATTACCGTTATTTCAGAGGCAACTTCAGGGTTTTCAAAAAATTTTCTGCTCGTATTGCCGTCATTGGTGTTTCCAAAACCAGCTCGTGGGAAATCAACAATAAGACCAAGCCTATCTCTAAATTATCTTTGAATTTTTCGTATTTTATATACATTTTTGTCATCCTCTGATCTTATTTGCCATTTTTTCAAAGGCAGTTTGTAGGAAATATGTAAAAGGCTCTCAAAAAATCTAATACGAGCATGTAGAATTGAAAGTCCAAACTCAAGAGCTGTTACATAAATTTCATTTCTTTCCATGCTTAAATTATTAAAATCTTTTGAAGTCAATCTGCATATGTAGCACTTTTGAGTTGATGTAGTTTCAGTTATGGCATTACATATTTTTCCATCTACCATAGTGAAAAGCAATTTATATTTTACCTCAATACTAGAAAAAACTGTTTTGTTCAATAAACCAATCTTGTTTTAATGTAATTCACTTCACTTCTAGTAATATCTGTGGTTTCTTTAACAAATTTTTTTCAGAATCGAGGAGAAGATGGAGTTGGATTTTGTCAAATGATTTTTGGGCCACAAACCAAGCGCAAAGGCACAAGTGAACTTTGGAAAATGGAAGCATCTGAATCAGAACTATCTTCGAATTTTTGTTTGTATTGGATTTGTTGGGACCCATCACACCCCCATTTAGCAATTAGCTCAAGGGATTGTCGCTCGGTTTCATTTAAAGTTTGTGTTCCCTTACCTCCTGCAAACTTATTAGCAATCGATGAGTGGTGTGGTCCATTAAATCCTGAAAATGACTCTTCAACTGGATAACAAAATTTTTTACTAGTTGCTGCAATAATTTCATATTGTTTTGCTTCCACAAACATGGAAAGTGCTTCAAGTATGGGAAGTTTTTCGTTTTTTGTTTTGAGAGAAACGCTATAAGCTTTTTTATATTTCATCGCTCTTTGAGGAGTTTTCAAGATTTTCGTCAAAACTTTTGATGCCGTAGTTTTTCCCCGATTCTCTCAATTTCATTGGAGCTGCATAAGCCAGTTCCTCAGTTTGAGCAGTTTCTCTAATTGTTTCCGTTTTTTTTCTTTTACTCCTGTCACATAAATCTTCAAAAGATTTTTCGGGTCGCCCAAGTTTGGCACAAGACATGTGAATTGTGAAGATCCCTTCTAGCCACGATTAAATAATTTCTAAGAATGTAACTTTTCTGCGACTGGATTCAACCCATTTTTGTTTAAAATCATATAAAAGTTTAGAAACTTTAGCTTATAATTTTTAAGTTGTTCTTGCGTAAAACGACCAGAAAGTAAAAAGCTCTTAAGATAGTTAACTTTTTCATTTATATTGCCGTTACAATTTTCTTCCATAATATTGAATTGATAGTTTTTGGTCACAATTCTTGAACCTGATGAAGCTAATAGAAAAAAATTGTTTGTCTAAGGTTTTTTAACTCCTATTATTGACTTATTGCACAAAAAATTAAGCACTCACGGTGTATTTTGACAGTAACAAGAAAACTGCTCTCCAAATCACACAAAAAAAATTCACTTAAAACAATTCAATAACATAAAACACATCATAATTAAAAAAAAAACGTATGGCGTATGAGTGTTTTTTTCTCATAGTGAAAATTTCATTCTCAAATAATTTTGTAAATCGCACAAGATCGCACGCAAATTTTTCGAATTAGATTAAAACAATAGTCAAATTTAACAAAAACCTATATTTCAAAGAAGAATGGCAGGGTATACTATAACAAAACACTTAGGCTTTAAAAGCAAAACGTTAAAAATATCCACATGTGGCAGAGTATTTTCCCACTGTCATTTAAACAAACAAAAAAAATTTTATATTTCTGGAACTACTGTTTAATTATTATTTAATACCTGCAATTGAATTTTCCATTTAAAAATTTTATGTTGAAAAGCACACCCACTCACAATCAATCTCTAAACAATACTCACCAAATAACCGCAAATTATCAAACAAATGCAACTAAATAAACAGTTGACTTTGAACTTGTTTTGTCACGCCACACACTTTACAACAAAAAAAAGAAGTGCATCATATGAACCCATGTATATTTACCGTCCGCTTCGCATTGCATTTACTTCAGAATGTTACTTTTTAGAAAATCGACTTTTGTCCAGGTTTTTGATCGAAATACTCCTATGTGCGTCGCTTACCCATTTTCTCTTTGACTGCATTCAGCTCTACTTCTTTATCGCTTCTTCTTCTTCGCCTTGACACGGCTCTTTTTCTTTTGCCTTGACGCGGCTCTTCTTTTTGTACACTCAAACTCAACACACTCTGCTTGTGTGGTTCTCGTTGGAGGAAGAAACCACGGTGGTCTTCATGTGTATTCGCACAATAATTTTTGTGTCTCTCTTCGTTTGGTGCGAAGATAACGATACGCACTGGCACCGCTTAAGGTGGAAGCCCTTTTTTTTTTTTTTTTTTTATTGTTGTTGTGTCTGCACACAGCCACACAAACACTTTTTGCTAATTTGGTTCGTTCGAGCTATGTACCAACACAATTCAAATTCAACGATCCAACTGCCGAAAAATTGGCGTCGCTTCTTCTTTTTTTTTTCCAACTCCTTTTTGGTATCTTCCTTCTGCAAAGAAGCGCAAGCATGCACTAAGCTTTACAATAGGAGGAATACCAAAAGATCTTTTTGATTCTGGAAAGGATGATGCCAGAATGTCCCACAAGAAAAGAAACATCGGCTTATAATATTTTTTGAATCTGAAAAAAAAAAAAAAAAATTATTGAGGTGAACGTAAAGATTATATGTATGTGGTTTTGTCTCCATGTTGTATAGTTATAAATTTAATTTTAAATAAAAGAAATAAATTTTATTTTTTTTATATAAACAATTTTAAATATTTTTATTTTTACAAATTTTAACAACATTAATTTATGATAATTTTAAACGTAGAAAGCGACGCGTTTCGGAATTTTATTCCATCATCGGGCTTATCAAAAATTTTTTTTTTTTTTTTTATTTTAATAATAATTTTGATAAGCCCGATGATGGAATAAAATTCCGAAACGCGTCGCTTTCTACGTTTAAAATTATCATAAATGTTGTTAAAATTTGTAAAAATAAAAATATTTAGAACGTAAAGAATTGCAACTCGCAACTTACGTTGCTTCTGGCAAATCAAGTGGAGTGCATCTGTCTTTTAATGTCTTCGCGTAATCCTTAAATCGTTTTGCCTTTCAGCACGCTCTTCCTCATCGATTAATATTATAAACATTGCACTATTAAACATTTTAATTGTTTTAGTTTTTACTTTGTTCACCAAATAAAATCAAAATTGAAGTTGTCAAAATTTTCGAAGAAATATGCTCGAATGTTTTTTTTTGTTAAGTTGGTGGGTTGTATTTCTTTCCCGAAAACGAAATTCCGATGGAGATTCCCGATAAGGAGAAAGATTCCCGGGAAAGAAAATCTACTGCCGGGAAATTTTTCACGTGAGATTGCCGATAGGACTGATATACGAGTAGTTAATGGTTGTTCCTCTGTTGATGTTTGTTTTCCGTCACAAATGAATTTCTTGTGGTAAAGGACAATAAATTATTGGAGCGGCGTTTGTCTTCTTCCTGTCGTCTTTAGCATCCTTATAAGCACTAAGAAGTGTTTTCATTTTGCATTGTAATGACACTGCTGTTGTTGAAGAGTTCTGTTATAGTCAATGTCAATAAATAATTCTCAGTGTAATACCTTGGTATTTCATATCCTCCATGACATTTTCGTATGCCTTTTTCTGTTTTCTGAGCTGAGAAAACTCCTACTTTTTAGCCGCATAGCACCGCAGCAACACTTCCTCCTACGACAACTTTTTTCGAATACTACTTAAAAACAGGCTTTAAAAAGATTATTGAATACATAAATAAATATTTATTTATCTTTTACCTTGCTCCGCCATTTCAAATTAAAAAAAATTGTTACAAAACTTCTGCAAAAAAAATGTTTGCCACACCTTATTACTTTAAACTTAAATGACGGTTTCGGCAAAATATGGCCAAAAAGAAATATTGGAGAAATTCAGAATTGAATAAAAATTAAACTTTATTAAAAAACAATTGCACATTGAGTGATATTAAAAAATGACTTTTTTGACGGCCGAATAGTGAAAAATGGGTTAAATCGAAAAAAGCAGATGGCGTCTACACATACGAAACCAAATAACCGGTATTTAAGGAATACTGCTAAAATGGGTGGCGTTCAGGTGTAGACGCCATAGGAGAAGAGTTTGGCTTGTTCGTGCACATGTTTTCCGCCTCTCAAATGTGACATTTCACGGAAGCATAACTGAATTTATCGTAATTTTGTATTTTGTAAAATGAAAGAAAAGGTTTATTTATTAAAAGGAAATAATTATTAATTTTATTATGGTTCCGATGCCCGAAACCTAGGCTTACAAAAAAAAGAGTTGTTTGCGCTCAGCGTGTTAAATATCGACTGACTACTTTTAAGAAAGAAAAGAACAAAAATTGTGTATGTACAAAAAAAAGTAAAGGGAGCTGCGCATGTGAAGATGTGTTGAGTAGACGCAAACAATAACCTTTTTTATAAGTAAAATAAAGTACCTATGTGTGGTGTCGTGGATGGTTAATAATAAAATACAAATTTAATTTTTTAAGTTCAATTATTTAAAAAAAAATTATTTATTATAGGTATCACAAACCGGCAGCGATTCTACCTGTGAATATAATGATACAATTTTACTGGGGAGAGTACGATAACTTGGGCGACAGAAATCGATAACGGATTTTTGTAGAGGGGCCAAGCACAAAAATTTGTTACTATGAGAGGGGGGGTCTATCTCGCCCCGTTTAGGAGGTTGCGGCGATTTTCGATAAAAACGACTTAAAACAAATATTAAAAAAAAAACGACAGTACTTTAAATACAAAACAATAACGGTTTTTAAAACCAATGCTTATATTAATTCTGAATCGAACACAAAATACCGAAAGCTTTTATGCGAAAATTGAAAATTACTGGAACTCCTTTTGTATGAAATTTTAGTTTTTGTTTTATATTTAATGTGATCTTTTTTTGATAAAAATTAATGTTGGTGTTAAGTTGATCTTTCTTAGTAATATAAAGAACAGCAATTCATTTGGCGTTACCCAGGATGCACCACGAGGAGGTGGAATTGCATTACACTCCGCGTCCTAAGTTAAGTCAGGAGTCTGTCAGAAATAGTCACATAAATTTTCAATATATATATATTAAAAAGGTATGTCAGTCTCGTCAAAGAAGTCATCGTCCATACTGGTGTTACTGTCGAGTTCTTCAATTATGGTGAGAAACCGAGGTTTTTTGGCGGTAAAACACCCTCTAAATGCTCACTTTGAACTGTGGGAGGGTCGAGGTCTTTTAGTTGCAAGCCCACACATTCTTCACAATCGATGAAATATGGGTATACTTTTTCTTATATCAATTAAGAACTTCATAACTTGGGAGCCCAAGTCGTCCTTATATTTCTTTTCAAGGCAGTATTTTCTATAAAAATAAATTCCATATATTGGTGAAGATGGTGGGTTGTTTTGCGGCACACAATGTTTTTTTTTTAGAAGTTTGTTTTGGTTCTCCAGATCATTAATTGTATTGGTTGGATCGGCCGTATTCACATATTCCCCTTTGCTGTGGTTCGTAACATTTTTGAGTAGAGAACCAGGGTACAATTTTTCAATACCTTTATACTTTCGTTTTGGGGTTGACGTATTTGTCTTCTTTACATTTAGAGTTCACTTTAAAAAAGCGCCCGACCTTGTCCTCTTTGCAATATAAACCCAACACTATTATCGTCATCTGCTCCGTTACACGACCTCTATGATACCTTCTTTTAGTTAGAAAGGTCTCGTCAACTTGTACAGTTTTTTCCCTCGACACCAATGTTTACTTCGTAACTATTTCCGTTTTTTCTCGAAAATAACTATAGTAATCTATTATGGTAGATTTACTTAATTCACTATTATGGTCTTGATGGCGCCAAGATATTAAATGCTTATTTTAAAATAATGGTGCACAATAATTTAAAAAATATCATTTAGTTGTATCTTAAGAATTCCTTTCGCCCTTTCTGGTGTAACCTGCACCCTCTTCTGTCTTCTTCTGATTATATGGAAAACTAATGACAAGTTAAACTCGTCCACTACCACCATTGCCTCAAAGCAACCCAACGTAACTATTTTCTTTTGTCCTATTCCCGACAAACTTCTTCGACACCAGTCAATAACAGCAAGCTATCATATCGTAACAAACAACGCTGACAAATTCTTGTCGTTTGAGACGACCTCTTTGAAGATTCTATTGCAACTGACTGCTAGAGATATCTGAGTTTCAGGGATTTCCTCCGAACCTACTGTTGTCGCAGTATGAACGTTGGCTTCTCTCTTCGAACCCCACTGTCCCTCACGTCCTTTACCGCTACAATCCTTCGAAATATGACCTGGCTGCCCGCAGCTGTAGCATCTGATTACTTTTCTTTTCGGACAATCACTTGGGATATGCGCTGCTTCCTCACACTTAAAGCATTTTCTATCGCTTTTTTCTTGCTTGAAGGCATTGAAGGCACTTGTTGAAGCTACCTGTTTTCTGGAACCTGACGATTGTTGAAACGGGCACCGTACTTTCTCAAAGGTTACAATTTGAGCTACCGTTGATGTTTGGTACAGACATAATTTGTTTTGACGGCTATCAGGCATACCCTCTATAAAGTATTCCACTAGGCTTTCCTCATCCAAGCTGATACCTTTACCTTTTTCCATGAGATTGTACAAATACTCCCTCATACACTCGGAGCTTTTCTCCAACATACGATGTATTTCTGCTGTGGAAACGATCTCATCGAATTCTTCTGTAAGGGCTTTTCGTAACGATGACCAGTTATTTACATCTTTGCTGCGAACAAGGAGCATTGCCGCACCTTTGAGCAACTGTTTGCGGTAGATAAATTTTTGGACATCGTCCCACCCAACCATTGTTGCATTTTTACCCTTCGGACTATTCCAAATTCAATTCCTCAAAACAAAACAAGATCGGCCAAAAAGAGAAAAATTATTACTCACCCCTTACACAAACAAAATATTCTTTCTCCACAAACGACTTGATCATCGGCAGCTGCGGTTTTCCGTCTCGCACTTCTTTCTTCTTCTTTTTTTTCGTGTGATTTGCTTTCTTGCACACCGTTGGAGCAAACAACAACGAAACGGTCACTGCATGTTCGTCTTCACGTTGTTGCCCTTTCACATGTTTTTGTGTATATAAGGATTGACTTCCCCTATATCACAATTTAACACTGTCTTGAGTTTGTGGATTTGTGTATAATAGGGATTGATTTCTCCTACTGACGCAAAGGTTTTGTTGTCTTCGTTTTGTGTGAACGAAAAGACAATCCACGCACTCTCGCACACAAAATTATTTTGTTGTTCCTACGTGATATTTTTTTTTTTCACTATGGCTCGTACAGCGCGACGGCACGACGACAGGACGATTACACAGCACGGCACACTCGAGCACACATATAACCAAAGTTATATTAGTTAGTTCTTTAGTTATTAGTTTTTCCAATTTATTGTCGATCGCGAGATAGAATTTGTGCACTACTGCAAACACCAGTTCTATATATATATGTATCCCGACACTATCCCGGGCGAGCCCACATTTGTAGGATTTTCTTTAGGAGTATTTTCTCATATCACCTTTTTAAACAAATGTTTTACTTTATATATTATTTCTTTTATTTAATTAAGTTACAAAATTACATTTAATGTGATGGGGAAAAATAATTGTTCTCGCGTTCGTTTTGTTATATCGACTTACTTCCTCGAACCTCGATTTCTCAACTGTGACTGCCTTTGATACAGGGGGAAAAGTGAACGATATGGAAAGGAACGCATACTCTGGTTCTTCATCGTTCGTTAATCCTTTGTGTGACTTTGTATGTCGCGTTCTTCGTATGTCTTAGTTTGTCTCGTTCTTCGTATGTCTTGGTCTGTCCTCTCACACATGTGTGTATATACTTTCATTTAATATTGTTCACTCATTTTACTTTAGAGTGTTGCGTCAAATATTAGATCTTATCATTATTTACGCGAGGGGAGGCATTCAATCTCACTTCTGAGGTTCTAAGCAATCAACCTTTGCTTTAGAAATAAAAATACTTCGCTGCACGAATAAAACAACGTCTTTCTACTTTCACAGATCTACAACATCCGAGCATGTCTTTATTTTGTCAGTATATTCTAACCGGCATATTGCTCACATAGCCACTCGCAATACTATTAAAGAAACATTTGGAGTTTGGAAGTCCAGATTTAGGATTTTGTTGACAGGAACGGAGGAACGAAAGGATCACTCAAGAATGTTAAAATTGCAGTTGTTGCTTTAGCAGTTTTACATAACTTTCCTGTTGAATACAACGATGAACTCAGTAAAACTCTGATTAATTATTAATAATAGTTATAGATAAAAGGAAGTATTTCTTTTCAAATTAAGTTGACCAAAACGACTCTAGTGAAAACTATGCATCGGCAATCCATCAAGAATATCAACATTTACTTCGTGATCAAGATTTTAATGCTCCTCAGCTTCTCTTCATGTTCCTCAGTTATATGAGCTCTTATAAGCTGGCTTTTGCCTTTATTCAATCTGTATTTCTTAAGTCTAGCAGATACATATTGTAACAAAGAGGAATAGAAAAGAGAACAGTATATGTACAACAGAAATAATGATCGGTATAAACCAGCAATAACGATCGGTTTATGGTATTATATACGTTTATAATACCATGACAAATGCTAGCATGCGATACATTTTTATATAATAACTACTACAATTCGCCCATCCTGACCTGATCACCTGATCTTCATTTAGGTTTTTTATTTAACCAAGGATTCATGTCGAAGTATGTCTTTGCTTTTGGGCTTAAGGTCAATAAATGAAACAAGTTCTTTTTTGTTTGTTTACAACGCAACGTATCGTCCATGCCTATGGACATCTTCAGGTGTAAACCAAAAAGAAAATTATATTTGCATTGACAAATTATTAAACAAGTTTATAACACATTACAGGGATAAAAACCAAAAAACTTACAATGATTACATTTATATGTACATATAAAGAACGTTCTCTTACTGACAATAGAGATAAGAACTAAACACTGTGACACAGTTGCGATTGGGTTTTTGGGATCAATGCACGCTTAATAGGTTGGAAAAGTAAGGGAGTGCATTGATCGTTAGATCAATGGGTGGCCGTGGCGCGATGGTTGTGTGCTCGCCTGTCAACCTCATTATCACAGGTTCGATCCCTGCCGTCGTCTATGTCTTCTTTAATTCCATTAAAACCTTTTAAAATTGTCATCAATGGGTTTCTGTTTACTCATTACATGTTGTTTAGGCATAACACTAACAACATGTGATTCACTTAAACTAGTATGCCTAACAAGGATGAATACGAATAAAAAAAAAAAATAATGCGAATTATAAGGGACATAGAAATAAGACACGGCAGTTCTCCGCTTTAGTTCAGCCGCCATCCCTGGAGATAAAAAATCTGAGACAACCACCTTCAGTCTCAACGTCGTGCCACACATCTTTCCTATCCTTCTTTCTCTTCCGTAACTTCACGCCGGCGCTGTGTTGAAACATTTAAAGGGTAATCATAATCCCTTAAGCGCGAGTAAATTATAAAAAAAAAAAAAAAAAAAAAAGATGTATGAAATGAAAATCATGATATGGAGATTTCGAAGAGTTATGAACAAAGAAGGTTGTAAAGTGCGTACTTTACAACACCTGGTCTTACCCTAAGTTTCAATCGGGCGATCGGCACATAAATAATTTTTGCAAATAATTCGATCATTTTTCTTTTTATTGCATAACTTACTTTTTTCTCAATTTCTAAGTTTAACTCTCCTTTTTAACTCCTTATTATCTTTTTCTATTGAGATAAGTTGTTTTTCAAATTTTGTTTCACTATCAGTTGGTATACTCGTATTATCTTTCATATTATTTGTAAAACTAAAATATAAACTTCTCACATATTCTTCTGACTTGTCACATAAAAGATTCTATATGGGACACAAGACTCGCGAAATTCTCTCTTAAACTTCTGATGTTTTGGTGAATAACAAATAATTTTTCGAAAGAATAAGTTTTGTTATAAAAAATTTCTTCGCAATTTGAATCAAGAAGGTCGAAGGTAGAAAAATTAAAATTAAAATCTTTTAAAAAATTCATTTTGAAAATAAAAAATAAAAATAGTATAAAAACTGCACTATATTAGTGCAGGACCATTAATTTTACATTAATTTTTTCACCTTCAACCATTCGCATTAAAATTTTGTTATCTCTATTCTCTATACCACACATATTTATACCCCTTTTGTTTTTTAATTTCTTTTGCTTTCATAAGCAAAGCTCTCGTATAACTCGTGAGATCATCATTGATGTTAATATTATTACTTTTGTTTGTTCCGCTTCCACTGCCGCTGCCACCGCCATCACCGATACTGCCACTGCTACCGCTGGCTGCTACCACTGCTGCCGCCTACACCGCTTCTATTGATAATGTTTAAATTCAGTCTATTTTTTTTCTTTGACTTCGCTCTCATTATATTTTGCTTCAGAGATGAATCCGAAAGATTCAAACAAATGACAGACGAGTCGTGAAGAGTGATGAAGAGCAAGGGGTTTTGCCGTTTTTTACATTCTTCTTTCTCAACACTTTCTTCACATAGCATTTGACTATTTTATCATCAGGAACGTCTATAGCCAATGCATTCGACAGTAAATGCTGTGCTAAGCCTTTCGCATTTGTGTCATAGATGTTGGGTACACCGGTAATTTCGATGCAGTTGGTAAGTTGATGTTGTTGTTGCCAATTTTCTTTTGGCTTCTGTAATATTTTGTGGTAAACCTTGTACAATCCCGTTTTGGTGGTAAAATTATTAACATAAGCATAAAGTCTTAGGTTTTTGTCAGAAAATCCTTGGATGACATACTCCACCAATTCGTTTTCATCCATGTGTCATAATATTCGGCAAAAGTTTTTTTAATTTCCCATTTTCTACCCTCGAACCTCTTTCTCAATGTCATTTTGTTGTCTTTAGGGCAGCTGGTTTAGACAGTAAAGTCTTTTCGTTACGAAGAAATTGTCTCATTGCGTTTGACCGAGAAGTGCCGAGTTGTGACTCGCCCGATGGATTTTTAAATGGTAGCTTAACAACATATCGACCTGTTGCATCTCGAAAAGTTGTGTTGTGATATAAATCTTCACAAAATTGGTCGGATGAAGTAAGCATATGGTTTTGAGGTAACTCCTCAATTTTCCAAAATCCTTCAATAGCTTGATCAGTTGAGGTCTCGTCACTATACGAGACAAAGGTTGAAAAGTTCGAAATCACAGGGATATTTTCATAAGGTCTCAAAAGCACCCACCCAAAAACTGTGTTTTGAGCCATCAATGGATTGAAAACATTTGTTTTCACTCCTTTCAAGATTATAAGTGGATACAATTTGCTCCAATGAGCATATCAATAGTTGAACTTTGATAAACGAGAGGATCTGCCAAAGGAAAGTCGAAATTGAATTCAGTTTGACCAAGATCCAGTGAAATCGCAGACAAGTTACATGTTAGCTTCTTAAGAACTAAGGCTTGAGCATGTATGTAGGAACTTATATGCAAATAAAATACCTACGACGTTTTTTCAATGTAATATAACATTCGCATTTTTATTTAATTTAGAAAAAATAATACAAAGAACAATTGCTTTTACATTTACTGATTTTTAGACACTATCTTTCCACGACCGAAAAGGTAGTATCTGTTATTTAATTACTTATGATATGGTTATAGAATACTTATCTAGTAATGACCCCACATGTATTTCAAAATCTTTGGAATTATTGGAACAAAGAGTAAAGGAACAGAGTTTTGAAAAAGAAGCAGTTTCGGTTGCACCCATACCACATATGCGGGCGTGCGTAGATTGAGTTGACAAACCGATCAGTTTCTGGAAATGTTCCGATATGAAAGATACTTCCGAGCCTTGATCAATTAAAGCACGAAGATTAAAATCAGTTCCTTGATGTCGAATCTTAACTAGAGCAGTTGCTAGTAAAACTTGACGATAACACTTAGAAAACATGACATTATTATTGGTGGTTGGAGTAGACTGTATGCTTTGATAATTTTCTTGAAATGGAGTTAAACCTTGAGATGAAGAAGTGCCATGTGGTGGAGTGACTTGAGATGATGAAGTGACATGTTGTGTAAGAGCGACTTGAGATAAAGATGATGAAACTTTTTGATTTGAAGCTGTGGGCAAACTTCGTTCAAAATGTAGCAAAGTATGATGCTTCCCTTACAGCGCAGACAAGTGTTAGTACTCTGACATTGACTTGCATTGTGAATCACTGCAAGACAGTTGAAACAAAATTTATGATTGCGAACTGTTTTGTGTCTGTCATTCACAGACATTTTAAAAAATACTGGACAGAGTCTTAGTGGATGCTGTGCACTGCACACTTGACACGCAGGAATAGTTTTCATGTGAAAATTTCGAATTGGTTTAGACTTGGAGCTAAGACTGACTGAAGTTGGTTTGATAACTTGAGATTTTATTAATTTTGTAGTGTTGTGTTTCATTTCAGAGACACTTTCGAGGATGCGATAACGGTTTGATAAGAATGTATTCATTTGTTCCCATGTTGGAATATCAGTGGGTTTCGTCAATGAGCTTTCCCAAAGATTGAGAGTTGTTTCTGGAAGCCGAGAGGCACACAGATAAGTTATGATTGCATTCCAGGAATCAACATTGATATCGTAAGACTTAAGTGCAATTAAAGCATCATTAATATTACTTTGTAGTAACTTTATGTCCCTACTAGATTCAAAAAGAATTGATGGTTGAGTTAATAAAATTTGGATTTGGTTGTTAACCAAAATCCTTTTATTTTCGTATTGTTCTTTCAACGCGTTCCACGCTGACTAAAATTGTGATCTATTAAGCCGAACTTATTAACAATATCGAATGCTTGATCCTTTGTTTTGGTACGTAAGTGAAATAGTTTTTGCACGTCACTTGGAATGCTTTATATATACCGCCGTGAACATATCTCTAAAGGATGGCCACTGTAAATAGTTACCATGAAATTCTTGAGTATCGCACGCAGGAACTTTAATATTGTGAGAACTTTGTTCAAACTTTGAAATAAGAAGATCCTTTTCTTATACACTTTTCGAAAAATCGGAAGTGACACCCTGTAGTGACTTCAAAAAGTCTGAAATATTACTTGTACTTTGTACACTGAAAGTACGTTTCGGCACAACATTGATATTTGGCTTTAACCTCACTTAAAGAGGATAACAACTCGGCATCAACGCTTTTCATACATTGAGTATATTTCGTTTTGACACCGAGCCATAAATCCAATAATTCTGTCCGATACGCTTCCAATAAAGAAACCGTATGAGTTGCACTTGGTTTGGCCTTAAAGGCGGCATGAAACTCGACTAATTGGTCGGAAGCGAAAATTAAATCGTCCAGCAAACTCATTATGGCGACAATACTGCGCGCTTATAAACTCAAACAGATTCTCAAACAAAAACAAAATGACTTAAAGAATCGACTTTGTAAACTATATGCGCGATTTTGTATGAAAAGTACAAATTTATTGATAAATAGCACTAAAATATATATTATATAACGTACCTTGTACAAAAACTTGAAAATTTATGATGATTTTGATGATGATTCTCACGATGATAGAAATTCAGATGAAGATGATGTTGCTTATGATAATTCCCACGATGATAGAGGAATATAATGTCGATTTTGATAGTAATATTCACGATGACGATTATAGATGATGATAACGTTGATTATGCTGATGAAATTCACGATGACGATGATAGATGATGATGAAAATATTGATAATAATATTCACGATGATGATTATAGATGATGATGACGATATTGATTATGATTGATTATGATGATGATAATCACGACGATGATGATGATAGATGATGATGACGTTGATTAAGATGATGATAATCACGTCGATGATGATGATAGATGATGATGACGTTGATTAAGATGATGAAAATCACGACGATGATGATGATAGATGCATTAACAGTTGCTGATGGCGTGGTTAGCGTTAACTGTAATGCAGGTAGCGTCATTTTGTGATAACGGTTGATGCTAGTGGCGTGGGTAGCGTAACTGTTATGCCAGTACAGTACTTTTGCGTTAACGGTTGACGCTAGTGGCGTGGATAACGTAACTGTTATGCACGATGTGTGCAATGTAAAACGATGATCTGGATTTGATGACGACTTTGGCAACTTAGGTGGATGATGAAGATGATTTCTTGCCGACTTTGGCAACTTTGGTGGATGATGAGGATGATAGATGAGGCCTGACAACCCTGGCCCTAGCAATGGTCCATGGTGGCAACGATGACGACGATGACAAAACTCAGCAATAATGCGAGTAGTCGTGGACGACGGTGATGATTTTCACAAAAAACGACTTGACTACAATCGTGGCTACAATGTCGTGGCTACAATCTGGCTCGATGGTCCAATGGATAGCGCCGACAGTTTGGCGCGTGGATAAATGCACAAAAGGAGACCGTAGGGTGACACAGTTCTTCTTTCTGTGTAGATTATGTGGTCTGAATAAGCAGCACCTGAACAATCAGACCGGACCAGAGATCAGCGCAGCTATGCAATTTCCGATAGCGTAGGAAAAATAATGGGCAACACAATTCTTCTCTTTTTGTTTCTTTTATTTAGATATAAGTTCACACTTTTGATAGTTTGTAAGTTTTAGATTTTAAGAAATTATTAGAAAATTATTCTAGAAAAAATGAAACTGGTTGGTTGCAAGAACTTTAATACAATGACGTTAAAAAATGTGCAAGGCGAATGGCGAAGACGACCGAAAGTTAAAAATCCACAGTACCAACGTACAGAAAAAAAAATCGAAGGGAGGTACCCTTGCAACAAACATTGGCTGTGTGTTTACATGACGATCTTATGGATTGTGAATTTGATTTTCTTAGGTTCAACATAAATATCCTTTCCTTATCTTTCTAGAAGGAGACCAAAGCATACAATCATCTTGTTTGATAATGAAGAAGAGATAATATTATCTATGCAACATTGTATACAAACAATATTATCTCTGTTACATAAATGGTGTAGCGTTGTGTGCAAGACGGTACTAGAGACTAAAGATCCAGATAGTTTTTCATATCTGTTTTCCAAGGAACCTGTCGGGAGAGCCTTAAACATCGGATTCATCCGCATTATAAACATCATCTGGGTTGTAGTTTTGACGAATGTTTGGCCAAACATTTTCCAGCCAATCGTTAGCAGCAACTGTGTCCGCAGAATTCTTTTCGCCACAAAGCTTCTTAAAATAAATATTTTCACGTTTTTTCCACCGATCTAACCATCCATTTGTTCGCTCAAAATCGACGTCCAGCATCAAGGAAAAACTTTTTTGCTTTATCCATAAGCATGGGCCCTGTTATTATGGCGTTTTTTGAACGCATGTCTGAACCAAATCGATAAAGATTTATCCACTTTCTTTTGTGCTCCAGTGCGTTGACGTTTCCTTGACAAATTTTTGTTCTGGGCAGCCACTTCCAGGATTGTATCTTTTTGTTTGATGAGTCTTGCTATCGTCGGCGCACTGCAACCGTGTTTACCACTTAGTAAGGTGAAACTTCTTGAAATTTTTCTAGGAAAATAATTTTACTGTATGAATCAGAGGTTGTTGTTTTTGGAAATCTCTAGGAATATTTTTTTGGAGTTGGAATTCGTTAAAGACTTCCCTTGAACTTTTTAAGTAATAATAATTGTAATCGGGTAGACACTCATATTTTTTTTAGGAAGTCATTTCCAATAATACCGTGGAAATTTTGTTGGATACTATTATTAAGAATATGAAAAGAATGTGCTACTTTAATTGAATCTTCGCTAGACTCGAAAAACAGTGTTTCAATACCCATTCTTGAGCTCATTGTTTTAGGTCACCCCATCGTGGAGATTATCATGTCTTTATTTGACATGGGAGAATTTTTAGTATCCTGCACAATACTGATTTCTGCTCAAGTATCTCTTGCATGCAGGCTTTACGCCCTATATTTGAAAATTACAACCTGGTATTTTTTCACTTGCTAATTATTGCCTCCGCGTCCGCCAGGTTTTACTGTTATAGGATTTTTATTTTTCACTTTTTCTGGTCCTTAGGTTAGGTTAGGTTAGGAGGGGTGTGCACAGCACAAGGCTGTTGCGTACACGGGGGCCTATTGGTCCATTGAGATCCCCTATTAATAAAAGCAGAGATGCTCCTAACTAATGTCTTATGTAGACTGGTTCATTTTCGAACCAGCCTGTGCTTGCAATGAATTTTCTCATGTTTGCCATTGAGACCTGCGTTAGATCGTCTAGTTCACCAACAAACCTGTTTCCAAAGTAGCGGAGGCGATTTGTTTGGAGGTTTGGACAGTCACAGAGCAGGTGTTTAATGGTTTCAATCTCCTCGACATCCTGACAGCTCCTACAGAAATCTGGCGCAAATGCACCCATTCTTATGGCCATTGTGCCAATGGCGCAGTGACCCGTCAGTACACCTATCAGGATTCTGATGTTCTTTTTACTGAGCGATAAGATATATCGAGTTTCCTTTTCATTAATTCTAGGCCATAAACTTCTAGAGATAACGCAATCGTCCCTGGAGGACCAGGAGTTATTGATTCGCTCTTTCGTTATTAGGTCTATTTTCCTTTTAATCACGCCAATCGGGATTTTTGGTCCCAAATTTAAATGGCTACTGCTGTTTTTATTTGATTCTGACCCTTTCCTTGCCAGTTCATCTGCTATTTCATTCCCTTCTATATTACTATGTCCAGGAACCCAGCAGAGGTTGACTTGGTTGGTGTTGCAAATATTGTTCAGCATGTCTCGGCATTTTGATACTGTTTTGGATCTTATAGTCTCACTGGCTAAAGCTTTGATGGCCGCTTGGCTATCCACGAAAAATGTGATCTCCGACGAGTTCAATTCTTTCGTGCGTACCAATTCTGCCGCCTTTTCAATAGCGTAAATCTCGGCCTGAAAGACACTACACTCATCTGGGAGTTTGAATGATTCTTTTATATTGAGAGATTCACAGAACACCCCAGCTCCTGTTCCTTCTTCCATTTTTGACCCATCGGTGTAGAATGAAATACCTTGTTCACTAATTAGTGAGTTGGATTCCCATTCTTGTCTTTCGGGTATAGTAGTGGAGAAGTATCTGTTGAAATCTATTCTGGGTGGTAAGTAGTCCGTTGTCACATTAAGCCCTGCCACTTTGTCATACCTTTGCAGGATAGACCCATGACCATGACTGCTGTGCTTCCAAGAGCCCATTTCTTTAAGCCGAATTGCGCTTTTGGCTGCTGTGCATTTTATGTGCTCTTCCAGGACTGGAAGATTTAAAATAATTTCCAGCCCCGCCTGTGGCGTAGAACTCTGTGCCCCCGTTATTCCTAAACAGGCTAGTCTCTGTACCTTATTCAGGTTTTTGAGATAGCTTCTTTTTTCTACGGCCGTCCACCACACGATCGACCCATAGGTAAGTATGGGACGAACTATCGCCGTGTACATCCACTGTATGACCTGCGGTCGCATGCCCCACCGTGTACCGAAGGTTTTTTTGCATGTGTAGAGAGCGCATAATGCTCTTTTCATTCTTTCCTCTGTGTTACGTTTCCATGTTAGCTTGGAATCAAGAATTACTCCAAGATATTTAGCCTCGTTGGAAAGTTTCAGGGGAATATCGTTAAGCTTTGGAGGGGTAAAATCCTCCAATTTCCTTTTTTTCGTAAACAGGACTAGTTCGGTTTTGGAAGGGTTAACTCCGAGACCGTTTTGTGCTGTCCAAGAAGATAGTTCTTTAAGTGTAGATTCCATAATATCCTTGATGGTGGTAAGATATTTACCCGATATCAGAATTACTATGTCGTCCGCATAGGCTACTATTTTAATGCCCTGAGTCTCAAATCTTGTGAGAATTTTGTTAACAACCAGGACCCAGAGAAGAGGTGAAATTACTCCTCCTTGTGGAGTGCCTCTTGTAACCGATTTCTCTACTTTGCTATCCCCAAGTTGCGAGCTAATGATTCTACCATTGAGCATGGTATAAATCCAGTCCACAATAGCAGATTCAACGCCAACTTCTTCTAGAGCAGATTTAATGGACTCCGTTTTTACGTTGTTAAACGCTCCTTCGATGTCCAAAAATGCTGCCATGGTGTATTCTTTGTGCTCGAGACTTTTCTCAATTTGTGAGACGACCTCGTGCAACGCAGTCTCCACTGACTTACCTTTCAGGTAAGCGTGTTGGTAGTTGCACAGGTTGCTTGGTTTGAGTAGGTCCCTTACATGCAGATCAATAATTCTCTCTAGTGTCTTGAGGAGAAACGAAGAGAGACTTATCGGTCTGTAATCTTTTGCAGTCGAGTGTGTCGGTTTTCCAGCTTTTGGAATAAAGACTACTTTAACTCTCCTCCAACTGATAGGGACGTATCTCCATTTGATACAACTTTTGAAGATTACCCTAAGCCATGGGGTGATTATCTGTAGAGCATATTGAAGAAATGCCGGAATAATCTCATCTGGTCCAGCTGATTTGTAGGGTTTGAACGAGTTTATTGCCCACATAATCTTCTGCTCTGTGATAACCTGTTCCAATTCTGGTACTGATTGTAAGATATCTAAGGTGTGTGGTTGTGTAAAACCCGGTCCTTGATGATTCTTACAGCCCGGGAAATGCGTTTCCATAAAGAGTTCAAGTGTTTCCTGGCTCGAGTTAGACCACGATCCATCGGGATGCTTAATGTATCCCGGAATCGTGGGATTGTGTGCAAGGATCTTCCGAAGTCTCGCAGCCTCACTTGTGTTCTCAATGGATTCACAGTGTCTTGCCCATGAATCCTTTTTGGCCCTTCTTAACTCTTTGGTGTATGAGTTAAGTTCGGATCTATATAAATTCCAATCTTCCTCCGATTTACTCAGTCTGGCTTTGTTGAAAAGTTTTCTGACCCCTGTTCTTCGTTTCTTAAGATCGCTATTCCACCATGGTGGATTAGTGGGTTTAATGTTACGAGATATGGGGCAGTGTTTTTCAAATGCCTTTTTCATTTTACTAGTAAGATTTTGAACAGCATTGTCAATGATTGAGGTTGCCGAAAGCGTTTCTTCCTCTGGAGGATCGATTCGTTCAATCAACCATTTTGAATACTTTGTCCAATTCGTCCTAGTTGGGTTCCTAAAAGGTTTAATATCATTTATTCTCCTATCTAAGGTAAAGAGTATCCTTAAGTGATCCGAAAAGGATTTCTCAGAAGAGACTCTCCAATTCCCTACAGAGATCTTATCATTATTACTCATAAGAGTGAGGTCTAGAATTTCTTCCCTGATTTTGTTACGAAATGTAGGGTGATTGCCCCTATTATATAACATAAGATTAGAACAGAGAATGTATTCAAAAATTGACTCACCCCTTTTGTTGATATCCTTGCCACCCCATTGTGTATGATGGGCATTGGCGTCGCATCCAATCACCAAAGGTGTCCCTCTTGCTGTGGTGTAATCCACAAGATCGCGGACCGTTTTTGATGGAGGATTTTCTTCATCTCCCGGCATGTACGTTGACGCCAAGACGAAGTTGCCTTCCTTGGATTCAACGTTGATTGCCGCGTTATCCCTGTTGCTGTACCTAGATAAAAAGAAAGCATTAATCGATTTTTTGGCTAGAATACAACTTCTAATATCACCTTCTGACGTGGAGTGGAAAAGGTTGTAATTTTTTGACCTCAACCCCAGTACCTGATTCTTACAAATCCAAGGTTCTTGAATTAAGGCCACATCCACGTTCTCTTGAGACATGTAGAGCATTAGGTCGTGCGTTGCTGCTTTAGCGTGCTGCAAATTACTTTGCACCACCAGCAGCTTTTGACTCCCCTTTGCCTTCATGCCTCTTTACCTTTACGGTACCGAGACCATATCTCACCACGTCTGCTTTTTCCTTCAGGAGGAGGTCAGATTTTTTGTCGATAGCGAACAAAAGGTCCTTACCTTCCCCGTTGAGACTCTTTCTGGAATTCAAGAGCTTCCATTCCAATATGGGGAGCTCCTTATTTTGTTTTGCCATCAGTTTAATAATGGATGAGTCCTCATGCGTGGCAGGAGGAGGAATCCATATTTTAATCTGCTGACGAAGTGGTAGAGCCGTGACAGGAAGAACCCCGAGAGATGCACCCTCCCACAGTTCACCAATTTTGGCGATTGTATGAGTGAGGAACTCCAAGGATTTCTGGTCTCCACAGCAAACCACTTTTACTCCTTTCCGCCAACCAGCTCCGTCGAAGGTATAGTCCTCAGCACTATCGTCTTCGGATGTCGCCATCATGGCTTTTAGGATTTCGTTTTCCACGAGTAACCAGTTCTTGGCCGTGATTTTCCCATCCGGATCCTCTCGACTAATAATGGCCACCTGAAGATCGATCGGGGTGTTGTCAAAGCTGTTGGTCTTAAACTTTTTAGAACCATCGGCCTTGGCTGTCTCCTCCGATCTTGCCCTCTTGGACGAAACTGACTTTGTCCCAGAAGAGTTGCCTACCTTTGCTTTGTCGTTCCCTTTCGGGTTCGATTTAGCGATGGTTTGCTGTTTCTTGAGGGAAGTCGTCTTATTCGTATCTTTGCCGGTACGAGCTGTTGAGTTATTGTTGTCCTGTTCTCGGTTTATCTTTTTAGGGATAGACTTCGATGTGGAAGCAACTACTCTTTCGCTGACTGGTTTCGTTTCTTTCTGTTGTTGGGAGGAAGCTATGGGTGCAGTGGAAGTCTTTGCCATCTGACTTTCATAGTTCTTTATCAGCTTTCTATGTTTCTTTAAAAGGGCCCTGTCTCTTGGACTGAGAGAAGTTGGGTCCTTTTTCTCCGTAACACTCACGAATCTTTTAGAGGATCTGTAGTTACTGCGTTGCCTCGAAGCATTGGGCGGTGCAGTAGACTTCAGCATAGTCTCTTCTTGACTCGAGTCTTCCAGCAACTCGTCCTCGGTCCGACTTCCTATAGATGGAGGTCTGTTCGAGGTCTCCCTACCGTCAATAGCCAGGCTATCTAGAGCAGGGAGAAGAGCCGCTGCAAGGTTGTGTTGTTTCACTAGGGTTGGCTTGTTTACTTTTTTTGTCACTGGCGACTTAGCTTCTTGCGAAGCCAAGCCCTCGCCGGCAGCCGTGACTTCTGCCGACACTTGAGTGTATATCCCCACTCGATTTTTATCTTCTTCTAGTAAACTTTTTTCCATGTTTTTTATTTGTTGGATAAACATCCCTGTTTTTTGTTGGTTTCTCTTAGTTGAAGGTCCCTGCAGCTGGATTGCTGGAGGGTCAAACGTAAGCCCCCTCGCCATCGTCAAGGCGGAAACCGTGAGGGGGTTCTGGTCCTTAGTCTTAACTACGGCGGTGGGGGAGAGGAGGAATAGAGTCCCTAGTCTAAGCTTTTCGGGGGAGGTTAAGACAGCGAAGATTGAGATAGAGTCTCTAGTCTTAACTACGGCGACGGAGAAGAGGAGGCTTAAACAGCGAAGATTGGGATAGAGTCCCTAGTATAAGCTTTTTGGAGGAGGTTAAGACAGCGAAGTTTGGGATAGAGCCCTAGCCTTAACTGCGGCGACGACGGAGGAGAGGAGGCTTAGACAGCGAAAATTGGGATAGAGTCCCTAGACTTAACTACGGCGGTGGAGGAGAGGACGCTTAGACAGCGAAAGTTGGGATGAAGTCCCTAGTCTGAGCTAACAATAAAGGAGGAGGAGAGCGGAGGGGGGTATTTAACAGCGGAACCCAAAAAGTTTTGAAGGTACTACCTGGTATATGCTACTAGCAGTGTGCTTCCTATTAGTATAAAACTAATATGATTGAGATGATCTTTACCTTGTACACTGGATTGGTACAAAAAGACACGGTGGCAAGAAGAATCTGAATATCGATGAATTTCCAACTCTTCTCTTCAATACCAAAAGGAATGCAAAACCATTGCTAGCCAAGGCAGAGAATAAATGGAAACAAGTTCCATACAGTCACAACCTCACAGCACACACAGATTGGCTCTTAACTACTCGTATGTTACTTACTTTATATAAAAGCACTCTAACGCGGCCATCCTGCAAAATTCATGGCTCTCGATGAATTCAAAAATAATTGTTTCTTTTGAAACCCAAAAAACTCAAATTCATTTAAGTCAAGTTAAAAAACAAATATTAAAAAATAAACAAACACCAACAAAAATATCCAGCTGACAATTTCTGTTGTAACCATCCTTCTTTTTGTCTCTTTGCATATATCCTGATACGCTACCATAACCAAATTCCTGTAATTGTTTAAATAATTTAAAATCTAATATTGCCATGTTGTGCCAGTATAAATGTCAGGTTTTTGAATGCAATGATGGCAAAAAATAATATGGTTTGAAAATCGGATGTGACTGGTTCCCGCCGCTGAAGTACAAAGGTTTGCTGAGTCTGCCGTGGGAATTGTTTTGCTTAGTAATGTTGATGTTTTCGTGTTTTTATACCTTGAAGACTCATCAAAATGGAGAAGTGTGTTGCGCTTCTTTTGAAATTTTGTCCTGGTCTAAGACAGTTTCTACAAAGTTTCTACTAGTTTTGAGCCATGTTGAGGGCTTAGTTCTAAAAATTTTTGGCAGGAAAACAGCTGATGATTGCCTTTACAGGAAACGCACGTAAATCTTGCTGCAACTAGTGTCGTGAAAGCTTTGTTGGCTGATGATCGCTTGTGTTGATCTTCTGGAAAACTTTTTAGGTTTGTTCCTAGCGCCTCTAGAGATTCAAAACGCAATTCCAAAAATCTTAAGAATTCTTTCATCGACGGCTAATTTTTTGGCTGCTTCAAAGATTGTCCCCAAAGTGTATGTGTATTCCGATCGAGACGCTTAATAAGTATTAGAAGCGGATCCCATTTGTCGGTTTTCACACCTAGATTTTTAAGACTAAGCAGACATTCTTGGGTCGTATCGTGCAGTCTTTATGTTTGATGGACTCTCATTGTGACTTATTGGTTGAGCCATTCACTTGTTTAATAACGCTGTTACTAGTAGTCGAGTATTTTCATACCGGCTTGTTATGGTGTCCCAAGCGGCATTTTAATTTGCGTCAGATGTTGAAAATGTTGAATTAATCTCTCGGCTTCTCCTGTCAGAGTTGTCTTCAGGTACAACATTTTCTGACATTGCGGAATAGGTTGATTGTGAACCAATTCTGTATATAGATGACGAAATTGTACCCATTTAAAATAGTCACCGTCAAACTTCGGCAACACTACCTTTGTTAATTTCGAGCCTGTATTTACAACTGTTGCGGGTACAGACCTAGATCTTGGTCGACCATAAATAGTTGGTTGTTAGTGTGTCTTGCACTTCAGTGCTGTTCGATGGTCTTAATATTGAGTAAAACTCTTCTATGTGTTGTTGATTATCATCAATAAGGTGCTTAAGAGAATTCTGTATTATGCCGATCATTGACGACTGTTTCTTTATTAATCTTGATAGATCATCAGTCGATTCTCTTAAAGTGCCACTTGGTGACATTTCAGTTGTTACCTTCAGGATAGTGCCTGTTCCCTTATTCTCTGCAGGCACGATCGATTGAAGAGTTTGTTTTATCTCTGCGCAAATTTTCTTGACCTTGTCATAGGTACTTGATTCCATATAAGGCGTGTCCGGCCTTACGAAACTTTTTACACTTTCGTGATTCTCATGGAATTCCCCCCATAGGGCTTCCAATATCCGCAATTTTTTGTCTTTATAAAAATGTTTTCAGATAAAACATGAAAAACAAAAGAAAGCGAAAGGTTCTTCCTTAAAACAAACAAGTGGACTGTATTCAATGAACTTTAATTTGCGACTCATACTCATTGGTCTTGCGGTCAGCACTGTCTTAGTTCTTCAAAGATTGCCTTTTGTCGAGACACAATCTTAAAAATCTGAATTTCATCCATTATTGTATTGAGTACTGTGGACTGTTTTGTGTTTAATTATTTGTGCTACTTGATGAGAGAATCAGAAGAATGGTATTTATGTATTCACGAATGTGGAATGCTTAAGAGTTGACCGTGTGCATAGCAACGCTGTGAATAGGAATGTTATCCGTGTTTATAGGAACGCTACGAATTTGAATGTTATCCGTATGTATAAAAACGATGCGAACTGGAATGTTATCTGTCTGTATAGGAACGCTGCGAACTGGAATGTTATCCATGTGTATAGGAACGCTGCGATCTACCAGTGTTTTAAAGCCCTGGTAACGCTTTAGGTGTGGTATATTTATGTATGCTAGAACCAATGTTTAGGCCCGGGCAACGCGCTATCAATTGTCGAATGTTCTTGTGTGATATAATCTCGTCGGGGTCACCAAATGTTAAGTCGGAACTGTTTTTAACCGGCTGCCTGGACAGGGTACATAAACCTTGACCAGACCGTATATCATACATAAACCAATGACTTGATGTAGCCCCAAAGGGAATAGTCTAGAGGCGTTAAATCGCACGAACGATGCGGCCAATCGACTGGCCCATTTCTTGAGATATATGATAAAGTATAAAGGAGTTGTTTGTTCTTGTGGTCATGGGTCTAGAAGTCTGTTTTAAAATATACTGACGCTATTATCTTTCAACAGTGGCTTGGTTAAATGTTGTATTGTTGTATAATTTAATTATGTTGCTTATCTGTCGTGTTGTTGGAGCAGCAGTTGATGTAATCTTCTTGGTCACTTCTGTGTTTTTTTTTTTTTTGTTCTTTCTGCTGCTGACGTTTTTTGGCAAGAGTTGAGCCCTTTCTCCTCTGTTGTTGTCTCCTCTCAGTTATAGCATCAATTTTTTTCCATATCTTATTGGATCTATCCCAAGACCCAAGGTATTGGTGGTTCAGTATGCAGAGCTGCTTTTAGGGTAGCTAATTGTTTGCACTCTTGTACAAGAATTCCTCTGCCAATTTTTTATATTCCTTTGCTTCAGAAGTCAAATCAGATAAATATTTATGTTCTTCGCTCGCTATTTAAATCTTTTTGGTTGATACTTGTGAAATTTTCAATAAAACTATTCCAAAGTTCTAAAATCTCTCTTAGCTTTGTTTTTCGTTTACGGGTGGGAGATTTTTTTATACTTTTATAAAAATTTCTTAAATTTCCTAAAGAAGTGCCATTGGCACTGTATTTGTTCAACATCTCTTGGACTATTACTGCATTTGTTAAATCTAGAATATGTAAAGAATTAAGATATGGAAATTTTGTATTGAATAAAAAATATGTACGAGCAGAGAATTCCCTTTCACGCTTCCCGCTTCCCGTTTAGCCTTTGATGTGTTTGTATCAGCACTTTTTTCTTCTATTATTGAAATTTGCTCTTCAATAAGCTGTTGTAGGAGAATCTGTGCATAGAAATGATTCTTTGTTTAAATTTATTCTGGTATATTTTAAACTCAATACGTTACCTTGTCGGAAGCATCCCAATTCTCAGATCTTTTTCGTTTGTTTGTGGCGATCGGGGTGCACGTGTGTTCCATGACTCTTTTTTAATTTTTTAGATATTTTTGAATTTATAAGATTTAAAATATTTCTTCCAATTGCAATTTACAAATTCAATCCGTCAGAAAACAGCTGTCTTATTTAAAATGTAGTAGCTCTTTTTTTTGCCTAGATTTGTAGATTCTTGTACGTTTAGTGACACAACTGTCGTTTGGTTAAGCACCAATGAAAAATTGGTTATAGATACGAATTGAAGTTTCATCAATTAAAGGCAAATTAAATATTTAAGTATGCTTAACTAAATAACTTCTTAGATGCAGTTTAAGAAAATTTTATAGATACGGCTGTATATATATAATTTTAGAATGACAGACTTCAATTCAATTTTTTTTTAAAAAGGTTTTTATTTTCCGTATAAATTCCTAGTGAATCTTAAAGTTAAATACAATTTGCGTTTGAGTTAAGTACGAGTATAAAAGACTTGTGTTCAGTTTGTCGCACGAATTAAGATTTTGATTTGCAGATACTCTTACTTATACTGTTTTTGTGTATCCAGAGTTATTAATAAGTTCTTTGTTTGAACATGACTTCATCGGAATGTGTTTATGACTGCTGATAATGACTTATGTATATGATCTGGCTATGTGTTTACTGTATGTTCGAACAAACGTTCCTTCATCGGAATATGTTTACGACTGCTGATAATGACTTTTGTCTCGTGTCTAAATTATGAACTTTCTGGGTGTTGGCTGAATAAGCGATAGCGTTTCAGGCATATCTTTGATATCTCTAAGTTGAATTTTTTCGTGTGATTTAGCATTCATCACTTATGTACATATGTACATATTTTGTGCAATTCAATTAAAAAATGCAATATTGAGGTACATATAAGCATGTACCTAACTAATTTTATTACGTACTCAAAATGTTACTTACCTGGAAAAAGTACTCCGTTTTTTATTAAATATTGTACTTAATGTACCACTCAAAAAAAAAACGCGGCTACCGAAATCGAAAAAAAAACTTAATTTTTACCGAACGACGCAAAAAGACGACGAAAGAGAACTTGCACAACTGAACTGAAGAAGAACTGACGACTGACTGAGATTTGCAGACGGTAGTTTCTTGTGTTAAATGTATCAGAATTATTGAATCTATTAAAATTATTATTGAAATTTTGAGGTCTGTTGATATTATAGTTTCTAGAGTTCATATTGAAATTTTTTTATATGAATTTCTTTGGAAAGGTAAAAAGTTATGGTTATTTGCTCGGTAATTTTGATGACTTTAATTAATATTTCCTAAAAAGGAAGTATTTCTGTCAACATTATTTGCTTTATAATTCAAATGATTCATTGGATCTACGCTTAAGACTATATCGTAAGCCTCTTCTAAAGAATTAGGGTTTCTAGATAAAAGTATCATTTTGAGGGGTTCCTTACAACCTTTAACAAAAGTGTCTAGTCCTTCTTCTTTGATCTCTGTGTTATGCCACCAATTTGTTATTGCAAAAGCACACTATTTATTACGATTTTGTTACGCCTTCCGTTTTAAATAAAAAGAACACTTTGGTTTACATAGAGATTATAGTTTTATTAAATTACTTAATACGTCGAATATGAAATTACTTTGAGATTACTTAATACATTGAATATGAAATTACTTTGAAATTACTTAATACATTGAATATGAAATTACTTTGAAATTACTTAATATATTTGAAAGACGTCCGGGCTTCACTAGCTGTAAAATCTGACTGTCCATCTTCTTCCAAAAAATACTCACTCTTGCATTCGTGTTTGACTTTCTTATAGGGAATGGGATACAAGCACTCGAAAAGGGATGATGCGTGATAAGATGCGATGATCAATCGTCGCGCACTGATCTGTGCATGTGGTTCGTTTAATGTTACAATCTCACATTCTTTCTATTGAATTTTGAGTCATTTCAAATGTTTAAGCATTTATGACAACGGAAAGATTTTAGTGTGAGGCAATAAATTAAAGTCTTTATGGTATTCCATAAAGAATAAACGCAGCATAAACTATGTAATCCGATACTCCAAGTTATTTAACATATAGAGTATCTCGAGTGGCCTGATAAGGGTGTTGGATAGGAAGATAGAGGGTTAGGCATAACATCTGTGATCAGTATCATTCCAAGTTTTTGGTTCTCCATGTAACCTTAGCCTATCACGTGCTTTTCCTTTTATTTTTTTGTCTGATAGCTTGAAGCCATGATCCTAAAATAATTGGGTTTGTAATCGAGGTTGTGAGTATAGGTTCTATTCTATCTACTGATACAAACAATAGGTGTTATGACTTAACTAAATGATAGGGAGTGTGTAGATGACTTAACTTAATTAAAAAAACATTATTTTTGAAGTTATATTTGGTAATTTTGCTTTGAAAATCAAACATCGGCCAATTAAGTAGTCTAAATGTTTCTCAACAAATTTATCAACTCTTATTGATTCATGTGTCACATAAGTTTTAAGTTTGTTGAATTCCCCCTCCACAGTTACGCTGGACGCGGGTATTCTCCCGAAACCAAATTTGTTTACATATAAAGAGCTCCACAAAGGTATCGTACCTAATTTAGGAAGATGAATTAAGATTTTGATTTTTTAAATCTATTCATAAATCTTACTTGCGTCCCGTAGAAGCCTAGTTCTTAATTTAGGCATATAATATGGATAAGCCGACGGCGACGTTTCAGTTTGGAACGTAAATAATGTTATATCATTTTTTATGTTTTTCCCCCACCGAGCCTGTACAAAAGATGTGCACATGATAACTTTGGCAGGACTAAAGCTTCCGAATAGAATTTTGCGTTACTTAAAAACCTAGGCTTGATTTCTAAGTTTATTTCAGATTTTGCGATGCCAACTATAATGCTTCCGAGACCGTGAAGTTCTGTCCTTGTTTTCATTCGGGGCAAGGCCAATTTTTGTGCTGCTTCTTCGGAAATTGTCGTCTTCTGTGAACCGTTTTCCAGCATCACATTTTACGTGAGATTTTAATCGAAACATTTTTTCAGCATCCGATGATTGCCCATTTTCATGGACTAGCTTCTTGAAGAGATCATAAAATGAAGAGCAATCTCCTATGTCACCATAAAATGTCGGAATTTTGATGTCCTCTAGTTTGCAGATGGTCTATGTTGTGATTGAGATTCTAGTGACTCTATTTGTCTAGATATATTTTAATTATATATCTTTTAATTATATATCTTTGCTCCTATGTTAGGGGAGAGATCCTGGGAGGGTGTAAATAAGCGGGGATGTATCCTGTACAGTTGTCGATTATTAAACTTCCTGCCTGACAAACACATTCATATCTATTGCGTCATTATTCTGATTTCGATTGCTTCTTTTATGTTCCCGGTGTAACATTACGAAATCCATCATCCGATTCCACCATACAAACATGAGATCACTGAGTGGGCGATTTCCATACCTCAATTTCATAATATTTAGGATGATATTGAACAACGTTAACGCAGCACGTGATATAAGGAATAGTCCAAAGACAGCTGAGCCAAATTTTCCAAGCCAATTATAGATCCTCTCAAAAACTCCACCATTTTTTGTCTTAAGGGTTGTTATCTCTTCTTCTGAGAATGCATCAACTAAGCTTACACGGGCATGATTATTATCCCACTTGATGGCTTCATGAATGATATTCCCTAATATTACCTTTCCATCATCAGGAACGAGAAGTGCTTTCTGGTAACGAGACAACTCTTCGACTGTATATATTCCTGTGAATACCAGGTCGTCCAATTGCTGGAATTCCCATGAATGACGACTTAAAGGGCTGATATAGCCTGGTGTTAGTGTGCGGTGAAGAGATCCTGCGACTACATACCAAATGTCGCTGAACTGATATAAAACAGGCAATATAGGATTGCACTCCACATTATGCGAGTTGTCTACAAGGATCCTAGTACGAGGGCGTAAATACCTTTTGACTCCATTGTGAATAACTGCCAATTCTTGACTACATGATTGATTGGCAACGTTTGCAATTACAGAGACTGGGGTGCACTGAATAAGATGGGCGACTTCACCTCTAATAACTGCTGTATAACCGGGGCTCGGAAATAATCATACGCGAAGTCTTCTGGTGATAGTAAAGCTAAGGTCAGATGATCTCGTAACAAGGTCTGTTCTAATTCGCGTCTTTCCTGAGCACAACATAGTAATTTCGTGTTAATTCGTGAAATCTGGTTAAAAGCTGCCATTGTCACTTGAAATTCGGATTCGAGGTGACATTTTCAACAATTCAGCTCCGATTTTGAGCTAATTTCACATTCCAGTTCATATTCATTTAGCATTTGCTTAAATATTTGAACATTTTGTAGGAACCTTTTAATAACAGGATTTTTATTTAGTATTTTTGAAGGGGCTTGTGGATGAGTTAATTCTTTTGATCCGCCATCTTCTCTTATTTTGTTTAACAATTCCTGTATTTCCAACACCAATTTGCTTATGGCATCAAAATATTTATTATTAATGTAATCGTCATTATTGTTAGTTTTTGTTGGGTTTTGTTGAAATTCCTTTAACAGTGTATCCACATGCTTATTTGTTTCCACCTTCGCAGCTTTTCTATAGCCTTCCTCTAGCAGTTTTCTTTTTACTGCCATCAATTCATTGCCAATTTCTTTTTGTTTGGCAAAAAGTACGTCTTTAGATTTTGACATTTTAAATATATGTATATAATTTTTTTTTTCACAGTATAAACACTTGACCGATGTCTTAGCCTCGGTTACGCTTTAAATCACTGTTTTGGTCATGATTTACACCAATTCGATATTTTTTTGTTTTGTTTTTGGTTTCAAGACTTTTTGGCACACTCTTAAGACTTTAAACTTTTTTTCTTGATTTTTTTGACTGAGTGATTTCAGTTTGGGCAAATTACGCTTTTCAATATTTTGAAGACTCATTTCTAATTCTTGCTTATAAGGCGACTATACTTCAAAATATGCTTTGGAAAATAGTCCCACAAGGTCATAGTGCGTCACTTTGCGAGCATGTTCTCGAAAAAAAACGTCGTATTTCATCATTATAGTACACTTTTAATGGTCCCATGAAAGTTTTATCTAGAGTCTGCATCTTATGAGTAGAATGAGGTGGCAGTGAAATTATGACAACACCACTTTCTCGTGCCATGTCCAACAAATCAATGATTCTGGTATGGCTATAAAGGCCATCGAGGACGAGTAAGACTGGTTCATCTTTGGATGGTTTCGTGAAGTACCCATCCTGAAATATGGCATGATGAGTCCGAACCTGGTGGTGCATCCTTCATCAACAAAGGCTGATGGTTTTTCCAGGGAAAAATAAAATAAGATGGAACAAACGAGCCACCAGCACTCATGTATGAAATCACAGTGATAAGGGATCCACGTTCTGCTGAGGTCATGGCTCCAATCTGCCTTTTTCCCTTTCGAGCTAAAACTTTTTGCTGTTTTGATTGCACCACGGAAAGTCCTGTCTCATCCACGTTCCAAATGCGATTGTGTGGAAAATTGTATTCTGAAAACTGATTTTCCAGCAAGTCAAAAAATATTTTTACATTTTCTTTTCTAAATCCCTTTGCGCGATCGAAAGATGTGCCGGTAGGGGTGCGAATACTTAGCTGGGTCTTATGACGCTTACAAAAACTGCTTAACCAAACTTTTCCAGCACATTCCGAAATCACATAGGTAACAAGGTCCTTTTCAATGGAATCACTGAGGGTTGGCTTCCGAAGTAACTTTGAAGAAAGAAGATCCTTTATAGATTTTGTACTTCTAGCATGTCGTTGTATGTGGTACTCCATATGTTTTCGAAGCTAGCAAAATTCCCATGCTATAGCTTCTTACAGCATTTATAGCTCTTTTCATATTTTCAGGGTCCCATTTTCGAATTTCACCTTTTTTAGGCATTATAAGGAAGGAATCTATGCAAGGAACAACACAAATTTCAATTTTGAGTAAAAACTTTTAGGGAAGATAATGTGGTATACTATACCACAATAGCAACTGGTTAGTATACTACATTAGCGGAAATTGAGATATTTTACAAAACAAAATAAAAATACTGTAAAAAGGTACATATATGTAGTTTTACTTACTACGTCGTTTGGCTCTTACTTCGTTTAGCTCTCTAGAGTAAATAAAACACTCGGTATACTTTATAAAACATTCGATACTTTATTACTAAAATCATTATGCGTCCGCACCAATGGATCGTTTTGATGAACTCATCCTGAATCTTAACTTGGACGCTCGAGGGTTCTCGCTCGTTTCGTATGGGTGTACCTTAAGTGTATATTGTCGTGTATTAGTATCTATGTAATTCTTCCCCTATCCCACATATATCTGAATCAAACTTACATTTAATCCACGTAAATTAATAACAAACGATTATGTATAAAGATATGTTTCTTAAAAATTATTTTTTTTTAACGAGTGGTAACGCTTTTAACAAAAGTCACAAAAAAAGTCAACTGCACACGCGAATTAATTTATACGACACACAGTTTTGATAAAAAAAAAACTTTATTTTATTTATTCAAAACTTATTCCAATGTTATATATAAATGGTAAAAATAGTCTTAAGTTTCTAAGTGACTTAATATAAGTGGGGTTTGCTTGAATACGATATTCCTATTTATACTGTTTGTGTTTGAGAAATAGACATCTGTTATCCAAGCTATGTATTGACTTCTTACTTCTTCTCTGGTATTTTTCCATTGGAGAACGTGACAATATGTGTTGACTTCTGCAATGCATGTTAAATATAGATTTTTATTTATGTAGAAGATGTCTATGTGTAACATTTCCCCTTCCTCTTTTGGAATTGGTGCCTCACCAATCTTTTCCTTATGTGGTTTGCGATCGTATTTATTTATATTGCATATGTCGCAAAATCTAACATATTCTTGAAAATCTTGCCTAATTGTTGGCCAATAGTAATTTTTATCTATGTTTAATATTTTCTTTAGCATTTCTATGTAAGTTGATACTTGACCATTTTTATTCTGCAAATATTTGGTTAATGGTTTTGCTATTTGTGCATAATTCTGTATGAATTTGCGATAAAATCCTATCATACCTAGGAATGATCTGAGTTGTCTAAGAGTTTCTGGTAAAGGGTATTGTTTAATATTTTTTACTTTTTGATCATCTGTTTTAATTATGTTCTGTGCAACTACATATCCTAAAAACTTAATTGAATCTCTAAAGAATTCTGATTTTTCCAAGCTAATTTTCATATTTGCTTCTTTTAAAACTTTAATTATTGTCGCCAAGTGTTGTTTGTGACTTTCTACTGATTCCGAGTAGATTATGATGTCATCAATATAAATGTGGGAAATGTGGATATTTATCCACAACTGTATTTTCATTTAGTTTTTTGAAATCTATCACCATTCTCATTTTTAGTGTATTATCTTCGTTAAATCCTTTCTTGGGCACTACCCATACTGGACTATTATAAGCACTTTTGCTTTCACTAATTATTCCTGATTCTAATAATGTTTTTACTTCTTAATTTATAAACTCATTAGCACTGTGTGGATATGGATACTGTGTTGTCCATATTGCCTTATCTTTTACTGTATTTTTCTCAGCAACTACATCTGTTCTAAATAGCAGATTTATATTTATATTTTTATGTTCAACTTTAATCTGTTCACTTACACATTTTCTCAAATCTTCTAAATTCTCACTTTTGTCCATAATTATACAACATTGGATCGTTTTGATGAACTCATCCTGAATCTTAACTTGGACGCTCTAGGGTTCTCGCTCGTTTCGTATGGGTGTACCTTAAGTGTATATTGTCGTGTATTAGTATCTATGTAATTCTTCCCCTATCCCACATATATCTGAATCAAACTTACATTTAATCCACGTAAATTAATAACAAACGATTATGTATAAAGATATGTTTCTTAAAAATTATTTTTTTTTAACGAGTGGTAACGCTTTTAACAAAAGTCACAAAAAAAGTCAACTGCACACGCGAATTAATTTATACGACACACAGTTTTGATAAAAAAAAAACTTTATTTTATTTATTCAAAACTTATTCCAATGTTATATATAAATGGTAAAAATAGTCTTAAGTTTCTAAGTGACTTAATATAAGTGGGGTTTGCTTGAATACGATATTCCTATTTATACTGTTTGTGTTTGAGAAATAGACATCTGTTATCCAAGCTATGTATTGACTTCTTACTTCTTCTCTGGTATTTTTCCATTGGAGAACGTGACAATATGTGTTGACTTCTGCAATGCATGTTAAATATAGATTTTTATTTATGTAGAAGATGTCTATGTGTAACATTTCCCCTTCTTCTTTTGGAATTGGTGCCTCACCAATCTTTTCCTTATGTGGTTTGCGATCGTATTTATTTATATTGCATATGTCGCAAAATCTAACATATTCTTGAAAATCTTGCCTAATTGTTGGCCAATAGTAATTTTTATCTATGTTTAATATTTTCTTTAGCATTTCTATGTAAGTTGATACTTGACCATTTTTATTCTGCAAATATTTGGTTAATGGTTTTGCTATTTGTGCATAATTCTGTATGAATTTGCGATAAAATCCTATCATACCTAGGAATGATCTGAGTTGTCTAAGAGTTTCTGGTAAAGGGTATTGTTTAATATTTTTTACTTTTTGATCATCTGTTTTAATTATGTTCTGTGCAACTACATATCCTAAAAACTTAATTGAATCTCTAAAGAATTCTGATTTTTCCAAGCTAATTTTCATATTTGCTTCTTTTAAAACTTTAATTATTGTCGCCAAGTGTTGTTTGTGACTTTCTACTGATTCCGAGTAGATTATGATGTCATCAATATAAATGTGGGAAATGTGGATATTTATCCACAACTGTATTTTCATTTAGTTTTTTGAAATCTATCACCATTCTCATTTTTAGTGTATTATCTTCGTTAAATCCTTTCTTGGGCACTACCCATACTGGACTATTATAAGCACTTTTGCTTTCACTAATTATTCCTGATTCTAATAATGTTTTTACTTCTTAATTTATAAACTCATTAGCACTGTGTGGATATGGATACTGTGTTGTCCATATTGCCTTATCTTTTACTGTATTTTTCTCAGCAACTACATCTGTTCTAAATAGCAGATTTATATTTATATTTTTATGTTCAACTTTAATCTGTTCACTTACACATTTTCTCAAATCTTCTAAATTCTCACTTTTGTCCATAATTATATTATTTATGACTTCTTCTTCATTATTTACCTTTATATTGTTATTTTGAAGATCAATAATTGTCTTGTTATCTCTTAAGAACTTGTTACCGATTAATATATCGTAACCGAAATTATTTAATTCATATACTCTCACTGTTTTATAAATTATTTCAATTTCGTAATAATATTTAATTATTACTGCTCCGTTCACTGTCGTTGCCCTTTTTTTTGTGACTAATTCTTTTCTTTCATTGAGTAACCCTGGTCGACAATAATTGCTTGTTGCGCCTGTATCCAACAAAATTCTTATATTTTTGTTGCCTATCTTTCTATGTAAGTATGGTAAACCGGTGTGACTATCTGTGTATCTCATTCAAATTACTGATTCTTTCAATTTTATTGGGTGTGGCCTGCGCTGATACTTGAACACTTTGTTCTCTTTATCTTTTAGAAACTGATCTGTTTTGTTTGAATGGGTTACTGTACTTGTTTTGGTTATTATAGGACGCGTAATTTCTATTATTAACATTCTGATATGTATTTCTTTGTTCGTTTGTGTTAGGGATCTGCTGATTAATCATACTAGATTGCATTCGTTCAAATTGGTTTGGGTTTTGTTTTTATTGAGAAGCTAAATTATCTCTTCTGAAAACATTATTATAAATAGGTTTATCTTTATGTGAAAACCTCAATGTTTCACCTTTATTCCCAGTCTTCATTCATATCTGTAAGCAAATAATGTTCTATTATTATTGTTTTCTAATTCCTGTGCCTTTGCTAGTGCACTTGGAAGATTATCTGGACATATACTAAAGAGTATTTTTGAGAGCTGACCGTTCAGACCCGAAATAAAAACTCTAAGTCCGTCTCTTCTATATTTTAATTTCTGGTTTAATTTGTTCTATTTCGAACTCTTTGATTGCAGGTTTTCAAGTCATGACACTGTCTAATTTTGCTGTTAATTCAGCTATTTGTGATTGTAAAACTTCCATGATTACTGATTCACTTGTTTCCGTTTTATCAAAATTTAATTTAATTTTACTTAACCCTTGCAATTCAAAATTATCTTGATCTTCTTTAACACCTTGTAATTTTATTTAATTTTTAAATGATTCTTTATATTTTGTAAATCTTTTCATTACACATTTTTATATAATCTATCATACTAAATATATATAAAATTCTTACTCAAACTTCTTTGTCTGCAATTCCGCACTGTACCTCTCTCGGATTTTTTTGGCGTCGAATTATCTTTTCCTATCTTCTTGGGGCGTTGGTTGAAATGAAATATTTTCGTGATGACTCACTATTTCGTTTCTTTAATTTGCTCGAGTTAATGTTCCATACTTTATTGTCTATGATATATTGGTTACACTATCTTACTTTTTATTTTCAGATTTCTTGATGTTCACGTATTACTAAATATGTCTTCATACAATTGTTCTTTTGTATCACTTGAAGATCATATCTTTGGCAATTGATAGCACTCACTGATTTTACGTTAAATTTACTTTATCACTTTTTCAATTTATATTTACGTCAAATCACTTTTGTAAGGCTATCCCGGTTGAGCCCCCAATTAATTTATACGACACACAATTTTGATAGAAAAAACTTTATTTTACCTATTTATTCAAAACTTATTCTAATCTGATATAAATTGTAAAAATAGTCTTAAGGTTCTAAGTGACTTAATATAAGTGGGGTTTGCTTGAATACGATATTCCTATTTATACTGTTTAGATTGAATTGAATAAAGTTCAAATCCTTTAAATGAATTTACCCAACTCATTTCGACCCCAATACCTTATAGCTGCCATCACTTGCAAATCAATTGGGATATGCCCTCCTTTTTTACTATCACTTAGGAAAGGCCGAGCTATAGCTATTAATTTTTTCATATTTTCTTTCGAAAATCGATACTTCGAGCGAAAATCTGCATCCCTCAGTGTCATTGGATTAAAACGAGTTTTGTACTGCTTTGGTCTCCTACTTCTACCAGTTAGAGTGTTTAAAGAATTTAAATCATTTACAAATGAAAAATAATTATCCATTTTGACTTGTAAAGAAAAACTAATGATTTACATTTCTGTTTATAAATGTCAGATCAGATGTCATGTCAAAATGACATTTAGATACTAAAACGCTTATTCCGCCTCTATTCCTGGCGTATTTTCTTAATAAATAAGCTTTTCAGGATTAGAGTCGTTGTAAATTCGAAGTAACTTTACTCCGGCGCTAAAACGAGTTAATAAATAAGGCTGTTTGTGTTTGAGAAATAGACATCTGTTATCCAAGCTATGTGTTGACTTCTTACTTCTCTGGTATTTTTCCATTGGAGTACGTGACGCTATGTGTTGACTCATATGTTTATCTTGTTTACTGTATTGTGAAATATGATTCACGTTCTAGGGCGTTGGTTCAGTTTGATGATCATAGCGATCTTGGATTTTATTTTAATAATTTGAACGTAACTTGGTATTAACTCGCGGTTATATTTCGTCAATTTTCTCGAGAGAACTAAATACTTTGAAGTGTATGATTACTCATTTCTCTTTAAATCAATGTCGTAGCCTACTAGTTCAAAAATCGTTGTCGAAGCATGCTTAGTTTAAATAAAAACAACGTGTACCACATAACCGGGCTATACCACATTACCAGAACCACTTATTCTAACGAATTTTTATACTTTCGCTTTCATCGTGTTCAGTAACATTTTCTTTTTCCTTATCATTTTGGCATATTAAATCCTTCCCGGTAGCAAATCCTTTCAAAAACTATATTTGCTCTGCACATTCTGTGTTTTTTTTTTATTGCATCAGAAACCCTTCAAATTGTGATTAACACACAATTAATAAAGCTTTTAAAATTTTTATTGCGTCTCCTTCATCACGAGTTATTTTTAATTGGCCAATTAATGACAGATAAAATGTTCTTACTGGCTTTGAACACTTTCTAAATTCGATTGAATAATTTTTAATAAAGTGTGCCACATCAATTCGCACGAAGCAGGTCGGAATTTCTTTTCGATATGAATCTGCATACTGCTCTATTGTAAAATGTCCAATGAATTCACGTATGACTGCTGTCAATAAGGCCCTTGATCCATCGATGATGACTAAGGAGCGCCGAGCGTTGACCACTTCATCAACCAGGATCGTATGCTAAACGAAGAATGTGTTTCAGATAAATACTGAGAAATAGAAAATTGCCCATCATCGCAATTAACTACTATGTGGTACAAAAAAATGTTTTTGCTCAGACTACCGTCTGGTCGTCTAATTTTCGGCAGTCTAACTGCGCTGGCGTCAATACTCAACGTTAAATGCTCTGACTTCTTTCGGAGGCCTTTATAAATATTAAGTTGGTGGGAGGTCATATAAAACACATAAAAAGGGTTGTCCTATGTCATGAATGGTATTCGCCTTAATAGACTTAAGGACGTCTAAGGCACGTATAGGATCCGGATCTAGATATTCATTGGCAGTTTTATCGTGGTTTATAAAGAAAAGGTGCTTCAGGTCTTCCAGGGGACATAAGCATAAAAAAATATTATTTTTGAATGAAATTTTTTAGGTCAAACATACCTGTATTTGGATTTTTATTGTAAAGAGAATCATCGCTGTTTATTGCGGAGATGTCGGCAGTTATATTATTTGGTAATTTTGCTTCTACAATCAAACATCGACCAATTAAGTAGTCTAAATGATTCTCAACAAACATATCAACTCTTGTTGATTCATGTATCACATGAGTTTAAAGTTTGTTGAATTCCCCCTCCACAGGTGCGCTGGACGCGGGTATTCTTCCGAAACCAAATTTAGGCATATAATATGGATTAGCCGACGTTCCAGTTTGTAACATAAAAAATGTTATATCATCTTTTATGTTTTTCGCCCACTTAGCCCACAAATTCGAACAAATTTTGATATTTTCGCTTTCATCATGTTCAGTAACATTTTCTTTTTCCTTATCATTTTGACATATTAAATCCTTCCCGGTAGAAAATCCTTTCAAAAACTCTATTTGCTCTGCGCATTCTGTTTTTTTCTTTGATTGCATCAGAAACCCTTCAAATTGTGATTAACACACAATTAATAAAGCTTTTAAAATTTGTATTACGTCTCCTTCATCACGAGTTATTTTTAATTGGCCAATTAATGACAGATAAAATGTTCTTACTGGCTTTGAACACTTTCTAAATTCGATTGAATAATTTTGAGTAAAATGTGCCACATCAATTTGCACGAAGCAGGTCGGAATTTCTTTTCGATATGAATCTGCATACTGCTCTATTGTAAAATGTCCAGTGAATTCACGTATGACTGCTGTCAATAAGGCACTTGATCCATCGGTGATGACTAAGGAGCGCCGAGCGTTGAACACTTCATCAACCAGGATCGTATGCTTATCGAAGAATGTGTTTCAGATAAATACTGAGAAATAGAAAATTGCCCATCATCGCAATTAACTACTATGTGGTACAAAAAAATGTTTTTGCTCAGACTACCGTCTGGTCGTCTAATTTTCGGCAGTCTAACTGCGCTGGCGTCAATACTCAACGTTAAATGCTCTGACTTCTTTCGGAGGCCTTTATAAATATTAAGTTGGTGGGAGGTCATATAAAACACATAAAAAGGGTTTCCTATGTCATGAATGGTATTCGCCTTAATAGACTTAAGGACGTCTAAGGCACGTATAGGATCCGGATATTCATTGGCAGTTTTATCGTGGTTTATAAAGAAAAGGTGCTTCAGGTCTTCCAGGGGACATAAGCATTTTTGCCTGCTCTGCGCGAAAAGCTTCTGTGCTTGTATGGCACAATAATTTTGTCACTTCCACTCTCCTAGAACCTCTCAAATTTCGCTTTCTCCACTGTTTTGAGCCCTTGGTTGCAGAACACTCAATTTGTATGCCATTTTCATATTTAATTAAAATGCTTGCAATACTACCACTATAGGTTCTGAATTTTTAAAAACAACGAAAATATAAATTTATGCAAGAATTAAAAGGAATTAGGGAAATAATTAATTTTCCTTTTCGGACACTTCTAATATGGTGTTGAAAGATATGCATTAATACACCACATAGCTGTTTTCTATTTGTTTTTCTATAGAACTATGGGGGTTGTAACGGGTGATTTTTTTGAGGTTAGGATTTTCATGCATTAGTATTTGACAGATCACGCGGGATTTCAGACATGGTGTCAAAGAGAAAGATGCTCAGTATGCTTTGACATTTCATCATGAATAGACTTACAACTTAGACAACGTCGAATTTTCAGTGAATGGGCCCTAGAAAAGTTGGCAGAAAATCCGCTTTTTTATCGACAAATTTTGTTCAGCGATGAGGCTCATTTCTGGTTGAATGGCTACGTAAATAAGCAAAATTGCCGCATTTGGAGTGAAGAGCAACCAGAAGCCGTTCAAGAACTGCCCATGCATCCCGAAAAATGCACTGTTTGGTGTGGTTTGTACGCTGGTGGAATCATTGGACCGTATTTTTTCAAAGATGCTGTTGGACGCAACGTTACGGTGAATGGCGATCGCTATCGTTCAATGCTAACAAACTTTTTGTTGCCAAAAATGGAAGAACTGAACTTGGTTGACATGTGGTTTCAACAAGATGGCGCTACATGCCACACAGCTCGCGATTCTATGGCCATTTTGAGGGAAAACTTCGGAGAACAATTCATCTCAAGGAATGGACCGGTAAGTTGGCCACCAAGATCATGCGATTTGACGCCTTTAGACTATTTTTTGTGAGGCTACGTCAAGTCTAAAGTCTACACAAATAAGCCAGCAACTATTCCAGCTTTGGAAGACAACATTTCCGAAGAAATTCGGGCTATTCCGGCCGAAATGCTCGAAAAAGTTACCCAAAATTGGACTTTCCGAATGGACCACCTAAGACGCAGCCGCGGTCAACATTTAAATGAAATTATCTTCAAAAAGTAAATGTCATGGACCAATCTATCGTTTCAAATAAAGAATCGATGAGATTTTGCAAATTTTATGCGTTTTTTTTTTAAAAAAAGTTCTCAAGCTCTTAAAAAATCACCCGTTATTACCCAGCTTCATCTTCAGCGACTTTGTGTAGGACACGGATAGCCAAGTAAGGCGCACAAGCCGTGCCAAAAGTGACAGTCTTGAGTTTAAAGATTTTGATGAGTTCATTTGAGCTTTCTCTCCAAAGGATTAGCTGATAATTTTGATCCGCCTTTTGCACGAGAATTTGGCGATACATTTTCTCTATATCCGCTGTAATGGTGAATTGATATGTTCGCCATTTCAAAATTATATCGACAATGTTTTTCTGTAGCTTAGGGCCCATCATCAAATGTTCATTTAAAGATGTCCCATCATGCGTTTTCGCAGCTGCGTCAAAGACAACTCTCAATTTTGTAGTTGTGCTAGATTCCTTGAAGACAGCATGATGTGAAAGGAAGTAATGAAAAGGGGTTTCTAAAATTGGGTCATCCAGATGTACCTCTTCCATGTGTTGTAAGTTAAGATACTCAGTAATACATTGTTTGTAGCTTGCTTTCAGCTTCGGTTCCTTTTCCAATCGTCGTTCAAGAGATGTAAAGCGCCTGATTGCATTTTCCTTACTGGATCCGAGTTCAGGATAAAATCCTTCTTTGAACGGAAGTCCAACTTCATACCGTCCCTCTGGTAAACGTTTTGTTGTTTTTGCGAAATATTTCTCACAGGCGACATCTTCTTCTAACGGTTGACTGACAAATGGAGTTTCTTCCTTCTCCCAAAATTTTCGGATTTGCGTATCGATATCGATGTGTTGAAAATAACTTCGAATGTTTTTTGGAGGTACATCAGGAGTTTTACCCAATATAATCCATCCCAGGTGAGTGTTTTGAGCAATAGGTGTAATCTCTTGCTCACTGCGGATTATATCTGGTAAAATAATGTCAGGATAAACATCTGAGCCAAAAAGTATATCGATTGGATCGGGAATATGAAAGATAGGGTCTGCTAACTGCAAATCAGTTAAATGTTCCCAAGTGTTAGGTACCATTTTGTGTGCCGGAAGAAGGCCAGTCAACGACTTAAATACGAACGCCTTGGTTGCGCCTTCAAACGTCGAATGTTTGGAAGAAAACATTATGTCAACGTAGTTTTGACTGGTGCCGTTGCTGACCTTCCCGTAGCATCTGAACCTGGGTCAATTAGAGCTCTCAGATCTACAAATCTCCCATCTACTGATTTTACCCTAACTATAGCAGTGGCTAATAAAATTTGCGTGCTATGGAGTTGGGAAGCATGAAAATTGTGTCGAGTATTGTAACTTGGTGCATTATCACCCATTGGCTGGAACGCAGGAGCGTTTGGGTTCACAGCTACCTGTTGGTCCCGAGACTGGAGACCCTGTTATTGTGATTGTGTTGTTAATGACGTGTTTGAGTTTAAAATTGAATTATTGTGTGTATGTGAATTATTATGCAAAAGTGAGTGATGCTTTTGATTGCAAAAGTAACAGCTCCGGCTACTCAGGCAATCTCGTGTTGTGTGGCTATATGCGAGACAATTCTCACATACTCGAACTTGACGTACAGCTTGCTGTTTTTGAGCAGAATTCATACTCAAAAAACGTCTGCACTTCATTAAAGAGTGTTGTCCTTGTTTACAAATTTGACATTGGTATCGTTCTGTATTAAATTTTGGTTTTTATTGCATTTTTGCATGAAATGCCTTGGCTACAGTTTGTGGTTTTGTTGCTGGCTTGGACTGTGAAACTGAAGTTCCATGCTCTACAAGGGCCTCTAAAGTCCTGAAACGGGATTTAAGAAAATCGCTAAAATCGGAAAACGTAGGCAGTTGCTTATCATTTCCGAGTTTTTCTTCCCATAATTGTTGGGTTTTAACGGGTAATTTTTGGAAGAGAATATAAATTAGTATAGTGTCCCAATGTTCCACTGGTAGATCTAAATTTTCCAGGGAATGGACAACTTCAGTTGTTGTGTCCAATAAACTCTTAAGACCTTCAGCAGACTCTTTAATTTGAGCAGTTTGACCAAATAGAAGTTTAAGTTAAGAATTTACTAAAACTCTCTTATGGTAGTACCTTTCTTTCAACAAATCCCATGCCTTTGCATAATTCCCGGTACTTAAGTCTAAATGGTTCAAGAAACGTTTGGCATCACCACTTAAACTTTCCTTCAAAAAAATGCTATTTTTGAAGCTCGTTCAAGGCTGTATTATTATGTACAAGAGAAATAAAAATGTCGTGGTAGGAACGCCATGTTGTGTAGGACCCAGAAAAAGTTGGAGGCTTTATCGGCGGAAGCCGATGTCGTTGGTTGCATCACGGACATGGGAATTGATCCTTGAAGTACCGTGGGCGAAGATGGAGCAGGTGGAGGTGGAGCTAGCTTGTCCAGAGCATCCATGAGTTCACTCTTGTAATCCAAATACGTATCCCTTATTTGATCCTATACGGCGATCATTTTTTCCCTTTTTAATGTCTCCTCAAGCTTCCCCCCACTTACGATTTCTTCATGATATCGTTTGGCATTTTCTAAATTCGCTTCTAAAAGCCCCAAGCGAGTTTTTACATAGTTGACAGTGCGACGTGCCTGGCCTGTCTTTTTAAAATTTGAATAATCACGCTCTTATTGTGATAAAACTTCTTTCTGAAGCTCCCCAAACGACATAGTGAACTTTTATTTATAAAATGTAATAAAAAAAGTGCAAAAAAAAAAATACTTTAAAAATGAGGACTTACGTGGTGTGCCTTTAGTGGAGTGTTGTTGTATTGTTGTTGGGTTGCGCGTCGCGGGAATCCCGATTTGCACAGCACAAAATGTTCTTAAATTGTTTATTTTAATTTTTCAATAAAATTCTTTTAATTTAAAGTTTTAAATAATTTGCACAATAAAATTGTCTGTACAATTGTGTTGAATATATATTTCTTAATATATATACATATATATATATATATATATATATATATATATATATATATATATATATATATATATATATATATACTGTATGCACTTTACACAGAGCAAAGCAAATCACACACTTTTTTCTAGTTTTTTTTGTGGCTTCGAAGGACCAAATGTTTCTTTGTGTAGCGCTGGTATAAATTTTACTTTCCGATAAAAAAAATAACTCAACTTTTTATAATTACGTTATAACGTTTTATTTTAATATTAAAAATAACTGGTGTCGCTTACAGTTCTCGTAAAAGAATGTCTAATATCAAATATATAAAATGCCCTTTTCACCTTTTATGAAGGTTAAAACATGACATGGCATAATTTAGTTAGTTTGACAAGAAGTGTCATAGGTTATTAATTTTCTATGTTTTTAAGACCAATTCACAATTATAATTTAATTGGTATAATAAAATTAATTGATTTAAATAATAAATAAATTTAGAATAAATTGCATTATATGTACATGTATCAACAGTCGTTTCATTAGTTACTAAATCCCTAGCCGATCCTTTTAATTTGGATTTAACTATATTTATTGCTAAGGCTTTGTGAATTTCTGTCAAAGATTCTACTAATGCTAATGCGTCTAGAAAACTTTTCAAATTTTCCGGTTTTCCGTCGAATTCCGGTAAAATTTTTGTCGCTGTACCTATAAATTCTACTTGAGTTAAAGCCATTGTTCTTTGTTCTTCTATAGATAAATTAATTTTGTGTTCACCTTTTAATGGGGTATCTTCTAAATTTTCCTGTATGTCGTGTATAATGTTGTATTTATTAAGAATTTTGATCAGTTTGTTTTTACAGTCTTTAAATAAATTGTTTCCTATCACCTTATGTTCTTCTTTAAGAACTTTTTCATAAATTTTTGGTGTAGAGCGAACTGTCTCGGCTGATTTTAAAAGGATTTCTAGATGTCTTCTTAAAGTCTAATTTTTACATATTATGTTTTGTTGACACATTTATACGATTTTAAGAATACTTCTTTTTCTGTATTCAAAATCTCTAAAATTTTATTCCACTCATCCATAAAAAAAGGAATTAGTTATTGTTTAATAAGTAATATTATTAAAGTAATAATTTATGTTGATTTTTGTTCTTGTTTGAAAATTTAGAATTATGTTACAGATGTTACAGATGATTGCAAATTATCTTACTGTTGTCTTCATATTTTCGCTACAGATGTTAGAGATGATTAATGATTTGCGGATGTCAGGCTACAGATGTAAATATTTTTTTTTATTTGTTGTCATTGTTCGTTTTGTTTTTGTTTTGTCTAAAACAATATTATTAGTTCTTATATTTTTTTTTTTCTTTTTCAATTTTATTATTATTATTAATTTAAGTCGCACCTAGCCACTTTTATTCTTGTTCAATTCAGTTCATTAAATGATTTTTTTTTCTTTGCACCAACGACGATACAATACACAATCGTAGTTATATCGTATATCGTAAGTATATAATGTAGGTGCGTAACAAAGGGGAATTGTGGTCAATATTATTCACTATATAATGCACAAGGGGATTCGCGTTTTGCGCAACCATATTTATATATTTGTTCCTTTGTTCTTGTTCTCCTTTTTGTCGCATCGTATGTATATAGGTACCGTAACAAAGAAGAACCGGTAGGTAAAATAAAAAAATGTTCACTATATAATGCACAAGGGGAATCGCGTTTTGCGCAATCGTATTTATATATTTGTTCCTTTGTTCTTGTTCTCTTTTTTGTCGCATCGTATGTATGTAGGTACCGTAATAAAGAAGAAACGGTAGGTAAAATGAAAAAATGTCACGGTCGCCATGTAAAGAACCAAAAGATCATCATCCGAGGCGGAGCAAATAAATTAACGACTGTCTTGATTGAACGACGGTTTATTACTGACTTTTGTATTACAAGTTACTAGTGTGCAGAACTGCACGATGCACGTATATATAACTACTACAGGGTTAAACAATTGAAAGATAAGATTTTCATTTTTGAAATGGTTAATGGTTTATTTTTTAATTGAAAATCGGAAGAAACAAAATTGAATTTGTAATAGGTAAATTTCAACAAAAATGAAGACTTTATTGTACTTTAAATTATAATAAATTTAATTTAATTCCGATAACTTGCTGAGGCGTCCTTCTTCAACGGCGGTTGGCTTAGAATCGTCGTTCTTCAATTTGAATCTCTTTTACTTGAAGTTGCTGTTGATTCGATTCATAGTTGTTCAAGTGTTAACCGCGAGGTGGCGTTATTGGGTAGCTTAAGGCTCGTATTACATTTAGCAATTCTTATAGTTTAACAAATAACGGAACATAGTACAAATAATAGCACACGACTTATCCACTTACTACGATTGTTGATGTGCTTCGACGAATGTCAAAGCAAAACGAGCTAAGAAAAGACGAATTTTCGAATTCGAAAAAAAATGCAACAAGTGGAAGCAAATGGAATGCTTCCACCACGACTAGCTTAGAAAAAGGGGGTGGGTTCAATAAATAAATTTGATAAGTCGAATTAATATTTCTTGTTTTTGATTACAAGATAATGTTTTTTTTTTATTGTATGCCAGAGGGGCGAAGTACCTGAAATAAAAAAGGGTGCCAGCAATTTTTTTGAATAATGAGGAAATTGCAAACCTGAGGAGCGGGACCGACGGTGAAAGCAATTTTTGGTATGAAAAAAAAAAGAAATGGTTTTAGATTAAAATAGGGATTTTTAATTACTTTAAATTGCTTGGGAAACCTTTTAAAATAGGATTAAAACCCAAGATCTTTTCAAACAAATAGAACAATGTAATAGTTGATTGGAACAAAATGGACCGCTATTACTATGTCCCGAACGAATAACCGATTTAATTACGGGGTCACGAGTCCTGCAATCTCAGGAAAAATTTCTCGAAACAAAAGTTAACCGTTTTATATGTTAAGTTCAATAAAAAAATGCAATTAACGCAAAACGAACCAATTATGAAACAAAATTGAACACAAATCAATCACTCTACTTATCTTTTGCTGCAATTATTCCCTCCTCGAAAATCTTTTTCTTTTCTCTCTTCCTTTTCCTGTTCTTCCTGATTTTCTCCTTACTTTTCCGTCCAAATTAATCCTTTTTTTCGATCTGATATTTGCCTCTAATAATTTTTTTTTGTTTAAGCAAAATTACTTTCTTTCTTTTTGAATTTTTCACAACTTGTTTTCCTTTTTGCTATCGCTTTCTCTAGCACTTTTATCCTTTCTAATTTGCTCTCCAGTTAAGAAGTGTCCGTCCAGATTTTTCGATGTCTCTTCGGACCTTCTTAACTTTTTTTAACCCTTGTGCTTTCGGCCAATTGGAATCCGCGGATTTCAATCACGTCATTGTAAGCCACACTCAGCTTATTTGCTGAGATGCGCTCTCGTTTTGGAAAGCCAGCGGTCCTGCTTACACGCACACTAATCCTTGCTATGCGCTGCCCTCATTGAAATCACCGACCGCTGGTTTTACTGCCAGGGGCGGCAATTCAATGAACGCATTCAGTCCTTTTCCCACTATTTTTTTTGAGAGAAAGCAAAACAAAAAGAAAAAAATCGTCAACCATTCAAAACTTCGATTTCTTCAATGCATTTGTCCTCTCCACTCAACATATAACCACTAGATAAAAAAAATAAAGAGAAAACTCACGGAAGCGAACTATATAATGACCAGTAACTTAAAATATTTCGGAGGGAAAAATTGGCAGCTATTTTCTTACACGCGATTTACAAAAAAACTACTTTGGTGGACTTTTGTTAGATTTGGGGATTAGGGATAAGCGTATAGCGTTCCATTTTTAACAAAAATCAAGTTTAAGTTATTAATCATTTTCAGAAGGTTGTTGAAAATCAGTTGGGCACTCAGCCATTCTCTTACGAGTCACTTCTCACTCTCGGAGAATAGTTGTCGCCCGCGCCCGCGACTTTTCGGAACAGACCGCCCGTCTGTGGTGTTTTCATGTGGAAGTGGATCCATCAATCACTTTATGGATAGAAGTTAAAAATTTTGTTTTCTCAAGATACAGAGAACCGATGGCTGATGGACCAAGGCTGCCCTTCTCTCTCTCAGTATATTGAAACAAACACCTATAGGGGGGAAAGAATAAATGGAAAAGGTGGGAACAAGGACTTTGGAAGCTTGAAAGAGCGATTTTTGTTGCGGTAAATTTTACCGTGACATGTTAATCATTTCATTGCCCAATCGATTTCGCTTCTTACATTTTACGTCTGTTATTATCGAAAAAATTCGTTCTGCTTCAGCATTAGAGTGAAATAGAGTCAAAGCTATTTTAACAAGTTTTTCTAAATTAGGAAACAAAATTTCATTGTTGAAATTTTGAAGATGGCAAATTTCATGCCACATCTTGTCAATAGGATGTTTTTTGAATGAACGTTTTTGATCATTGCTCAAAAGTATTGAAATATTTTGGTACTCTTTAGTAGCTTTAGTAATGATTTCTGAATTTATTTCAACTTTCTTTACAATAGCTGAAATTGATATATTAGGTGTGTTTTATTCACTGCTGCATAGCTAGCGCAGCAAAATTTCCCTCGACAAACAACAACGATTTGATTGCTGGCGAAAAAGAAGCCAGTAAAAAAATGGCAGTTGTGCTGGTGATAGAACTTTAAATTATTGAAATGAAAATGGCGCTATGCATTAAATTTTAGAATTAAACATATGTAGGTACATACAAACATGTTTTGACGTCAGATTTTGATATTTTTTATAATAATGGCCAACATTGAAATATAAATTGAAATGGAGTAAAATTGATCGTTTTATTCGCACTTGAATGCTGCGCTGGCTATGCAGCAATGAATAAAACACACCTATTGCCACTTTTAGTTACGTCGAAAGCTATATTTGGATTAAGAAATTCCATTTGTGTAACTGATTCATCGTCGAATGGTAATCGGTTCACCATTTCAGTCACGGCAGTTTTATAAAAGTTAAGACAATTAATCTGCACCTCTGTTTTATCAGCTGCATCCAATTCAGTTAAAGTATTTTCACATTCTTGACCTAAGAATATTCTGTTCAAATCTGCGATAATATATATCGTGTCTTGGTCTAAATTTCTCAATATGGCAAGTTGAGCATGCCATTGAAGTGCAAAAAAAGTAGGCTTAATGAAATGGCGACACACTTTCAACACCAAAAATTTGCTTTCCTGAACAATGCAGTAAACTAACACTTCTTGGTTCTAAAAAAGAGCGTTAAACTAACTAAAAACAAGAAGCGAAAGTATTAAAAAATAAAAGTAGGCCTTAGTTTTTTGTAAATTGCGTCCGCTTTTTTTCTCTTGTCTTCGAATCACGCCAAGAGAAAATAAGATTTCAGTATTTCCCATTACAGCTGCATTTCTTAATAAGGTGTTCCACAACCTCAACAGCAACGTTATGCTCTGCAAAAAAAGCGCTTAATTTTATTTCTGCAACTTAGGTTTTGTCTATTGTTTCATTTATTTTTTCAAAAAAAGTTTATACTGCAGGTGTTGTTTTTATTGATTTCAAATTCAATAAATGTTTGGGGCCATTGGCATGCCGCAGAATTCTTCTTCCACATAAAAAAGATGCGCAACAAGCTTTGCAGAATGCCTTGAAATCGTTGTTTTTAACTGGCCTTAACCACGCAGCAAATTTGGGATCCTCTTGCCACCTCATCTGGAAACGTTTCTTGCTTCCCTTTTCTTAACACATTTTAATAAAAAAAGATCATTGAATACCAAACTAAAACACTTTATAAATAATAAATATTATATTTTATTAAATTACCAGCAGAACTCATAAGACATAAGCATTTAAGAGAAATAAATTGAAACAACGAATAAATTATTTGACATTGACGTTTGAAAAATAGAAAATGAAATCATTCAATGAACAGAAATACAAATGGATTGCTTAAAATTATGAACTTCAATGGCTGCATTCAAATATAAAACTAATATAAGTTTGAAAAATTAAAATGCCCTTTTTTTTCAACTGATAGGCGAGTCATGAAAACGAAAATGCCCTTTCGCCCTTTTGGCTTTATTTTTTTTTTATCAAGTGCCAACGATCTGGCATCACTGTATGGAACGATTGACATAGGTTTATTCTAGTTCGTAGAAGGGAGATGTTTGTTCTTTGACACGAAGAGAAAAAAGGGCAATATTTTTTGTGCACTTCACTATTCTTTAACACCGTATGCATTTGTTTTAATTTCCGAAAGGGAACGTAGTACGTAGAGCTTTCTGTGGTCAGAGCGTGGTCATATGTATGTGTGTTGGTGAACGGTTGTTTTTGAAGCACAAGAAAATGTGTTGGCGTGATTGACCGGTTGGTGTATATGTTGGTACAGTTCACGCTTTTTGTTTTATTAACTTTTTTATAATAATTATTGCATAGTTAATACACATAGGTAATTCACACTTTTTTTTTTGGTTTTTATTAATGCTCTTTTTTTATATATAAGTATGTAATATGCCGGGCGTTGATGTTGGGCACTGACGTTGGGGTCACCATTAAAATTATTATTTAATAAATAAGAACGCGAATATTTAATTAAGAATAATAATTTTTTATTTATTTTCTATTGTTTTTAAAATAAACTTACCTTCTAAGTACAATATAATTAATAAATTTTAAATTGATTGTTCGGATTCAAAAACTCAGGAATGACCATGACCATACTCGAGCTCGTATCTCTTTTTACTAACTATTTCTCTACTTAATTTCAAAAGGAAAACGAGAATATGGCTAAAGAGGAATCAGGGAAATAATTAAAATTTCCTTTTCGGACACTTCTAATATGGTGTTGCCAGATATGCGTTAATACACCACAACATTTACTTTACTTTGTAACGTGCTGCACAATAAACCACCATCAATTAACAACATTTACCGGATGCCCTCACACTCTAATAGGAACACAGTCCCAGAAAGCTATGTATGTACTTCCTTAACATTCTTTGGTATAGGGAAATTCTTAACAGACTCAGCTCCCCTATCATCTGGTCATATCCCTTCTATGGAAATAGTATATCTCAAATATTGAACCTCTGACTGCAAAAATCTACATTTATCCTTTCGTAGCTCCAATTTATTTCTTACTTACTTCTCGAAAAATTCCTTTAATATACTTAAATGTTCCTCAACTGTTTCCGTGGCTGGCATAATATCATTTAGGTAAATCGCAACTTTTCCTGCCCGAATGAGATATTCAAACACCTCGTTTATGAACCGTTGAAATGTCGATGGGGCATTCTTGAATTCAAACGGCATTCTTAAGAATTCATATATCTCCAACGGTGTCACAAACGAGCTGTATTTGAACTTCTTATCTTCACAACAAATAAAGCTTTTTACGTAACCTTTTGCTTTTAATAATGCCAACAATATTAATATTACATAAATTACTATTTAATTTAAAATATTCAGGAACGTATTTTTCTCTGATAATACTTATGGGGCAACCAGTATCTAATGGGGTCCTATTTTTTATGTGTATACAAAATAAAATTTAAATGCCTTACATAATCATCTTCGGTATTTTAAAATATATGTTCCTTTTAAATAAATCAAGAATCTTTCGTTTTTAGTTTTATTATTTTACTTATATGTTTTATTTTCTTTATTAAGTAAAGACAAACACGACCGATCAGTTGAAACTCTCAATCACAACTGCCTGCTGGCATGTATATTTTTCTGCTTATTACTAGACGGCAACCCTTTACATATATGTTTTTTTTTCTCTTTTCTGTTCTCTTTTATTTAAGGGAACACTTTTCTGCTTACAATTCGGCCTTCCTGACATACAATCGTCCCGATTGCTTCTGATACTAACGTCCTCATTAATATACGGCTTTAGATTATCTACCTCCCATACTCCATTATCAGATGATTGGTAGATATTTGTGCCAAATCAGTTTTTGAGTGGAACCATTTGAGCGCATTTCCATTCAGTCGACATGAAATGAATATAAGTACATACGTGCACTATTGTCATCAAGTTTGTACGCCTCCACCAAGTTTCGGAATTGTGTTTCCCAATGAATTAAACACTCGCTATCAAAAATCGGCAACAAATCTTTTAGTGATAAAATTGATACGTTGCTACCACTGTCTTTTATATTAAGCTTCTTACTCTTCAGAACTTAATATATTATGAACTTTTTATTTAATACTCAGCTTCTAATGATTTATGAATCCCACAATTATATGTAGGAAAAGTAACAGAAGGACACTAGATAAAAATAACTTATTCAATTTAAACAAAATTACAAAAATTCTTTTATTATTCTCGTGACTATCAAAAATTCACAAAATACACCATGTTCGTTTTTTCAGAGTGTCGTCGTCGCCGCCTCCGCTAATAATACCGTCTCCTTTGCGTGCTGTTTTTTTTTTGTTTTAAAACTAAAAGAAAGATGGCTAAGGAGCCACTCTCGAATCGAAAGTGACTATTCAATAAAACTAAGGCTATTTATACAAAATAATTTACTACACACTAAGAACTTAAGCCTATACACATTGTTACTTACGAGTAAACATACATACAATATTTTATGTTCTAAAGAAATCGGGCAGCATACTTGCTATGTCATCAAATTAATAGCCAATATGCATGCCCCTTTCACAATGCACTAATGTATCCAAATACATCCAGCCATAAGCACTACACAACATGCAGTGCATTGAACCTTAGTAAGTAGGATGATACATTTAACCAGAGTAAATGTAATCTGAAACGTCAGTGGCATTGAAAATACTATTAAGTAATATTGTGTAGCGCATGAGGTTGATTCTCATGACCATGAATGAAATGCGAGTGCATTTGAAAAATAGGTGAAGTGTACAATAAAACTAAAATCAATGACCGGAAATAAAAATGAAAATGATGTTGGAACTTGGAAGTGTATATGCACTACATGCCTTTCCCTCGAAACGTTTTTGAACGTTTATTCCCTGAAAAAATGTGAACTTATTGATTTTTACTTATACAGTAGACTCGCGGTAACGTGAACTATTAAAAACCGAGCGTGTTCATGTTTACGGGTTGTTCACGTTTACGAAGGTGTAGGTGTACCTCTTTGAATTTTTGAAATAAATTTAACACATGTTTAAACTCAAATTCATATATTTTATTTTTTTTTGTATGGTAAAAAATTATATACAAATTACATACTGTGACGAACATCGTATCCATTAAAGTAAATTTGGCGCGAAATCGAAATGTCAAACTTCCAAGAGAGAAATCATGCACAATGGAAAACAATTCCATTCAGCGACAGTGGAGAAAAGAAAACACTGGAAACCATCCAATGCCCTATAAAAAGCCGCTGCAACGATGAGAAGGCGAGTTCGTTTTTGGTTCGCCCACCGATTGAGAAATTAGAAAGTTGAAAATTATAAAATCAAAATAAAAAAAAATTAAATAAAACCCTCTCGGGAACCACACCAAATAATTAATTTTCTTTTCTTTCTTTTTTTTTTTTGGTGCTCTAATCAAGGCATTTGGTCGTTTTCGTTACACTGGTGTCAGGTGTGGGGTTCTAACAGAATTCGATTATTCTTACCACCGCATTATGAATATTGAGAAAATGAAGGCGCTTTTAGAGCAGCACACGATCGATCAAACTCTATACTGGGAAATGAAAATTTCTCAATGGAAAGCTGAGTTGGTAGGCAGGCAGTCAACTATGGAAAAAAAACTTGAGGAATTGGAGAGAACTCTAAGTAATAGGACTTTTGCCGCAGCAGTGTCCTCACACTCTTCCCCTCACCCGATGTCTTCTACCAACCCTTTTCTCCAATACGATAGCGATGATACACCCTGCACAAGCGACGCGCCCTTAGGCCAACTTCCAGAACCACAACGACAACTACAACAAACCCAACTACAACAGCCCCAACAACAACGACAAGGTACTGACATCCCAACTGCACCGAATACAGTTACATTCTCTTCTGAGCAGACCCGTGCAAACATAGCCCCAGATGCACGACAAGCATCCTCCGATATCTTTTTTTCAAAATCTGATTTTACAGACACGATGCATCTCGCGGCTTCGCCTGAACCAATACGTCAAAACAGATTGAATCTTGAACTTCCGCAATCAACAATGAGATATCTTACTACTTCGTCTACAGCTGCAAGACTTCCAGCTGGTGAATTACCTATAGTTAACCAGATTACTCTGAAAGAACCACCTTTGGTGGAGAATCAGTCAGTTTATTCATCCTCGCTTACTTCTAAGCAGTTGAGGACTTCCTTCTTTAATCCAAGCATAGTACAGCCGTATGATGGAACTGCATCTTGGACAGATTATGAGACACAGTTTGAAATCGTGGCCAAGTTCCACGGATGGACTGAAACAGAGAAAGCCCATGGGTTGGCTATGCAACTTCGAGGTGAAGCTCTATCGGTCTTGAGTGCCATGCCACGAGGAAAACCCCTCTTATATGAAGTCTTGCGAGGTCTCCTTCGACAACGTTTTAGTTTGGATGACCACACGAGTTATACCCTACTTCGAAATCGTCTCCAGCGGCCTAAGGAATCTCTGGCCGAGTTCGCTATTCATCTGCAGCGTCTAGCAACTTCTGCTTTCCCAGGCGGAACAGAGAAGGTTGTAGAAGAAATTGTGCTTACCCAGTTCATTGAAGGCATAAGAGATGATCAAGTCCAAAATCTGGTAGCAGTAGGGCGGCCTCGTAATCTGTCAGAAGCTCTTAGAATTGCACAGGAGATTACATCTCGATTTGACCGCCGAAGTCATAGGAATGTTCTAGCAGTAAACACATCTCCTAAGCAACGCCGCGGCTCAGCAGGAGCAACAACATCATCCCATTTTAATGAGGCGGAAAACTAAAATCTGCCGGTGAAGTGAAGCGAACGCCAGCAGAACCATTACAACACGCTTCAAATCCCTCAATACGTCCAACGTTATCCAAATTTTCTTTACCAAAACGCATTCCACAATCTAACTCAGTTTTTGCAGGAGTAGCTAATGGGGCTGGATTGTCACTAGAAGGTTACATCGAACGACGGCGACATAGTTTTCTGATTGATTCAGGGGCCGATGTCTCGATCATATGCGAGAAATTCCTTCCAATGACAGCTCAATTATCAGGAAACCCAATTCGGATAGAAGGAATCTCTGGAGGAACACTTTGGTCCCTAGGTACAGCAGAAATTACTATAGTTCTCAGTCATAAAGAGTTCCATCAAACTTTCGTGGTTGTAGGCCAAATAGTACCTACTATCCTAGGCGTAGATTTCCTTCAGGAAAATATGTGCACCCTAGATTTCTCCGAGTCGTCATTAGAAGTCCGAGGAAGAAAGCTCCCACTTCAACTAGCTGCCGTGACTGAAACCAGCCTCCTCTTTACAAAAGATAAAGAAGTCCTACCCGCTCATTCCGAGGTTGTATTTCAAGTTCCAAGGCCGATTGATTTAAAAGAAGGAACCACCTTGATTGAATCTTGTGATCAGAATCAGTTACCAAAGGGTGTATTCCTAGCACGATCTTTCGTCAGTAAAAAACAAAAACAGGTTATAGTAAGAGTCATCAACACAACCGAAAAGGAAGTAATGTTACCAAGAGACATGGTCATTGGACGAGCTTGTATTGCCGAAATCTGTGACACAACTGCACCTATAGATTTCCTGCCATCACATCTTGAAGACCTGATAGATGCTATTCCGGAAGGTCTTACTCAAGACCAGATAATTCGTTTTACAAATCTTCTTATTTCATACAAAGACGTATTTTCTGCAGGATCGCAAGACCAAGGTAGAACAAGCCTAATAAAGCACAATATAGATACCGCCAACTCGAAACCAATCAAAGTGCCAGCTCGCAGAATCCCGCTGGCGAAAAGAGAAGAAGTGGCTCAACTCGTGAAAGACATGCAAAATAAAAACATCATAGAACCCTGCAACGGCCCATGGGCATCTCCGATCGTCCTTGTTAGAAAGAAAGATGGGACCTACCGTTTCTGTGTGGATTACAGACTCCTTAATGAAAAGACGAAGAAAGATTCTTACCCGTTACCCAGAATGGATGACCTATTTTCGACATTGGCCGGAGCAAAGTGGTTCTCCACAATGGATTTACAGAGTGGGTATTGGCAGGTAGAGATGGACGAACGAGATAAAGAAAAGACAGCGTTCTCTACTGGAGATGGACTTTGGCAGTTTAACGTTATGCCTTTTGGGCTTTGCAACGCCCCTGCCACCTTCGAACGGTTGATGGACAAAATATTCCGAGGTATGTCCTGGCAAACGGTGCTAATTTACTTAGATGACATAATTGCTTACGCCCCTACCTTCGATGAACATCTTCTCGTTTTAAACCAAATATTCCATCGTCTCCGAACTGCTAATCTGAAGCTCAATCCAAGCAAATGTCACTTTTTGAGAAAAAGTGTGAACTACTTAGGACATATTGTCTCTGAAAATGGTCTTGTCACAGATCCTGAAAAGATTAAAGTCGTTCAGCAATGGCCAGTTCCTCGGAATAAAAAGCAAGTGCGGAGTTTTCTAGGCCTCTGTTCTTACTACCGCCGTTTTATTGGGGGATTTTCGACGATAGCTAAACCCCTCTCTGAATTGACAGAAGAAAATCGACGTTTTTCCTGGAGCCCAAGCTGTGAACATGCTTTTAGTGAGCTGAAAACAAAACTCACTACCGCCCCCATCCTGGCTTTTCCTACACCCACCGATGAATTCATACTGGACACTGACGCTTCAAATTTTGGCATAGGATCGGTCCTAAGTCAACGTCAAGGAGATCAGGAAGTGGTCATTGAATATTTTAGTAAGACTCTAAGCCGCACGGAACGTAACTACTGCGTAACAAGGAGGGAACTTTTGGCAGTTGTTTTGGCCGTCCGTCATTTTCACCATTACCTTTTCGGCCGTAAGTTTACCCTACGAACGGATCATGCTTCATTACGCTGGTTGTGCAACTTTAAGCATCCTGAAGGACAGATGGCGCGATGGCTAGAGAGTCTGCAGCAATATCACTTCGACATCCAACATCGACCTGGTCCCCGACACGGAAATGCAGATGCGCTATCTCGAAGAGTGTGTGGCAGTTGCAAACACTGTACAAAGGCGGAAGAAGTGGAAGAAGAATCGTCGAAGCGCGCCCTAATTACGTCCGTCGCAGGAGGGCTAGATCAGGAACAGAGACAAGACTCTACGCTCAAGATGGTAATAGAATGGAAAGAAAAAGGCAGACGACCCGAAAAAGCTGATATTCTTAGTCAAAGCGAAGATGTAAAATCCTACTGGTCTATCTATGATCAACTCAGTCTAGAAAATGGGACACTCGTTCGACTTTGGGAAAAAACACCAGACAACTTCATTAAACTTATAGTGGTTCCAAAAATGTTAGTACCCAACATACTCACTTCACTGCACGATAGTCCTAGTGGTGGTCATTTAGGCCAGAAGAAGACTCTTTCCAAGGTGAAACGCAGGTACTTCTGGTTCGGCCGAACCGTAGATGTTAAAATTTGGTGTTTGACCTGTGAGATTTGTGCGGCTCGCCGTGGGCCACAACGAAGAACCCGTGGAGGTTTACAACCTAGTCGACCAGGTTGCCCATTTGAAAGAATAGCCATCGACATCCTCGGCCCACTTCCCCGCACTATCGATGGAAACCGCTATATAGTCGTGGTCATGGACTACTTTACCAAATGGCCAGAGTGTTTTGCAACCCCCAATCAAACAGCAGAAGCAGTCCTTGGGCCCTTGGTGGATCAGGTGTTCTGTCGCTTTGGAGTACCACAGATCATACACTCAGATCAGGGTCGTAATTTTGAGGCTGACGTGTTCCAAGCGGTATTGAAAATACTTGGTGTTGAAAAAACTAGAACAACACCTCTACACCCACAGTCAGATGGCATGGTTGAGAGATTTAATCGCACTCTTTTAGATTATCTTTCCAAATTCGTAAGCCGCCACCAAACCGACTGGGATCGACATTTGCAGCCAGCTCTTTTGGCATATAGATCTGCAGAGCATGAAGCTACGGGATTTTCCCCAGCTTACCTGAATCTCGGGCGAGAAGTAAAACTTCCTGCCGACCTTGCTTTTGGAACTCCAAATGCCGATAAATGGAATGCACCCTCATACGCCCTGGAACTCAGCACACGCCTGCTTAAGACTCATGAAACAGCTCGAGAAAACCTGAATTTAGCCGCGAATGCGATGAAAACGAGGTATGACATAAAAAAACACCAAATTAATTTTATTCCAGGTGAAGAGGCGTGGTTTCATAACCCTAAACGAAGAAAAGGAGTATCACCAAAACTACAAAGTGACTGGGAAGGCCCCGTTCTTATAAAAGCCCGATTGTCGGACTTGGTTTACAGGATACAATGTAAAGGCAAACGTAAAACGAAAGTGGTACACGTGGATCGTTTAGCTTCATATAGAACCAGGTTAGGACTCAGCAGGAGCCAAGAGTCTTAAGGGGGGAGCAATGTGACGAACATCGTATCCATTAAAGTAAATTTGGCGCGAAATCGAAATGTCAAACTTCCAAGAGAGAAATCATGCACAATGGAAAACAATTCCATTCAGCGACAGTGGAGAAAAGAAAACACTGGAAACCATCCAATGCCCTATAAAAAGCCGCTGCAACGATGAGAAGGCGAGTTCGTTTTTGGTTCGCCCACCGATTGAGAAATTAGAAAGTTGAAAATTATAAAATCAAAATAAAAAAAAATTAAATAAAACCCTCTCGGGAACCACACCAAATAATTAATTTTCTTTTCTTTCTTTTTTTTTTTTGGTGCTCTAATCAAGGCATTTGGTCGTTTTCGTTACAATACGTAAATACATAATTATATTTTTTGTTACAAAAGGAATGAGAATCCGTTAAAATTAATGAAAAAAATGTGTTATTTTTTTTTGAATTTTCTTTTTCTGCAGGTTACTGAATACGGCCTTTTCGCGGAGACGTTTAAGTACGCTTATATCTGCTGGGTTTATGTTTTCATCTTCTGCCCATTCCAAAGCTTTGTTGAAAATTTTAATTGCTTCACTAGGATCTATTCTAGCATGTGGTCTTTCCAGAATTATATCCTCACATTCACTTCCATCACTGTTTAAATCCTCATTCGTTTCGCTTGCGTTTGGAGGATCTTCAATCCATTCATTAACATCAGCAAATGAAAAACTAACCTACAAACTTACAATTTGAATCAAATGTGTTATAGGACGGAAGAAAGATTCAAACCTCTGGATTTATTGAATTAAGAAGTTCAATTGTGTGTTCTTGTTCTGACTGAATTGGTAGAGAAATCCTTTCTCTCAAAATAGCTAGTGGGATATCTTCTTCAGGGTCTTGTTTATCTTCTATAGAATTTAAAATGTTTGTCCAGCATTTTGCAACTGTTTTTTCTTGAAGACGTTGCCAACCCGAATTCAAAAATCCAATAGCGTCCTTTAAAGTCATTTTTTTTAGGGCTTCAATGACATCAGTTCCTGCGGCTACAATCGATGCCAAAAAACTGTTTCTGTAGAACAGTTTTGTTAATCTTATGGCATTTTGGTCCATTGGCTGAATGAGCGGCGTTACGTTTGGCGGCATAAACATTGCAATTATTAGGTCGTCGTCTGACCTCAATTCATTTTCGGAAGGATGGGATGGAGCATTATCTATTAACAACAAAGCTTTGATGGGCAATCCTTGTTCTTTCAAAAATGTTCTGACCTAAATGTGTAAAAGTTTTAAATCACTGTAAAACTGCAACGTTTTTCTTACCTGTGGCATAAACGAATGGTGAAACCAATTTTTAAATATTGCAGCCGTCATCCATGATGATTTGGAGGAACTGTAGTCAACGGGAGATTCAAAATTTCTAAAAGAGCGAGGATTTTTTGCCTTTCCAATAACTAAAAGTTTTACTTTATGTCTCCCTGTAGCATTTGTACATGCTAAAAAAGTGACGCGCTGTTTTTCAGTTTTTCTTCCTGGAGCATTTTTTTCTTGAGATGCTACGTAGGTTTTGTCAGGCAGTAGCTTCCAAAATAATCCTGATTCGTCTGCATTATAAATTTGATCATGAGACAGACCTAGCTCCTTAATTTTGGCTTGAAGTTTGTTCTTGAAGGGGTCCACAAATTCAGGTCTAGAAGATAACTTTTCGCCACTTATCTTAATGAAACGCACACCATAACGCTTCTTAAACCGTTGCAACCATCCGTCACTCGCGTTAAAATCACTTCGAGTTTCCTTGATTTGCGAATGAAAAAATTTTGCCTTTTCTTTAATGATCAGTCCATTGACTGGATAATTTTTTTCCCGTTGATTGAGGAACCAACGATACAGCGCCTTTTCCATTTTGGGAAGTTCCGAGCTCTTTAACGTCTTCCGGTTACCGGGTCCAGAAAATGTGTTGTTCACACTTTTGACAATTTTTTCTCTTTTCTTATTGATAGCGCAAATTGTTGATTTTGCCACATTATATTGTTTTGCTAAAGAAGTAACGTTTGATCCTGTTTTTAACTTTTCAATCACCTCCACTTTTTGCTTCAGAGATAAGTATTTTGGTTTTTTTTGCGACATTTTCCTCGTAACACTTTAGATTTAATTATTATAAATGAAAACTCAACACCGCAAACAAAACTGACTGCCACACCACAATAAAATATCAAGAGTAACGAAAAATTGGAAACGGGGTTTCCCCCTTTAGTAAAAAGGAATCGGATAACCGACAAAAGTAGAAAAAAAGCAATGTTTTCTATGTTAAATACATTTTTAATTTGTTCACGTTATAGGGCTTTCTCATCGTGTTCACGTTACAGAGTAGTCAATACAAAAAAATTTTTGTTCACGTTAGCCGGTGTTCACGTAAGGCGGTGTTTTTGTTACCGCGAGTCTACTGTACTTATAATAAATAAATTCCCTGAAATGCTAAAAAATGAAGTTTGCATATATGTATTCAAAAATTCATCAGTTGCTGCTTTCAAACTTCCAAAGTCACTATTTTGAGAAAATTTTTTAGTAGAAAAGAAGAATTCCGACGGACATGTTATTTTTTCATCTGTTTTTAAGAAAAATTTTGAAAGGTTTCAGTTGGGGGAATTCTGTTTAAGATTTTCTGCAAACGGAGCAAAAAAACTCCCGATTTCCTTTTATCACTACCCATTGAAAAAAAAAAAAAATAATGTTGAAGAAACTCTCTCAACCATATAAATTACCATCCAAATCGTTCGAAAGTCGATGTCGAATGAGGAAGAACGAACTATTAAAATAATAAAATCAAGAAAAGGAAACCACCATCGATCGCAAGCCGTCCATGGAGTAGATATGTAGATATAAATTAATATATTACTCATTTTGTTGACGGAGAGACTCTTGTCTCTACGAATAATGAATAGTAGCCAGGGTACAATACCGTGACTATTTTAATGATGGAGGTGAAATCGGTTCATGTACCAATTCACAATTAATTCACTTGATTCGTTTTAATATTAGCCACCTTACCACTAGTGGGAGGATAGCTAACACAAAATAATAACGATAAGTCTGGCGATTCTTGTTAGAATATGTTTTATTTTCCCAAAGTCGGGAATATTTATACTTAATAATAGCTTACGTTAACAATAATTATTTTACAAATGATACTACTACAAATTATGCTTGTTTGGCAAAATGCATTAATTTATTGACGGTTGGTATGTCGTATACGCGAAACACATGCCGGTACTACACCATTAGTTTGTTAACCTGCAGTGGCAGTTCAAAGTGAATTTTCTTTTGGTTGGGCATTATGTTTCGAGCATCCGGCATTCTTGTTGTTTAATAAACTTTACTTTGCTGTTGTATACTGAATGTATTCGCATAGTTTATAAAACCTACACTTATTTTGAGGTAGGCCGCGATTAGATTCAGTATGCATTTTGATTGTAATGTGCATAAGGTTTTTATTCTTTCTGTTCGTGAACACTTTTATTTATTAAAAAACAAAAAAACATTTTTTTAGGAGGCGAACCTCTTTATTCAATGAACTCAAAATATCAACTGAACTTAAAATCTAACATAATAATATAACTTAATGTTAATGCAGCTTTCGGAAAGTGTTTAGGAACGTGAATGAATGTGAAAGGTAAGGTGTTTGGTTTGGTTGTTAGGTGGTTGGTTGTTTGGTTGTCAGGTTTGGTGTTGGGTGTACGAGTACGATGTTCAAAGTGTGGGAACCTGTGTTAGCATTTCCTGTGGGAATAATGTTGGTTGGAATTTGTTGATGATATGTTAACTCTTCCCCCTTTAAAATGAAATGTCCTCGTTTGATCTATTGCCTTTTAGAAGAAAGGAATTTGATTTATCCTTGCTGGTTTCAAGGAAGTTTTAGGTTCTTCTGGCGTAATTTTTTTCAAAAAATAATAAATTAATCGGAATATTCCGAGTCGCAATTGTGGCACACATATAAGCTTCCACCTTCTATGTAATCTTCGTGAGCCCACAGTTTGCAGACAGTGCACTGTATCCACTTTTCTCCAGAACTGCTTTCTGAATAGGGAGAAAAGCAAACAAGGCAGAAGCCTTTCGGTATTTCTTTTCTTTTTTCTCCATCCAATCTTTTTTTACTTCCTTAGCTTTGGTTTTATTTCTTGCTTCATACTCATCTCTTATCTGTTCTTTCTCCGGAGTGTCAGTGTAGATGATAGACTTCCTGGTTTTTCGCCCTTTGTTTTCTCTTGATTTTCTCGAAAGAGCTTACGGGAAAGGTCGCAATGATTCACATTTTTTTCGGAACTGATTTCCATTGTTATCTCGTAAAATGGCTTGAGGATTGGTAATACTTCTTCTAACACAATCTAATCGTTAGAATTCATCGATAAATCACTCGGCAGTATTGCAACTGAACTTATTACAGCATCTTTTATAGTTGAAAATTCATTCAAGCATTTCGTAGCTTGAATTCCAAAGAGTTTTTGTGTTTTTGTGTCTTTGTGAGCTTGTTATGTGCCTGTGAACTTCTTTTAAAATACTCCACAATACATTTGAATTTTGATAAAACATCGGCCAATTCTTTTGTTGCCTCATGAACCCTAGTCTGACAGCCGTGAGGATATTTTCATTATCGTTCACAACAGCAACAATTTTGGTTAGAATTCTCCACTCTGTCATAACATCTTCCAATATATTGCGGAGATTTTCACTAGAATGTCTCTCTCGGCACTCCTTACATGATATCAAAAATGAGCATAGGCTAGTGGTCAAATCAATAAAATGGGGTGTTATTGCTATGTAACCTACATTTTAGTATTGAACTGTCACATTCACTTTGACATCATTAAATTATTGTTATTTTCAAAAAAAAAAAAAAAATGCTTCTTGTTATTGAAACTAAAACTTTGTTATTTTTATTTATTGAAACTAAAATGTTATATTATTATATTAAAAACAAATTGTTGAGAATTAAATATATAAATATTGTTGGTGATCTCCCGCCACGTATCTTTTTCATCCGGTGTTAGTGTTGCAAGTTTTGTTCTGGATTATTGAATTTTATCCTCAATAAGTTTCTCTGAGGAGTAGCTATTTCCAGCTATGGGATAAAATGAATAACAAATTTGATTACTCTTTAAACATCGTATTGTTGTGCTTTTTTTTATTTTCGTTCAAGAAGCACGATTCTCGAAAGAGGTCTTATCTTTTTTCAGCGTTATATTGTTTTGTGCATGTTTGTTTAAAAAAAAGAAAAGTATTTCGTTTTTATTTTCAATAGTTTATTAATCTAATAAGTAATTATAATTTGTATCTAATTTGCTCACATCGGTATTATATTTTTGATTTGGAAAAGAATTGGTAAAGAATTATTATTTTTAACAAAAAATAGGAATTAGTTATAACCGATTGTTTGTTTTGTCTGTCCCGTTTTCATCATGTTGCACGCCTAGTTCCACGAACTCATCTTTATCTCCTTCATCGTTCTCAAGTTTTTACCCATCGCATTTGTTGTTCGTTTTGGCGGTGCTTCTCCAGGATGCTGTACGGGTATTTCACTCAGTCGCACAGCCAATGTTAGCTTCATACCCGCACTCGGTTTGCCTGACCGTTGTAGACACTCGCGCAACTGAGCAGCTGTGTACATTGACGCGTCGACAACCTCTTCCATCGTTGGTTAAGTATTTTCTCGTAACGACCGAGAGGAAAGGGAAAAAAAATAACCGCACACAACGAGAAGACAAAACAGCTTGTGCGCTGTTTGTGGCGATTGGTTCTATCGTGTTTTTTTTATTTTTTCCGCGAGGGACTATTCCTTACTATTAAGGAGAATATCACTCGATACAACTGGGGGTAAATTGTTTTTTTTTTTTTTTTTTTTTGGATTTATTATCCCACTTCCCGATTACACTTATACATAGTTGCTGATCACACGTGGTTTGGCGTACAAATTACAACTGATTTATTTCTTGTCTCTTTCTTAAGGCTAGACAGAGATGTATATTTTAACAAAGAGGAAAAGAAAATAGTATGTACAATGTAAATAAGGGGAAATTATGTAAACAGAAATAACGATCAGTTTATGATAAATTATATAAACAGAAATAACGATCGGTTTATGACAATATAGTTGAGTGAACAATCATATTTAAATAACTGAATGATGCAATACAATGACAATAGGATGGCATGCAGTATCTCACGTAGTAATAACTACTACAGTTTTACTATTACATAATTTCTATGAATCTTAATAGCAATTATTAGTCCAGTCAAATTAAATTAATTAATTCGAAATATCTACAAAAAATACTGCGTCGAATTTTTTTTTTGTTTCTTAAAGAGTACCTATTGGAGAGTGTAAATCCAAAAAGTTCGAACAAAAAACGCCCGTGCGTTGTCCGCCATTTTGAAAAAGGCTTTGGAAAGCTTGAACTCGATTTTCTCGGCTCCTATCATATATAGAGCTGTATTTTTTTTTAGGTTTGTACGTTAAAACATCTTCTTTAACTTTTGTTCAGAAAAAAATTTGAAACCTCTTTCCAAAAAAAAGTTATCGACGAAAAACTGTCGAGATTTTGAAGTAAAAAATGGTTTTTAACGTTTATCTCGCCTCATGTTCATCTGATAAAAAAAATACTTAAGTTGTTTTTTATAGATCACTTTATTTCCTACATTTTGGTATATTTAAATTTTATGTGCGACAAAAACTGTAGGAAATATAACCTGTCAAAATTGCCAATATCCTGCGAAAATTAAAAAAAAAGAAATTTACTCACGTTTGAGAATTTTCAAATTTGATTATGTTCATTATGAAATTTAAAAAAAACAGTTCAAACTCTTTTCCACACTACCACCGAGGTAGAGTTACGGCGCATTTTTTTGAATGTGGTGTCCCCAGGAGGTATAATCCACGATTCAATCGTTTTCGTTTCTATTTCAGCCAATCGATAGCTCAATGTGGCATAGTTTTTTCATGTCGTTCTTATTTCCTTTTTTTTTTGGGGCTAGGCGTGCGGATATCAATGATCATAATTAACTTTGTTTGTGCTGGGATCGTCAATGGTAGTTTCTTCAATGTTTTCAGGTGAGGAAAAGTCTTCACATGCGTCTTCATCTTCCAGTAAATTAAATTAAACTTAGTTTTTTTTGACGTTTTAACAAAGTCGCTATATCGCAAAGAATCCAGTGACCAATTTTCCTTCCCATTGAACAACGCAATAAAAACTTTTTCTCCGGCGCACAGTGCGTCGATCAATGGAAAAAAATCAAAAAATTAGTCTAACTAAACATGATTATAATACACGCACTAGGCTCTGTCATGCAAGAAAGTCCTCGAGGTCGAACAACATACAAGATGTTATAAATTATTTGTTGTTAATATCTGATCCCCTCGTTTCATTACAAAGAAAAATTGTGCGCAAACAAAGGCATTTTGATGCAAATATAAAAAACTTCCTTATTTTTAGTGAAGAACATGATTGTTCTTGTGATGATTAAGAATATTTTATTTTAAGTTTTATTTTTTAATTTTAAATTCAAGTGTTGAAAAATCTTTTCTTTTATATTCCCTAAGCTTACAAAGAAATTTGAAAACTATATTTTTACTTTATTACTTTGTGTAAACTTTATTTTTTGTTTTAATAAATCATAAACATAAAAAAAAAAACTTAATCTGAGCTTTGATTTTTTTCCTTACTTTCTATTGACTCGACGCACTGTGCGGCGGCTCCCAAAACGTTGCTATCAACATCGTTGGATCTGCATTATACCTCCTGGAGGCCCCATATTAAAAAAAATGCGCCGTAACTCTACCTCGGTGGTAGTGTGGAAAAGAGTTTGAACTGTTTTTTTTTAAATTTCATAATGAACATAATCAAATTTGAAAATTTTCAAACGTGAGTAAATTTCTTTTTTTTTAATTTTCGCAGGATATTGGCCATTTTGACAGGTTATATTTCCTACAGTTTTTGTCGCACATAAAATTTAAATATACCAAAATGTAGGAAATAAAGTGATCTATAAAAAACAACTTAAGTATTTTTTTTATCAGATGAACATGAGGCGAGATAAACGTTAAAAACCATTTTTTACTTCAAAATCTCGACAGTTTTTCGTCGATAACTTTTTTTTGGAAAGAGGTTTCAAATTTTTTTCTGAACAAAAGTTAAAGAAGATGTTTTAACGTACAAACCTAAAAAAAAAATACAGCTCTATATATGATAGGAGCCGAGAAAATCGAGTTCAAGCTTTCCAAAGCCTTTTTCAAAATGGCGGACAACGCACGGGCGTTTTTTGTTCGAACTTTTTGGATTTGCACTCTCCAATAGGTACTCTTTAAGAAACAAAAAAAAAATTCGACGCAGTATTTTTTGTAGATATAAAATACTAATTTGATTGGACTATATAAGAAATTTGTTTTTAAAATGTTTGTTGATTTTAATTGGTTCATTTATTGTCTCCATTGCGTTATGACTATTTTCTTCTGATATATTTAAATAATTCCAAATTTATTCCATATCTTTATTATCCATGGTTCCAAGGAGCCATCTTTCTACGTTTCCTACCATTTTTATTAAACCTCTTCTAAATCTTCTCTGTTATTTAGGTGTAATTGACTTAGTTTTAGCTATAAGTGTTTCTATTTCTTTAAATATCATATTTTTGTTTCGATTTGTAAGTGTTTTATGTTAGTTTGTATTAGTGTGATTGTGTTAAGAATTTCTTCTGGATTTATACTATGTTGTTAAAACCGCTCATGGTTTAACATGTAAAAAAAAAGGGAAAAAGATTTTATTTTTTATATGATATTTATTTTTCATAGTTAGTGGACTGTATGTTTCTACGTTCGGTAGGGATATGACTTCTCATAGCCCTTTTATACCTCGCTCCAATGTGTTGTGTTGTTGCTGGTTCCTGATGTCGATGGATGACGGTCGCAACCACCGTTAGTCAGGTGTTCGCATGCTCATGCGAGAAGTTGATATTTCTCGGTCGCAACAACCGTTGCTCAACCGATAATGATTTTCGTCTTCATCGTTTCTTCTGCGCATAAGGGACTTGGTCTGGGTCCGCAAGTGTGGTTGTTGTTGCTCTTGTAGTGCGCACGATGACTTCCTCTGGGTCCACAAATGTTGTTGTTGTTGCTCGTGTTGTGCGCGTGATGACTTGCTCTTTGTCCGCAAGTGTGGTTGTTGTTGCTCTTGTATTTCGCATGATGACTTGCTCTGGGTCCGCAAGTGTTATTGTTGTTGCTCGTGTTGTGCGGACTTGCTCGGGTTTTTCTCGGTCGCAGCTGCAGCTTGCTTGTTTGTTCAATTTTATTGTTTTCGGTCCGCAAGTACAGTTACTTTGGGACTGAGAATTTACTGCTCGATGTTGCTCTATGCATGGCTCGCCATGCTGACGCCGACGATGTGGTTCGACGTCGTCGCTCCTTTTTTTGTTGTTTTTTGTAGGCCTTTTGAATAGTATGTTCATTTATTTTGAACATATGTAAAATAGTATTTGTTTGATTAGTAATTTCTAAATCCTTAATTTTTATTTTTAAGAAACCTATTTGTTCATTAATTAAAGTTGTTTGAAGTATCCTGTGTGTTGTTTGTGTTACTAATAGTATTAGGAGAATTATTACCTTTATATTATTAATGTCTTCAAGATTGTCCCTTGGTCCTTTGTTGGTCAGAAGTGTATTTTTAGTTTCTGCTTGCATTCTTCCCATGATGCTGATGCCTCAATCGCCAAAAAGTTTTTTTGCAACTCCTATTTTTTCATTGTATATTACAACAAACACTTCTTTTTGATTTATTATCCCGAATTCTTCTAGAATTTGATCCGCAGTAGTGATAAATGAAGTTAACGTGCCCTGTTTTCCCGTAAAGTTTTCGACGTACTTTAAGCGTTTTTCTATAGTCGCTCTTGTATTTTGAGCTGTATTATGATTGTTCAGAATTTCTGTTAGTGCTACCAAACACTGTTCCATAGTGGGTTGTGCCATTTTTCGCTTGTTTCAAAGTCACATATTCACAGTTCTCACAATTTTTATTTTAAATTCTTAGAATAATTGCCGTTTATTAATTTTATCTTCTTTTGATTATTAGGTCCTTAAAAAAAAGTTCCTTTATTATTATCACAATGTATGGACCGATTTGCACTTGGATTTAGAGCCTTTTATTTTAAAGTCACTTTATTATAATCACATTATCGATTCGTACTTAAGATTATTAGTTCTCTTATTTTTTATTAAGATTATTAGGTTCTTTTTTAAAACAAAATACTTTATTATGATCTTATTTTTCCTTTTTTCGTATCACTATCCTCTAGTATTAATATAAGAGGACGACCGACTGCGCCATTTATGTTTTATGTATGTAATGAAAAAAAAATATAGTCTTACTACAATTGAGCCACAGGCCTCTTACGCTTTATTGATAAAATAATTACAAAACAAATATTAATAAGAAAACCAAAATAGTCCGCCGTCCAAGCGTCGCTGCCACTATCAAGGTTGTATACGTATTATTGGGCTCTGTTGGTTTATAATGCCTTTGCTTTTATAGTTATTGATTTCTGATACTGCATTTATTGGTTGAATAAGTTATTGACCCTTTATTGCATTTGGTTCATTTGGTTGTTTGGGTTGACCCAAATGTGCTGATGTTGCATTTGATTTTTACTGCTGTTGCTGTTGTTTAATTAATTGCCCAGTAAGCTTCACGCCCTATAGTTGTTTGGTACCCTGGGACTTTTTCCACTGCCTACCGTTGGCCAAATGCTTTCGCTCTATGGCTAGCAAGGTCTTACAGTTGCAGGTCTTCTAACACACAAAATTGTTTAAAAAAAAAAAATTATAAGTGATTTTTGAGTGTATCCCACCGCTGCCACCATGTACTTACCCCAAATTACCGTGCTTTCCTTAGTTTAAAAAAAGGGGAAAAGTTACTTTGAGGAGAATCTGTATTTATTTATGAATACTTTTATTTTTATTTAATAATAAGGCCCGCTGTCTTAGTGCTTTGCTGCGACCTTGTATATTAATGATTGAACAAATTCTGCTTAGTCCTAATCATCCTCCGCCTATTTATACTGCTTTCTCCATAACCATTCTCATTCCCACCATGAACTATGCATTTTCATAAAAATGCCTTTATTGCCCATTGATATCGACACCCAAAATGCATACAAACCCAACGTTGCTATAGAAACTCCGGTCATTTACACCATGCACTTCACACTGGCTCCATTTGTTGTGTAACTTTTATCAACGTCTATAGCCATAGCTATATCGATTCCAGATACACAGCGAGCGGCAATAATAAGCGACGGCATGGGGAAGGTATCAATGCACTCTAGGTGATGACATATGTAGAGCTCTTATATTTCCCAAGCGTACGCCATGCACTGGCCCATATAGTTGTACGTCTGATGCATTGCTTTCAGATTACAACAGGCGACTATTAATTAATTGCAGTGTTTTGTCGGCGCTTATGGGTTTTTGGGTATGATGATCGTGAGGGTCGTTTGAGCAACAAGAAAGAATACTATCATATGAGGTGGCTTGGAAGTGAGAATGGATATATTTAAAGGTAAAGGATGAGTCGCATGTAGTGGATCACTACACTTTTCTCAAACACTCATTTTCTTTTTTTAACATTTCCATTTCTTTTCGTTGAAGATTAATTTCTGTCTTTATTAACTCTATCTCCTTCATCATCATCATCATCGTCTGGCTGTGACTACTGTCGTTACTTATTGTTTTTTTATTATCTTTTGCCTCGACATTATGGTCGTTGTGTTGGTGTTCACATTGAATGTCGTCATCGGTACATACATTATTGTGCCCGTTGTTGCTGGGTTTGTTGTTTTTGTGGCCCGTTACGTTTGCAGAATTTTCCTCGTCCATGTCAGGCGCCTTTCCTACAGCATGGATTGGATCGTCTGCCGTTGTCTCTGGGCAATGCCCCCTTTCTTCCTTTGCGATGGCACTCAAACGTAACACCAACGCTGCTTTGCTGCCGTTTGTTTTTTTGTTTTTTTTTTCAGTTTTTTTTTTTTTAACCATGATGTAAGCTGCGCCATTGACAACAATTTTATGTCTTCGACGGCGCACAGTTTGTTTTTATTTAATTTTTGTTTGTTTGATTATTTATTCATGCTTTTTAAGTTCGAATTCCACTTCTGAAGTTTTAGACACAAACAATTAAAACACGAAGGCAACGTTCTTTCTTATTTCTCTGTTTATTAGTTTCATAAAATACAAACACCGGGCTCGACTGCGTGATTTGAATGCTCGATTGAAACTAAAACTAACGTAACTATCGGTTAACATTCTTTCTTATTCTTTCGTTCGGTTTTTTGAAAGGGCTGCCACACAAATATTAATTATAAGAAAGAACTTAACCAAACAACTCGTCAACTCGACTGGTAGAACTGATATTGCCCGTTTTGGTTATTCTTTTTTGTCCTCGCCCGTATATCGTTCAGTGCTGTCGTCTTTGTCAGTTAGTACCATGTCAAATTCAGTGCCGTCATCTTCAAAGTTTTAAACCTACATATCTTGTGGTCTATTTCGTTCTTACATAATTTAGAATTTATTTCACAACTCATATTTCTACACCAAAAAAAAAAGGTTTTAAAAATACTTTTCTTGAATTGAATACAGGCATATCCACTACAAGTTCTTTTCAGTTATGTATGAATATATTGAAAATTGTTGCCCCATATGCAAAGATTTATTTTTATTAATTTGTTTTTTGAAATTAGAAAATCGAACTAATTCTTGTAAAATATGCACAATTGAAGTTATTTTTGTTTTGTATTTAATTTTATGAAAATTCTTAAACTCTCCAAAAGTTTGGTGAAGTGAAATAAAATAATTATCACAATCTTAGCATAAAATTCTGACGTTTTGTTTTACTTATGATGTACTTAATTTATATGTAAATGAAATCAGCTTACTGAAAATAAACAATTAATAATAAAAATAATAATATAAACTATCAAAAGAATGTACAAAAAAAATAAATGTCGTTGTTTTACTTGAAAATAATTTAAAATATTTTTATTATTGTAAATTAAATTTAATAAAATCAAAATCTTAATATCTCAATCGATCTTAACTTTTTTTTTTATATATCAAACGATAATATTATTTTAGTTATGTTTAATAATTTACTTATACACTGTTGTATTACCTGATGTTTTAATGAATACAAAATTTTTATATACAAAAAGTATTAAGTAGGCAGTTATCAAATAATAATAAAGAAAATTGTTTAGATAAGTTTTTAAAAATATCTACCTAGTTATAAGTTGGTGTTGTTGTTGATATTAAATTTAGGATTAATTAAGAAATGTTGAAATACTAAATTTTAACCAATTTGATTTAAAATGTATGTTTTTATATTATTTGTATGAACAAATTTAATAAACTTAAAAATTATAAATAAATATTATTATACATAATCTTGATACTTATGATGAGGCAAATAGGTCCTCGAAATATATATATATAGGTAAAAACTAAAAGAAATGCGTTTTATTGAATTCAAATGAAGAAAAACAAAAAGGTAAAATATAAAAATATTGGTGTTTTATTTTTAAGGTAAGAAGTATATTTCATGGCCGATGGCTATTCGTCGTTAGTGGATAAACTATGATAATAAAATTTTATACAAAAGACTTTTTTGAAGCAAATAATACACTCAGTGAAGATCCTCTAATTTATGTACGCGTATGTACATATTTACATAAATATATATTTTTCGCCCAAGGTAAGCTTGATTTTGTCGTTTAGATCAATTTTGTCAAACAAATATGAATATATAATTATGAAAAATAAAGAACAGCACCGATACTTAAAAATGTGTCCAAGGAATTGAGGATATTGTGATGAAATAATGGTTAAACCTACTAAAATTTAAAATACTTCGTTTGAACATTGTTGATAGAAAAAGCGATAGAACAATGAAATCGAAAACCACGTATAATTTAATGCTTCAAATACTTGATGCTGTCTCCTGTCGTTAAAGCAGAACCTCTATCCATTAGCGACACTTGCATTCAGTAAACAGGACAGCTTTCAGTTCTCGGTTTGTGCATCGCAGAAATTACACACCTATTTGACGTTGCCAAAAACGTTGCTTAGTTTAAATTTCCCTCTTCGATGCAAGCAATCTTTCATGCCTTCTGATCTGGCTGTAATCTATAAGGCATTTATTCGTTCAAGGCTTGAGTATAATCCCCATATTTGGACAGGTGCAATAACCCACTTGACTCTCTTGGATAGAATCTAAAAAAGAGAAAATGATAGGTGACTAGAAGAATGTGGAATGCTTTACCCGACTACCATTACGTTATTCAGACATTCAAAACCAATGTGCATCCTCTCAAAATTTTCTTAAATCTCGCATTGTGCTCAAACATTTAAAGGGTAGTCAAAATCTCTTAAGTGCACGCAAAATATAAAAAAAAAGACAGGAAACTACGATGGTGTTCGAGAGAAACTTTCCAAATTTCCGTGATCGATGTGTGTTTTATAAGTTCAAGGACTCTAACGGATTCTATTTAACTGGTTCAAGTGTGAAATTCGCCAGCAGAAGAAAGCTTTGTGCTTTCGAAACATGAAATTCCATGTGGTTTTCAATACCTTAGCACCGTCGTTTTAGATCTAAAACTGAATAACAGGGTTGTGAATCTGGAAACGAATATGAATGAAATAAAATGCACGACTGGTTCGCACGAACTTGCTCTTTTATGCAAACGACTAAGAATTTCAAAAAAGAATGTTATGAAAGCCTTCCGCTCAATAATGAGCTGTCGTTCTTCGAAATATTTCTTAAGCTGATTGTTGATCAGCGTTTCCATGTAATTGAAGAGAAAGGATGTTCGTGTAATTGGTCGATATTTGGATGATATATCCTTTTTGTAGTTCGAACTGACCTAATATCCATATCGTGCTAAATTACCTCGATGATCTTTCATTGCTTGGCAGATTCTTTCTCTCGCTTCCACTTTATAAGAAAAATTGAAACGCCAATAGCATTTGGATAGGTGGTGCCAAAGTTAATCTTTTAGTGCGGTGGAAACACCACATAAATCTCTCCACTGGACATAAACGATGTTTTGATTGGAATGCTTGGACATGTTCCGATCCTTTTCCCAGAGACATTTTCTGCCACTTATATTCATTTGTAATAAGTTTATTATCGCGTGATACATCTAGACGCCTACAACTTTTTAACAACGTAAGTGCAAAAGAGAAACAAAAAAATCAGACGAAAAAAACTGACCGGATGCATCTAGATTCATCGTATTTTAAAATAGCCGATCTGGAGAGAATTCGTTGACATTCATTTACACACTTCCAGTGGTCTACATTCAACCAAGATACTTTAAGATGAAAATTATAAAAGAGGAAAGATACAAAATATTTGGTTTTTTTCTTTGTGTGAAGGAGTTCTCACTTAAACAATGGAAACACTATGTTGAACGAATAAAAGCTCTTGAACTAGCGGACGAAATAAAAAAAGAGTTCTCAAAAGGCGAATGCATCTAGCACAAGCTGCATCGTGTAAATAGCAAATCAAAGAGACAACGGTAGAGAAAGTGGATTGAACTAAATAGCCTCGGTCAACAATTTGAAGACATTTTTTTTTTTACATTCAACTACACACTTTAAGGCTAGCCGCGCACTAACAATTTTTAGTTGCGAAACTGCTTGATTCGAGCAACTAAAAAGTTTGTGTTTTGACACAAACTAAACGATTGCCTAAAATAAGTTCGCCATTTTATTGAACATAATTATACAGCCATATTTATAAACTCATTATAGTGAGTACATAAGGCTATGCAACCCTTATAATGCCTCTAAACGCAAAATCGTTATTTATAAAACTTATGTGACGTTGAATAGAGGCATTATAAGCTGAACGCATTTGGAGGTTGAATAGTGCCTACATAAGGACATTTTAGTATTGAACTGTCACATTCACTTTGACATCACATTGAATTATAAAGATTATCAACAAAATAAAATGCCTTTGACTTGATATTGAAACTTAAAGTTTGTGTTATTTCTATTTATTGAAACAAAAATGTTATGCTAATATATTAAAAACAAACTGAATTGAATATTGTTTAGAATTAAAAAGATAAATATACTTGTTGGTGATCTCTCTCCACGCATCCTTCTTCATCCGGTGTGTTAGTGTTGTAATTTTTATTTTGTATTATTGAATTTTATCCTCAAGAACTTGTCTGAGGAGTATTCCAGCTAGGATAAAACGAATCACAATAGAGATGAGCTGAGTCGTGAATTCGCATTCACAGGTATAACTGTGAATGCTATTTTTCATTCACTGCGAATATAAACTGTGAATATAAACTGTGAATTTCATTCCGTGACTTTCAGTGGGTACTGAAAAGTAAAGCAAAAACATGCAAAATCCCGTTAAAAGTTAAAAGTTAAAAGTTTTTTTTTTTTTAATAGAGTTAATTCATTATTTATTGCACAACGTTATGCAAAAACAAAAAAAAAGTTAAAACAAGGAACTTTAAAACCGCTGGCTTCGATGAATACTTTATTTACCCAGAATCAAGTCGGTATGTCGAAATTAAAAGTAAAAAAAAAACAGGATTCACTTCACTGCGACAAATTAGAATTGCAATTTAAAAAGAGAAGCATTTTTACTTTTCTGCTGTTTAGTCGGGTTCTCCTCTCCGATACAATTTGCCCAGCTTTCGAAAACAACCTCTCGCAAGGCACGGATGTGGCGATCGCACTTAGCCGTTCCTGAGCAACAAAAAAAAATTAAATTAAGATATTACAGCTTGTACTTGCTATAAAACAATTTTTTTTTTTCTAATTTAGAATTTATTTAAGGATGCTTCTAAGAAGTTTGAAAAACTTTAAAACAAAACTTAAAAAAAATGTTTTAAATTTATGAAAAAACAGTGTTTTTTTAGAAAATTCCATATTTCCAAAACGATATTATTTTGGAAATTTAATTTTCATTCGTACAATTATAAAAACTTTAGTTTAAAAATGTCATACATAAAAGCTTATTTTTTTAAAGAAACCACTACAACGGTTTATAATTTTTGTTGTAGCATAATTTGAACAGCATTCTGTTTTATGATCTCTTATCTCTGTATGTATAACCTATAGTATTATCATGAAGCGTGATTTTGTATTGCGAACGCTAGCCTGTGGTGGCGCCAGTGGTGGAGCTGAAATTAGCGCTGATTTTACAGTGGAGAGTAGAATAAGATACAAAACAAGAAGTAAAAAGAGAATATTATATTATTAAATTTAGAAGATGTCGCCACAATATTTCTCTTCTTGATAATACTATAAGTTTTATATACAATGCTCTTATTACTAAAAGAATTTAAAAAATAATTGTATCCATATGAACACTTTTCTCAAATAACATTCGTTCTTAAAATTCGTAGTCTATTACATTGGACTAAGTTCTTGAGACCCAGCCTTGGATTTTATTTTAAAAGACCTAAAATATCTTACACTTTCAGCAAAGTATAATTTTAAACTTCGTTTTTAATTTTAATTTTAAAAAATAATAGAACTATGCATTAAGCCTTTTGTCATAAGACAGCTTTTTTACAATTGAAAAGATATTTTTACTTTTGTTATTAAAATACACATAATTAATTTATTGATTTCTGTGGTGTTTGGGAGAAACATGATAACTCCATTTTAAAATTTGCGGCTTTACGACCACCTTAGATCGAGCTAGAGCCTATGCGCGTGAACCAATTTTCTTCAAACTTGAAATACGATTTTTCTTAGATTATGTTCATATATATTCCAAATTTAAAGAAAATCGGTACACTCGTTTAGGCTATAGGTCGATGTAAAGTGGACGCAAAGACGCAAATTTTAAAATGAAGTTATCATGTTTCTACCAAACACCACAGATTTATATTTTTTTTAACTGAATTTTTTTTCTTGATGATTTTTTTAAATAAGATTTAAAGATATATTTTGGTGCACACACTTATTTATGATGTACGTATTAAAAAAATGTGTGTACTACTATTTTTTCCAAATACTCCTCTTTTTAAGCTGCAGTACTACCTTACAATATTTCTCTCCGGCAACACTGCCTACAAGGCAACAAACGGTTCGAAAAGCACACATTGAAACCATTAAAAATATAAACCCACCATGAATGTATCATACAAAATATTCTTACAACTGAATTACACCCCTACACCTACATAGACTGGACCTACCGAACGCATTTTTCTAGTTTCCAACCAAACACGTGTATAATACATTCTATTTGCGAGCTTACAACCCTTTTTCTACCTTACCTATCTTACATACTTGTCGTCACAGCAACCGATTTCGCTGTATCTTATCTTCTGCTTTCACAAGCACACAACCAATTCATATCAACTCACAAGGTTGCGAATGCGATGCGAATGCAGTTTCACATTCACGGTTTCACTATTCGCAGTTGTGTGATGTATGATGTTATGTTGTGAATAGCGATGAGATATTTTTTCATTCACATTTTAGCCATTCACAGTTTATTCGCAACTTGTTAACAGGTTGTGAATGTGAATTTTCATTAGCTGCGAATAATTAGCAGTTCGTGATTTTTGGCTCATCTCTAAATCACAATTTGATTTCCAGTATTGTGCTAGAGATAATAACATACTTTATCTGACAAATCAAAGTTAATTGTTCGAATTCTTTTAGCTTTTTGTAGTTTCGTTTTTGTTTATTAAATTCGATAGAAAGACAAGATGTTTTTTTTTTGTTTTTTTTTTTTTTGACAAACAGCTGAGTGTTTTGAAGGCTAAATGTAATAGATTCTTACTTTTTTGTACTTTATTTGACACAAGCTTATTATAACTATGCAGGGTAGGCAAATGTTTTATAAATATGAATTTGCATAGTGGATGAATAAGTCCTTATGCATTGCATAACTATTCACGCGTTTAGCGAATTCTAATAAATACGACTGATAATTATCTGCAAATTCACCGACATTCAACCAAACAGTTCATCTGTTTTCTATAAGTTACCAAACAGTTTCGCAACTAAAAATTGCTAGTGCGCGGCTAGCCTAAGTGGCTTGCATTCAACTAATATCCTTAAGACTAGGTGGATACTGGCAACATCAAATAGTTTAATCACCAGTTGATAAAGCAGCTTTATTGAAATTATTGTGGAGTGATGTGAAAATAATTAAAATTAAATTAAATTAAGCCCCTTTTAGACGATCATTTCAGTTTCAGTTGAGCTATAAGTTAAGCTTTCAGTTAAACTGATGTCTAAATGCAAAAACTGAAGCGTCTTACTGAAGCTGATGAAATTCCCATAAGTTTTCAGTTCAGTTATCAGTTAAACTGATGTGTAAATACTTTTCAGTTCAGTCGTCATTTCAATTTCAGTTGGCGGGGAATCAACATTTTCGAGTTCGTTTTTTTTTTAATATTTCGAAACGGAATGATAATTTGGTCGATTTTATTGAAATTAATCGCACGTATCCATGTTTGTGGATGAAAAGTGACCATTTTTATCACAATTCAGTTAAAAGAGAAGCAGCATACAAGCTCAACTGAACACCAGACTGACTTCTAAATATATAAAAAATAAAGGCAGTGGCGCAAAATTGTAAACATTTAAAACCCACTCTTAATCAATTTTAGAATGGGAGTCGACTCTAAATATTGAGTATAAAACGAGAACCGACTTTTTGTTAATTTTAAAGGACATAAACTATACTTTAACGTTAAAGAGTTCGTCTTACTTTAACAGCAGCAAATAGCTAGTTTATCTTTTAAAAGTATACTTTATCCATATTGATAATGGTCATTTCATACCAAAGCAAATGGAAGAAAAAGTTTTACTGATGTTTTTTAGATTTTTTAAAAATTTTCTTTGTAAATAGACTGAATCACTGAATATTATAAATTCGAAACAATCGAAAAACAATTAAAAAATCTATAGATACAAATGTACATATCTTATGTATGCACGCGCGCCGCCGGCCGCAGAGACGAGTATATAGCTAAATGAATCGGCACTTTACAACAACAAATTGAGTTTTTTATGCTGTGAATTTGCGATTTATACTTTATTTTCATATTACCTTTCACTATGTAAAACTGTTAAAATTAATGTAGAATTAATGCGAGAAAATTATTATTCTAATTTATTTGAAAGATCGAAAGGCAACGTGAAAGAAGAATGGAGAATTATTGATAGTATTTTAGGAAAGAACAGGAAGTCTAATTCAATAGGAACAATATCAGTGGATGGTATACAAGTTACCGATTTTAAATGTATTTCTAACAAATTCAATGAATATTTTACTGAAATTTCGGAAAAATTGAAGCCATCTATTGAATCTTATGCTGATTGTAACTGTTCTAATCAACGCAGTCTAGATCGTGAATATTTACAACCCAATAGCTTTGTTTTCAGTGCCATTACCTCTTTTGAAACTTATAAAATTATAATATCGTTGGAAAATAAAAATTCTTGTACCTCAGATGGAATATCCAGTAACATACTTAAAAAAATAGCTTTCTATGTCTCGGATGTATTGGCTTATATATTTAACTTAAGTGTTGAACAGGGTTGTTTTCCTCAGCAGTTTAAATGTGCCGAAGTTATCCCTCTTTATAAAAAAGAAGATAAAACAAATATGTCTAACTACAGACCTATTTCACTTCTTCCCACATTCTCAAAAATTTTTGAAAAACTAATGAAAATTAAAATCACTTCTTTTTTAGATAGAAACAGTTTTTTTAGCGAAAATCAATTTGGATTCCGGTCTGGGAAGTCAACCGAAGATGCAATTCTCCGACTTTGTAGTCAACTCTATAGCAGCTTGAACTATAATAAACCTACCATGGCCCTATTTATTGATATGACCAAAGCATTTGATTTGGTTGATCACGATTTACTTTTAAGTAAGTTATATAATGCGGGATTTAGAGGAGTTATTTTTCAATGGTTGAAGTCATATTTGAAGGATAGAGTTCAGAAAGTAATAGTTAATGGGGAAGTGAGTGAGGCTCGACTTCTTAAGTCTGGAGTACCACAGGGCTCCGTACTTGGTCCCTTGTTTTTCCTTATTTATATTAACTCTCTTTTTAAGCAGCAGTTGAATGGCATTTCCACGGCTTTTGCGGATGATATATCTTTTACCTACCAGTCTAATTCTGAACTTAATTGTGTCATAAAAATTGAAGAAGATCTAGAGATTCTAAGGGCATGGTTTTCTGTCCATAAGTTAGTACTTAGTGAAAAAACTAAAATAATGTCTTTCAAAACATCTGGTCATCAGCTTTGCAACCACAATTTTATATTCCATGGGTCAAATTGTAGACATTTCACCTTTCCAATACATTATTGTGGTAAACCTAATTATAAACCCATTATTTCTTGTCCCGATTCTTGTTTCAAAATTGATTCAGTACACAATTTTAAATATCTTGGAGTTACAATTGATTCTAAACTTAACTGGAAAGAACATATTAGCAATAGTAAAAATTATTTGATGCTCGTTACTCGAAAAATGTATTTATTAAAACCATTCTGTTCTAAAAGAGTTTTAACTTCAATTTACTATGGACTTGCACACTCGAAAATACAATATGGTTTATCTAGCTGGGGTGGTTCATATGCAAGTACTTTAAGACCCTTGTTGATTGCTCAAAAACATCTTATTAGAATCATTTGCAACAAAAATCGTTTAACTGAAAGTTGGCCCTTATACAAGGAATTGAGAATTCTACCTATGAGACACCTTTACGTATTTAAAGTATTAAAAGAATTTTTCAAGCAAAGTGGTAATATTCCAAGTCGAAACTCGCAGCTTTACAATCTACGTTTAAACAATATGCATCTTGTCTCTGTACCCACTGTTCACAAAACTCATTTCTCTAACTTCTACACTGTTGTAGCACCCAAATCATTTAATAACTTACCAATGTCTATTAGAACAACTCAAAATTTAAACTCTTTTTTGAAAAAAGTAAAAGACTGGCTTTTCACAATTGACTTAAATTGTATAGATAATTATTATTGAAATATTGTTACTTCTGATACTGAATATTATTTGAATTGTTATCCTTTTTCCAAAAATTGTATTGTTTATTTAAATTATTTTCTTTTTTTATATGATATTGAAATAAATGAAAAAAAAAAAAAAAAAAAAATCAGTCAATAAATTTGGCCGTCCTGATTGTCACCCCACATCAGTTCTTAATTCATGTAAAATTATATTTGCTCATGTATCATCCATCACTAGTTTTTAAACTAAAGGATGATAACTATTATTTATTCTATTTTTATATAAATGTAATTTTAACTAGTTTTAAATTGAAAATTGTAAATGAATGAATAAAAAATTTCTAATTCTAATTCTAATTCTATCTAAAATAATGTACATAAATAACTTTTAAACAATCAAAATCTGTACCGATGTAGTATATTAAATGTACTTTTTTCGGCGAAAAATTATTTGGTTTGAAGTTGTCTGTTCTTTTTACTTTTTTTTTTGTGTTTTTGTAGTTGTGAGCTATGCATCTGTCAAATTAAGGGTTGTTCAACGCAAATTCGCTTAGGTTCTGTTGTAAAACCCACATTAGTTAGAAGAGTTGTCTAACGTTATTAAAATTATGAAAAAGTTAGACAAAGTCTCCAAGCTAAACGACTGCGTTAAGTAGAGCCGGTTTTATTGCTTAAACGAGAACTCTTTAAAATTTTGCGCCAGTGTCTTTTTTAACTGAACTGATAACTGAAGGAACAACTGATCGCCTAAAAGGGGCTTTATATTACTAAACAGAATTTTCATAGGGAAACAGCTTTAGGTAGCGCAAAGAGAAATTTTATATCTACAATAATTCTAATCTCTACAAAACTTTACCAAATGCCGCGCAAAAGTTTGAATTTGGAGAAATAAAAAACCTGTCAAGTATCTATCAAACAATAAATATTCGTAAGAAAATATCTTTGAGTATATATAATATGGAGGGCTCGTTCCTATCCCTAATGCATTGTAGTACTTGAAGTTGTGATAGGGGTCGCTGTCTCACTTTCTGTAAGTTAAGGATACAGCCGTATCCTCCGATTTGTGCTTACCTTCTCCTCGCATATAGTTCTCCGTCACATGTGATATGAAGCACTCGGCAATAACTTTGTCTTACACAAATTTGAGTAGCGCCCCCTATGATAGTCACGCATTTGGAATAGAAACGAGCCTTCCATATTATATATACTCAAAGGAAAATATAAACAGTTTGTTTGGATTTTAGAAAAATGTCTGAAGAGTCCGATTCCGGATCACAGACGGAAATAATTAAATCCAACGAAATAAAAAACGTGGTTGATACCTTTTTGGAATCTGCTTTTGATGCTTTGAAGAGAAGCATCTAAATATTTAAAATAGAAACAGTATTGAGAAAAATCACTCGTAGAATATACATATTGATTCTACATAATGCGTATTCCAAGTTATTTTTTTCCTGGAAAAATTTAGTGGAGACTTTTTAACATATCGTCGCTTTTCCGGCAGAGTGGCATAAGTCGAAATTTGTCGTTTTTTAGTTTAGAACCTTTGAGTATATATAATATGGAGGGCTCGTTCCTATCCCTAATGCATTGTAGTACTTGAAGTTGTGATAGGGGTCGCTGTCTCGCTTTCTGTAAGTTAAAGCGCGGAACAGATTGAACCAGCAACAGCACCGTCAACAGCAACAGCGGCCGCCATTAATTTAGAACCAATGTATTTAAATTGTTCAACACACATTAGAACAGCAACAGCAACGCCAACAGCGTCGTTAGGCCAAAGTCCTAAATTTGCTGTTGCTGGTGCGATGTTGTCAACTTTCCCACTGCAATATTCAGTGGCATTACAATGAAAGCTTTTTTTTCCATATGAACTGTCAAGCAGATGAAATGACGTTGCTGGTGGCAATGTGTTTGAAAAATTTTTGCTGGTCAGCGTGCTGTTTGCTGTTGACGATGCTGGTGCTGTTGCTGGTTTAATCTGTTTCGCGCATAAGGATACAGCCGTATCCTCCGATTTGTGCTTACCTTCTCCTCGCATATAGTTCTCCGTCACATGTGATATGAAGCACTCGGCAATAACTTTGTCTTACACAAATTTGAGTAGCGCCCCCTATGATAGTCACGCATTTGGAATAGAAACGAGCCCTCCATATTATATATACTCAAAGTTTAGAACACAGAACTGCGCTGAAAAAAAAACACAATTTTTCTGCGTAATCGGCATTAACATACTTCTTCTAGTTTCCGAGTAATGAAAAAGCGCCGCTGTCAATTTTCACAAACATCCCTGTCATTTTCTATATATTTTCAAAAAACCGCATAAATCAATTTTTGTTTTTTTTTTAAATATTTCGTTTTCTATAAAACTTAAACAAAAAATGCAATTTTTTCATGTATTCAACATTCGAGTTTGGTTTTTTATGGACAACGAATTTTTTTCTCAATATGGAAAAAAAAACTTTAAAAGGCTCTCCTGAAAATTTACAAATTTCGACTTATGCCAGTCTGCCGGAAAAGCAACGATATTAAGACTAGTACGCAGACCGAGACAAGACAAATTTTATCTCTACAATTTTAATTTCTACAAAACGTTTCCAAATTTTGCGCAAAAGTTTGAATTTGCAGGGATAAAGTCTTATTTAATGTGTTTTGTAGTGTATCTCTGGAACGGTTTGTTTTACAAAAGTCCGTTTTGGAATCTCTTGATGCTTTCAAGAAAAGCATCAGCACCTCTTACATAAAACCAGTTTTGACAAAAATCACTTTCGGAAATACGGTGGCTGTCAAAATTTGTCCCGCGAAATAATTCTTTTTCCTGGAGTGGAGACATTTTGTACAGCAATGCACAAAAGTATGAATTTTGCGCGTGAACAGCTACTGCTCGGAAAAATATCTGTATATTTTAATCCATCAAATTATATACCAACATTTTATACCATTTATTTAACAACAGCTTCTCTGTTTGGTTAATTATTAATTATCAACAGCAATAGCAGCAACTTCACTGTATGCTTTATTTCCATGTACACAGCTTTTCTGTATCTTCTATTTTTGAAATGCATTCAATTTGATTTCCCATAATAGTCAGCAGTTTTCTGCATTCAAGTTAATGGCATACCTGGCCAAAATGTATCATGTTTCTTTTTTTATGTTTTGCATTGTAGATATTTTTTGTATATTTTAGTGTTTGTAAATTTAGCTAAGTAAGCAAAATTTGTGTATAAATAGTATTGTAAGTGAATAAAATATTATCAGTTAAGATCAAAAGGTTGTCGAGTGTTCTTCTTCTTCATAATTATTGCTTCCCCCCACCAGTGGTAAGGGGCAATAATAATTTATAACAAACTTCTCAAGCATACAAAGGTACAAGAACCTTTTGTATAATATACGGTCTGGTCAAGGTTTATGCACCCTGTCCAGCCAGTCGGTTCAAAACAGTTCCGACTTTAACATTGGTGACCCCGACGTGATAAGAACATTCGACAATTGAAAGCGCGTTGCCAGGGCCTAAACACTGGTTGTATTTAGCATACATAAAAATACTATACCTAAAGTGTTACCAGGGCTTTAAAACACTGGTAGATCGCAGCGGTCCTATACAGGTGGACAACTTTCCAGTTCGCAGCATTCATATACAGACGGAGATCATTGCACACAAATCATTAAACACAACGGTCTACAGTACTCAACACAATAATGGACGAAATGCAGGTGTATAAGATTGTGGCCCGGCAAAAGGCAATCTTTGAAGAACTACAAAGGTTCAAAACAAACATTGGCAAAGATAGTGCTGACCGCAAGACCAATGAGTACAAAGACAAAAAATTGCGGATATTGGAAGCCCTATGAAAGTGTAAAAAGTTTCATAAAGGCAGACACGCCTTATATGCAATCAAGCACCTATGACAAGGTGAAGAGAATTTGAGAAGAGATAAAACAAACACTTCATTCCATCGTGCCTGCAGAGAATAAGGGAACAGGCACTATCCCGAAAGCAACAACTGAACTGTCACCAAGTGGCAATTTAAGAGAAACGACTGATGATCTATCAAGATTAATAAAGAAGCAGTCGTCAATGATTGGCATAATACAGAATTCTCTTAAGCACCTTATTGATGATAATCAACAGCACACAGAAGAGTTTTACACAATAAGGCTTAAGACCATCGAACAGCACTGGGCGGCAGTGCAAGGCTTCCATTACAAAATATGGGATTTATTAGAGGAACCAAATACAAGCATGTATAATATAGATGGTTACTTTTCAATAGAAGCTGAAGTGCAAGACGCACTAACAACTCTTTATGGTCGATCAAGACCTAGGACTGTACCAGCAACAGGTGTAAATACGGGATCAAAATTACCAAAAGTAGTATTACCGAAGTTTGACGGTGACTATTCAAAATGGGTACAATTTCGTGATCTATACACAGAATTAGTTCACAATCAGCCTATTCCACAATGTCAGAAAATGTGGTACTTGAAGACAACTCTGACAGGAAAAGCCGGGAGATTGATTCAACATTTTTCAACATCTGACGCAAATTATAATGCCGCTTGGGACACCATAACAAGCCGGTATGAAAATATTCGACTACTAGTAACAGCATTACTTAACAAATTAATGGCTCAACCAATAAGTCACAATGAGAGTCCATCAAACATAAAGACCCTGCACGATATTACTCAAGAATGTCTACTTAGTCTTAATAATCTAGGTGTGAAGACCGACAATTGGGATCCTAATGCACATACTTATTAAGCGTCTCGATCGGAATACACATGCACTTTGGGAACAATCTTTAAGGCACCCAAAAAATTTGCCGTCGATGAAAGAATTTTTAGAATTTTTGGAATTGCGTTTTCAATCTCTAGAAGCGCTAGGAACAAACGCAAGAAGGGTTCCAGAAGATCAACACAAGCGATCAGGAGCCAACAAGGCTAACACAACCCTCGTTGCAGCAGGACTTACGTGCGTTTCCTGTAAAGGCGATCATCAGCTGTTTTCTTGTCAAAAATTTTTACAACTGAGCCCACACCATCGATTAAACCTAGTACAAAGGTCAAAGCTTTGTAGAAATTGTCTTAGACCAGGACATTTTGTAGATGACTGCTCTTCCAGATCTTGTACGAAATGTCAAAAGAAGCACAACACACTTCTCCATTTTGATGAATCTACAAGGTATAAAAACACGAAAGCATCAACATTACTACACAAAACCATTTCCACTGCAGACTCAGCAACCATGTCGAGCGTTATTAGATTCTGGATCACAGGTTAATCTTATAACCGACAAACTAGCCAAATCTTTAGGTCTGAGGGAGGATTATGAGACGTTATGTGTTGAAGGCATCGGTCAAAGCAAGCAGGCCTCTCATCGAAGAATTAATGTTGAAATAAGCTCAAAAATCAACGGATTCTCTACCAGAATGGAAGCACATATTCTTCCAAAGATTATTTCACCACAACCATCAAGGCCCATCATTACATCAACCTGGAATATTCCAAACAACATTGTTTTGGCTGATTCACAATTTGATCGGCCAGGACCTATAGACTTGCTCATCGGTGCCGAATTATTTTATTCGACTCTGGTTATTGGACAGATAAGCTTAGGAGATGATCTTCCAATTTTGCAAAACACCGTATTTGGTTGGACAGTAGTTGGGAAGATACAAAACCCCACCTGTAATCCTATGGTGGCATCATGCGGAATTTGTACAGCAGATGAGGCTCTCGATCAACAAATTGAAAGGTTTTGGCCGTTAGAAGAAGCCACTTCAACCACAGACAATTTCACTCAAGCCGAGAAGCGCTGTGAAGCTCACTTCATTAAAACTACAGCTAGAGACTCCAGTGGTCGCTTTGTGGTTCGGTTACCCTTTAAAGAGGCACCCACGTGCCTGGGAGAATCAAAGAATATGGCGTTTCAAAGATTTATTGCGCTTGAGCGGAGGCTTGCTAATTCGCCAGAGCTAAAAAGGCTATATAGAGAGTTTATGGAAGAATATCTTAGGTTAGGTCATATGCAAGAAGTAGACCTCAATCAAATTGCCAAACCATATTATTTTTTACCTCATCATTGCATTCAAAAGCCCGACAGCAGCACTACTAAGCTAAGAGTAGTATTTGACGGCTCTGCCAAAACATCCACAAACTTATCACTCAACGATATTCTCTCCACTGGTCCGACAATTCAAGATGACGTCTTTTCAATGCTACTACGATTCCGCATGCCAAGATATGTGTTTACCGCAGATATCGAGAAAATGTACCGGCAAGTACTTATAAGCGAAGAGGATCAAAGGTTCCAACTGATTTGGTGGAGAAGCTGCCCAAATGATGCATTGAAGTGCTATAAACTTCGGACAGTTACCTACGGCACCACCTCTGCATCGTACTTAGCCACAAAGTGTCTTCAAACATTGTCCCAAGAGAACAAGGAACGATTTCCATTGGGATCAATGGCACTGGTTCGAGATTTTTATGTAGATGACGTATTGACTGGCTCAGACAAAATTGCCGACTTATTGACAACCCAATCGGAGCTGCAAGCAATTTTGCAAAGAAGTGGTTTTAAGTTAAGAAAATGGTGCGCCAACCATGCATCTCTCCTACAAGGCATTCCTATCGAGGATAGGGAAACTGAGCTCAACTTCGGCAACAATATTGATGAACACATAAAAACAGTAGGACTTACGTGGATGCCTAAATCTGATCAACTGTGCGTCAAAACATCCTGGGTTGATAAGATTCGAGTAACCAAGCGATCTGCATATTCCGACATCGCACATTTATTTGATCCACTGGGGATCATGGCTCCGGTAGTTGTAGTCGCAAAAATATTTCTACAGAAACTGTGGGAATTGAAGCTTGATTGGGATGCAGCATTACCTCAGGAAATGCATACGACATGGATGAAATACCGTGAAGGTCTACAATCCCTCAATAATATCAAGATTGAAAGACACATATATTCCCACAGAGCTCCAAAAAACATACAATACCACGTGTTTGCTGACGCTTCGGAAAGGGCTTATGGGGCAGCAGCTTACGTTCGATCCATTAGCAGTGACAACATTATCACGGTGTGACTGTTATGCTCCAAGTCAAGAGTAGCGCCATCAAAACAGACCAAATTAGCACAGCAAGCAACTATACCCCGCTTAGAGCTTTGTGCCGCCTGCCTTGCAACTGATTTGCTACTTCGTTTGCAAAAGGACTTGAAAATTCATAATGATGCAACCTATTTATGGACAGACTCAGAAATTGTGCTTGCTTGGATTAACTCGTCATCTTCTGCCTCGCTTCCTATTTTTGTTGCTAATAGAGTATCGCGCATTCAACAGAATACAATACCTCAGCAATGGCACCATGTCCCGTCAAAAGAAAATCCGGCTGATGTCCTTTCACGTGGGATAGCACCTGAACGACTTCAAGATTGTAATATTTGGTTCTATGGGCCAAAGTTTTTACATGGGTCTACTTCAATTTGGCCACCTAAATACAAACCAATTGACGAGAATCATCTATCTTTGGGAACCGCTGTTCATGATCCATCTCCGCATCAAGAAGACATTTTAACTACCCTCAACCACAAAAATTCTTTTAAAAACGCAGTAAACATAATCGCACACATATTGAGGTACAACCATAACCTTAGACAAAAGGTAATAATTACTAAAATTAAGAAAAATGAAGAAGAGTTGTCAGCTGAAGAGATAGAATTAAAACTAACGAAAATAAAGTTGAGAAGTGGTCCCCTAACAGCTGTGCAACTGTATCAATCGAAAAAGAAAATATTCAAATTGATGCAAGAAGATAAATTCAAGGAAGAAATAGTGCATCTGAAAGACGAGGGTGAAGTTCCAACTAAAAACTCCTTTAAGAGTCTTGCTCCCTTTCTAGATGAAGAAGGCCTAATTCGTGTTGCTTAGAAGCATCGTCTTTGCCATACGACGCTAAGCATCCCATTCTTATACCATACAATCATTCCTTCACCAAAATGATATTTACTGGAATTCACGAGGACAACAATCATGTTGGGCCACAAACCATGCTTTCAATAGCTAGACAGATCATTTGGCCAGTGAAGGGAAAGACTGTTGCCCGATCAGTTTTGCACAAGTGTGTCAAATGTGCACGTGCCACACCAAACCTTTTATCTCAACAAATGGGAAACTTGCCTGCAGATAGAATTCAACCAGCTAGACCATTCATCAATACGGGTGTAGATTTCTGTGGTCCAATTTCAACACACTACAAGATAAGAGGCAAACGCCCTCAAATATCTTACATTGCAATCTTCTGTTGCTTTTCCACCAAAGCCTGTCATTTGGAACTAGTAACCGATTTAACAGCACAAGGTTTCATAGGGGCACTTAAACGATTCATGGCTAGGCGGGGCCATTGCAGAAATATATATTGCGACAATGCAACAAACTTTGTTGGCACCAAAAACCATCTAACGGAATTAATGGCTTTCATGGAATCCGACACAGAAAGGAAGAAAATAACATCTTCATGCGTTACAAAGGGATGTGACTTTCATTTTATTCCACCACGCTCACCGCATTTTGGTGGCCTGTGGGAAGCTGCTGTTAAATCGTCAAAGCATTTGCTACAGCACACTCTGTCAGGAGCATCATTGACTTACGAGGAACTAGAAACAGCTGTCACTCAAGTTGAAGCTATATTAAACTCAAGACCCATAATTCCAATGTCCACTTCACCGAACGATCTTAACGCTCTAACTCCTGGTCATTTATTAATCGGAGAGCCTCTTGTTAGCAATGTTGATCCCGCAGCCGCACCAACTGATTCAGGAATACCTGCTCGCTGGAATCTTGTAAATCATCTTAAAAATGAGTTCTGGCGCCGATGGTCACGTGATTACCTGAATCAGCTACAACACAGGTATAAATGGAAGGAGAGATGTCAGAATGCAGAGCCCGGAATGATGGTCATAATCAAAGAGGATAATACACCAAGTTTGCGATGGCCGCTTGGACGTATAACAAACGTAATAACCGGAGCCGACGGGTTGGTTCGAGTAGCCGATGTTCGAACAGCTACTGGGGTATTCCGTCGTGCCATACATAGATTTGCTCCGCTTCCAGTTTCAACTCAAGGGGATGCATATAACTCAAATGAAAAGACAGACCTTCCTACGAATAACTACTCATCAACTTTGACACGTACAGACAACAAGCCTGGTGACGAACCAGTACCAAAAAAGAAGTTCAAGTCTTCAATTTGATCAGCAGCCCTTGCTGTACTCTTGGTAATGGCATTTGTTCCTCTAATAGTATGTACTCCAGTCAAAATACCACCATTTAAGTTCCAGCCAGGGATCTACTTTGAAAATTTCGGAACTTCAGCCATAACTTCAAAGCCAAAAAAGAAGATTACAACGACAAGAATCCCAACGACATAACCTTCGAAATGATGGTATAGTTTCGAACATAGTTCAACGGGCGGAGAATGTATATTTTAATCCATCAAATTATATACCAACATTTTATACCATTTATTTAACAACAGCTTCTCTGTTTGGTTAATTATTAGCAGCAGCTTCACTGTATGCTTTATTTCCATGTACACAGCTTTTCTGTATCTTCTATTTTTAAAATGCATTCAATTTGATTTCCCATAATAGTCAGCAGTTTTCTGCATTCAAGCTAATGGCATACCTGGCCAAAATGTATCATGTTTCTTTTTTTATGTTTTGCATTGTAGATATTTTTTGTATATTTTAGTGTTTGTAAATTTAGCTAAGTAAGCAAAATTTGTGTATAAATAGTATTGTAAGTGAATAAAATATCATCAGTTAAGATCAAAAGGTTGTCGAGTGTTCTTCTTCTTCATAATTATTGCTTCCCCCCACCAGTGGTAAGGGGCAATAATAATTTATAACAAACTTCTCAAGCATACAAAGGTACAAGAACCTTTTGTATAATATACGGCCTGGTCAAGGTTTATGCACCCTGTCCAGCCAGTCGGTTCAAAACAGTTCCGACTTTAACAATATCAAAGAAAATTTGGTCCCAGGAAGAAAAATGTATGGGAGACAAAATTTTTCCCGATCTGCGTACTAGGCTTTAATGTACAGCGTACTGCTCGGAAAAAAAATCCAAGATACAATTTCTCCCGGGAAAAAATTTTTATGGCAGACAAAATTTTTCCCGATCTGCGTACTAGGCTTTAGTTGCTAAAATCTTTATATATATACAGCCGTATTTATTAGAATTCCCTAAACGCATGAATAGTTATGCAATGCATAAGGACTTATTCATCCACTATGCAAATTCATATTTATAAAACATTTGCCTACCCTGCATAGTTATAATGAGCTTGTGTCAAATAAAGTAACAAAAAGTATAAATCTATTACATTTAGCCTTCATAACACTCAGCTGTTTATCAAAAAACAAAAAAAAAAATATCTTGTCTGTCTATCGAATTTAATAAACAAAAACGAAACTACCAAAAGCTAATAGAATTCCAACAGTTAACTTTGATTCATCAGATAAAGTATGTTATTGTCTCTAACCCAATACTGGAAATCAAATTGTTATTCGTTATATCCTAGCTGGAATACTCCTCAGACAAGTTCTTGAGGATAAAATTCAATAATGCAAAATAAAAATTACAACACCAACACACCGGATGAAGAAGGATGCGTGGAGAGAGATCGCCAACAACTTTATTTATCTATTTAATTCTAAACAATTTTCAATTTAATTTGTTTTTAATATATTAGTATATAACATTTTTGTTTCAATAAATAAAAATAACACAAAGTTTTAGTTTCAATATCAAGTCAAAGGCATTTTTTTTTTGTTGATAATCTTTATAATTCAATGTGATGTCAAAGTGAATGTGACAGGTTAATACTAAAATGTCCTTATATAGCTTTGAGTATATATAATATGGAGGGCTCGTTTCTATTCCAAATGCATGACTATCATAGGGGGCGCTACTCAAATTTGTGTAAAGCGCGGAACAGATTGAACCAGCACCAGCACCGTCAACAGCAACAGCGGCCGCCATTAATTTAGAGCCAATGTATTTCAATTGTTCAACACACATTAGAACAGCAACAGCAATGCCAACAGCGTCGTTAGGCCAAAGTCCTAAATTTGCTGTTGCTGGTGCGGTGTTGTCAACTTTCCCACTGCAATATTCAGTGGCACCACAATGAAAAGCTTTTTTTTCCATATGAAATGTCAAGCAGATGAAATGACGTTGCTGGTGGCAATGTGTTTGAGAAATTTTTGCTGGTCAGCGTGCTGTTTGCTGTTGACGATGCTGGTGCTGTTGCTGGTTTAATCTGTTTCGCGCATAAGACAAAGTTATTGCCGAGTGCTTCATATCACATGTGACGGAGAACTATATGCGAGGAGAAGGTAAGCACAAATCGGAGGATACGGCTGTATCCTTAACTTACAGAAAGTGAGACAGCGACCCCTATCACAACTTCAAGTACTACAATGCATTACGGCTCGCGTACACCTAATCCGTCATCGGCCGAAGTATACTCGGGCGTTGTCAGCCGAAATCGGCCGATCGAACCAAACGTATAGAAAGGAAAGAGAGCGCATACACCACTGAAAGCGACATCGTCCGATGACGCCCGATAATAAGCGATCAACCGGCATATCCCAACATGTTTGGATTTTTCGGCAGTTGCCCGGTTGATTCTTGCGATGAAATTCATGCAAAAATAAAATGCACGACAGGATCGCACGAACTTGCTCTTATTTAAAATTACTTTGAAATTTAAGATACATTTTATAAATATAAAACATGGATTTATTGAGGTAAAAATCTTCAAATGCAGGAAATTGCCGTCTGATTTTCAGAAAAGTATGAATTTATGCAAACAAAGTTTAAAAATCCTTTTATTATTAAAATAAACCCCAGACCGGCACCATCCGAGATCGGAAGGAGTGTATGCAGACGAACGTCCGAGACAGTCGTCCGAATAGCTCCGACCCGATATCGGCCGATGATTCGGTTTTAGTGTACGCGAACTGTTAGGGATAGGAACGAGCCCTCCATATTATATATACTCAAAGTAATGTAGGCACTATTCAACCTCCAAACGCGTTTAGCTTATAATGCCTCTATTCAACATCACATAAGTTTTATAAATAACGATTTTGCGTTTAGACAGAGGCATTATAAGGGTTGCATAGCCTTATGTACTCACTATAATGATGTAACCGGGGCAAAAGGATTAGGACCTAAGTTGAGGACAGGAATGGGATTTGGATTCGAAGGAAGTGGTTTAACCGAAGGAAATGGAGATGACAGGAAATAGGAAAAGGAGTAGGAAAAGGAAGGGACCGAATGTTCAGCAGAAAGGGGCCGTGGCATGCTGGCGTCGCTCGGCTTAGCTCGCCGGATGTAGGGGGGGATCTTGCCCCCTTTACTGAACCTCACCTCGTTACAAAAAATTACTATCATGCCTCTTTTATCATCCCTAATCCCGTGGAAACTACTACTCGGAGAATCGGTTGATGTTCCTACCGAAAATGGCCGACCCTCTCCACACCTGGAACCTGTAGGCCTATATTTTAACAGGTTCCCCGTTGGCTTACCACTGCTGCTTGAGTCACTCCTCACCGTTCATATTTGGGCTGGTCCTCCGCACTACGCGGCCCCTACAGTGGCCGCTCGGTCCGAAGGGACATTGTCTGGACCGACTACGGCTTTCTTCGAATGAATACAGTATGCATTGATACGCCTACCAGGCATGTAGAAGGGAGCCGTAACAAACCTCCGGATTTTTTTTGGTTTTGCTAGCCATACAAAGACGGTGAAAGGCTACCTTGACATTGAACAAACGTTGGGGAAGAACCCACGACCCTGAGATTAAGGTTCTCAAGCTTTAACAACAGAGTTAGCCGGGCTATTTTACGCTGTTTAGCTACGATAGCCGTTCTCACTTTTTTCTTATCGGTATGCCTTTTCGCAAGCTTCTTTATTACGCTTTTCGTGCTTTTGAAAAAAAAACTTAACAACAAATCTTTGTCTATCACAGATGGGAATTGTAAGGACACTTTTCTTAGTGCAATTGACTACAGAAAATCAATTTTCCTAAAGGAAATTGACTGAGTCATCTTGATTTCAGTGAGTGTATCGTGTGGCATTATGAATTCATTCCTTTACTATTAGACAGGACAATAATTCACTATAACTTACACACATTGGACAACAAAAATATCACAGAGTTAGTTAGGTTTTTATTGCACGTTTGAATATTGCACATAATATAATTTAGCTCCTAGCAAGACATATTTAAGAGTCTGTTCTGTTCCCTTTGCCTATCTCAACGGTTTGTCTGAAAAGGAAGAAATTTGCATAAGGAACAGGTTTTGCTCTTGTTGAAGAAAGTAAATCGGAATAGAACCTTACTCGGAACCGTATGTTGGTACAGAAAACCTAACGTGAAAATACCTACTTTTGAACATGCAAATATATATCAAAAATAACTGATCAAAACTTGAATCCATATTTTACCATAATTCTAAAATTTTTTGTGGATTAAGAAAAATTGATAAAATGAGATCCCTACACTAAAAAATATAAAGTACATAGGCACCTGAATAAAATAAAGTAAAGGAAAATTTGATTCATACATATAACACTGAATAAAAAATGAAATAAAGAATTTGGTATCATACCATAACACAAATAAACTAAAGTTAAATAGACTATGTAAATAAATAAATTAATTGGCTCTAATAAATACTCTGTAAATAAATAAATAAATCTATTGTATGAATCTGGAAATAAATGAATAAATTGACTCTAATATATAACTCTGAAAATAAATAAACTCTAATATATACTCTGTAAATAAATAAACTCTAATATATACTCTGTAAATAAATAAATAAATAAATACATAACTCAAAAAAACAAAATTACTTATGAACTATAAATAAATAACTCTAATACATATAAACCTAAAAACTAACTATGGATAACTCTAATAAACTCTACAAAAAAAATTAATTACTCTAATAATACTATGGTAAAACCTGTAATGAACATAATGTAGAACAAATGAAATATGCATGTACTCGAAACAAAAAAAAGGTATTAAGTCGTCTTGATATATATTACAAAAAACATAGATTACATAACCATAGTGACATTTATATCACAGATTTGGGGGTGTTATCTATCACAGATTTAGGTGTTTTTAGAATTTACTGTTTAATATCTTTGGCGTGAAATATCCCAATTTTCTTGCCTGCTAAATTTTCAAGTTCGTACATATTTTTTCCTACAGCTTTTACTATTCGGCATCTGACAAATTTCGGACATAACTTCGCAGATAAATATTTTGACGTGTCACTTAGAATGAAATTACGCCTAAACACTTCCTGTCCAGGAACGTATTTTACATTTCGTGTGCGCATATTGTAAACTTTATCGCTTTTCTCTTTGGCTTTTAAGATGCCCTCGTTTATTTTTTTGCGAATACACTGCAATCTGTTGTGCCTGGAAAGTATCAACAGTTCCCCATCGTCGACTACACTTAGTTTCTGAGTCAGTTCATATCCACTACCATGAGTCATCATATTTATACCAAATAGGGCAAAATATGGCGAAACACCGGTGGCAGAATGAACTGAACTCCTCAACGCGCCTGCTATATCACTTAAGTGCATATCCCAGTCGCGTTGGTCTTCTTTGAGATACGAGCGTATAGCAGCTAATAGCGTTCTGTTCACTCTTTCAGAAGCGTTGGATTGTGGCGCATAATTTGCAGTGCGAAAATGTCGAATGCCATACTTTTGCAAGAGATTTTGGAAATCTTTGGCTAAAAATTGTTTGCCATTATCCGAATGTATTATCTGCGGTACCCCAAAAGTATTAAAAATGTCATTTCGTAGAAACTTAATAATGCTGTCGGTATTAGCTGACCGTAAAGGCTCTAGAAACACGTATTTTGACAGGTGGTCTAAGACCACAAACACATAAGCATTACCAGACTTAGATCTTGGGTATGGACCTAAGAAATCCACATATAATTTTTGGAACGGACGGTTTACACTGAAATTGCTTGTTATAGGAGGACGTAGAATTTGATTGGACGATTTACATTGCTTACATATCGCACATTTTGATACAAAATCTTTAATATGAATTGTCATATTTGGCCAATAGAAAAATTGACGAATACGATGAAGAGTTTTCGCCACTCCTCCATGGGCTGCCTGAGGTGGATCGTGAGCCTTCGCTATAATTCCTTCAGTTAACCCTGAAGGTACCCACAGAAGCCAGTTGTGTTCTCGCAGTTCCTCCTCTCCTAATGGAAGTGAACGTTTGTACACAAAGTTGTCTTCTATTTTCAGGTCTGGTAGTTCGTTTTGATGCGTTTGGATGGTATTAATTAAACTTTTATATTCATCAGACTGAAACTCTTCTGATGATAGATTTATCAAAGACACAACCTCTCCAATTTCCATACTATCTAAGTGTGCCCGAGAAAGCGTGTCTGGCACTACATTAAGCGTTCCTTTGCGGTGTTCTATGTCGAAGGCATAGGATTGTAGTTCTAAGCTCCACCTAGCTAACCTTCCGCTCAGATCTTTCATCGTCATCAACCACTTGAGACTAGAATGATCGGTGATGACCGTAAAATCCATGCCCTCGACATAGGGCCTGAACTTTTTAATTGCCATTACTGCTGCCATACACTCTTTCTCGGTTACGCTATAATTCCTTTGACAAGCGTTCAGCTTTTGCGAAAAGTATGAAATTGGGGCCTCTTCGTTGTCATTGTTCAACTGAAACAATACTGCTCCTATCCCGGAATCGGACGCATCACATTGGATAAAGAACCTTTTTTTAAAATCTGGGTGAGTGAGAACCGGAGCCGTGGTTAAAGCTCTTTTTAAATCTTCAAAAGCTCTTATCGCCTCATCAGACATTTTGAATCTACCATCCTTTTTCTTCAGAGTGTCTGTGAGAGGTGCAGTTAAACTAGAGAAATCCTTTATGAACCTTCTGTACCACCCCGCTAGACCAAGTAACCGGCGGACTTGCCTGGCATTCCGTGGAATTGGGAAATTGACCACTGCTTCGACCTTAGCTGGGTCGGTTTTCACCTTCCCACCACCAACGATAAAACCCAAATATTTCAACTCCTTGAAACAGAATTTCGACTTTTTAACGTTGATGGTGAGATTGGCTTTTCTCAAACACTCGGCCACTTCATCTAGCAAGGTGATATGGGTCTCGAAATCGGGCGCAATGATTAATAAATCGTCTAAATAGACGAAAACGTTGTCTCTGAGTCGTCCGGGAATGACCTTATCCATTAAACGGCAAAGCCTTTGAGCTGCATTACACAACCCAAATGGCATTACCGTAAAATGGTATAAGGGCCTTCCCGGTACCGCAAAAGCAGTCTTTTCTCTACTCTGCTTCTCCAACGGTATTTGCCAGAATGCTTCTTTTAAATCGACACTACTTATAAAGTAGGTATTAGGTAGTCGACTAATAAGTCCTTCTATATGAGGAAGAGGGTTAGCGTCCTTCTTGCTCAACGCGTTGACTTTACGAGAATCCAGGCAAAAACGATACTTGATAGTATTGTTTTCACCTGGCTTCTTGATAAGCACAACGGGTGAGCACCAAGGACTCTCGCTCTCCTCTATAACCCCGAGCTCTAGCATTCGATCTATTTCCTTATACAACAGGGCTTGTACCGCTGGAGAAACAGGGTAGTGACGCTGCTTGACAGGTTCCGCTGTTCCCGTATCTATAACATGTTCCATTAACGCTGTTTTTCCGAGACCATGTCGGTCATAGTCAAGAAATCTCTGCTTAACCGCCTCTAACGCAGACCGCTGATCTGATGACAGTTCGTGGGCGTTCAATAGATCCGCTTCCGATTCCGGAACAGCAACAGAACTTATTATGTTTGGCGCTATCTTGAACTCCTTCCAAAAATTTACTCCTAAATACAACTCTTGTTCCAAATTTGGGACAAGATAAAAAGTAACAACGTGGCTTTGGTCCTTAAACGTGACCTCAGTTTTACATTTCCCAATAATCGTTTGGTTCTTGCCATCGGCTGTTTTAACCCCTGATTTATAAGGGAAAATTGGTATATTTGCCGACTTAACAAATTTTTCACAATCCTTACCCAATATACTTATGCTGGCCCCACTGTCTAAAAGACCGAAAATTTCTTTTCCAGCAATTCGCACTTTTGCATAAGGTCTTGGATCTGTTGTGGTATCTAAAACTGTAGCTAAAATATTTTTCCTCATTTCTTTTCTAATTGTATACCTCTCTCTCGTTTTTAAAATTCTCTTTGATACTAATTCTTTATTACTATTAAAAATTCTATCTCTAGCCAACTTGTACTCCTTTAATCTAATATGTAATGGTTTAATTTGAATTCTTTTTTTCTTTTCCTCTTCACATATTTCCTTATCACGGGCTAAAATTCTAATTTGGGACTTTTTGATTGGCCTTTCTATGTTTCCTTTGGCTGCCATTGGGGGGTTTGGGTGGAACACGACTCCCCCCTCGTTGTCGTATTCCGAGACTTGTTTTCCGGGTTGCACCGGTGACATTTCGGAGTGATGACACCATCCTGGCCACACCTATAGCAAAATATGCTTCTCGTGGCCGACGGACAGTCCATGAACGTGTGGCCACGAAGCTTGCAATTCCAGCACATCATGGAACTTGTTTCGCCAGTCCCTCGAGAAGTCTTTGGTCTAGCCCCCATATGCTGAAAAGCCGCAAGCTGACCATCGTCTTGGTAACTTTCTTCGTCATCACCCACAAGCTCGTTGGCCATGTACCGAACAGGAGGCCGTTGGTGCATTACCGTATCACGTTCTCTGTAAGGAAACGCATACTCAGCTTCCTTACATGCCATTCTCAACTGGTCCAGCGTAAAGATCGGTTGAGGGTATACCAACCGACTAATCCTATCATTTAGGTTACGCTTCAGAATCCGTACGAGATCTAATTCTGGAATTGGAACCCTGAGCTGAGATTTTCGCTTGTTTACCGCTGCAAAGAAATCATCACTTGACTCTCTGATGCCTTGCTTGCGATCTGACACTTCCCTCATAATCTCATAATCGGACTTTGAGTTCCGATATTGGCGCATCAATGCGTCTCTTAGCATTGGCCAATCTGGGCGGTAATTGCATCGCTGGAACTGCCAATACCAATCATGCGCAGCACCAGAAAGCAAGAGATGAAAATCTCGCAGGATTTCTTGCCATGGACACGCATATTGACTCTGAAGCGTTTCCAGTCTAAAAACGAAATCTTCGACCGTCAGTACTTCCAACTTTCCATCAAATTTTAAACCCCATTTATCGATTTTGATGGGATTTCTTACGCTCGTTGGTACCAACGCGATAGGGTTATGAAGGTTTACGCCGGAAGGATTTCGACTGTACGAATCTGGATAAGCGTTCGGTCGGTATCTCCCTCCCTCTGACCTAGTCTCGCAGTTGGGCATCGATTGATAATTTTCATTTAAATTATTCAATGGGACGAAAGGTCTAGCTCCCGAATCTAAATGCGAATGACGAGGAGGTTCCTGATTAACCTGTCGGTTCGAAATATCCCCAACTCCCATGCTCATAATCGGAGTTTGGCCTCTGTTCCCCTGCGGTAGCGTCGTGTGAGTATCTTTTTCCCTCAATTCAACAAAATTTTTTCTCAATTCTAATTTCAGCGCCTCCGACAATTCTCCCTTGAGAGAGCTTGTATAACGTTCACAAGCGTTGACAACTGCCACGTTAATTGCCGCTATCAAATCGGCAGATATTCCCGTGTTATGTCGGACCTCGTCGGGTTCTCTTACATTTATTATTTCCCCGTTGTTGGAGATATCGGATCCTACATTTTCTATCACCCCGCCTACGTTTCTTGATGGACTCTTTTCCCCATTCGCTGTGGCTTCTGCGTTAGTTAAACCACTAAATGCAGGTGATGAAATTGAGTCGCTCGAGCTACCCGCCCGACTAACTGACCTTTGAATTTCTGGTGGAGGCATCGAAAAGACAGGAGGAATGAAACTCGTCCCTACGGGATTTGCTCCTTGAGATTCTGGTTTCTTCGTTGGCGTGCGCTTTAGAGGCATTTTAGCAATGTTCTCTAAAAGGTTTGTTAAATAAGCTCGAGTAACTATCCGATTCTCTTCGTACAAAGCCTTGTAAATTTTTTTTTTCTTTTCAGGGTTCATTACCTCATCAAACAACAGGAACACAATTCTTCTTGTTAAAGGACACCATCAACTACTAGCAGCTACAATCCTAAGCTTATATCCTATCTGTAACTATTTTTTCTATATTATATTTTTTTTTTGATTATTTTGTTTTATATGTATATTTTTTTTTTTATTTTTACTTTTTTTTTTTATCTCTATATCGCTAAAAAGCTAATTTACGAACTAACCTATTTCTAAATTATCAACTAAATCCTAAAAAAAAACACTAGCTCTAATACAAATACAACTAATCCCTATATCTCTATTGCTAACCTAAGAACTAGCCTATATCTAAAATGCTATCTAAATCCTAAAAGAAAATACTAAAACTTATAAATATATTAAAACCTATATCTATATTGCTAACAAGCTAACTTTAGAACTGACCTATTGCTAAACTCCTACCTACATAAGTCCTAAAAACTACCAACACTATACGATATACCAAAACTATGAACTCACAAAAACGAATAAATTAAAACTTATCTATATCTCTTTATACCTAAGTTAACAAACTCATATAAAATAAAGCTTGATTTTTGACTACTATACCAATTTAAAGATTTTTTCTTTTAAAACTATTGACTTTAAAATGTTTTCTCTATAACTTTATCTTTCCTTATCTACCTATTTCACATAATCTATTGCAAGACAAATACAATAAAAAAAACTCAGAAAGACAACGAAAATAGACTCCACTAAAATTAACCAATACAACATTCCACTATACATACATACCTACTGAATTGCTTTTCTGTTCTTTCTTTAACCAAATTTTGAAAAATGAATTTAAGTTAATTTATACTTAAAAATTGAAATTTTCTTTTAATCATAATTATTGGGGGTGTTTTTGGACCGCATCGAACGGTGGTGTTTGTTTTCGCTTCCCTGAGGATGTGACACAGCAGCAGCGCAATCTTTGTTCTCCGAGTTTAGTAGTTACTCCTTATATATTCATTCACACGTTCATACATTCATACCTACATAACCATTAAGTTTGTTGTTGCCATCAGAACCGAACTTTATCGTCGCAATTGATCGGGCGTTCTAAAGAGCTATTCCGATCAAGACTTACGTTTGGTTTCGACTCTGACCGCAGCAAGAAACCCCAATTACACGGGACTTTAATCACACTCGCCTTCAGACTCAACCTTCCATCGCAATTCGATAGGTACGTCCGCGACCTTCCATTCAAAGTCATATGCAAAGTATCGTCCGAAAGCGAATGTAATTATACACTAAGTAGCCTTGTTTCTAGTTGTTTCCACTAACAACCTCAAAACTCCCTGTCGCATTTGAATAAGTATGCTTAATTGCTTTCTTGAACAAGACTTACAAGTCATCCTGATGATGCCAGTGAAAACACCTACAAACTGACTTGACAATTGACGATAGACAAACTCACAAACTCAAAAATCGAACTCATACGTTGGGCGCCATTTGTTGCGAGGCAAAAGGATTAGGACCTAAGTTGAGGACAGGAATGGGATTTGGATTCGAAGGAAGTGGTTTAACCGAAGGAAATGGAGATGACAGGAAATAGGAAAAGGAGTAGGAAAAGGAAGGGACCGAATGTTCAGCAGAAAGGGGCCGTGGCATGCTGGCATCGCTCGGCTTAGCTCGCCGGATGTAGGGGGGGATCTTGCCCCCTTTACTGAACCTCACCTCGTTACAAAAAATTACTATCATGCCTCTTTTATCATCCCTAATCCCGTGGAAACTACTACTCGGAGAATCGGTTGATGTTCCTACCGAAAATGGCCGACCCTCTCCACACCTGGAACCTGTAGGCCTATATTTTAACAGGTTCCCCGTTGGCTTACCACTGCTGCTTGAGTCACTCCTCACCGTTCATATTTGGGCTGGTCCTCCGCACTACGCGGCCCCTACAGTGGCCGCTCGGTCCGAAGGGACATTGTCTGGACCGACTACGGCTTTCTTCGAATGAATACAGTATGCATTGATACGCCTACCAGGCATGTAGAAGGGAGCCGTAACAATGAGTTTATAAATATGGCTGATAACCTTTATATATAAAACTTGTAGTACTATCTTTGTAAATAAAACTTCTAGTATCTACTATCAAGAAGATGAAAGATTGTGGCGGCATCTTAAGGCTAGGGACTACAATTGCTAGATTTTTCCTTGCTAAATTTAATAAAAAAATATTTTTTTTTGACTACTCGTTTTGTATGTTATCCTACTCTCCACTGTAAAATCTTGCGCTAATTTCTGCGCCACCACCAAGCTAGCGTTCGCAATACAAAATCACGCTCCATGATAATACTAAAGGTTATATATACAAAGGTACTATCGGGAAGACGAAAGATTGTGGCGACGTCTTAAGTATAGGGATAGTAATTTCTAGATTCGCCTCTGCTAAATTTAATAATAAAATATTCTCTTTTTTACTACTTGTTTTGTATATTATACTACTCTCCACTGTAAAATCTCGCGGTAATTCCAGCGCCACTACCAAGCTAGAGTTTGCAATATCCAGATAGATTTTTGAATAATAAAACGCACCTACTATAAGTTATATATAAAAAGATATAACCTATAGTATTATCATGGAGCGTGATTTTGTTATGCGAAAGCTATCCTGGTGGTGGCGCTGAAATTAGTGCACGATATTACAGTGGAGAGTAGGATAAGATACAAAACAAGTAGTAAAAAAAGAGAATATTTTATTGTTAAATTTAGCCTTGAGTATATATAATATGGAGGGCTCGTTCCTATCCCTAATGCATTGTAGTACTTGCAGTTCTGATAGGGGTCGCTGTCTCACTTTCTGTAAGTAAGGATACAGCTGTATGCTGTCAATTTTCTCCTCGCACATCATTCTCCTTCACATGTGATATGAAGCACTCGGTAAATTTTCAGTCTTGCTTGCAAAAAACCGCATATCAAAAAGCTTTGTGACTGTTTTAATTCTTTACAAATTATACGTACAAATAAGATCAAAATTTAAAGTGACTATTAATTGCCATTTTGTAATCAAAATATTTAAGTTCCCTATTTGGAGGCGAATAGCTTCCCCACAAGGTGACCAATACAATGGATTTACCAAGGATGGCGACTACAATCGGGAGATCTTTCAACATCTGAACTTCAGTAATTTAGCCTCGATTAAGAGAGATGAACAGCAGAATGATTTTTCTGACATCAGCCATCCATTCCCTGCAACTGGTTTGTGTCACCTTTGTAATGAGGTAAAGATTAGGGAACTGGCACAATTCCAACCGAAAAACGAGTCCAAATTCGAAGACGAACTCAAGGTGTAATGAGTTTTAGTTGGATTTAAAAAAATAAATTTGTAGAAATATTTAGCTTGAAAAAGTTTTTGTTTATTTGGTGGTTTAATGATACAAAAATATTGAATAATAAAATGTTTTTTTGTTTGTTAATTTGTATGCTATTCTTTTGTTCTAACTTTGTATCTTCCCGCAAGGCAATCAATCCTGCCAAAAACTTTTTTTTGGTTGCCGCTGTCAAAAAACTTTGTCTTACACAAATTTGAGCAGCGCCCCCTATGATAGTCACGCATTTGGAATAGAAACGAGCCCTGCATATTATATATACTCAAAGGATTTAGCAGAACAAGTACTATCGCTATGCTTAGGGCTAGGCGCGCAGATTCAATTTTTAGTTTCGAAAATACTTGGTTCAAGCAACTAAAAAGTTTGTGTTTTGACACAATCTAAACGATTGCCTTAAATGAGTTCCCTATTTTGTGTAACATATAATTATAAGCACCTGCGCGGACATTCAACCAAAAAGTTCATCTGTTTTCTATAAAGCCTAGTACACAGATCGGAAAAAATTTTGTCTCCCATAAATTTTTTTTCCTGGGACAAATTTTGTCTCGGATATTTTTCCGAGCAGTTCGCGCGCAAAATTCATATTATTGCTGTACAAAATGTCTCCACTAAATTTTGCCAGGAAAAAGAATTATACACGCATTATTTTGCGGAACAAATTTTGACACCCACCGTATTTCCGAAATTGATTTTTGTCAAAGCTGGTTTTATATAAAAGGTGATGATGCTTCTATTAAAAGCATCGATAGGAGATTCCAAAAAGGTATGAACGACTTTTGTAAGACAACCCGGCGTTCCAGAGATACACAAAAAAACACAATAAATTAGATTTTATTTAGATTTATTCTTTCCAACTTAAAAATTTTGCGCGAGATTTGGAAAAGTTTTGTAGAGATGAAATTCGTCTTGTCTTGATCTGCGTACTAGGCTTAAGCAACCAAACAGTTGTGCAACTAAAAATTTAATGTGCGCACCTGGCCTAAGATGCCGCCCCATCCGTTCATCTTTATGCGAGTACTATAAGTTTTATATAGAAAACTAAAATTAAACTATGAACTTATATGGGACTGCGCGCACATGCAGCAACTCTATTGGAGCAACAAAAAAGTTTGTGTTTGAGACAAACTAAACGATTGCCTAAAATCTGTTCGCTTTTTTGTGTTACATATAAACATAATCATGTGCACTTTCGCGTACATTTAAATAAATAATTGATATAAGCACAAAAGAGAAAATGTAAGTGTGACTGAAATGTTGCAGGTGCGGGCTGCTCTATCAACTTGTGATTAAACTATTTGATTTCGATTACAGTTGCCAGTGCTCGCCTAGCCTCAAAGTGACTATTCAATTTTTCTCGATTTGAATTTCGCAAAACAAAATTTCCTTCAATTTAACATATTTTTTTTTACATTGGTTACATTCTGCTCAAAAAAAAGTCATCGTATAATCCTAGATTTTCTGGTTTTTTTTTGTGCTCATGTAGACGGCTTATAAATTATTCAGCGTATTCAGCATTTGTTGCCTTCTCTATTGTTGCATGTAGCTTGTATTGTATTTTGTATGTGCCTGGACACATTGACGGAAGATCGCAATGCCTCACTGCGCACTTTGTGGCTACACACAGAAATAAACGTACTTGGTGATGCAAGAAAATTGACAGTAAAAGAACAGTTGGAAAGTAGAACACGGCATATTGCGAAGTAAATACCTGGACACATTGACGCAAGTGCACATGAAACTTGCATGAACATATAAAAGAGAGAATGATTTTTAATAAGAGGGAAAGAGATGGACTGAAGTTATCGGCTCGACGCCAAAATAAAAATGTAATTACCTGTCAAAATTGGAACAATATTAGAACGGAACTTGATTCACTGCTCAGAGTTTCATAATAGTCCGGTATTACACAGCGCATGTTGAGTCTTGCATGAATGAAGTGTGAAAGAGAAAGAAAGAAAAAAAAATGAAACAGAAAGAAAGATTACTCGACATGCACGGGCAGGATATTCCTTGCATGTTTTTGACGTTTCTCTTTCTCCTTCTCCGTTGTTTTTCGAATTTGCTTTACTTCGTTTTTCTTCTTTGTTAAGCAAACATCTCTAATATGGCTATTGCTAATGAAAATTAAATAAAATGGACTAAAGCTTTAACATGCGAGTTGATTTTCATTTATGAAATGAATCTAATAAATTGTTGAAATCATTCCCTGATTCCATTTTTGTATTTTAATTATTTTTTTTAATGACTAAGGCGCCAGTTATAGCTATCATTGAAAACCATCATTGAAACACAAATCAGTGGAACGGTGGAATATTTTTTGACAAGTCGGTTATAGCTATCAATAATTTCGCTGTCATTGAAAAGTTCTGTCATTGAAAATATCTGTCGCTTTGATGCTTGCTAAATTACTAGTGATGGGTACCTCATTCATGAGGCAATACAAAATGTCGCATGTTATGTTATTGTTTAAAGTTTTTTTTTGCTAACTGCAATCATTTAGGCCTATTCGGCGAGATTTTTTATTCTTCTATTCTGTTATGAATTTCAATACAAAAGTTTAAGCTGTCAACAAATCTTTTATGAATTATAATTTTGGTATTCGGCATGCTAAAATCTGTTATAAAATCTGCTAAGAAAACTTTAATGAAATGTCAAACGTTCGAACCTAGAAAAAATCTTTTACGAATAGCATTTTTGGTATTCAGCATGCCAAAATCTGTTATGAAATCTGTTAAAAATCATAAAAGAGTAAAAGACAAACTTCTGTGACTTTTATCATAAAAGATTTCAATAAGTACACAGGTGCATCATGTAAAAATGAATATTTATCTTTTATTTCGTCAACGAAATCTTCTTTAAAGAAGACAAATGAAAGAAAATATATTAAAACACATATATAAGCATATAAGTAGAGTATATCCATGGTATTCTCAGAAACATATGAGGTAAAATCGTGTTCCATTGTATGGATACCAATAGTGTGTAAGGCTAGGCGCGCACATTCAATTTTTAGTTTTGCAACTGCTTGGTTCGAGCAACTAAAAGTTTGTGTACAAACTAAGCGATTGCCTAAAATGAATTCGCTATTTTGTGTAACATATAATTATATGCACCTACGCGGACATTCAACTAAATAGTTCATCTATTTTCTATAAGAAACCAAAAAGTTGTGCAACTAAAAGTTGAATGTGCGCGCCTAGCCTAAGTGTCTTTTGTGCTAGTGTTTGTCTATTTCGTAATGGGCGGTTTTCAAATTTCAGTCGCCTATCGTTTGTCGTGTCTCACATCTCGCCTGAGAAGAAGAATATGTAAAGAGAATAGTAAAAATGTTTTTGTATACCTACGTATCTAGATATGTACATATATAGATAACTTTGTATGTTTTATTCAAATTTCATGATCATTAGAATTGCAGAGACGTCATTGAAAAATTTATTTTTTTGTTGAAAATTCCCATTAAAATAGGTATATCCTATGGGACATTTGAGGTGAGACAAAATACCACCTCATTTCGAAAAATTAATACATCATACAAACTCATTTTAAATTCGTATCCTACCCATCACTATAAATTACAAAGCCAACCTGAATAACTTTTTGAGGTTAGAGTTGATCATTGAAAAAAAAACTGACACATGAGAATAGAAAGAGAATCGAACACAAATCATTGGAACGATTGTGTTCCACTTTGTTGGAACGAAAATCAGCTGTTCATTGAAAACGATTTTCATCATTGAAAAATTAAAACTAGTTTTTTGAGAAATATTTAACATATTTGTTAATTTTTATTTGCAAAAGTAAAATATATAATTGATTAGCTTCATTTGTATACCAAACATTCTCAATATTCATAGTTTAACTACCCCAAAAAGTGAAAACAAAATTTTCAATGATGGTTTTCAATGAAAGCTATAACTGGCGCCTAAACCGAACACCGAACGAACAACGAAAATTGAAATGAAAGATAGCTGTCAAATAATGCACAAGACTCAAAAATCGAAAAAGTCTTCCGTGTAATAATGCGCGCATCACCGAATGACAGTGGAAAACAAAATAACCGAGAACTGCGCATTAAATACATGCGCTGTGTAATACCGCACATAAATTATGAGATTCGTGCAGAATTTTTATTTTTCAGTCCATCTCTTTCCCTCTTATTAAAAATCATTCTCTCTCTTTTATATGTTCATGCAAGTTTCATGTGCACTTGCGTCAATGTGTCCAGGTACTATGTGTAGTTGTTGCAGTTACATCTATAATGGCGGTACCGGCCGGCGTTTAAATTCTGAATAAGTTGAAGCCAAAGATATTCCATTAAAAAGTTTCAACCTTCAAATTAAAATTGTTTTATCTTTTACCATTCAATCAATGAATAAACTTGTGAAAGAAATAAGGATGTAGAATGTAATAATTGCTTGTGGTTAATTCGTGTCAATGGTTGCGTTCGTTTTTACATATAGCGTAGGAGGGTTGGTAAACTATATTCATCTTCATTCACATCTCTATTGCTGCGAGTATCTTTGGTTAAAGTTGAAGCCAAAACAAAACAAACAAAACCTCCGTCCGAGTCTGACGAAGTATGCGGCAGAGCTTGTATTTGTTGAATATTTTACTTGTGCCGGCTTAATTTTTAATAAAGAAACATCAATTAATAAAAATAAGAATCAATCGCATTCGAATAAATGAATTCACAATAAAATTAAAATCTTGAGTCGAATTCTTCCAATTAACTCCTTTTTATGGTTTTGGATTTTGTGGAAAATGTGCATGCGGCTTTTAAAACAAAGTTAAGCAATTTGTAGCATTTTAAATAACAAATCAAGACTTTAAAGTGCAATGAAAAACAAATTTGTGCGATTTCTGGTCAAATTAAAAACAATCTGGACTCCCAGTTTATAATTTTTGTGACCAACCATCGATGTGGTTATAAAATTGTATTGGAAAAATTTGTAAGTATTTTGTCTTTTCTTGTGCACTTAATAAGAAGAACACGAGTTAAAAAATGGTCCTATCCCTTTCCAGAATAATCGAAAGAACGTCAATATTCCATTGCTAAATTAACGAGTTCGTGTTTGTGTGCTGCAATTACATGAACTTGAATCGAAATATTTGGTAAGTAATTTGTTTATTTATCCCGATATAGAATGCTTTAAGAGTAAGTTCCAACAGGGGCTGTAGTAAGATGTATAAATTGAATATAGGTTTTGTATAAAATATCAACGATTTTTTTGTTTTACTTGAAAGGCATGAAATTTGTACCATGACATTTAAATAATCACCTCATGTGGATTGGTATCGTTCAATCGGGCTTCAGGCAATTTTGGTCTGGTAGACGTTAAGATGATTTTTGTCCCTGAAATTGGGGTCAATTGTATCTACTCCAAAAGTTCATCGGACAAACGGCGTTGTATTTGTACGTGGAGGGCTTACAGCTGTACCGAACCAAGTAATAAAAAAAAATCCAAAACTAACGCCAAAATCTCCGCAAAATTGACCTCTATTCAGGGCTGTAATGAACTAATTCAAAAATTGTTTTGTTCCTTAGTTAACGGTAAAAGAACCAAGTCAGTGGCTCTCATTTTCGATTTGTTTCGAAGCATAAACGAACCAAGTCAGTATTATTCAGTTTTCGTCAATTTTATCCTCAAACAGATGTGGGGGTATGGTTTGTTTCATCTTTTTCATCTCGTTCTGCATGGTTCCCCCCTGCAACCCCCTTGTTGCTTTGGAACAAGTATAAAAAAAAACTTGTCCTAGTAGTTTCAATCTGTTATACTCTGTCCAACAAAAATTGTCAGTACAGGCAGTGGCGCCTGATGCACCCTCACTACAATGCGTTAGAAAAAAATACCAGTAAAAAAAGAGCAAGCCACTGACTTTTCTTAAGGAATTGTTGTTGTAATTCTTTGCAAAAAGTTGTACACCCCAACATGACCGTCGTATCCCACTGCTGATGAGATTAGACTTGGGTCGTTCCGGACCTATATAGTTCCAGGAACTATGTCCTTACTCGGACACATTTCCTTTCGTTCCACAAATGGAATCTAAACTTACTCCCTGTGTCACTGCCCTGTGCTTAATCATCTTAGAAACAGGCACCTACACTTCTTCAACGACTCGGAGGATCTTTTTAAACCGGCCGACCACAAGACTTGAAAGCGCCTCCAACTACAGTCGAAAAATATAAAAAGAGTCACGGACGACATTGATAGTACGAACGAAAACGGCTGAACGATGCACATGTTTCTTGAATGAGTTGCAACAAACGGAGAATGGGCACTTCACCTATACACCATCGATTGCCACTTCTCCCGTGACACTATCGTCACTAGAGTTGATGGGCCACCTCTCCTTCAGATTGGAAAATGGGACGGTTCACTCGACTAGAAATACTCACCAAAAAGTGACATATACACCAAACACTGACCTATCACCAGACAATGCAAGGAGTCACATGCTCCTATGGGTCTGGTGGAGGGATGATTTCTTAAGTGGGTTAAAGGAAAGGATCACACCCTTAAAAGGGCCTCTACTTAACCAGGTGATTATGTGACGACAGACATTTCCTCAATTATTTAGAACTTAGAAGTACCCTCCGATATTAAAGGCTATAGCTTGCTAAAACTCATCAAAACCCTAACAGGCTTGATTGACATAGTATTATCATAGGTTTCAATACATGGGAGTCACTATCCTTAGGGTATCACAATGGATTTATATTGATCTAAGTGTGACGGTAACAAGATCAACTGTCGGCCCATTAACCTATTTAATTTAATTTATTACAGGCTTAATACAAGCAGAACTTAAAACTAGACATAATAAACTTAAATCTATACTTTAACATAATAAAGGGAGTAAAATTCATTATTAATTTGTTTTATTTGGCTTGATACGAAACAAAAGAATTTGTGTTTTATTAATTATCATATAATTTAGACTTAATAATAGCTTAAAACTAAAATGGGAAGAAGGTTTAGTGAGGGGTTTGGGACAGAATTCTTCTAAGGGATGCAGAATTGAGGGAAAATCAAAAATATCTTGAACAGAGTTGGCTGAACGTAACAATCTGGAGATTGGGTTGAAGTGTCCGTAGTTGGTGCGGTGTGCAGGGAGGTGGAAAAAGGGGACGGAACGTAAATGACGCGGATTTGTATTGATAATTATTAATTCAAGCAAGGCCGGAGAGTCAATGATACCAGTGATAAGTTGGTGGACGAATACTACGAGTATATCGGCGATATGATGACGTTGAGCAAGGGTATGTAGGTTGATCAATTGTAGACTGTCTTCATACAGAGGTAAGATAAAGCAATCGGACCAAGGCAAATTGCGCAAAGCAAAACGAAGAAATCTTCGTTGTACTGCTTCAATTCTATGTGAGTGAGTGATGAGGTAGGGTGACCAAATCTGACTAGCATATTCAAGGATGGGTCTGACAAATGTGACATATAAAGATCTAGTAACGGATGGATCGTTAAATTCCTTAGACCAACGCTTGATAAGGCCAAGAGAAGAATTAGCTTTCGCAAGTATATGATCAATATGAGGGCGAAAATTTAGCTCTTTATCACATATTACTCCAAGGTCTGTAATTGAGGAAACAACAGGGACAGGTACATTACGGAAATGATAGGTTCGAGGAATTGAAGGTAAACGTTTACGGGAGAAAATCATAAACTGACATTTTTTTATATTAAGTTCAAGAAAGTTTTGTTGCGGTAAATTTTACCACAACAAGTTTCACCAGTCTATTCGTTATCCCTTTTCTCCTTTTCAACCTTTCCTTTCCGATTACGGCTCCAAAATGCTGGCAGAGTACAATGTGAACCTGGGCCATCAGCCAGAAGCATGCTCCAAAAGCATCGTGGAAAAGTAATAAAAGCAGGTGTTAAATTCGCATAAAAACAAGGGACAGATGGTCCTTGCCCGATGCCAGATGTGTGACAGATGGGCCACGCAATGCAAACACGACTCGTGACAGATGGTCACGATCCGTCAAACTTACCAGCTGTTATAAAGTCATCGTCCAAAAACGGCTAAGAGCACAACAATGGCCGAGAGCCCAACATTAAATCAGTGTCTTGTAAACGAAAAGAAGATGATTTTTGGAAGAAGAATCCCTTAGCCCCTAAAATCTGCACGAAGGTCTACGGTATTAGTTGATTTCAATTTTCGCGAGAAATTGAATTATTCCTAACCATTTAACAGTTAAAATGGCGAATTGCATCCTTCCAAGATATTTCTCTCCATCTTAGTTTGGGTCGGTTCGGGACGGGGACTTGAACGCGTTAAATTGATTTTTCGTTTGTCTTTTAACTTAGGAGTATTGAATGGAGGTGTGCTGAATACGTTCATTATGCGAACTCCATTGTGAATGATGCCTTTCAGTAGGGATATTTGGAAATGAGAGAGTGGATTGGTGATCAACTACGGGGCGAGCTCCTAACCGAAAAAGGTGAAGAGCTGCGCATGATTACCGTGACCGAATACCGCCACTACACGTTATGTGGAAGAAAGAGACGATCACAATGGAGCGAGCTAAGTTGAATGGAGGAGCCCACCAAGAAATCACTTTTTGAGAGATTCTGATATTAGACGAATCATAGTTAGTTAGAGAAAACGAAAAATCATTTTTTCGAAAAAAAAAAAAAATTTTAAAATCGTTAATTTGTGGTAGTAACAGATTCAGATAATAATTTTGAGGTAGTTTCCAGAAAAGGGAAACTAAGCGTTATTTTTGTCAAGGAGAGGAAATCGGCCAAAGGATTTACTTCAAAAGCTAGGGCCAGGTGGGCCAGAAAAGCTTCAGAGGATTAATTCAATTTTGTGGAAAAAAAAACTGATAAGTATCTTTGTGATAATTTTTGTGAGTACTGTTCTGTTCGCCAGTTTGGGCAAAAATTTGTGTTCCGCTAGGCCTTCGTTTTTTTTTTCAAAAAAAAAAAAAAAACCGCTCCCCGAAAATACGGGACTTCATAACCCTATCTTGCTTATTCTTTGTCTTTCGGGAATCTTTCCCAAAATCACCTTTGTTTCGTTTCGCTTGTGACATAAATTCAATTAGAAAAATAATTAATATTAAAATTCGTTACAATTAATATTTCATTTTAACATAAAATTCTTCTTATAAATTGTTCTGGCTTTAATGTTTTTTTAACTTTCCCCTTTTGCAAAAGTTACACATATTGTCACATTTTAATTATTGAAAAAATTTAGGGTTTTTTCCCTATACTTGAAAGGTTTCCCTAATAAAAACATTAACTTCCCTTTTGGAATTAATTCTGTGTGTTGTTATTTCAGTTTGGAAGAAGTATTTGGTTACATTTAGGTTTTGGTAAGTTTTCACCACGGATAAGAAAAAAAGAAAAAAACTTCCTGGCGCCCATAGTAAGTAAAGGCACGCCCCTGTACTTTCAATCGTTTGATAATTTGTATTGATACCTTTTTTATTTTTTTTATTAATCGAACGCAGATTGGGCGTTCAATCAATAAAATTCACCAATACACGAACCCACCCATCGCTGAACTAACCGAGGGGGGCTTCCCAAGTAAAAAAAGTGTTTAGGTCATGTTGGAGAAGCGAAGAGTCTTGAGAAGATGCGATTGTTTTGATTATTTTAATGTCGTCAGCATAGGTGGAGATATCAGAGGAGGGAATGATGTTACTCACGTCATTGATGGCAAGAACAAATAGGATTGGGCCGAGATGGCTGCCTTGAGGAACCCCTGAGGATGCGAAGATTGGATCAGACACCGCGTTTCTAAAAACAACTCTATATGTTCGGTTCACTAGGTATGATTTAGTCCACTCAATTAACCATGTCGGAAAACCAAGAGCTTTCAGTTTTATATAGATAATTTGGTGACTGATCTTGTCATAGGCTTTACTAAAATCAGTAGTTATAACATTAACTTCGAGACTTTTTTCTAAAGATATTAGTGTTTTGGAGACAAATTGGATAAGGTTAGTTGTGGTGGACCTAGCCTTTAAGAATCCGTGTTGAAATGGGGAAACAATAGATTTACAATGGAAATAAAGAGAATCGTAAACCATACTTTCAAAGAGCTTGGGTAACGCAGAAAGTTTAGCGATCGGTCGGTAATTAGAGATATCATTCTTACAACCCTTTTTGAAAAGGGAAAGATAAAAGACTCTTTCCAAAGGGAGGGGAACACAGCTTGTGAAAGTGATGATTGGAAAAGTTTGGTAAGGGGTTCGCAAAGTACATTAGCACATTTTTTAAGAAAAATTGCAGGGATTCCATCAGGGCCAGGAGAAAAATCATCTTTCAATGAAGTCAACTTATCATACACGGAGGGGGAAGTAATTGTAATTGAGACAACAGACGTTTGCGGGAAATTGGATAGAAATCTGTGATATTCTAGATCAGGTTCATTTGAAGTATTGCTATAGGATTGGCTGAAAAAGGTAGCAAAGAGATAACCTATGATTTTGGGATCAGATGAAGATGTACCAAGAAAGTTGAGCGTTGAGGGAAGGCCATCGGATTTTCTCTTGACGTTAATGAATTGGTAAAAGCGCTTAGGTTCAGTGATGAGAGAAGTCTGCATTTTATTAAGATACGACTGGTAAAGGGATTGGCATAAAGTCGAAAAGGAAGAAGATGCTTGTTGGTAGTAAAAATAGTTTAGAGGAGTCTGAAATTTGAGATAAATTTTCCATAACCTATTTCTGACATTACGGATACAACGCAGAGTTCTTGTGTACCAGGGGGGAGATGAAACACAGTTCTTTTGTAGTGTTAAAGGAACACATTGGACAAGACAAGCGAATATTGAGGTATAGAAGAAGGAAAGAGCTATGTCGATAGGAGTAGAAGGGTTAATAAAGTGGTGAAAATCAATGCTGTTGAAATGAATAATAAGTTGATGAAAATCGGATTTACGAAAGTTGAATGTAAAATAGTTTTCAGATTCAATAGTTGGAAAATTATCATCGAGACAGAAGAAGAAAAATTGAGGAGGAGGATGATGATGATCAAGGACAGAGAGAAGATGAGAGCTTTCGGAAACGGAAGAATTAAAGGGATCTGAGGAGAAGGCGAGGTCAAGTTGTCTCCCTAACTTATTGTGGATACCACTAATTTGGAACAGACCAGATTCAAGTAATCTATCTGTAAAAATTATTTCTTTTTCACAGGATGGATTAGAGGGAATAAAACAAGTTTTATCATCGGATAATGACCATTTCAAATCCGGTAAGTTAAAGTCACCGAGTATGATAAATTCATCATTGGAGGTAGATCTCTCGATCAATGAGCTAACAGATTCATTAAATTGTTGATAGACAAGACTAGGTTGGGAAGGACGAATGTAGCAACAGAGAAGATAGAAAAACCGTTTAGAGATAGTTAATTTAATGCAGACGAACTCGAAAAGTGGTGATTTAGATATTTCGATTAGATATGCATTGAGACTATACTTACTTATCAGTATAGCTTTAAACATAAACCTTCCTTTATTTTCTCTCAAAAATATATTTTTACTTTATTTTCAGAACGATTGTGGTCAACGTCAAATTAAATGGATCTATTTCAAACTAAAACTAAACTACACCACTCACCAACAAACAAAAGCATTTTAACTATTGACATCAAGTCGTAAGTAGTAAACTTAAGCTTTTGTCCGTTAAAGAAATAAAAAGGCGATAAATATAAAAGTGCGAATAGGTACAATAGCGAAGTGATCTATTTTAAGTACTGAATACAGAATACAAAGTTTTTCAATTTTTTCGTTTTGTTAGTTTAAATTCATATTTACACCTTATATATAAAATATTAGATTTTTAAGAATTGAATTGATATACAAAACTATATTTTAAAAATTGTAAAAGAAAAAAAGAATACCAATAAGCTAAGCTAATCATATTTTAATTTTAATTAATTTTTTTATAAAACTTACAAAATTTATGATTTGATTAATTTTAAGTTGAACCATAGTTAATTTGTTTGTCAAAAATGTATATTTAAATGTGGTAAATTTGAAAAGGGTTTAAAATCACTAACGCTTAGTAAGTTCATTTTTAAGTAGCTTTGAGACGAATTAATATGCGGTTTCCAATTAAATGATTAATATACCAAGATTTTCGAAAAGCTACAAATTAAAAAAAATTAAGTTTAAAAAATAGGCCTGATTAAAATAAGTCGAGCTAAACCTTAGAGTTCACAACATTGAAAATATGGAAATAAAACAATATGTTATCGGTTAAGAAAAGGGTAAATGAAATACAATATAGCTTACATAGATGTAAAAATCATGAAATTAGGTACGATATATACGCAACTGAATAGCTAAATAATCCCAAAAAAAATTGTATCAAACTAAAAAAAACAGAAAATTTACAGTGTTAGTCAGATTAACTTAAAATTTATTTTTAACTTTGTAGAGATACTTTTTGGTAAAAACATAAAAAAGATATTCCTTTTTTTTCAATATTTTGCACGTTTCCCTGGGTCGTTTTATATATTTAAAAAAAATTTTTAAGCACCCTGAACTGATTTAACAAAAATACCAATACAATTTCCACGAACTTTTACTTTTAATTTTGGAAACTTGTCTACTTCAGGTTGTTTTTTTTTAGTTTTTGTACCAGAAAAAAAAATTCTACTTTAAAAAAATGCCACTGGGTGGTGTGTTGATACATTCACTTTCTCCCAATTCTCTTTTTCTTACAAAATCACTTGAGTACTGTAAGTCATCTTAAAATCGAAACTGCTAGATTTATAAGCATTGATCTAGCGCTTTCATAATATGTAGACTTTGGTAACTGACAGTTTTTTTTTGTTTCGTAATGACTTGACTACTAATGTGCTTAAACGGGAAGACTTGGTAGGATCGTCGTAAGAAATTTGGTTGAATTTTCTATAGCTTATATTTTATATATTTGTGTGTTCATCTTTTCAAAGTTTTTCTGCTTCTTTTGCGAAAAGAAATCTATGATATTGGACATAAAATTATATGCAAGAGATTTTTGTAATGCAGTGTTTTATTTTTCTAATGATGTCGTGATTGAAATGTTTGCTATCGTTCCTGAAGAATTGTTTTGATTTAATTTTGTGTAGGCAATTACTGTATTACAAAAATACATTACTACAAAATTAAATTATTCAACAACTTGGATATATGTATAGAGTTTATAATTATAAACGTCAAGGAGGGTAATTAATTATTAAGAAAATACCGAAAGGATCTGAAACTTAATTTGACAAAAATGTAACTAAATTTACGCGAAGAGAACTTGTTAAATGTTTCTCAGTTATTAATAATTTTAATTGCTAGCAATTGAATACTTTTTAACCAAAAGGAATAGTTTCAAGTTTTGTTAATCTGTAAAGTAGGAAGTTAGAACATTGAGACGAGACGTTTCAAACACAGTCACCTTTTTACATTTAATCAAAACCGATAGACTTTTATGCACCAGTATATTATGAAGTACGAAAAGTATCAGAAACAATATATACATGTGGGTTCAAACAGAATTAAATTTTCTCTTATCCTTCCGCTGGGGAGGAATAAAACACCGTCTTTTATTATTCACTATAGATTGTTTATTTCTTATATATATCCTTAACGGGTTATATGAAATTAATTAATTAAATGATTAATTATTATTTGTTTAACAAAGGCAAAAGATTAAACACAACTAGGTTTGAGGTTGCACACACGTCGACCGCTTATTTCTTCACAACTAACTGCTCAGTAACTGTTAACTTCTTGTATTAACAATTATTAAATTAAATATAACTATAAAGAATGATGAAACAGAACTGACTTTATTTTTGAATACAAAATAGATTTCTCGAAACGATTAAATGACAAAGATGTAAAAGTGCAACTATGCAATAAAATCCATGCGTGAGAACGGATGAATAGACATTATACAAAGGTGAACGCGAGAAGCGTGAACTACAAAATTTTCAACTGGTCACACGCTTGGATGGATTAACAAAAAATAATAATTGTTGCACCTGCAAAATGGATTTGAAAATGATACTCTAACTTTACAATGTGCGGATGGTTGAAAATATCAAGTTAAATGAAAATGAAATTTGAACATACTCCCCCCTTTTGAGGGTTCTTAACTCTCTAAATTTTACTTATTTGATCTAATTCTAAATGTTGACCTCGAAAGTCCGTGGCATAGGTGTTGGTCTTCTTATGCGAAGATAAAGAGTGAAGAGAATCCCAATCATGCATGCCAATAGAAAAAGACTGCTTCCATAGTGATGGTAATCATGGAAGTTGATATCAGTGGGGGCAGGCAGGTGTATTTATTGTTGTTTCTTGATTTATGTTCCAGCTACTTGCATTCGCGCTAGGAATAAATGGAGAGGTTATTTTGCTTTCATAATTAATTTTACCTTTGATGATAATGTTGGGCAGTTGTATTATTATTATTATTATTATTATTTATTTACATACAATTACAAATTATAATGTAAATATGGAGAAAAAAAAAAGAGCCTAGCAACATAAGACTTTCAGCTCTAGTTAAGAAATATGCAATATTAGTTAAAATATTAAAGAAGTATAAGTTACGATAAATATTAAAATGGTTATATAGATATGTTGGCGCTGTTAAAGAAATCATATATTTTAGATATATTTTCGTGACTGAATGTGTTCAGCAATGAGTAGACATTTTGGTTGTAGGAAAGAATCGAATTGAATTGCCTGGATACGTTGCATGGATTTAGGCCAAGCAGATGATTAATGTCCAATATGCTGTTGCATGCTGGGCATAGAGGTGGATCAACTCTTTTAAGTAGGTGCTGGTGAGTAGTAGCTGTGTGTCCTAGTCGTAGGCGAGCAAATGTGGTATTTTGTATTTTAGAAGTTGATGTTGGGTAGGTAGGCGAAAGGCGATCTTTGTTAGTCCTAGAATAGTGTGTGTGATGGCAGAGCCAATCTTCCAGGCGTTTCTTTTTAATCAAACTGTCGATATGCCTTTTGAGATCCAGTTTGGAATACGTGTTGAAAAGGTGGACTGGAGATTTGGCTGCTAGATTAGCTTCGTGGTCTGCGAGCTCATTGCCAACAATCCCAATGTGACTGGGTATCCACATCAGCTTGATTGCGTTTTCATTGTTAATCAGTAGATTTCTAATATTATTTATAACAAATGATCGATGATTGGGATTGATGACGGCGTTGAGAACTGAGAGGCTGTCCGAGCAAATTATAGTATTTTTTTTTAGCTTGTAGGATGTTTTGATGGCTTCTAGTATGGCCAGCGCTTCCGCAGTAAAGATAGATGAGAAGTGAGGAAGAGTGCCCCTTATCAGAGGTGGACCGTTTTCGGTGGTGACTGCAAAAGAAGTATTGTGTTTGGACTTTGATCCGTCGGTAAAAATAGTACTCCATCCTTTGGTTCTAAGGTTTGATATTATTTCCAGGTAGCATTTTCGGAAAATGATATTGTTTGTGTTCTTTTTTCGATGCTCAGCTAGATTTAGTAGTACAGACCCTGGATTGATCTTCCAAGGTGGGGCAGACTGTCTGGTGTGTTTTATAGATGGGCAGTTGTAGAACACACGGTTTTTTGAATTCCAGAACACCATTTCCGAATAAATTAACGGCGGTACTTTTATCATTGCAAATCAAATGTCAGGAAACTTTTGATGGAATAGAAAAAATTCAACTGTTCGAAGATTTCAGTCCTTTCCAAATATTTTGTGTAGGTATCGACTTTAAGGTGCATTTGCTAAAGCTCTCCTCTTTATGATTTAGTAAAGCCATTTCACAAATCTCTGAAGTCTTTTGCTGGATGATAGTTGGGTGTACTTGGTTACACATGTATTTGGTTGATAGTAATCGTTTACATGCTCTCAGCTCCAGATCACTCAATAAGAAATATCTATCTCTGGGTAATGACACAGCTAGATATTCAGCAGATGTTTCTATACTATAAACGTCTTGTTTCTGTGAATTATAGGAACAGTTAAAAGATTAAAAAGTTGAAATTCTTTAGTATCCGTTAGTGGCAGTAACATTTCAAACACAATTGAATCATTTAAGCACCGACCGTTCACTGATGACATTTTGTACATGTCAATGACTGAGCCTTCTGGCAATGACAAATAGGAAGGTAAGTTACTTCTTATAAGCTTCAGCTGCTCACTTAGTTGTTTAGGGTATATAAGCTGTGGATTTATATTTCCGTGATTTAAATCCAAAAGAACATCTAAAAGCATTTCTTGTATATGCTCGAAATTGGTGAGAACAAGAATTAGGTACGAAGTCAATGATCCAAGATTTTGTTTTACCTGGTTAGCCTTTTGTTTCTCGTTGATGATTGTAATGGTCCTTTGAAGATGTTCATTTAAAACCTTAAACTGATCTTGTACTTGAATGTGATCACGCTTTAAAATATTTGAAGTAGCATCTGCAATCGAACTTTGTTTTCTCAAAAGCTTAATTAAATGGTCTTCATTCTTGTAAGCACCATCGATTTGAGCTTTAAGCTCATTGAATTCTTGCCAGTATGTTGTTAAATTGTAATAAACAAATATTTTCCAACTCGTGCTTACCGTGCGAATTCTACCAACATCTTCAAAGTATATACCAACTCCATCATCTAATTTCTTAGTATTTACTTGCTCCTGGCCTTTCTTCCAAGGTAACATTTGGAAAATGCAACAACATCTCATGCCTTAACAACGATAAGTCACAACCTGTGTCAATCAATGTTGTCACGCTTACGCCCATCAACACAACATCTTTTATTAGCTTTGGTTTTTGGTTGTGTCTTAGTATCCGGCGGCACCGCCACATTTAAAGACTTATACCCCTGTGGACAAGACAGATGATTTTGCCGCACTTAAAACACTTTTTCGACTCGACACGTTTAGCAGAAGTTGATGCTTCCTGCTTGACTGTAGCAACTGGAGTCCTTTGAGATAAATCTGCCATCGTCTGCTGCTTCATTCGCTCATAAACTTTCAGCTTCATACAGCTCAATTTTGTTAACTCTGTCGTCTCTGAGCCCAGCAATAAAATAGTCTATCAAAGAAGCGTCATCTATTTGGCAATCTCTACTAATTTATACAGGTACTCTCTCAGAGTCTTATTCGTATTTTTACGACGACTCCTCAACTGCCTATGCACCTCGGATGAGCTCACTTTAATCGAAAATTCTTTCCTTAGTGCTTCTTTCAACATACTCCAATCCCTTATCCCCTGAGTGCCTTGTACAAAAAGTTTCGCCGCGCCTTTAACGAGCCTCTTCCCAAACACAAACTTCTGCAATTCGCCAAAACCTAGCACCTAGTGTGCTCATACATACCAATTAAATTTTTCTTTATTTATTTAATTAAAAAAAATCACTTTATTCGTCTCTCTAAACTCTAAACTTAGACTAATTTACAATTTATATTTTAATTCCAAAGTAACCTACTCTAAACCCTAATGCATCGTATTGCATTTCTTAAGTTCGATGTCCCAGACGCGATGTCAGCAGTGTAACGTTCAACATGGTATTAGAGAATTCTAGTATAGTTTATTCTAGTAGTATACTACTACTACACCAACTCAGTGAGACAAAAAAAAACTACTTCCAAGAATATACTCTCTTTATTTTTTCCCATCTTTTGAAAAAAGAAGAGCGAACTATGAAATAGATCTCAAATCTTTGAAGAAATCTCATTTTCCTCCACCGAGTCCTGGAGAACAAGGTATCTTATGGACCACAGAAATTTACTGAGGAGGTACCCTGATGTTATGTCCCTTTCGGACAATTAAATCTCTCTGGATTTTCAACTCTGATCTGGAGCTTGATTGGCAAAGGATTGTTACAGAACAACGAGATTTTATCTCTCCAATTAGATAAATTCCTAAGGATAAGAAAATTTTCGCTGTAAGTCAATGTTTCGATTGGAAATCACCAAGGTTCTTACCTATTTTAGGAATCTTTCCTAGTTTTTTTTATTTTTTTATTATATTCCTGTCCTTTGATTATCTTCTGCTCTGCTTTCTCTCTTTTTTGCTTCAGATCTCGGTCAATTATCATTTCTCTATCTTTTAAGTTTTCTTCTAAAGTTTCTTTCAAAAAATCTACAACTATTCCCTTTTGTGCGAATCCGAATAATAATTCACTCGGAGTAGTACCTATACTTCTATGAACTGTATTATTCATTGCAAATTCAACTTTTGGCAAAACCCCGTCTAGTGTGAACATAGTACCAACACTTGTCTGTCTTTTTCCTGACCAAAACTGTAGGAGATGCGTATTCTGACTTACTGGGTCTAATCACTCCTTTTTCTAGCATTTCATCTGATATAATTTGTACCTGACCTTTTTCATGGTATGATAATCGTCGTGGAGAGCAATGGAAAGGCTTATCATCACTCAAGATCAATCTCATTTGGCACCCATTTTCTGATTGATCAGGACGTTCACAATATAAATAATTTGTATAAAAAATTTCATTAAATTTTTTTTTATCTTCAGACTTTATATAAGTATTATTTATAAAATTTGGATCTCTCATTTGTGAACAATCATTATCTATTTCAATATTCATTAAATTAATGCATTCTTTTGTTAATTCATTTTCAAAATTCGTTTTTCTTAAATCTATTTTGTATTTTAATATGGGTAGTAAATACATCTCCTTAATTAATGTAATAGGACTACCGGTGTCAATTAAACATCCTAAGTGAATGATATATAGGTATAAATAACTGTCATTTTTAAATGTAATTTTATAATTTCTTACGTAGTCATCATCGAGTTGCAGTTAAAGCACCTAGTCCTGTTATCTGGTGTGTTCACCTTTGACCAGATGTGCTTGGTATTGGAGCACTCTTATGTTGGACTTTCTCGAAGGCACGCAACAAATGAGTGCGACTAGTGTAACAGTTGATCAGCGCCTGCAGTCTGAGATTTTGGTCTGAGAAGCCCTCAATTATATATTCGACCAATTCTTCCTCGTCGAAATCCAAACCGTGGGTGAGAATTTTTTTTATCGTTATAGTAGTCGATAAACTTCTCATCAACCTTCCACTTCCTCGCTTCAAACCGTCTTCGTACTGTCATTTTGTCTTCCTTTCTGCCAAATAATTCCGTCATTTGCCGCTTCAATATATTAAGGTCTTCATCCATAAAATTGGGTTTCGTGTACAACCACTTTTGCGCTTTGCCTTTTATTTTGGACAGCATTAGCGAACGAAGTGTATTCTCGTCCAAGTTATACACGTCCCAAATTTGTTATTTGGATGAACCAGACATCCAACATCGTACCACCATCGTACTCTGGGAGTAAGTCCTTAATAGTACTAAAAGGTATTTTAGTATTGTGGACGTCAGTTACCGACCCTGTCATTCGCCTTTCACCCAATTGATTATTGTCACATCCGATTTCCGTCGTCAGGTAAAACATTCATTTGGCTCATCTGTTGTAACATTCTGTTCTCTCTTTCGACCAACTCTTTTTCTTTTTTGAGTACTTCCACTTCTCGTTTTAGCAATTCCAGTTCTCGTCTGCTCTTATTCTTTCTGGCTTCGCCACCGTCATCAATTTCATCAGCTTGAGCATTGTTGTTGCTCTCGTAATCATTTTCGTGTTCGCCGCCGTCGTCATCCTTTTCTATATTGTCGTCCGTTGAGGGGAAACTTCCACGCTCGTCTTCAGTAACTGCCATCAGTTGCGACAACAATTCTCTCCTGCTGCCGTTGGACTTCTTACCAAGCCTCTGCAGCCAGACTTTCAGATGTGTTGTTGATAATTTGTCGTATTCCATGTTGCTTGTGTTCATTAGCAGGGAGGGGAAATTTTATTGGAAAGACGCTCGTTTGAATTTTTTATTTCAACGGAAAATTTTTTCGCGAAGGACACTCGTTTGTTAATTTATTAAAATGTAGATATACGGAATTTTTTTTTTTCGCGAGGGACACTCGGTAATTTGAATTTATTAGATGTAGGTATACAGACAGTTTTTTCACGAGGGACACTCGTTTGTTAATTTATTAAAATGTATATATATATACTCTTTTTGTTCACGCACTCCTTTGTATTTTCTGGAGGGTAGGGTCGCGATGTATAATAATATTTAACACTATATTAACGCGAGGGGAGGTATATATCGCACTTCTGAAATTTTAAGCAGCCAATTTTCTCTGTCGTTTTTTAATACATACTACTTGTTAATAATATTCTTACTAAAAATCAAACGCACGTCTCTTCTCTTTGAAAGTCTTACATCGAATGAATGTCTTTATTTCCAGTAAGTATTAACCCTACCTAACCGGCAGTCTCTCTCTTTCTTTATGTATACATTCTCTCATTTTTGTACATATTATTTCTTTGGGAAATGTTGCCACAAAACTGAATTTTCCTTTTGAGTTGGGCTTATGAACGGATAATTAGTTAATTTTGGGGTTGAATAATCCACCGATGTTATCGTTCCTTTTTTTTTTTTAATTTACTTTTTCTTTTTACTTTAGGTTTTCTTTACGAGTTTTTAGGTTTGGCTAATTTAATAGCAAGTATAACCTCGTAGTACGTAATCCCGTACAACAGAGGGATGTGCACGTTGTTTATGCCAATTTGGCTGATATTCATGAAGACTGGTACCCCGGCAGCTGTTCTTCTCCTAGTTTGAATCTTTGTTACACCTAAACGCACCTCATCGAGTGAAAGCTTGAATGACGTCAACATGTTCATCAGGGGAGTGGCTATTAAATAATTAAAAGTGTTGGCCTCTCTTTTATTGTCGTCATATAGTTCCACGAGAGTTGCTATTGTTGCGCTAGAAGAGTTATAGTTCACAGAGTACGCCATGTACCTTGCAGCATTAGCTGCACTTACTCTCTTTTCCTCATTGCCGTGTAGACTGTAGAGAGCACTCCAGCCATTTTATTTGAGCGGTCCAAATCTAATGATGTTATTTGTAAGTCAAACTTTTTATAAATAATTTCTGCCAGTATCAATAATTTTTCGATCTCTAAATTTCGCAATACAAAGTGATCCTCCTTTTGTTGTTGTTGGACCTCCATAGCTTCAGGTTGTTGAGCCATTATTTATTTTTTGATGAGTGTTTAATTTTACAAAAACTTAAAATGCTTGTTTCGAAGATGAAAAGAATTTATCACGAAACTTTTACACGAGGGCGGCCAACTACAATTCCTTTTATGTTGGAACTATTGGAATGGGCCATTTGAATAATTTTTCAATAATTTTATTTTACTTTTTATTTTTTTGCAGTCCTTTTAAGTTAGTAAAATAATTAAATCCAGCATTTTGTTTGTCCCCTAAGAAACCTTAACTTGCGCAATCAGTAAAATTAAACTTTTTTCGATTTTTTTTTATTAACTTGTTATTTTTATAATAAAGACAAGGAATAATAATGAACTATGTTCATTTGTTATACAAACAAGTTTTGAAAACTTAAGTTTGAATGTAAAAAAAGTTAAACATATTGTTTAGTTTTAGTTATTGTTTCTTTTTTGTGAAAATCAAATTCATTGTTCTCTTTTTTTTATTGGCAAATTGTTCAACAACTTCCTCAGGATCTATTTTGATTTCTCTGTGAATATTCATGGATGCTAATCCATTTAGACGAGCTTCGGAAGTTGTTGCCCTCAGCCAAGTCTTTAACCTTCTCAGGACGGAAAATGTTCTCCCTGGCTCTGCTGACGTAACTGGAAGTACACACAGTACTTCAAGTATCTTCCTTATATTTGGGATGGGAATTGTACATTACAGCAAATGGGAAGAGAAGCTAAAGCTGTTGATGGGATATTTTCTCCATTTTTCTCCTCCCATGTTTGTTTCCATATCTAAATAGTAGAATGGAAAACATAACTTTTTAGTTACCGGAAGAATCAACTGCTCTATCATTAAAGTGGTTTTTGTATGTTAGCATACCTACGTGAAGTTAGACTCAAATTGAAGGTAATAATTTGAAGATCAGGATACGAAACCGATTCTACAGCTTTTTTAACGTTTTCTGACCTAGCGAGAGTAATATAGCTAGGTAAGAAAATCTGTAGTTGGCAGATAGACAAAAATTGGTTTCCGAAACGTTCGTTGAGCTCTTGTATGCAGTGGTCAAGGAACGGAATATATAAATTAAGTTGGTAATACTGTCGTAGTCGATTTTATGGTTCCTAGCATGTTCTTTATTTGCCGAGATGCTGAAGTGCCATGTGTAGCAGATACTATAGCTAGGTTAAGTACGTGACTGCAGCAATGTGTGTAAAGGGCGCAAGGTTGACGCTCTTTTATTTTGGCTTGGACACCATTCAACTTTCCAGACATGTTTGAAGCCCCATCATAGCCTTGTGCTCTTAGAAAATTAATGTTGAGTCCATATTTTTCTAAACTCAGCAAAATAGTGTAAAGTCAACCTAAAAAAAATTATTTCGTTTTTAAATTTAATGTAAATATTGAAGAAAGATTTTTAAATATGAGTGTTTTTAATATTGCAATTCTTGTTGCAATAATTCAAACTAAAATGGAAGATAAATTTCTGGTTGTTTGTAAATTCAAATTGAAAGTACTTGGTCAACATTTAATATTTTATAGAAAGTTATGAATTATTCAAACGAAATGTTTGGTCAGTGTTTTACTGACAAATATTATTAACTGCGAATAACTTTTTTTTATTTTTTGTTGAATATGTAAAATGCTCATGTTTTTGTACCTTTGTTATGCTATGTTATTTTTTTAGTTAAAATCACGCATTGTATAAGTTGTATTGGGTTGTATTTCCTAAACGTACCCCCACAGAAACTTTTGACTATCAACACAATGACTTTAAGCTTAATGCGCATGCATATTGCTAATGACTGTAGGTGTCAGCGTTTACACTGGAAATATTTTTGGTCAAGAAAAATTATTCTCGATTTACTCTGTATAATTAAATTGTTCTTTGATAAAAATGTTAACTCCCAGTATAACGTGAATTAAATTGTTTATTTGGAAAGACTTTTTGTTTAGGAAATTGGAAAGGAACCTTTATTTATTTTCGTGGCTAAGGAGGTACCAAAGGTATGATGTTTACGTTGAAGTGAAGGACTGTTTCCTACAGCAGAACAGATGCTCGTGTGCATTTTGTATTTCCCACGGGAAAGTAAATTATGCTGATTAAAGCTTTTAGGTGTCGTTAACTTATCTGCCGTTAACTTACCTACAAACTTAAAGGCGAACACAAATCGAAATACAGTTTTGTTATTTTTGATTCTAGATATTTTATATGGGTGTCTTAATTAAATTATAATATTTCAGATATCTTTATTAGTACTACTAATCTAAAGGATCAACTTAAATTGCACTAATCATAGTATTCATTAAAAACGCGGGTCGAAAATTAAGTGGCTTTTTTTATAAATTCTTTATTACTCATTTCAAAATGAGAGCACTAACTTTAGGATTTATGTAGCGCAAAGGGGAAAAGTCATTCATAAAAAAGGAGAAAAAGATTCAAAAATAATATGCATGTATATGAAGGATCACACTGGCGTCGTCATAGCATTTAGTTAGGGTATTTTGAATGTTAATTACATAAAGGTGGCTGCATCAAGTTTTTCTGTAGTAAAATACCTTCTTTTCTTAGTTTGATTGTATGTCGCAGCAAAGAACTATTTTGTGGTGTAAGGCTCTAATTGATATAAATGCGTAAGCTTTTAGAATAAGCTTCTGACGTAGGGGGAAGATTAATATACAGCTGGGCGACAGTCAGACTATTGTTTTCGGTGAAAGCAGAGAATAGATCTTTCTTTTCAGCCAGGGAAGACAAACTTAAATACTAGTAAAGGGCTATCATTGTTGCTGTTGGTGTTATGAAAACGCAATCTTAATCCATCGGAGTGGGAAGTAATTGGATGCTGTAATGTTCCCGCAAATGTTTTTGCAAGACTAATTGGACTCTCTTTAATGGTGAAAGGTAGACCACGAACAATGACATCACTTAGACGTTGGTGAAGATGATAATCTTCAAGTTGGTCTTTAATTCACTGATTTTCACTGCGTAATACATTTGTAGTTACTTTTTAATAATGAGAAGTAAAGAACATCACGCTTTCCGATATAATTTGTGATGCAAGCTCTCTCGTCTTTGTAAGCATGTGAGTTGTCTGTGTGTGTCTGGAGTTTCTTTTGTTCCGATTCTTAGAATTCTGACAGAAGTCGATTCTTCAGACCATTGTATTTTTCCGTCGCAGGAGGGCTTGTAACCACGTCTTGGACTTCGGTCAGCACATCAGCTTCTAGGTTTCCAACCAGAGAACAGAACTTCGTGATGTGATTCCACTGGTATAGAACTGGGCCTTAAGCTGGAAGAACCACAGGTCGGGCTTCTCTTCCAGAATGGTGGCACTTTTATGAATACCTTGGAAATTACTCCTTCTGAGACTTTTTCTTCTGAGCCAGACATTATGTTGGCGTGAGATGTCTTTCGTCGTGTAGGTTAGTGGAACCTTGCCGTGGGTCGGGGATACCTTCTTAACTGTATGTGAATGTGAGTTGTAAGGCACCTTAGCGTGGGTCGGGGGATGCCTTGTAAATTGTGATAGTGTGGTATCTTGTGATACCTGTTCAAGTGTTTTAATTCGGGGTCACCAAGGTAGTTACTTCTTAATAATGAGAAGTTGATTCTTTGAATTCTAAATTAGAACTGATTTTTATTTATTTAAAAAGCACTATTTATACTAAAAGTTTATTAACATTCGATAAAAAAAATTATTCTATGAATAATGATAAATTGTTCTTAAACTAAGTATAATTTTATTATTTTTAAAACTAAGTGAAATATAATATTTGAAGTAAATTAATGGATCGCCACACATTTCTGCACACGATCACAAAAGGCAGATATGGCTTTTTGAATTTCATATTCGATTGCTCTCTCAAAGCCAGAAAGCAATTTTTGAAATTTATCAATTAGGCTAGACTCGAACACATGCACTTATGGGGAATCTTATTGTTAACATTACTCGTAGTGGAGCTTGATTTCAAAATTACCTTTGATGATGATTAACTTTTTATTTCATCAAAAATTTGTTTAGTAGTTGCCTTTTTTTTTTAGGGCTTGCTGTACCTTGAAGTATGTCTTGTATGATGCTTTGAAGGATGAGTTTACAGTGCGAGAGGTGGCGGTGGTGATGTAGTTGATTTATTACAATACACACCCACTTACTACTTTGTCGAATTTGTTTGAGTTCGACAGAAATATCTGCCCACTTTCTAAGCATACCTTTAGCAAAGTCGGGGATCTTTTCCACTAGGTCGACCAATCTGGAGAGCTGTTTTTTGTTGCTAACAATTTTACTCCTAAGTAAAGAAAACAATAGAAAGTAAATAGCAATGTATAGTTTTTACTGCAAGGCCCGATGTAAGTTTCGCCAATGGCAATGTATCTCGTTTTAGTAAAATTTATGTTTGTTATTGTTATTTCTTGAAGAATTTCTATTTTACCCGTCAATTCAATTTGATCTGCAGCTGAGGAGGTAGTAGAATTAATGCATCCAATCAATTAATTCGTAAATTAATTGTGAATGACGCTTTGAATCTTGATATAAATCTTTAAGAAAGTTTTTTAATTCATCCTGTAGGTATAAAGAAAAAAGATGCTTCTTCGGGTTGAAGGTTTAGAGTCAACTGACTGATTCTTTATGAAGAGTAATAGTACAAGGTTATACACATGTACACTGCAGTTCCCCTAGTTCACTTAGACGTTGAGCTATCTGGTCTATATTGGCAATGTAGCTTACCATGCTGTCAGACTTATTTTTGTTTAACTCGTAAAACTGTTGCTGGAGAAGATGTAAAGATGTGTCTAAATTTGCTCTAAAATATTACACAACTTTGTCCACGTCTCTGCAGTTTTTTTTTGGAACACATATTGTATTGTATTATATTTCCTTCTACTGCTGTGACAGTTACCCTTGTGCTTTATTATCGGATGTTTCCCAGATTTTAATTTTGTCTTCAGAATACTCTCTTTCTTCACCCTATCGCAGCACTGGTTTGGCTTCTATGCCCATCACAAATTCGAAGAGTCCCGATGACTTAAGAATCACAATTTGGAATTTCCAAATGTTCCGACCCGCACTGTCCGCCAACTTTAAAGTTTTTTGTTTGTTTCAATGTCCAATCAAGAATAATTGTGTCCTCCAAAGTAAAACGAATACTATTTTAATGGAAGAGATCGACTGGGCCCATAACCTGTTGAAGCAGATATATTCCTTTTCCAGCCAATTCTGTAAAGAAAATTAAAAGAAAACAATTTGATGATCACTTCGATTTACTAAGATTAATTTTGTTTAATTTACAAATTTGTTTAATAGAGCGATTGGCACGGCACGTCTTTCTTCGTCGAAGGGCTTAATAGAGAAGGAAGCCATGATGACACGAAAAGATGTATTTACCTTTCCTCTGTTTAATGTACTTCAGTAGGTGTGTTCGATTCAATAATTGTGTATGCCATCAGAATACAATTTTTTCTTTCTTAACAATAATCTAGAAAAAAGTAAAAAACAAATTAATATTAATAATATTGTGTTAGCACGGAGTTCACAACCTCGAGCCGTGAAAGCCAACACGTCTGACAGAGACGAAGAAGCTTTTTTGGCTTTATGTTTAAAATGTTCTGAAAATTTTTATATATACATACATATTCTCTTTGGGCTGTGCTGTATATAATTGTATACATCACGACATAGATCCTCCACACTACTTGGTAGTTTTGTGCAGGCATATGAAGCTACAAGATGGAAAGAATGGCAAATGCACTTCATAACGAATAAATTTGGAATATCTTTTTTTAAATACATGTAGGAAATTGTATGAAATAAAAGACCTAAGACTTTTCTGTTGCAATGTAACATTTACACGTTTTTTTTATTTAATTCAAAAAACAAGACAGAGAACAATTACTTTACATTTACTGTACGTTTGCTTAGAGAAAACTACCTTTCGAACCGCCACCGAAGAGTGCACACCAGAAACTGTTGTTATATCAAATCCCATACCGCCAACCTGCGTAACATCTGATACCAGGCAAGCGCCTTGCTTGCCCAGCTCAGCACCCAGCCCGCTCCTAGTATTCCTCCAACCAGCAATAGTATTTTTAGAATTCGTCTTGGCATTTCGTATTACTTATTTTTCCTTTCAGCTTCTCGTGAATGGCTATTTAAACCCATTTAAATAGGTCATTCATATTTCGTCTTTGCATTATTTGTTGACTCATTATTGTTTGGTGTATGATTGCTGTCGTCGTCGCGACGTCGTACTACAGCACAGATTTTTATTTACACGTATATCCGTCGATTCATCGATCATTAAAAGAGCCTTTTTGATAGACACCTTGAGTACTTCGAAGGCACGTTTTTATCCTCTTCAATGCAGAAAAGAAGCGCTCTATAGAGTTTGGTCAGCTTGAAATTAGATTTTTAATTATTTCTTCAGTGAAATTGTGTTTTTTTTTCTTTTTAAAAATTCTTTAAGAGCATGCGACCGTTGCAATCCCATTGAAAGTGCTAACAAAATCTTGCACTCTCTTATGTTGGTTAATCCTTGAGACAGCACCAAATTCAAGACGTGTGTATAACAGTTGACAAATTCAGCATTGCGACATACATTCTCAACTTGTGTCGGGGTCTATTTCACACACTGACTCGGCTTCTGGAAATTTTCTTGTTGATGTTGGGCGTTTGCTGTTGAGTAGTGAACGACTTCCCCTTTTTTTTTTGTTCACAATTAACTCTTTTTAATGAAAATGAAAGTCTCAAAGTTTTTTCTTAAAAGTTTAATTACAGATTTTCTTTATAAAAAATACAATCTCGCGGAAGAGTGAGTTTGTTCAAAAGCGCGACCGCACAGCAGTGTAGGTTTTTGCTGTCTGCCTTCCTTTTTTCTTTTACAATGGTTAAACGTCAAAAAAAGATCTGTTTATTTTCTTAAATTTTATGCACAGGCTATCATGGCTTTGGGCATGTTCAGCGGAAGTTAAGTAAGAAAACTGAGTGAATAGGATATTAGTTCGAAAATGGTTGAGATTAAGAATGAGTTTCTCAACGACTTTTAAGTTAGCAAATTTATTGTTAATTAGTATCCTCAACTGAACAACTTGTATTTGAATTCAATTCAAATGACCACCAATAACGGAAGCCCCATCGTAATTCTGGGCTATAACTTTATATTTAATGTCATATTTTTCCAATAGAGCTGTAACTAATTGAAACAAATCTTCTGCTGTTAGCCTTCTTACATCAATAAGTCCAAGAAAGTTTTCTTATTAAAATAATACCGAAACACAACGGATAATTGAGTCACAAGACTCATCAAGCATAAAAGCAACAAAATCAGACTTTTTTTTTTTTTTTGATGTATGACTGTAAGCTCAGCTCAGTATTTGCTTTGATCAAATCATTTCGCCATAGAGGTACCTCTTAAACCCGTTGCCGTTTCGTATTGTTTTAATACATTTAAAAACTTAACAGGCGTGTTTTGTTGAGCTTCTTAATGTACACATTAAGAAATGTTACACATTAAGCTTATTTTGCACATGTAATACAACAACAACAAGTTAACAGCACATTCGCTCTTCAGTAATTTTAATGTATACATTTACTTTCCAATAAATTTCGTTTCTTAATAGTGTTAAGTTGGTATCTCTGCAAGATTTCCATGAATATGTTCGGTAAGTATGGCTATTTTAGATAAGATTATTAACGAAGTTGGTAAATCTATAATATATGAATAATTTATAAAAAAATAACGAAATAAGTAAAAAATTATAAAAACAATAACATTTACTTTGAAATTTATCCCCACAATTTATCAATTTTAATATATTTAGAATGTGTAATGATTAGTTTATGTTGCCAAATGACCTATAGTTCATGAACACATCCTTTTTCAATATTTTTTTTTTGATGATAGGACAAGTTATATTTGTGTCTGTGGCTGATTTGATTTCATATTTGTTTAATTTAAAAGTTGATCCAGCGATGAGTTCAGAAAAAAGAAAATACAAAACTATTAGAGGTATCTATATTTACTGCCTCACAAATCTTTTTTTCGTGTTTATTTATTTTGATTGCCTGTTTCAGCTAAAAGGAAGGGTTGCACCAAAGAGGAAACAAAATCCTTTCTCAATTTTTATAATGCTAGAAGGCCGGAATTTCTTTGTCCAAGAAGAAAGAAATTTGCCTTTTCAAATGTCTTGGAGGACAAGATTGCTGCAGGTGTTGCTGTACGGAAATGCTTTTTATTTGATATAAGTTACTTGTCTTATTATTTGGTTTCGATTAATATTTTTTAGGGTCCCGAGTTGATGAATGGCGGATATTGAAATTAATTTGGCTTTCGGTTAGCCTCCCATTGTCCCTGAAAGGTGCAACTAACCAATTAGAGGAGCTGTATGCCGAGTCACCTATCAGGAAAGTGTTGAAGGGAAAGAGGTCTCTGCAGTTTTCCACGGCTTTCTTTTATACAAAATTGACCTTTTAAGAATCCTGCTGTCATGGATGGATCCTGGTTCACCACAGAAAATATCTAAAAAATTTTTATCGGCGTCTACAACAGCTTGTAGGACAATGCTGTAGTTTTTTTTTCTGTCGAAATAGCAATGATGATTTAGCTTCGGAGCGTTTATTGTGATGTGGGTGCAATCAATAGCACCTAGAATGCCTGGTATTTTCTTTTTTGATTCGAATTTTTTGGCGATTTTTTTGACTGCCTCCCCTTGAGGCCATTTCACAAATTGGTTTCCTACCGAAACTAACCACCTTGTCACTCGTCCTACTGCTACCCTAGCCGAAGATTTAGTAACTCCAAATAAATTTCCCAGTTGCCTAAAGGTTATGGTGTTACTTAGGTACCAAATTAACATCAATACTTCTTTTTTGCATCCCATTTTATAGTGTCCACCGTGACGATGTAAATTTGGGGAAAAGCCGGACTCGATATAAAGTGCTAGGATTATAAAGAAAAAAAATTAGATAATGTGATCCCTTATATGCTTCATTATATATGATAACTTACAAATTATATACTCTGCTGTTGAACGCTTCAATCTCAAATGTGACTTGAATTCATTTTCACTGTAATTATCAATTGTACCCACAAAATTAATAACTTTCGGATGTTCTTTTTTACAGGGACTTTCCGAGTTTGAACTGCTCGAACTGCTTGATTCAAAAACTGTTTCAAAACATTCATCTTTGCTGGAACTAGCCAGTTCTCTCATTATCTATAAAATATATCATTTAATGGATAATTAATAGATTTATTATCAAAAAATGTTCTTTGTTTTTAATCAAACTTACTTCTTCTGGGATTTCGTCCATTTTATAACAACAAAAAAAAAACTGAAGTAAACAGACCCAGCAGGTTGTGCAACATTTAGAATCAAAATGTCTTAATGTAACTGGAAGGCTAAATCGTTTTCTTGGACAGTTCCTAATGTGTACATTAAGAAGCTCAACAAAACACACCTAATGTAGTTTTCTCGGTTTAAAGACGAAACAGATTAATTTTGGCCCCTAAATGGAAAGCATTAAAATTTAAAAAAATCAATATAAGGACCACTCTAAGATACATAGATGCAAATACAAATAAAATAAAACAAGATCACACTCTCGTACTTCGTATCTATATTTATTCAAATTAAAAATCCACGCAAATAGAAAATACTTACTGATTTCACGTTGATCTTAGATCTTAAGACTCGATATCAATGTTAAATACTTAAATGTTTATGTTTATTTCTCACTAATTTAATACCTAACTAAATATTAGATATTAAATCCCAATCAAATAACAACACAAGTAAGCAGACGCATTCCTTGTACTTTCTACTGCATATCAAAACGTTTTAGCCTTGATTCACTTCGCGTTCTTCTCCTTCGTTTCTGCCCGTATACAATCTTCCTTGCAATGGATATTTTGTTTTCGCGTCGCATGCCCACCAAACTTTTATTCCATACTTGCACACAGCTTCCAGTTCCGCACCTTCTCGTTTCTAACTTGGATCAAAAGTGCCAGAAAATCACCACAGCCATAGAGAGGATGTGGCTCTGCACAGTGGGCACCTTGGTGCCGTTGTTGCTCTTGGCATGTTCGCTCCAGCTACGTTTTTTTGGATGCTCCTCTGTGCCTTGTCGTCTGGTTTCTTCTTCCCGCATGCGCTCTGCTCTTTGTCGAAGAAGGCTGAATCCAGAGCACTGGCTCTGCGCTCAAGAAATTCGAAAAATTCTTTTAGAGTTGCAATCTGTCGCACATCAAACCTGGCCATTTGCCAAGCATGGTTTGTCTCATAATCAAGTCTGTTTCGCAGCATGTTGACTATTATTGGGTCCCATGACGACGTGGCCACCCCAAGGGAGCGCAATGAGCTGAGGGGCACGTCCGCATCATTGACCAGGTCGCGCAACCCACGTGCTCTTGAAGACTCTTTTTCCTAGCTTTGGGATCGCGTGAAGTTCGTTTAAATGCGCATCCACCAAATTCTGTTTGTTATCGTAGACATCATTCAACATCGCCCAGGTTGCCTCGTAGTTCGCTTCGGTCACCTGCCACCTGCCGCCTGCTGATCAGCCTAGCTGGTGGACCATCCAAAGCCAACTTCAGCTCTCGCAATTTAGCTACGTTAGCCATGGATGCACAATTACGAACTTCGCTCACAAATTGGTCTCGAAATTCCCTCCACTTTGTATAGTCGCCCTTAAAAGTGATCAGCTTCGTGCGCGGTTCTTGACGCAATTGGACTGCGCTCGGTGTATCTCGCCCTCCTGCTCCACTTGATGCACTCATTTAATTCGGGCACAGCACTGTAGTAAGTATCCTCAGCCTCGGCCAAGTATGCATCCTGAGCAGCCAGCGCTTCAGGTGAAGCGCTGCACTGTTCACCACACGCATGTGCTCCTCCAGCAGCTTTTCGTATGCGGTATGTGCTGCCGTCAATTTTGCCTGTAGCAACGCCAGACTAGCCTCTGAAAACCCTAGAGAATCAATGAATGTTGAAACTCTCATAAGAGACGAGAGAAAAACGTCCCTGCGTGTAACGTCGCCCATAGCTCCAGTTAGATTGCACTGCACAGTTAAATTTGCACTTTACCGACCGCACAAAACCGTATCAATCCAGGTCGACCCTTCGGAAATCGCAATATCATACGCTGAAATGAGTTGGGAGAAACTTTTAACCCGAAGGGTAACCTTGTAGAACGAAAATTTCCTTGACCTGTAGTAAAACTTGTTAAGTCTCTAGAACTTGAGTCTGGTTATATTTGATGAAATCCGTAGAATAAGTCTAGACAAGAGAAATATTTTAGGCTACCGAGTTGATCACAAATTTTATCAACTCGTGGAAGGGGGAATTTGTCGGCTACTAGTTTTTTGTTCAACTGTCGGTAGTCAATTACTAACCTCCAGTTCAGGGTTGTTCGGTAGCGATTTTTTAGGAACTAACGATTTTTTAGGAATTGGACTATAATATTCTGGACTATAATATTCGTCTTTAAGAATTTTATTGACTTGCTTATCTATTTCTTGTTTGTGAGAATTTAGTGAGCGATAATTCTTAATGTTAACCGAGGTGTTGTCATTAAGTCTTAATTTTTGTTTGTATAAGTTGTTCACTGAGAGCTTGTCATCTTCGAGTGCAAAAATGCCAAGAAAATTCGTGGCGCAATTTTGTCATTTTTTTCTGTTCACGGTTATCGACAAATTTATTGTATTTATATATTATGTTTTCAATTAACTTTTATATTAATCAATTAATTATGTGCCTGATGATTAAAAGAATCACTACTATTGGTAGCAACCCAATTAACATCCCTACTAAGAAAGGTCCCCAATATTGCTGGCAACCTACTATCAACTGGTTATAATTGCAGAATAAACCACACATTTTACACTCCAGGTTTGAAATTATTATGCCTGTTAAATTTCCACAATCGTATTTGATTAACCCAAAGTATAATCCGTTTCCTGTAACATTCTTTCCCATGTCTATGCTGTTTATAGTTATGTTACATATGTAACCCTCAGGTAAAGTTATTACACCTTCTCTTACTTGAACATTTCCTGCCCCTTCCCCATTCCCTATCCAAAAGAATAACAAGATTATGACCTTAGAAATCATTTCAGAATATTTTAACTGATATTTTTATAATGTCTCTGCGTGCTGCTGCTTATATTTATATTTATATTAATTAATCTACGAGCACAAAAGGGGCTCTGCTTCGTTAAGTTGGTTGTTTTCATTTGAATAACATAGGTGCCTTAAGTTTAACATAGGTTTTTTTTTTAATTTATGATCTTCACGTCTCCTTGAGCAGTGCTAACGGTCGTTGGCTCCTGAGATGATAAAGGGGTGAGTAGATATAGGTCATTGTTTGATTGCTGGCTCGTCTTTGGGTGGCTTTAGGCTTCAACCTCTGTTGTGCTGCGTCCCTGCAATATCATAGAAGCTATTCCAAATGCTGGATCCATCATGTAAAGCACATGGAGATATCGGTCATCTGTGGTTGAGTTACCTGTAATTAAATAAATAAGAGGACTGGGATGGGTTGGGATTTTTCGCAGCATCTTAGTGCTGAGGTTGGAGATATATTTTGTTGCGAGGCAAGAGGAAGTAAGGAGAGGATAGTAGAACCTTAAATACGTTTTACGTGGACACCTGCCGTTAAGGCTTGATTCCACGGCGAGCCTGCTCACATAACGGAGTCAAATTAAGCATTGACCACCGCCCTGAAGCAGCATTACACCAATCCAGTAGCAAATTTGCAAACATGTTAAGGCATGTTCACACCCCTTGCTAAGGAGCGAGGTGTATCTAACGCCTCTTGCATACAAGATAAACCTTGGACACCAATTGTTCCCGCGATGTTGGCAGCCACAGCCACCACGATACTCCCACTAGGGGGCCTACCTCATAGATAGTCTGAAGCAGAGGGGCCCAGCGTCTTGCGACACCAAAAACCACCTCCACATCCTAGGGACTATCTCCCGTGGTACCAGAATATAGCTTCCGGTGGAGCTTCGCAACCGTGAAGGTCACTTCTAAATGAGCGCCTTAACACTCGAGGCCTAGCAACCTCCGATATGCACACTCAACCATCAACCAAGGCAGAAGCAAATAGCCAAATGTTCATATCTACGCACCCAAACCCCAAACAAGAACACCTAGACAACCCAACGAAATTAGATTCGCGACACGCACAAACCAAGCCGATCAACTACAACAGGAGATTTCTCAAGGACAGACGGGCGGCAAGCACAGACAGAAACGAAGACAAAGATGGTCTAAACTACTACAAAAAACACACAAAACTACGACCACAAGCTTGAGTTGGTGAGAACACGCACGAGCCACAGACTGTCCACCCCCAGATCGTAGTACCTTATTCAGGTACTTTGATCAGGATGACCAAGCACACATACTAGGCACCCCCAGCTCCAGACACTCCCTACCGTAGTTTATGCCCCAATGCCACCGAGTCAGCGACTCGGGACAAAGGGCGCAATCACCACAGCAGGTCGCGCAGGGAGTGAGCCCATGACCAGCGATGAGTGAGTCAAGATGAGACTCGTTAAAGGCCCCTGTCCCGCCCAAACACCACCAGCCATGGTTATAGGACCAACAGCAAGTGAGTCAGGACGAGACCTAGATCGGCCCCTGCCCCGCACAACACTCGTCGGACCCAGCCCAAGGGGTTGAGGACTTAGGTGCCCAACCTAACAGCATGCCAGGCTCCCTCGGAGGAACATAGCCGCGACCCACACTAGCCCCAGATTGACCTTCAGGCGATCAGCCTGTCTTCCAAGCCAACACAGACATACAGACATGGGCCTGCAATCCATGCCGACAAGAAATCCAGTTCCGCCAACGAAAGCCAATACTGGGTGAACCCCAAAACGCCGTGGTATCTACAACAAGGACAAAAACGGATGCCATCATTGCCTTCGAATCCGAAAGACTCTTTCGGCAAAGCTGGCCAGACACACAGCCGTATCTCTCGTGAAGAGGATACGACTTATGTCCCATGCACCGTCAGCCCACAAAACACCCATCGCCGAGAGATCCCTGAAGCGGGCGTATCTCGGACACTCAGTCAGCACGTGCCTCGAATCCTCGAAGCTCCACACGCACATTCCGCCGAACCAGCTAAGGTCCTCTCATGCAAATATGCAATCAAGGAACCATGACCAGACAGCAGAAAGCCCGTGAAGAGTGAGAAGCCCAGGCACTCCCGCTTGCTCGCCCTCTCAACCTCAGGAAGAAACTGGTAGGTGGATCTACCCTTATCGCTGTCAGTCCAACGAGACTGCCACCTGGAGAAAACACTATCCCTTAACAGGACTTTCCTGTCACGAACACCCAAATCGCGAGCACCCATGACCTCACTCCAATCAGATGCGAAAAGCTATCGCTGCCTCACCAACCTGCCGGCAATACCAATACGTATCACCTCCAGGTCAAGTGGAGGCACACCAGCCAACACTTGCAGAGCCTCAGTAGAGACAGTCTTGCAGATCCCCAGTGAACCAAGGAGCATAATCCTCTGACAAGAGAGAATCTTGCTTCTTCCTGTCACAGACTTAGCAACGTCATACCACACACATGAGCCGAAAGTTGCACAGGCAACAAACAACCCATTGTATACGATACGCGCCGCACGCCCAGACAGGCCCCAGTCACACTTAAGAACCCTGCTAACTGCCGGCACTAGAGAGATGAGCTTAGATCTCATCCGTGAAAGATGAGGAAGAAAACTCATTCTTTCTGCGATAGTAATTCCAAGGTACCTGACTTCCGTCACATACTTTAGACTTACCCCGCCAGCCCTTACAAGTGGAGGCCGAGTCAAGGACAATTTGCCATTGAACAACATCATGGACGTCTTTTCCACAGCAACCTCCACCCCAACACCCGATCCCCAAGCGCCCACCATGCCCATAACCTCCGTACCCCTGCTTTCCAGCTCAGCACGTGACTGGCCTTTAATCAGGACCAGGAGATCATCAGCATAGGCAATGCACCTACAGTACGACTGCCAGGACGAAAGACGCTGCAGCAGAGTATCCATCATTAGGTTCCAAATATATGGACCCCCAAACAGACCCCTGAGGACATCCCCTTTCAACATCCAACTCGACGCAATCAACAGGACCCACAACCCGAGCAGTTCTGCCCGAGAAGTAGCTCCTCCAGACACCAATCTCGCGACAACCAACCTCGATCAGCCTCCGCTCAACGCTTGCCCAGTCGAGGTAGTCAAACGCCCCCCTGAAATCAATAAATTTGCCAAGAACATATTTCGCCGATCTGTCAACAGAGTCCCTAACGAGCAGCCAAGCATCATCGACACTGCGACCGGGTCGAAAACCAAACTGGAATGGAGATAGCTCAGGAATGCACTCCATTAGTCTGTCCACCAAGACCCTTTCCAGCACCTTTCCAAGTACCGGAAGGAGACTGATGCCACGATAAGATCGAGGATTAGTCCTGACCTTATCATTAGACTTCAGAAGCACAACAACCTTCGCACATTTTCACTCCAGAGGAAAGTAATTTTCCCTGAAGCAGCTCGAGTATAAAGCCATCAGGAATTCGGGAACCGCCGCCCAGATGGCTTTCACCATCCCGCCAGTCAGTCCATCAAATCCCGGTGACTTCCTCGATTTCAGCCTAGCTATGGCACAGCCAATCTCAGCCTCCACAACGGCCGCTGCATCAAGTAAATCCACAGGTGGACTCACCAAACGCTCGCCCCTCGGGAAAAAGGTTTTCATTAAAGCAGTCACACAGTCCTTCCACGATGTGAGTACAACACCCCCATCGGGGATGGTCCCTACTGTCATGGATTTCCTCCCCCGACAAACACGGTAAAGTTGACCCCAGGGGTCATTACGATGCTCCTCGGTGAAGGATCACCAATCTTCGTCCTTACAGCGAGCCAGCATAACCTTGTACTCAGCCAAGCCTTGCCTGTAGGCTAGCCCACCACGTCTAGAAACTTAGAATCGCTTGCGCAAATTCCTCACCTCCTCACCTCCAATAGCGGCACCGCCCCTACTGTCTGTGCACGATCGCATGTGCGCAGGCAGGCCCCTAACCTGTCCTTCGACAAGGTAAGGTTCCTGCAACAACGCAAAGCTACACTGCATGCTGCAAAGCAACTACCCAAATCATACATGACTGCCTGGGCATTTTGGTAGTTAAATTGCAATAATTTAACCACCATTTTAATGCCTGGCACCCGCTCTGGCCACCGCTGCCGCGAATTAATTTATGTAACACATAATTTTGATAAAAAAAAAATTATTTAATTTATTCAAAACTTAATCTGATTACATAAATGGTTACAATGTCTTGAGGTTCTAAATTGACTTAAAAACTATGTGTTGTGAACTTATTCACTGACTTAAATGAAGTGTCCTTTGATTTGGTCTGATATTCCTATTTATACTGTTTGACAAATAAAAACATCTCTTATCCAAGGATGTGTTCTTACTAATTGATAATTAATAGTTTGGCTTGTCTGGACTCTGGTATTTTTCCATTGATGACTGTGTATTAATACTTTATCGTCCTTGTATATTGTATTGTACTAATTGATATTTGATCGTTCGGCTTGTCTGGTATTTTTCCATTGGTGTATATTATATTTTGGAATATGAGTCACGTTCTAGGGTGTTGGTTCAGTTTGATGATCTTAGCGATTCTGGAGGAAATCAACAGGAGAGATCCTCTTCTCCACACCACGGACAACAAGAGGCCTGCCCTTACTGGTTTCTGCCGACAGACCAGCCTCCTTGAGCTTTCCATGCCCAAGGAACGCATCACGTTCGGCTACAGACGGCGTCTGAACTAGCACATCACCATGCCTGCCAGAGCGCACAGTATGCACCCTGACACCCACAGCCGGCACCAGTTTTTCAACCGACCGCTTCTTTATGTCCCCAGAGGACTCGCCCTTCCTACCCTTGACTACGAACAACCAGGTCTCAGTCGGCTTAACAGGCGAAACCACAGGTTGTTTAACCTGGGTCCTACCCACCAAACCGCCAGAGACCCTGGCCGAACTGGCAACTTGCGCGAACGAAGGCCGCTCCGCAACACATATCCCCACAGGAACACCCAGCGAGCGAACAGGAGAAGGTCCCCCAATCACACTTGCCGACACCTAGGCGGAAACAGTCGTAATGGGAGCACCCCCACCCACCAACATCCTCCTAAGTCTCTCATTAGTCCCCGAGAGTTCCATTATTAGGGCCTCATACCCCGAAGCTAACTCTACTACCCTGGAGCCAACCTCTGGGCAGTCACGAATCAGCCTCGCCATCTCCCCCTTGATCTTAGCGCACCTCGCCATGACGCACAAAAGACTCAGACTATCGTCAGAGCCACGAGTTGCGTCAGGCAAGGTGACCGCAACACCACCCCGACCAACCCCAACAGAGGAGGAGGCCAGGCGCACCTAGCTCGGGAACGCGGCCTGCTGGCGTAGCATGGCTTAGCTTGCCGGAAATGGTGGGGATCTTGTCCCCAAGACTAGACCTCACCTCCCAACAAAACAAAAAGATTATTGAAACGCGGACGGGCGGTTCACCACACTAAGGGTGCTGCGGATGGTGTTGCAGCAGGGCTTATACCCACCCCTGCCTAAAAATTCAGTTGCCCAGTTTGAACTTCCCCAAAATATTGCCTAATACTATCGGGTTCAGGTCACTCCATGGTCACGGTTAACTTGGCTTGGCGTCCACGCTCCTGAAAATCAAACGTCTAGATAAATATATTTCGCTTCAGCGAAACATAGCAAAATCTTTCGCTTCTGGGCAGAACTTCTTATTTGATGTTCTTTTTCCTTTTTTTTTGGGACTTCTTGGAACGTGGTGGCTCAATCAGCAGCTGTTCAGCAACTCAAGGACTTAAGATTGGCGGCCACTACTTAGGCTGCCAGTCAATGACCGTCAAATCACCTATAGATATAAAAAAACAACCTGTTCAGTATGGCCCTTTTTTCTTCATTTCCTTTTTAAACGAACTAACCCTTTTCCTCGTGCAACAATTTTGCAATTTTTCCACTTCCTACTAGCTTTTTAATTAACTATAGGCGTTATTCTAACAAAGGTTGGGTCCACTCGTCTATATTCGATCTTGGAAAACTTTTTCTTTAATTTCTTATAAATTTTTTTCCTTTTAATTTTATACTGCCGGTCCCGGTAAAAGTAAGCAAAAATCTCTCACACCAAAATAAGATACGGTTGACAAGAGTGATGGCTAAGTAGTGTACCTTTCGTAGGCATATTTCATACTCGTATTCTCCTTGAGATTGTGATGTACTTTGTTGTCAAAGGCTGAGGTTTCGCTCGCCGGTGTCCAAGGTACTAACTAAAGTAAGTACAGAAGCTTTAGTTTAAAGGGGTTTCTTTATTCACAAATCCAAATTATTAAAAATAGTTAACATTCATTATATACAGAGGGTTACAATATTTATGTATTTTTCTATAATTCTGGTATTCGGTCTTGATTTTATCGATGGCTTGAGCTCCGTAGTTGGTTTACTATTTGCGGCAGGTACTGGTATAGTAGATCTGCAACTGGCTTCTTCGGGAGTTCCGGCTGGTCTCGATTTCGACGGTCTTTGCTATCTTTCAGCGGCTTTCGGTATCAACAGCTTTCGCTGGTTATCAACGGCTTTCGTCGGCTATCAACGGTTTTACCCGACTATCAACGGCTTTCGCCGGCTATCAACGGTTTTACCCGACTATCAACGGTTTTACCCGGCTATCAACAGCTTTCGCTGGCTATCAACGGCTTTCGCCGGCTATCTACGGTTTTACCCGGCTATCAACGGCTTTCGCCGGTTTGGAATCGGGCCCAGATTAGTGGTGATATTTATTGTCCATTTTTCCGAAGGATGAGCATTCTAGTGACGATAACTATGATTACTATTATTATGATTGTAATCAGGCTGAAGTTGGTTATCAGATGTAGGTTGTCCTCTTCTTTTATCTGCTCGATGTATTCCGTGTTTTTAAGATGTAGCTCTTTCATCATTTCTAATGTCAAAAGTTCTTCATGCTTTTCCGCTTTTGCGTCAGGCTGTACTATTGCCGGTAGTGGTTTTGACCCAGGGATTTCGTTGGAAATGTAATTTTGTTTATCAATTGGTATGGATGCGTTATGGAATTTAATTATAAAGGATCCTGTTAGATCGATGACTTCGCCATTTACAAGGACTGATCCGTTGTATATGTTTAAAAGGAGGGTTCCGGGGAGTATTTCTTCGACGCTGGGAATATGTTGGTTGTTAACTTCTGTGTAATTTGATGGGCTGCTCCTTAATATGTTCGGTATACAATTACTTGTACTTATGTCTAAAATTTGGTCTTGCTTACAAATTGCTAAATTATTATATGTTTTACAATTTTCTTTTATACCAAATATTTTTCACGTCTGCAAATTCAAATGCTTGTATTTTAAGGACAATCTGTTGGGGAAATTAATGTTTTATGAGACTTTTGTGAATTGTTTTTCCTGATTTTGTTATAATTGTAGTGTTTCTATTTTCACCTACAATTTCTTTCCTGTATCTAGGGGAAAGTTTATTCCCTATTCTTTTGTTTATTTTCACGTAAATAGTGTCTCCTACAGAATAATTTTTCGGAGGTAATCTTTTTTTGTTGTGATAATCTAAGTCTGCAGCCTGTTTGGTTTTAATATTTTTGATAATTTCTTTTTTTCTAATTCAAGCTGTTCGGGGTGATTCAGTCTATTTTTTTTCCAAAAAAAAACATCTATCGGTTTACTTTTTGTCGTACTTTTTATATTCGTAAACAGACATATCCAGTATTTCAGAAAAAATGTTGTGGATTTTTTTTTGCTTTAAGACAACGCATAAGTTCGGAGAGCGTGGAATGAAATCTTTCTACCTGTCTACCTGTTTAATTTTGAACAGACTTTCCAACATAAATGAAATAGAACTGGAACTTAAGTATTTTTCATTATCTACTACAATTGTTTCCGGGACGCCGAAAGACAAAACAATTTATCGTAGTGGTTGCTTTATATCTTCAGTAGCTCTGGACTTTAGTATTTTCGTTAAGGCGTACTTTGAAAACTTGTCCACAGCCAGCGGTCAGAATTATTTTTCCATCAGTAAAATATATATCTAAATGCACGATTTGACCGGGGAATTCGGGATTAGGGGTTGGCTGAAATTCGGGTTTATCGGGTTGACGATCAAACTTGTTCTCTAAACAGACACTGCATTTTCTTGTAATTCTTCGAACTTTCCCAATCTCGAAAGCGGGATATGCTTTCCCAATTTAAGGGAATATTGTAGGCCTCAAGTGCCGTGTCTGCGTTACCGGTTATCTTGTTTCTTATGGTACTCAATATCCCAAAATATTTTGAGGTGCCTTTAAAAGGCTCGTATAATTGTAGTACCCGATCTATACTTTTTTTTCAGGAGCTAAATTCTCCTGGATCACCCGAGAAATTCCTAAGGCACCTAACAACGTCAGGTATCTTGTCCATATCGGACAAACTGTTCCGGTGTATAGGATCAATAGCTTGTTCCACACCTTATAAACTATTCTTACATTAACAACAGGAACTTCATCGTTATGTTGATAGGTATGATGATGATGGAGTGGCTGGTTTCCAAACTTCCTTTTCCTCCGATTATTTACCGGCTACTCAGGCGCCTGGTTTCTCCACACTTCCTGCTGGATACACTTGAACTGTTTCTATATGTTTTTATTGTTCGCGTAATTTACATACACGTGGACCACTGGCCGATATTGAACCACTTGGGGACTTAGTATATCGGTTTTGTTTTTTTTAAACCAAAAAGTTAACACTACTTAAGGGTTTTTTTTTCCGAACGACCGTGGGTTAATTTTTTCAATATAAACACTACTTGATTTTTTTTTTTTTAATTAACGACCGTTGGCACTTTTTACTTTATCCAGTGGTCCCTGCTCGGGCGCCAAATAAGTTCATAAGTGTATTAAATTTTTAAAAAAATATTTTTTGGGAGCTTACGCTCTTTATTCTTTCACAAACTAATTAAAACTGAATTTACAAATTACCTTTTCTTACAAACTATCTTAACCTACGGGAGCCTCCGGCGTACGTTCAGGAATACGCTTGGTGTTAACTTCTGGATGTTGGATGTTCTTGTCAGACGTATCGTCAGCATTTTTAGGCACTGCGCGTGCATCATTCGTGGGATCGTGGGAATGACGAGATTAAAATATTTGCTGCATTAACTTGTGTGTAATCATATAATCATACGATTTTATCGCTGAAATTACCCGTTTTCTTACTTTTATTTGTATTAGTATTCCTATAGGCTTCAGAGAATGATTTCCCCTCTTTTGCAGTTTTGTTTAAAAAAGAAATTTTTTTCCGGACCTTCCAATACTTTCGTGTTTTTGGTTCTGACTACATACCCACAATTCTTTCGTGAAATAAAAAGAATTTGGAGTAGTCATATTTAAATTAATAATTTTGCCTTAATTGTCCGTTTTAAAATTTATCTTCTAACTATCAAATGTTTCGAAACATGATCGTTTGACGTATATGATCGTCCGAACGTTTTCCAATCAAATTAAAAAAAAAAAACAATAAACAATTTGTCTTTACTACGAACCAACGAAAGGAGAATATCAGAATATGTTCGAATTTATATGGTCATCAATCGATTTCAATTTGATTTCTTCTCCTCTTTATAATTTACTACAAAAATTTATCTTAGAATAAGATCAAATTATATTTGTACAAGATATAATATTATTGAACGATTTCAATTTGATTTGCGCCTTTACCTTTATATGTTGTTATTCCGGTGATGTCCTGAACTTTAAAGAGACTGATTGCAAAATTTGCCGGGTTTATATACGTGCTTTCGTGCAGAAAAGTGCTTCCTACTTACAATTTTAGCGATGCCAGACCATAATAATTTACTCTTATGTTCACCACATGAAAATGAGAAATCAAAAATATATGTTAAAATTGTTTAATTTGTGATTTATAGAATTCGTATGCGTTAAAGATTTGTTTAATTAGTAATTGATAACAATATTTTTCTAAATACGCAAGTTTAGCTTGTTAAAAAGAGTGTTATGAAACTTAGTATGGTGAATGAATTTTATTCATTCATAATAAATTTTATCCTTGGCATCACTTGTACATAATATGTAAGTATTGTGTCGATGACTCAACAGTCACATTAAACAAATTCGGTATGCGTAATTAATTGGATTGTTGGCCCAGAGATCATACCTAATAATCCTTATTTGGGCTCCATCGTTGATGTTGTTTTCTTCTTGTACGTTGTTTGTATTTTCAAAAGTAGATACTCTCAATTCTTCAGGGAATGGTACATTCTGGTCGCAGCATATATGTTGTGCAAAGCAGCACATATATTTATAATTTGCGCTGACCTTTTTACAGGGTGCCTCAGTTTTCTTTCTTCTAATATGCATCCCTACCGAGCCGAAGGTTAGAAAAAGTTTATTCTGTTTGTCTTATAAGAGAAAATGAATATATTACGTGCTCTTCATGACACCAATACATCTTTCTACTGTGCTTCTAGCCTGTGAACGCTTATAATTGAAGTGGGCTTCTGGGGAGTGATCTGCTGCAGTTCTATATGGTGTTACGAGGAAGAGCTCCAAAGGGTACCCACTGTCATCTTTTCAAAAAAAAAAAAAAAATATTAGTACATACAGTGGTGGACAAGAATTTAGCACATTAATAAAAGAAAAAATTAAACTATATTTACACAATTTGTTTCTATTTCAATATTTTCATTTTTATGTTATTTACATTATTTACGGATATAAGTATATTTTTCCAAAATACAATCTTATATTTTTTATATCTGAAAGAAAAAAATGAAAAAAATAACAGAAAACATAATTTTTTGTCTGGACATGAATTTAGCACATTTCATGAAAATTGCTTAGTTATGTTATTTACCGTTACTAAAACTATATTTTCTTTTATATTTTGTTGGAAATCCTTTGTTCTTTAATACTGAATTGAGTCTTCTTGGCAAGCTCTCGTTACTCTCGTATAAGGCCTCACAGCGTTGCTTAGGTATTGAATACCAAGCATTCTGTATCTCTTGCCACAAATCTGTTAAATTTTTCGTTTTTTGTTTTTCAATGTGTTGCTCAACGTCATTCCACAAATTTTCGATCGGGTTCAGATCGGGTGATTGAGCAGGCAACTTTAAAACATTCACTTTATTGACCTCTAAGGCACTTTTCACTAGTTTTGAAGTGTGCTTAGGGTCATTGTCGTGCATGAAGCGCCATAAAACCGGCAAATTATCTTCGGCATATGGAATCATATGGTTCGAGAAAATATCTTTGTACAGGTGCTGGTCCATTTTGGAGTCTATCTTCACTATTGGACCAACACCGTTCCAATAAAAGGCAGCCCAGACCATCACGTTTCCACCACCGTGCTTCACCGTCTTAATGGTGTATTTTGGATCATGTTCCTTATTTTGTGGACGCCACACATATTTTTTTCCATCTGATTTGAATCGACAGAACTTTTATTCATCGCTCCAAAGTACATTTTTCCAGAAATTTAGTAGTTTGCCTAGATGTAATTTGGCAAACTCTAATCTAGCCTTCAGATTTTTTTTCGAAACCAATGGTTTTCTTTGCGCAATGCACCCTTGTAATGTTCGCTAAAAGAATCAAGTCAAGCTTGTAACGAGTTCAAGAGTAGATTTATTACTGACTCATAATTCATGATGATTAACAATTCATAGAGTAAATTATATGGGAGTGTATAGCGTATAGGTGATTCATAATATATGTATATGTGTTAAATCATAATCAATACATACGTACTACACATCTCCCCTTTTAAGAATAATATAGATTACAAGTTCAAAATAGTTATATAATGTGTTTTTATGATGACATATATCGGCTCGGCTTCAATACTGTTCTACCATATCGAGTTGTTGTCAGATAGTTGGGATGTTTTTCCGTATCAGAGTTTCCCGTGGATTCTTCTCCCCCTTTAGGTTGTTCGCTAGTGGTAGGCACAGTCGTTGATTGCACATCAGCTGTAGGCTCCGGAATATGTATTTCATTTTGTGTTTTAGGAAGGTCTTTTCTGAAAGAATAAACAAGGTGAAATGAATTTCTGCGAAAAGTACCTCTTTCAGTCTCAACATAATATGAGCGTGGTAGATTAGCTTTGTTTAAAATTCTGCCCCAAACTTGCAGATCTCTAACCCAAACGATGTCGTCTGGCAAGAATTCGCGACGCGTGTGGACGCCTCGTCTTTTGTCAAAATTATTTGCTTGGTTCCGTTTTAGAGTTTGTTCTCTCAGCAGGAGTTCATCATAATTTATCGACTTGGGACGCAATTGCTCAGCTGCAAGTGGTAAAGTCGTTCTCAATCTTCGGTTCATCAACAATTCAGCAGGGCTATATCCATTTGCGGTTGGGGTTGCTCTATACTCTAAAAGAGCAAGATATGGATCTTCGTTTTTTTTCATAAGAAGTTTGACAGTTTTCACGGCTGATTCAATAAAGCCGTTGCTTTGTGGAAATCTGGGACTCGAGGTGATGTGAGTGAATCCCCATTCTCTGGCAAAATTTCTGAATTCGGATACCTCAAGCTGTTTAAACTGCGGACCATTGTCTGTCCGAACTACCTCTGGGATTCCATGCCTGGAAAAAATAGATTTTAGTTTAGAAATAATGCATTTTGCAGATTGATTTTCCAATAAAGCTATTTCTGGAAAGCGCGAAAAATAATCGCTGACAATTAAGTATGTTTTTGACTGGCAAAAGAAAATGTCAGCTCCGACCATCTGCCAAGGATTCTTTGGTGTCTCCGTTGGAATAAGTGGTTCATGCCTCGGGGTAGTATGTTGGATGCATACTTCACATCTTTTGACGACCTGTTCCACTTGTGCTGCACATCCCGGCCACCAGACCGATTGCCTTGCCCGAGCTCTGCATTTGTTGATTCCTAGATGGCCTTCATGAATTCTGGTTAACATCTCGTTACGCATTTTATTTGGGATGACTAACCGGTTGGCGTACATCAGCATTCCATCATTGATCGCCAGACTATAACGGTCGTTATAATATTGCCTTGCTTCTGGAGAAGTTTTTTGTTTTATAGGCCATCCTTCTTGAACGTACTTCTTAACTTCGATTAAAATCGTATCACTTTGTTGGGCTGTTTTTATTTCATCAATTTTGGTTTTAGTTGCTGGTATGACGGATATTACTGCTTTTACGAAAGTGCTTAAGTCTTCTTCGCTTTCTGGACTTTTGTTTGATGACATTATAGGGCTTCTGGATAAGGCGTCAGCTGCAATTAAATCTTTCCCTGGGGTGTAAAAAATTTTGTATAAGAACTGCATCATACGCATTCTGAACCTTTGCAGTCTGGGTGTCAACTCTTCTAGATTCTTGGAGGTGAAAATCGGAACCAGTGGCTTATGGTCCGTCTCAATAAAGAATGACATACCTGTGACATAATCTCGAAATTTCTCGCATGTGGCCCATGTTATCGCCAACGCCTCCTTCTCTATTTGAGCGTATCCTTTTTCTGTGTCACTCAAGGTTCTCGATGCGTAAGCAACTGGCTTAAGGAATCCGTCGGTATCTTCCTGTCGCAAGACAGCTCCAAGTCCGAATGAAGAAGCATCAGTTGAAATGATAGTCTTATGGCTTGGGTCGAAAATTTTCAATACAGGTTCTGTAATCAAAATTTTCTTTAAATTTAAAAATGCGTTATTTTGACTTACACCCCATGTAAAGCTGACGTCGTTTCTCAGAAGCTCATTCAGTGGATGACAAATCGTTGCCAAATTAGGGACGAATTTTCCTAAATAGTTGACGAGACCAAGGAACCTTCTCAATTCAGCTAAGTTGCTTGGAGCTGAAAATCCGTCTATCGCTTCCACCTTGGATTTTCCTGGATGAATGCCTGTGTCGTCGATTCTGTGTCCCAGAAATGTTACGGATGTAATGCCAACTTCACATTTTGCGCCATTAAGAGTCACTCCTTTAGACTCCAGCTTTTTTAAAACATTTCGAACGTTATTGTCATGATTTTCGATGGTTGACCCATAGACAAGTATGTCATCTGTTTGGCACACTACCCCTGGAATGCCTTCAATTATACGCTGAATTTGCTTCTGAAAAATCTCAGGAGCGCTTGAAATTCCAAATGGTAGCCGACGGAAGCAATAACGCCCAAATGGCGTCAAAAAAGTTGTCAATAGCTGCGATTGAGGTGAAAGTTTCACCTGCCAAAACCCGTTTTTTGTATCCAATTTAGTGAAAAATTTTGCACCAGATAACTGAGCAAGAGTGTGATCCGCACTTGGCATGGGATGCACTTCACGTTCAACGCACTCATTTAGTCTATGTAGATCCACACAAAGGCGAATGTCTCCATCGGCTTTTGGAACAATGACAAGTGGTGCACACCACTCTGTGGGTTCATCAACGAATCTGATGACTTCCAACCTAACCATGTCGTCTAATTTGGATTTTAATTTGCCTATTAATGGAATGGGTACTCTGCGTGCTGTATAAATAGCATATGGATTGCTTGGGCTTTTTAATTTTATTTCATACTGCCCAGGAAGGCAGCCTAATTCCTGAAATAATTTAGGGAATTCTGATTTAATTTTTACACTTGAGCGAACCTGTGCACAGTTATTTGTATTTATAGCATTAAGTCTCTGTATTAATTTTAATTGTTCACATGTGCTCAAGCATAGCAAAGGAGCTTTTAATTTTTCTATGACATAAATCGTACAATATACAAATCTATCACTGCACTCTAACTTTGCATCAAATGAACCCATTATTTTTAAATTTTCACCTACTGGCCCAACAAGATTGCGATCACTGTCTTTTAAAATAGTGTTACAAAAATGTCTATAAAAAACTAACAGGGGAATAACATTAACCGGAGCACCGCTATCTAGAACAAAAGTCACATTTACACCATTAACGGCAATGTCTTCGGTCCACTGAGTGATATTGCTAGTTGCTTTAGTGTGAAAAGTACCAATAAACGTCTCATCAATAGTTTTCTGTGATGGACGCTCGGCTATGCAATTAATATTTTTAAGAGAATTTTTATTTGATTTGCAAACATAACTGAAATGATTCCACTTATTGCATTTGTTGCAACGTTTCCCATATGCAGGGCATTTGTGTTTGCTGGGGTGGGAATCATTACCACAGAAATCGCATTTCTTTTTGTTGTTGTTATAGGTCCGTTGTCTCAGGTCATTTTGCATCGGATGACTATTTGTTGTTGGGTTTTGTGATGCCACTCGTTTTTTGTGAACTCTTGCTCGCTCGTCGGATGATTGAAAACGGTTGATTGATGGTGATGACGTATTAAGCTCTTGCTGCTGACGATGAACGGATACACTGCTGCGAATTGTTGTGATAGCTCTTTCTAACGTTAGAGATGGTTCTAGTTGTAGCTTTTCGGATAACCCTTTATCCCTCACACCTACCACCAACCGATCTCGAATCATCTCATCTTTGAGGGCACCGTAATTGCAGGTTTCAGACAATCTATAAATTGCGGTCATGAAGCTCTCTACTGTTTCGCCTTCTTCTTGAAATCTGGAATTAAATTTGGCTCGCTCAAAGATTACATTGTGCCTCACAACGAAAAAATTTTCGAAGGCTTGCAGCACCACTGCGTAATCCTGACTTCCCTCTGCATTCAAACGAAACGACAAATAGATATCATCTGCTGCATCACCCATCACGTACATTAATGTATTGATTTGATCCTCTTCGGATTTAGAGGATAACCCTGACGCGATTCTGAAGCGCTCGAACCTTCTTTTCCATTTACCCCACTGCGAAGGGTCGTCAAATGTAAATTGACTGGGCGCCTCGACCGCGTAATTGCTATTGCTAACCGTAACTTTAACTTCTTTTTCCGACATTTTAAGCAAAAAGTAACTTTAAAGAATGCGTGTATTCTAACTTATTTTACTTTTTTTTTTTTTTTCCGCGTGTATTCTACTAGCACCGCTGCCACCATGTAATGTTCGCTAAAAGAATCAAGTCAAGCTTGTAACGAGTTCAAGAGTAGATTTATTACTGACTCATAATTCATGATGATTAACAATTCATAGAGTAAATTATATGGGAGTGTATAGCGTATAGGTGATTCATAATATATGTATATGTGTTAAATCATAATCAATACATACGTACTACACAACCCTCTCAAATTTTTTTCATTCAGGCGTCGTCTCACGGTTCTTCAGGATACATTGACATTGTAATTCTCCATTAATTCATTTCGAATGACACTAGAGGTCTTAAATGGATCCTTTGTTGATAACATGTAAATGACTTCATCTTTCCTCTTTGTTGTCTTTCGTGTGCGAGAGGCTTGTTTTACATGTTTTGTCACTTCATACTTTGAAAATGTCTAAGAGCATTGTAGACCATCTTCCTAGAACATTCTAGCAGCTCAGAAATCTCCGTTACTGTGCGACCCTTTGACTTCATCTTAATGATAATACTCCTTTTGTCCTCAGAACACCATTGCCCTTATGCCATGACTATTTAATGTTTTTTTTAAATTTTATTTGAATATATAACATTAAGAAGATATAAAATTACCTCGAAAATAATGTTGTTCTCTTAAAAACCCACAAATTAAAAAAAAAATAACCAAAATTTGTACACGTGCTAAATTGATGTCCAACCAAAAACAATGCAAATGACAAACTATCAACGATTTTTTCACTATGTAATTGGATTGCATATGAAAATATACAGTTTTGCTTTCTCTGATTTGTTGTCATATATATTAGTTCAAAATGTACCGTTGCTTGGAACAAAACAAGAGAGAAAATTAAAAATATGGTAGTACCCATCTCAGTGTGCTAAATTTGTGTCCACCACTGTATATACATAATGTTATAGTTCATATACAGTGATCCACAAAAGTCTGCGTACAAGGAAGAAATATTTTTAAAAACTGCTGTTATTCACAAATTTAAAGTGATTTGTTTAAAAAAAAATATTTTTTAATAAAGAAATGTACAAGGTTTTTATTTTCAACAAAAAAAATTAAAACAATTATTCATAACAAGAAGAAATTAATAACAACAAAATAAACCTCTGAAATTCTTCCACAAAAGTCTGCGTACAGCTGTAACAGAAATTGAAAAAAGTTAGTTAATATAGACAAATAATAATTTTTTTGTACTACTTTCGCTGTTAATATTTTGTCGGATACCCTTTTAGCCTTATAACTTCTTTCAAACGGTTTTGCATTGACCCTACAACTTTTTCTGTATAAGAACTATTGATCTTACTCCATTCAAGCAACAAGGCTTCTTTTAACTGCGCCGTTTTGCGGATATCGTGGGTTCGCATCTTTTTTTCCAATTCATCCCAGCAGTGCTCGATAGGGTTAATATCTGGACTCTGTGGTGGGGTTCGTAGCAGTTTGGGGAGAGTTATATGCTAGCCACATGCGCGATTATGGGCGGTATGTTTGGGGTCATTATCTTGCTAGAAGTAGTAGTCATTGGATATACCCAGAATTTGAGCACTTGTTTTCAAATTTCTTTTGAGGATAACGATGTATACATATTGATCCATTGATCCTTCTATTACTTCCAGCTTACTGACTTTTGAAGACGCCATACAGCCCCAAACCATAACACCTCCACCACCATGCTTGGCAGTCTTAATTGTGTATCTGGGATTAGGAGCATCGTTTGGTCGTCGCCACACCCTCAAAAGACCGTCAGAACCAAAAATGTTGTATTTTGATTCGCTGGAGAATATTACCTTACGCCAGAAGTCCGGAGGCTTGTTAACATACTCTTTTGCAAATGCTAGCCGTTTCTTTCTCTTTATTTTACTGACCAATGGTTTTTTCCTGGGTGTGCGTGACTTAAACCCCTCTTGAACAATAGCTCTTCTTACCGTTTCTGGATGCACTGTATTGTTGTTATATATTTCGAGCCGTGTGCTTATCGTCTTAGCCGTTATAAAGTGATCTTGCTCCACCATTCGCTTGATCACACGCTTATCCCTTTCGGAGAGCTTCGAAGGTCGGCCTTATCTTGTCTCCGATTTAATCTGTCCTGCGTTTCTAAAGCGATCTACCGTTCTCTGTATCGTTGACCGAACTCTTCAGGTTATTTTTGATATTTCAACATACGACTTTTTTTGTTTAACGTAAAGATTAATAAATCAACTGCCGCTCACTCAAACTTAACTCTTTATTTGCCATTTTTTGCTTTAAAAACAAAAAAAAAACGAAAGACAATGATTTGCAATACGCGTTTAGAACGTTTAAAAATAAACAAACAATCATATTATGCAAAAATAAATTTATCGATACTTAAAGAGAGTGTAATGCAAGAAATATTCACCTGTACGTAGACTTTTGTGGAAGAATTTCAGAGGTTTATTTTGTTTTTATTAATTTTTTGTGATACGAATATTGTTTTTTATTTTTTTTTTTGTTGAAAATAAAAACGTGGTAAATTTCTTTTAATGAAAAATACCTTTTTTTTAAATAATTCACTTTACATTTGTGAATAACAGCAATTTTTAAAAAATATTTTCCTTGTACGCAGACTTTTGTGGATCACTGTATGTACATATGTATGTTCCCAGAAGCCATGACGATATTGTTCTAACTGCACAATATTCCAAGTTTAGCTTCTCTCTTTGTATACTCTGCCTCCATACGAAACTATCGTGGGAGCTTCCACCATATTTCGCACTTATAGAAAGTATTTTGTACTTCTCGTCACAAATCTAGAATAAAACTGAAATGAATATTCATACTTTAAAAAGCATATCAAATTTGACTTACAATCATTGCATTTAAGCTGTGTCTATTAAAAAATACATGCTCATTTTCAGATGAGCGAAGAATCATTAGTTGGCTTCCATCTATGCAGCCGATTTCTTGAAATAAAATATAATATAAGAATTTCATATAAATTAATTTATTTAGCGGAGTTTTGTTATAAAAAAAAACTTTTTTAAACACAACTAAATCTAATACAAAATATATATATAAATATAAAAAAGTGACGTGGTTGGTACACTGCTGCGTATCGATTGATTCCTTCGCTGTTTACGGGAGTATTTATATTCCACCAATTTTTTGTTCTATTGTTTGATGAGGGATGCTTTTGTCTTGGGATGATGCACATGCTTTTCTGTTGCATTCCGATACTCAAATTTCGGGTAACTATTTTATTGCTTCCAGATGGTCAGATTGTTTATGGATGCATCGAATGTCACGTATTCTCTGTTGGCCATCTCTTCAAGTGAGTGAGTGTTTAATGTGTTAACTTATATAATTATGTATCATATGTAAGTAAAAATGCACCAGTAAGATATACACTGCGCGTCATCAGGTTAGCACACACTCTTGCTTAACTGATTCCAACCAAACTAAATGAGCTAAGATTTTTATATTATTTTTTATTTATGGCCGATTCGATTTTTAGTTAAATAAAACAAACTTTTTTGTTTTTCCGTTTTTTTTTAATATTGTTTTAAATATTTTTTTTAGAAAATAACACACAAAATAACAATTCAATTTGAGTCATCAGGTTAGCACATATCACTTTTTTCATTTTTTTTAAAGCTTTTAAACTTTGAACTTATTTCTAAACTTATACATTTAGTAATTAAAACATTGTTTAATAAATTTAATAGTGTGTAGATCCTCCCTTGTTGACAATGACCTCATAGATTCGATTGGGAAGCGACTCGTACAATTTTCCAATATAATCCAAGGAAATGGATGACCAAGCGCGTTTAATGCCTTCGATTAGTTCTGGTTTGTTGGATAAGCACATTAAATTACGACCTAAACAGCATTGTGCAATGGGGAATAAGAAACCGTGTCGAATTTAATGCTTCGAAAACCCAATGCTGTCTTATATCGTTAAAGCGAGATATACCCCCCTTGCCACTATCTATGAGTGGCACTTGCATCAATGAAACTGAACATCTCGATATTCTCGGTATGTGCATCACGAACCACCTCTTGTGGAACACTCACATACGCGATGTTGCCAAAAATGCCGCAAGATGTTTGGGTTTTCTGAGACGGTGCAAGAAATTTTTCTCTCCTTCTGATCTGGCTACAATCTATAAAACCTATATACGTCCAAAACTTGAGTATAACTCCCATCTATGGGCTGGTGCTCCAGTAACTTATTTAAGTCTTTTGGACAGTATTCAAAGAAGAGCTTTTAAAATGATTGGTGATAATAACATCATTGACTCATTTACGTCACTCCAACATCGTCGTAGTGTTTCTTGCCTCACCCTTTTTTACCGTTATTTTAACGGACTATGCTCTAGTGAAATAGCCAGCTGCATTCCTCCCCTTAAACAATTTAACCGTAATACTCGCACTTCTAGGAATGCCCATCAGTTTACCCTTGAGCCCAACTTCGGCCGTACTGTGAAGTACAGAGATTCGTTCTTCAGCCGTACTACGCGAATGTGGAATTCTTTGCCACGCTCTGTCTTTCCCAGTCATTGCAATGTTCTAGAATTCAAAACCAATGTACACCGACACCTTTCTAACCCTTACCTTTTTTCTTAATGCTCACACTGTGTCTCTGGCATATTAAGGGTATACAAACCCCTTGAGTGTGCGCCGATTATAAAAAAAAAAAAAAAAATATTGTTTCCCAGGCTCATACACTTTACGAACAAGCCACCCCCACACGTTTTCTATTATATTAATGTCAGGTGAGTAAGGCGGCCACTGAATTAAACTTACATTTTGGCCCTCAATCCATGTCTTAACGACCCGGGATGTGTGGATCGGAGCGTTGTCGTGTTGAAAATGCCATGGTAAGTTTCCAAACAAATTTTGAAAATGGGGAAAAGCATTTTCAAGTACGTTTTTGTAAGTATTTCCATTCATATTTGCTGTCAAAAACTGTAAGTCGCACGTACCATAGTAGGAGATGGCTCCCCACACCATCACACCCCCCACCCGACTATGAAGGCGATCCAACTGGTGTTCCTCCTTGCGAAGATCATGAAAGTAGAAATTGTATCCGTCTGGACCTTCCAAATTAAATTTCTTTTCATCAGAAAAGACAACGTAGCGCCAATCAGAACTACATGACATGTGCACTCGTGCAAAATTCAATCGCATTGCCTTTCGAGCCACGTTAAGTGGGGGTTTCTTCTTTAGTTTAAGTCGTTTTAAGTGTGGAGCATTCCTTATCACTCTTTGGATTGTAGATAAACTAGCTTGAACGCCAACATTTGCTCTGATCTTTGCTGCCGAGTTATGAGAGTTTGATGCTTCTCTCAAAATAGCTCTTTTATCAGTGTTGGAAATCACTCTATTATTACCGCCTTTATTATTTTTTCCATATCCCGACTTATTACTCAAGAATGCGGATATAACTTTACGACTTCTACCGATTTTTTTCGATATTGCACTTATTGACAGCCTTGACTCCTTGTAGGCTTCAATTTTTTATTTCTCTTCCACAGATAACGATTTGCCTCTACCCATATTAAATTAATACACCACTTGAGCAGCAACAAAAATGCGGTTGGCCTACACGTTCAACTCTTGAAGATAAACTAAAAACAATTTGCATGTGCTAACCTGATGACGCAAAAATAAAGGACACTTTTCCATCAAAAATAACATAAACAGTAAAAACCGTATAACGGGATATTTCCATTGCATGCTTTCTTTGTCAGTGAGAGAGTATACAAAGATGAGATAAATAGGATACACAAAGTGAGCTGCATGTTGAAAACAACAACGACCAGGGGGTCAATTCTCTATCTGTGAAACTGTGAAGTGATAAAAAAATTATCATTTCAGTTATCATAGAGATTTTTCATTTTATCACTTCATGAACGGGCCTAAGGCGATTCTCGAACTCATTATGAAAAACATCTGTCAAACAGTGTACTAAAAAGTACTAAATGATAAATAATGTCAGTTTTCTGTCAGTATTGTGTTTGCTTCTTTGTGTAAAAGCAAATATATTTTATTTCTGTTTTCTTTTTTGCGAAAAATGTCCGGAATATTAATTCAAATAATTGTTAATAATAGACGCCGTACTGAAGAAAGGTATTTACTTTTATTTAATTGTTGCTTGGTTTGGAAGAAAAATTATAATCATTCTTTTCTAGGAACAAATTGAAAATACTTCGGCGTACCCTTCGAGATAGGCAGAATCCATTCGAAGTTACAACTGAGGAGCACTTCATTCAGCTTTACAGATTCCCAAAACAACTATGCATGGACTTAATAGAGGAACTAAAACCATTCCTGAATTTAAATCAACGAATGAATGGGCTTCCAAGCCATGTGAAAGTGTTGAGTGCTTTGAGGTTTTTCGCCACTGGTAGTTTTCAACGTGCTGTTGGTCAAGATTCCTTGTCTTCATTGTCCCAGACTTCAGTAAGTCGCTGTGTTGCGGAAATTTCCATGGCATTGAACAGAATAGCCCACAGATATGTGAAGTTTCCTAGTAGAGATGAATTTCCTGGTATAAAGGCGAAATTTTACGAAAAATATGGTTTCCCCGGTGTGGTGGGATTAATTGATGGGACGCACATAAGTCTCAGCTCCTAGAAGAGAAATTGAACACGTTTTCTACTGCAGGAAAAGCGGGCTTTCGATGAATGTTCAAATCGTATGTGGAGCGGATTTTGTTATTTTTAGTGCTAACGCACAATATGGAGGAACAGCCCACGATGCATACGTTTGGCGACGCTCAAGAGTTAAATCAACGCTTGAAGATCTATATAATGGAGGAGAAAGAAACTTTTGGCTATTAGGAGACAGTGGATACCCATTGCAGCCGTGGCTTATGACTCCTATTCTTACGGCTACCTCCGAGGCGGAGGACAGATACAACGCAACTCATAAGCAGAAAAAGAGCACTTGTGGAGCGATGTATTGGTGTACTTAAAAGCCGATTTCGCTGTCTGTCTAAAGAAAGGGTATTATTTTATTGCCCAGCTAAAGCAGGAATCATAATCAACGCTTGCATTGTGCTCCACAATGCATTGATTAAAGCCCGAATTCCATTTTTGCAGGATGTAGAAATGGAAAATGATGAAGGTGATTTAAATGTCGACGATGATGAAAACTCCATCTCAACACAAGTTTTACCAGAGGGAAGACGTACTCGAAGCAGAATTGTTGGCCAAGCATTTGCTCGTTCAAAAAATAAAGAAGAGATTATAAAATTAAAAAAAAAAATAAATAATGCAGAAAATAGTTTGGTTTAAATAATTTTTTATTTTTGTAATTCTTGTAGGAGTTGATCCAACTTGATTTTTATCTCCAATTGTGTTCGGTTGCTTTCTTCCATCAACTCGACCTTTCTCTCCTCCAACTTCAATTTCTTTAATTCTATTTCTTTAAAGAATTTGAAGCAGTCGTCTGTTGTGCTAGACAAAGTTTTTTTTCTTTTTTGTTGCCTTCTTGATGTAGAAGGTACAGCCTCTTCGATTGGCTCAGAATGTCCTTGGGGTGCAGCTTGGTGAGATCCTGTTGCTGGTTCAACGTTCAAGGGACATTCGTCTACCGGTTGTGCCACTATTATGGGTTCAAAGCCTATTTCACTGACGAAGCTTGAAACACCCTCCACGGCTTCTGTTGTTATAATTCCAATTATTCTTCGTTCCATTTCGGAGAGCTCTCGTTTTGGAATGACACCATTTATGCCGCTTTTACGACGCTGCTCTTTTATAGCACTATCTCGGCTCCGCACACTTATTCTGTTAAAAAAAATTGCTTAGATATAATAACTTAAAAATTATTTTTTAACTTACGTCAAATCTTTTCAATATTTTCTCCACTTGAACCCATCCTTCAATGCACCTCCTAAGCCATTCAATTTTTCACTAAGAACCTTCCATTCATTATCACGGAAATGGGCACCGTCGGCTGTTGTGAATCTGTAAATTATTTGTATTTGTCGTTTCAGTAATCTTTTTTTACAATAAAACAAGAAAAATATATATGTAAATATAAATTTATATAAATATGTACATAAATTATATAAAAATATATTATTACTTACTTGTCATTTGCCAAATCCGGTCTTTCTTCCAAAAACTCCACTAAAAATATTTTTTGGGTCTGAGGCTTTCGCTCCTCGTTTACTTTTTGCTTCCATCGCTTTTCACAGTTCTTCACAGAATGATTTGACTGTGATAAAAAAATCATCATATGAAAAAATTTTGACATTTGTCATCACTTTTTCACACATCGAGAATCGCATTCAGTGTGAACGCGTGATAACATTTTTCACTTCACAGCTTCACAGAACGAGAATCGACCCCCAGATCAGTTATATTAAGCTTATGGAGGATGTGCTAACCTGATGACGAGCAGTGTATGTATAATGTAAAGGTACCTCCTGGCATTCCAAATTTTTCAAAAAAAATTGGCAAACGTACTCTTTTCCCCCCATAGTCTATTATTTTTCTTTTTTCAAGGTCAGTGGTTTAAAAAAAAAAACGTATTTTAACAACCTCTTCATTGAGTTTTTTGCTGGCAATTTCTTTTGCCAATAAATTCGTGAATTAAATCAGAATCCTTATCTTTAAGCAGGCGGGCCATTTTCACCATGTTTCTGGCATTATCTGAAATAACACCGTAGATGGTGCTGTTGTATTTCTCCTTGCAGATTTTGATAGACTTTTCGCATGCTTTCGCTAATTCTTCCCCGGTTTCACTTATATTTGTGAAGTCGAAGGATTCAACAAATATTTTTTGACCGGTTATTGTTTTCATTATAGTCAGAACATTGTGAGTGTTGTTGTTGCTGTTCTTCTATAGCCACCAACCAAAAACACTCCTTCCGTTCCTGTTTTGATGAAAGCTTCCTTCACTTTCAAGTATACTGTATCAAGGAGCCTTTCAGCCAAATTTTTTCTTGATGGTCGTAACGGCCTTAACAATGCTAAGAACCAATCCGACTTCACCACAAAGAAAGGTATGTTGCACGCATAGAAACACTTTGCTATTAGCAAGGTAGCAACTATTAACATGATCATACTCGTAGCTACTGCAGTGATGAGCTTCTATCTATGGCGGAATTAAACTTTTCTATCTTCTGTAGGTTTGCTAAATGCATCTGCTGGAGAAATGGAATAGTTATAATTTCTGAATGTTTTGAAACGTTAAGGTTTTCGATGATTCCATTGAACTATTTGAATATTTAGTGGAGTTTATATATCGCACCCTCAGTACAAAATAATGTTATTTGAAAAAAAAGGTAACTTATATTAATTAAATAAATATTATAAATTAAGTGAAAAAGTATTTGAAAAAAGTAATGTACGAATAAAAGTAAATTAGTAAAAACAAATATTTTAGGCTCCAGCTCTTCTTTTCATAGCAGCTGACTTAGGACCTTCCGTTTCATCACTTTCCAAATTATTGAAAATTTGATGGTGACATCCTGTTATAGAGTTTTGTTTGCACAGCTCCATCAAGTTCTTTTTCTTCGCTGCTGCTATCTTTGACGACCCATTAGGATAAGCAGGTTTAAGGATTTGTAGCTGGCATCCGCAAATGAAGTTTTGTACTTTACAATGTTTGGTTTTTTTTTCGACCATGAGCACCTTTATATCAGTCCAAACAACTTTTTCTCCACTTTCGTTTTTTTTGGAAATTATTTCCAGTTTTCCAGCATAAGTCCTTAAAGTCGTATACCTTCTTAGTTTGAAGCTAGTTTGAAACTGATCGCAAGTGAAAATAGGTCCTGATTTTAAACACCTTGTCTTGCTTTTTTCTATCAGCGAGTGCATGTTGTCGCCTTCGTTCTGCGTATGGCCAACTATCAAGAACTTTTGGGTGATGGATTTGACTCCGTAAATTTGTACAAATTGCTTCAGAACCGATAGCATATATTTACTTTTGTTATGGCTAATACAATTATGTGACCAAATAACTAGCGCCCCTCAATTGCGGTGATTGTCGGAAGAAGTCATTTCCTCATTAACCAAGATAGAATACTTTGCAATGCATTTTTTTTAACGAGGTATCCCCAAGAGGCCTATTCCTCCATAATACTTATATCTAATTAAGATAAATAGGTTTTTTATTAAAAACTAAGAAATAAAAAAATATATCACAAAAATAACAGTAACTAAAGAATACAAAAATTCTAAAATATCAAACATTTTTTTTTTATATATGTCCCAGCGCATTGTTGATACAAAGTTGTATAGGCATTGAACAATGTCAAAAAACTTAACAGCTTCCAACGAACAGCGAGCTGAATCATTGACAACCAAATTCAGGGAATGCGAGCAGCAGGGAACAAAAAAAGCTCTTGGTTCAAGACTCTTAATTCTGTTTTGAACACCAGCCTCTTTTCCTTTCATGTTTGAACCATTATCATAACCTTGTTCTCTGCAATTACTTATAGAAATGTCATGCAATTTAAGTTCACCTAAAATTAAATTAGTCAACCGTTCGCCAGTTCTGTTTTGTCCTTTCAAAAAGCCTAAAAAGTGTTCTTTTACATTAAATTCGTTGTTTTTCTATGAACAAATCTGATTGTTATAGAAACCTGTTCAATACGGCTTCTATCAGGTGTTGAGTCAACAATAATTGAAAAATACTTCGCCTCTTTTACCATTGAAATAATTTTATTTTTAACCGTAAGTGAAATCAGACTTATAATTTCATTTTGAATATTTTTACTTAAATATTTATTTTGCCTTTCTTGACTTGTGATTCTTCTTAAGTGCTCTCCTAGCACTGAATCAGATGAGTATATTTCTTCAACAAGCTGCAAGAAGTTCCCGTTATTCAATTCATACAATTGATCAGAAGATCCACGAAAAGCTAAAGATTGGGTTCCAAGAAAACGAACTTGAAAAGGACCCCTACTTACGATTCTTTGAATTGGTTCACCGTTCAAGTTGGACCAATTGCTTGGATCCTCAAAAAAAGTCTCTGAGCTTGCTAAAACATCTGCCTTTGAGCTAATCACTGCCTCTTCCACAGCAGGCGGTTCTAAATCATTATTAAAAACATTTAAAATGTGTGCACCTGAAAGATGGCTTTCATTTACCGCTTTACTACGAGTATTATCCTCATCAACACTTTTTTTTAAAAAAATTGCTAAGCTGACCTGCTTGCTTTTTATTTTCAGCGTCAACAATTTTTCGCTGTTTTTTATTTTCTGCTTCCGATGGCTTTTTTTTCTCCATTTTAACAAAAAAAAATACACTTCGAGAGACAGTTTTCACTTTCACAATTGCACTTTATTTTTAAAAACCACTTTAGATAATATGTATCTATTTATATGTACCACACGAATTGTTTCAATGTTAATCAATAATTAATTAATCAAAAAATCAAAACTGCACAAAAAGAACACGTTGGTTAGACGTTATCCATATACACTACTGATTACTAAAGAAGGAGCGTGGCAAGTTTTATTCTCAATATAGATTCCCTATCTTTTCTTTTGTTTTGAGTATTTTTTTTGACCACATTAAGAACACTGCCAGCATAGACAAATAAAGTACATACATAATTAGATTAGTCAAAAAATCCTTTTTTTTTAAATGTAAACAATGACTGGCAAGAACACAATAATAGAGAAAAGGAGAAATTGAATAAAAAAGATTCACTCATTAACGAAAAACATCAACGCTAGTCATTGTATCACCATCATTCAGTATTTCCATATTTCAACCCTTTGCCTCATCTCGACACACGAGCGACACGACATGACAGACATTGATAAAATTTTACCCATAAAGAGATGCCAATGCCAAACTAAAACATAATACAAAAAATACTCAACCAGAAGAGTTAAATTCGTAGACGCAACTTTTAATTTTGCGCGCTGATATGTCAATGAGTATGAATTCTTTACCTTTGAATTTCTGTTTAAGTAACATTGCTGACTTCGATTTCATATAGAAGAGAACTGCAAACAGATGAACCTGCAAACTGTTAATTGTCTGTATTTGCTGTTGAAATTTTGTTTTTATGTTACACTGCATAGGGGAGGGTTATGAAAATAAAATAAATGCCTTTGAGTGTGAAGAATAACGTCAACAGTTTGATAAAGAGAAAAATAGCAAATATAGGTAAGTATCTGTTGTTAAGCGAACAAAATCGTGCACTTTGTAAAGATTTTATGATGTAGTTTTTTTTTTTTTTACTGTGGGAGTGTGGGTGTTAATAGGAAGGTAAACATGTACTCCTTTTTGGAATAGTAGATTTGTATATAATGCATTTCATATAAAGCATGGTAGCAACTAGCATGATCATAGCTACTACAGTGATGAGCCAATATGTTTGTTGAGCTTCTATGGCGGAATCAAACTTTTCTATCTTCTGTAGGTTTGCTAAATGCATCTGGTGGAGAAGTGGAATAGTTATCATTTCTGAATGTTTTGAAACGTTAAGTGGTCAAGTTATTTCAATCTTATTGAATGATCATTTTGACTCTAAGTTCTAAAGCGTTCTGACAGATTATGTTCTTGTTTAACTCTGTTCATCATTCCCAACTCTATTTCCGATCTCTGTCCATTATTTTGGGATGTCATCAACATTCGGAAATTGAGACAATTTCGTCTATAAAAAACGTATAAAGCAATGATACAAATAACCATAACTGCAACAAAAATTCTTCTTAACCATACATATTTTTCGTTACTTTTAAAAGTAGGAATTATCAATCTGGTTTTATTTCGAGCTGTTACATACTCTATATTGTCAACCAATTCAGTAAAGTTTTTAACCGACACAATTACGGGATGATCTACCAGACTCAAACGTTCTCCAACTCTCATATACGAGCTAAGTTCTGATGAAATAAGAATCCCAGGAGGCAAATTTATTTTTCCATCAATTTTGATTATCCCATTTATTGTTGTAGAGACGGAAGACTGCGAAAAGGATATCCAATCCATCATATAAATATCAGATCCATCTATTGTTTTGCCTTTTGTGTTCATGAATGAGATATCTATCTCTTCATATATCCCTGTGGACATCAACAGGAGCCCATCTTTTATTCTGTAAACTGGTCCAGGACCTGTATACAAAGGGGTTAACAGACAAATCTATGGAGGATATCAACTCATGATTTATCAATTTTTGTATTGTGTCTTGGCATTTCATTTTGTAAATCAAATCTATTGTGACTACCTCATCCTCTACTACATGGGAGTGTCCAATGTTTAAACCGATAGTTGATCCGACATTACAGTTCGATAAATTATCGAAATTCCATTGTTTGTTTGCTATCTCACTGTCCAATACAGTTCGAATAGCCAATTTCTCACTGTTCATGTACAATGAGAATTTCGTTGAAACCAAGAAACAAGCACTTGAACTTGTTCTTGAGCGAAATGATAGATTCTAGTAAAACAACGCTTTATTGTGACTTGTACGAATAAACGTATACTGAATAATTTTATTTTAGACATTATGTCTCTTTTATACTTAAATTAACAATCAACAATTGATGACACATTATGTTACAACTATGTCAAAATAAATTACCTTATAAATATGATGACAAAGTGTATTACAAAATAAATGTTAATGTATGTCACATAAAGAATAAACAAATTTACAAAATAAGTATTAATGTATGTCACATAAAGAATAAACAAAATTACAAAATAAGTATTAATTATGTCACATAAAATAAAGCAAAATAGAACACAATTGTGTTCATGTTGGGCAGGTCATTGTCACCTGCTGCTGTCATCAATAATTTGGTTTGTTGTGTGAATGCAGCAATGAACATTCTTCCCCGCGTTGAATGGGAACTCATTCAACAAACTATACCTCCGAAACGTTGTATTGAGTTTTTGGCGGTGAAGAAATAGAGCTTTCGTTTGACGTCATTTGCTTCCGAGTTTTCAGCAGAAATATGACTCCCAGACAGACCGCTATTATAAGTGCCAGATAGCTGATTGAGTAATGATGAATGTTGTTAGTAAGTATTTTTTCGTTGAGGTTTGCGAGCTTCTGATGTTGTAATGTTGAAAGTTGGTTTTGGAGTGTTGTAAGCGATTCAATGTGCGAGTTGTTAAATTTTGGAATTTGATCTAGAGCTGATTGAACATCACTTAGTTTCGCTATCGTTGATAAATTTCCAAAACTTATGAAGGATGAATGTACGTTGCTTATTGTCATCTGGATTCCTTGAATGGTAACTAGGTTGTTTCTCAATCTACAGTTGCTTTCGATTGAGAGGAGTCCAGATCCAGCGAGATCCATTTGACAGGTTTCGGAATTGCATACAGCAGTAAGTTGAATATCTTGAAGGGTTCCAAAAATCCATTGATTTCTATTGTTCAATTGGGTCCATATAAAGTTGTTGATGGGCCGTACAATGTTACATGAAGTTGCGGTGTTGTTGATGAAAAGAGAAAATTCACAGTTGTACGCTTGTGAACCGGCGTGATATTTTGCCTTTCTGGTTGAGCAGAAATACTGCATATCTTTTCCTTTGTTGCAATCCTTGAATTCTGATGAAGTCATTGGAAAATATTGGTCTCTATGACGGTTTATGGCCAGAATCTCTATGGCTGGGCTTATGGTCAGAAGCGTGTTGTTTATAATTAATGGGGCTGATCTTATTTGGAATAACTCAAATGCTTCTTGTTCAACGAGCGGGATGGTAATGACGAATATTAAGTGGTTTCCTGCGTTGCCTCCCTTCGTTTTTGATATTTTGTAGAATTGGAGCAAATCTTCTTGTTCAAATGGTAGTTTCTGTGACAATGGTAAGTGATTTCTTATGTTTATGATTTCAGCCTTAAGTTGGGCAGGTGAAAGTAGTAGTGGGTTGATGTTGCCATAATGTATATCTGTTAGTGTATCAAGAATTGTGCTTTCTATCCGTTGTAGATTGGATGCCATCATCATTAGTTGCATAGCAAGTGTAGTAAAAATTTGAAACACTCTAACCTGGTCAGTGGCATTTCCAATTCTTGCAATGATCTCGTTGGCTTGAGTTTGAACCAAATTTATGCGATCTTGGACCTGGAGCTGATCATGCTTTATTATGTTGATGGTTGAGTCGATAACAGAGGTCTGATTTTTCAACATTGACAATAGATGAGCATCATTGTTATTTATTTGGTTGATTGTTTTGGACAATTCTTCTGCATAGTCGGAATCTAGTAACCCAAATAAGGAGTGAGCTATGTTTCCAACAATATTTATTGCTGCTCTAGCACTTCGATGTCTTGAAATCAAGTTGGTATCTCCTTGTAGTGATATCTTCATATTCGTTAGATGGTTAACCATTGCATTGCATGTTGTTCTGAGCTGTAGTTGATTACATAAGTGTTGAAGTGCCTTCGTCCCGTTGTTGAATGCTTCAAGCTCAGCTAGAATAGGTGCTAGGTCATAATATGTTATGATGTTCCATTCATTTACAATCAGGTTCATGGATCCAAGATTTTCAAAGTATAGTCCAGGATTATTTTTAAACCTTGTAATGTTTATTGGTGATGCGATAACCATTGGAAGCAAGCACAATGACAGAATCATCGTTGTTATTAGTGAAGTGTTGCATGTTTTTCGTCGTTTTGGTGATGTCTCCGTCAGTATGTCCTCATCTTCATGGTTTACATCTTCCCTGTCTTCGATGAGTGGCGCTAGACGATGAATCGGTCGTTTCAGTATTCCTGACTGTGTTTTTACGTTGACCACTCGAACGACTTCATCCTGCCCCTTAAAAATGTCGACAATTCTTCCCAATGGCCATTTGAGGGTTGGTGTATTATCTTCTTTGATGATAACTAAATCCCCAATTTTGATATCTTGATGCCTCTTGTTCCACTTGCTTCTTTGTTGGAGTTGGTTGAGGTATTCTGTTGACCATCGTTTCCAAAATTCGTGTTTAAGGTAGTATATGTTACTCCAACGATTTTTTAGATTCTTATTTTCTTTAACTACGTTGGGATCGATTTGTGCGGTGAGGGGTTCTCCAATTAAGAAATGTCCCGGTGTAAGGGCGGCAAGATCATCTGGGTTATCTGATAGTGGAGTTAATGGCCTTGAATTTAGGATTGCTTCTATTTCAATCACAATAGTCTCTAGTTCCTCATGTGTTAATGATGCTGTGGATACCGTTCGGAGTAGAAGATGCTTTGCTGATTTGACTGCAGCTTCCCATAAACCGCCGAAGTGGGGGGCTCTTGGTGGAATGAATTTGAAGGTTATTCCCTTATCGCTGCTGGCCTTGATGATGGCTTCTCTAGCTTCTTCCGTGTGTAAAATATCCTTGAGTTCGGCTAGCTGATTTTTGGCTCCGACGAAATTGGTTGCATTATCACAATACAGCGTCTGTATTCTTCCTCTTCGACTAATAAATCTTCTCATGGCTCCAATGAAGGCTTCAGTGGTTAAATCTGTTACTACTTCCAAGTGAACTGCCTTAGTTGAGAAACAGCAAAAAACTGCTAAGTACACCTTGTGTGGTTTCTTGCCTCTGATTTTATAGTGGACCCAAAGAGGTCCGCAGAAATCTACGCCACAGATAAGGAATGGTCTATTTGGCGTTACTCGATCAGCTGGAAGGTTCCCCATGACTTGGGTCATCAGATGTGGTTTTGTTCTCGTGCATCTTATGCAGTTATGAACTGTGTGTCGGGCTGTGATCTTACCCTTGATTGGCCAAAACTGTTGTCTTAAAATGGACAGCAGTGTTTGCGGTCCACAGTGATTGTGTTCGTCATGTTTGTATTTGAATAGCAATTTTGTAATTGCTTCGTTGTATGGGAGTAGTATTGGATGTTTTGCATCAAATGATATTGATGCAGCTTCTAGTCGTCCTCCTACGCGAAGAACATGGTTGTCATCTAGAAATGGTGCCAGAGTTGTAAGTCCACTAGATTTGCAAAGTCCCTTATGGTTCTTAAGATCTTGAATTTCGCCTTTGAATTCGGAAGATTGTATCTGTCTCACAATGGTAATGAGAGATTCGTTGAGCTCTTTGGGTGAGAGTGCCCTCTGCCCCTCCGGATTAACCTTAAGTTTCTTGGCCCGTTTGATGAAACGAAGCATATAGCCGATGGTATGTTGCAGGAACTTAAAAGAATTTCGATGTCGTATTTTATATATGAAATCACTTGGAGAATCATCTTGTAGTGCTATAGCAACAGTATGTTTTCTCTTTCGTTCAAGATCGGAATGAGTTTCTAGTTCCTTTGGAGTTGAATGTGGCCAGGCCGATTCATTTGCATGTAGAAATAAGGGCCCGTAAAGCCACATGTGACAGGACATGAAGTTGCGTGCAGATATTCCTCGAGAGAGTAAATCTGCGGGATTTTCCTTTGATGGTACATGACGCCATTGTGCTCCCCATGAGAGTTCTTGTATTTTTGCTATTCGATTCGCCACGAAAGTGTGATATGAAGATGATGTGGAGGTTATCCAGGAGAGGACAATTTGGGAGTCTGTCCAAAGATATACTGATGCTTCTGGGAGTCGTATATCTTCTCTGACTCTACGGGTAAGTTCAGCTCCCAAGACTGCAGCACATAATTCTAGGCGAGGAAGTGTTTGCTGTTTTATTGGAGCTACACGTGATTTTGCGCAAAGTAGCCTGTTGATAGTTGTTTGGTCTTGATAAGTTGAACGCAGATACACCGCGGCTCCATAGGCTCGTTCTGATGCATCCACGAAGGTGTGAATCTGTATAGACGTAGGGTTCCCTTTAAATATGTGTCTGGGAATTTTCGCTTGATCGAGATCTGCTATGTCCTTTCTGAAACTAAACCATTCTTCCTTGAGGTGTTGTGGAAGTTCGTCGTCCCAGGACAGTTTTAAATGCCAAAGTTTTTGCATGAAGATTTTGGCTTGAACTACAACAGGGCCAAATAGTCCTAATGGATCGAAAATTCTTGCGAGTTCTGAACTAACCACACGTTTGGTGATTGATGAAGAATCGTTCACTTGAGATCTCCCACATAACTCGTCTGTTTTAGGTTGCCAGACAAGTCCTAGTGTTTTAATTGTGCAGTAGCTTCCGTCGGTGAAATCGAGGCTGACTTCCTGATCCTCAGGGTGAATGTCACATAGTAATTGGGGATGGTTTGCACACCATTTTCGAAGTTTAAAACCAGCGTTGTTCAGGATTGACATTAGTTGTTTTTGAGCTTCTTTTGCCTGAGTGATGCTGTTGGATCCGCTTATGCAATCGTCTACATAAAAGTCTTCTATCAGGATCTGGCTTCCGATTGGGTGCGTTATTTTGCTTTGAGAGGCTAAAAATTGTAGGCATTTGGTTGCTAAGTAGGGAGCGGCTGAGGTTCCGTAAGAGACCGTTTTGAGTTTGTAGTATTTTATGTCTTCTGATGGCTGCCGTCTCCAAACGATGAGTTGATAATTCTGATCCTCTTTATGAATGAGGATCTGTCTGTACATTTTTTCGATGTCGGCTGTGAACACAAACCTATGTATTCGAAAGCGGAGTAGGATCGAGAAGAGTTCACTTTGAACAGTGGGTCCAGTATGAAGTATATCGTTGAGAGATAGCCCCGTGGAAGTTTTTGCTGATGCGTCGAAAACAACACGTAGTTTGGTTGTGCTGCTATCAGGTTTGAGTACACAGTGATGAGGGATGAAGAAGTGGTGTTTTGGGATGTTGGCCGGATTTAATTGTTCCATGTGACCAAAGGCTTCATACTCGTCCATGAATTTCACATAATCGTTCCTTAACGTTGGGTTTTTGCTTAGTCGTCTTTCTAATGACATAAAACGGTTGAGTGCTAATTGTCTTGAGTCACCCAAGGCTTCGCCATTTTCTCGGAATGGTAGTCGAACTTCAAAGCGACCGGAGTTGGATCTCTTAACTGTTTGAGTAAAATGTGATTCACAATATTTTTCGGTTGTTGTCATTGATTTTGGTGTGTCTTCGAAGTCGTCCAGTTTCCAGAATCTTTCGATGAGGTCATTTGTGGAGTCGTCTTCGCTGAAAATTGCACAGGTGGCATTGTTATAGGAGACATTTTCAATTTTGCCTGCCACGACCCAACCAAGGACAGTGTTCTGTAACAATGGCATCTTGTCACCAATTCGTATTTGCTCAGGACGTATAAGTTGATGATATAATTCTGCTCCAAGAAGAACATCAATTTTGTCTGACTGATGAAAGTTTGGGTCTGCTAGATTGATGTTTTCAGGAATTGACCAGGTTGTTGTATCCAGGTTCTGCGTGGGTTGAGATGACACAATGCTTGGAAGAATGAATGCTTCCACTCTGCAGTTGAATTTTCCAATTGACGATTGGAGTTTGATGTTAACTCGCTGTTTGGAGTTTCGTGTTCTCCGCCCGATGCCTTCGATGCAAAGAGATGATGGTTTAGGTGATAAGGATAGACGTTTGATGAGTCGCTCTGAGACTAGATTTATCTGTGAACCTGAGTCTAAGATCGCTCTGACTACACAAGATTGTCCATTGTTTGCTGTGATGACAACTCTTGCCGTAGCCAAAAGTACATAGTCGTGGTTGTGATTAAGTTTTTGAATTGTTGCTACAGTAATCGGTGCTAAACCCTCAGTTTTTGTTGTGCTAGGTTTAGCGGTTGTTGTCTCTGAAGTAATTGCGCTCGTTGTTGTGTTGGATGGTCTCGAATTTTTTTGACTTAAGTGCAAAAGCGTGTTGTGCTTACCTGCGCACTTGGTGCAACTTCGTGACGTACATGTTTTTGCCGTGTGATCGGGCTTGAAACAGTTTACACACCATCGTTGTTTCTGCGTCCATCTTAATCTTTCAGCGGCTGACATCTTCAAGAATTTTTCACAGTAAAAGATTGGATGGCTCTTATTGCCACATACCTTGCAGTTGTCTATGTTGGAGGTGGCAATGTTGGATACCACCTTGGTTCTATCTTTTCCTCCAACAGCTTCTAAGGCCTCAAAACGGTTTTTCAAGAATTTGAGGAATTCTTCCATTGTTGGTAGTTCTCGGGGGTTTTTGACGGATTGCTCATAGAGTAAATGACTTTGTCGATCTAATTTCTTCGTTAATAGATAGATAAGCAGAGGAGCCCACGAGTCTGTATCAATATTGAGAGCCTTTAAAGCTGCCAACGATTCGTGAATTGTATCATGAAATTCTCTCATAGCCTTTACTTCTGAGCCTTGCTGCGGCAAACCCAAAATTTTTTGAATAAGGGACAATGTCTGGGCCCTTTTGTTGCTGAAACGATCTTGAAGAGTTTTCCATGCGATCGGATAGTTCTCCTCTGTCAGTTCTAAGTGTCTTAACAGACGTTCTGCATCACCAGAAACATTTGTTTTTAAATACCACATTTTTTGTATTAGTGGTAGATCTTGATCATGTATCATTTTGGTAAAAATGTCGGAAACCTTTGCCATTTTAAGTAATCGCCGTCAAATTTTGGGATTGTCATCTTTGGAAGTTGTACTGATAGATGATCAGTTCTTGAATTATTTGAAGTTTCCCTTAGTGAAGCTCGGTTTTTCAGAACCTTTATTTCAAGTTCTGAATAAGAGCTCATGTCGTAGCCCTCCGAAAGTGGGTCTTCGCTTCTTTCCCAAATTGCGTAATGTAACTCTTCAATTTGGTCCCAAAGTTTATTCATTGCGTCTAGGCATTGTATGGGGGCTTCTTCTTTAACTCGGCCGTTGCTGAGGCGGGTTAACGAGTTCATCAATGCCTTCTGGCGGCGCATGAGTGTAAGCACCTCGGGCGTACTTTGATTTTTAATCTGGACTGAGGGGGCTGAGGATGCATGTTGGTCTCCCTCAGTTCCTACAGTTTCGCTGGGCTTTATTTCAGCAAGCGAATTCTTGAATACCTTTGAGTATTTATCTGATATTTCTTTTATTTTGAAGAAGTAGTTCGAGGTGAAGTATTCGTGATCTATGCTTAGATCTGATGCGCGAATTTCTTCGTCTCTAACTGCAAAGTTCTTCCATATTGCCTCGATTCGGTTTAACCGAGAGGTAAAGTACTCTTTTGTTGTTTTTCGCGTTGGCGAATCTTTGTTGAAATTTCGGATTATTGTTTGAATTTCTTCTCCGGCAAGACGTTGCTCGGCTATTTTTGTCTCCATTGTGAGCCGTTAGTTGACTTAATTGATTTTGATTCGCCGACCAAATGTGTAGTTCTAAATGTTGATAAGTTCCAAAGTCGGGGTCACCAAATGTTTGTTTGCTATCTCACTGTCCAATACAGTTCGAATAGCCAATTTCTCACTGTTCATGTACAATGAGAATTTCGTTGAAACCAAGAAACAAGCACTTGAACTTGTTCTTGAGCGAAATGATAGATTCTAGTAAAACAACGCTTTATTGTGACTTGTACGAATAAACGTATACTGAATAATTTTATTTTAGACATTATGTCTCTTTTATACTTAAATTAACAATCAACAATTGATGACACATTATGTTACAACTATGTCAAAATAAATTACCTTATAAATATGATGACAAAGTGTATTACAAAATAAATGTTAATGTATGTCACATAAAGAATAAACAAATTTACAAAATAAGTATTAATGTATGTCACATAAAGAATAAACAAAATTACAAAATAAGTATTAATTATGTCACATAAAATAAAGCAAAATAGAACACAATTGTGTTCATGTTGGGCAGGTCATTGTCACCTGCTGCTGTCATCAATAATTTGGTTTGTTGTGTGAATGCAGCAATGAACATCCATGTAGATGATTGTTTAGCATTTTCTATCTGTATCCATTCCCCAGATGAAGTCCTGAGTCCGATCTTCCCACAATATTTGATCCTGCAAGATCCTTTTAAAGGTGTGTCTTTCCTTCCTTCTATATGAATCCAGTCATTGTTTAGATCTTGTCCAATGCTGCCCAGCGGAGCATACAATCGGGCCGCTTCTTCTTCCCAGTTGTTGCAGTCGGGCTCATTCATTAGAGTGTGATCCAAAGAATATCTTGATGTATAGTCTGTGCGAATACTTCCGTAGTTTGACCCCCTGGGAACATCTGGTCTATGAAAGAGCCGGAATACGGGTCTACACTGACAGAGTGAGGCGTGATGATGATAGCAGCTTTACTTACTGAGTTATCAGAGTTCCATTGACAATCTTCTAGTCTAGAGGATAATGTGTGTTTTCGATGTCTCCACTTTCATAATTTTTGATCCCATCTATACACTGTTGTTTAGTTGGAGTCTGATGTAGAATATTGTGAGAAATTGTGTGTGTTCCGTACCAGGTACAAATGCATCTGGTCACATATTCAATATTCTTGCATAAATAACCGGGAATTGTCAATTTAGTATTGTAATAAGGTCGGCGGACAATTAAATCATGATGAAAAATGTCAACTAAAGGGTTAAAAGAGTGACCAATTTGGGGACAGAGTAGTTTGTCATATTTTGCCATACTCCATGAATTGTGAATATGTGTTGGGTACAGATACGAATGAATATTGTTGAAACAATGAAAAACAGTTATAACTGATAAAAAGATATGAGAGAAATTCATTTTGTCAAATCGCATTAAGTTTCCGGCTCGAAGGACCACCATAAATGTTTTGAGCTGAGTGAATTTTCTAATTTATTAAAAAAAATGAAAATGAAAGTTTAAAATGAAACACAAGCTTTGATGGTTGAATTACAAGTAAGTCTTTTATTTTTTTCGATGCCCTCCATCTAACCTTCATATTTTATAACATTTACAAATACATTTATATAATTATGATTTTCCATCAAATATTTAACGAAGACGCCTGGTCACGTTCGGTGCCAATTGTAGGCGGCAGCATCCAACATTAAGGTTAAAACATTTTGGTGTTTCAGGTTGCATTGATGATTCCCTTGAAGTAGTTGAATATTTAGTGGAGTTTATATAATATGCATCCTAGGTGTCGGTATGATATTTTCTGTAAAAAAATGTTTCGCTTTATCAACGTTATCACAAATAGGGATTAAAAAAGCTGCAGCAAAAGCTTTAGTAGATCTTTTTGGACCGTCTTGGTTTTGTTTCGCCTTAAGGGATTTTGCTGGAAAAAAGTATGGCAATGCTCGTCGGCCAATTATTGTCCGGGAATCTAAATTATGAATAAAGAAAATTATTATAGTGAATTTGTTTGTTTTTTGAAATGTCCTTATATTTGCTTTTAGACGCTAGTTTTACCATAGCTTTTGCGAATTGATCCAAACTATCACAAGACAACTTGGACTTTTCTAAGAAAATACGTTCAGCATCTACCAGGATCTGTAAAGTTAAAACCCAATTCTAAAAAGAAATGTTCATAAGAACCTTAAATCAATTTACAAGTTTTATTGCACTGTCTCCAGCTAGACATTTATGTGGGATCTACTTAGCCCACAAAGTTAATTTCCACGTATTGAACTTAATTAAAATAATAAAAAAGACTTGGCTCAATTTAGTAGCTTTATTTATTTAATTCTTAAACTGCATAAAAATTGGGGTTGATGGCGGAAGAGGGAAACGTTCGATCTTTACTCTACGAGGTCACGATTGCAACTAAACTCGTTCTTCTCTTTGCCTAATGTCGTGTGTCTTGTGCGTCGCCGTACATGTCTCGTTTATGTATTCGTCTTATCTTTTGTCCTTTCTGTGTACAGTGATGTCAGTTTTGTCAGTCCGTTTCCAGTACCTTGTCCAGTGCTGTCAGTTCATATCCTACATTTATATTGTTGAAAATATGAGTCCACTCCATTTGTTGCAACGAAATTTTTTCTGCTCGCGAATGAAGCTCTCCATAAGTTGTCTATTTCACACTCATCATATTATACTCTCGAAATTAGTTTTTCATTCGCTTCATCGGATGGGATATCGCAGACTAGAGAAAACTTAAATATAGTTTTTACAGCCATATTAATAAAAACGATTACGTGGAGGTTTATCTCTAAGACCTGGATTAAGTAGTAGTAGTAGTAGTAGAGTTCCATAGTAAAAGTGTAAACACATTTTTTATTTCATTACTTTCTAGAGACCATACGATCAGTAACCCATTATTATGTAAAACACTAATTATTTCAAAAATGAATGGTACTACCGAAAAATGTTCAAATGTTTGGGCGCTCCAGAGCTTTTCCCCAACTTCTATTTTTCCGGCAGCTAGGGAGTAAAACGTTTCCTCTGCTTCCGTCGAGAAAATTTCACAGATAATCCTTGATAAAAGAATATATTCCGATTTTTGTAGTCTTAAATTAAAAAATATGTATTAGTTTAATGTAATATTGATATTTTTGTATAATTTATACTTACAATCGGTCGAAATTGTCCAGAAGGATGACATTAATAATTATTTTCGCGATTTTTGACCTGTCAGCCTCATCTAGGTAATTTTTTTGCTGAACAGAGCCAAATTTTGCTTAAGGATTTGTAAAACATCCAAGCGAAGTAATAAATATATATATAAATTTTAGTGTTGAATTGAATAAAACACTTTTTAAAAAAGGAATTTAGAGACGGATCTCTAGATTCTTGAGGTTATCTTTATTGTTTCAAAGTTTCCTAAAGTCTAACCAGAGAGTCGCAGACAACTGGAATTCTATCTTAATTCTTATTTTGCTTTAATTGATTTCTTAGGGTTTTTTGTTTATGTCATCATTTGAGCAGATATGTGTGCGTCGAATGCTGACATGGAAAGTAAACAAAGATGTTCACTCTTTGGATTTTAATGTGTTCTTTGTTTAAATGATTTTTTAGGCTAGCCGCGCACTAGCAATTTTTAGTTGCGAAACTGTTTGGTTACTTATAGAAAACAGATGAACAGTTTGGTTGAATGTCGGTGAATTTGCAGATAATTATATGTTCAATAAAATGGGGAACTTATTTTAGGCAATCGTTTAGTTTTTAGTTGCTCGAACCAAGCAGTTTCGCAACTAAAAATTGCTAGTGCGCGGCTAGCCTTAGAGATTTTATTTATGATCTTAAAATATACTTGTGTCTTCATTCTCTGTTATAACATATATATATTTTTTTTATTTTGCTCCCAGTCATAAAAGTTGGATTTATCTAAATACCTACAAAAAATTCGATTTTCTTGGGCTGGTAAAAAAGCATGTGCACTTGTGCACATTAATTTCTTATCAAATATAACTAAGGTTGCGGACCAATTATTGTCAACGACAATTAACCTCACTTTTTCCCAGTAAAATACTTACATTTATTGGAGGCCAAAATTGATTACACAAAAACAATCGCAAATGGAAATTAAACAATATCGCTATCAACAAAATAAGGAGCACTAGGTTTGAGCATAAGCATTCATATCATAGTGAAAAGGCATAACGAAATGAAATCGTTCGATTCACATTTCTCTCTACATGTGTTTTAACAATTTAAACGGAAAATAACTCTAATGAAGGAGCTGGAATCTAAATTCATTGAAGGAACTTAATTTTTTTGATTCTAATAATAATGTTAAGTAAGAGAATGAATAATAAATTAAATAAAATAAAAAAAAACAAAGGAAGGTCATTCTATGACCGTGCAAGGGCTTTCAATGTTTCAGAGACTTCATTTATTGTTTTGTTAATGGAGTCAAGTGAAGCTTTTATGCCCTTCAGGTTTCTCCTGCAGCTCCACCTAATTCCGCGCAAGAATTATGGACTCCTCGATTTGAGGCTCGTTTTTTTTTTCTTTGTGGGATTCACCATTGGACTCGTTTGTGTTGCAGCTGTTAATGAATTAGGAATTGGTGATTGGGTTAACATTTCATCCGCGTCGGAAAAAATGGCTCTTATTTCTTCATCTTAATCTAGGAATGTAAAAAAAAAAAACGAAAATGATTATTTTATTTTATTTAAACTAAAAAATAACTTACTTTCGTCTTCACCACCATAACTGAAAACATTACTTATCTCCTCTATTGCTGCCTCAATCCCACAACTTTGCATAATGGTTTCTTCATTATTGTCCAATGGCAACTCCATACACTGGCCTCCTCCTTTTTGCTCTAAAGAAGTTTGGTTCTGCACTAATTTTTTTTATGTAATACTTTCGGCTTGTCCAAATCTTTACAAATTAATACGAATTAAAAATAAGTTTTTTTTTTTAAATATATATAGCTATTACAAATATTTACCTTTTTTCAGTCTCGTGTGGTTTTAGTTGATGGTCCATTTTCATTTAATGTGTTTGATTACTAAATGCTCAAAAGGTGAAACGATTGTTTTTATTTTTCGTTCATCATCGAAGTGTTGGAAATAATCCCGTAATGTGACATCCGTGCCGCTTTTTTGGTTTCTTTTTTTAATCCTTATGTATGTAGTCTTCAGGTTTTGGAACTTTCTTTTAATATCCTCTCTACTATGGGCAAACAAGGGCGAAACGGTTTAATCTCCATTAAACATCTTCTCCACAGAAGTGATTTTTTTTGCGGCCAGCAACAAATTCGCGAATTTTTAATAAGACTCACACTTGCTCCTGTGTCTACTAATAATTTAACCAATTTATTTTTATAATCAATGTAAGTATAGGGACTATTTTCTTTACACTTTTTTAAAGAAATGGCGACCTCATCTCTTACCATTCCTTTGAACGAAAATCCTTATTTCCTTTGGAATCATTCAATTTAAAATTATTAAATCTTCCTTTTACTATCCCCTTTGTTACCATAACTTTTATTATTGTTGTTGTTCATTTTATCATTATTATTAACACGCGAATAGCACTCATTCGCTTTATGGCCTACCTTGCCACATTTATAACAAGTGATAACATTGATTTTCACCAGATTTCTATTAGAGAAATCTGTTTTTGGAGTTCTTTTTAGGTTTGATAACCGATATTCCTCATGTTGTGCATGTCTTGCTGCCTTAGCAAGGGTTACTGGTCGGCAATTATTAACGTAATTACCTTTATCGGGTCTAAGACCATTTATAAAAATATTAAGGACAACTTTATTCTCAATATAACTATGCACGACTTCCAAGTGTTTGTGATCTCGAATCCCCTGTTTGGCATCGGAACCCAGTCTTCTCGACATTGTTTCCATTACCTGTTCGAACTGTCTAACAGTTCTATTATCTTGCTTAGAGTTTATCAACTCTCTATAGAGTCCTAAAGTGCTTGTTGTTTCTTTGTATAGATTTTTAGTTGGTCTTTTAATTGTGGCCAATTATCTATGACTTTATTTTCAAGGATGATTCTGGCATTTCCAGATATCTGAACCTTAATGAATTTAAACAAAAAATCTTTTTGTTCTTCAGATGCTAGGCTCATAGCATCATCACATCCGTTAATGAAGGAATATAACTCTGAAGAGTCACTTTGAAATTTGGGAACCAGCTTTGCCAAGGTATTTATGTCTAATTTAAAGACATTATTGTCACCTGTGGCGTTTACAAACGCGTCATTATTTTCATTAATTTCAGGCATTTTTATAAGTGAATGGATTTAAACTTTAATTTATGTTCGAAAATCAAAACCGATTTAAACGCTAATCCATTACCGCAAAGAAACAAAGGAAGGAATTAAATCAAAACAAAACTTATAAAATCACACAATTTAAGGGATTTATCAAAAGGACAACAAACTATTCAATTAAAATTGAAGACCTAGTCTATTTGGAAGTTATTTATATAATATAAAAACTTTCTTTTCTTTTTTTTTATAAAAATTAGAATTTAGTAAATTCTTTCTCTCTCTCTTTTTTTTCTTTAAATTATATAGAGTTCACCAATAAAACCTAAAAACTTATTGAATAATCGGAACAAGTATCATTTCTTTCTGCTTTTTTTTTATTTCTGCTTTTATTGTGTTGTCTGCTGCTCCTTATTTCTTTCTGCTTTTTTTTTATTGTGTTGTCTGCTGCTCCTTACTTCTTTCTGCTTTTTTTTATCGTGTTGTCTGCTGCTCCTTTCTTCTCGAATTTTGTTTTCCGTCTTTACCGATCTTTACCGATCTTTACTGATCTTTACTGATCTTTACCGCTGTTTACCGATATCTTTACTGATCTTTACCGATCTTTACTGATCTTTACTGATCTTTACCGATCTTTACCGATCTTTACCGCTGTTTACCGATATCTTTACTGATCTTTACCGATCTTTACTGATTTTTACCGTAGAAAATTTATTTTATTTCTCACAAATTTTACCGCTGCCACCAGTTATGGTTTTTCTTTATTTAGTGATTAAAAAAAACCAGAGAGCTTGAGTTTGACAGTGGTTCCAATGTTATACATAAAAGTGCAATTTGCATTTTTTGACTTTAAGAGTCCTGCTAAGCATGAATTTCCTTTTATTTTTGTTATTGTTTATTGTTTACATGAAACAATATCGTTAATTATATTACATTTATCCTTTATTCCAAATATTTCATTTGTATTTGATAAAATTTCTTTAAAGGGAATAACTATTTGTTTATTGTTGTTAGTGACGGGAATAATTTGTATATAATTATAGGGTTGGGGAGTTGCGGAAGGTATGGAAATAATATACAGAATTAAATCATTTTTCACAGCTATAGATGGAAGATGGTGTTGCCAAGTTTAATGCTTGTGCATCATTTTAATATGGGAGATTTTCAATCTTTTCTATTATTTGAATTATTTCTTTTCTATTTAATAATTTGGAATTTATTATGCCTTGTTTTGCCAAGTGTATTGCGTTAGATATATCCTCTAATTCTTCTTTCAGCATGTATAATTTATTAAAAATAGCCTGAGCAAAATTTTCTCTGGGGTTAGCATTGAATTGTTTTAACATAAAATTATAGCCCTGTATTATTTTGTTTGTTTTTATCATAATATCTCTGTTAATGATCATCTGTTGGTTGTTGTTTTCTATTAGCCAATTTTGTTCATTTATGAGCTTGTCAAGATCATATGCATCCGGTGATCCTGCGATCCATTTCCATGCAGATCCAATCCAATCTATTGATCGTTTTTCCCGATGAAATTTTAATTCTTCTAGTTCTTTATCTATTTTTTCTTGTAGGTGTTGTATCTGTAATTTAATAGGGGATGACTCATTTACTTTAGATTGAATAACAGGTTTCATTGATGAATGAAATTCACTGTAAGTTGTTAAGTTAATGATGTGTACAATTTTAAAGCTTCCTTCAATTATTCTTCCAAGTCCCATTTTTACTGTCATTACTGGAGAGTTTGAATATTCAAATATTTTGACGTCCGCGTATACAGCGTACAATACAGTGAGTATAACTAAAAGGTTCCTTATTGCCGATGAAAGCAACTTAGCGGGACAACGCAAGGGAGAGTCCTATTTGAAGCTTTCGCTTTTTCACGGCACTCGGTTCTGCGGAGCTTTTACCAAGATTATGGCCGTTTGTTCCCGAAAAGGCCGAGTTGGTCCTTTTTGTACAACGCTTTTATAATCGCGTATAACTACTTATGGCTCGGATTCACTTTTACTAGGAACTGGTTGAATAAGGATCAAGTACTTATTTATTTCCTCATTCCAACCACGTTGGGCGCCAGTTAAATAAAATTGATTTTATTTTATTTTTTAAAAATCTTGTTCTGACATTTTCCTGCAGGGCGGCAACAGAAATAAAATGACTGCAGGATTGATCACATTTCAGCTGTCAGATTGTTTTTATGAATAGAGTTATAGCTTGAACCAATTCAGTTGGCCGATCTACTGCGCAGGTCTCTTTAAATTTCTCTGCTTTACTCTTTAATTTTTAAAGAGACAGAAAAATCACTGAAAAAAAGAAAAAAAAGATGTAAAGCTTGAACCAATTCAGTTGGCAACGGTCGGTTGCGGAGAGAGAAGATTTAAGAGAACAAAAATGGTGCGCAAGATATTTAATGAGTAAAGATTTGTCCTTAAATCTTACAGTGCCTAACTCAACTTTGCTTTGACAAATTATTAAGGGATTTTTGTTTATTTCTATGTTTTATGATTTGTGGCTTAGCAACAGAAAGGTTCCGGGGCGTTATGTTTATATTTATTTTATGGTGTTAGTGTTTATTTGATATACGTATTTATTATTTTTTGACCTGTGGGGTTTTGGGATTAATTGTAGATTAGTGTTAATTAGTTAGATTAGTGTTTACGAGTTTGAATAATTTTTACCTACGAGTTTGTAAGAATTTATTTTACCCTAAAATAATTATTATGAATTTGTACTTCAGAAATAAATATAAAACATAATAATAAAATAAAAACAATATAAATAAGAATAATATAATTTAAATAATAAATGTTCATTTACATACTCTTAGTTTTAAGAACTAACGTCGCTTTCATAGTCGGTTGAAGAATCGTCACCTGGATTAATTATAATTGAATCCGAAATTGTGTCCCACGTCAGGTCGTGAGAAAAGTATTCTTCCTCAGTTCTTATTGCTTTTTTACACACTTTTCGCCAGTATTCAGCCGTTATTTTTGAATATTCTTCCTCTGCTAATTTTTGAACATCTAATAAATTGAATGTTGTGTTTCGTGAACCTACTCTTGCCTTGACAGTTGCCCAAATATTTTCAATGGGATTGAGATCTGGATGATAGGGTGGTAAGCGTAGAACCTCATGTCCCATGCCGTGAATGATATCGTCAATCTTATGCTTTGGGCTGTGTGTAGCTCGGTGTCCTTTTATTAGCTCATACAGTTCAAGTTTCAACATATTGTTGCAAAAGTCCCAGGATTCCTGAAATAAACTTGGATTAAATAAAACACCAGAATAACCTCTTCAGAGTAGCACACAAAAAAAAACGTGCCAGTTTATTCACTTCTAGGTTAACAACAACTTATTACTTTGACAGCAGAGTGTCGTTGTCATATTTGACAATTGACTGGTTGTGATGCGTTCCTTGGTGCAACAATATGTATAGTATACGGAATATTGTTTTCGGTTAGCCATTGTATCATCTCGGATTTCTTGCTAGCAGAAGTAATTTGTTTTTCTTCTAATTTATTGTGGTACGAGGCGTTGTCCATTACAACAACTGAAGGTTCCTCCAAGTTATTCAAAACTTGTTCTTGGATCCATTTGCAGAAATTTTCGAAGTTCATGTCGTCCTGATAGTCTCCCGTTTTCGTTCCAGATTTGAATAAAAGTAAGGAGTTTTTCACGAAACCTTTGCACCACCTCTATGCGCCATTATCAGCCTCTGTCCCTTTGAAATTGGCGTCTTCAACCCACTGCTACTGTCATTAGTCCAAGCCCGTGGCCTTGTATGTGAGCTATGAATATAGCTTTCGTCCAAATAAATGATGTAATATCCTTTTGTTCTGTATTCCCGGATTTTTCTCAGATACTTCACTCGCATGAGTTTAATATCATTTCTTTCACAGAGAAGTTTCCGTTTGTTTTGACTATACCGACTTCTGTAATTTGTCGACACGTGACCACAGTTAAAACAACCGACATAACCGTTTTATTTTTGCGAACGTTTCGCTCAAATTTGGGCTGTTCTTCGCGACGAATTCCACCATTCCGACGGACGGTTTGATTTTTCATTTTTTTTTTAATTCTCTTCTACTACGGACGATAAATACTCGCTATAGAGTTCTTCCGGTGTATTATACCCATTTTTGCAAAATAATATTCCGTCATACTCTCCGACGGATATTTGACGCGGTTCACAAGCTTTCTCAAATTTGAGGCGAAATCATGTGTGTAAAATACATATTTTGTTGTGTAACGGGAGTTTTTAAAAAAATAGATGTGCAATCATTTGTGTTCAGCTTATGACTGACTGCTCTTTATTTATTAATTAATATTCAAATTACAATATTGTATCCAAACTGCTTTCTCAGCAGAATTGTTTCTTATATTCGAAAATACATTTTGTTTCTTTTTATAATACGAGTATGATACTTAAGTTGCGACTAAGATTACATTTAAAGTGAATAAATACAAACATAAAAACTGCTCGTGCATTATGGAAATAATGGAAATGTTAATGAACTTGATTTCCGTGGGAAATTAGGTTGAAGGATAAGAGAATGGAATACTAGAATTAATGGGAAGCAAATATAGATGGAGTTGTGGGAATGGAAAATGTAACCTGTATGGGAAAGATTTTCTGATTATGGATTTCCACTCGCCGCATGTCAAAGCATATGAGTTAAGAGTGTTGAACCACTGTTTGGCTAGTCCAGCTAGCCTACTTTGCATTTGCTATATGGTCGTTTTTTTATCCCAGGCGTTAACATCTGCGAGCTGGTCTATTTTCCGGATCAATTGTTCCGCACTCATGTTAACGTCGTCTGGGTTCAATTCGGGTACACACTCACTCTTATACGAGTATATATATTTAACCGCACCGCATATATTTAGCCGCACCGCTGTTCTCACCACGATTGGAACTAGACGCACGTGTATTTGTTCGCACCAATTGCTCAACCAATAATTCCAGACGAAGCAACCGGTCGTCTGCCTCGTGTGTCGTGTATACGTTTTTTTTTCTTTTTCTTTCCACGATCGTCACGACAATGAAAAACAAAAATAAATGGTTCCATGGGGATGCCAAAAATAACCATTTTTTGGAAAAAATTTGTCAACCATTACCTAGCTTTAACTAAATGAAATTTTTTTTGGATTTTTATTTTTTAAATCCGTCGAACAGTTTTTGAGAAAAAAAAATATTGATAAAATTTCGAAAAAAATTAAAAGTGATACCTACCAAGTTTAAAGAAAATCGGCCGAGCCGTTTGGGCTATAGTCGAACAGACTTGTATTCTTTTCCTCATCACCCAGTGGGGTAGAACACTAGATGCGTTTTTTTTAGGCTTCCCCAGTAGGCCTATTCCTCGTTCTATTCTATTTCAAACTACTGTACTTTTCATGAATTTTTTTTTGTGAAGTTTCTCCAGATGGCCTAGTCCTCGCTCTATTACTACTCTATTTGTCAAACCTAGAAATATTGCACTTAATTTTGATAAGAACTTTCAAATATAAGATATTTAACTATTTAATAATCTAGATTAAATAATGCAAATAATATAAAATATAATATACAAAAACATGTAATTTAAACTTAAAATTATATTTTGGTCGGCCTTCCTTTGAGTCTTTTGTTGAATCTCCTAGTTTCTAAAATGATCAGTCCGGTCAACACGAATTTTATTATTGTTTCCCGGTGTTCCGTTGGGCAGCTTCCTGTTGAATTCCATTCCTTTTCTGGACTATCCTTTTCGTTCATGATTTCGCGCAACCATGTTTCGGCAATCCTTTCTGTTATCTGCCTCGTTGGAAAATGCTGAACGATAATTTCTTCCAGAAGATTGACAGTTTTTTCGAATCGGATCGAAGGAACGGTCAATTTTCCAAACTCAGAAGGCGTATTAATGGATTCGTAGGCTCTCAGTTTTATTAGCAAAGTTTGTTGCCTTTCTTCGTCAATCAATAACTTGGAGCAAACCTCGCAATTCAATCTCTTCTTTAATTTGGCTGCTGCGAACCCCGTATAATATGTGGCAGCTGCTTTCTGCAACGTCTTAATGGATGGATTCTTTTCGGTTTTGTCCATTTGATCCACATCATCAACCAAGCCTTCCTTTTCTTCTTCTACTTCACATACGCAGTCCCTCTTTTCTTTCATAATCAGCCACTTGCAGCAACGGTTCTGCTCCACTATCTTCGTATCCAGAATGTTGAAGTCAAGTACTGGAATTTATTTTGTTTTAAATTCCGAATGAATTTCCAAGCCGATGGATTCTTTTCATATGATCCTCTATTAGAACGCACCATTGAGAACAAATTTTCTGCGACATCTGTGTTTAAATGTGCCAGCAGAAAATAAGATATGCAATGTAAGATTTTAATGTTACTGCTTGAGATCCAATTTGATATCCATTTGCGTGCTTTTATTAGTCCATTCAACGTATCAGTGGATTCCGATAAGACCTGTATGTTCGGATTTGTTGAATAAAGTTGTCCTGTATTCAGATTATCAAAGATGTCGTTCATACCTTTGATAAACTTAGCTGTTGACTCAGCAACTTTCTTCTCATCATTAGTTTTGAAGAAATTTATGCTCAATGCGTACATTATTCCCGAGTAATAACGTCGGTAATAACGTCGTGGTGTTTTTTTTCAGTTCATCCGGGAGATTTTCGGCTAGTAAAATGGTATTGAACAGAAGGGCGAGTTTTTGGCTTGGAATTTTTTTGACATCCAGCTTCGTGATTTTATCCGGACCGGGGGTATTTCACTTCAGGGAGCGTATATTCGCGTCAACCTCTTCCCTAGTAATTGGGGTGGATACAATTACGTCGTCATACCTTGAATTGTTGGCGTCTGGCAGACGGGTCTCGGCATAACATCCGAACGTGCTTGCAAATTGCGCCAGGATATCACAGTCCGCTGGTGTTGTTTCTACGGACGTCCATGGTTTATCATCTAGGATACGTTCAGCGTAGGCGGATTTGTTAGATGCGTACTCTTTCTGCGTCAATTTATAGAGAATACGTTTGCGTCTCCTGTTATTTGGTGCGTTGTTCAAAGCACTTATTAGGATAGCATTCGAATGACGAGATACTGAGCGGTTGGAGCCAAAACGTGAGACGATGTGCTCGTAGTACCGAATGTTGGCGTCGTGGATACTCGAGGCATCGCCTGCTGTGGCTGTCAGAAGAGAGAGGTCATTGCTATCCCATATGTTACGGGGCAATGAATTAATATAAGATCGAATGTTAGTATTTAATCTTAATACATCTTCGTTACCGTACGGAGCTGGAGGTGGTGTTGGTTCCGTAGGCAGCGCTTGATAGCTGGAGACAAGAGCTTTGTACGACTCTAATCGTCTCCTGCCTTTTATAGCGTCTATTGTTCTTCCCGTCTTTTGAGCTAAAGCCTCCGTGATGGCAGTTGATGTTCTGCCAACCATCTCTGCTTCAGTTTTCGCCGTATCCCTAATTTCGTCATCTGTCCATCTCTTTTTTACCACTACTGCCTCTACTTCCAAAGCATCATTGTATTCTTTTGGATTGGCGCTGAAAACCTGCGTGACTAACTTGACAGAAAATTTCTCAAATGGAGCTGGTCGGATGTGGGCCCTAGTAACTTTGAACTGAACTTGAGAGAGTTCTTTCGAGTCTTCTTCAAAAATCTTTTCTAGTATAGGCCAATCAACAACATCATCCCCAATCGAAATTGTGTGCTTTAGCAATATACCTGTATTGCGCACGCTTTTGTACATATGTGGATAATCATGGAGTAAGAAAACTCTATGATTATCTATCTCTACATGTGGTTTTGTTTCCAAGTTGTAGGGCACAAGTTTCTTATATGCTGCAACGTTGCTTGATCCCCGGTCGCAGCTTGTTGCAATAATTGTAAGAACACATTTTAACACTCCTTTTATTATTGTGGACAACATCTCTGCCAATACAGTATAATTTGGTGATCCAATATAATATACTATGGTTTGCTTCCAATTTCTGTTCAAACCCCTAAGAGTGAACAGAATTACCCTAGAGGCTACAGTTAAATGCCTTCCGAACTCTCCAAATTCGTTGTAACCGTATATCAGGTCGTCCTTGATATTATACGCAAGTTCCTTCTTTATAACCATTTCGTCGAACAGCAGAACACATTTCCTATCCATCGATGTCATATCCTTCGCTTTGTCGATTAGTTAATCCAGCATCCTGATGCCGAGTCCCGTTGGCAAACTTATTTCGGAGTGCCATCGGTAAATGGTGCTCACCGATGATGGCAGCTTAAAACGTGTGCTCAGCATGAAAGAATAACACGCTGGTGACTTAAAGAAAAATTTCAGGAACATGGCTTTTTCTTTAGGTTCCCATGGTGTCTTCTGCTTGTGGAACAATTGAGATAATATAAAAGTCTGTAGTTCTTCGGAGTAGTCTTCCATGTGGGAACCGAGTCCTTTTCTAAGCCTATAATCTATGTGTTGCAACAAACTGCGAGGATAATATGGCGCCTTTTCTATTTTCTGCAGCGGCTCAGCTTTATACGTGTACAATCCAGGTAAAGGAAACTGTGAGGGAGAAATAGATGAGGAAGAAGGCACATCCGGTATGCTACAGTCCCGAACTTAATTCCTTGAAGAACTTGCAGCCATATTTATCACTGGTAAAGCTGGGCTGCAAGTTTTGGTTGGAGGTGGGGTTGTAGACTCATACTGGGGTTGTAGACTCGTACTGGGGTTGTAGACTCGTACTGGGGTTGTAGACTCGTACTGGGGTTTTCGCTCTGAAATCCGGGTTTCAGAGGTAGCGGTGGAAGTTGGCACCTTGCGGGTCCTCCATGCCTCCATTATTCGAAGACATGATGCGTCATTGCTTATATCGGTGCAACTGCAAACAGACACAGAAGATATTGGCAGCCCATATTTGGACAGACGTTTCAACGTTGATTTATTTTGCATGTCTTTGGCATAAAAATGACTCACACTCACAAAGAAATGTTTTCCTTCATCCTTCTTGTGTGAAACATTTCCGTGCTTCATGCAAACCGCCCTTCTGTGGTCTGTTGGCAACCGAAAGAGATTACCTGCCATTCTCTTCTTCTCCTCGCAGTTGGCGTAGCAGCAGCGCACCATCTTCACAAAATTAATTCCTCTATAAAATAGAAACTAAACTAGCACCAAAACTAAATATTTTGACAAGAAAAACTTCCTCTGTAAAATTGCCGACAAAAAACTAACACCAAAACTAAATTTTTTTAAAAAATAATTTTTTTTTTGTTTTAGTATTTCTTATAAAGCAAAACAGAAAATCTAACTCAGTAAAAAAAACGATTGAAAAACTAGTACTGAAACTAAACACAAAATCCAACCCTGTTAAAAAAGCACAAACAATTAACACCAAACACAAAATCAACGCTTCTAAATAAATAAATGTTTACAAATATACCACTGATATTCCTTCGAAAAATGAAATAAGAACTATTTAACTTACCTTGACATAACAAAACGCAAAATAAAAATTTAAATATTTTTAGACAATCAAAACACTTTAAATTTTTAAGCTACCACGGCACACAAAAATTTTGATAAAATGAGTAATCACTTTACTAATGTCCTTGAGCGGTATATCTATTTCTTGCTCTAAAACGAGCCTAAATGGCAAAAACTAAAATCACTGCACTATTACCTCTGTAGGTATCTATTTTGTTTAATCTAAGGCGAGCCTATAAATTAGTATAAATTTAAATCTTTTGGAAAAACAAGAAATCACTTCACTAATAGGTGCCTTTGAGCGGTATCTATTTTTTGCTCTAAAACGAGCCTAATCGAGAACAAACTTAAAAACACTTATAAACAATAGTAAAATGTTGTTTTCACAATAATTTTGGCAAACTTAAAAATTAGAAATCAATTACATAACTTATGTTATCAATAAGCTTAAAAAATAATAATTAGAATTTTTACAAATATAAATGCGAAAATCACAACCAATTTCAAAATAAATAACCACTGCCAATCGCACAGACAATGATTATGAGAAAAACCGCCAAAAAATTTATTGGCAATGAATGTACTCGTATAATGCTGCTCAAACACCTATACATATGCATATGTCTCTAAAAAAAACGGTTGAAATATGAAAAAAAAGACTTGGTTGCCACATTTAAAAGTCGCTTTGTTAATTATTTTAGCAGAAATTGTTTTTTTCTGATTTATTAGTTGAAGTTTATTACAAATAACCCAAAAAAATACATTTAATACATAAATTTTTCTTCCATTAGAAGTAAGAGTGATCGCAAGCCGCACTCTTGGTGTGATTGCAAATCGCATATTTGTGTCTTGCCTTTTTGGCAACGGTTCAACCTGCAATCAATAAATTAGCAAATTTAAAATAAAAATTGTTTGTCTTCCTACCAAGCTAAGTTGAGCGCTGAATTTGTCGATCGACATCCTACAGAGATTTTCATAATCCTGTCCTTGATCCCAGAGTAAATCCTTGAGCAAATGTTCCTCTAGGTCATGGGCTTCTCTTAGAGTAAGGAAAGAATTATTCCAAAACCGATGTTTCTTTTTAGTTTCCTCCTCTTCGCTACTTTTTAATGCCTCCAGTTCTTCTAACTCTTGCAGAGCTTTAATTTTTAGAATTGTATTGTAATAATTTTCATTCGTTTTTTTCGCCATTGCAATAAAACAACCGTTAATGACTTTTATTGTTATTTAGTTTATGTACCTATGTATGTACTTAACACTTAAAAGGAACAAATTAATCAAAACACAAACCAACAATGCAAAATTCAAACGATATACTTTACAAATCAGACTCTTGCTTAAATGAAATGTCAACACATGAACTACCCAGCAAAGAGAGAAGACAATTCACTGATTTATGCCGGTCGTCCACTGTGTGCGCGATAAGTTCAACCAACTTCGTTCAACTTTTTATTAAACTATTTCGTTGGATAAACGAATTTACAACCTCATACACTAGTGCATCAACTTACGTAATTCACGTTGAGCAACTAAAGTTGAACAAAATGCGTTTGGAGACCCGTCTACATAATTGACCCACTTTCAACTCTTAAAACTTATTCCAGTGTTGAGTAACTCCTTACACCAAGTTGACCAACTTACTCAAATGTTGAATAACCTCGTACACTAGTTGATAAACTTGTTCGATTTTGACAGAAAAAAAAGTTTTTCGAGTTGATCAACTACGTTTTCGATATGGTTGCTCAACCAGTTGATGAACGAGTTGATACCTTCGTACACTTAACCAAGGATCACTCGTTGGGGAACGCGTTGAACGCACCACGATAAACAAAAAACTCAAACGTCGAACCTGAAATAATTTTGACGCACGCCTTCGCTTTAAAATATTCTTAAATTTGTTCCGGATGAGTATGATTTCCTCTGAGAAAAAATAAGTGGCTGCCGCAATAATATTATTAGAAAATGAATTGATGCCTCAAAAGTCTCCATTTTTCATTTACTTCCGATTTAGGCAATTGCATTTTCGAGGAAATTTGAGACCAATCCAATTCCCTGGCATCTCGATTTTTATAAGAGGGGCCAAATAATGTGCAACACATTATCTTGAAAATGTTGCTCAACGTGTTGATGGAACATTTTCAAGGAGCAACACGAGCTCGTTCACTACCCGTACACTTGTTGCGCATTTCGTTAAGCAACGGCCAACAACTAGATCCAACCCGTTGGTTGAACAGAATTAAAAGCACCGTACATTAGAGTTGAATGCTTTGAATTCGAAATTTGTGCGTTGATCGCCTAGTGGACGACCGGCATTTATATCAGAGATTTCGTTGGCGATACAGATATCTAGTGGAGTCGAATGTAAGGTCTATTTATACTGTTTGGATTCTTATTGTAATAAAGTACAGTTGTTGTTCTTAATACATATATAATAAAGTATAAAGTAAGATAAGGAGCTGTTTGTTCTTGTGGTCATGAATCTGGAAGTCTGGACTCCGATAATGTTCTTTTCATTTTATGTCGATCGGCATGTACATCTGTTTTATATGAACGATAACTATTTTATGTGTCTGGTTTAAAATATACTGATGGCATCATCTTTCAACAGTGGCTTGGTTAAGTGTTGTATTGTATGTTGTGTAGCTTTCATCATTTATATATGTATACATATATATATTGATTTATTCATGATATAGAAAAATTTAGTTGTTCACAAAATAAAAAAAAATTTAGTAAGTTCTATGAAATTAATTCTAACATTCGAGTCAATTCTTTGGCCCTGAGTAATAGATCCGAATCTAGCCTAAGTTCGATTTTAACCAAACATTCGTAGAAATAAAACAAATTTGAATTATAAATACTTAAAAGCTGCTTTCCTGTAACTAAGTTAAATTTAAAATGATAGAATCACAATAGAACTTTACGAATCTGGTTAATAGAAATCTGTTTGTGTATCAGTTCACAATAACTAAATTATGAAAATGAGTCACAATTATTGGTATAAATAAGACTTTTGTAAATTTGATCTGTTACTTCGAAATTTTAAAAGCAACTTTTCTACATCTAACAAAAAGTGACTTTAAAACCGATTCTATGAATGGTCTATTACTAAGGGTCTTTGTGTTTAATTCTTTTCAAATTTTTAGTAAATATGTCTGCCGTCATCTTATCTGAAGGTTTATATGTAGCTAAGAACGAGCAGTTCCTTCTCTACAACATCACGAACATAATCAGCCTTATTGTCAGTTTCGCCCGGAAAACATTTCCCCCGAAAAATTTTTGTTCCCCCGAAATTTTAAAAGCTATTATGAGTTTCGCCCGAATAAAAATTTCACTTCGAATCAGGAGTGACAGTTCGAAAAATAGGCACGTTCAGAAAAATGAGGCCCGCAATAAATTCTCACTCCACTGTGATGGAGAATGAAATTCAACCTCCAAATTCTCTGTTTACTAAAATAGTAATATAATTAAATTTGGGGCAGCAGTTATTTGTCTAAAATTGTGTCTACGCTAGTAGTGCCACTTATTGTAGGTCCCAATTTTTAATTGGATTATCTGAAACGAATAATTTGCACACCTATTTTTAAACAGCGGACTTATCGCGTTCGGAAAATGAACAGACCTTCTTGTGAGTTTGAACAAACATATGTTTGTTTTGACAATATTGTTAAATAAGAATTTCAGGATATAAAATAAAATTGTTATTTTTTAATAAAGAAAGGATAATTATCATAAATATAGCATAATATAGCGCTACATATATTGTCTGAGGAAGAACAAATGTTTGAGGAGCGAGCACTTCGAAGGAATTTGAGGAACTACTCATTCTGAATCAAAAGAAGCAACCCAAAAAAACAACACAACTAAATACCTAAATAACAAAAATTTGTTTAATATTTTCGTTGTCTTATAAACAATCAAATAAACAATGCATTAATTTAATCAATAATGGACCTCTCGCCTTCAGAATCTATTGATAAAATCCAACAAATTAATCCAAACAACACCCCATCAGAATCCACCGGGACTTTGACAGTCGACCAGCTCGATATCGAACTTTTACCTGTTAAATACTTTCTTTCTTCGTGACCTTTTATTTAATTCAATAATGTTTATCCTTAAGAGGGCTTTAGGTCGAATCTCAGGAGCGTAGTCAAAAGATCTTAGAGCTACAAAAAAGTTTCGAAAATGCTCGCAATCAAATCAAACAATTGCCAGGCATAAATTATAACAAACAGGAACAACTTCAGAAGCTAGAGCTTCTCAAGAGTCAACTCCAATTGAAACAGCAGTTGATTAGAAAATATAAGAATATACAATTTTAGAAAATGGTTCTCCGAATCCTCTTTCGATATCTGTCCAACAATGAGCAGTTCATTCAGAAAATGTCCGAAAGCTATCCAATGAGAAGGGCTGCCCAGCTGGTTGTTGCAATCTACAAGACGAAGAGCAAAGCCGATCGGCGTGGTTTGACTGATATGACCCTGGAGAAATTTAAGGAGTTTGTTAGGGCGTTCAATAACAATCTGAAGCAAGAGATCGAAGACGTAAAGGAAGAGCTTAAAAAGAAAAAGTGATGTTAGGAAGCCCAAAATAGAAACTTTGTTAATAAACATGACCTAAGTAATAATAATCCTTTGGCGATGCGTGAGTGAAACTGAAATGGTGATTGAGAGCATGAAAAGCTAAAGTTCCCTCGACAGCCGTTATTTTGTCATCAAGTTTGGTGTATTTTGGAATAAACATTGAAGGAAGTTTTTCAGACATGTCACCTGCTTGCAAATCACTTTTATGTTTTTTTAATGATACATGTTGTTCCATATCGTAACGTCCTTTGTTGGCTATAGAAACTTTAATTTCATAAACAGTGCAAAGGCTTCATGTTTTTGGTAATTTGTTTTCGTGACGAACTGTTTTAACTTCAGTTGGAGTTCTTGGTTGAACACACACTTCCTCTTACTCATCGTCAATTTAGATATTAATTTGATTTGAAGATGTATTCTAATCCAACACTCTTAATAAATGAACTTACGATTTTTTCAAGTTTTCTTATTGAAATTGCTTAGTATTTATAAATACGTATGTCTGGTTTAATTTCAGGTCCTGAAAGAAATTCGGTCTACCTAATATGTAAAAAAAATAATAGTTTTTCTATATTTCTATACTATGTACCTGTTATTACGAATTTATTTGATATATTATAAAAATATAAAATCCGAAAAATTGTAGGTATCTAATGGCAGCATTTACATTTCACATCCAATCAATTTCGCTCATTATTTGCTTTTGTTTTTCTTTCTACTGCTATGACTGAGAAAGAAAGATACACAGGATGAAAGATACACGCCACAGACTACACCACTACAATGGAAAAATAGATGAGAAGAAAGATATGACAACACAAATATTCTGAATTAAATAATAATATTAAATTGTGAACGTGGTGAGTATCAATTTGCAGTAATGTAGTGTGAATGGTGAAGTTCCACCAAAGTTCTATTACTATGTTTATGTGCTGTATCGAACGATTGAGTTTGAATAGGGTTTTATTTTCGAATCTTGAATCTATTTTCAAAGGTGGAAATGTTGTTTTATATGAAATACTATTGATTTTGATGTTAATTGTTAATCTGTGGAAAGGCTATTGAGGAATATAAAAAGGAGACTAAAAAGAGGACATACAAAAAAAAGAGTTTTTTGTTTGAGAGAGTGTAAGAATGATCGCAGTGCAAAAAGAGAACATGTTCTCTAAAAAAAAGAGATGCTCTGGATATGATATTGCGTTTTTGGCCATTCGCGCATGTGTAATGTCTGCTTCGATATTTATCTCACATGTTCCATTTAGCACATAAACGCAAGCATCCCCGTTGCACTTTACAAAACCAGTTTAGTTTTTCGCGGCAATTTGTTGAGAAGAAAAGCTTTTTTGCCAAATATTACAAGGTGCGGCACATTTGGCCTTATGCAGTTCCAAACCTCGTTGAGTGTTACATTTGACAGCACTTTAGCTGGTGAATCGATGTGCATACATCGGCCCATTTAAATTTCGTGTGATTGAGACGCTCGGCAATACCATTTTGCTGCGGTGTTTACGCCACTGTCAATTGTCTTCGAATACCTTCGCGTTTAAAAAAATTTTCAAAATCTCTATTGATATACTTGACTATTATCCGTATGCAAGTTTTTTTTTACCCGTTTCGCGCTCCATGCTTGTCTTAAAAGTTTTAAAAACTTCGAACACTTTGCTTTTGCTCTCTATAAAATAAATGACAATTTTACGACTGAAATCGTAAAACGAATGAAACCTTGTAGTTTGCACCACTAAGAGACGGGATGTGCATTGGCCCGCAAACATCGCTATGTACAATTTCTAAAATATTTTCACTGTACCGATTATTGTACTTTGGAAATGGCAATTTACCTTTCTTTGCTTTGCGACTAATATCGCACTCGAATTCACCTACAGATTTAACGGCGTGTTGTGTGTGTGGAAACATATGTATCCCAACAGTTGCGAAAAGGAATTTCCACGCCCTTTGCCTTTTGGTGCGTTAACCGATTTTTTTTGATAAGATTTTCGGTTTCCCCGTAGGCCTATTGCACCATGCTTAAAAAATATTAATAAAACTATATGCGTTAAAAACGTACTATATAAAAAATAACAATAGAAAGAGATAAATAAATACAATATTACAGTTTTAATAACCTCATACATAATAAATATACTACGGTTACCAAAACGGAAAATTTATAAATGTATAAATGTATAAATGTATATAAATTGTGAGCATTTTGTTCCTGAAATTAGGTTCTTGAATTCTCTTATTTATTCTTTTAATAACAAAATGAATTCAAACTCTAATAAAAAATATTAAAATGTAATGGGGATCTATGTTTTTACAACAAAAATAAAGTGGATCAAACTGGAGTGTTTGGAAAAAGTGTTCTGCTATTCCTTGTACATGACGCAACCTCGAAAAATTTTCAACAAAGACGTTGTCAAGGTGCCTAATGTATTGCAACCTTATAGTTTTTGACGAATATAATAAGAGCTAACGCATTGGACAGACCGGGACCTGGTATTGGCGGACAGAGACTTGACGAACTCGAACTGGAGAGACTAGGACAGTATTGGACAACGATATTCGCGGAAATAATTTTGATAATTTTTCCGACACAGCCAACAAAAACAAACATAAAAGTAACTGTTTTCGTCTCCGCTTATTTCGTTAGATAACACAATCTGGGAAATGCTTTGGGAATCAAGTCCTTGCTCATATCGTAACCAACTGGTATCCCATCTCAAGTTTCTAATTGACGAAAAAGCAACTAAACTATTTTCTTTTTCTACAATTATAAGCCGCGATTAAGTTTTTTAATTGCGTCACCCAATGAGAAAAACATTCGCCATTAAAATCGGGCAGCAACTCTTTGACCTCACTGTTGGAAAAGTCATTACGCTTGCTCGTTTGGTTTATTTTTTATAACTGTTTTTTTTTTTTAAACCGTCGTTTTCTCTCTTCAACAAAATATTCTCCTTCATCTGCAAATCAATGTCTTTTCTTAGAATTTTGACCTCCCTCTTCATTAGCAGCAACTCTCTTTCTGCATCTCTCATTTGTGGTAAGTTTTCGCCGTCGTTGGAATTCGTTTCACTCTCGTCATCAGCTCGATCGTCATTTCCCCTATTATCTGTCTGTTCTCTCTTTATTTCGCTCGTCTTCCTGTGTTATTGTATCGCCATTAGATACAAACTCATCATCGTCATCGTCTGCTGTTGTTGTGTGCTTCGTTTTATTTTTTGAACTAAAACTTCTTTTCCGACTTTGGGGTTGAAAAATTTTCTATACAGCTGTCAGTGACATGTCAAAACGACACATTATTCGTCAAAGACAGCGACATGTTTTTAGAATATAAAATGTTTGTACGTTTATAGGTTAGAATCTTACAGAGGCTTTGCTTCAGGGAAAACAAGTTTTACTTCTACCGCGCATATGTCAGTACACACAACCTTTTTTTTCAAGAATGGAAACTCACCACGCTCTTTCTCAGGTATTGACAATAATCGTAGTAGTAACTCGCTCTTGCTTCCTGTCGTTTTTTTCTGCAGATGTTGCAGCCACGATTTTAGCTGCAAAGCAGTATAGCTTTTGTACTTTTCAATGGCTGTATCCATGGTAGTTAAATAACTGTTGAAAATTTTTTCACTGGCGCGTTTTTTGTTTGTTTTTTTTTTTTTGATAGACACAGTACAGGCATGTGCTTGTTTGTAGCGACACTCGTATATTTTTTTTCGCGAGGGGACAAAAACACACTCGATTAGGATGGAAAATTTCTTCTTTTTTTTTCGCGATGGGGTGGATTTTCTCAATCCCACTTCTGAAATTTCAAGCTGCGTTCTTATTTATTTCAAAGCCGAGTTCTTATTTTTTCTATAGTTTTAGCCGATTTCTTACGCTCTTGTAGGAATATTTACGTCACTCTTTCATTAGCCGAATATATTATGTTTTCCGATTAGAATTCCAACAAATAATCCTCTTTATATTTTACTTTATTTCATCTGCTTTCTTCGGGCGTCGGTTACAAACTGAACTCAAAATATCGCTGCATTCAACATTGCGCAGCGTAAATAATAATACATGTATATTTTTTACTTAAACCTATACCCTTCCACCGACAGCTCTTATACATCCCGAAAATTTTTTCTAGAAAACCTTGATTTATATGCCGAGTGAGTTAAAACTCAAAGGCGGTGGGTGCAGATGTTCACGTAGTGATTGTATGTTTAAAAGCCACCCTTTAATAAAGGAAAATTTTCCGGTAAAATCTTTGACTTCAAAATCTGTTCAAATTATACAAATGGATCTATGAACTGAGTCGGCATAGATCAAAAACTCTTTTTGTTTATTCTTAGTACATTTTGTGGTTGGCATGGGTAACCATGGTGCGCGTGGCATGGGTAGATCTGCTTTTGCATCTTCAGCTTTCTTCTTAAGATGAGTGAGACTGAATTCATTGTTAAAGATTTCCCAGGCGGCAGCTGAGCCGGGCTTACTCCACCACGCCTTCATAAAATCGTCGAAGGTAAGTTTTACAGGTGGTTGACTATCTAAAGTCATGAAGTCTAAAGTAATGAAGTCTTGTGGTCGTGGTGGAGACATTTGAAGAGCATTTTGCTGTTTGCTGCGGAATTTATTATGAAGGTAGGTGCTGCTGTAATGGAAGCGTTCAACAAGAGGCTGTAACAAAGTAACCTGTTGCTGATGACGTTTCCGATTGTTCTCTGCCATGATGCGTGGTGGTATTTGATTTGTAATCGTTTTTTATTCGAGTAATCCTCGTTGCCACTATTATTACATGAACAGTTCTTTATTAGGAAACAAATAATAATTTTATAAGAGCAATTTCCAATTGCTGTTTTCCACTTCAAGATGCCGCCAAACGTCTACTTCATACATCTCATCCCACTTCTGACACCACTCTGAGCAGACGCTTTATATATAATTTTTTTTTGAATGTCATTCCATTTACATATCGTTGCAATGTCCTCGAGATCATTAGGCCATACGGTTAGATTTTTTTCAGGCTTCTGCCGAGAAATGTTCCAGGGAGTCTTCAACATCTCTTGGCAATGCCTTGAGCCATTATAGCCAAAACACTACCTGCAGGATAGGATTTCCCCTTCACCAAAATCTTCTAAACCTAGAATTAAATCTGTTTTTATATTGTACTCATAATGATTTTTCAGGCCCATTTCATCAGCTGGAATCGAACAGTATTTTTAAATATCTGTTAGCTGATTCTCACTCGTTTTGCACTAAACTTTTAACTCTAAAATCCATATTGCCTGGGATTTTTGGTCAAGTAGAAATAAAATCCCTATGAGGTGTTGCGGATAGAAGATCCAGAATAATGTGCAACAGGCGATATGACAAGAATTGAAAGTGCCAACATTTTTATTTCGCTAGTATACCTACGTCCCTGAGGCCTATATTTATAATTTATTATTCAACTATTTTTCTCAAATTTCCAATCTCCTTTTTCAGAGACAAAAGCTCACAATCCTCACAAAATGAAGAAGTTCCTTATAATCTTTTTGCATTTGTTTAATTTTTCCTTTTAGTTCTAAATTTTGTTACTAGAAATTTACCTTTCTCGAATCGTTGTTCGTCACAGCACAACACGTCCTGGGCGTTCTTGAGTCCCAAAAAATATGTTAATGTTACCAATATCTTTGAAACTCACTCAATCCAGATCGTTAAGAGCAGAAGAATCTTAGGAAATGGAATCCGGCACAGTCCAGGATGGAACACGTTTCTTACATCCGTTTTCATTACAAAAATGTTTATTGCACACCCTATGATTTTTTTTTGTGTTGCCGTGGATTTTTTTGGTGTAATTTGAGATGTGTTATACATGAAACATGAGCATGTTATGGCTTGACGTTAATGTATACGAAATACTCCATTTTCTGCCCGCTAACGTAAACATAAAATGAAATCATATAAGTTGGCATACTAAGAATTTAATTTAAGTAGAAATCTTGAATATGTGTATGTTTGTATGTAAAATAATAATTCTTAGAAACTCTTGCACTAGAAATATCCAGTTCAATCCTGTTCCAAACTGATGCAGTCAAAAAAAAAAAAAAAAAAAACAAGTTACTGCAACTATAAGCTGTGTGTTAACTCTTTCACTTTATTCGACAGAATGCGATTTCTTTGATTTGCTGCGGCCTTTTATAATGTAGAAGGCGGCAGCTCATTACAATATTTACTTTTTTTTTACAAAATGTGTTGCTCTTTATTTTTTTAAGTTTTTGTTGTTCTGTGTGTAGGTGTTGTTGCGCGCTTTGCAGATGCCATTCTTGTTCTATTTCCTGGTGTTGTTGTCCCTTTGTCTTTGTCCTTGGTGTTTCTGTATTTTTCGGAAAAAAGATATTTGCCTCTGATGAGGTAAAATTAATATTTCTAGATTTTCATATGCTTTCATCTCAGTTTTAAAACAAGTAGTGTTTTGTACAAACTGCAACCCAAAGGGAAATTAAACTGCAACCCAAAGGGAAATTAAATTTTTGCTTAGGAAACATTTATAAGTATCTGATTATAATTAAATCTTCCATCATCCAGATTCCTATTTTTACGTATGGCTGCATTACGTTTTTTGGGAGGCTTTGGAGCCGTAAGTACTTCTGCATCGCTTGTGTCACTCCTTTCAGACATGACTCGCAGTTTAGCCGATGCCTGACTCTAAATAAATGACCTCTTTAGGAAACAGTTATATTGGGTCCATCCGACGTTTAGTATATCGGGAGGTAGAAGAGGATTCTTTACTGCGTATTTTTTTTTTTTTTTATTTTGGGTGGCCACATTAGTTTTCCATTTTTGTTCCCACAAATTAGAAACAGGCAATAAGAGTGACCCCCGTTCTCAATTGTTTGAATAATTTTATAATATTTTTGTGGTCACTAAGGCAAAAAATTAATATTTATAACAATTATTTATGATAGAAATACGTTACCATTTTCACAGATAACATTCAAAATTTTTAACATAATATTACTTTCTAACACAATCGGCCGCTTATATTACAATCATAGTATAAGCGGCACTATAACTTTTTTGTGTCCTTTTTACTTTGTTGCTTCTTTTGGTAATCTGTGGTAATTCTTTGGTTTACACGGGAGTATTTGCTTGTCATGGAAAACATTTTTGTTTTCTGTGTAAAGTTGTTGCTTTCCAATGCAACACTTAACTTAAAATGTAAGGTTTATGCTTGGCTTTGTGCCTATCACTGTTTTCCTGTACATGGAGGACACGTTACGGTACATTGTGTGAGGGGTCCAGTCAGTGTGAGCCACCTGGTCGGACAGAGCCATTTACAAGATGGCTAACCTAGTCATCGGTGCGCAGTCTCTGAACTCACCACCCTCATGTGAAAGTATCTTTGTCAGGGAATACTAAAAGGCACAGTCTCGCACAACGGGTAATTTTAAAGTGGAACGTATAGATGTTTGTTGATCATCATCTAGACTGACGGCAAATAAACCGTAGCTATTAGAATATGAATGGCGTCGAATGCATCAACTTGATGGAATTGATGTTGGTACCATCACTAGGACATTTACCTTCTGTGCCAATATGTCCACGGAGTTTTCTGCGACAGTACTCCCTCCAGACGGCAGGGCTGAACTGCTGCTTCGGTTGTTGTCTAGTAATTCCTGATCCTCCGAGTCCCAGGTGCCTCTCAGGGTGTTGCTCCATCCTCACCGCGTTGTCTATGCTAATCGCCGGTGCTCTGTGGAGACGTTGTATCTTTCTCACAATCTGTTCGGGGGTCTGGAATCCATACACCCGTACAAATATCAACTCTCCGTTGAGATAGGCATTTTGCTTGTCTACAGTTAGTCTTGCCATCTCCACCCTCGAGGGAACGTCTTGTTGTATCTCGTCTTCGTCTCCCTGGGTGGTGGGTGAACTGATTAATGTTGTTTTTCGTCCTGCTGCACATACTCGTAACAAGTGTGATGATTATTGGGACGAATAAAAAGAGTAATGCTGAGATTCTCCTCGTAAGCCCTTGGCCCGGTCCCATCCACCGGTATACGAGATGAGGCCACCGGTATTCGATGCCACGTTGGTTAGTGGTGCGACGATCCATGACGCGAAGTTTTTCGCTGCCGGGGTAGACGTAAATGTCTTCGGCAGCACGGTCGTAATTTTGATCCCGAAAGGGGTAAAGCACAGTAGGTATCCATTGATTGTCTTTTATCGGATAGCATAAAGTTTGATGACGTTTTTATGTTTGAATTGGTGTTTACGAACGGTTCTTCTATGTCAGCCCGTGATTGGAAGTCACGGGAAGCAAGTCTCTATACTACTTTACGGTAAATATTATTTAAAGAATCTAACTATCCAATATAAATGCTATTTTTTACTCCATCACGACAAGCACAAACAAAATATGGAATTATTATTATTCCCCATCACACAAGCACAAAAAGAATACGCACACTCGCTTCGCTTATCCGACCATATTTCCTTCTGAAAAACAATTAAATGCTAACAGATACCCTTCCCCTGCACGTTGTCGCTGCTCTTCTTTATTTATATATGATGAAAAAAAAATAGAAGAACTGTTAGTAAGAGCAGACCACACTTTTCCATCAACCATTGTTAATAGTAATATTTGAAAAATTCTTATTTTCTTTTCAGAAACAACTACTTCAGTTAGAACTAAATTGTTTATTTGAGTCTGCATGTTATGTTTGAGCTTTTTTGAAATCTCAGCAGTTTCCTTTTCGAATGAAATTTCAATCGGATACGAGAAAATATCTGAAAATCTCAAAAATATTTTTAAAGAAAAAACTATAAAAAGTTTTGTAAACGCACTATACAAGTGCACTCAAATACGAGAAAATATCTGAATATGTTGTAACGAACGTAACCGACCTAAATTATAAATTTTGCCTACAGCCGGTTTCGCCAACCTCCCATCACCTCGATTTACCCTTCTGACCCAAGTCACAGGTCTCTTAGGCCAAAGCGGGCAACATGACAGGAGGGTGTCTAGGCACTTGCAGCTCAGGCTTAGTCTATCTTCCGCTAGCTCAACGAGTGGTGAGGGTTCTTGCTACAAGCCCTGGACATGGGTTATTTTAAAAAAAAAAGCCTGACTAAGTCTAACCGAAACTCAAAACTTCCGCTACGGCCCGAATTTTGCTTCACAATCCCACTTAAACTCAACCTACGCAAATACCTAGTGAGAAGGATTAATAGCTGACATTTCCTTCTCTGAGCTCTCCCTTCCTCTCATAACCCTACCCATCCCTCTACTGCCTCTTAATATGCTATCATATTAAACAACCCTAAAACGAACCAGGAAAAGAAAACCAATCTTCACACAACATGCCAATCGAAAACCAAAACATGAATCTTCAGGGATGAACAAATAATTTTATTTCTTTTGTATATAAAAAAAAATTTGCATTAAAGAATTTAAATAGGTATACATATATCCAGCGAATAATATTTGAAGTATGAAACCAGCGAGAAATTATGACCTATATTTGAGTTAAAGTATGAAACCAGCGAGAAATTATGAACTATATTTGCATTCTAATATTTGAATTAAAGTATGAAACCAGCGAGAAATTATGAACTATATTTACATTCTAGTATAACCCATTAAAGTTAATTTCCTAAATATTTCTTCTATCGACCAATCCCTTATGAGATGACTCAATTTCAATGTTATATCATTCTTTTTCTATAATCTACAACCAATCGACTTACCCATTCATTCAATTCATGGGATACCGTACGTACTGCGAATTTCTTCGGTTACTTAGGTATTGGATTTGTTTCCTTTTCCAAGAAGGGGAAGATGAGGTGCACCGCATTCCTTTCCTTGTTGCTTGCTCTGTTTAAACTAGTTATGTAAAAAAAAATTAATTTACTTGAAAGTGAGTTTACAATTCATATTGGTTCGGTCGTCTACTAATTTAATTCAATTTAAAAATTCCAAAAGAAAAAAAAAATGAATTACAAGAACTACTGCCAGATATTATTAGATACTTAATACCGTAGATATATACGTATGAAAATAGGTTCGAGGTAGATCCAACGACGAACGGTGATCAGGCCAGCAACAGCGAGATGGACGGTAACGGTAGCACAATTCGGCTGACGTTGTCGCACGTGGTGAAGGACTTATGTGGAACCTCGATAAACCTTTTCAGAGGTCGATCGGATCGTCACAGCCAGTCGAGGAGTTGCAAGTGCAGCTAGCTAGTAGTACTTATTGTACGAAGGCACAACGGTGGTGGTTCGAAGTGGCTTTCGTGGAACGTCGATTGGCATGCAATCGGCTCGTCACAGCACTTCGTTGCTTAGGTTGCGCGTACAGTAGTGCGACAAAGCGATGCGATGCGAGAAGCGTTTGCGTGCGAGAAAAATATTTACATTGATTCGTATATACGTGCGCGCAGTGAAGCAATATTTGATGCGAGTGTTGCGAGTTTCTCGCATGCCTATCGCAAGCATCTCGCACACAACAAACTGTTTTGAGGTTTCAAAAAAAAAATCAAACGAGTAAAATATTGTTATTTCACTGCTTGTGTTGTGTGGCGCAACTTTTTTATAATTTTGGTAGCAATAATTATCAAGGAATTAACTCAATCGCACAAAATCGCTTTTACTGTGCGCAGTATGTCGCATCTAATTCTCGCATCTCGAATTGCTTGTCGCATCGCTTCTCGCATCGCATCGCTTTGTCGCACTACTGTACGCGTAGCCTTAGATGTTCTTAGTGCGACAGACGATGACTATAGTGGAACTTCGATTGCCAGACAATCGGCTCGTCACAATCAAAAGGGTGAAAATCGTAGCTGAGCGGCGGCGATCGAACTGGTGGTGGTTTTGGTGTGCGTCGGGTAGACGACGACGGGGATTTGGTGGCGGCAAAAATTTCGTACAGACGACGCACAGTGCGGTATTTTGGTCGAAAACCTGGCCAAAAATATTTGGGCACATTTTTCATATCAAATAGGTACCAAATGACTAAAAAGTTATTTGGAAGGATAAATTTTCATTTTTTAGGTACAGTAAAACCCACTTAAATGCCCATCCCGATTAGCCGAAAGAAAAAAAATTATTAAAAATCTAAAAAAGCACGTACAACACTGCGCTATGATTTTTTTTAAAGCTAATATTTTATTCTTTGTTTTGTTTTTTGATTCAAGTTGTTTAATTAAATAGTTTTTGAGAAATTAAGTTTTAAAGTTGAAATTTAGAAAAAAAAATTTTTTTTTCGGTTTTTAATTTATTTTTTAAAAAAAAATTGTTTATCAAGGACATTTTTTTTGTCAATATTCAATGACCTGATATATTTTTAGTCAAATACTTAAAACCTCATTCCGATAAATGTCATAGTTTATAAGAAATTAGAAAAAAACTGAAAGATACTTTTTCCTAGAAAATCCCTTTTTTCCTTTTTTTTATGAGTGAAATTTTCTTAATCCGGGTGTTCAAATTTCGTTCCAAAATTTTATGTCCCAATATTCAGGTAACCAAGTCTAAGATACCTGCGACCCTTTTAATCCAAAATTTGAGAAGGGGATTAGTTTTAGTTGCATATTTTATGATTACAGGTCAATTACTCAATAAAAAGATTAATTTTTTTGTCTTATATGCAAGTAGGTAATAAAAAAAGACCTGGAATAATTGAATTTTCTAGTTTATATTTTATTATTTATTCATCATCATAAACATCTTCAAAAACATCATCATCACCATCATCATCATTATTACCATCATCATCATCATAATCATCATCATCGTCATCATCATCATTGTTATTAACAGTCAAAAATTCGAGAGCCTCCTTTGAAAACGACTGTTTCTTGGTCTTACTTTTTGTCCTTAAACTACTGAGATAAGGGTCTGACGTCAATAGAAGCCGGTTAATCACATCCTCGTTGCATGCCGTCCTGGAGAATTTTCGTGAAAAATTTTCTCTGTATTGGCGGAAATGCTTATTTCTAGCTTCCGCGGCTTCTTCGGACAACTGACCGATTGGCAACAATGCATGGGATATGACACTAGCAGAATGAATTAAAATCTTATGCACTGTTGGAGACATAGGCTGCCATGGATATAAGCTAACATAATGTTTAGCAGTATCCATCGTGAATTTTTCGAATTTTTTAAGATCTATCTCATAACCAGAGGATATCACTTCTAATATAGTTTTGAATTTGTTAATTAATGATAAATCCACGCCTGTAATGGAAGCTGCTTCTTCTTGGCTATTGAAAAATCTACGAGAGGTGTTGCCGTCATTGGTGTTGCCAAACCCAGCTTTTGGAATGTCCACCAGTAAGCCCAATTTGTCGTGGAACTCTTTTTGTATCTGTCTCTTGGCCGCTTGAATTTTTTCCCGGTCACTTTTATCTGTAACGCGTCCCTTATGCACGTCCGCTTTAAGTTTGTACGAAAGATGCACCAGAAATTCGAAAAACCTAATCCTGGCGTGTAGTATTGATAGCCCAAATCTGAAAGTCTCTGGATTCTCTGGTTCTGTAGAAGACAAGTCGTTGAAACTTTTTGAAGTTTTTCCGCATATGTAACAACGTAATGTAGATGAAGTATTCGTAGCTGCATTACACACCTTTCCATCGACCATTGTTGGAAGCAGTACATGGTTGATTCTTATGTTGTCGCTTACTTTTGTTGCTTGAAGATTTCGGGCCTGGTTTTCAATGTATTCGATTTCTTCATTGGTTATGTCCTTATTTTCTTTCAAATAACGAATCCGTATTGGTCGGCACCACCTCGGTGATGAAGAGTGGATATTTTGCCATATAATTTCACTCCCAGACTTTAGACGAAGAGGCACAAGGGAACTCAAAAATATATTTGCATCACTGTTGTCGTCATCTTCAAATTTCTGCTTGTATTGGCTTTGAGTAGATCCATCGCATCCCCACTTATATATTAGCTCTAAATCGGTTTCCCTGTTATCCAAGCACTGTGAGAGTTCTGGTTCCAAATATTTACATAATCGCGATATTGTGTGATCCACTAAATCTTGGAGCTTCACTTCGGCAACTGTCTCACTGACGCTTTTTGGTGGATAACATTCTTGTTTAGCTTTATACAAGTAGGTGTAGCACGGATATATATCTTTGTTGGCTTGATGAATCACTTCGTATTGACTTACAGTTAAATTGGCATCGACGAATATCCTCAAGGCGTTTTCAGGTGTGTGTTTCTTCGTTTTCAGGGCTTTACTGCCAATCGCAGCTGCTTTTCGGAACTTCATAGCCCTGGTTGGAGTTTTTGTCACAGTTTGAATCACTTTGGCTACATCATTATTTCCCGTCGCTCTTTGACTCATCTGTGCTGCGTATGTCAGTTCATCAACAGACACATTCCTTCGAAGTTCCACTGTTTTTCGACGTTTTGTTCGGTCACTTGATTCCCCGAATTCTTTGCTTGGGCGACCTTTAGACCTTCCGGGAAGTATGCCAATAGGTAGTATTATTTCTTCGCTAAGCCACTCTTCATTCTTATCCAAGAAACGGCTTTCTATTCTGTGGCAGAGTTGCCATCTTCGTTTATAATTTGGTTTGAACGCCTTGATAATGTTGAGAAGTTCATCTTCTTTCTCTGGGGGACAATTTGTTATATCCATAAGTTTTTTATCCAAATCTTCAAGTTTTTCGTCAAAACACCTTTGTGAGCTTCCTTTTACTAACTCGTGAAGCTGTTTTCTGGTCATAGCTAAGGTGGAATTAGAGTCATCTGGAATAATATAAAAATCTATTATTAAAGGTCGTTTTAAAGGGTTTTTTTTCAAAGCCTCTGTTTTTTCTTAGGTGCAAACTTGTGCAAACTCTTGAAATGTAAGATTGTTCTACATATCCAGCAGTTTAATAAAATGTATGATAGACTATGTTGCGGCGTGTTGCGCTATTTCAAAAACACTAATGTTTGAAAAAAACAGCGAAAAAAGTGCAATTTTTTTAAGTGATTACTTCAACTCATCGATATGAAAAAGTTAAGATGGATATACAAATAAATTTTTGCTTAAAATACTATACATACCTTGATTAACGATATCCATATCAAATTTTTTCACTAAAATCACTTTTAAGACTGAAAAAAAACGCGCAAAAAATACACTTTTTTTTAAAAAACCGCAAAAAAAATCGTGCTTACTCAACTAGTACTAGTTGCAACTGATGGTGTCGCGAACGGGGGTGACCAATTTATAGATAGACTTCACTATAGAGTAGCCTGGTTATCTACCTGTTATCGGACACAAGCTTAATCCTGGGAGGTAAAATTTTTTTTTTTGATTTATGGCCAGGTTTTTGATCAAAATACCGCACTGTGCGACGATGGATTCAAGTGGTGGAAACAAAGACCCCTTTTTTTTGGTTGACAAACAATCGGCTCGTCACAGCCCGTTGTCGTCTTAGATGCAATGGAAGTTCTATGCTCAGTTCTTGGCGCGACAAACGACGACTAGCGTGGAACTTCGATTGACAAACAATCGGCTCGTCACAACCAGTTGAAACTGGAACTAGGAAGGTCCGAATTTTAGCTGAGCGACGATCGAATTGGTGGTGGTTTTGGTGTGCTGACGACGGCGATGGCGACGATTTGATAGTGGTTTTCACGTGCGTGGTGCGGACGACGATGGGGATGATTTTGGGTGGCAGCAATTAGGGTGATGCACGTGTTGAACGGCTTTAGTCCAACTTCGATTGCCAGGCAGTCGGATCTTCACAGCCCGTCGTAAATTTTCTGATTTTCTACTTTATTGTGCACTCACTTTATACCTACCATCGACTAAAACTTTTTTTTGGTTCCTACCCACGCGCTCTCAGCTTGAGGTTCACCGACGTAATCGTACGATTTTTTTCTTTTCTTTTCTTTTCTTATTTCCGTTCTACTTTTTCTTCACTCGTCTCGCTACCATCGCCTGTCGCTGTTGCTATAATTTTTTCTTTTGTAGGCCTGTTCCTGTATATGTTTGGGTTGCGCTGGAATTATACTTAGGCCAGGCGCGCACATTCAATTTTTAGTTTTGCAACTGTTTAGTTGGAAAAATGAAACATATGGGCTTATATGGGACACCGCGTACTTAGAGCAACTTGATTCGAGCAACTAAAAGTTTGTATTCTGTCACAACTAAACGATTGCCTTAAATTAGTTCGCAACAGTTGAGCTGTTTTCTATAAGCGCAATAGAGAGAAAGAGTATGAGCGTGAGTAAAGAGTTGTTTGTGCGCGGTATTTTATCAACTGGGGATTAAACTATTCTATTTCGCTCACAGTATTTTAAGCAGTGATGTTTTTTAGGGTTTTCTGTAAACTTGAGGTTTCTACAATGTTATGCTGTGCAAGAAAGATCTTGCTATTATAAACAATGCAAACTTGTGTCAACAAATAACATAGGATTGATTCTTAATTATTTCTTGGGTCAGTTTACATTATTATTGAAATATTCTTTTTGGTTATCTTATCGATTTTCATTGAATTGGAAGTCAAGTGTGAGGAAGCGCTCATAGGCTCTGATATAACATTATATGTATGTATATAAATCTTATTTGCCGAGATTTCTCTCGAGATTCGTCCTAAATGATTTTTGTCAAAATAAAATTACGTTTGTCCTTAAGTGGGCTCAAGGTCAATTTTTTGTTATTTTTTCATTATTTGTGACGTTTCGGATGTTATTACACCCTTCTTCAGACAAGTTTAATAAATAAAAATATTTTTAATTTATTTGTTTTTTTTTTTTTTTTTATATCCGTGGTTTTAAAAAATTTTTAGAAGATGTTTTAAAAGCGTTTTAGTATGTATTTTTATATCTTTTTCGTTTTTAAATTCGTTTGAAAATTTATTGCAAACAAAATGAAGTTTTATTATTCGAATTTTCAAAATTCGAATAATATTATTATTTATCAAAATATTCACCTTGTCTATATTCCATGGTCAATGTTGTACACTATACTCATTGAATTTCTAGGGCGCCCTTATACTTTTGTTTTGATTTTCTTAGAAACTTAAAATTATATTATTAAACTTACTTGAGTCTCTCGAGTTTCGCCCTAAATGACATTTCTATTTTTTATATTGATTTGTTTATTTGTGAAAATATTCACATTTGGGCTAAAATTTCTATACGCTGTGGTCAATGTTGGGCACTATGCGCATTGAATTTCTATGGTGCACTTCTACTTTGCTTGGATTTTCTTAGTGCTTAACGGAAATATATACATAAATATTTTTGGCCGAATAATTTGCTAAAAAACAACATGAAATAAAATGAGTGGGGAGAGTACGATAACTTAGGCGCCAAAAATTGATAACGGATTTTTGTAGAAGGGTCAAATACAAGCGTTTTTTACTATGGGAGGGGGGGGGTCTATCTCGCCCCGTTTAGGAGGTAGGGGCGATTTTAGAAAAAATGACTTAAATTGAAAAAAAAAATATTAAAAAACAACGGCAACACTTACAATAAAATACTATACCGGTTTTGAAAGCCAGAAGTCTGTTCTATAATCGTAAATTTAAATTAAATTATTTATGTCAATAGTTTTTGAAAAATTTGCATGCAAACTCAAAATTTTGTTAAAAAAATGAAAAAAAAAAGTTTAGACCAATTTTTTTCAAAATTGTAAAATGAAGTGCTTAATTGGCTTTTTGTGGTCAATGCTACTATTAATTCTGAATCGAACACAAAAAACCGAATGGTTTTGTCCCTTCTAGTTTTTGAGAAAATCGAAAATTACTAAAACTACTTTTTATGAAATTTTTGATTTTTGGTATTTAACTACGGTGATTTCATTTTGAGGATTAATGTTAATGTGGTTCATTTGTAGGTAAAGTACAGCAAATCATTTAGGGTTACCAAGAATGCACCAGAGGAGGTAGAATTGCATGGCATTTCGCGTCTCAGTCAGTCAGTTTGTGAGTAAGTCAGGTGTTACTTAAAAATAGTCAAGTCAATTTTTCAATGTTCAATGTATTAAAACCGTGTTTACAGGCATTTTGATCACAAAACGAAAAATTATAGCAAGCACCTCCCAAATCTCTAGCCAATATTGAGGCCCATGGAAAAATGTGCCGATAGATGGGTTTATTGCTCTGAGATTAACTTTTATATGGATTGCACCAGAGAAACTTTTAAATCATTAGTTTTAAGCAAATATTAAGTAACGTTATTTATTAAAATAAAAGATTTACTATGTAAATCATTTAAATGTAATTTGAATTTTATATACCCACCTACAAATTTGTAACTATATATTTACTTATGTATCTTAGTCTGTAAGAGTATAATATGCTCTGGTTGATGAATAAATAATAATAATAATATTGTATTCTTACAATTTTTGTCACCTTTATGAGTTGGAGTTGAGGGGAGTTGACGCTTTAGTTGGAATTAGACCAATTTCTTCTAAGAACGCGATGCTTTTGAAATATTTTTTTTGAAATATTGAAAAGTTATTTAATTTAGGATGAAGTAGTGGATGCTTAGTCGCCATTCTTTATTCCAAGAAAAAATACTTCACTCTTACAAAGGTTGAATAACGAATGACCTTGGTAAACAATAACCTGTACCATATTAGCATTAAAAACAAACAATAAACACACATAAATTTGCTGCATTCGTACAGTAGTATCTAGGTAATGTGAATTTTTCATAATGTATTAAATTTTCATGTCTGAACATTTTAAATGTGCAACTTTGGGCTACGTACATACATATAGTTATTTAGTAGACATTGGATATAGACCATAGGGTAAATTCAAAGTTTCTTTAAATCCAGGTTCTGTAAATGCAAAAGAAACCTTGCATACACCCAACCTCGCACCTACCCCAAATCCTATAGTATGCCCAGACAGGGGGGTTGCAGGGGGGCAGCATGCCCCCCCATACATATCTCACTGTTTATACGCCGTAATGCGTAAGCAAGCAAAAAAAGCAAATATCCCATAAAAAAGTAGTTTTCGTTATTTTCAATTTTCTCAAAAACTAGACATAAAATCATTTAGTTTTCAGTTTTTGAATAAGAATATATTAGAGAAACGAATTTTAGGAAAACTAATAATATATAACTTTGCAGTTTTGAAAAATTAAACTTTAAACTTTTTTTTTATGTTTTTTTTTCACCAAAATTTGAGTTTAAAACTCGTTTTTTCAAAAACTGCATAGATTCTACTTGATTTAAAAATTATCTAATAGATCAGAGTATTGGCTTTAAAAAAAGGTATAATACTTAATTGTAAGTATTACCGTTATTTTTTAATATTTTTGTTTCCATTTTAGTACCTTTTTTATAAAATTGCCCCTCCCGCCCAAACGGGGGGAGATAGACCCCCCCCTCCCATAGTAAAAAATGCTTGTATTGAACTGTTCTACAAAAAACCGTTATAATTTCTTGGCGCCTAAGTTATCGTACTCTTGCCAAATGAGTAAACAATTTCAAAACTTTAAATTATATTATTAAACTTACTTAAGTCTCTCGAGCTTCGCCCTAAATGACGTTTGTATTTTTTGTATCGATCTGTTTATTTGTCAAAATATTCACCTTTGGGCTAAAATGTCTATATTCCGTTGTAAACGTTGGACACTTTGGCCTAAAATGTCTATATTCCGTGGTCAATGTTGTGAACTATACTCATTGAATTTCTAGGGCGCCCTTATACTTTTGTTTGGATTTTCTTAAACTTACTTGAGTCTCTCGAGTTTCGCCCTAAATGACATTTGTATTTTTTGTATCGATCTGTTTATTTGTCAAAATATTAACCTTTGGGCTAAAATGTCTATATTCCGTGGTCAATGTTGTGAACTATACTCATTGAATTTCTAGGGCGCCCTTATACTTTTGTTTGGATTTTCTTAAACTTACTTGAGTCTCTCGAGTTTCGCCCTAAATGACATTTGTATTTTTTGTATCGATTTGTTTATTTGTCGAAATATTCACCTTTGTGCTAAAATGTCTATATTCCGTGGCAAACGTTGGGCTTTACGCATTGAATTTCTAGTGTGCGCTTTTTTTATTTGGATTTTCTTAGTGTTTCCGCAGCAAAAAAAAAAACACTTTAAATTTCTTTTATTGTTTATTTTGTCTTTATTTCACTTTTAACAATTTTAATATATGTACCTATATATATTTTACTTTATTTTAAGAAAAATTTTTAATGAGAACTTAATGGCCGACCTCGGCGAGTAGCTTCACAAGAATGAATAGAAAATGTGTAAAAGCACAAAATGTCCTCCACGGTTGAAGGCACCAATAACCGGTATTTGTAAATACTGGGAAACTGGGATGCGTTCAACTGCGGAGGAATTAATAAAAAAGAGTCAGACGTGTTCATGCAAAATACATATTTTATTGGGTAACGGAAGTTTTTAAAAAAAGGATGTGCAATCATTTGTGTTCGGCTTATGACTGACTGGTTTTTATTTGTTAATTATTATTCAAATTACATTATGGTATGCAAACTGCTTTCTCAGCAGAATTCTTTCTTATATTTTAAAATACATTTTGTTTCTTTTTATAATATGATACTTAAATTGCGACTTAGGTTACATTTAAAGTGAATAAATACAAACATACAAAATGCGCGTGCATAAGGGAAATAATGGAAATGTTAATGAACTTGATTTTCGTGGGAAATCAGGTTGAAAAATAAGAGAATGGAATAGTAGAATTAATGGATAGCAAATAAAGATGGGGTTGTGCGAATTGAATATGTACCCTGCACAACGCGATTGTCGACCCTTAGCATTCCCACCTAATGCGGACTTCGCACGTTGGACTGACTGCGGAGTGTCGACACAAAATATGCATGAACATTACTGCTCCCCTTGGTGAGATACGCCAAAGGAGAAATTAATCAAATATCTGGATTGATTTTTAGAAAAAATTAATTCAATATTCTGATAAAAAAAAAATTGAAAAAATTTAAGAGAAGATTTAGTATTAAGCTCTAAAATAATTGAAAGGCATATATATATATAAAATAATATTTCGTGAATTTGTGAATAAAAGGAAAAGTTTTAAGATGGGGCGACTAATTTTCCCATTTTGGGATCTTAGAGTCGCGACTTTCACTCTTCCGTCAACTCCGAGTTGTACATTTATAACACGCCCTAAACGCCATTCTGTCGATAGTAAATTTTCATTTTTAATAACGACTAGGTCATTTATCCTGTTATCCTTTTGAGGCGACTGTAATTTTTGTCTTTGATGCAGTTCCTTTAGGTATTCGTCCTTTAATCGAAGACAGAATCGTTGGTAAAGACACAGAATCCTTTTAAAAGCGGTTGATGAGTGTGTTGCGCTTTTTTTTCTTTTGATTCGAGAAGCACGATTCTCGAAAGGGGTCTTACCTTTTTTAGTGTTCTAGTCTTTGTGCCACAAAAAAAAAATTAGACGAACTTAGGATTTGGTTTTCTATTAATATTTTATTGATTATTCCTTACATTAACAGTTTACTTATTATCTAAAGAAGATTTAGTTTAAGGTTTTATTTGTTCTTTTTGTCCATGAGATTTAAGATATAGTAAAAAAAAGATATAGTAAAAAAAAATGAATTAGTATTCAACCGTACCGATCGCAGTCCGAAACAACAGTGCCGAATCTCCGACTCGTCACCCGACCCGAAGTTCCCAGAAAATGTCACATGAGCACCACGTCCGAAGTGTGCCTCTCACAGCTGCGAGCAATGCCCGTTTTTTGTCAAGAAAAAAAAGAAATATGATCGTGTGGATTGGAAAAAAAGAGTGCCTTTGTCGTTGGGTTTAGGATTTAATAGGTAATTAAAAATGAAAGTGATGACTTGGGAATTTTAAGTGGTTCGGAGTTGAGCAATCAAAGGAAATGATGAATATTGAAATTTAAATTGGTCAATCGAAGGAAATGATGACTGTGGGAATTTGAAGTGGCAATGGGTTGAGCAATCAAAGGAAATGATGAATGAATATTGAAATTTAAATCGGTGAATCGAAGGAAATGATGACTGTGGGAATTTGAAGTGGCAATGGGTTGAGTTGGATGGAATGATAAGGGGAAATGATAAGGGAAGGTTGTAAGGTACGTACTTTACAACAAGTGACAAACTACCATTAGCCGAATTAGGTTTGGGGAATTCTAAAAAAAGGCCTCCCCATAAAAAGTGTCTATATTTTTATTAGGGATTGAAGTAAATGTGACACGTTTACTGAATTTATCAATTGTAGAAAGGAATGGTAGCTTATTTAAGAAAAATAAGTCTGCATATACAATTTAATTAACGTCACTAGGGGTTTCAGTTAATTTAAACTTTGGTTTAACTGGATGCCGGTCATATTTATTTAAACGACAAATGGCACAACTATTTACTACTGTAGTAACTATATTTTTCAATTTTGGAAAAAAGATGTATCTTTTTAATCCTGTAAAATTTTCCTCTATGCCAGAATGATTGCTCTCTAACTCATGATATAATTTAATTTGTTCTACTGTCTGACATTTAGGATTTTTTCAAAATAAAATCCTTTACCTTTAGGAATCATTTTATGTCTTTTTTGTTGCAGTTGCTCTTTTTGTTTAATCAAATCTTTTATTTTAGCATTATTTTTTTCTGCGCTATTCTTACATGGGCTACTCGTAAAAGGTATCATTTTAAAGTCATCATAAAATGATTTTTCGGTTTCGCTATCAGTTGTCGGAGGACAGGGAATCGAGGGCAAAGTGCGCCAGTCATCATCCATACTATCCCGATTATTTTTTGAAAGACCCCCCAATTTTCAAATGTTAATAAATCAGAATCTTCTTGATTTTCTTTACCGGTCATCTCCTGGGTGTGTTTCGATTGGGGGTTTGCAGAATGAGAAAATGGAAGTATTCTTTGGAGGTGATTGATATGCTTCAAATTTGATGCAACTATCATTGTTCCAGTTTTAATTCCTGTCAAATGTTCATGAAGAAACCGATTAGCTGAGGTAGGTAATCTCACGTCAGCCGTTTGTTTTTCAGAACAGGGAATGGCAGCTGCAGTCCATAATGGAAACTCTTTTGCAAGTCTTTCTAAATTATTTACAAAATCTGGTAAGAAGTAGGCACTTGGCTCGCCTTTTAAAGTACCGATCCCTGACTTTGGTTTAACCTGAGCAATTTTTTCTTTGATATACTTGTGTGTCAAGGTTATATCATCACTGTTATGAGAATTCTTTTCTGGTTCTGGGGAATCTTCTGAACGTTCTTCAAACGACGATATAGTTTCCTCCATTTCAAACATTTTTCTTTCTCGAGTAACCATATAATTTAAAAGAGCATTTCGTGCTTCTCTTATATTTAAAATTTTTCCGGATATCTCAACGTGATTGTTTTCATATGGATTAAGTGCGACTGCACAAGTCAAAGAAAACACTTTTTCGAATTCTTGGATTTCTTGACAATCAATCAGATAAAACCGTTTGATGTCGGGATGCGATGCTCTTTTTACGCAATCCCAACGTGCAACCAATGCCATTATATGCGCGACGTCTACGCGAACAAGAGTTTTAGCAGGCCGAGTATTATTTTTTTAGATTCATCAAAACTAGCCCATTGAAAACATGCATCAACATAGGTTTTCAGTGACATATTATTGAAAGACCGGCACATTCCTAACAAAATTGCCCTTCCATAGTCACTAACAGCTTGAGGTGGTGCTTTAATTCCTGCACGAAGCCATCTGTCTAACCAAAATGTAATAAACCCCGTGTCATGGCTTTCTGTTATCATTTGGCTAACAGGAACTGTCTTGTGATCAACATTAATAGTAACAGTATATTAAAAAAATATGACCAGTTCTCTTGCCTTCAATAACTCGAACTTTTTAATAAATTTTCCGGTGGCGTCTATGAATATTTCGGCTTTGTCACCCATTTTCGCAAGTATTCCCTGTATATATGTATTTGATTATTCGTGAAATAAATAGTAAAAAAATTGATACATCCTAGCTCTCTTATGGCACCGTCGGCGTCGTATTGATGGTCTCTCGGCATTTTTTGAATCATTTTTATTACATCGTTTTTTTCTTTAGACTTGATTCTCTGTTCAATTTTGGAGCTTTCCATTTTTATTTGCCTATAAATGTTGTTGGGTCGTATGTTGGTTGGAATGTCTTGTCCAAATCGCACACCGTCTCTTATAAGTTTGCCCACATATTTTTTCACGCTTACTCCCGATAAATCTTTACCTATTTTTTTCCTTTCCTCACCTTTTATATTATTGTATACTCTTTCATGATATAAATTATTCCGAGTATCGACAGTTTTTATTATTACATCTACATGTTCACCATCTAGTGGTTTCTTTTTTGCAAAGCCCAAAATTTTGTTTGTTCATGTTTTACTGGCACAGTATCCAGAAAATTTCAAGTAATCCCCGTCATCTGATATATCTTTTATCTGACAATTTTTGAAATTAAATGCACATGGGAAATTATATCGTTTTCTTTTGACATCATTTATAATGGATGTCCAAGCGAATTTTTTCAATCGGCTTTGGTTTTGATCATCCGGTTTTATTTTTTTCCATTCATCATAAGTGAGAAGAACATGAAAAATCTCCAAATTTTCTCGTTTTTCTCCATCACTATAAGACGACTGAAAAATGCTTTCTGAGGAGTCACTCTTTGAAGAATCTGGAGAATGGGCGCGTTTTAAATATGTTTTATTCTCAGGAATATGAAGTCCCTTTTCTCGAAGTACTTGATGAAGGTGACCATTTCTATTTCCCCATACATAATTATAACATGTTATGGGCTTCCAGATCCTCCAAAGTCCTTACTCATCATTTTCCATATATCTGATGATACAGGTGATAAATCATTTGTTGTCAAATGATTAGTGTATGAAGCGATAACTCTGAATATCTGTTCGCTTTTGAGCGTTGGCTTGCGACCAGTAATTTTTTTAAGAAAATGTCTATAACAAATCATTAGATAAAATGGTCATTATTTTTTGGAAATTGTTTTTTTTTTTAATAAAGAAGTAAAAAGCAGCGCATAATGCATACAATTAAAACGAATGTTGGTAAATAAAAGGAGTTGGTTTTTTCTTCCCCTTTTATATAAAACAAATTTTGATTGTTGTATAGATTTGATGTTTTCAAAACTTATAATTATTCTTTTGTTAAACAAATAAAAATATCATTGAAGATAAAAGAAATTATTTGTTTACAAGCTTCATCATATTCCACATGATTTGAATAGATTTGATATTTTGGACCCCAACAACTCGAAAAATAGAAGAAAAATTATCAAATTTTACTAAAAAAAAAAATCAATCGATGGCATTAGTACAGCAAAGTACAGCTTGGGTAATTACAACTTAAATATGGTACTTTCTTCATTTTTGAATCACAAAAGCCGTACATATTCCTAGCTCAAAAAATACAAAAACCAACGAAATGGATTGTACTGGTGTTGGAATTTCCTTCCATACAAATATGGTCTTAAATATTTAACGGACCATACTATGTCCAATAATTCTTTTTCCGTTGTTGAATATTGTCTTTCATGATCATTTAAGATTCTACTAATATATAATATGGGATGTTTGTCTTGTGCTAAGACGGCACCAATCGCGTAATTTGATGCATCAGTAGTGAGCTCAAATTCTTTATTGGAATCCGGTTATGCTAATACTGGGGGACTCATTATATTTTTCTTTAAGGTTTCAAATGATTGTATATATTGGGAATCTCTAACATCTATTTTTGTTCCCTTCTTCAAATATTTAGTCAATGGTAATGCCGTACGAGCATAATTCGATATAAACTTCCTATAATACCCAGTTAAACCAAGAAAAGATTTTATTTCTGTTTTGGTTTTAGGTATACAAATTTTCTGAATAGCTTTTATTTTCTCTTCATTCGGTTTCAGTCCATCTTTAGTAATCACATGCCCTAAAAATTTAGTTTCTTTTTTTAAGAATTCACACTTGTCTATCTGCACTTTCAGATTATATTTTCTTAGGCGCTCAAATATTTTGTTTAAGTTAATCATGTGTTCCGTTAAGGAAGAACTAAATATTAGGCTGTCTTCCATGTAAACTACGCAGATTTTGTTTATTAATTCTTTGAGAATTTCGTTCATCATACATTGAAATGATGTTGGAGCATTTCGCAATCCAAATGGCATCCTATGAAATTCGTAGTGACCATTAGGTACACTAAAAGCCGTTTTCTCGATATCTTTAATATCAATAAGTATTTGATGAAATCCCTTAGCGAGGTCTAATACTAAAAAATACTGGGCGCGTCCCAATTTGTCAAGTAAAGGGTGGTTAAATTTTAAGGGCCGATGTGGAATGTGAACCACACCTAAACGTCAAGTTTTTTCCTGCATTTCATTTGACATTTTTCAATTTCAGACTTATCTCAATTTGATCCATGGAAAGATACACAATCGAGCATCGCGTTAAAGTTATTCAAGCTTATTATGAAAATGGGCGTTCAAATCAAAATGCATATCGTGCACTTCGTGATTTTTCGGTTAATTTAATCGTTTAAATGTGCGTACAATCGGAAAAATCG